>OV049925.1:117684321-120084321 GCA_920104205.1 Eupeodes latifasciatus | reverse complement strand
AGTTTGAGCATTTAATATAAAACTTTGATATTTATCAAAAACCAATTTATAGTTTAAAGTTAAACTAAACTAATAGGTTTAAATTTTGAATTCTCCAAAATACTTAGTTGCAAATTTTTGAAAAATCAAGTGTGTGTTAATGTCTAGTTGAACTTAACTAGACAATTGTTACATATGTTTCCTATTGACTTCACATTCTTTTGCATACACTTGTTAAAGACACAGCCTTCAATATTGTTGCACTATTGGAATAGTCTAGTGATTATAATTTTGTCGCATAAGTTTAAAGGTAACTTATTCAAACTTCTATCTGCTACCGTTTGCACAAAGCCCTCCTTAATTAATTGCTTACCTTTGATAAGACTTTTGTGTGCATGGGTGAATATAAATTAAGAACACAGCCGATACAACAGTCTGGCTTCTGTTAGAAATTCTGATAAAGGCTGACAAAATCGCAACTCACGTTTAAGGCAATCAAAACGGGGTTGACTTGTCGAAAATGTATACAAGGTCTTCTCGCACAACTAAACTAATTCCGTACCTATCGTACGGACATGATTGACGTACAAATAGCTCAAAAGCTTGGGGCTGAGTTTGATTTGATTATAAGAACTCCTTGTCCTTTTTTTGTAAAAATCTTTTTTTCAAATCAGTTCGAATATAAATTGGTTTGCAAATTTTAACACTTTCTCAGAGACCATAGGATTACACACCTTTAAAGTTCTGCATTAAAAGAATGGCGACCTTTCTTGTTTTTTATTGGTTAATGTTTTTAATCAGTGGTAAGCTATAATTGCTATACAATGTGTTCCTTATCAACAATTTATCTTCAATTATTTGTTATATTCTGTAGGGCTTGTTTTTTCTCAAGACATCGAACTAACCGAAGAAAACTATGGCGAAGATTGGATTTATATGCCCAATGGAGATGGAGTTCCAGAAATAGCGTACTTAGTCGAACCTCCCACGCCCAGCCGGAATACTGACACAAGCAAAACTGTCACGTTTGAACTGTATCCCAGGTATGTAGGTTACTTAAAAATGTTGGTTGTTTTAACATTTAGAAGCTTCAAATTCTATTTCACACGCAAAGTGAGGAAGAAAAACCGATCATTGCACAGTTCTGGGTTGCTACTGATACAATTATTCGACGCAAGCGAGACACTTGGACTGAAATGGCTAAGAAATTCAATCCTGAGCTAGATACTAAGATTTTGGTACATGGTTGGAAATCAAGCTCACAGAGCAATTCTATTCAATCGATTAAGAACGGCTATAGGAAAAAAGGAAGCTATAATATTTTTGGTAAATTATAAAAATTTATCCTAAAAAGGTAAAATTATAAATGCTTCTTTTTCAGCAATTAATTGGCAGGATCAAGCTAATAGTATTTACTACTTGGAACCAGCAAGATATACAGTTCAAGTGGGAAGAGCTATTGCAAAGCTAATAAATTTATTAGTTGAAGAGAAAGGAGCTGAACCGAGTAGGATCCATTTGCTTGGTCATAGTCTTGGAGCACATATTATGGGATATGCTGGATCATACTCTCGGCATAGAATTGGCAGAATAACAGGTAAGTTTTAAAATTTGTCTTCTTTTTTTTAAACATTAAAATATTTACACTTTAAGGACTTGATCCTGCACGACCTGCATTTGAGAACTGTATTGGACCCGAGCATCACTTGGATCGTACCGATGCAGAATTCGTTGATGTTATTCACAGTTGTGCTGGAGTTCTTGGTTACAAGGAACCCATTGGGTTTGTTGATTTCTATCCAAATGGAGGTGATCCTCCACAGCCAGGATGTGGTCAAATATTTCAAGTTATCAGTAAGTCATTTGATAATATAAGACATTTTAAAATACAAGAAAACGTATTATATATTTTATAGCTGGATGCAGCCATGGTCGATCTTATGAGTACTTTGCTGAATCAATTAACACGGAAAAAGGATTCTTTGCTAAACCCTGTGAATCAATAGATGCTGTTAAAAATAAGACATGTAGTGGTGACAGTATTCTTATGGGAGATAAGGTCCCATTTGAAGCTCGTGGAATTTATTATCTCAAAACCAATGCAATGAGAGACTTTGCAATTGGGGACATTTGGGATATCTAAGTTCTAGTAAGATAGTAGGTAATTATCAAGTGCTCTTAAAATACTTTTGAAAAAAAAGTAAAACTTTAACCTCCATCTAAAGAAAACGTATATATTTAAATCTAACAATAAATTCATTTTATGGCCTTTAAGATAATAACATTTTAGCTTCCAGCTTATGATAAGGTCTTCAACTTTTGTAGTTCAAACAAAAACAGAACTTTAATATAGTTAAGACCTAAAAGACTTAATATACATACATAGTTGCAGTTCTTTCTTTAAAAGCTTTTAATAAATTTGTATACAAATTCTTATCAACATTATTTAAGAGCCATCACGAAAACCCATTAATTTTATAGACGTATGCAAATATCTCCCATTGTAAAAGTAAGATATTATTTAGCACTCGATAATTACCACAATTAGTATTCATACATACATTTACATATATTAATAAAAGTGCAATATGTTAAAACATTTTTTTTAGAGTGCTGTATAAAGTCTTAAACAATTGGTAAGGTACATGCGGTGATCTCTGCAAAGGAGCACAATAGTTTTTTATTTCTTAATTGATTCTCAAGTGCAATTCTTTGATAACGATTGTAATTTATTTACAAGCCTCTTATATTCTAAGTAAATATAAATGCTGACTCACAAATTGAATTATGGTTGTGGTGACCATTCGTCACTCTTATTCACAAAATATTATTCATTTCTGCTCTGTATATAAAGGTAATATTTTAAGCAAGTTTTCAAAATTAAAACTGTCAAAAATTACCAAGTAAAGCTGACAGGTGAACAAAATCAAAATATGTATATTGAAATATGTTTGCAAAGTAATGGGAACACCCTGGATCCAGCATTTTATTAATTTTGATAGATTCGCAGAATTGAAGAAAAAAAATAACACTTACAAAAATTTAAACAGTCATAAATGTCAATTGACAATTTTAGCAGTTTTAGTTCAGAAAAAATCGTTCGAGTTGTAAAGGGTGATTTTTTAAAAGTTATAGGAAAGTTTTTCGAAAAAGAACACATAAAATTCAGAAAAATGCATGAAATCTTTATTTGAACCAATAGTACGGTCCATATAATTTAATGTTTGAAGATTATTTCATGCAAATGAAATAATCTGCGAGACTGCGCCTCAAATGGTCCATCTGCTTAGTCAATTTTTGGCATACTCTTTCCAACATTTCGGCCGGTATCTTACGAATAAATGCTTCAATGTTGTCTTCCAATGCGTCAATTGAAGCGGGCTTATTTGTGTAGACATGAGCTTTAATATATGCCCACAAAAAATAGTCAAAAGGCGTTAAATCGCACGATCTAGGCGGCCAATTGACGGGTCCCGAACGTGAAACAAAATGTTCACTGAACCCGCCTCTCAACAAGTCCATTGTTGCGCGTGCTGTGTGGCATGTGGCACCGTCTTGTTGAAACCATATGTCATGCAAGTCAAGCTCTTGCATTTTGGGCAAAACAAAGTTGAATATCGCTCACCATTCACAGTTACGTTGCGATTCGCATCATCTTTGAAGAAGTACGGTCCAATGATGCCACCAGCCCATAAACCGCAACAAAGTGTGACTTTTTCTGGATGCATTGGTAGCTCTTGCAATGCTTTTTATTCACTCCAAAATCGACAATTCTGCTTATTTACGTACCCATTGAGCTGAAAATGAGCTTCGTCGCTCGCTGGAAGAAGCGCGCGATGAACATCTACAGTTGTTAACAACGTCAATGCTGCTGGTGATGTTGAGTTTGCAGATACATTAAATGTGGCTGAAGGCCAATATAATAACAACATAAATGTTGGTCAAGGTGCTGATGATATTAATAATATTGTTGCTGGAGTTTTAAAAGATGGTTTTTGTTGGCAATAGCGCTGTTGCTGGTGGTTCTAAAGATGCTATTTCAAATGATGCTAATGTTGGTACGGATAAAATTGCATCCTCTGGTGAGGGTAGCAGAAAACCTAAACACAAACATGTGATAGGCTGCGATTTTGATGCTGCGAATGCTCTTCCATCAGTACCGAAGCTACGTTTTTTGCACATCTCTCAACTAAAGAACACAGTTGCTGAATCACACGTCATTAATTTTGCAGCATGCAAGCTTAACTTGCCAAAAACTAGCTTTATATGCTCTAATTAGTCAAAAAAGATGTAGATACTACAAGTCTTTATTTTTTTAAATTTCAAACTTGGTGTTTCTGCTGCATGTTTCAAAACAGCTATTCAGGCGGACATATGGCCAATAGGCGTTGTGGTTAAGCCATTTTTAAGCCATCTAAAAAACGTATCCGGCAAACATCAACAGGTCCTGAATATCTAGTAAGAGGAAGTATTGATGCTGAAACACGTGGAAGTCTTCCGCCACCACCCATGCCTGAATTCGATACCTTATCGCCCACGCATGAGAAATCCTATTTATTCTTTTACCTTAACACTGGTGGACTTCGAACAAAACTTAATGAAACCTTAATCTTCTCTTTGCAACAATATGACATCATTGCTTTCTCAGAAACTTGGTTGAATGAAAATCATCATTCTTCCGAGCTCCCCATCATTTTGCAGTTGATTTAAATATCAAATTTTATAACTATTTTAAAAATTTAAACAGCCTAGAACATGAATATGGTTATGATTATATAAATATGGGGATTATATGTCATTGTCAAATCACCTGTGTACTTTTCACTGGCTGTCTGTTTTAAGCAATTTAGAATTAAATAATGCTTATGAAAAGTTTACTTCTAAGTTTTAAAAGCAATTAATTTGCATATATGTTCCAAAAATTCGCTTAAAAAATCCAAATAAACCGCCATGGTTTAACAAGGAATCGATTAATTTTAATAACCGCAAAAATAAAGCATTTAAATTATTCCGTAATTCTAAAAAAAAGAAACATTGTATCAAAAATATTGCTGTCTTTAAAAGCAGCTCGATTATCTCAGTAAATTTCTGTCTTAAAGACAATTCCAAATATTTTTGGTTTTTTATAAACAACAAGAAAAAGTTAATGGGTATTCCTAATACAATGCAGTATCTAGACGTTACATCATCTGATCTTTCAACCGTATGCAATTTGTTTGCCAAATATTTTCAATCCGTATATGTGGTTCCAAATCAAGACACAACATCTTTTCATAATAATTCTATAAATTCATTAAATTTTGGAAATTTGCCTTTAGATAAAAAAGCAGGATTTTATGGTTTTCCACCAATACTTTTTAAAAATACCGCACAGGCAATTGTTTTGCCACTAAGCATTATATTCAACCGGGCAATTGAGTCAGGCATATTTCTTAAAAGTTGGAAAAATTCTTTTATATTTACAAAGCACTTGAAAATATATCGTTTATAATTTTAGGTCTTTCCACTGTTAACATTTGACCGTAACTGAGTTTCCTGACGCAATTGTCAATTAAATACTGACAAATATGTACATTGTAATTGTTTTTCATTTTATAAACGAATTGTCAGAATAAAGATTTCGGACAATTGTGGAATAATACTTGACAATTCATTGTAACGACAATTTATTTATGAAACGAAAGGATGAGGGTATTTTCCTATTATTCTAGAATGTTGTCAAATTGTTTATGGAACAGATTTTGACAATTTTCAAGTTGTAAATTAACAAAATGTCACCTGTCACATAAGACATTGTGAGCATGTTTTCACATTCACATTTGATTTGGTGTACACTAAGCTTAAGTACTAAGTGTAAACATAACTTAAAAATCCATTTAAAAGATATACAATGAATACATAAACACAAAATTTTCATTTTGCAATATGTTCTTCATTTAACAGAATTGATAATTGCACCAGACTCGGAAGCATTTTGAAGACAAAAATATTATAGTGTCTAATCTAAGAAGACCCTTATGTTATGTTCACACAGCCGAACAATGAAACTTTACTCTATTATGTACGCCCCCGTGCAACGAGCATATGAAACCGCAGCACATTGAATTTTCTCCAAGAAAATGTTTTTTTTTTGTTGTTTAACGAAACTCTCCAATAAAATAAAACATTTCAAATAAAACGTCCATGTTGTTGTATTTGTACCTTGTACGACGAGGAAGACGATCACGAAGAGTCAAAGAGTGCGTCATTGTTCATTTCTGTTTCTATAAAAAGTTGTGAATTAATTGTTGCTCTTGGGTTGTGTGCATAATTTTCAAAGCAATTTAACATTTCAATCATAATAAAACATTCCGAAAAATGTCTCGAACATCAGCCAAATATAGAAATTTCGTTGCTGAACCCATGGGTCAGAAATCTGTGACAGAATTGGCCGGCGTTGGAGAAACGCTTGGTGGACGATTAACTGAAGCTGGTTTCGATAAGGTATCTACTTAAAATTCTATTCAACATAAGTTTTGAATCACAAAAGAAAAAAACAATAGAAATAAAATAAATGTGCAAAGGTAAAGCGTGAGCAAATTTCTAGAATGTTTTGTGAAAAGTGTGGATTGTGGATTCATTTCGGAGCCCCGCCGCGCCGCCGACTGCATGCCTCACAATAATTTAATTTCTATTTACGCGTGCCCCATTCAATTGGAATAAAAACTAAATGGTCAATTATATTTGTTTATTGTATATTTGCAGGCATACACTGTTTTGGGGCAATATTTAATTCTCAAAAAAGACGAAGAACTCTTTAAGGAATGGATGAAAGATGTCTGCAATGCGAGCTCGAAACAAGCGTCCGACTGCTACCATTGTCTAAATGACTGGTGCGAGGAGTTTATGTGAATAACTTGTAATGTTCAAATAACTTTCCATATCTTTAGTGTATAACTTCTATAAATATAATTTCTGTAAAACTTAGAATCGTTAATATGTATAAAAAAAAAAGTAAAAAAAAACTAAATTGTCCGAGTAAATAAAAAAATGTTAACGTGCCTAATACTACCTATAGTTGCTTAAACAAGCTTCAATATAAATAATCTAATAAATTTACCTAAAGTTTATTTATAAAATTAATGTATAAAATAATTATTTTTTACAATCAATAAAATGTTGACGAAAAAACTTGTTGCATTTCCTTACTATGGAGAAACACTTAAATACCTGCCTATATGTGGCTAAAACAATGAGTCTTTTTTTTAATAAGTGATATGGTTGTTGCACTTGTTTTGAATTTGATAAAACGGATCAAATAATTTGCCAATAATATTTGTTTCCTTTTAGAAAGATAACGGCCCTTTGTGCAGTCCGATTCGACCCAAACTATTGCACATTTATGTGAACGATGAAATTGATGTGTGTGGGATAAACGCTCAAGATCTTTTTCTGGAATAAACATCTTCATAAACAGTTTTGTAATTTCAAGAAGAATTCATATAAATCTGTACTTAAAACAATATACCTGTTTTAATGCAATTATGTCCCTACAACAGGATTGAAAACACTAATTTTTAAGTGACCATTGTACTGAAATTTAAAATTCTAATGTGCCTACAGTTTTGAATCAGGATGTTAAATATTAGAAGGTCTTTTTAAAAAAATCTGCTGGTAATATTAATTTTCAGTTTTTTAGGTATAAGAAACCCTGTTAAATATCCCAAGTTGGAATTTGTTTTATTTTCAGACTTTGTTATATCCGTGCTGCACTGTACTGTTCACTATGATTGGTTGAAATAATTAGAAAGGTATAAAAGTGCCCAATCGTAATATTGCGTATGCCATATCATTTTATCACACTCTAACCAATTACAAAAATAAATTGTGGTGGAGCGGGTGGAGGTAAAGAAAGTGAGTCACTTGCATTGAGGCTGAACTGACCACAGTCGTAGAGTGAATTACGTCATCTCTATTTTAATAATCATCGCGTCATTATTTTTTATTTCCAAAGTCTCCTTTCCTTTAACCATTGAAAGAATACTGATGAAATAATGAACAAATTAGAAAAACAATAATGGGACCAACTATTTTATGTCTGATTTAAAGTTCAGGTTGAATTCAAATCTACATACTAGCAGATGAGATGCTTGTGAAGGGTACTATGCAACGAGATACATTTTTGCTTTGTTATTTTTACCATAACGTTCGATTCGAATGAGCGAGCCAAGAAATAGTTTTTGAAATGTTAGGTAGTAATGTTTTTTTTTTTTCAATTTGTATCCCTTTAAATTTACTTACTTACTTACGGTGGCGCTACAGTCCTGTGTGAACTAGGGCCTCACCCAACAAACTTCTCCAACTAGCTCGGTCCCTAGCTAGATGTCTCCAGTTTCGCGCTCCGAGTTGGGTGAGGTCACCTTCCACTTGTGCGCGCCACCTGATTCGCGGTCTTCCTCTACTGCGCTGTCCTGTCCCTTTAAATTTACTTATATTAATATTCCATCAGAATCAAAAACAACTTTTCTGGGTTGATCAGATTTAACATTCCGCTTTCGGCATCAAATTCATGAGATAAATTTATAAACTCTGTAGAACCTTTTCCGCTGTACCTAATATGAATATCCTAAGTATCATACAAAAATTTTGAATTCCTTCCTTAACAAGATTTTAACCCAAAAATGCAACGGTTTGATTAAGAATTAATTTCAAAGTAAAATTCATCGTTTGGGGCGACTTTCGATTACCGCAGCACGAATTTCGTTATGATTTTGTTTTGTACAGTTAGGTAGGGGTCTCAATAGAACATGTTTTAAATTTTAAGGCGAGGAAACACCGTTAAGTCATAAAAAAAATATTTTCTTTTTCGGACTTAACCCTACTTTTTTTGTATTGCGTTTTTTGATCCTAAAACAAGTTTTTTTTAATTGATACTACGGTATACTAAGAGCTAGGTATGTAAGGGGGGCATGCTGCCCCCCTGCAACCCCCCTGCTTGGAATCACTATAGGATTTGGGGTGGGTGCGAGTTTGGGTATTGCAAAGTACTTTTCGCATTTGAGCACTAAAAAGAAATCCCCAACAAAAAAAAAAAACAAGTATGGCAACACTGAACAAAAAACAGGGAAGAAATGTCAAAATCAACCTTTTTTGCATTTTTTGTATGTGAAAAAGTGAACTTTGTAAATTAATTTAAAATAGAAATAAATGTTTTCTCGCTCTAAAATTGCTATAATTATTATTTATTTGTGCATATCTATCAAATAAAAAAAACGCGTATAGAAATTTGTGCTGTGGTAATGGAAAGTTGAGCCAAATTGACTTCTAATTAACAGCCACTAAAAATTGAGCAATCATACCAGTATAAACAAAAATGTATTCAAATTCATTTAAGCATCATTCACATGAGCGCGACCAACGAACGACGAATGAATTACAAAATGTGAGTTTATATACGTTTGAAGACATATTTCCACACAAATTCTTAACAAAACGATAGCAATATAGTTTCTATTTGATTTATGATGCATACTTTCACTTTTCAATTATCATATATTAATAAATGTAAGAAAACAAATTTATTCTTCGCGAAAAAGATTATAGTTGATACGAACTGTCAAACTTTATTCGCGTTCCACATTATCCACTCTCGCAACGAATAAAATAATCGCGCGTACTTAACCTAAAAAAATCATTCTTGTTTTGGTTTCGGTGGTGAATGGTGCTCGGCTGTCAAACTTCATTCGCGACGAATTAAAAACTCTCATGTGAAGGAAATGTCAAAATCGACGAATATTCGTTCATTCGTTGGTCGTGCTCATGTGAATATTGCTTTATTTCTCGAGCAAGAAAAAATCCCATCGTGCACATTCTACAAAAGTTTACACCACACATCATCAATTCCAACCATCCCTGATTTCTTCGTTGAATCCATTCGCCATCTTACACACGCACACATTCTCAAACCAATAATATACGTGAATTTTCTACACACTTCTCATCATCGACGACAAAGTGGAGATTTACAAAAAAGAATACCTTCGTCAAATATTTCTCTTCGTGACAAAGGCGAGTTTTTATTCGAACGGATAGAAAGTTTTCATTTTCAGTAAAAAGAAGTGATGTCCTATTGAAAAAAATAATTGTTTTACCAACACTTTATTAACAGATTGTGTAACTAATTAAACTTGGTAAAAATTGAATCGAATGTGAGTGCAAAGAATTAAAAGAAATTCCCCCTAAAAATTTCACGTATAAATCCGTCGCTGTAATAAAAATAAAATATATGAAGTTGAAGCAAAGAAGAAAATCTTCAAAATATTGACCGGAACCTCTCAATACTAAAATACTAAGTATGCGTGATCTACTGCCCCTTAAAACATATCTCGCAAAACATAAGTTTTCGAAAGTCCATTCCATAGGCGTCTACCAGAAAAATTTATCTCAATCTCAAAACTCGATGAAAACTTGAAGCGAAATGAAAAATAAAGAATATTGTGTAATTTTGTGTGGTTTTCTCGGCTTTTCTATAAATATTAATTTTATTATGAAAAAGTGTTCCCTAAGTGACAGCATTTCATTAAAAATTTCTCAAGATTTTCGTTCTTCAAAACTAGAATTAGAAAAAAGACAAGAGAAAAAAAAGAAGAATGAAAAAAGAACGAAAAGTTGCACGACGAAGGAAATTGATTGATTTTTTCTGAAAGGAACGAGAACGAAATTTTTTGGTCCTGGCACATTTGTAGTGGTGCGGGTTGGTGTAAAGAATTTGTGCGAGAGTGTTTCTTCTGTTTCGTTAAGATTTGATGATTCTCCGTTTCGTTGTTTTTTTTTTGTTGTCACCATAGTGTGGAGAGTTTGAGACGATGATTTGGTTTTTAATTGGATAAAGTGAGAGGACTGTTTTCTCATAGGGAGCATTTGTTTTGTTTTTTTTTTTCTATTTTCTTTTATAATCCTTGTCTCTCCGTCTCTCTCTCTCTCGCTCACAATGGGTTGGTGCCTGCCTGCATTTTTCGAATTAATGACAAGAGATGTTTTTTTTTTTATTTCTACGAACATTCTTCTTATTGAAATTAAAAAATCATTCTTTGAATTATAATTACACATAAATTACATTAAAATTAAATAAATTGGTGTTTGAATTGAGAATTTAATGCGAATAGGTTCGAAACGGAATAAATTAGATGTATTCACAACCTTATGCGGTAAAGATGAAGTCTCAATTTATCGATTTGTGATGTGTATTTAGAGGAAATGTCACCATGGAACGAGTTTACGGTGTTCTTCAGAATTTTAATTTTTTTAATGTTTAATTGATAAAGATTTGTTTGATAATTTTAATTAGTATGACAATGTGTAGAAATAGAATAATATACTTTGAAAGCTAATAAAATATTTACACAAATATTAATTTGTGTTGAAAGAGTTAAATATTACCTATAAAGAATTAAATTTTCCTTTATAAAGGATGAAGGTGGGATACCTTAATATTTTTACTTTTGATAACTAATTGATAGTGACAACACTTGATAACTTAATTTTTGGTGATAATTAGGTGGCTTTAATGAAAAGCTCTCTATCTTTATTAGTTTGTCTTTCTTCTTGTATATGAGACTGGGCGTTTCGTGAATATTCGTATCTCCAGCCACCGCTTTAGAACCAGTAAGTACCTTATTAAGAATACATCAAGGTCAGACTAACTTTTAAACAAAAGCCATGCTTGTTTTTGTTTCATGGGCTTAGTATACGCAATTTATTTAATTCTAAAGTTTTTGTTCTAAACTAGGTAGGTACCTATTATGATATAATGAAAAATATTGTTTTTTAAAGCAATACAATGGATTAAAAAAGTTTACCGAAACATTTATTGTGTACTCTCAGGAAGGTATAGGTTGGTAGGAGATTACCTTTAGAACATTTCAGTTTTTTTTTTAATTTTAGGAATCTATGTATATTAAAACAAAATACATAAAACTTGTGGTGAAAATCGGTAAAAAAAATATCAATCTAATAAAGAACGGGGTAACTCCCTGGTTAGGGTTCTAGGTTTATTTAATTTTGTTTTTAATGAAAGGTTTTCATTAATAAAATGGAAGTGAAAGAACATCGATTACAAGGTTTGTTCCTTGAGGTTTTAAGTCTTCCTCGAGTTCCTCCGAAGGGTTTTTATTTAAATTTAAAGTCAGTCTTTCAAACGAATCATTTGTTTTTCTTTAACTTGGGTTCATTTTACGATAATTGTCAAAAATCCCTCGTTATCGAGTGGATCCATTCTGGCATTCATAATCGGTTTAAGTTGTGTCCATCGTTTTCTTGAATATCGTTTCTTTACCTCGCGTTTCGTAATACATAATAGGGGTCTAGATTTAGTTGATGCGAGTGGATGTAGCGGAATAACTACCAAAGTTATTGTTTTAGTATTTAAGTGCAATTTATTTTGAATTCACCAAGTTGAAAATGTTGTCTCCATAAAATAATAAAATTAAGAAAAAATCATTTTAATAATTTCCACGTTAAACGGCCCATGCCTCAATAAACAGCATAAATTTACGAGTGGTGTTGGCTGAGTAGCACCAATGTATCCAAAGTTGGTTGAAAACTAAAAAAAAAAACATTCAAAACGTATGGGAACATTTAAATAAAATTGATTAATTAAACCTTAACACAAAAAATGTTCTTTTAGTAAACCACACAAAAATTAAAACCTTATATTTTAAATGTTATTCAACAGTAAATAAAATATCAATAATTCCAGGCAATATACATTAAACAAACTTGCAACAAATTTTGCATCAAAAAGTAACAATAACGAAAAAACATTTATAAATATAAATACCTAATTACAATAAATTTACATCGCATAATTGGGCGTATATAATTGATTGTATTCTATGTTCTATGTGTTTCGGAATCGTCTTTTTCTATAAGTGCTAATTTAATAATCATAATAATTTTGAGAAAAAACATAAAAATAAACAAAAAATAATTAAACAAAATTCAACAACACTAATCAAAACTTTTCATCTTCATCCAAATATCAATATAATCATCATTATCATCATAATTGGTAGAACGTTACAAATAAAAGCAACTGTAGTTATCAATCAGCTTCAAAATCGTTTCCATCACAGTCGAAACTTGTGGCATCAGTAATCGATCACCGATCTTATCGGGCAACCTTGCAAATGGGAACCAATTCAGGAGCAACAACTGGTATTAATAATAAACCGGGTACAGGCGCCGGTGGTGGAGTTGTTGTTGGTGGTGGAACAGGTGACGATGGCAATGGCGGTGGTGGCCAAAATAACCAACAAACAACCCCGCAGTATACGATACCGGGAATACTGCATTTCATAGAGCATGAGTGGGCGCGTTTTGAGTTAGAGAGATCGCAATGGGATGTGGACAGAGCTGAGTTACAGGTGAGTTTTTCTTGTCTTTTCTTTTATTACTTTGTTTAATTTTCTTCATAAAGTGTCAATAGATAAAATCAAAATCTATTCAGTTCTAATATTTGCAATTCAACACTAAAGATAGTCAGTTTTATCTATACCTAGTGGGATTGTTGTTAGCAGTGAAGAAACAAAAATAAAAAAAACAGTGGTTATTTGTTGTAGAACTTGTTTGATGACAGACACACGAGTCTATTGGTTCTGTGGCTTGAACAAGTTTACGTCCCACAAGTAAACTTTGTGCGATCGCGCACTTGAGTTTGCTTTTGGTCAATACTTTCAAGATGATGATTTGCTGGTTTAGTTAGAGAGTTTGGCATTGGATGGGAAATGTAAATAGATGAGCAAGGCAAGCAAAAAAAAACAAGTTTGATGCACCTAAGATTAAAATTAATGACTTTGTCCTCAATTAATTGCATGTTGTGTGTATTTTTGTTTTCCAATTTCAACAATATTAATATGGGAAGGCTTGAAATATGAGTTAAATGAAGAAAATAACTACAGACAAGCGGCAATACTACACAAACTTGTAAACACTTCATCTTCAAGTCTTAAGTTGGTTTTTTATGCTTGGTTTCCATCCAAATATAATCTCTGTTTAGGTTAAATAAACCTACCATTTTGATTTTACCAATAAAAAAACTGGAATCTTATTGATGTTTTTTTTAAAGGGAAATAGAAAATTTATATTTTTATCAAACGATAAGAAATTCATCATACAAGCAAGTAGGCCTCATTAAAAAAGATTTGAAATTTAGATAAAACATTATTTTATGTGCCTTATCAATTTAAAAAAAAATATAGGTATAATAAGATAATCAGATTAATCTCACTTTAGTACCTAAAGGAACATAATTAATGAAAAGTGAGGTAAAGACTTTCAGCCGGAGCAAAAGTCAACACCCTATCGGAAGATGCTATAGTTTTTACAAGGCGGCAAATGCAAATTCAATTTTAACAAGAACATATCAACAAGACATGAATCGATTTTGTGTTCTAAGAACTTTGCTGAACGAATAAGGGACATGACCCTTTTCCTCTAAGCAATTTGTTGTCTAAATAAAATGATATAGCTGCAGCCTGCAGCACTGTTTGAAATGTGCGAAAATAGTATAGTAACAGTGCTTCAATGTGAAGCTGTAGCTGCAGCTAAAGTTCAATAGACTTTTTGCTACAACTTCAATCTGAATTTTAAATGACAGTTGGGGCGTGACCAATATACCTATATTATAAAAAGTTAGGTTCCTGGTTTACACCATTGTGGTCGAACTTCGCTACATAAGTGAGCAATTTTAATTACAGCTTATGCTACATGGGTTACTTCTTATTATTTTTAAGGGGTTAATAATTTTACCTATCTCTATACTACATAATATTCCTCATTTTGTTTTATTTTACATCAAAATCATGCTTTTAGCCAGGTTGTAGATAAGGTCAGTAAATTTTAAATTTACATGGAGTCAAGGTTTGGTTCATGGAAAACCTTAATCAAACAAACCATTTTTTTTTATCGTGGGTGTCATTTCTATAATTCATTGAAGCTATGAAAATTACGAAAATCGATGTTTTTTTACTTGTAACGTCATCCGAAATGTACAAAAACCATCGACAACAATTAGACAGGCCTCCTTCGGCAAGTCTCTCCACCTATACCGCACGTCAGCTGAGCTCCTTAAGGCTTTGAGTGTAACTGGTTTCACTATCTTACCTGAGTAATGGTCTGCAACGATGTCGTCTTCATACATAAAACACACTTTCTGAGCCGGTTCCTCTTCACTAGTTGACAACTCCTCTAAAGCGTATCGAGTTTTATTTGTTGTACATATGGAAGTATTGGCAGCACAAGTTAGAAGCTTATAGTTATAACTTATGGTTTGGTTTTTGGATTTAAAACAAAAACAAAAAAACAGCTTTAACCGCAGATTTAATACTTTTCAGTTGAAAATATTCAGTCATTTTCCTTGTTTAACTAACTAACAGTTTAGACACAAAATATAAGAACATGAACCTAAAATATGTATAAGTACAGATAATAACTTGCTTAAAGTACATAGTACTTATGTATATGAATACAAAATAAATTAAAGATCCATACATTCTTTAGATCGTAAGACTTAATCGTCATTGTTTTGTTTGTTATAGGTATAGCTAGCTATACCCATATTGATTAACAAAGAATAATATTTCTTTGCCGTCATCGAAGAAATTAATAAAATGCCATAGTTTATATTGGTACCTCGTCGTCATCGTCTTCGTTGTGGTCGTCTCTCGGTCGACGTCGTCGTCGTATGTTTTCCACCCCCATCACCTTCTTTTTTACTTAAAAATTCAAAGGAAATTCTTCTTTAGAATTTCTTCTTCGTGTTTTTATTTTTCTTTATAAAACCTCTTATGATGACGCATACCTTTAACGAGCCCATTGTGTTAGGTTTATCGATTTTTTGTTTTCTTTTTTGAAATTATGTAAATTTTCCGGTGTGGTTTGATATGGTAAAAAAAATGGCAAACACAAGTAAGAGATGAAGAAAATTGAGATGGGATGATATGAGATGTTTAACAGAGTCCCCTTGTGACAGAATATAAACAATTTTTGAATAAAAAAGAAATATTACTAAGCAAAGACGCGTGGGCTATGTTTTGGCAGCACGATTATGTACACAAATGGTTGCCCATTTGCCTTAAATAAGGTAGTACCTATATTATAAAGTATTTGTTGTTGTATTTTCTGGAAGAGGATTATTTGGTGTTTTGTTATCTTTTAGAATACACTTAACAGGAATACCCAACCTACATATAAATAGCACTAATGAAATATATGAAAAGGTGTGAATTCATTTGTTCATCAAGTGATTTAACCTCATTTTTGATGATGATGATAAAGCAAATGATGTAGAACAGGAATATAATAGAGTTGGTCGAACGTATTCTAAATCAAAATTGCTCACGAAATTCGTGATATCCGTGACTGAGAAAATGTAATTTTTAAAATCCTTATTCGAATGGAATTAGATGATAATTTAAAGATTTAAAGTAGTTCATAGCCACTGACCCCTATTTAACAGTAACGTGACCTACAAACTACATACATACATAATATGTATGTTGCGTAAAAGTTCTTTTATTTCAGTGATGGTTAGTGCGTAGGACTGTTATGCCAAAGGTCTTGGTTAAATTCCTGCACGTGCCACCTACGTTTTTTTCACGAGTACTGTCTCTTGCTAGGAATTGAATAATTCTCCAAGAGAAATTCCTTTCATGAAAGTGTTTTCTCGAACTAGCCGTTCGGACTCGGCTTACAAACTGTAGGCCCCCTCTATCCTTGAGATTACTCACACACGGGAATAGTTGAGAGTTATAAGTTACTAGGCTCTGTTTTTTTACGAGCTCTAGCGACACCAAATTGATTTTATTGTACTTTGTTGTACGAAATTATAAGTCTTTGTATGACTTAAAATTTTAGCCGAAGCTGCACCACCCATAGAAGAAGGTTAGTTATTCGAAACTCCTAAGAGATTCCTCTAAAATCTTGAATAACAAAATTAGGAGCACAAAAGTATATTGTTCTACTCTTGGTTGTAGTTATACCATAATGTCCATCATAAATTAAAAGTTAAACTTCACATCTCATGGCTAGCAATAGTTAATTACTAGGCTTAGTGACACAATCAAAAAGACCAGTGTAAGTAGGTAGTAAGAACTCTATCAAACGATCTCCAAAGCTGACCAAGCCACCTACTGCCCTAATTTAGAAACGAAAAAAAAAAAAAAATTCTTCTTAATCAGAAAAGTACTTCCCGTTCCCGTTTGCATTCCTTTTTAGAAACAAAACTGAATCGTTTATTAAATTAATTGCGATTGCGCAACACCTTCTCTCATATATGTACAGTACACATTATATATTACAAGAAGAGAAGAAGAGGTTGTAAAGCATGTGCAAATACGTGCCTTGATGCCTTTCCCTCCATTGTCTGTCATGGAATAATAATATAATAATTGTTGATCGGCTTCCGTCATATAGGTTTATATTTTGTTGTTGTTTTATTATAATTGCCATGCACTCCCACTTTTCTTTAATCGAGACAGCAGCGGCATGCTATGGCTATCGTGTTTTGTGTTGTTGTTGTTTGTTGTTACAGCTTAAAGTTTTTCTCTTTGTTTTTATGCAAAAGAATGTATATGTATGTTGTTTTCTTCTCAAATCGATTTTAATGTTATTATTTAAATTTTTGTAATTCCCTTGACCAATAAATAAAATCAAATAAATTGATTTTTTTTTAGTTTCCTTTATTTATAATTGAGTGTAAATGACATGTTGTTGTTTTTAGAGGAAGAGAATAAGGAAATAATACAGCTTAACTAAGGTTTAATAATAATTATTATTTTGAGGAAGGTTTGATATTGGAGACGTTTCAAAAATGAAATGTGGTAGGTCATGCTTAAGTTAAAGACAAAGACGACGATTCTTGAAGTACATTTCAGTTGTGTTTTTCAATTTTTAGGAAATTTAACAAACATTTTCTTAAAACCTAATTCAAATATCTCAAGGTCTGTGTGTCCTATGATTGAGTAAAGTACATAATGTACGTGTACTTTTTTGATATGGTACTTAAGTCTAACATTTATAATCGAAATCACCTGAATAGAGTTGGTTTCTTTAAATTAAAAAAACCTAAACCTGAGCTTACCATTAGAAAATCTCGTATTTAAAAAACCAACTTTATATAAAGTTTTTAAAACAACAACTTATCCCAACACTAAAACTCAATCTTTTGTTGAAAGATAACACTGGTGGGCAAAATGGTGTTTTTTTTTCTGTCTCACAAACCAAACAATATACCTAGTTGTCCGAAATTCGAATATCACCTCATATGGAATTAAGTTTTTGAAACCTGGCTCTTTAAAATGTTTTAAAAAAAAACACTCAAAGCGGTGTTTTAGTTCTCTACTCAAATTTAAAAAATACACGTTTCCTACATTATTTCTATAGTTCTCCAATTTGTTTTACAACTTAATGTACACTTTTTTAGACGTTTAAACCGGTTTGCTGTTTTCAGGGTTCAGGTTCAAGGTTTTTTGTAAGGTTTGCTTAGGTGAACTCTAACAACTAGTGATGATTTTTCGAAAATTGTATGAAATACTACGAAGAATATATTTTAAAATGGTAAAAAAACTACACCATGAAATTCTATAGCCCTAAATGGTGATATCTCAAACACTTGACCTGATTTTCAATTCAGACTCGAACTAATGCCATTAAAACCCTTAGAGTATAATTGAAATATAATTGTTGGTTAAAAATCATTTCCATTCATTTCATAGTTTTAAAATAAATTTGTTAAATAAATTAATAAATTAGGTGGTACAACAGATCGTTGAGAACTAGGGCCCAGTGACTTACAACTCTCAACCATTCCTGTTTGCGAGTTATTTCAGGGATGGAGGGGACCTACAGTTTCTATGCCGAATCCGAACGGCTAATTTGAAAAAGCGCTTTTCATGACAAGAATTACTCTTGGAGGATTTGTAAATTCCTCCCGAGAGGGCAGGGTTTGAACCCAAAACCTCTGGAATTAAGGTCCAACGCACTAACCATCACGAAACGGGTACTACTACTAATAAAGTTGTTAAATATTTAAACAAAAAAAAATGAATATATTAGATATGTACTTCAATTAGAAATGGGTTGGGTTATGTAAGTTCAACGTGGCCGCTGGTTGAAACTAATAATGAAGCGTTTGAGACAATAAATGTCGATATTTATCACATCACTGTGATGATTATAGAAGAAATCTTCTTAGTGGAGTCTTTGTGTCATGAACACAAAAGGAGTTCAATGCAACTTCAGCAAAAATCCTTTGCAGAAGATGTATGTTCAAAAATATGCCTACCTATTAGGCGCTGTGCAGATAGCAAGCAACGAGCAATCTACCTAGTAAAATGATTAGCTCTAAGGTTCTAGCATCAAGCTTAGCCGAAATTAGAAACAGAGTGTTAATTCCTTTTAAAATCTACCATCCCCTTTTCTGGGAATTCTGTTATCTTAATACAAAATCATTTGACTCCCATCTTTTATTTTAAACCTCAATTAAAAAAAACAAATTGAATTAAATATCATCTCAATAGCTTGCTAGGTAACTATTTCAAAACATTCAAAGAAAAAAAAAAACAATAACTTCAATCAAGCGAAAAAGCTATTTAAATACTTTAAAGTCAACTCTTACAAACAATGTCTGTGTATAGGATATTTAAAATTTGCCAGATCATCTCAATTCATTTTATTTTCATTCAAGACGAAGAATTCTTATACCCCCCTTTTTTAATACCTTTGGATTTTATCTTTAATTAAAAAGTTCAATCTTCTGTACAAAAAAAAGCAAAAAAACTACTTCCCCATTTTATTTACCACTCTTCACATAAAGTTCAAAATCACGTAGTAACTAAATAAAACACCTTTTCATTTTACCCATTTATCTTCCAAGAGATTTTATAAAATTTCTTCGAATGGGTTTTTGTCCATCACAAAAGGTAGAAAATGTTACATTCCCTCCCCCCGTTCTTCTCACATTTACACACTTTTCCAAAGTGTAGGACTAATATCGAACTTTTAAAACGATTGATTTATACCTATACAAAATTAAGTTAAAGATGATATCACGATAATGGTCCATAGAGAGAGAGAGAGAGAAAAGGCGAAAGTCTTTCAAGCTTGGATATTCATTTAATGTCATCTATTACTAGGATTGGAAATCATATTGATTTGCCCTAGGTCAATCTTTGACTTCGCATTGTCACAATTTTACTGAAATTGCTTTCCACTTTCCTTGGCACATTTCACTCCGACTTTTATTGATTTTATTTGTTTCCGCAAGAATCACCAAAGTGGAAGAGGATTTCCAACAATATACATATACACAAAAATTGTTTGCTATGCAATTCGCTTAGTGCGTAAGCGTATAATCATCATCATCATCATTACGAGTACATTACATTACTATCGTCGTTTCGTCGTCGTTGGTCGTCCTAAGGCTTTGAAATGGAACTCGGAATAGATTTCACGCAATAAAAACACAACTTTAAATTAACACACGGTCTTGCACTATTAAGCTTGAATAGAAAGTTTATTTGTTTTGTTGGTTTGGTTTTACGTTTGTTTGTTTTATTTCGTTTTGTAACTTAAACTTATTCTATTCAATTAATTATTTTTATTTTGTTTTATTTTTGGTTATAAGTTCAGTGAACCAAAAGGTTACTAGCGTGTAGTGTGATGCTGACTTTGGGATATCGATCCACTAAAATAAAAACAAAAATCAGATTGAAATAAGTGAAGAATATTGGATATTGTTTTTTCTCTTCTTTTCGATGATGCTTCAAAAACTTTTGTTTTTTTTTCTCCTTCTTCCAACAAAAATAATGATACAATAGATTTACGTAGTTCGTATGTATACCTACTTCTTTTTTTCACCTCGGGGATGAACAGATGACTAAGAATTGAATTATTTCGAAAGTTAGCAATAAAAATAGAAAACTTGTTAAGATACTGGAATAAATTGCGAAAACAAAAGACTAGGGTGTAATAAATCTGAATTTATGTCTTCAACCCTGATGCTTTGCCCTGCTCTGCTCTCAATTCAAAAAGAAATTATTTATTTATTTTATTTGTTTTCTATTTTTCCAATTCTGAATTGGTTTTATTGCGTCGATGAATGAGACAAACAAAGCGGGAAGAAAAAAATACATAATTAATTATTATTGTTTGTATTCATTGAGTATTAAATTTCAAATGGTTTCGGTCTTTTCTTTTTTCTCTCAAAGAGCATTTAATTTTCAATGTCACCCATTTAAAAAATAAATTTCATTCAAATAGGCAATAGAAATGGTGTTGAATGTTGAATATTTGGAGTCACATTTGCATTTGCAGTTTTGGGAAGACAGCTTATTATCGAATAATGCAAATACAGTTAAAATGTCTGGCCATTTCGATAACTATTTAGAATAATTTCAATTTATTAAATGTTATGTGCATTTTTAAATGTTTGTATCATCTATTTTTGACACTTTTTTCTGCCACTGAGGAGTGAAAACGTGTCGATTAGTCATATCGGCTTGACTTTGATCTTTAAACATGAATTTATTAAAGAATGATTTTGACTTTTTCCTAAAATTCGTTTTCTCTTTATTTTTACAGGCTCGTATATCAATGCTACTAGGTGAGCGAAAAGGCCTCGAGAGTCTTAAATCTGATCTAATACGCCGAATTAAAATGTTGGAATACGCTCTCAGACAAGAGCGTGTTAAATTCCATCGTCTTAAATATGGAACTGATCCGCCTCAATTGATGAATGAACTAAAACCGCCAAGCGATGAAACAGGCATTGGCAACGAAGTCGCACCCGACTCCGAAGTACCCTACAGTTCGGTCTCAAATACAACATGGCGACAAGGTCGTCAAATGCTGCGACAATATTTGCAAGAAATTGGCTACACAGATAATATTATCGATGTCCGCTCGAATCGTGTCCGTTCACTATTAGGTCTTAATAATAATTCCGAACAAGAGGAGAATGTTAGTCCCAATATAAATGGGAATGAAAATAACAAACGCGCCTCTGAATCTGAAGGTAATTCCAACAAAAAATAAACATTTTATATTAAATAATATGAATGAATTGTTAATTTAAAAGAGTTAATTTTTTTTTAAATCGAAAGATATTTTTAATGTTGCAGGTCGACGTACACCCGCCAAAAAAGCACAACAAATGAACGATGCCATGATGTTGGAAACCGAAGCAGCTGTTATGGCTAACTTTGAATTCTTGGCCCAAACAGAAATGTCCGATGATGACGAAATAAATGATGACCTCGAAATGATGGCCGTCGATAATGATGAATCCGATGTAAAGACCACAAAACGAAACAAGGGCAAGGATATGATAAAGACTGAAGGTAAACCTTGAAAAACACTCACCTTCTTAAACCTTTTAAAAGCTTAAATTTTAATCTTCTTATATACCTATACAAAAAATAAAATGTTTGGCAAAATCAAAATAAAATTGCTAAATGTACATTTATTTATTTTATTAAAATAAAAACAAAAAAACTATTGTATCAAAAAATTTATTCTGCTGTAGCAATGTACTAAAGAAATATCAAATTAATAATCAGTATTAATTATTAACACACGACCAAAACACTGAGCATTTTTATTTTCTTCTTCTATATAAATAAATTTAAAATAAAAACGAAAAACAAAAATATGTTGCAATTAAGTGAAACGAAACTCACGACATAAATTAAATCTAACAAAAATTAAAAGAAAAAACACTCAAATGCTTTGCTTTTGTGCTTCTTCCACTCGATTACACTACATTCTTCTTTTTTTTTTTAACTGTATCATGTTTTATTCTTCTCTTCATCACTTTCTTGTGTTTTATATTCTTTTAGTTTAATTCTTTTTCTGTGTGTTTTTCTATTTGTTTACAAATAATTTTATCTTCTGTAAATATTGTTAGTGCCTCTTTAACATCAACTGCTATTTAGAAATTTTCAAATTACAGTGCAATTACTTTTCTTATATCTAACTTACAAAACATACATCATACATATGTACATAATAATTCAACAATCAGTCATCCGGCACAGTGGAATCTATTGCTTCTTTATGTTAAGAAGGAACTAAAATACACTTCAATGCCTGCCCTTAAGTGGCATGATCGATCTTTAAGTCTCCATTTATTCAATAGACGTTCATTTTTCATGGGAGTTAATTAAATCATTTTTAGTACATGTGTAGAAGTGTATAAGTGTAGGATATGGTTAACATGTGTGTGAACAAAATAAACAAAAATAAAACACCCAAACTATTTTTCTTTTGTCGTTTTTCACATTGATAAGAAATTCAATGTTAAATCACTTCATTGTTTTGTTATTATTGTTTTAGAATACAAACATCGCAGCTGTTTTTTTATCAAAAAGCACATGTTTCTCAGTGGTGAAATCTTTCAATTTTAAATATTATGTATCAGCCAAAGCCTTGAGCTGGAAAAAAACTTACTGTTTGTAGAACACTTAAGCAAATAGAAAACATAAAAATACTGCGTTATTCAATATTTTAGGTTTGTTCGTTGAGTTCTAAATTCACCTCGAAACAGCAAAAAAGCGTTTCAAAAATATACTCTCACCCTGAGGGGCAAATTGTGTGCTTTTTATCTCAGAATTTTCCTTTGATCTAACCATAGGGCGAAATCACTTAATTTTCCTTGATATAAAAAAAGTATGTATCGACTGGCTTCCATATAAAATTTCAAGTAAATCGATTCGTTCGCAGATTTCGAAAAAGCTGTTTTGAGAAAAACTCGGTTAAAGCTAGAAGTCCAGCATATGTATAGATAAAGTGTAATTTATTACCTCTAAACTGAATCATCGATTCCCGACGCAAACAGCATCCCTTTTGTCGACTTAGCAGCCGTCAAAATTCCAACTTGTTTTTGTTTTACTGATGATCTTGCTTCAAGAGTATTAAGGCGGTTTTCGTCTATATCCGTCACGTACGCGTGGCTGTTTTGGCAGCAGCTTACACCCATTGCATGTAGCATTAACAAAAGTGAAGCACAGCGGCTTTTCGAAGAAGAGTGATTTTTCTTTATAACTGTATCATGCTGTCCACAGACCGTTTACAATAAAAATAGCCTTAACTCGCTTCACATAACATTTTGAGAAAATATTTTTGAAATTTCATTACGGATACACCAGATGTAATACCTAAAAGGAGTTCAAAACAAATGGCATTTAGCATGGCAGCTGTTTCGTGTTTTTATAGAGCCGAAAACTCTTAAGTTTGAAAAAAAAAACTTGGGTCAACCCTAGGTGAGGATTATATCAAATCACAGATACTTTCAAGGACTTGAAATAACCTCTTGATCATTAAAATGATGCATAAACGCAATTTAGTTTTTTTTACTAGAATAACTATCAACGTTACTTATAAGAGTACATTACTGAAATAGCTCGTCTCCCTAACGTTTTATTAGTTTATTAATAAGACAACACATGTCAGGTGTAAGATTATTTCAAAAAAAATCTGTCGCATTTCGGAATAATGTAATATGTTAAATCTTTCTCGGGCACAAAAACATTTTATTGTTATTTCCTGTTCATACTACGTTATTGCAAGTACCAATAAATACAAAAAACGGGAGTCCTATTGAAACGAATTAGCCATTTTGTAATGAGTCACTCCGGCGTGGTCTACGTATAGCTTTAAAATTGTGTAGCCTTGTTGTATCCAATTACATATGTATATAAAAATAAATACTTTTATCAGGGTTAAACTTGCTTCTTTGACCAATTTTAAGCTTTTAATTTATACTAATACAAATTTTGTTTCATTGATGTTTTTGGGTTTATATTATTTTAATTGACGCCTTTTTCACTTATTTACTTATATTGATAAAGAACAGACAACAACGTAATGTGTTGCAGCGTGGATTCTAGCGTAATGAAGTGTATTGTGATAAGCTTTGAAAACTAATATTACAAACAGAGAAAATTTTACTACAGGACTAAACCATTTGAAAACTTACCCTTTGGTTTTTCCCTTCATTATCATTAAAAAGAAAAAACAAACTATTTTAATTTTTATTTTGATTTGCTGAAGTTTCTTTAGTGCATCGCTTGAGCCGAAAAAAAATACGCATCTAACAAAAAGATGCTAAAACATTTAAAAACTCATCGAATTGGCCTTTTTAATTTTATTTAAAGTTTTTTGTTTTTTAAATTATTGTTGAAAGTAAAAAAAAAAAACATGAATAACGCATTTTTATTTTGCCTTGGTTTATTTTCCGGTTCTATTTATTTAAGTTTTAATTCTTGTTATTTAGTTTTTCTCTAATTTTTTCATTTTTAAAGATATTGATGCCGAGGTTGGGGAGCAGATTCTGAATGATATAAATCTATTAACTGAAGGTGCTTAAAAACAAATATATAAAAGTTTAAATACCAAAAACCTAGAACATGCAATAAGTATTAGTAGATGAATAAGTTCAAAACATTAAAACAAAGAAAAAAAAACATAGAAACTTCCTCTCTTTCCAAAAAAAAATATATATATACAAATTTAGTGCATGCTTTAATGAATGAACATACCTTACCTTACCTACCTTTTATTATATACATACCTAGAATGTTTTTAAATAAAATAATTACATATATTATATTCATTTTAGTAAACAAATTGCATAATTTTATTTTACCATTTTCATTATCCTATTTGTGTGTGTGTGTTATTTTTGTTTGAAGGATACTCCAATACTGACTCTACACGACGCAATCTTATCTCCGGAGATGAAGAAGTGGACGCTTCGCTGGGCCTTGGTGAATTGGCACAACTCACAGTCAATAATGAGGCTGAAAGTAATTATGACGTAGCAAATGCGAAAGATAGCGCTTATCGGAAAACATGGAATGCCAAATACACCCTACGATCACATTTTGATGGAGTACGTGCATTGATTTTCCATCCCGAAGAACCAGTTTTGATTACGGCCTCCGAAGATCACACTCTTAAGCTATGGAACCTGCAGAAAACTGTACAAGCCAAAAAGTCTGCTAGTCTTGACGTGGAGCCGCTTTATACTTTTCGCGCCCACACCGGTCCCGTATTGTGCCTGGCAATGTCGGGCAATGGTGATACATGTTATTCGGGTGGCTTAGATGGCAAAATTGAATGCTGGAAACTGCCAAGTTCAAGTATCGATCCATACGATTGCTACGATCCACAAGTGCATGCGGCAACACTTGATGGCCACACAGATGCTGTTTGGGGTCTGACCACCCACCAAGGTAATATTGTGTCGTGCTCAGCTGATAGTACGGTGAAACTTTGGTCTCCAAAGGCCAAGGAGCCACTATTAAAGACATACGCATCCGAAGCGGAAGGAATTCCCAGTTCTGTGGACTTTGTTCGCAACGAGGCAGGTCACATTGTTGTTGCCTATCAAAGCGCTCATTGCATTATCTATGACACCGAAACGGGCAAGCAAATAATAAAACTAGAGGCTGCCACCGAAATGTCTGGCAATACGGGTAAATTTATTAACAAAGTTGTTAGCCATCCGACGCTTCCGATCACAATTACCGCACACGAAGATCGTCACATTCGTTTCTGGGACAACACTAGCGGCACACTGGTGCATTCGATGGTTGCTCATCTTGAGCCGGTCACAAGTTTGGCCATTGATTCTCACGGACTGTATTTATTGTCCGGATCGCATGACTGTTCGATACGCCTTTGGAATCTGGACAACAAGACATGCGTGCAAGAGATCACCGCGCACCGCAAGAAATTCGACGAAAGTATATTTGACGTGGCCTTCCATGCCACAAAACCATATATAGCGAGCGCAGGAGCGGATGGCCTAGCAAAGGTATTCGTCTAGGAAGCATTTTCATTTTTACAACTATACATATTATATATATAAATATTAATTATACTATAAACTATGTTATGAAACAAAACAAAAAAAAAACCATCAGAAAGAAAAGCAAAAAATTAATTAGTTATTTTTTAGATATAACAAAAGCATCTATATATTAAAATAATAATGATAAAACAAATTTAAAAAAAATCATATTAAATTATATACAAATTAAAAAAAAAAATATGTAAAAACAAATAACAAAAAAAAATCAATAAAAAAGAAATAAACAAAATTATGATGGCAAATTTGATTAATTATATAGATGGTAACAAAATGAAGTAGTTGCACAGCATTTGGAATCACATGCGAGATTATTTAAGTAGTAATACTAGTGGAAGAAGTAATAAAAGAGAAAAAGATGGCGAATTATTTGATATGCATGTAATCGAAACAATTCTTCATAGTTTGCTTTGAAAACAAAATGAAAAAATAAAAACAAAAATAAAAGAAAAAAAAGAAGATATTTTTGGCTGGGCTTGAATGTTATTTTTTTTAAATTCTTTTTTTTGTTCAATTTGTATTTTTTCATTAGCAAGCAGATTGTGTATGATGAATTTATGAATATTATAATCAATTCAAAGAAATCATAATTTCAAAAAAGAAAACGAAAAAAAAAACAAAAACTATTCACAAGAGAATCTCAAAACAAAATTATACAAATATTTTTTTTTCTTTTTTATTAACTGAACCTCTGAAGTCTAATCTGTGAAATGATTTTTTGGACAAGGGTACAGCTGACTCTTGATAAAACCAATTTTTAAAATATGGGAGTAAGTTAAAACTGTTGTATAATTAACAATAATTATGCGTAATATTATTAGTGGATAATTTTCAATTCAAATCAAGCCTTGAATAAAGCAATATTTAGAAATTCATAGACAAATAAAATCGTTCATTATAACTAAAAGGGTGTATTTAATAAAAAAAAAAAAA
Organism: Eupeodes latifasciatus; assembly: GCA_920104205.1. Lineage (NCBI taxonomy): Eukaryota > Metazoa > Arthropoda > Insecta > Diptera > Syrphidae > Eupeodes > Eupeodes latifasciatus. The sequence goes on along the minus strand of OV049925.1, from coordinate 120,056,501 downwards.
CAAACACGAAAACAAAAATAACATCAAATAAACACTTACCTCTTCCAAAGTAGCTCTGTAAGTCCCATTTCAATGTAGAAGAAATTTTTATATTTTTTTAAGGATCTCTGCTCACTAGTTGATTATGATTGTGATGATTGATTTTTAGAGATTGTTTCAATCTTCATTTAAATTAGCTTTTTGATTCACAATTATTTGATTATTTTATGCCTCATGTTGGATTGCAAATTTACTAATTAAAAGGCAACGGCTTTTGTTGCAACAATGATGTATTTTTTAACTACTCTTTTAAATAGAAACTGAAAACAAATAGTTAAATGTAACAATAATTCAAACTAAAAACCTTTTCTGTAGAGCAAAGAATGAACTGATACTGGGTATGTCCTTATTTAAAACTTTCAGCCAAAGTTTACTTATTTCTCTCAATAATATTGGATGCCTCGTTCGTGACGTTTATCCTATTTTATTTCTCTATTGCTTCAATGAACGCGGCTCTATGCCATCTTTTGGAATTTTATCGTCAATCACTGCCTTTTGCATTATAGTACAATGTATTTATCTTTCGTTATGGAATGTACAGTGTATAGTATATACAATACAGCGGACGATTGGAATATTCATTTGAAAGTGAAATATTGCAGGTAAGGATATGTTATCTCATTGTACATTGATTAAAACTAAAAGCTCTTAAAATTCAAACTTGAACGATACCATTTCCTCTACAATTCCGCAATTAGATGACCTAGAAGTTATACACAATATTATGAAGTTTTTAACCCAGAATAAGCTAAAAGTAAATATTAAGTTCAGACCCATCATATTCAGCTGTCCGTATAAATAACTTAAATGAGTGCTTCATTGTTTAAAATTTAAAGCGAAGAACCATTTTTTTTCAACTAAGGTACATCTGTACACTTTTACCTTCAACTCCAATAACTTCTTTACTTGCTGCTTTTTACCATAAGAGAAAATTAAAAAGTATTTCCAAAGAAAAATAAATATTACAATCGTAATCTATCTACATGTAATTGCATTTGCAGTAGCACACGCTTATTGTCCTTTAAATAGCCGTGATAAATATGTGAAAAGTTATGATGGGTGCTACAAACAAAGTTTAAAAATATTTCAAAATGATCGATTTTCAAACCCTTTTATACTCCCTCATCACTATTTAAATAAGATCCGAAACACTTTTTATTTTGTTTTTATTAAAAATGTTGGTGATATAATTTTAGCGCTTTTCTTTTTATTGCTCGATTACAGTCATATCAAACTAGAATTTTGTATTTCAAAGAAAATTCAGTAAAAAAAATGACTATAAAGAGATTTAAAATTTTAAAATCTAAGATTCTATAGAGTAAAATATTAAACAATAAAAAAGAAAAACAACTTTTTTATACCTTCTTTTAGTGTTTTTTTTATTTTTTCCTTCATAAAGTTTTGATTAATTTATGTGTCCACTCTGTTGTCTGTTAGAAAGAAGAAAACAAACAAAAATAAGAGTTAAAATCTGTGCAAAGAACGTCGCAATGATCTTTTAGTTTATAATTTAAGTTTAAAAATTATATTATATCTAGTTTGAAAATTAAAAAAACAAAAAAATAAAATAAAAGTTAATCTAGTTTTATTATATATAATGTAGATTTTATCTTCATTGAATTATACTTATAATTTAAAAATTATTCAAAATAAAACATGTATATGAATATATATTAGAATTTATAATAAATGCAAATAAAACAAGAAATTAAAAAAAAAAAACTATACAAAACATAATTTAATAAAAAAACAAATATAGCAAACAAAACAACATTTAAGGAACGAATATGGAATACAATATGATATTCAAAAAATAAAAATGCATGATACATGTAACACATAAATACATTTAAAATTTCCCATTTTTACAGAATAATAAAGTAAAAACAAAATTAAAAAAAACAACAACAAGCAGATAAACTTGTTAATTGTAGAACAAAACAAAAACAAAAAAAAGTAATTAAGAATATTATTGAAAATCTAATTGAAACATGAGATTTTTAAGTAAAAACATTTTAGGCTAAGAAACTATTATTACAGTTAATATTATTATTATTATTATTGTGAGATGAAAAAATAATAAAACAAAAAAAAAATCAATAATAATGATCGTTTGATCCAAGGTTTAAAAACAACTAAAATGCAAAATGAAATGAAATTAATAAACAAATAAATTGAAAAAAAAAAAATGAAAAATAATAAAAAAAAAACAACAAATACATTACATATAGATTATAAATATTTATATGACATCGTCTATTATACAGATATGTTTTCATTTAGTTCTCTTGTTTCATTTTGTCATTCAAATTGATTAGGTTTTTCTTTTTTGTATTTTTATGTAAATTATATAGAAGGAGACAAAAAATTATTTCGAAAAATTAAGTTTCACAATGCCTTTTTATTTCATTTGGAAATTATATAAATTTCCTCAACAAAAAAAAAAAGGATTAGACACTTTTTATTTATAGGATTTGAAACAGAATGTTATTAAGGAATTCATTTTCTTGAACTATTTTTAGTTAATTATACATATTTGTAAGCAGCAAAACTTTTATAGTATCAATGTTTTATTGGGAGTTGACATGAATTACATAAATCTCCCTCGGAATATTTCGCTTTGAAGATATTTGGAATCTGTATTTTGTTTCTACTGATCATTGTAGATTGAAAATTGTCTTATTTAAGAAAGCCGAAAATTCCGAGGGACATTTTATTCACGGTTGTTCGCAACATTAACATTTCAAAACTTAAAGAATTGTTTCATAACTCCTTTTCTGGAATCAATAATAATCGAAAAAAGAGAATGATCTTAATAATTTTCAAAGGAATTGCAATTTTATCTTTTTGAAGTCTAAATGATCGATTTTCGAAAAAGTGGAAAATATATACCAGTATGTAGAAAATATGTGCTGCCACAATTGACCTTGGAAACATATTTTGCTTAAGCTTATCAGAATAGGTTTTAAAAAAAAGTAGGTACTATTGCTTTTATGATATCACATTGGCGTCCCCTCTTTGAATCGAACCGAGAGCTCAATGTTAACTTGGGTTGCTATTCGAACTGAATGTTGATATATTTTATGTTTATGGATTTTTTATTTGTTTTTACTTCACTTCAGCATTTTAGATTTATTCAGTAAATTCATGCATTTACAAATAATAAGAATTGCTTTTATCACATTACACAAACTGAAATTCAAACCTGCTTGGGAGAAAAAATACGAATTTTTTTAACTACACTAAATTATTAGGATTAGTTTATAATATTACTCATCAAATTGAAGGTTTGCACGGTGTTGTGTTTTTTGTGAATAGGTTTACTGTTAAGCCGGTTAAAAAAAAAAACTATTAAACAATATCATATGTACATAATATATATTTCGTTATTGGTTATATTTATAAATTTGTGTGGAGAGTTAAAGTGTGAAGTCAGTAGTGAGAAGAATATAATTAAAATGATTATAATTTGGTAAGTACGAACAAATATTTGTGTTTAAGTTTAGTATTTAAGAAAGGGCTTAGACATTCTAAATTGCTCAACACAGCTAAGTTCTACTTTTTACTTTTACTCGAAATTAATACGAAATTGAAAAATAGTGAATAAAATTTAACTCAAAACGATTGAATTTTTATCTTTTAAGAAGGATAAAAGGTTCTTTTAATTTGACTGGTATGGAAACGCTTTCAAAATCAATCGACATGTTGAACACTGAAAATCTTTGTACTCGTTTTTGAAAGTCGATTTCTAGAACCTAGGTGAAAATGAAGATTTTATTTACACATGTCCCTTATTTCCTTTTCTCAGATTTTGTATATGAACATAAGAGGGTAAAATAAAATAGCATACATTAAAGCAAAGTTGAAAACAAATTAAAAGACTATGAATTTACTATTTTCGTACTAAAAATAAAAAAAAATGTGATCCATTTAACTTAATCCTCATCATGTTATGAATTTTGTTATGTAAAAAAGCATAATGTTTTTTATATTTTTCTATTTTGTTGTTTAAACTAGAGACATGTAAAGTTAAAACAGTTATAATAAGTAACAATTATTGATGAGACTTTAAAAAAGGATTTGGATATAAAAACACACAATATGACCTGATTCTTAACAAAATAAAATAAAATGCACGTACGAAAAGAGTGTTTAAAAATATTTCCAGTATTTTTAAATTTTATAAATACCACTTCATTTTTCATAAAAACCTTAATTTTTAAAAAATATTTATTTGAAAATCGTTAAAGCGTTTTTTTTTTTTTTAAATTCATTTTTTGTAAATACAATGTTTCATTTTTAGTTTAAAAATGTTAGAGGTTATATACGTTTTTACATTAATATAAAAAACAAAAATAAAAACAAAATAATTAAATTTTAAATTTATATTTATTATTTAAAAAAAAAAAACAATTACTTTTTATTTTTGTTTTTTATATTAATGTAAATACACCACAACCGGAGACAACCACACCGTGTATATATAAGTTTTGCATTTCCATTTCGTAAAAAATGTACCTATTTTCAAGATATAGAATTTCGGAAAAAAATGTTTAATATTTTTGTTTAAAATCAAAAATAAAAACAATAACATTTTTGATCATCAAATAAGAGCTTGTGCAGAAAAAATATTGAAATCAGTTGATTAATTTTTGAAAAAACTTAAAACTTCTGGAACAATACAAAAATGATTTTTTTATTGAAAAAAGTCAAATTAAGAAAACAAATTTGTAGACGAATCGGCTTAAAACCTGCATGTCCAAATTTGAAGAAAATCGACCCAATGGTTTGGGCTGTAGCGGCGAGGACAGACAGACAGATGGACGGAATCGGGGACTCACTTTTTAGCTTCCCATAGGAAGTTATTGTAATGGGTCCGATTCATCAAATTGAAAATTTTGACATTTCTCGACGTTTCAAGATCCCTAGAGTCGAAATAAAATATTTTTAGAGAGATGTCTGTGCGTGCGTGTGTGTGTACGTACGTACTTACGTTCGCGACGTTTTTTCGTCGTCCATAGCTCAAGAACCAGAAGAGATATCGACTTTAAATAAATGTTGTTATACAGATAAAAATGCAGAAAGATACAGAAAGGGCTCTAAAGAAAATTGCGTGGGTGGTTTTTTTACCATAGCAGTTTAAGAAAAAGGTGAACATTTTGGTTAACCCTAAATATCTCACGAACCAATAACGCTAGAGACTTGAATTAAATTTTATATTATATATTGTAACGTGATACCAAACAAGTGTATTTGTCACCTCGAAAATTTTACGAATAAAAAATGATTTTATCTCCAAAACAATTTTGTGCAACGAAGAATAACGTTTTTAACATCTGGTAAAATTTTGAAATTGATAGTTTTTTATAAAAAATAAAAACCTAAAAAAAAAACAGTACTCAAAGTTGATAAAAATTGAATTTAGACTTAAATATCTTTTCGAAAGTTCGAGATTATGGATTCCAACTTATTTTATCTTTTAAGAAATATTGTTTTAATCATTCGGTAAAATTTTGAGAAAAATCGAATTGACAGTTTTTTTTACAAAAAATAAAAACCTAAAACTAAAAATGAATAAAAGTTAGTAAAAATTGATTTTCGGTTCAAATAACTTTGCAAAAATTTGAGACATTGGCCTTAAACTAATTTTATTTTTTAAAAAATACTGTTTTCAACATTCAGTAACATTTTGAGAAAAATCGAATTGACAATTTTTTTTACAAAAAATTAAAAACCTAAAAAAAAAATTAACAAAAGTTGGTAAAAATTGATTTTTGACTTAAATATTTTTTCAAAACTTTGAGATACTGGCTTTAAACTAATTTTATTTTCTGAGAAATATTGTTTTCAACATTCAGAAATATTTTGACAAAAATCGAATTGACAATTTTCTAAAAAAAAAACCTAAAAAAATTATTAAAAGTTGGTAAAAAATGGTTTCAAACTAATTTTACTCGCAGAAAATATAATTTTCGACATTCAGTAAATTTTTTATTAAAATCCAACAGTCAGTTTTTTCCATAAAAAAAAAATAAAATCTACAAAAAATAGTACACAAATTTGGTAAAAAATGATGTTCGGTTCTCGATATCTCGTGAAAAATAGAAGGTATTGACTTTAAATTAATTTCATTCGTTTATTTAAGAAATAAAAACTTTTAAGAAATGCTACTAAAATTGGTAAAAATTGGTTTTCGACTAAAAATCTTGTTAACAAAAATAGATTTTGAAATCAAACTATTTCATTATTATGCAAAATATTGTTGGTATTTTTTTTAATTTTTAAGAAAAAAACACGAAACCCTACAAAACTTTCAGCTAGACAAATCGACAGACGGGATGGAAAGTTATCAGTGTGGGTCTCATGCCAGCCTCTTCTTCAACTTTCTCTTGATCGTAATGCCATGTTTTATTAAAATCTCTAGATCGACATTTTTTACGAATGTAATACTTGCCATGTAGTTTATATTTCGCAAATAAAAATGTGATTGTCTACTTTACAGTGTTTCAAAAAACCCAAAACCAAGGCATTAATTTAATATTTTTAATTTTTCTATAATTTTTGTATGCATCTATTGATATTAACATTTACCTAGACAATGGATAAGGGTTTTATTAATTGAGAATGTTCCACGCCGTTGCGATAAGATGATAGAAAATGCACAATTATCAAATCAAAAGTTACTTAATTTCTTAAGGGGCCAATGGAGAATTTTTTTTAAAAATCATTTTGTCTTAAATTGTCCGGTTTTGATTTTAAAGTACTTGGTTTTCGAATTGTAGTATTAAAGATATTTCAAAATTATTCCTGGTTTGCAACTTATCTAAATGATTAACGCGTTAATTTCAATACTGCATTTATTTAACTTGCTCATAACTCATGCAATGTTCAACCAATTGACTTGAAATTTCAAACATATCTTGGAAAATACATTCTTTTCGGTTTTTATTTGTTTAAATGTTGCATAGTTTTTCACTTTTTATTTAGGAAATTTGAATTAAGCCAAAAATCTCTATAAAGCTAAAATCATTACGTATTATGTATATAATTAAAAATCATTGGCTCATAATGATGATAGCTCAGGAGATTAATCCAGCCGTGGACCGCTGCAAAGTCACTATTTTAAAAATATAAAATTATCAAATTAATCGAAACCAATTTTTTATTAATGAACATCGTACAGAAAACATTTACATATAATACGTTCGGAAAACACAAATTAACCCAAAGTTACAATTTGTTTATAGTGTAATTTTGTTCGCTTTTCTCTTAGTAATGAAAATGATATTTGGAGACAAAAACTGATTGTATTTATTACAAATGTTATACATATATAAAAGTGGACTTTTTTTACTAATGCCTAACAACTTTAAAATTAATTACAAGTTATTCTTTAACATAAGCGTTAAATTTATTTTTAAATTTAACTGACGACATCATCATACACCATTTCACATCCGGTATCTCTCAATTGTTTATAGCGACATCTTTATTTTAAAAAAAAAACATCCACTTAATTGTAAGCGGATATGGCTAACGCAACTGAATGCAGTCATTTCCATTAGAGATAAGTTTTTCCTGTTCCTGTTATAAGTTAAAAGTTTTACTCTCCACCGATTAAATTATTTTTTATTAGTTATTAATTTTTATCTGACAAATATTTCAATTTAAATTTAAGCGTATGATATCAATCAATACATTTTGTTTCTTTTTGATAAGAAAAATACTTATTCCAGAGCAATACAACTCAAAACTAAAACTTCTGCCAAGCCCACTAATAACCTGTGAAAATGGCAATCGACATGAATTTAATATCACTTAAGGACGGCGGTAGGTTTGCTATGAGTTGGATTGCAGGAACAAATCCAAAATCTTTACGCTCAACCTATCAACGACAACAAATCTACTCGGTTGATGTATCAGAAGTGTGGTGAGTCTTCAACATCATATTGATCAATGAATTTGGGTTTTAATAATTTTTCTTTAGCGAAGAAATGATAGAATCAATTAGAATGAAAGAAGATAAACTTTCATTTCGTATGCTTTTTAGACTGTGCTTTGGAACAATTCATATTTATGCTGAACAAGTTAAGCACTTGTATGGTAAGGGACACTTTTGTACCTAAGCTTTTTCATTTTTCTATGAATGCACATATTTCAGATGCTACTTTGAGTTTCGTCTGCTTCAATACATTTGTAATGAAGCAATACTCTCGGAAGCGACTAAGGTAAGGTTGGAATGGATCTGTTTTCTTAGATTTTTGTTTTTAATTATTATTTATTCTTATTTGTTTAAAATATTTTTAATGGAAATATAGTTCAAAGGAAGGCGATGTTTCTTACAGCAAAAGAATTCGTTTAGATTCATCAGAGGATCTTGATATTTCAAGTCTTCTGATGGAAACTGAAATTTTTAATAACTACACCGAAGACAAATTCCGATTTCCCAATGAAGTGGTAAGTTTATTTTTTTTTTTACTAAATGTTTCATTTGTTCTTATCGAATGTAATGAAAGATACATATGTGGATCCTTAACTTTTTATTTCTTTGGTTTTATATGCTTTTGAGCCTAAAGTCTTGTCATATTGATATAACTTGAATAAAAAACGAAAGAAATTAAGAGAAAGGAATATAAATGAACTCAATGCATAATTTATATATGTAGGAACATTCAGTTTTAAACGAAAGTATGTATATACATATTTATGCACCCATAGGGACACAATGATTCTAGCAGAAAAAAGAATACCTCAACTTGTGTTCAGATAAATCAAATAACTATAAGACATGTCAGTTGGGACAATCCAATGCCGGAGACAGAAGATGAATTTGGAGATGCATCTCAAGATGATAGAAGTATTTTACTATCTGGGTTAAACGGTAATATTTTAATTGACAAAATATTTTTAATATAGTCATTGTGGAACGATCTGCAAGGTCCCTTCAAATTTATGGGGGTTGTTTTAAAATATGTCAGAATAGATCAAAGTCCTTTGTTATAAATGTAGAAAAAAAGACTAAAAGTAAACAAAGAAATGTTTTCAAGGGGAGTGTGGGGGGGGGTAGTTAAATAAATATAAGTTTTTAGATATTTAACTTAATTTCACTTCGTTGAAAATAAAGTGTTGAATCATTTTAATAAAACAATAAGAAAATAGACAAATTTGTCAACATTTCTAAGTAAACTTAATTTGAAAAAGCAGTACTAAGCCCCATTCGGATTCCCAAGAGTAAAAACAAATAACGGTTTTAGAGACACACTGAAACATTTACGGAAAATATATTATTTTAAGAAGCATTCTCGGTAAAATAAAAATGAAACTTTCACGTGAATTGAATGCTTCTAAGAAATCGTTTCGCAGAATAGGACTAAAAGAGATGCAAATTTTGCAATTAAGTATTTTTTAAAAATTTTTTTTTTTCTTTTTATACATAGAAACATTGGATAGTTCTAGGAGATCTCCTAGCCAAAAAAGAAAGGTAAACAAAAATCTTTAACTTTTATTTTTTAAATAGTAATGTATATTTTTTGTAGCCCTGTTATATTAACTCTGAATGCTCACCATTTAAAAAACCGTGTCGTAAGTTATTTATTTATTACGGTAACTCAAAAATTAACTAATTTTTTAATTTATTTTAAGTTTTAAACAAATCAAATGAATCACTTTATGATTTTCGATACGATTCATCTGTTTACGATGAAACAATATCCGAGGCTGGCCTGTAGGTTTAAAACTATATACATACGTTATTATTTAAATAACATTTTTTAACGATACATTTTGTTTTCATAATTAAAGCAATTCGCAAAACGAAACGATGCAAGACACAAATAAAAATATCACTGATTTCAATGACAAGTAATGTCGTCATCCTTATTATATTATGAATAACGTATCGAACTTTCCACTCAAAGCCAACATTTTTTGAAATCGTTCATGTTGACATTCTCACTTTTATTTTTATTTTAAAAGGTCAATTTTTTACTAAAAAGATGTTGCTCTATTTAAACGTCGAATTTAACTAAAATTTCTAAACTTAACGATATCTTGGATCTGGCAACCATTTGCTTTTCATCTAATTTTCGATTCGTTATTCAAAATGAAGGATTTATCTTTATATACATATATGCTACGAGAATACATTTAGATTATTTTTAATTCTAGTGATCTCACTCAAATTGATTTTGAATCCACACGAAAAGATACATTTTTGGAAGATCAGTATCAGTCCAAAGTAACAGAAAATTCTAGCAATCGTCTTTCATTAGAGGTAATCTGCATGAATTCAAAACATGTTACAAAATACCTTCAGTTCTCAACTTTTATTTAGGACTCAAGACATACTCCATTACCTGATTTATTACAAGAATATATAAACCGGACGAATGAAGAAGATAACATTGTAGACACTTCAAGCAGAATTGACTCACCAAATTCAAATTTAACCTTAGATGAGATTCCTAGAAGTACAACTTTGACAGAGAGAAAACGAAAACACTCACAAATTCTTATTGACACCAATATCAAACTTCCAAAGCTCGATTGTGAAGATATTTGGAAGCATTGTTATGATATTGTAGGTATAAATTTATGAATTTTTAAAACAGTCAACAATTAAAGTTGTACCTTAAATTTATTCAATCTTAAGGATTACGGAGATCATCTAGCTTCACCGAAAGATTATAGAAAAACAATACTATTCAATAAACGAATAGCAAATCGAAGGTAACATTTATTTGTTCTTAAATTTTCTTTTAGTTTATATTTATTTTTAAAATTTTTGTTCTTCAAAGAGTACAAAATGATAAATTGCTCAGTCGTTTCAATAAAAATGTGAAACTTCGGTTGCAGCAAGATCATAATTATAATCGACAACTCATTGTTGAAGAAATTCTAGGGAATGATTATGACGAGTTTAAAAATGTGTTTAAAATTAAAACAAGTTATGGTGAAATGTTTGGAAGGAAAAAGCCACAAGTTAAGGAGAAAAATCAGCAATTTGATGATTATAACAATAATAACATCATCGAAAACAACAATATTAACACAAATTGTACTATTATTGACCACCATAACAACAATTTACAAATTGATCAAGAACAAATTCATCTTCAAATCGGAACCAACAGCGGGTATGTTCGTTATGAAAGTGAGAAAAATGGTTTGACATTAAATTGTGAATTACATGAGGTAAGTAAAGTTATAAAACAAAATTGAATCCTAGCTATAAGTATTTACATTGTTAGATTGATCCCTTTGCGATATCTTTTGACTTTCCAGTAGAAGCTGGACATCAGAGGTAGGTATCATTATCATCCAAGATCTTTTAGAATTGAACTCTAAAAATAATCTCATTCTAGATCTGAATGGGGAAAAGAAGGAATTATGACAAAATTACTCTTTGCTTGGGTATCAGAGGAACACATTGTCAATATGAAATCAATTATCATCGGAGCCAATCGAATAAATGCAGCTTTAGCATTTCACACGTTATTGGGTACTAAATTTTTCCTAAATCATAGAAAGTATATTATATTGTTTTCTTTACAGATCTATCTGGTCAACAATATATTGATATAATAAAAGATGAAACAAATTCAATCGAATCGATTAAAATGGGTCCTGAGATGATTAAACTAATAAATAAGATATACTCGTGAATTTCTAAAAGAAAACACAAAAATTGTTATTAGATTTTTTTCTGTTTTTGTTTTTTTTTGTTAATTAAATTATTGTAATATTCAATTAAAAAAAAAATTACATTTTATATGCCTATCTGTTGGGCAAGCCCTGTGTAAATATGTAAGGTAATGAAACCAATTCCGGCGGCGGTCAATGCCTTAAATGCAATTGTTGTCCAAATGCCCAATGAGAGTACACTCAACAGACCCTCCAGCCAAACACCCTTGAAGACAGTTGCAATTAACAAGAATGTAACCAAAGGCTTAAGTTTTTTGTTCACATCATGACGGGTGAATAGCCAGATTAGTGTGGCTGTAGAAATGTGTTGAATCTAAGAGATAAAGTAAAGATAAAAGATAAGATTGTCGTTTATATAAAGAAAGCCAATGGGTACTTACCAATAGAACGTTTGATTCTAAACATTTCTGAATGTATGTCCAACTGAATTCTGCCCCACGAGCTCCAACCCATAACATAAGACCACGTGAGAGTATTACTTCTGCGGCAGCCCAACCCAAACCGGCGGTTATAAGCTTACTATGGCCTTTTCCAGGGATTCTTGAGAGGATCACTGCAAAACCAAGCAAATCGGCGATATCAACGCTGCATCGAAGAAGTTCCTAGAATTGTACAATAATTTCCATAAATTATAAAAGTAAGAAGCATTAAAGAGGTCTTGAATCTTACTGAAAGAAAAACATATTCCCCGGTGGAAGTTAGTGTTTCCGAGTCGAAGAATGTTGCTAAAACCAACATTTTACATAATTGAGTAAATATATATATTCCCCCAGCTTGAATGCACTTCCAAAATGCTCCATATTCTGATCTAAATTATATTTCAAACAATTAAGAGAAATTAATTTTGGTGGTCAATGACTTCAGTAGGTTTTTAATGGAGAAGAAAAACATGAGGATTCAATGAAATTGATGAACTTACAATCCAGAATATTTGTAGGTCATATAATATGGGACATAGACTAGAGCTATACAGTTTCCAAAATGATATAAAGTCATTTTTATCTTAAGTTTAATTGATTAACTTTTATTTAATTAATAAATTAAAATTAAAAAATTATGTACTTCGAGCGGCAATAGAAAATTTTTATTGGATTTTTGTGCCTTGCAAGTTAATTTGAAACGTCATTTATGTCAATGAAGTAAAAAGTGACAGTGAAAATATTGCAACAGTGGTGGCATTAAAATCTAGACCGGAGCAAACTTTTGTACTAGATTTTGAGTGGTAAAATAAGTGTCTGCTAGATTATTTGACGAATTTTAACATTTTCTAAAGTGATTTCCAATAACCCAGCTAGCCCAATACCACACTTTATAGTGTCTCGTTTAGGATGGAGAGACTTTTCTATAATTAATTTTGTTCTATGAAAATCCGAATGATTTTAAAGCATTTTAAGAGCCAGTCAGAGAGATATGGCGTTTCTGGTGATCGCCCCACTTGAGTTCTTCTGTCAACTGAACTTTAAAAGCCTAAAGACTTAAGTCTTAACGTAAAATATGGTGTATTTGTGGAATACCTAATTTCAAAAATCGACAAACCTGGATTATTCATCATCGCTACAACAGCAAAAATCTCAGTTGTTCTCATAGAGAGCATAATATACGTTTTAGAAGAGAGCGGTCGGTTCTCTGGTCATCTCTTCTCTATGGTGGTTCAATGTACAAAATTTATATTTTTCATACAACTAACTTATCCCGAAACATCAAATTTTTCTTCTAGTTTCACTTTTCCCGACCAAGAAGACGCTTTAGTTTTGAGAACTTGAATTGTGAAGTGAATTTCGAAGTAACGCGTATCATTCAATTTTTGGCGATTGCATCCTTTTTACTTGTCAAATATATATGACCGCTTTAAAAGTGACGGCCCATAAAATAACAGTATATTCAAAATGAAACTTAAAATTATATTCAGAAATATTTTGCCGTTAGCTTTAAAAACCACTCAAGTCTCAAAATTGGGATCCTGGTTTTTTTTGTTTTATCAGAATTTTGTTTTGATATCATTGAATTAAAAGGTAGGTGACAATTAGTGCATTATTTTCTCCTTATTTTTTAAACAACAATCATTTTTTAAAATAGAGAAATATTTGTCTTTAAAAGTTGCAATTGCGTCATTTTTAAAAATCTAGTACATTATTCCATTTTTCTCTTACTTTTAAACTGCGCCATCTACAATTTCACACAACAACCACATTTCTTCCAATGTCAATTTTGACAAGTACACGTATCATCTGTCATGCAATTTCACTTTGTGCGAAAGGTGTTTTTCTTTTTATTTTTTATTTTTAATTTACAAAATTCCACACGAAATTAAATTATAAATTATTTTTGAAAGTGTTAAACTCCTTCAAAAATAATCTACAACTTCAAAAAATATAAAGAAAAACAATTGAAAACCCCTTTCCCCGAGGAAAAGAAAAAAACAAAAATACAAAAATAAAAATCTCAAGGACGTAGCCTACGACGACAACTACGACGGAGACCATTGCTGAGTCACTTGTGAAAAAAAAAAAACTAAAGAAAAACAAGAAAAACCATATTTTCTTTTTTTTTGATCAAAGATTGTAATCTGAGAAAAAGTTACCGTTAATTATTATTAATATCAATTAATGCATGAAAAATACCTCATACCTAGCATCCCATTAATATTTTAATTTCCTTGTGTGGGTGGATTATGAGATGCAAACTAGACGTCGCTTACATTCAGGAGTTTACACTGACGCACCGCTGGACGATAGTATAAGCGGCACAGTAACCACAACTATTCCATCGTCTGTTGTCATTGACACACAACTCGATCTACAGCTCCAAGAATCGGACGACAATAAGAAATATTCAAAAGGTTGGAACTTCCGTAACTTCTCGAATCGCATCCAAATTTCATCGGGGAATGCCCTCAGGGCATTGATACAAACTCCACTGACCTCAGCAATAGCATCAGATTCACAATATTTTGGATCGGCCCCTCAGAGCCAGGGACAGCAGTTGAATCAATTCGAAGACGAGTTTGGTGATTCGTTAGAGGAACCCTTTGACAAGGACAAAATAATCGTTATGGCAGCTCGAGATAGAACGAACGAATTTGCGAATGCGATACGTTCGCTGCAAAGCAGAAATATATCGCGGGCAGTAAGCGTCAAAGATCCACGCAAAGCCCGACAAATTCAAAGCCATTCAGAGTTTATGATGGTGGCGAAGTTGGTTGGCAAAAATATCGCTAGCACCTATGCCAAGCTGGAGAAACTGACACTCTGTAAGTAAAGGAAAAGGTTTTGAAAAAAGCATTCAATATTCTTCTTTTAAATTTTAGTGGCAAAAAAGAAAAGTCTCTTCGATGATAGACCCCAGGAAATTCAAGAACTCACATACATCATTAAAGGCGATCTAAATGCACTCAATCAGCAAATAGCCCGCCTCCAGGATATTTCAAAAGACCAACGTCGTACCACCAACGGCAAGCATTTGGTATCACATTCCTCAAATATGGTACTCGCCCTCCAATCCAAATTGGCCAGCATGAGTACAGATTTCAAGCAAATCCTCGAGGTGAGAACCGAGAATTTGAAACAACAAAAAACCCGACGTGACCAATTCAGCCAAGGACCAATGACCAGCCGAATGTCGGCAGCAACAGCCAAACAGGGAAGTCTCCTGCTAAGCGAAGAGAATCAGATTAGCATTGACATGTCCGCCGATGAGAATCGTCCACTCCTTGCCGGTGGATCGGGCGGCCACCATTCGAATCAAATACAAGCCCAACAGCAAATGGTGCTGTACGATGAATCTGATAATTACGTCCAACAACGAGCTGAAACTATGCAAAATATCGAAAGTACAATTGTGGAATTGGGTGGAATATTCCAGCAGCTGGCACACATGGTGAAGGAACAGGAGGAAATCGTTGAGCGAATCGATACGAATGTGCAGGACGCCGAATTGAATATTGAGGCAGCTCACGGGGAGATTCTCAAGTATTTCCAATCGGTATCGAAAAATCGCTGGCTTATGATTAAGATATTCGGTGTTCTGATATTCTTCTTTATTTTCTTTGTTGTATTTTTAGCGTAATAATTATTAAAAATATTATAATGTATTAAAAACAAATATTATTTCCATTTCTCTATTATTATAAACTGTAAACTGTAAAATGTTTTTGTTTTATAATCTTATATTCTTACCTTATTTTTTTTTTGTTTTGATTGGAAAATTATGAAAAAATATTAAATACTATAAATCTAAAAAAAAATACTAAATTCGTACATTTTTATTTAAACAAAAAAGAGGTATTTATTTATAACCAGTGTTGAATAAAACTAACCTAAATAGAAATATATTTATGGCGAAGGGAAATCTGTGTGAAGGCCGATTAATGCTAGCAAACATTATTACCTTTTTATTGAGTTATTAATAAGATAATAAATGTTTGCAAATTGCTAAAATAATTTGTTGACACCTGGTTTAAGTAAAATAATTATCTTTTGTATTAAATATGTTAACCTTTAGGTTGGCTTTATTTTTCATTGGATTGATTTTATGTGCGGATGGTATAACAAAAATGTAAAGAATATTTATAAATAAAAACAACAACAAAAATAACTTAATTCAAACACTTTAAAAATTATATCCTTTTTTTTAATATTTCAATGGAGTATTATTATTTATTATTATTATTATTATCAATTTGTATTTAACTAATACTCGCAGAAGCAACGGTTGTTAGAATTTTGTAGTGGATTTGGTTTTGAATTTTGTATTATTTTTTTGGACGTTACGCCCTCTTTTGTTCGAACTTAACACTGTTGACTGTTGGAGGAAGGTATTAAGTATAAAGGTGTTTTTAAATTTAAATTAGTAATTAGTTTTTGAGGCAGCTCCAGGGTCAATAATGTTTTATCTATGCTAAATATTATAAGAAGCAATTTAAAGATTTTAATGTCAGACGGATCTGAATCTGGAAATTTAACGTACTTATTTTTTTTTTAAGATAGACAAATCTTTATTCATTAAAAACGATACATAATAATTTACAATAGGTTAGGTTAGGTTAGGTTGGAGTGGCTGTCCATATGTCATCGACTCACTTAGACCGCAAGGGTCCATTGTGATACCACTAATGAGGTTACTCATGGGGGAGTAATGAAAATTAAACAAACCATTTTGTGCTTTTAATAAAGTTAGAGAGACACTTTGTATCAATCGTTGCCAGTTCACTGGTATTGTCGAAGAAGGGATTGCCAAGAAAGTTATTCCTTCTAATGGAGAGTGCTGGACATGTACATAGAAGGTGTTGGACTGTTTCCTCTTCCTCCTCGTCCATGCAGCTTCTACAAAAGTCATTTGTGTAGACCCCTAGCCTCAGAGCATGTCTTCCTATGAGGCAGTGTCCTGTTATTACTCCAATTGTAGAGCTTATATTTTGTCTGCTCAGGGATATCAAGCCTTTTGACCGATTTAAATCTATGCTTGGCCATATTTGCTTGGTTGCTAGGCAGGTGGTACTCTGTGACCATCTAGCATTTGTTGCTTATAGAGCATATTGTTTGAGAAGATATTTGCATGTAGCAAGTGGTGTTCCCATGTTATGTTTTTGTCTAACATTAGGCAGAAGTGTTCCGTTTTTGGCGAGCTCATCGGCTTTACAATTTCCCGGAATGTCTCTGTGGCCCGGCACCCCAATGAGGTGAATATTAAACTGTTCTGTCATCTCATTCAGAGATGATCGACAATCGTGGACTACTTGTGAGTTTGTGGAGACAGACGCGAGAGATTTAAGAGCAGCCTGGCTGTCCGAGAAGATTCGTATATCCTTGCAAGATATAACGTTTTCTCTGAGCCAGGATAGTGCCTCTTTAATCGCCATTACTTCTGCCTGGAATACACTACATTGATTGGGAAGTCTATATGATAGACTTAGATTCAGTTGTTCCGAAAAGATACCACTTCCAACTCCGTAATCGGTCTTTGAACCGTCTGTATAGAAGTGTATCGCATTGTCTTCCAGGGGTCTCTCTTCTTCCCAGGAGGATCTTGAAGGGATGGACACATGGAAGTTTTTACCGAATACCATTTTAGGGGTGGTATAGTCTAAGCGATCTGGGATAGATCTGAAATTGTCTAGAATGATATTATGTCCAGTATTGTTACTGTTCCATTGAGAGGTGGCTCTAAGCCTCACACATGAGTTGGCTGCCATCATTTTGGAGAAGATGTCAAGAGGTGTTAGGTTTAAAAGCACATCCAGGGCTGCAGTTGGTGTTGAGCGAAGTGCTCCTGTGATGCACATACCTACTGACCGCTGGACCTTGATGAACTTATTTAGATTTACCATCTTGTCCAGTGCGGTCCACCATACGACAACTCCATAAGTGAGTATCGGTCTAATTACCGAAGTGTATAGCCAGTGGGTTATTTTTGGGGAGAAGCCCCATTTTGATCCTATGGCCTTTTTGCAAGTAAAAAGCGCTACAGTGGCCTTTTTTACTCTTTCATCGATATTTGCCTTCCAATTTAGTTTTTTTGTCTAAAATGAGGCCTAAATATTTAGCTTGGTCGGAAAACCCTAATGGTATTCCTTTAATCTTAGGTGGGCTGAGCTGAGGAATTTTGTACCTTCTTGAAAAGAGTACTAGTTCTGTTTTATGTGGATTGACGTCCAGGCCACATTGCTTAGCCCAATAATTTACAATAGAAAAAAAAAACTTACAAGCATTGCATTAGAGCCGTCTGCCGAACTTAACGTACTTATGTCTATGGTTAGGTACGATTGAACTTTTGGTATTTACAAATTTTATCTGAAATCAATAATCAGTAATTTGTATACTCTTAGATTCATCATTAACAGCCGTAACCAATATGATCGAGTTTTTCCGACAAAGCCGTAATGAAAGAAGGATACGAAATATTATGTATAAAAGGAAAGATATTGTTCGAATTTGCGCTTCTCAATTGATAAAAGTTGATGAACAATGTGATTTACGAGACGAAAAATTCGTAGGTGAAGAAATCATCAATCTGAGAATTCCGATGATCCCAATAGATATGCCGTTTGAGATTAAAAGACTTCAATTCTTCTGTGGCATGCTCAAGGATCGGAAGACCATCTGCGTTGTTTATTCTTGCGCCTGATAATAAAACAATATATGTATGTTGTGTGCAATCTATGCATCAAAGTACATGAATTATAAAGAATCATTAATGAAATCCAAAATCTGCTTATTTAATGCCTCTAAGGTGGAACAGAGTTCGCCGGGTCAGAAAGTATTTTATATAAATTAGACTATGAATATAAATGGTCCATTTCCTAGGAATATATGAGGTACACTCATCGCCACTTGAATAGGACACCCTGTACACTCGTTTTACTTTGCTTATAACTCAAAAGCGGAATGATAAAATAATGGTACTTTGCCCGTTACCTTTTTGCAACTCTTTTCTTCTTTCTCTATGACAAATTGCAAGTTCTGGAAAAAAGCCGTTATATTTTTTTCTACTTTATGTTAACTTTCGTCTAAATTAAAGCAATATTTTTGCGCCACTTGAATAGGCCATGCATTTAGTTTAATCGTTATCTTTGTCACGCGGAATTGTATTTTTCGTTGATCGAACTATTTTGTAAATTTCGATTATTTAATTTAAAAAAAAAAAACGTAAAATGGGTCAAGGAAAAGTGTTGACCGAGGTGGAAAAAGGACAAATCAAAGCATATAAGGACGCTGGCTTATCTATTGCCAAAATAGCTAAAAAAGTCGAGAGAAGCCGACACGTGATATCCAAATTTTTAGGTAATGAGCTTAAATATGGGAAAAACATGAAAGGCCGCACACATAGTGTGCTTACTAATGCGGAAAGGCGACTTATATTAAGAAAAGCGTCAAATTCTCACGACTCTTTGGCAAAAATCAGGGAAAAATGTGGTGTTAAAGCAAGTCTAACAACCATGCGTCGTGTTATTTCAAAAGCTAAACACATAAAAAGACTTAAAATCAAGAAGAAGCCACCCCTTAACCCAGTTCGAAAAGAGCAACGCCTCAGTTTTTGCCGCGCACATGTTACCTGGACTTCTGAGTGGCATCGAGTGGTCTTCTCCGACGAAAAAAAAGTTTAATTTGGAAGGTCCCGATGGATATAGCTACTATTTCCATGACCTCCGCAAAGAAACTCATTATCTGGACCGGCTGCATAGCAGAGTTGGAGGTGTAATGGTTTGGGGAGCTATTTCCTATTATGGCACCTGCAAACTACATTTTGTATCAACAACAATGAATGCATTGTCTTACAATGGTATATTGAAAGAGGCCTTTCCATACTTTTAAACCCTTTTTGGACCTCTGCCCTGGCTTTATCAACATGATAATACGCCAATACACACAGCCCGCGTAGTTAAATCGTATATACAGAGCCAAAATGTGGAGCTATTAAGCTGGCCGCCCTACTCACCGGACTTGAATATCATAGAAAATGTTTGGGGATGACTGACACGTCAAGTATACGGATCAGGAAAACAATATTCAACTATATCCGAACTAATCCAAGCCATCGAATTGGCTTGGAGCTCGATTTCGCTAAATTATTTGGACAGTTTGTATGCATCCCTTCCAAATAGGATGTGTGAAGTTTTGGGGCAGAAAGGTGGCTCAACACACTATTAAAACATTTTTGTTTGTTAAATAAAATACTCCAGTTACCTCCAATTAAAGTAGCGTTCGTAATAAAAAGAATAGTAATACTCTAAAATGGTTTTTTTTTTATTAAAGTGTCCTATTCAAGTGGTGCGAAATTTGGACCTCGCAGTTTGCCTGTTTTTGATCAATAATTTTTCATTAATACTTAAATCCTTAGCATTAAATCTTTTTTCAGGTGAAATAAGAACAATTAACTGAACTTAAGATTAAAAAAAAAAATAGGTCTCTAGCATGTTTGGTTTGGGAACTATGGACGATAGAAAAAAACCTAAGGGGTGTCCTATTCATGTGGCGAGGAGTGTATTCAGGGAATTATGTGATGAGTACCATGGCAATTGCATAGGACTGTCATGAAAGAGGTCTTGGGCCTGTGCCACCTAAAGTCGGGGCACGGAAACTACCTCTTGCGAGGAATTGACAAATCCTCCAAGAGTAATTCTTGTCATGAAAAGTGCTTTCTTAAAATACCCGTTTTCGGCATACAAACTGTAGGCCCCCTCCATACATGATATGACTCACACACAGGAATGGCTGAGAGTTGTAAGTCACTACAACTTCTGGTCCTCTACGGACGGTTGCACCACCTAATCTATTTATTTTTAAGGCCTTTGATGAGGCTGATTGATAAATAGAAAATAAATGGGAGTTCTTAATCTTTTTAAAGTCTACGGGATTGAGATGGTTTAAGGCGAAATTAAACTTCTGAATGGGTTTTCGTATTGAAGTTCGGCAAGTTTACGATGCTGAGCTTTGTGAACGAATTTTCCTACACTAGTTTTGGAATTTAGGGGACCATTTGAATATTGCATTTATTTGAAATGAGAAATATTGAACATTCCTATTTTTTTACAAAGTTATAATTCAAGTATATTGTTAACTAAGCAATGTGGCTTGGACGTCAATCCACATAAAACAGAACTAGTACTCTTTTCGAGAAGGTACAAAATTCCTCAGATCAGCCCACCCAAGATTAAAGGAATACCATTAAGGTTTTCCGACCAAGCTAAATATTTAGGCCTCATTTTAGACAAAAAACTAAATTGGAAGGCAAATATTGATGAAAGAGTAAAAAAGGCTACTGTAGCGCTTTTTACTTGTAAAAAGGCCATAGGATCAAAATGGGGCTTCTCCCCAAAAATAACCCACTGGCTATACACTTCGGTAATCAGACCGATACTCATTTATGGAGTTGTCGTATGGTGGACCGCACTGGACAAGATGGTAAATCTAAATAAGTTCATCAAAGTCCAGCGGTCAGCAGGTATGTGCATCACAGGAGCACTTCGCTCAACACCAACCGCAGCCCTGGAAGTGCTTTTAAGCCTAACACCTCTTGACATCTTCTCCAAAATGGTGGCAGCCAACTCATGTGTGAGGCTTAGAGCCACCTCTTAATGGAACAGTAACAATACTGGACATACTACTGTTCTAGACAATTTCAGATCTATCCCAGATCGCTTAGACTATACCGCCCCAAAAATGGTATTCGGTAAAAGCTTCCACGTGTCCATCCCTTCAAGATCCTCATGGGAAGAAGAGAGACTTCTGGAAGACAATGCGGTACACTTCTATACAGACGATTCAAAGACCGATTACGGAGTTGGAAGTGGTATCTATTCGGAACAACTGAATCTCCGTCTATCATACAGACTTCCCAATCAATGTAGTGTATTCCAGGCAGAAATAATGGCGATTAAAGAGGCATTATCCTGGCTCAAAGAAAACGTTATATCCTGCAAGGATATACGAATCTTCTCGGACAGCCAAGCCGCTCTTAAATCTCTCGCGTCTGTCTCCACAAACTCTCAAGTAGTCCACGATTGTCGATCATCTCAGAATGAGATGACAGAACAGTTTAATATTCACCTCATTTGGGTGCCGGGCCACAGGGACATTCCGGGAAATTGCAAAGCCGATGAGCTCGCCAAAAACGGAACACTTCTGCCTAATGTTAGACAAAAACATAACATAGGAACACCACTTGCTACATGCAAATATCTTCTCAAGCAGTATGCTCTAGAAGCAACAAATGCTAGATGGTCACAGAGTACCACCTGCCTAGCAACCAAGCAAATATGGCCAAGCATAGACTTAAATCGGTCAAAATGCTTGATATCCTTGAGCAGACAAAATATAAGCTCTACAATTGGAGTAATAACAGGACACTGCCTCATAGGAAGACATGCTCTGAGGCTAGGGGTCTACACAAATGACTTCTGTAGAAGCTGCATGGACGAGGAGGAAGAGGAAACAGTCCAACACCTTCTATGTACATGTCCAGCACTCTCCATTAGAAGGAATGGCTTTCTCGGTAATCCCTTCTTCGATAATACCAGTGAACTGGCAACGATTGACACAAAATGTCTCTCTAACTTTATTAAAAGCACAAAATGGTTTGTTCAAGTTCATTACTCTCCCATGAGTAACCTCATTAGTGGTATCACAATGGACCCTTGAGGTCTAAGTGAGTCAATGACATCTAGACAGCCACTCCAACCTAACCTAACCTAAGTATATTGTTAATGGCTAGTATAGTACTCGTACATACGCGCTTCAGGGCCTTGATTAGCTGTATTACTTTAGAAACTTTATCTGCCTACACATATGTATGCTCTCTGGAAAAAGTATCAGATATGGACGATTCATTTCTCGTTCCTTCAATACATCGCAAATCAATAATAATAATAACTCTTGATACACATGCGAGTTATACTTTTAGATAAACCTTGTAGCGGAGTTTTTAATCTCAATTTCGTCCATTGTTGAAAACTGCCATAAAAATGAAAATGTAGCATTCAAATTGTTCATCGTATCGAACCGACGACGATAGAAATTCCACATATGTATAATTGAGTCAACTATGACGTAAAAGGTGTTTCTCTTGAAATTTATTTCTTCGTCTGTATCAATTTGCATTCTGGCTCCTCGATGTTCTACAAAATGTCTCTTTAATTGCCTTTTTCAGTTCTATGGAAACGATTCTGGAACATCCCCCAATCCAGTAGCAACTGCTTTGCATTCAGATAAAAATTGATCTCATCCGTTTCGAATAATGTTCAAATTGGAGATCAAGTTATCGAGTCATGTTTCTGGCTTGAAGAATGATACTTCTTTCATTTATAGCGCTAAGAACCTTGCACCAAATCGAAGACATCAGAACACATTCAAATGTGTGCATATGTTTTAAAACGTAATTTACATCTCTTCGAGCTTCAGCAGTTAAATTAATATCACTTAAGGCTTCTAATGATGTTCTAAGGTTTTTCAGAAGATTTGCAAATGGTTTCACTGCCTCAATTCTAGCTGACCATCTTGTATCAGAAAGTTTGTGAAGGGATCCGGGCACATTTTTCTTAAGAATTTCCCAACGTTGAGCACTGCTGCTTAACAAGTTGAAACACTTTTGAACAACACCAAAAAATGTGATTGCGGCAGTACAACATTTCGCTGAATCGACTCCACACAAGTTAAGGCTGTGAGCTGCACATGGTGAATACACGGCATTCGGAGTTTTGTTTAAAATATGACTTTGTGCACCATTATACCTACTGCCCTTTCATATTGCTTCCATTGTCATAGCCTTGTGCACAACAGTCTTCTAAAGGGATTCCGTTCTTTGCCAATGTTTCGCAGATCAAATCAGCTATTGCGGTGCCAGTTTTTTTTTTGTTGCAATCGACAAATTCCAAAAACCGTTCTTGGATGGTGAACACATTTTCTTCCAAGCGCAGATATCGCAAAATAAATGTGTTTTGTTCCACATGACTTGAATCGGGTGTTGCATCGACAATGAGCAGGTTCAGACAACATAAGGGACCTCATTTGCAGTCAACTTCATTCTTTGAACGTAAATTTTGACCAAGGCAACTAGTTAGATTTTCAAGTGTCATGAATTCAAAATTCAGAACTTTACTTCACGAACCTCTACTTCAAGTTCATAGTACAAAAATTACCAAAATCATTATTTTCTACAAAACACTCCTCAGGCAAGCTATAAGTCTATCATGATTTGTATTTTGTATTTTAAAGAAATATTACTTATTTCTTTTCCAAATTTACAAGGAACCTTTTTACAGAAAGCATTAAATGAAGTTGTGCAGAAAATAAATAAATCATTGAGTAATAAAGTTCAGCTTTTAGTTGAATTAAAAAATATGATCAATTGTCATTTTGACAAAAGTTGACTTGACTTGATAGTAAGGGAGATTTTTCTTGCCTAACTTTCCAATCATCTTTCCAATAAAGTTGCCTTAATTGGAAGGCAATTTTTTGGCAGCTGGCCAATCAGATGCAAGAAACTTGCCTTACTTTCAAGTCCCTTATGTCGGCTGAACCTGCCCAATTATAGCGAAGTATTTGACGTTTTCACTCTCCTTCAAAATAGCTGAATTCACATGTTGGGCACAAATTTTAATGAACTCATTTTGAATCTCAACGGAAAATTAGTGGACTTGCAAACGTTTGTGTTCTCGTTGTGAAATTCTTACTTTTTCCAAGTGGTCCTGAAGTAAGGGGTCATAATGACTAATTAATTCCAAAATGCCCAAAAAATTACTATTTGGCTCTCCAATAAGATTGCCATCGCCTCGTATTCCTAGTCCCGGTGGGATTTTCCGGTCCCCCGAAACCGAATCAAAAATTTCGTTTATAGCAGAAACAAAAATAGAAGAAAAGAAACTTTATAAAAACAGAAACCGAAATAAATATTTGTGTTTTGTTTTAAGTTCCCGGGCCCCTTATTTCGACTTTAAAAATTTTCAAAATAAAATAAATTTGAAATTTACGTTAAATTAAATAAGAAAAGCGAAACAATTTATTATAACTTTCATTCAATAGTTCAGAGTTGCCCAATTTTCCATTAAATATTAACAAAAATGTACGCCAATAATAATCAGGGGCCCAGATCGGAAAGCTTGTGACTGATAGATTGGCAGATAACATGCAAACAGGGGCCCGATTGCGAAAGCATGAATGATTTTAAATGTTCGGACCTCTTAAAATAAGTGGAAATAGGTATGTTGATGATAAATATAGAGTATATTCTCATTGCTTTCAATTTTACGGGCCCCTAGAAAATCCCGGGCCCGGGGGGTTTCCCCCTTCCCCCCTCTCGACGGGGCTGCATTTAAAGTATAAATTATTATGACACTTTTTTTCAGTATAGTTGATAGATTAGAAAAAACGGTTGAAAATATTAGGGTGTAGTGTGGAAAAATATATTTTTTTAGAAAATCAACGTCATCTTAAAACAAATATTTTGTTTATAAATATGTATTCCATTTTTTTAAGATAACTAAAAAAAAAAAAATTTACACAAAATGATACGAAACAAACCTGCAGATCGTTGAGCTGGTGGTAGAAAGACTTAGAATTTTTTGACGTATATTTGAGAAAAAACTTTTTTTTTAATACTGCTTAAAACCTTTTTTGCAATGGTCCCAGCAAACTTTAAAATGTGCTCTATATCATGACAAGAGCATTACTGTTTCCTTCGTAATTCATAGTCGATCTTCTATCCGTGTCCTCAAGTCAAAGGTTAAGTGATGCAAATCGTAAAAAAGATAGGTACACTGACTGCAATGAGTAGGTACATTAATAGACTTTTCAAAAATTTCAAGATTCAATGTATGTAAGTGCATCAATGTGTTTTTGTTCCTTTGCTAACTTCGTGTCAACTTAGTAAAACACTCACAGAAAATGAGTTTTGTTACATAAATATGTAGAAACTTAACAAAGCAATCCACAAAAATCTGTTTAAAGTTTTTATATTAATTAAGTTATTAGTTTTTAATTAACTATTGATTAGTTGTAACAAACTAATAATTTTTATTTTTCTATTTTCACGATGAAAATTCATTTTCCTGAACAGCTGATTGTATTTTGTTAACATTAAACGAATCGTTCCACTGATTGTGCTTCATCTTTTGTCCTCTATTGCGGTTTGTGTTGTGAGATTAAAAAAATCATTTCAGCTTTCGTTTTTTTGGAGGAATTTTTCCATTGTATAAGACCCAAAACTTTTGCAAGTAGCTATTGATACTTATTCAATCTTCTAAAATAGCCACCTAGTGGAAAGAAAGGGCAGGTTCAGTCGACATAAGGGACTTGAAAGTAAGGCAAGTTTCTAATATCTGATTGGCCAGCTGCCAAAAATTTGCCTTCCAATTAAGGCAACTTCATTGGAAAGTTGACTGGAAACTTAAGTGCCTTGCACATGAGCAACGAACTGCGAACTGCGAACTGTGGATGTTCGCATATTTTGACTTTTCTTTCACATGAGCTTTTATTTCTATTCGCAGGTAGCGACGAATTGTCAACTTGACCCAGGGATGTTTACTCAGAGAAAATTTATTTTCAACACATTAGTGTTGGTTAAACATCGATAGTTTCCACTTTTGATAGTATCGATAGTTTTGGAAAACACTATCGATACTATCGATGGTTTTACTAAATATCTTAAAAAGCATTAAAAAGGCTTTTCTATTAGGTACACATTTTTTGAATAATAAAAAACGGTTGAAAATCTGAATATGTATTTGAATTTCAAACTTATTTAAGCAACTAGAAATATAAAATTTAACTTGCTTTTTAAGGTATTTTTTTGAAAAAAAAAAACACGATGTATTATTGTATTATATAATCCAAAAAAAAAACAGTTCGGCCTGACGAATACCACTTTATTTTTTTGGTTAATGTGGCAAGATGGCAAGCTTCCCAAAGATGCCAAACAATTTGAAAACAATTTAAACATTTGACCCATCAGTTCACGAGTTTTTCGGTCACAAGACAACATTCTTTATGAATGAAAAATGAATTTAGCTTTTAAAGCAATATTCACATGAGCACGACCAACGACCAACGAATGAACGAATATTCGTCGATTTTGACATTTCTTTCACATGAGAGTTTTTAATTCGTCGCGAATGAAGTTTGACATTCACCACCGAAACCAAAACAAGAACGATTTTTTTAGGTTAAGTACGCGCGATTTTTGTATTCGTTGCGAGTGTGGATAATGTGGAACGCGAATAAAGTTTGACAGTTCGTATCAACTATAATTTTTTTCGCGACGAATAAATTTGTTTTCTTAAATTTATTAATATATGATATTGAAAAGTAAAAGTATGCATCATAAATCAAATAGAAACTATATTGCTATCGTTTTGTTAAGAATTTGTGTGGAAATATGTCTTCAAACGTATATAAACTCACATTTTGTAATTCATTCGTCGTTCGTTGGTCGCGCTCATGTGAATGATGCTTAAGGCAAATGATACAAAAATCAAGAGTGCTTATTTTAAATTAGTTTATTAAACAGAAAATAGTAACATATGATGACAATGACAACTTACAAAATTATAATTCGGTGGTTCACCAAACCAAAAATCATAAATTGAAATGACGAGACATGAAGATTTTCAATAGATTTCCAGTGCTGTATGAGTTGAAAATTAAACAGCGGTGTTCAGAAAAATAGCCTTGTGGTAAAATAATTTGGAAGTATTGAAACTATCGATAGTGTGTTCGATAGTTTTTAGAAACTATCGATGTACGCGATAGTTTTTTACTATCGATAGACTATCGATGTTCCCTGTGCTTATTAACTCGAAAGATCTTTCACACAAAAACAAAACAAGAGTGGTATAATTTTGAGGTTAAGTTGAGCGCGAACAATTTATTCGTTGAAGTGTGGATGTTATGTGGAACGCAAATAGAGTTTGATAGTTCGCAGCGACCACACTGCGATTCGTTACTACCAAATTGTTTTTACAAAATTCTCTTGTTTTAGAGAACAAAATGCAAATTTTATTATTCTAATATTAGTGTCAATTGGTTTCTTATAATTTAAATGTGTTTTTGTGTGGAATTGACTTTTTGAAATATGTAAAATCACGTTTGTTCGTCCATTCGCAGTTCGCAGTTCGTTGCTCATGTGCAAGGCACTTTAGTCTACTTCTGTCAAAATGATAGTTGATAATGGTCGTATTCACAAAGCTAATGGCTACGAAGTCAAGGGATTCTGATTGGTTAAATTCAACTACAAAAGTAGTTGAAATTTCCCCTCCGACGTAGTGTACAAATTTCGGCTACAAAGTTAGTGCACACTGGTTTTGACGTTTCACAATCAGCTGCTCGGTAAGGACCCAAGAATTCAAAATGAAACAAATCTTTCGGTAATTAAATACAAATATAAATCAATCATATTATATCTTCTATTTGGTTTTATTGAATTTAAAAAGAAAAAAAAAAAACCTTTTTATAGTTCTGAAAACACAAATGTTTCTTATTTTATATATGTATTTGTATTTGTCATTAATATGACAGTTCCGGATTGACTAGCTTTGTAGTGCAATTTTGCATTCACAAAGCTAGTTGAATTTTAACTACGTAATCACTAGCTTTATGAATGCGCCCAATGTTTTTTCATTCAACTAAAAGCTGAACTTTTTATTTAATGTTTTATGTAAAAAGGTTCCTTGTCAATTTAGAAAACAAATAAATAATATTACTTTTCAATACAAAATAAAAATCGTGATGGACATGCAGCTTGCCTTATGAATGTTTTTAGACAATAATGCTCTTGTTAGTTTTTGTACTATGAACTTAAAGTAGAGGTTTGTGAAGTAAAGTTCTGAATTCGAAACTCATGACATTTTAAAAACTAACTAGTTGCCTTGGTCAAAATTCACATTCAAAGAATGAAGTTGACTGCAAATAAAATCCCTTATGTTGTCTGAACCTGTCCAATGTCTGATTGAAGGCTTTTCAAATTACAAGAACTATAAATTTTATAGATGATGTTTTATTACATTCAACTACGGTGTTTAACACTTCTTCCTCAAACTAAAATTGGCAAACATAAAAATTTCCATCTAAATGTTAAGAGATATTTATATCTTATGCAGATATGAGATAAATTAGTATACAGAATGTAAGAATTTCTTTGCTCATTACTGTCAGATAAAAGCTAGAGTATAACCGAATAAACATCATTGCTTTTTTGGGTATCTAAAATACATTCTTTACTGATGGAAAACTTACACCCCTCTTTCTTCCACCTCCTTCGAAGGAATGAAAGTAGTATAATATCTTAGATGGTCTTATCCTTTTGCTTCCATATACGAGTATAATAAGCACAAAAATGCCGATGATAGCAGAGGAGCAGCGAATATAAAAATTCATGCGCTGAAATCCTTGTAACCATTTATTTTGAAGATATCCTTTTTGCAAGCAGAGAGAGAGATAATCCTCCCACATATCTATAGAGGTACTAATATTACGAATGCCATCTGTTTCGCAGAAAAACCCAAAATCGCTACGCTCGCTTCGTTACTATAGCAAAAAGAAAGTGTTTTTATATTTATACTTTTTTTTCTACTTATATGCGTGCAATATAAAATCATATCTTTGTCTGAGCAGAAAGATCCCTGTAAAAACGACAACCGAGAATGTAGGCCAAAATGGCAGCTTAAGGACAACGAATGTGGAAAATGTGGTGCTATGGGCTTCCTTTTTGGGTAACGTAACACACTCGTTTCGTTCGTTCGTATATTTTGGTTTGTGTAATAAAAATGAAATTGGATCAACATTCATGCATTTAAGCTCATATCAGCATATTGAGCAGATTGTATAAGGTTGGATTTTGGGTCGTGGTGTGGTGGGTGTGAGGCTGTAGGCCTCTTTCAGGATCGACCAAAAGAAAAAAAGAAATCCCAAAGCCCAGACATTTTTTGTTTGTTTCCATAACAATACCTCTATCCCATACTTTTCTTGAAGTCGTGAATATACAGAGGATTGCCTTTTATTTTATGAAGGCGTTTTGAGTGCCAACGAGGAATATAGCGCGTTTTCAACTCCCTTTTTCGAGGAACAAGGATACAAGGAGTACTATCATTACTTCCAAGAATAGTACAGAGGGGTTTTTGGTTTCTTTTGTAAATGAGGCAATCATATATAGATACTCCTACATACATATGTATATCGGAAGTATAGAAAAGTATAAAAACCAAGAGCTCCAATCAGCATTGGATTTATGGAACAAGGAATTTTGGGTGTGACATAGCACCCGGACAATAAAGCAAGGATATAGGATATATATAACTGGATTTTTGTTCTTTTGTGCTATAAAAGAAAGATATGTTTATGTATGCTTGATGAATGATGAAAATTATGAGCTCAAAAAGTTGGATTCCATATGACTATAATATAAGGAATTTTATCTAATAGGCACAGTGTATGAAATAAACATACATACATATAAAAGTGTAATAAAAAAGTTTCATTGCTTATGGAGAAATTAATTTCATTTTTGTTTCACTATATAACATAAATAAGACTTGGTTAAATTGAAATTATTACAAAGTCTATAATTAGAAACTTTGTTAGAAGATATTATGCATTATTAAACAAAAGAGCTGACTAGCAAACGTAACAACGACGAAAAATATAGGAATGTAATTAAAATAGAATCCAATAAAGAAATCTCAATCTAGAACAGTGATCGAGCTTAAAATAATGAAGAAGAAATATTCGACTGTTAACAGTCGAATTGTTTTTTCCTGAACACCGTTTATTATTTTAATAAATATGATTTAAAATCATGAAAATAAACCAGCATAAGTGTTCATATATGCGTTTCGCTCCGATGTAATGGTTGGGCTCATCAGAAGATGACCATTACATCTTGTTTTGACGCATATTTTCTCAAATAAACCGAGATTCCATATAATCCGAGCTGCATAGAGCAACTGCGAATTATATAGTTGCTACCAGCGTTGCCAGCTCGAAATTGGGAATCTAGTCCGATCTGACTTGTTGACTGGATTTTGATTATTTAAATCTAGTCAAAAAAAAACAGTTAAACATAATTAAAAACAAAAAACAGTCAAAAATCCAGTCAAATAATAAAAACATTTTAACAAACAAATAACATATTTTATTCCGTTTTATAACAAAAACTATAATAGAAAAATTTACAAAAAATAACTTATTTTCTATAATTCACAGTGTATAATTCTTTTCAGGTAATTAAAATATACGAATATACTTATTCCGAATCGGAACTCGAGGTATTGATTTCCGTATCAATATTTTGGTAAATTACATTTGTTCCAATTTTTTTCGTAAATTCATTTGGAATGATGAAATTATGGCAACATTTTACCCCTCGCAAATCTTTTCTTATAATTAGAATAGCATTTGTAGAAATTAAATGCAAACTGTTTCTTTGCTTGGTTTTGACCAAGTTTAATTGGCTAAAAATTCGTTCTAACTCAGCGTTTGATGTTGGCAATACCAATATCGAAATAGCGAACTTTGCCAACTCTTTAAAAAGATTTTCTCCACTAGCATCTTTAAAAGATGAAACTGCACACCAAAAAGGTACTGTTTCCTCTATGTTGTTCCATCTTACAAAGTTTAGATTGTCCCATTGACTAGAAATTTTGTCAGCTAAAATCGCCTCGACATTCATTGCATTCAAAACAAGTTGCAGTTGTAGGGAGGATTTATTTTGCGAAAGGCATTCGCTTACCGAAAGCATTCTTATCTGCTTTAAAATGTTAAGATTTTTTGTCACTCTCTGCTGCAACTCTTTTACTAGCTTTATAATAAAATGTTTACAGTTTTGTCTAAATACATCAATATCTTCCTTGTTTACTTCCAAATTTAATTCTAATTCATTTAGTTTTTCTTCGCATTCGACTCCAAGTTAAGGCTTTGTTTGTAGCCTTAAGCAACTTATGTCTAAATCAGGACTAAAATCATAATCACAGTTGTTCATAACAATTTTTTTGATAAGCATTAATATGAGAAGTTCCAAATCACCCAAAACATTAACAAAATCCCCTTTTTCACTTTCAAATATTTTGTTAACCCTTTGAAGTTCTTCTAAATAATTAAAGAAAGTGTTTCGAATTTTTGACTATTGATTCCAGTCAAAAATAAATGCTAACTGGATCTGTATTTGCTCATCAGAAGATGACCAATACACCTTGTCTTGACGCATATTTTCTCGAATAAATCGAGATTCCATATAATCCGAGCTGCATAGAGCAACTGCGAATTATATAGTTTTTAACAGTCGAATATTTCAGGATGTGTGAACAAACAAAACATGAGAACTTCATGAGCAGCCTCTGCATGCAGAACGTGTGACTGTTTGGTGTGCAATATACAGAATCGGCATTATTGGCCCATGGTTCTTTGAAGAGAACGAAAGAGCAGTTACGGTCAATTCTGAACGTAATGTCAGCATGATTGTGGATTTTTTTCTGCCCAAACTTGAAGAAATGAATGTAGGGGAAGTGTGCCAATGAATAATAAAACTTTAACACACAGAAAAAATAATTAAATCAATATTGCCAATACTTTTTGTGTTATGATTTTTTAAAATAAGGAAGTAACCACGCCCCACCCTGATAAAAAAAAATATTGAGATTGATTTTGAAAAAAAAAACATGTTTTGTATTCCTAAAATTATTTTATTCAATAAGTGCGTTTTTTTCGTATTCCATATATAGTAAAGTGAGAAATTGCCAACAAAACGATCCGCAGTAGTCCGGTTTTTATATTTGAAAGTTGATACCACTGAATATTTGCCAGAATAATTTATCAAAAAATTCCAAAAAAAAAAATAGCGAAATTCAGACCAGGGGTGAAATCGTGTAAGCTGATTTTTGATAGTTGACTATCAAAATCAAGAAAATACGTCTGTGTAATGTGAAAGTCGATTTCAAAGTTTTAACCAAACAATTTGACATAAAATAAAAACTTCAAGAAGGGGGTTTGTTCGTAGACTACTACATTAACATGTGGTGTTGAAGCGAGCTTGAAGCTCGACTAAATTCTTTATATACCTGAATCGAGTTGAAATGAGCTTGATTCGCTCGATTCCGGTCGGGGATCGGAAATTTTACAGATAATGCGTTATGGTCTGTTTATTTGCATGTTTGTGTACAAAAAATATAGTTTTGTTTTAATCAAATTAAAAAAAAAAATTGCACATGGAGTAGGTAGCATATTCTTATATGGTGCTGAACTATTCAGTTTTTTATTGTTTAACACGAATCAAACTATCTCACTTGCACTTCATAAGAAACATGGAAACACTATTTGCATTTTAGAAAGTGCTGTCAAACTTAATCATTTTTTAATCTTCTTGTGCGATGGAAACACCAAAAAAGATTTATTTAATCTAAACTGAGATAAACCTTTGGTGGAAACATAGCAAAACATAAATATCTTTTCTGTTGTTTTCTCTTGCAAAATAAGACCAGTTAGTCCTATTTCACTAACAAAACTAAATAATATCAACAGTAATAGATTGATGTTTTCCCCAATGATTCCGAATGCACAACTACTCAACGAACACAGCCATCGAGATACAAATGCAATATCAATCGT
This sequence comes from Eupeodes latifasciatus, assembly GCA_920104205.1. Lineage (NCBI taxonomy): Eukaryota > Metazoa > Arthropoda > Insecta > Diptera > Syrphidae > Eupeodes > Eupeodes latifasciatus. The sequence continues at coordinate 120,022,677 of OV049925.1, read as the reverse complement.
ACCAACATTTGAGAACGAAATCACATAAGATCCATTCGAGGCTCGTATAAATGTCAAAAACCTATCCATAGTGAGATTCTACTCTAACTTTTATCGGTGTTATTCATACTATGGATATATTGTTTTTGTTATTCGTGTAAAATCCTACTATACTATGGATAGATTTGCCAACAAAACACGGGTAATATTATTTTCTTAAAATAAAGATTGAAAAATTTGTAATGCTTACAAAATTAAGTTAAATTATGCTCCTTAGTAAAAAGTAATATATTACATTAAACTACAGATTGCCTTTTCCGGGATATAGATTCAACGATGTTAAAAATTCAATTTTGTTACAAAAAATGTACACGAGTTGAACTTAAACACGATATGGCCATATATGTAAAAGTAATATGAAAAATAAAACATATAAAATTGAAAGCTTAATATTACAATAAAATTTAATCAAAATCTCTATATAAAACAATCTATTTCCGTCTTTTGTGTCCTACTTCCTTTCTATTTTAAAATTTCGTCAATCCCCTTATCCTATTTTTATTTTGAATTTCTATAATAAATTGTATCATAACATGCAAACACTCATCCTTATGTCTGTCACAAGTATAGCAATCTGAAATCGTTGTTAAATAAATTTTCAAAACACTTTGAAGACATGCCCACCAAAAATACCCAACGATAGAAAGAAAGCGACTTTATCTCTTCTCCAACAAACACAAAAACTCATGACAAGCGAGATTGTAGGTAAAAAGGATACGTGTATGAAAAAAAAGAAATGAAACAAAAAACTGATGGAAAAATTCCCTTTCAAAAGCAATAACAATAAAAATAAGAAACAAATAAATATAAACGAAACAATTTTCCACCATATTGAATTCGATAAATCCTCGCCCACCTCCCATCCAGGACATACATATATCACTATCTATATAAGTCTATATCCATCTATACTCTAGGCTGGCTTGCCTTATTGCGAGCCAAATAGGAACTCCCCATATCACAGAAACATCGCATGCAGCCTCGATAAAAATAAAAAAAAAAGAAAACATAAATATGTTTCATATCAACATTTTGTATTAAACCGTCATCCCTTTTGGATGCCATTATATCCATTTTGTCAGTAAAACTCCGCGCCGGCAAACGACACCCATCGCGTCATAGAATTGAGAATCTATCCTAGGTATGGTTATAGTCGTTGAAAATCGTAATTTTTCGATAGCAACAAGGATAACTCAGGGAGGGTACCACCCACTTCAGCAATACTGTCCGACTCCTAACGCCACCACCACCCCGTTTGTGCTATTGAAGACGCAGGCGTTAATATCACATCAAAATCTAGGAAAATATAAGAGGCCACCCATCCTTCTGGCTGCCGGGGCGGCGCGGCGGCGGGCGCTGCTAGTTGCTGGCTGCACCCTGCTGGTTCGTTCCGCTTATTCTGTTATGTGTTTCTTCATAGTTTTATTATAGAAGATAGCGGAAAAAATTGCACCATAATCCGAAAGGAAGCAAAAGAAACCATAAGCTTTTTTCCAACCCCACATCATCAGGACTCCGTCTTCCATATTTTTCTAGGTGTATATTCGCTTCATCTCACAATCATCCCTTCTCCACGTTTTTCTTTTCTCTTTTTCAATAAAGAAAATAAAAACATATTCTCGTTCTTGCACAGCACATACTCAGCTCAAGCTCCAAACATACTTTTGCCATACCGACACCCGTTGCCGTTGCCGTCGTCACCGTCGGTCGCCCGCTTATGATGTTGTACTACGGTATACGTACCCCAAAGCACAAACAATATCAATTTAGATAACGAAAACAAAATATGTATGAACAAAATAAAATAAGAAAAAAAAATATATAAAAAATAAACGAAAGAAAAACACCCACCCCAACCCATGGGGGTGCAATAGGGTGTGGGAAATGTATGGATGGATGTAGGATAACGGAGAATGGACGCAAAAATCGTTTGCCATCAGACTTATACCATATATACGACTACGACTGTATGACTGTACGACTATGCCAAGCCAAAGCCACCCAATGGCGTGCGGATCAAATCCATAAAGCTTAAATAGGGGTTGACAGGGATGCAATAAAATAAAATTTGATATCAAAATTTACGACAAGCAATATCACCCGCACGCCATTCGCATACGAACGAATTATTTACCCCTACTCCAACCACCGCCATCATCATACATATATACTCGTACACACTAAACATCACCAGTTTCCCTTTTGGTATGGAGTTGGAGGAGCTATGAGCTGGAAGCTGGTAGCTGAAGCTGGAGCTCTGGCTCACGTTTTGTTTGCTTGTCGATATTGTAATGAAGGAATAAAATGAATGATCGTAGATAAATGTAGAAAAATGTCGGTTCGTCCATGGGTGGTGGTGTTGTTGTTGATGATGTATAGGGAAAGGAAGATGAGGGGTGTGTGGGGGCTGGACTGGCAATATATAGGATGTTTGGTTTATATTATTTTTATCGGTTCGTTGATGAATGTTATGAACTGCCACTCCATTTTTGTTTAATTAAAATAGAAATAGGATATACATACATATACTCTGCCTTTAGCCTTCCTATACCTTGCTGCTTACTATACATTTGCTGGGTTTTCGGTTGTTGTTGACACGGCTATAGAGTCTATCGTTATTTGGAATAAGGTTCATTCAAGGCAAATCCTCTTCGTATTGATCGATTTAAGATTAATTGTGCACTCTTGTATATGCTTATTTGTCAGGATTTGTGAACTTTAAGCTGTCTTATTAATATTGCTTAGAAAACTGTTATATTTTCAACATTTCCTTCAAATAAAAATTCATATTCTACACGTTTAAGCTCAATTCAGAAATATAAACATTTATAATGTAACCCAAAAATATCATTAGGTACCCTATAAAGAAGGTTTTACTGTCCTCAAGTTGTCAAAAATATATGTTGATTATAAATCAAAATCATATTTGATAAACATTATCAAATTGAAAATGTTGATAAAACAATAGTTCACTTGGGCGTATACGCACTTTTTATATTTTAGTCTTTAATTTTCTAAGAGTGCTCTTCATTTTACATTGGTAAGTTGCTTGCCCAATCTAAACATGAGAATTTAAAATTAATTGATATAAGTTTTAAAAAGTATCCTTTTGAAACTTTATTATAAAAATGTGGTTTATTATTTTCATTCATATAATCGTGGCGCAACATTTTTGATCCGTGGTTCAGCAATTGATTTTGGATTTTAAGCTGTACCAAGCTTAAAAAAGGACTTGAATATTGAATAAATATTAAGATTAAGTTACAAAATGCGTTTCAAAACATCTATCACGTTTTTTCTCTTTGAAAGCGTTTGTACAAAAAAAAAAAAAACAACCAATAAGTAGTTTAATAAAATGATACTTAAGCTTTTATTTATCTCCAGATTATAAAAATTCAAGTATTCCATCTAAAAATATATATTCTCTATTGGTCTTCATATTTTGAAACGAGTATCTAAGGTCTGAAAGAAAAGTCTATATTTATACATACCAAAAAAGTTTATTAAATCAATACTGATTTTTGAAAGATTTTTTTTCCCAAAAAAAGCAGCACAAAAATATCTTTCAAAAACTATATGTATGTACCTACACATATCTAAAATGCAGTATATTACGTAGATTAATCATACCTATTACCGATGTCGTCTCGTTTTTTAAGCGCCATTCCATAAGTTCTTCGACGCGACGAATTTGTAGCAGATTTTTAAACGATGCAAAAGTAACAAACATCTGTCAAAATGAAATTAAAGTCTAAATAAAAAATCATTGTTCAATGTTTAACAAATGCGGTTTTATTTAATTATTGGAAAATAAATAAGTAACTAAAATGATAAGTGTAGAAATGTATTACAACACGAGCAGCGATAGTGATGATGATGAAGAAGGTGAAGTGCGAAGTTTTGAAAAAGCACAATTCATTATAAAAAGAAAGCAGATAAGACAAACCTCAAATCCATTTGATTTGCCTGATTCAAAGTGAGTTCACTTTTTATATTAAATTGTAGTGAAACTTTTGTACCCTTTAACAGATTCAAGCAGTACTTTAGATTGTCCAAAGAAGCATTTAGATATGTGTTGGATGAAATAAATAACAAGGTACCGATTCGGCAACGTTCATCATCGATTCCAATAATATTGAGGCTCGCAGTCACCTTAAGAATTCTAGCGGAGGGAAGTTACAAACACGGCGCGGCGCAGGCAACGATTTCAATTTGGGAATATCTCTACCAACAGTTAGCAAATTTTTTTTAGGAATCATATACGTCATAGAAGTTCATATTTGCCCCAAATGGATTCGATTTCAATTGACAGATGCAGAAAAATCTGAAGCTAAGCTTTGCTTCTTTAATAAAAAAGGATTTCCTGGCGTTATTAAATGTGTAGATGGCACACATATACGAATTTTCACGCCCAAAAAAGAAGACCAGCACTTTTACTAAAACAGAAAAGGTTTCTATAGGTATCCTCAATGCGATGTTAGTAAGTATTTTTGTTGGTAAGTATTTTTTCATTTCAATATCAAGGTTTGCGATCATAAAATGCGCATTCGATACATTGATGCAAGACATCCAGGAGCGTGTCATGATGCACTTGTATGGAATTCAAGTGAAATAAGGGACATGCTGCGGGCTAATTTCAACAGCGGTGAAAGAAATACATGGCTCTTAGGTAGGTGAAACAATTTAATGTCAAATTTTAAAAATAATCATTTTTAAAAAAAACAGGTGATGCAGGATACCCACTTGAGCCTTTTTTAATAACTCCTTTTAGAGCCGTGCAAGAAAGAAGCCTTGAAAGTAATTTCAACCAAAAACACTCTAGTAAAGATTTAAATCCTCGGTAGCCATATTGGTTTGCCTGCAAGCTAAACCGGAAACTGGCCTCATAAAGTATTTCTTAGTGTGTGTGTATTTTCTCCTCTAATTTATGAAATTTCCCCTAAAAACTCAGTAAATGTGTCTATGAATGCGTGAAAACACGTCAATTTTACTCGTTGAATTCTTCCACATTACAAATACAACAACGTAAACAAATGGGTTTTGAAGGGTGATACGCACGAAGGATTTATATCTTCATATAGAGTGTTTTTGATTTCAACTCAAAGCACGCATCGACTAGAAACATAGTTGAAAGAACAATTGGCGTTTTGAAGAATCGTTTTCGCTGGCCTTCTCAGTGCAAGACAACTACATTACACTCCCGAAAAAGGAACCCAAATCATGAATGTGTGTTCAGCTTTGCACAATATTTCAATATACTACAGATGCGGAACAGAAAAAGATGAAGTTAATCACTCTGACGAAGTCGAAGTGGAAAATAGTGTTGAAAACACTAATAATAATGACACAGCTGGAGCTAGAATAAGAAACCAAATAATGAACGCAATCATAAATTCATAGTTTTTTATTAAGAAAAAAAAAATAAAATAAACGCGTTTCATAACTAACTCATATGTACTCTCCATCAGCTCGACGAGGGCCTGGAATTGATTCTGATTTGTTAATTTCAACTGCAAATGTGAACAAATATTTTGATTTTATTAATCGCAAAATAAAGTACTAATAAATTCCATAAAACAAATTATTTAACAAGGAAACTTACAGTTTTGCGAACTTCCATTTCTTCGTCGTGACTCGTGAGCAAATTTTCAAACGAGAGATACCGTCGTTTTTTTTTCATTGTCGTCTTACAGAATGCTGAATGAAAGCGTTCAACACACTTGACGTTTACACACGACAACAAAACGAGTGACAAAAGTTGAAAACGAACTTATGAAATGCAGATTGTGTTTGTGTCGTGTCGTATATTTTGCTGTCAATTTTGACATGCATCGGTAATAGGGGTAATTAAACTTATATTCTAGACTTAAACACATCTCTTCATTTAACTTAACGAAACTTTTTCAGATATTTTTAATAGTCTTTAAAAAGGCTTTTTTAAGCACTACAAAAAGTTACAAGTCTAACCTTAAACAAAATTACTGCAGAAAAAGTCTTAGACTTCCAAGACTGCTTTTTAGCAAAAATATAATTTTATAAGTTTTTCTTGCACGAAAAATAATGCCCAAATTAAGCGTTCTTTTTAGAAAGTGTTAAGGCCTTGTCCAAATTTTTTCCAAGTAAGGATATTTTGTGCTTATTTTTCCTACACTTGAGTACAAAAACAATATTTTTTTCTTCAATTAAAAATCGTGTTAGGTGATTTAAAAAAAATGTTTAAAATCCTGCAAAAAATTGATAACGTGCTACAAATCAAGAAACAAAACTTGGGTGTCTGTATATTAAATGTTATGAGTTCGCATTTAAATAAACCCTAACTACATATTCCAGAGTTTCAGTTTCACTGTCGAAATTTTCTATCAACTTAGTTATAATAATGTACCAAAATACACCTTGAATTTGCTTTTCCATCATCGCACTTTGAATCATCTTGGTTGGATGTATATTCGTACTCGTAAAATCTATACACATATTCATATAAAACGTTTATTGTTTCCAGCAACAATCTAATAAATGACCAAAATAAAATCTATGTACCTTATACACGTTATATCTACTATATACTTCTTCTATCAACCCTCCCACCGAGAAACCATCTTTACTCAAACAGGTGGTATAACTGTACAAGTACATTATACTTGTTTATAAGGATCACAGGGTGACTTAAGGATAACAGTGTACCTATTTTAAGTCGATACCAAATATAGTATATAATACCAGTACATAAATGTAGTTGTAGAAAACATTGTTATCCGATGTATATAATGTACATACATATGTGGAATTACATTATATAAAAATTAACAACAAAGCTCGTAAATATACTTTCTGGAAAAAGTTTATTGCCTTCATTGTGTAGTAAAAAATATTTTTACTCGGGCGCACTTAAAGAAAGTAATGCAGAAAAGGCAAAGCGAGAGTTAAAACTTTAAGGGCCCTCAATAATAATGATACACCGTTTTACAAAAAATGTTGTAATGTTTCTTTGAATAAATCAACATCTTATGGCATTAGTTATTTTTTATTTTAAATGGTTCCCTAAGACCTCAAAAACTATTTTCCAAAAGTTTATGCTCGGGAAAAACCTTCGAAGTACTCAGTTTAAGAATTTTAGTAGGTAATATTTTTTTTTGCAAAATTCGACCAGACTCATACCTCAGACAATATAGTAGTTTGTTGGTCAAAAATCGAAAACCCGAATTTTTCCAAATAAAAATAAACCAGGTCAAAAAATAACCCAGATTAAAAAAAAACTTAGGTCGTGCATTTTATTTTTATTCTGCATATTTAATTTGCTATTAACAAATATTTAACATTTTTTGAGCTATTTTTTCAGTTTGGATTTAAGCAATTTGTCAAAAATTCAAATGTTGCACACATTTTTACGAACTTTTAATTCAGAAGCTATTGGCCCATGAAGAAAGGGCGATGCCATCTCAAAAACGGTGCACCAAGTGTCATTTTCAAATAAATCCCTTAAAAACAAATATTTAAGCTGTTAGAATGCTTGTTTTTATAATATCGAGGTAGTATTTCTGAAAACAAAATCGCCAAAAAGCCTTAATTTTGTATCTTTGGGGAGTCAAACAAAAATCGAATTATGAGTTTACAGCAATTGGGGTTTTCAGAAATTTGAAATAGAAAATACTAAATTTAAAAAGGTTTTTAATTAATAACTTTAATATATTCACAGAATTTTAATACACACAATTTTGATATACAGAATTTTGGATGGCAGAATTTTAGAAACCAAAAAGTTTAAGAATATTGAAACCAATCTCTTTTTTGTAATTCATATATTGACTGGAGTTGCCATTTCTGTAAATGTGAAAAAGGCGCCTTTCTGAGTTAATCCCTTCTTTATTTGAATTTTACTACTTTCATATAATGTTGCTATCCTTGCTGTTTTTCACGTTTTATTGTACGATGGCCATTCGTCCTGTGCTGTGCTGACCAAGGAGGTAGATGGATATGAGCTTATATATGAAAAATCATTTATTTGCTAGAAATTCGTTCTTTGGATAAAGAAAAGAGTAAAATTGTTGCTGCCATCATCAGAAAAACAACAACAACAAGGAAAAATAATCGGCGGACGAAGCTTTTTCCAACGTTAGGGGATTAAATGAGTTTTTCTTTGGATGAAAACGGAAACTAAACCTGGGATTTTTCTTCTGTTTTTTTTTTATAACCCATCAACCATCATACATATTCGTCCTACTACATTGTACCTATGTACATATGTATAGGAAAAATCGTTTAGCAAAATGAAATGGTTAAAAGTACAAACATGTACATATGCAACGTGTATATACAGCTAATGCTACAAAAATAGGACCACAATGCATTTCGAAACGAAAATTCTAATTCTTTTTATTCGTTGATAAATGAAAAGACTTTACATAAATGTAATAAAAAAAATTAGGTGGCACAACAGTCCGCCAAAAACGGAACACTTCTGCCTAATGTTAGACAAAAACATAACATAGGAACACCACTTGCTACATGCAAATATCTTCTCAAACAATATGCTCTAGAAGCAACAAATGCTAGATGGTCACAGAGTACCACCAGCCTAACAACCAAGCAAATATGGCCAAGCATAAACTTAAATTGGTCAAAAGGGTTGATATCCCTGAACAGACAAAATATAAGCTCTACAATTGGAGTAATAACAGGACACTGCCTCATAGGAAGACATGCTCTGAGGCTAGGGGTCTACACAAATGACTTCTGTAGAAGCTGCATATGGACGAGGAGGAAGAGGAAACAGTCCAACACCTTCTATGTACATGTCCAGCACTCTCCATTAGAAGGAATAGCTTCTCGGTAATCGCTTCTTCGATAATACCAGTGAACTGGCAACGATTGACACAAAATGTCTCTCTAACTTTATTAAAAGTACAAAATGGTTTGTTTAAGTTCATTACTCTCCCATGAGTAACCTCATTAGTGGTATCACAATGGACCCTTGAGGTCTAAGTGAGTCAATGACATCTGGACAGCCACTCCAACCTAACCTAACCTAACAGTCCGTTGAGAACTAGGGCCTAGTGACTTACAACTCTCAACCATTCCTGTGTGCGAGTAATGTTTTCAGGGTTTAAGCCGAATCCGAACGGCTAGTTTGAGAAAGCACTTTTTATGACTAGAATTACTTTTGGAGAATTTGTCAATTCCTCGCAAGAGGCAGTACCCGTGAAAAACTTTAGATGGCACTTAAATGTAATAGACTCAATTCTATTTCTCACTATGTACACAGATACAACTTTCTTCAAAAAAACACCTTTTATATCGAGATTAAAAGAAAACATTGTAAGAGAATGTATAAACGCAACAAACAAACAATATCCTAGCTGGTTCGATGATTCCGATGAATGCTATGCACATAAAATTGACATCGTACATTTTTTAATAAAAGTCTTACTTTGGAAAAATTGTAAATGGGTAATTGACACAAAAGATAAAAGGTATAAAAATCCTAGAACTAAAATAAAAAAATTAATGAATGTTATGAACGCGTAGCTCAAACAAAAACAATAAAAAAAAGAGGATGGGATGCGACCCACACTGATAACTTCCCATCCCGTCTATCGATTTGTCTTGCTTAAAAGTTTGTCTAAATGTATCAATTCTTGCCAAATTTGCGTTCTATTTTTTGTAGATTTTATTTTTTTTATGAAAAAACGGACTGTTGGATTTTTATAAAAAAATTACTGAATATAAAAAACAATATTTTCTGTGAAATAAAATAAGTTTGAAGCCAATATTTTTAATTTTTGAAAAGCTATTTGAGCCGAAAATCAATTTTTACCAACTTTTATTAATTTTTTTGTTTAGGTTTTTATTTTTTGTAAAAAAACTGTCAATTCGATTTTTCTCAAAATTTTTCCTAATGTTGAAAACAATATTTCTTATAAGTTAGAAGATAAAAGTAGTTTAAATAAAAGTAGTTTAAAGCCAATATCTCAAAGTCTTGAAAAAAAATTTGAGTCAAAACTCAATTTTTACCAACTTTTTTTTTTATTTTGTTTAGGTTATCATTTTTTGTAAAAAAACTGTCGATTCGATTTTTCTCAAAATTTTATCAGATGTCAAAAACATTATTCTTCATTGCACAAAATTGTTTTGGAAATGAAATCATATTTAAGTCGTAAAATTTTCGAAGTGACAAATTTTTTTTTTCAGTTTTTTTGATTTATAAAAAAAACCGTTTATTGAATTTTTTTCCAAAAATATAATTGTTTTGTATCACGTTACAATATATAATATAAAATTAAATTCAAGTCTCTAGCGTCATTGGTTCATGAGATATTTAGGGTTAACCAAAATTTTCACCTTTTTTTTAAATTGCTATGGTAAAAAAACCACCCACGCAATTTTCTTGAGAGCCCTTTCTGCATCTTTCTGCCTTATTATCTGTATAACAAAATTTATTTGAAGTCGATATCTCTTCTGGTTCTTGAGCTATGGACGACGAAAAAAACGTCGCGAACGTACGGACGTACGGACGTACGGACATACGGACGTACGGACGTACGGACATACGGACGTACGGACGTACGGACGTACGTACACACGCACGCACAGACATCTTTCTAAAAATCTTTTATTTCGACTCTAGGGACCTTGAAACGTCGAGAAATGTCAAAATTTTCAATTTGACAAATCGGACCCATTACAATAACTTCCTATGGGAAGTCAAAAACAAATACATAACCAATTTACATATATATATATAAATGTACAATTCAGCGGGTGGTAGGTGGGTGGGGGTAGATATTCTGCCACGTCCACGTTCGTGACCCCTGGAAACTATCTAAGCAAAGGCAATTTTATAAAAGATCAATAATAAAATAAATAATTATAAATACTTACGATATTTTATTTTTAATTGTCAAGGCCAAAAATTGTCTCTTAAACTTTTTATAAAACCACCTTTGCTTAAATAGGCTAAGAGCAGTGATGTATTAAACATATACAAACTTCTAAACAAAACTTAACAGACCTATTTTAACATCCCAATTAACTATTTTTTTTAGAAAACTACTAAAAACTGGTAAAAATAGTTTCTACTAAAGCATCTTGAAAACAGAGAAAGATATTGACTTCAAACTTATTTAATTTAATACAAAAAATGTTTAAAATATAGTTTAAAATAAAAAGTTAATCAACCGATAGTTTTTTCCTTTAATTTAAACCTAAAAAAAAGTACTAAAAAAACGTGAAATTGATTCTTAAACTGAAATAAAGGTAAAGGAGAAAGAAAAAAGAAAGAAATAAATTGTACAAATTGTTGTTATTAACAACAATTTTTTATTTTACAGAAAACTAAAAACCTTAAGCAAAAAAAAAAAAAAATAAAAAAATGATTAACCTAATTGAATTTATAAATTAGATTGAATAAAGAAAGATATTGACTTTAAAGTTGTTTCATCCCATAGAAATATTGTTGTTAATGTTTTGTAACAATTTAAGACAATGTTTATTTGAGAGAAACCAAACTTCTTTCAAAATATATTAATGCTTTTTGTCAGTTGATAGCCAAGGAGTAGTGAAAAAATATGGGACATTTTCTTCTATGGGGATGAGACATCTGTATAGTTTCTTATCTGTGCTATGTACTAACATTTTCTTTAGGAGTGGAGTAAGACATTTCAGTAAAAATTGTCCAAGAATTCGAAAATGGGTTTCATGGGTTACAGGTTCACTTTTTAAGAAGACCATTCAAAAACTTAATTTTTGTTGTTTTACAACCAAACATTCGTTAACATGTCAGTATACTTGGGGTCATTATCCTGCCGAAAACGCCATCTAGGACGAACATTTTTACTGGCAACATATATATACACAGGAAATTTTTCCAAATTATTTCATCCTTAAAAACTAATATAATATTGTTTTTTTTTTTTGATGTATTAGATTTCCTCAGGTATAAAACGAAACATTTAAACATAAAAATAAGAACATGTTCCTATTATTTTGGACATAACTGTATATAAAAGTATCAATTTTATATTAAGGGTGAAGAGTACTTTATGTCTTATTGTATCGTGATAAATTGTAGTTTACTGCATTTGAAGTTTAGATTTGTTTTTCACAAATTTTATTTACCTTTAGATTCTACCTACGTTTTCCATAGAATGAATTTTTGTATAAATGTATATGAAGTCATGATTTATTTCTTGTTATTATGATGATGTAAGGTATAATAAATATTCATTTATTTTTGCAATCAGCTCGTCGTAAATCAGGTAACGATATAACAATCGATTAGATTTGTTTAGGTAGATATTTTTAGTCCAGTCAAGTTGTGAAAAGAACGAACAGAGGTATTTTTATTTCTCCGAAAATTCGTTGAAAAGTTTAACCCCATGTTTGCACTACATGACAACTTTTCTACCAAAGATATTAGTAAGGGTTTTTTCATTTTTTGGAACATTGTATTTTTATAAAACATCTACACCAATAAGTATTAAAAAGAGGAAAGATTTGTATATGTAACGAATAAACTCAAAAAGTACTGGACCGATTTTAATAATTCTTTTTTTCATTAGAAAGCTACATTATCACTGAGTAACATAGGCTATATTTAGTACTAGGTTACTATACAAATCTTTAGAAATTCCTATTAAAACCAACCGAAGGTGTAAAAAAATTAGCCATAAAATGTCTTTTATCTCATACGCTGCGAAGAGTATTAATGATAGGACAAACAAATGTTTTCTAATTTAATGATTCATGATCGTTTTAATGAGCATGCTTATAACTTAAATATCTGTACCTATTTATGTCTACCCGTGCGAAGCCGGGACGGGCCGCTAGTTATATATAATTTAATTTGAATAGTTACAGTGGTTTTTAGCATTTCCGTTTGTTTTTGAAAAAAAAAAGAAGCTGGGATGCGACCCACACTGATAACTTTCCAGCCCGTCTGTCGACTTGCATTGCTTAAAAGTTTTGTAGGTTTTCGTGTTTTGATAAAAAAGTTGCCAGTTGAATTATTCTTAAAAATTCAAAAATTACCAACAAAATTTTGCATACTCGTATAATGAATTAGTTTGATTTCGAAATCTATTTTTGTTAACGAGATTTTTAGTCAAAAATCAATTTTTACCACTTTTAGTAGCATTTCTTAAAAATGTCAAATGTCAAAATAAATTTTTACCAAATTTGCGTACTATTTTTTGTTTTGATTTTATTTTTTTTATGAACAAAAAATGACTGTTGGATTTTTATGAAAAAATTACTGAATGTCGACAACAATCTGTAAGATAAAATAAGTTTGAAGCCAATATTTTTAGTTTTTGAAAAGATATTTGAGTCAAAAATCAATTTTAACGAACTTTTATTATTTTCTTTTAGGTTTTTATTTTTTGTAAATTCCATTTTTTTCAAAATTTAACTGAATGTTGACGAAAGTATTTTTTAAAAGATAAAATTAGTTTAAAGCCAATATCTAAAAAGCTTTGAAAAAATATTTGAGTCGAAACCCAATTTTTACCAACTTTTATTAATTTTTTTTAGGTTTTTATTTTTTGTAAAAAAAACTGTCAATTCGATTTTTCTCAAATTTTACCAGATATTGAAAACGTTATTCTTCGTTGCGCAAAGTTGTTTTGAAGATAAAATCATTTTTTGTTCGTAAAATTTTCGAGGTAACAAATATATTTTTTTTTCATTTTTTTTTGATTTATAAAAAATATCGTTAATTGGATTTTTTTCCAAAAATATATTTGTTTGGTATTACGTCACAATATATAATATAAAATTTAATTCAAGTCGCTAGCATTACTGTTTCGTGAGATATTTTGGGTTAACCAAAATTTTTACCTTTTTTTTTTTTAATTTCAATTTTCTTGAGAGTCCTTTCTGCATCTTTCTGCATTATTATCTGTGTATCAAAATTTATTTCAAGTCGATATCTCTACTGATTCTTGAGCTATGGACTACGAAAAAAACGACGCGAACGTACGGACGTACGAACGTACGCGTACACACGCACGCACAGACATCTCTCTAAAAATCTTTTATTTCGACTCTAGGGACCTTGAAACGTCGAGAAATGTCAAAATTTTCAATTCCAAAAATCGGACCAATTACAATATTTTCCTATGAGAAGTTAAAAATACGTATTTACCTCGGTTATTTTTAAAACCTTGGTAATTTTTAAACCTTGGTTGTTTTTGTAACTTCGGTCATTTTTGTAACCTCGGTTATTTTTTAAATCAGTGTTGTTTTTGTAACTTCGGTTTTATAACCTGCATTTTATTTAAACTTATATAACTTAAACTATTATAACTTGGGTTATTTTTAAAAACTTGGATATTTTTTAACAACGGTTACTTATATAACAGCGTTATTGTTAAAACCTTGTGGTTATTTTTTGTAACCTCGGTTATTTATATAACCTGAGTTATTTTTGTACCTAATATTGGTTATTTTTAAAACCTTCGTTCGTAGTTCGTAGGGAGATAATCTTTTTTTAAATAATTGTAGATGAACTCAAGAACAAGAATAGTACAATCAAAGTATTGTAATGAGCTTTTTTTTATTAATGCAAAGATGTGATTTTTATAGATGTATCTTTTTTCTGTTAATTTCTAATCACAATTTTATTTTGTTTCTCATTTGTGTTCAGTTCATTTATTTAGGTAATTGCAGGTCACACGTTTTAAATTTTAACATGTAAAGAAGATTATGAAAATTAGACATCTAACTACATATATAAGTCCTATTCGTAAAAGATTACGTGTCATGTTTCGAGAGATCACAGATTGAAATAAAAACTGTGAAACGTGTTGCGGATTGAATGAGATTATAGATTCATTACACAAAACTTTTAACTAAGGGTTGAAACAGAATATCATGAAATGCGATTGATGATTCTATTTCAATAATAGGCCTATCCTATGTACAATTTGAGACTTATTATCGAATGTTCATTATATAGTCTTAAATGCAGAGCGTAATGTCTAAATTTTGAATTATTAAGTCTTAAATCGAATTGTGAAATTTGATGTACGAAATTCCCATGTTTTTATCTTTGGAACTCGATATTCTATATTTGAAGTTCAAAATTCAATTTTCGAAATCTTAGATCGATTTTCTTTATTCGAAATTTTTTGTTTGAAGTTCGAAATATGAGCTTTCAAGCTTACTGTTCAGTTTTCGCTGGTCCACCATCAAGAAATACAATGCGAAATCTAAGTTCGAAGTTTTTTGGTGACTGAAGGTTGGAGTTTTCTGTTTGATGTTCAAAGTTTGAAGCATGAATATGAAAATCTTTAACCACAGTGTTCAAATTTTTAAAATTGAAGAACGATGTTTATAATTTTATGTTAAAAATCCAAAGGCCTATAAGTTCTATGCATAAAATGAATAATGTAATTTTTAACTTGGAAATTTTTGATGTTTTGGACGCTGCAGTTTGATGTTTCAAACTTCGGTTCGGATTTTTGACGGTTCAATTTTCGGAAACAATCAATTTTAGATTGAGGTTCTTTGTTTGATATTTGAAGTTCCTTGTTAACTTTTCAAAACATAAAACCTGAGTTCGATGTTTGACGTTTAAAGTTCGTTGTTCCATTTTTTTTAAAGAGTTTAATGTCAGATTTCTTAAACAAACACTAAAAGCACTTTTATCTAAAAGCTTTTTAAATTTTATCAGGCCTTTAAATTTTTCCAGTTTCACCAAACTTAAAATGGGAAATTTCAGGGATATTTTAGTTAAAATACAACTCTGTAAAAATAAAACACCTTTTTTCTATTAAGCGAATTGTGTGAGAAAAAAAGAGAAAGCATAAAGCCAAAATACAACTGTCTAAACTTCTTCAAAATCAAAAACAACCGTTTGAGTAATCGTGTGTCGTTCAAATTCTATAAAAGGAGAACGAAGAAAAAACTATACCGAGGCTGAAAAAATGAAAATCATAAAAATGATATTATAAATTTATAAATAGTAATCAATGTTGAATTTGTTTACCTATTCATTCTGTATCTACAAATATTGAGAATACAAATTTTACAAAACAAAACATCATTTTTTAATGACACTTTTAAAATTTAATGAGCCAAAAATGGGCATTTAGTTTTAAAAGGTGCTTAAAAGCTTGTTTACTTTAAAAATGCTTGGTGAAACTAAAATATCCCATTTTACAGTTTAAAATCCTGTTAAATGTATAAAAGTTGTTTATGAATTTGGGCATAATGCATGTAATCAAAATCTTAAATAGAAATCTTTGGAGTTTGATTTTTGAAGATTTATGCACAAATATTAAAATTGTATGTTAAAAAATTGTTAGTTCGAGGCATGAATGAGAAAGATATGTGAGAACTTCGAGGCTCGTTTAAACTTCGTTGGTTAATTTTCTATGATACAAGTTTGAAACATAAGATTAAAGTTCAATCTTATCTGAAGTTTAATGTAATATTTTTAGGTCTCAATCCGAGCCATAGGGTCATTCATATTTGAACGTCAAAATTAAATTTTGATATTCAAACTTTAAACTGTGAAGTTGTGTACGCTCTTATCGGTTAGTATTGTTTGCATACTTTTGGTTTCATCAGGATAGGTAGAGTATTATTTCTGATTGATACAAAAGTCTCTAAATTAAAATTTCTTTCGACCGTATTGCCTTCGTTTTCTGTTATGTGCTTTCAACGAAAAATGTCTTAAAACCTTTTAAATATTCAAATCATCTTTTTTTTTGTCAAAAAATAAAGAAGATTAACCAAACAATTGACTATTGCTGGCTTTATTTTTATGCATGTATACGCACGTATCAGCTATACCCAGTCTTTCGCATAAGCATTATTTATGAAGAGTAAAATTGCTGCAAATTTCGACAATCAACTTTTATGCTCAAACATAACCAGGAAATCCCTTATTCTATAGGTAAGCTATTATTCGCTTTGCTGATGATAGAGGACAATAGTATCTTTATATAGTCTGAAAGTCTAACAATAGAGAGGGTGCAGGCGCAACCAACAATTTCGCTAGTCTGAAGTGGCAGAGTGTAAATTGAGACCATTGTCTGTTGCAGATTGATTTTTTTTTCTTTCTTCTATTTACCCTATGTGAGAGGGATAAGTTTAACAGACCCACAATATACAAGTCCAAAAACCGAACCCACGACGACGATACATTAAACTGAAAATATTTCCGCATCTGAAAAAGATGAAAAGTACATTAGCTTAGTCGAACAAAAAAGAAAAAAATCAGTAAATAGGTATTCACGAAGAAAAGGGGTGTCGGATGGCACATCATCATCTCATCTCGTTGATGGTGAATATCCTTTCTAATTTTTATAGACAACCCCTGTGCAAACAACAAGTGAGTTTCTGGCTGGAAAATATAAAAACCCAAGAAAGGTGGCATATGGGTTGCAAACAATACCAGCAATTCCGGATTGCCTTGTAATAGATACCTATACCACTGCGCCGATGTTTGTACTGATGTCCTTGCAAATGCAGTGGGTGGAGAGGAGCGAAAAAGGAAGACGACCAGAAGTTGCGGGCAAAATAATTCTAACGAAAGGACAAAGGACAACTAAATCATTTTTTCGGATGACTTGTCGGCAATCTCATGATTCTCATCCTTTTTACAAAGATACAACCCAACACTAAAAGATAAAGAAGCCATCTTCCCTGTGCTGCTGCTCTGAGTATTCACCGCGAGCGCTTAACTTTGTTGGGGTTAAAGGCATCGCCGTCGTCGTCGTCGTGCGTCGTCGTGCTGCGCTTGAGCTTCCTTCTGTTGCTGTTGGTGTATATCATTTGTTACTTTGGTTCTTTCTTTCTTTGTAACATTTTAATGCCATTATGGTTAAATTTTGGCATAAAATCTGTGGGTGTGTCTGTCGGCTGTTAATATTGCTGGTGCGTTAATGATACTTTATTGAATCGCTCCAGTGAGTGAGAGCGGGTATTATGACAAATTGATTCTGGTCATGTACTCTTATACCATACAAAGCTTTGTTGTCGGTGTGAATAGAGATTTGTAGTTGATCATTAATTTAATTAACTCAAAAAGGGGAAACGGCTTATATTTGCCATCAATTTGTCAAAATTGTCATGGATACCATCTGTTAATTTAATAAATCTCTAGTAGTTGACAGGGATAGTTTTTGACCAATGTAACATTTTACCGCTTTCGAATCAAAATCATAATTTGGTAGGTTGAAACCTTTAAAATGAATGTCTAAAGAACTCTATGACTTCTGCACGTCATATTCTTAGTGTCTGTTTATCTAAAGTTTGCTCTAAGAAGTTCCTTGGAAAGAAGAAGAAATTGTCATACAATGTTTGCACTTCGCCTGTCTAAATTCGTGTTTTCCAAGAAAGTTATAAATAAAGTTTCCTTCTTAAGAAGGAAAAGTAAAGTATACGACTCTGTCTGTGGATGGTATTGTTTATTTGTCGTAAGAAAGAGACTTTGTTTGACATACAATTTTAAAGAAAAGTTTTATAACTATAGAAAGACTAAATAAATAGAAGGCTTTGAAACTTTATGTATAAAAATAAAACTACACGTGGGTACATAATGTATGTTTTTTTTTTATATATTTTTCATAGTTTGGTTTTGACTTATTTTTTTAGTTAGATAGAAAAGTATAGACATTTTTTAATTTGATGAAGACCATTTGTGGTTCAAATTATTATTATTGTTATTATTTATTCAAGTGAATACAAAAAATTTAATGATGTATTTAAGCAAGCATTTTATCAAACTAGGCGGGTCAATAAGTCCGTGACTTTTGGAATAAAACACAGATTTTTTGATAAAAAAATAATTTTATTTTTCAACGTATAGTCTCCCTTGAGCTCTATACACTTTGTCCAACGCTGCTCCAATTTTTGTATCCCTTCCAAAAAAAATGATTTGTCGAGGTCCTCAAAAAAGGCCTTCGTTTGCGAGATGACTTCATCATTGGAGTCGAATCTTTTTCCACCAAGCCATTTCTTCAGGTTTGGGAACAAGAAGTAGTCGCTCGGAGCCAAATCTGGAGAATAGGGTGGATGAGGGAGCAATTCATAGCTCAATTCATGGATTTTTGCCATGGCAACTGCACATGTGTGCACCCTTGCATTGTCTTAGTGGAAAAGAACTTTTTTTTCGGCCAAATGAGGTCGGTTTTTTTTTCAAATCGTCAGTGAATCGGTCCAATAAGTTGGCATAATATTCCCCATTGATTGTTCTTCCCTTTTGAAGGTAGTCAATGTGAATTATGCCGCGTGCATCCCAAAAAACAGTCGCCATAACTTTATTGGCTGACAAACCCACCTTGGCCTTCTTTGGCACCGATTCACCCTTAGAAACCCACTGTTTTGACTGTTGTTTGGTCTCTGGTGTGTTGTGATGGATCCATGTTTCGTCCACGGTTACAAAATGACGCAAAAACTCCTCTATATTGCGATTAAACAACGCCAAACCTTCCCGTGAAGTTGTTACACGATTGCGTTTGTGGTCGACTGTGAGCAAACGCGGCACCCATCTTGCGGAAAGCTTTCTCATGCCCAAGTGATCATTCAAAATTGAAACCACTGAGCCAATGGAGATCCGTACGGCTTCCACAATCTCTCGCACTCTCAATCTTCGGTCGGCCAACACCATATCGTGAATTTGTTCAATTGGTTCGGGTGTAGAGACCTCAACTGGGCGTCCAGGACGTTCGGCATCTTCAGTGCTTGTACGGCCACAGAGTCCCCATAGCATTTATCAAGCTTAGCCTTGGTCTCGGTAATGGTTTTTTTTCACAAGAAATAATGCTTAATAAGCACACAAAATTCACTTTTTTCCATTTTCTCCTCAAATTAGTGAGTCTGATAAAAATAGCTGTCAAACACAAACTAACTGACGCAGCAAGTTTAAATTTTGACAGGAGTCAAATGACAGATGCCTGTTGACAGGAGCAGTATTGCTGTTTCAGTAAAGAGGTCAGAAATTCAAAAAGTCACGGACTTATTGACCCGCCTTGTAGAACTTTGAATTTCAAAAGCTCATTTAAAAAGAAATACGTATATGTATGTGGTTGATTTAGAAAATATTTATGCGCTAAATATTGCACATCCAAAATATAATGTTTATGTCCACAAGAAATTTGTTATGAATATGCAGTAAAAAAGAAATCTTCCGGACATTAAGCTATATTGGAATTGAAAAAAAGAACAAGTATTTTGTTTTCTAGAAATCGAGCCAGAATTTATGGATATTTTTTTTAGACAGGAGTTGGAAGAAATCTAAAAAGGTTATTGTGTGCCCAAGCAAGGCACAAAAAACTTTTTACCCTTTTTAAATTTTTTTCCAAAGCGTCTTGATTTTCAAGATATTTTGTTCTAACTTTTTTGTCAGTTTCGGTAATACGGATCACTTTTATTTCCTAAAAAAAAACAAAATTTTAAATGAAGCCTTTATTCTAGTACCTACATTTTCTGCTAGCCAAAAAAAAATGCCGTCAAAAAATTTCCTTCGAAGAGATTAAGAATATTTTTGATCACATTGGTGAACAAAAAGGGTTTAAAGGTTCCAAATTTGAACTTAATCTACATAAATAAAGGTGTTAAAACAATCATCCTACACGGAGAAAAAAAGACTTGCTAAAAACAAGTGGAATTTGTATTCAATTAAGTGGATTTCTGCATGGTTTTTTGCCAAGCGGACTTTCGGTTTAAAGTAATTGGACAAATCACCTTGATTTCGGTAAAGTTATATTTAAGGTGAATCCATTTAGTTTTATAAGAAAATCATTCTCTTTTGAGTATTTTATCAAGTCGAAAACATCTTATTTTGAAATGCATTTGCATACAAATAATGTATCTTCCACGTTAAAACAAGCCGTTTCCCGATTGATTTTATTCTAATCACATTTTTTTAAGACTTTTTGAAAGTTGATATTAAGTGAAGCATATCTTAATTTTAAGTGCGTTCAATTAAAACTAAGATTTTTCGCACTTTGGTATCACACGTTTACGAATATATTTTACAAGAAAATCTGTTTCTTTTTAGACTTCTTTGTGTGCCGAATATCTTATTTATAGAGGCATGAAATGTAAACATAATTTTTTTTGTTTTCGTTTCAGTTTCTTTTTTCAACAAAAATTGAACAAGTCTTACCTTTTTAATCATTTAAAGTTTGGAGTTTAAATTAAAAGATCACAGCAGCAAATCTTCTAAGAAAATTAAGCTTTTGTGAACTTAATAATCTTAAAATACAAACAAGTCATTTGTAAATATATTGTTCATAAGCTGCAAAATTTCCAAAAATAAAAAGTAATTTTATAGTTTAAAGTGTTTATTTACTACATTACAGTTCTACAGAATATTTTACATTTTCTTAAAAATAAGGCTTAGGGCGAACAACTTTGAGCCCGTTATTTAAAAGAAAAATGAATAGGTGGTCCATCCACATTTTTGATATTGATTGCACAATAATTTTCATCTAAATCCCCTCTTCAAAAGACAAATAATAATTGAGATATTTAATTAATTTCCACCTTTTACAAATTAAAAAAAGTTCTTCACTTTTTGGTAAAAGATTTTCAATTTCATAAACAAAATTTGATGACTTCAAGCATTTTTTTGTTTTAGTAGTACCCGTGGCATGATGGTTAGTGCGTTGGACTGTCATGCGAGAGGTCTTGGGTTCAATCCTTGCCTGTGCCACCTTAATTTAAAAAAAAAAAAGTTTTCACGGGTACTGCCTCTTGCGAGGAATTGACAAATTCTCCAAGAGTAATGCTTGTCATGAAAAAGTGCTTTCTCAAATTAGCCGTTCGGATTCGGCATAAAACTGTAGGTCCCCTCCATCCCTGCAATTAGGCCCTGGTTCTCTAGGGACTGTTGCGCCACCTAATTTATTTATTTTTAAGCATTTTGTTAAAATAAAACCAGTAATACCTTTGAAAACAACCTGATTTGATTGTTCCATTGGCAAATCTGATATGTCGCAATCGTAACCGATTAAATTTGAAAAATAGTTTTGATGATAAGGCCTAAGACAGAAATGTTAGAACAAGAAATGTTGGATTAGAAAACCAAAATCATTACTTATAAATCATTGTTGTTGTGCACTAGTATACACAAGAAAAAAACAGAATATCAACATACCAACGAATATCCTAATTCATTGTAGTAACGCGGCCAATCCTTAAGCAATTCGCCTAATGATTTGTCATTATTCTTCAGAGATTTAATGCGAAGGTTGCTTGTCTTCTTCCAGTTGTCAAGGACAATTTCCCATGGATCAACATGATTCGCTAACCAGGCAATACATTGGTCTAACTCATCTATAAATGTGGACGCAGTACTGCTGGGCTTAGTTCTCTTCACAAACTTAATGCGAATTTTACTATTCGCCCACTTGGAATGAAGTTTTCCAGTTGGATTTTTTGAGCCTTGCTTCCTTGGCATATAATATGTCTCCCAACAATTGTTTATTTAAATATCAATATGATTTTTTAAGATATTTAAAAAAAATAGGCATGACTGGATCGCTTTTTTACGAATCCAAAACTTGTCCTCTAAAGTACGTTGTTTATCGCAAGTAAAAAATTATACATACCTTTTTCTCCGTTGAAAAAAGTCTAACAATACTTTCTGAAATTTGTCGCAATAATTTGTAATTTAAGACAACTCTCTTGTTTAGGCACTCGTCTTATATGCATTGGACCAAGTCCTTTTGACATTTATTATCCAAGATGTTATTTTTCTTGTAAAACTCAATTATGATCTGCCCCTTAATCGTTTTTTGTAACACACTTTCGATATTCAGTACATCTATGAGATTCAGTGTTTCAGAAGAAGAAGTTAAGGGTGATGAAGACTGGTTTAAATTATCCAGCCAACTTGTAACACATTTGGACATTGAGAGTGTGTCTCGATCAACTAAACATGGTCCTGACAACGGTTTGCCCTTAAAACCAGATAAAGACAAAAATATTGTCAAAAATGAATAAAACCTTTCGAATAAAAAAATAAATATTTTTGTTAGATCGCACCACCACCCCCCTCAGAAAGTAAAGCTATTTTCATAAAAAAAAACAATCATCCTAGTGAAGTCATTCTATGAAGTTAAACTATAATGAATATAATGAATATATGTAAAACTTTAAGTTGGGTTTGATTTAAATACCTCACCGCCCACCCTTCTCCTCTCTAAATCCTCAAAACAATTTAATGAAGGTTTTTATGTAGCTTTTCCTTCAATATACTGTTATTTGCTTTTCATTACTTGTATTAAAAATTTTATTATTTGTCAGTAGTAAGGTAGATTTATACCGTAACTCTGTAAATTGTGCAATATAGTTTAAGAAAAAATGTAAGAATATTCTGCTACAATAAATACAATACAATACAATATTGAGTTCAAACTCTAACCTTTAGTTCAAATTCTTAATGTAGTGTTAGGAATTTCCTTAAAAAATATGTTTGATCCACGTTTAACAAGGAACGGAATTGGATTTGCTACCAATACGGTCATGAGCTGAGTAAACGAAAGACTCCCAGCCCAGCTCATAAAACAAATTAATATGAGGAAACGTCTCATCATTAATCGATTGTACCAATTTTTTACATCCCACCCAAGAAATCACTGAGTAAAAAATATCATTCTACAGATTTCTGTTTCCATTGTACCTATACAATTCCAAAGATAAAAAGAGGCTGGGATGCGACCCAAACTGATTACTTCCCATTTCGTCTGTCGATTTGTTTCGCTTAAAACTTTAACAAAATGTTTATAACAATATTTTGTGTTAGATAAATAATTTGAATTCAATACCTTCATTTATTTACGAGATATCGAGAATAAAACATCAATTTTTACCTATTTTGGGAACTATTTTTTGAAGATTTTAATTTTTATAATCTGTCAGATTTTTATAAAAACTGCTGAATGTCGAAAACAATATTTTCTATAAGATGAAATTAGTTTGAAGCCAATATCTTTAATTTTTGAAAAGATATTTCAGCCGAAAATCATTTCTTACCAACATTTACTAATGTTTTTTTTTTTTGTAAACTATCCATTCGATTTTTTTCAAAATTTTACAAGATATCAAAAACGTTATTCTTCGTTTTATTCATATATTCGATATAAAATCATTTTTTGTTTGTAAAATATTTTGGGTGACAGTTTATTTTTTGTTCAGTCTTTTGATTTATGAAAAAACCGTTAGTTGTTTTTTTTTTCAACATTTAATTCAAGTCGCTAGCGTTACTGGTTCCTGAGATATTTTGGGTTCATCTTTTTGCATTATTATCTGTATAACAAAATTTTGTTTCAAGTCGATCTCTCTACTGGTTCTTGAGGTATGGAACTTTCTATAGGAAGGTAAAAATTATCCAATTGGCTTTAACCAGAAATATTGTTTTCAATGATACGGCTTTTCAATTATCGCTATAAATGGCCTATACATACCTACACTTCGTGTCACATTGATAGGGACAAGCTTTTTTCGTTTTTTATTTTACATTCATTTTTCAAACCCTTAAGTTTTTTTTGGAAAAACCCAAATGTGGAATGAATGAGGTATGTATTAAGTTCAGATGGTTTTGCCGAGATCCCAATAAGCTCGAATTTGGCCTATTTCCTTCTTGGTTAGACCCTTACCTTCCTATACTATATACCCTATACTTCTTGATTCTATCAAATTAATACTCCTATAAAGCTCCCAAACAATCAGAGTATCCTTTTATATGATTTAAAACACGCTAATAGGTAAATTTAGATCTTGTCCCTATTCATGTGACATAAAAAACAGGTACTTGTTATGACCTTCTTCGGAAAAACCGCCATAAAAATTGTATTTATCAACTTAATCCAACATACATATCTCAATCATTCCACATTTGGGTTTTTCCAAAAAACCTAAGGGTTTGAAAAATAACGTCAAAAAAAGACAAAAAAAAAGCTTGTCCCTATCCATGTGACACGAAGTGTACATACATACATATCAAATCAATGTACATACATTTCAATCCTAAATACCAATAACAGCTGTAACTGGCTCGTTCGTTGATTCATTCAATCCATTGATTTGAAAAGAATGTTTCCCTTGTATTTGGATTGAACTTACTCACCTTACTGTTTAGGCTTAGACAGCCTATTTTAGTCCGTTGTATGTTAGATTCTCAGGATTTTGAGTTTTTAGGGCTTCAGATTTTCGGGAGTTTGGGTATTCGGAAATTAAAAAAATGAATCTTAACATTTTTGGATGAAAAAGATACTAACTTGAAATGAGACTCACTTCACATTGAAATTTTAGGCAATTGTTATCCTTTTGGACACAGGCTTACAAACTGAAATGAAACCTGGAATTTTCTGCATATCAGATAAATGCATTTACAATGTCTAAGAAATCACATTTTGTGTTAATTTATATACGCGTTTCATATTCGGATAAAGCTAATTTCAGCCTCCTTTCGATATTTAGGAATGTTAATAAGTGCGTTTTTTTTGGTATTCCATATATAGTACAGTGAGAAATTGCCAACAAAACGATCCGCAGTAGTCAGATTTTTGTATTTCAAAATTGGTACAACTGAAAGAAGATCTGTCAGAATAATAATAAAAAAACACACAAATAGAAGAAAGTTTTGTGAAAATCAAATGTTAAAATTAACTTAGCAAAAAAAACTAATGAAATGGACAATTTTCAAGAAGAAATGGTAAGAAAATATCTGGAAATTGAGATTCTATAAAAAAAAGTTAATTTAACAATTGCTTCAAGGAGGGGTTTTGTTCGTAGACTACTACATTAACATGTGGTGTTGAAGCGAACTTGAAGATCGCCTCAATTCTTTATATACCTGCATCGAGTTGAAATGAGTTTGATTTGAAAATTTGAGAAGAAAAACCTGTGTGGAGGAGTTGGTTTAACAGAAAATGCATTATGGTCTGTTTATTTGCATGTTTGTTACAAAAAATATAGTTTTGTTTTAATAAAATTACAAAAAAAAAAATGGACATGGAGTAGGTAGCATGTTCTTATATGGTGCTGAACTTATCAGTTCTTCATTGTTTAACACGAATCAAACTATCTCACTTGCACTTCACACATCGAAAACATCTAAGCACCATATGCATTTTAGAAAGTGCTGTCATACTTAATCATTTTTAAATCTTCTTGTGCGGTGGAAACACCAAATAGATTTATTTAATCTAAACTGAGATAAACCTTCGGTGGAAACATAGCAAAACTTAATTATCTTTTCTATTGTTTTCTCTTGCAAATTAAGCCCAGTTAGTCTATTTTCACTAACAAAACTAAATAATATTAACAGTAATAGATTGATTTTTTCCCCAATGGAAAACACACATGATTCCAAATGCACAACTACTCAACGAACACAGCCAACGAGATACAAATGCAATATCAATCGTACCAACATTTGAGAACGAAATCACATAAGATCCATTCGAGACTCGTATAAATGTCAAAAACCCATCCATAGTAAGATTCTATTCTAACTTGTATCTGTGTTATTCATACTATGGATATTGTTTTTGTTATTCGTGTAAAATCCTACTATACTATGGATAGATTGTCCAACAAAACACGGGTAATGTTAATCTCAGAAACTAGTTTTACATCGCTAATTTGGTACATCTAGTATTGGCTTTATTAGACTTTTATTGTAAATACCATTTTTTTTATAGTCTTGAATATTTTAAGATTACACATTTGCAAAGTTGAAGCAAATCTGTTTCAAATATTCCCTGTTTTTTTGCAGGATTATTTTATTTGTCAAATTCATTTCCATTCAATGCTGACATCTAACCCACAAGCACATTTTACTTGAGAAGCCAAAAACTATGCATAGTAAGTTACCATCACAAGCAATAGATTACAGGGAATAATAAATGAGAGTCCAGACAAACTCTTGTCCTCTTTAAATATAAACCTCTTAAAATTCTACAGAAAAACACACAAATGTATATGTATGTAAATAAAAAGTATTTTTGAGCAAGGATAACTTAACTATGTGTAGCCTTATAGCTTAGTACCTTCACCATATCCATAAAATTATCTAACAATATATAAAATGCAACTGGATAAAATAATTCTCTCAAAAAGTTTGTAAATTCAAGTTGTTTGTTTAGTATAATGTGGGTTTGCTTGCTTTTTGGATTTAACAAATAAAATTAAAAACAAAATATTTATGTTGTTGGCATCTGAAAAAGATTTTACTGAATATCTGAATCCTTTTTCTATACAAAAGATAGTTTTCCAAAAACAAATAAAAACGAATATTTTTTACATAACTTTTTTATTTAGAAGACCACACCTGCATAATGGTTATGGAAGTTAAATTTATATGTTAATATTTATTCACAAATTTTAAAAATACACATTGTAATATTTTTGTGAACAAACTTAAGCCACAAAGGGAAAAGTTTGTTTCGAAACAAGTTTATCTAAAAAATATGTGCACATATGTATATGTAGGGCCATTCGTTACATGGTTTAAAATTTGTAGCACAGGCATTTGACACCTGTCAAACTCAGCTGTCATTTGAGGTGTCACAATATTAGTTAAATGTTTGCAAATTACAACAAAAAATTGTTAATCTAACGTGTTTGCTTTCTAACGTGTTGTAAACCTCCTTTTTGCCGGCTATTGAAAATGATAACTTAGACCATTATGTGGTTCCGTAATAAGCTTCCTGGTAACATAATTTCATATTTTGGCGACATTAAGGAAATAAAAAGAAAACTTTACAAAAATTCAACGGCCGGCTTTTTTTATAATTCAGGAAAACTAAACAAATATATAAGTTGAATATTTAACAAACATAAAATAATATTGACTATAGAATAATTTTATGCAACGAAGAAATAATGTTTTTGACATCTAGTTAAATGTTTATAAAATCGAATTGATATTTTTCTTACAAACAAAAAAAAACATAAGAAATTACTTTTAAAAACTGGCATACATTTACTTTGACTCAAATTTCTTGACAAGTAACAAAAATATTGACTTAAACCTTATTTTATTTTGAGAAAATAATGTTGTTAACATTTGATATAATTTTTAGAAAAATCCATTCAACAGAGTCTTATAAAATGTTACCGAATTGACTCAACATCTCGAAAACAGCTAAGAATATCACTAGCATTTTTAAAGGGCACCAATGGCTTTTGGTGAAATCGTGGTTTTTAAGACGTGTGGAAGAAATAAAATACAAAATGTCAAACCAAACAAGTGACAGCTGTCAAAGAGACAAACTCCAAAGAAAGTATTGCCAGATTTAAAACCAAGCACCAATGGCTTTTGGTGAATTCCTGGTTTTTAAGACGAGTGGAAAAAATAAAATACAAAATGTCAAACCAAACAAGTGACAGCTGTCCAAGGGACAAACTCCAAAGAAAGTATTGCCAGATTTAAAACCAAGCGTCTTAAAAAAAAAACAGATATTTTTGAAACCACAAAATAAATGACCATGTATTTTTTTATAAAAATTAAAATTTGATTAACAACTTTACGTTTATAAAAAAATTGATCAGTGCCAACTTTGCCCATTAAATTAAATACCATACCCCTATGGTATCATAACCTTATATAAATTACATGCTTCAAATATTTTCAATTCTTTTCCTAACCCTTTTTTTTTAACTCAGAAAATCTGTGATGCTTTTACGTGAAACCTTCTATTTAAAAAACAAATATATATGTATGTATATGTATAGATAATATCTTAACCACATCTGGAGCTTGTTTTTGTTCTTCTTTATCTTTTGTATATTTATATACCTCTTCGTTGGTCCCCTATATTATATTTATTTGATATAAGTTTTCCTCCATCAAAGTTATAAAAGACCTTTAAAAGAAGATTAAAAATGCTGGGCCTTCTGGCAGTGCTTCAGCTTTTCTTTACGGGATGGGATATTATATGAAATTTAACGTCAGTTGTTGTACTCTACCTACTCGTATTATGTACCTGCCTACATCCAAAATGATTCAACCCACTCTGGCTCTTAACAATTTCTTCGTTGGAAAATTGAAAATCCAAAAATTTTTAGAGAACATTCTCAAAAACTTCTTCTGTTGGTTTGGTAGGTAGGTATAAATATATTTTACCTGTCTATATAATTCTGCTGGAAAGAAGTTTTTCATCAAATTGCTACCAGTACCGCATCCCACAGCAAGCTCAGTTCTGTAATGCCTTAGCCCCTACCCTATGAAGATGCATTCAACTAAAAATTCCCTCCCTTTCTCATTCTTTAAAAGCCAGCCCATCCATAATCACATAAATACCACTAACAACTAGATAGATATTTTTCCTCACCCTCACCCTCACCCTCACACCACCACCACCAACCTCTACAACCATACCTCTCGCTGGCGCTGGCTGACGTGAAAGAAGATATGTCGGAGCCAAGCGTCATCGACAATAAAACTATATAAGAGGGAAAATTTTCCTTGAAACCTGGAAGCCGAAGCCGGAGCCGGAGCTGGAGCTGAAGGCGAAGCTGAAGCTGAACACAAACTTTAAAATCCGTTTGTTGATTCCTTTGACCACGTTCCTTTGGTTTTGCTCTTTAGAGTATAGTTCAACGAAAACCGAGGAACGGGAAAGAGGTTTCCATCTCCATATATCCATTGACCATACCGCCCTCTTTCGGTGTTCATATGACCATTTCAGCTCAAACTCAGGCATCTTTGGTATAGTTTCCCCAATTTATAGTTCTGTCCGGGTCGATCTTTTCTTCACCCCCAGCATCGCCATCATCATCATCATCATCATCGTTAGTCGTTCCTTTTATATATTTTTTTTTGTTGTGCCTTTTCTTTCGAATGCCATGATGGGTTTTGATATAGAGGCCATGAGTTTCAGGTATACTTCTGGACATTAGCCTCAACCTCAATATGAGGATATGAAGGTAACATTTTTCGTGCACATCAATGAGGGTGCATTGGAATCTTTTAAGTCTAAAAGAACCTTGCTTCAAGAGTTTTCTCATCCTATCAAAGTTCGTTCTCTTTATACAAGTTATGTACATATTTAACCTAAAAACTATATTTCTATTTTGGTAGGTACATATGAGGTATCTCTACACATGAAGCATCATACCCCCCGTTTTTATACATAACTTGGTCTAAACACTTTGGAAAAGGGTGCTAGCTATATAGCTTTGAAAGGATCTATAGAAAAAGGAGGAGTAAGGACTACGATGACTACGACGACGAAGAACGACGAGGTACAGAAAAATCATCTCCAAAAGATGGCGGAGATAGAAAATTCTTATCAGGATTTTCATTTTGAATTATCCACAAAATGCTTTTCAGAACTTTTAACCCATTCCTCGATCGTAGTTTTGTAGAAAAGTCTGATGTTTTGAGCACCACCACCACACCGTATGTGTGTTATAGAGCTCACGTTTTCATGATACCATATGGAACCAGATGGTCTTATACCTAACCTATAACTTAGAGTAGTTATACTCATAGTCATAACACACAAAAGAAGAAAATTTATCAAAAAGAAAGAAAGAAAGGAATCCCTTGGAATAGCTGAAGCTGATGCTTCCAATCGGTATCTATTTTATATGTGCTTGGGTATAGGTGCGGGGGCTCCATCCATACCATCTATCTATAGATTATATCTGGAATCGAGATTATTGTGATGGGTGGAATTCTTCATGGCCGCAACTTCTAATTTCGAGGATGTATATAGAGATGTGGTTTTTGACTGAGGATCTCTAGTGCACTCGTCTGGTTTAATTTATATTGAATTGGAAAATTCGCCTTAAGGTATAGGTAAGAAGTCAAAAGATAAAGCTAGATATAGGCACATAATCTTATACTCATACCCCATCTATGTATATGTCTATGGCTTTAATGTTGCTATACAAAAACTATATGTTTCTACCCTCTCGTATATGTTTATGGAGACGATAACTTTGATTTTCTTTGATTTTTTCTTCTTATTTTTATTTCAAAATCATTAAATGAATGTAATTGGATTTATATATGTATATGTGTAACAAAATAAAAGCAGAAAAGTTTCCAGGTGAAATAATTCTAACATTATTTTTCATTATACAGATTATAAAGAAAGCTTTACTCACTTCCGCTAAAAGTAAATCGCCATTTTCTTTTTTCTATTTCTTTTTATTTTTCATATAAAGAGCAAGTTAAAGCAAGACTCCATTTTTCTTTTCTATTTGATGTGAATGCGCACAAAGTTATTATGTAATGTTTATGAAACATAAATAGTTATGAAATATTATTCAATTGGGGATGAAAACAACGCACCCTTATGTGAAATATAAAAATGTGTTAGTTTTTTGTGTGCTGTAAGTCCCACCCACTTTTGAAAGGTCAAGTCGTAATACGAAAATATGAGAGCTTATTTTTTAGTAACTTTTGCGTTTTTCGTTTTACTTTTAATTAAAGAAAATTGACTCAACTTGGATGAACAGTCACACAGATTAAAAACTGATTTTTAAACATAATTATCATTTGAAAACGCACGATTAAGTTGAATTTAATACAATACAATAATGTGTACCAGGGTCAACCAAAACTTAGTTTTATTAACTTTAAAATATTATTAGGAAAAAAAAAATTGACATAGATTTATTCCCTCTTTAAATATCCACAAAACAATACGTACAATGAGGCATATACTCGTACGTACCAGCTTTATTAAGTTTGTGATTTTTGACAATTTTTTTTGTTTTTAAAATTTGTTTCCTTGTACAGGGTTTTTAAACAGGGACGCTACAAAAGTAGAGCAACAGGGACAGCAAACGACGCCATATTTCTTAACGCTCTTTTGACATTTCTCTTCAGTAAGGTTTGCCATTTCATGATGGAAAGATATGCGAGCCAATAATGAGTCGAAATTATTAAAATTTACTATCAAAATTCGGAGTCAGTGGCCTCAACGTTAAGAGCGTCCAATTTATGGTCGTCATAATCGTCCTAGCAGATCAACAATTGAGCGTCTAGTAAAAAAATTTGAATCCAAAGTTACCGTGCAAATGTTTCCGTGCCAGTGAGACTAAGAAATGCATATAGTGTCGAGAATATTGCTGCCGATGAGGCTTCAGTTGCAGAAAGCCCAAATGTGTCTCTCACACTTCATTCTCAAACGTTGGGCATCTCTGTGACGTTGTTGTGGAAAATTTTGCGAAAAGATCTTGGCCTACATCTTTACAAGATTAAATTGACGCAAGAACTGAAGCCGCTTGACCACCAGAACGCGTCCTATGTTCGTGAATTGGGCTGAGCAACGACTTGAAAATGAAACCGTAGAAAATAGGAAGCCTGCCCGTAGTGGCAGAAATCGAGTACCATACATAATGGCATCGAATGTACTTTCACAGGAATAAAGAATTTGATTGATATCCAAAACCGTTTTTGTTTTATTTAAAAAAAACTTTTGTAGCGCTCTAATTGAAAAACCTGATATTATGTGTATTATGACTTTATATAATAATATCTAATTCAAATTAATTATCAATCGACTGGTTCGCAAAAGTGCATTCTGTCACCCAAATTTTCCAAGATCTTGTTGATGGTTTCGGGATGTGTTTCAAGGATTGGAACATATTGGGCTTAAGTGTTTAAATTATTTCCGAATTGTTAGCATATAACATCAGTACTTTAAGATTCTCCACAAAATAAGTCCAAAGGGGTCTTATCGCACTTCCGAGGCGGGCAGTTGGCATCGCCAAGGTGGCTGATAACACAATTTGGGAAATTGCAAAAGACCGATGGTAGCATGGTACACCATCTTATATAAGCCAGAAGTCTTCGAAATGCATGTCTTGAATTTTAGTTTGAATTAAGTTATTTAATGCATAGATCTTTAACGTACCCCGTTTATAAAATGTTGTCCCAGCCTCATTTTCAAAGAAAAATGGTCCAATGATGCTACCAATCCACAATCCGCACCAAACTTTCACTTTCTGTGGAGGCATTCCCTTGTGAACAAGATACGGCAACATCGTTTATTACCATACCCAATTAAAAATGAGGCTTGTTAGAAAATATGGTTTTTCACACGAAATCGTTGTCGAAATTAAGCTATTTAAAGGCAAACACTAATCGAACCAAAACAGAGGATGGAGAGAATTTTCGACACTCAGTTTTAGATTTTCCAAACCACAAATGAGACCATTCTGAATATAAAAGTAGACTCTCTGAATGGGCCTTATAACTTAAGATTTTTTTTTTCGTGGACTCTAGATAACTTTAATTTAAATTAACTTTGAACAGCTAAAACTTAAAAAGACTTAAGATTTAAATCTTTATTAAAATACGGTGTAATGCTAGTTGTGAAATATCTTATTCCAAAAACCAAAAAGAGGCTCGGATGCGACCCACACCGATAACTTCCCATCCCATCTGTCGATTTGTCTTGCTCAAATGTTTGTAGGTTTTCGTGTTTTGTTAAAAAAGTTGTCAGTTGAATTATTCTTAAAAATTTCAAAATTACCAATAGTATTATGAAATAGTTTGATTTCGAAATCTATTTTTGCTAACGAGATTTCTTCTTATATCTTCTATTGTTCAAGAGATATCGAGAACCGAACATCAATTTTAATTAAATTTGTATTTTTTGTAGATTTTATTTTTTTATGAAAAAAAACGGACCGTTGGATTTTTATAAAAGAATTACTGAATGTCGAAAACAATATTTTCTGTGAGATAAAATAAGCTCGAAGCTAATATTTTTAACTTTTGAAAAGATATTTGAGTCGAAAGTAAATTTTTACCAAGTTTTAGTATTGTTTTTTTAGGATTTTATTTTTTGTAAACTGTTAATTCGATTTTTCTCAAAATTTTACAGAAAGTTGAAAACAATATTTTTTTATAAATTTATAATACAAATTAGTTTGAAGCCAATATTTTTAATTTTTGAAAAAATATTCGAGTGGAAAATCAATTTTTACGAACTATACTAATTTTTTTAGGTTTTTATTTTTTTGTTTAAAAACTGTCACTTTGATTTTTCTCAAAATTTTACTGAATGTTGAAAACAATTTTTTTTTTTAAAGATAAAATTAGTTTAAAGCCAATATCTCAAAGTTTTGAAAAGATATTTAAGTCGAAAATCAATTTTTACCAACTTTTGTTAATTTTTGTTCAGGTTTTTAATTTTTTTGTAAAAAAAACTGTCAATTCAATTCGAAATTTTCACAATTTTTTAAATTGCTATGGGAAAAAACCACCCACTCAATTTTTTTTAAAAGTCCTTTCTGCATCTTTCTGAATAATTATCTGTATAACAAAATTTATTTGAAATTGATATCTCTACTATTTCTTAAGCTAGGAACGACGAAAAAAACTTCGCGAACGTACGGACGAAGGTACGAACGTACGTACACACGCACGCACAGACATCTTTCTAATATTTTTTTATTCCGACTCTAGGGACTTGAAACGTAGAGAAATGTCAAAATTTTCAATTCAAACCGATTACAATAAATTCCTATGGGAACTTAGAAAGGAGTATACGGCTTCAATCATGCACATTACTTACATGTCCCAAAGATCAACTTTTGCCACTAGTTTCACTATTACCAGAGACAAGGTGGCTTCATGAAGTCCTAAAAATGTGAATTTCTGTGAAATGTCGCTGCAAAACGTTAACAATTTTTTTTTGTGAGTTTTAACAATTTCAAAGGCTTAGTTTTTAATTGTCAAATCACAAAAGATGACAACTTCAAACCTCTAGTCAAATAACAGGCTATTTAAGATGAAAGCTTTTAGGTATTGGAAAAACCTTTAAAAATAAATAAAAAATAAAAAAAAAATATTAACAGTGTTAGTTTCATCTTTGCATCCTCCAAATATTTTTTTATAAAACACAGTTGATGACCACATGTTAGACGCAATTCCGTCTCAGTAAATTAACGATAAACTCAAACCACTGAATAAACTCATAAATAATTTTTGTATTAAAGCAAAAAGTGAACAGAGGAGCATGAAACTTAATAATTACTCGAATTATTAAAAATAAAAATACTAATTTTAATTTTTGTTTATATCGTAAATTATATGAGTTTCTTTTTTAAACATTAAAAAAATATTGCTTGTCTATAAAAAAAGCTACCACAAAATATTTTTTCTTGTTGAATTTAAAATTCTGCGGTTCCAAAAGCAAAACCAAAGGAGCTAAAAGTTCATTACTATGGGTTAGTTTATAAAATATTATAGATTCTAACCATAATAATATTTTTTACTTTCCACAAACGCGTGGATTGATGGTTTGAATAATGAAACCAGTGCCGGATCAGTGATGTCAAAGTGACAGTTAAACAATTTAATTTACAACTATTGATTCATTTTAATTTTTAGAAAAAGTTACGAAAAAAAAGTATAGAGCTTTTAACATTCAAGGATGATTTTAAATGTATTTCAAAAACAACTCTAAAGGTATTTTTTAGAATAAAATTTATTTATTTCTTTAATTCTTTTAATAAATTGTTATGAATGAACCATGCATTACTATTTTGTGTTTGGTTTCCAATTTTATCGAAAACTGCTCGTCTAATTTTGGCGAGTTTTTGAAAATATAATAAATAAAAGTTACCTTGTTTCGCTTGAATCTATTTTGAGATATTTTTCTTTGCAAATCAAAAATTAGTATTTGGTTTTAAATTTTTTTCAAAAATGTTCTATGTAAATAAAAGTTGCAAATTCCACTTGACAAAATTATAAACTTGCATGGGATTAGGGCGTTAGTTTACCAAAGTCTGCCCTGGATAAATTATTAAGATTCATTTTCCCTACATGCGAGATCGTCCGTCATCTTCCATCATCACGGCGGCGGCCGGTGGAGGTACACAAATCATAAAATTTTCTCAAACTATATTTACACAAAGAAAACAATAAAAATTCAATTTGTTTATTGCTTGTTTCATATTATGAGGCTTTTTTTTTTTTTGATAATCATAATTTTCTACGATGTGTTTTCTTTTTTCCAAATTTTATATTTTTTCCTACTATAAACACGTGGATTTTAACGAGTTCATTGGTGATGGTTGGTGTGTTATTTGTTTAATCTTTTGGTTTTTGTTTCTTTCAATTTAATTGAATATGAGTTGTTAATTATTGTACTGGACTGTTTGCATATGGCTATAAACACTATTACTCGTATTGTTGTTATAGTATTTAACGTAGTATGGGAAATAATTCCAAATATTAGCACGCAGGTGCTATTAAAAATTTCATTTGCAAACAGAAGTTTTCAAAATTGTGTGTTCGAGATAAAAAAATTATACGATATATTACATTTGTTTTTTCTGTAACTTCAGGATAAATTTTAAAATCGTAAAATTATTAATAAATCATGATTTTTGTATGAGTATAGAGTAGGCCAGAGATTCATAGTCTTGTAGTTTCATTTGAGCATTTTATTATTTGACATAAGATAAGTGTACAGTGCAATTATTTTGCTCTTGCCAACCTAACCTTCACGTACATACATTCAAGGCACCTCAAGATCTCCCATCAAGTTTCGAGAACTCCTTGGATATTTAAAGAAATCTTCCCTGCCTTGATATCTCCCTTGAAATCTTTAGACATCCCTTGATTTTTCAGGACCCGCCATAGAATTTTACGATCTCCTTGATTTTTCAGGACCATGCTTAATTTTTCAAGACCCCTCCCTTGAAATCTCTAGACCTCCCCTAACTTTTCAAGACCTCCTTCAGGGCCTCCCTTGAAATCTCAAGACGTCATTTGTTATTTCACGACTTCCCTTGAAATTTCCTACCTTAAAATTCGGCGGCCTGCATTGATATTTTAATGTAAGGTATTAGAGGACAAAGTACCTGAAATCTCAAGGTTTTAAGTGATTTTTAGCCCAAAATGACCACCTTTTTAATCAAATTGCAAGAGTAAGAGGGTTCTTTGGGGCCGTTCATAAAATATGTCACGCTAAAATCAGCTTTTTCTGACCCCCTTCCCCCATTGTCACGCTGTGTCACGCTTTCTGTGACCCCCCTAGAAATATTTCGTCACAAAAACGAAGTTGCCATACTCCTCCGAAACGGCTTAACCAATTTTTTTTAATGCACCAGGTGGAACTGGCAAAACATACCTTATTTCGCTTATTCTTGCTAAAATACAAACAAATAATGGTATCGCATTGGCTGTTGCATTTTCTGGCATTGCGGCAACTTTATTGGATTGAGGCAGAACAGCTTATTCAGTATTTAAACTGACACTAAATATTCAAAATAACCCAGACGTGCAATATAAAAAAAACAATTATACATGGCCACAGTGCTGAAACAGTTTAAAATTTCTGCACGATTATTGAATCACAAGATGTTCTCATTGAATAGATATTGCCCGATGTACACAGACAATATACAAATCATGAGTGGCCGGCAGAAAGAGCAATTTTAGCAGCAAAAATGTGGATGTCAACGAATTAAATTTCAAGATACAACATTTGTTATCAGGAGACTTGGTGTCAATGTGTCATACAAATCTATTGAAACAGTTTGTGATGCTACCGAAGCTGTAATTTATCCAACTGAGTTTTTGAACTCATTAGATTTACCAGGCATGCTACCGCATAATTTACAACTGAAAGTTTGACCTCCGGTAATTTTGTTTCGTAATTTGAACCCACCACGGTTGTGCAACGACACGCGATTGGTAATTAAAAAATGAAAATGATGACAAATGTTATATATTTATTTATAGAAATTATTTATATGACAAAACAAAGTTTGTCGGGTCAGCTAGTAATAATATAAAAATCGATATAATAATCAATATTTTGACTAATTGCTATGAGTATAGCTTGCACTTGCCCTTCAAATTCACCTCACTCCTAAAAAAGAAAACACACACAACCTTATCATATGTTCAAAAGACCATAATGAATTAACAATTTTCCAATAAAGTGACCAAAATCTGAACATAAGATGATAATCATTCACATGATAGCTTCCTAGTTCCTATGTACACTTCCTATATACTCGTATATTCGTTGTTATATCTTTTCTAGCGAAAGTAACAAATTCATATAATATGACTGATGATGAATTGACAAGGACAAAAAGGACGAAACGAACGATTCGCTTCCTCAAATTCTTTTATCTCTAATATGCGAGTGCAAATAATGTACAATTATATCCGCCCTCTTGAGCATTCAACCATCATTCCATTTAGTCGAAATTGTTGAACAAGGATAATATTGTGTCTGATGTACCTACGCGAGTAGGTATGTCAAGATTGGATTTTTTTTCTGTCTAGATAACCATACGAGGATGTACATAAGAAAACACCATACACCATAATCATCATCATTGAACATTGAACAAACGCATCAATCTCATCAATAATACGAATTACTTTTACCGATGAGATAGATGATGGTAAGAGGACGCGCTCTGATGGTTCTTATCAATTTTAATATCTAAAAGCTATAGACATACATATCTTACCTATACATCGTATGTAAGCATTGAATGAGTGGTAAGTACTCGAGCCTTGACAATCAAGCTGGTGAATCTTTTTGGAAAGCTGTCGATTTGATATTTGACAGATAGATAAACGGCAAAAAAGCATTAACAAATGCGTGGGAGGGGAGTTAGGAATATAGGAGTATTTTGAAATGATGT
The DNA here is from genome assembly GCA_920104205.1 of Eupeodes latifasciatus. Taxonomy (NCBI): domain Eukaryota; kingdom Metazoa; phylum Arthropoda; class Insecta; order Diptera; family Syrphidae; genus Eupeodes; species Eupeodes latifasciatus. The sequence goes on along the minus strand of OV049925.1, from coordinate 119,984,037 downwards.
ATGAACAAATTAAATGTGTTTTTTAAGACTGAGTGTTTGATTGCATAAATCTTTGATATGGAGACCTTCATTAAACACGTTTTAAAAAGTACCCTACATTTGAAGTTGAGCAAAACATTTCTAAGGTTTTTGAACTGGGATGAAATGCATTTTTATCGTAATGAATCAAAAGTTATAGGTTTATTTCAATATTCTTTTTAAGCTATTGACACCGCGCGATGAATTGGGACCCTGAGTGTTACCCATCAGTCTCACAAAATTTTTGCACAAACTTGCGTGAAGTAGAAAAGTGGGTGCTGCATTTTTATGTTGGTTGTTTAAACGTAAAGCGGCTCATTCCGTTTTGGGAAAATATAATATTGAATTTCTGTCAAGATTTTGAGCGGGAAACAGATGTCACTGTCAGAAAGTTATTTAAAAAGAAACCACCAGATGTCGACTTGAATAAAAAATAGGTGGTTCAACAGCTCGTGGAGAACAAGGGCCTAGTGACTTAAGACTCTTAACCATTCCTGTGTGCGAGAATTGTCAGAAACGGAGCCGCATCCGAATATCTCTTTTTAGAAACCACTTTTCTTTCATGACAAGAGCTAATAATAGAGGATTTATTAATTCCCTACAAGACGCTATATCCGAGGAAAATAAAGGGAAAGACTGGGTCGCACGAACTGGATTTTGTATCCAAGGACAATGTTTACAAATAATACTTCTAATTTAAAATTTAAAAATTCACCTATAAAATAAGTTTGTCTTCAAAAATTTAATTGCCATTTAAAAAATCATAAGAACCAAAGTTAGGAAAAAAATGTTTAGAGAAAAATTATAAAAAAAATATCGCTTCGTTTTTGACAAAAAATCGAATTTTCGATTTTTTACCAAAAATTGTGTTATTTTTAGTCTTAAAAAACAGACATAAACGCCTAACGCGAATCGGCTCAAAACTTGAATTTCCAAGCATAAACTTAATCGACCAAATGGTTTGCGCTGTAGGGGCGTGGACAGGCATACGGACGGACGGAATCGGGGGACCCACTTTTTTCGACTTCTCTACCATTCTAACGTCATGTTTAATGAAAATCTCGAGTTCGACATTTTTTATGTCGCACAGGCAGGGATTGAAACCAAAACCTTTAGCATGACCAGTCCTACGCGTTAACCATCACACTTCAGGTACTATTTAAAACACCGACTTAATTCAAAAAAATTTCGGACATAGGCTGATTTTTCAACTGCATGAAAAGTTTCAATGGTTGTTGTCTATGTATTGACAGATGAGAATGTCCAACTGATCTTTCTGTTCAGTTAGGTTTGACAGTTCATCATGAAACGTGAATTTCCATCAAAGTTCAAAATTTAAAAAAAGAGTCTGGGATGCGACCCACACTGATAACTTCCCATTCCGTCTGTCGATTTGTATTGCTTAAAAGTTTGTCTATATGTATCAATTTTTACCAAATTTGCGTACTATTTTTTGTAGATTTTTTTTTATGAAAAAATGGACTGTTGGATTTTTATAAAAAAAATTACTGAATATCGAAAACAATATTTTCTGTGAAATAAAATAAGTTTGAAGCCAATATTTGTAATTTTTGAAAAGCTATTTGAGTCGAAAGTAAATTTTTACCAAGTTTTAGTATTGTTTTTTTTGTTAGGTTTTTATTTTTTGTAAGAAAACTGTCAATTAGATTTTTATCAAAATTTTATCGAATGTTGAAAACAATATTTCTTATAAGTTAAAATTAGCTAGAAGCCATTATCTCAATTTTTTGAAAAGATATTTGAATCGAAAATTTTTACCACCTTTTATACATTTTTTTAGGTGTTTATTTTTTGTAAAAAAAACTATCAATTTGATTTTTCTCCAAATTTTTTCCTAATGTTGAAAACAATATTTCTTATAAGATAAAATTAGTTAGAAGCTATTATCTCAAATTTTTGAAAAGATATTTGAGTCGAAAATCAATTTTTACCAACTTTTGTTAAATTTTTGTTTCGGTTTTTATTTTTTTGTTAGAAAACTCTTAATTCGATTTTTTTTCAAAATTTTACTGAATGTTAACAACAATATTTTTTGAAATATAAAAATAGTTTAAAGCCAATATCTCAAAGTTTTGAAAAGATATTTGAGTCGAAATTAAATTTTTACCAACTTTGAGTAATGTTTTCTTTTAAGTTTTTATTTTTTATAAAAAAGTTGTCAATTAGATTTTTCTCAAAATTTTATCAGATGTCAAAAACATTATTCTTCGTTGCACAAAATTGTTTTGGAGATAAAATCATATTTTAGTCGTAAAATTTTCGAGGTGACAATTTTTTGGATTTTTTTTCCAAAAATGTAATTGTTTTGTATCACGTTACAATATATAATATAAAATTTAATTAAAGTCTCTAACATCATTGGTTCATGAGATATTTAGGTTTAACCCAAATGTTTACCTTTTTTTTAAACTGCTATGGTAAAAAAACCACCCACGCAAATTTCTTGAGAGCCCTTTCTGCATCTTTCCGCCTTATTATCTGTATAACAAAATTTATTTGAAGTCAATATCTCTTCTGGTTCTTGAGTTATGGAAGGCGAAAAAAACGTCGCGAACGTACGGACGTATGGACCTACAGACGTGCGAACGTACGTAGGTACACACGCACGCACAGACATCTTTCTAAAAATCTTTTATTTCGACTCTAGGGACCTTGAAACGTCGAGAAATGTCAAAATTTTCAATTCGACAAATCGGACCCATTACAATAACTTTCTATGGGAAGTTAAAAAAGTCCTGTCAAATTTACGGTGTTTAGTGTTTTCTGTTTAGAAATGAGCTTTAAAAAACAAAATTGCCATACATTGTTAATCTATTAACAAATCACCTTTACATCCAATAAAATTTACTATTTGGTGCAATTTACACGTCAACGTTGGCTGCATCATGAAAAATTAGACTGATTGAATTTTTTTTTTTTGCAAATCGTAGCCGTTTCCAAAATTGATTAAAAAAAATGTTTTGAAAATGTCAAACAATTTAAACAATACAAATTTATGTAAACAATATACATATATACATACCTCACTATTATTTAAAATTCTCAAGCTCTTAAAACAAACGATATAAGTTTTCAGGGTTACCAAATTTTACTGACATTTCTACCACTCCTACAAATGTTCCATTCAACAAATTAACTTGAAATAGGTAGTATACAATTTTTCCACACCTTAAAACACAAACCGATAGCGACTAATAATAAATAGTGTTCCAAAGCATACTCGAGATACATTTTGTTTTGTTAAGTTTGACAGATGTCACTTTGAAAAAGGGAACAATTTTTTTTATTTAATTTTGGACAATATTAAAAAAATAGTGAAAATTTGTCACGCAGATTTAAAAATTTAAATGTTTTATTTTATTTTAGTGCTGTTTAGCTTACATTGGTTTCGTGCCACTTTTCAATTTAAAGTGCTCCACTGTATGGTCCACTTACGTTTACTTCTTTTTAAGTTTATCTAAACACTGTTTTTCTTGTAAGCATTTTTTTTTCAATTTTTAACAATTGAAATTTAAAAAATCTTATCAATGTATTCGATTATTGATGTTGTATAAAAAAATATTTTAAAGTTCTTTCAATAGGAAAATGCTCATTATCTTGATACTTTTAGTGTGCCTATCTAATTATCATGGCTTCAGTAATTGACTTAAATAAACTCACTTTCGCAAATCTTTAGTTAAATGCATGTTTTCTGTCACACTAATTTTCCACTAAATCATTAATAATTGTTAGATTTTCTCTACAAACGACTAAAGAGGGAGATGAACTAGAAGCTAATCAATTTAATGAAAAGAAATGAAAGTCACAAATAAAAATGTTTTTGTTTTTCTTTTTTAATAAGCAATCAATTCAATTTCACCCACTGCACCAAATGTGCAATAGCTTCAGCAGCTATATGAGATTGCTGCAGTAAAATCACTTAGCATCACGCACCTATGTATCTTTTATGCCTATTCCTACACCACCGCTTTAGAATTAATTTCCATTAAAAGGTATCTTTTTGTGTGTGCTAACTTAAAGAGCGATCTCATAACAAGCTTATAAGATAGGTAAGGTGTATGAATATGTTCTTTATGAAGTGCAGCATAATGTGGTCACGGTCAAGTTAGTGCAGATTTTAGCTCAAATCATCAGAATTGAACCCAAAAAGCAAATGGTTTGCCTTAAATTTATTCAAGTTCTAGATTCTAATGTGTGGAACTAGGTAATACGTCTGCACCGCACTGACTGATGAGATTTCTCCGTCAGAATTAGATTCAGTGCAGTGCAGTGCAGTGGAGACCTGATGAGCATTTTGCAAAACCATCAAAACACACAAAAACCAGGTATTGAAAAACAAAAGTTTAAAAAATGTAAATTTGCCTAGAGTTAATTAAAAAAGAAGATCTTCTTCGAAGAAAGCATTAGTTGTTGGAATGGGTTGGTGGTGGTGCCGCTGCTGCTGCTGCTGCATTACATATGGATCCATCTGTGGCATGCCATTTCTTTCCAAACCAATGATTCAGCTGGTGATCTTCATGAAGTGCCAGAGCATGGCATCAGATTAAGCAGAGCATTGAATTTTGGTATTTATAAAAGTGCTATCATATCGTTTAAGATCACTAGTCGACGATCACCAGCGGACACGTTCGGATTTGGATAAAACATCATACACTTCAGAAATCTCTCATATAAATTCCATTTATCAGTGCTCACTGCAAAATCAACGCAATGCAACTGCGATTGATTTTTGAGCTCCTTGTGGTAGCAGTGATCCTGGCTGAATTAAGTGAAGCTGCAACCCAAACTTTTCGGGGCAACAGTTGGCTGAGTCCGGAATTCATGATAGTTCGGAAAGTGTACGACGACTGTCAGGATAAAAATGATTTTGTGGCGTGTTTGAAGGAAAAGGCTCTCATGGCGATCACAAAGGCTCTGGAACAGGATTCAATTCAGATTGTCGAAGGATTGGTGTTGGAGAAACAAAATTCCACAGACAAGGAGAGTGTAATAGCGCTGGCCGATGCTCGAACACTGAATACTTTGTCCCAGCTGGATCGATCACTTTTGGAAAAGACCGATCAGTTGCTGCGAACACACGTCATGAAGATGGACATGAGTCAAGGTCGAGCAGGCAATGATAAGCATCATTCAAAGAAGGGCGGTGGACATGTTAAGTATGTTGTTGCTGCTCTTCTGACAGCGATGGGCATTGCTGGTCCAATTGGTTTGAAGGCTTTGGCTGCGATCGCCATCAAGGCCTTGGTGATCAGTAAAGTCGCTTTGACAATTGCCAGTATAATTGCTCTGAAGAAGCTTTTCTCGCATGATCATCAGGAGGAGACAAGCTTCCAAGTTCATGCCGGAGAACATAATCGGTAAGTCTTCTTGAAATTCCTCTTAGGAGCTTAAGACTGAAATTCTTTCTTTAAAGGCGAAATGCATACGTTGTACGACCAATGTCAAAACCGACCAATACTGCGACTGCTCCTTCGGGAGTTGATCCTTACAGATATTACTATGAATATCACTAAACAAAGACTTTTAGGTTAAGTAAATTTAAGTGTATTAAAATTATAATAATATAAATATTATCAAAAGATACAAAAAAAAGGCAGCTAAGCAAACCAAAGATTAAACAAAAAATATTTATTTATTTAAATTATTTATGCATTATAACGATGATAAGTATTTTTTTTAAAATCAAATCAGTCAATTGACTGATAAAATTATTTATTTATTTTATACTAAGATAATTTATTATAACCAAAAAGAAAGTGTGACTTTTGAGTCAGTATTTATGCTATTTGTACAACTTTCACTAGTTCATCATCATAATAATTATTGTATACGTTCATGTATTTAATTATACGGATAAGAGAAAATTATAATGATGCTGGTTGAGATATATGATTGATTATAATAAAGAAAGAGGCGGTGTTGATTTAATTGTACTAGAACATGCAATTATGTTGTTTATTTTAATATTTTTGTTGGTTATTTAAACGACCAATTTCTTTTTGATTTTTCTTTTTCAAATATTTAAGAAACTTAATTCAATAATGGTTTTCTGAAATTTATAATATACCTACGTTTTTAAGCTTAGTGAAGAAGTCCATCAGTGGTAACAAAGACCTAAGATTCTACATATTTTTTAATTTAAATAAAACAAAGTTCGTCTGAGTTCAAATACTCGCTGGAGTTTCTAACGGTGAAGAATAAATAAGGGCAGAATTTCAACATGCTTATGTCAAGTTGGTAATTATTGACATATCCAATGACCTGAACAACTTCGTTCTTAAAGATGTTTGAATCAATGACACCTCAACGTCAGCCCAAAAACGACAGAATCAGTGACTTTTTTGGAAAGCATTGGGTGTTTATTTGTTTAAGGATATCATTGGGATTGGTATATTGTTCCAAGTTCGACAATTTTGTTTGTTCTAACATTAATCCAAAAATGGGCTTCATCGCTGAAATTATTGTTCTTATAATTAGAAGTCAAATCTCAACTGCTTCATAAGAAATTTAGTTTATGTACTTTTAGCGCTATTGCGGTTAGTTAAAAAAAGTCGACGGAAAATTCGATAAGTTGTGGTCTACAAAGCTTTCAAGTGACCTCTTATCAACTTCATCAGATTCCCCAGTGAACATTTTTTGGAGTGTTTTTTTTTTTTGAAGTGCAAGTGGGTTTAAGTTGATCATTTTTTGATCCATTTGAATCAAATTTAGGCACCAAACTGTTGACGTTGAGTGGAATGTGGCTCAAAGAGAATACTTATTTTGATAAAATTTGTTTTCGTTTCCACGTCTTGCGGTTTTGAAAAAATGACGACCAATTGTGCAGATCTAAATTTAATACATTTATTTATTTACGCTTTATGGAAGCTATTAACAAAAAAGGACTAAAGCTAGACTTAAATCTATATATGTATTTGTTTTTAATTGGTTTTGTTTTTATATATTGTTAAGGCTTATGCCTGAACGGCCACACATTAGTTTTTAATGAAAAAAAGCTTAAACAAAACTTATAACATGTTGAAGATATAGTTTCTAAGGGAGGAAGGACTAATTTGAAAGTCAAAGGTGCAGGGGCGAACGCAGAAAAAAATTTCGGGGGGGGTTTCAAAAAATATATATTATATTATTTTTTTATTTTAAATGTCAAGTGTTTTTTTTTCTTTGTTGACACTATTTTATATAGGTACTAAGAAACATGTATGAATAAAAATTACATATACATATACACATATATGACTTGCTTTCACGATTGGCAAAACAGTTTGACTTTGACTTCAAAGCTAAAACTTAATTTTTATATGCATTATGCATGTATAAGTATCTATAGTATAAGTTTGTATGCCTTTTTTTCTAGTTGCCGTAATGAGGTGAGATTTTTCTATTTTCACAGTTCTCACCATAAAAAGACTAGAAGTAATGACTTTGAATGCGCTCCGAAACTTTAGACCGAAGACATAGGGTCATATTCATAGTTCATTGATAAGTTCTGATTTTGTCTTTGCTAAATTAAACTACAGTTTATGTTATTCATAGACAATTTAAACCCATTTTAAAATGATAATCTGGAGTCTAAAAATAAACACGACGGAACCTATGTTTAAGCTGTTTCTAAATCTATTGAACGTCAAATAAAACAAACTGATTGAGAAAATTAAGTTATTAAGTTTTATTTGAAAATTTAAAAACTAAAATGTAAAAAGACTTAAGCATATATCAATATTTTGATATTTTGTGCTGGATGTTGGAATACTACCAACTAACAAAAAACGAAAGCTCTACTTAACTCGATGGGACCCCTTTGAAATAGATGAAGACCATTCGTGTGAAAGGTATCGATTTGAGAAAAAAAATTGTCAAGTTTATAATTGATCTTCTAAAATTTCTCAACTAAGAGCAAACAAAATAGTTTAAAGGGCTTCAAAGATTTTGGCTCTCCAGCTAACGCAATTTATTTTGTTACCCTCTACAAGCTATTTTGTATAGGTTTAAGCCTAGTACGCTGCTGATGCGAAACGAAATTTCCCATACAAAAAATAACATGACGAAATCATAAACGAAAAATTTCGCTGTGCTTTTCGTTTTTCAGTACGCTGCTGAACGACGAAATGTGTCATTTTAGTGGATAGCTGTACTAGATTTCGTAGTACAATTCTCCACTCTTTTCGTTCTCAATTTAATTGCCCGGTATATTAATTGCTTGCGAAATTTTGACGTTTTATTTATTTATTGAAAAATTTTTCGAATATTTTCGTTTATGATTTCGTCATGTCATTTTTGTATGGGAATTTTCGTTTCGCATCAGCAGCGTACTAGGCTTAAAATTGAACTTCCAGACAGAACTCTCCACAAATATTTTTCCGCTGTGGTTTTCGTTTTAATTTCGCTCTGCACTTGGAGACCGCCGAAAAATTTCGTTTCGCATCAGCAGCGTACTAGGCTTTAAGTGAAATTTTTCAAAATTGTAGTAGAATATATGCCTTAAATCTGTTTCTAACTAAACAGAGCTGGAAAATTCTTTATGAATAGCAGCTGTGTCTAACCTACATATATGTTAAATTTAGACTCCAGTTCAAATACACTCGGGTTTAAAATATGACTATGAATATGCCCCATATTGTTTTGTGTCTTACATTAAGGTATGTTTAAATGCAGAAACGCATTCAAATGTTTAAAAATATTGAATTTAGGTGACATCACGTAACTTTCATTATTAGTTTGATTCTTGTTCTTGAAAAATAGGGAAAAAACGCGACAGAGGCAAACAGGGTTGCTGTTTTTGTTTTAAAATATTCTTGTGTCACAATTCAAGAAGTGAAAAAAATTAAGTTAAACATGTTTTTTTAATTTACAGTTAAAACTAACATAAATGAACCGAACAATTTTTCGGTGGTTTGACATTTAAATACATATGTCATAAGTGGCCGTGAGATCGTCATTTTCTGTTTTCAATTTTTCATTTTTAGCCATAAGAAACATGGCGAAAGGGAGCATCTCTGTGTTAATAATAATATTTAGCTTTATACAAAAAGTTAAAAACCCTTCATCTTCTTAATTGTTAGTATGAATGAAAACAAGAAAAATATTTGTCTTTCCTTACCAAAAAATACAGAAATTTATTGTTCTAATTTAGCGTGTTTGTGTTTTGTGCACAATTTCTATCACCGTAGCAAATTCATTAAAATTTTTTGTTTAACATAGTTTTAGAATTTGAGTTGGAAATTAATTTTGTACCATTTCTGTTTCTTTTTTTTTTGACAATAATGGATATTTAGTTACTGCACATATTCTGATATTTCGGAGGGGGTTTTAACCCCCAAAACCCCTACCTGCGTTCGCCCCTGCAAAGGTGGTATGAACGTTGTTAGCTATACGCAGCATTCTTGTGATAGGTTAAATATGCCATAATTTGTATGGTGATGAGGAAAGTGAAAGAGAAGGGCCTGCCTGACGTTCTTTGGATTAGTATTAATACGAATCTTTTCTAGAAGAAATGATGAGTCAATGGTCCTGCTAAAAGTTGGTGTACAAAGAGAATATCAAAAACAGATATTCGCGGCGTTTTTGGAGGTTTTGCATATTAATAAGTTTTATACGCTAGATTAACGTTGTCAACTTTTCAAGTTTTTAAAACAACATTTGTTTTTAAGTTAACAATTTTTTTTCTTATTCGACACGTTCCATAGTTTCATCAAGAGAAATAATATAGGGTCCGCCATCTAACTTTTTTTTTCAACATAAATGCTTATTTCGTGAATGGTAACACTTAGCTCATGTCTGATTTGACAGATAATTAGTGTAATCCTTCCGCTGAACGAATATGGTTGTGTATACGCTTGAACAACGCTGGGAACAACCCTTAGAGAAGATGCCAATTTTGCCACAAAAATCATTTTTTCAGATGAAGCTCATTTTGATCTTGGCGGGTATGTAAACAAGCAAAATTGTCGCATTTGGGGCACAGAAAACCCGCACGCATACATTGAAAAGCCGATACATCCAAAACGAGTCAATATTTGGTAATGAGCCAGGAGTGGCCGTTACAGTCAATGGCGATCGTTACCGGGCCATTTTGAACTAATTTTTGCTCATAAAAGGAGGAGGATATTGGCAAAATTTGATTTCAACAGGACGGTGCTACGTGCCACACAGCCGAAGGTACACTCGATGTTTTTTATAGCATTAAAAAAAAAATAGTTATTTGGCAGACCCTTATTTTAGAGGTCTATTGGGAAATAGATTGGTTTCTTTCTGTCAAATTATTAACTGTCAAATTCAATTAATGGATGAATACGATCACAATATGGATTCCAAAGCTTAAGGTGCAGTAACAACAATTTACATGCCTTTTAATAGAAATAACCAGAACGGGATAAGACTACTTAATCCACTTTCGGATGGATTCAAAAAAATCTGTTAAGCAGACCAAAAGCTTGCAGTTTGCACGGTTTTTGAGTAATTGCGGACAAAATTTAAAACAAAAAGAGGCTGGGATGCGACCCACACTGATAACTTCCCATCCCGTCTGTCGATTTGTCTTGCTTAAAAGTTTATAGGTTTTCGTGTTTTGTTAAAAAAAGTTCTCAGTTGAATTATTCTTAAAAATTTAAAAACAACCAATAATATTTTGCATATAATGAAATAGTTTGATTTCGAAATTATTTTTTTGTTAACGAGATTTTTAGTCGAAAACCAATTTTTACCAATTTTAGTAGCATTTCTTAAAAAAATTATTTATTATATAAACAAATACAAATTGGATGAATGGAATTGATTTGAGGTCAATATCTTCTATTGTTCACGAAATATCGAAAACCGAACATCAATTTTTACCAATTTTGCATCCTATTTTTTGTAGATTTTAATTTTTTATGAAAAACTGACGGTTGGATTTTTATAAAAAATGTACTGAACGTCGAAAACAATATTTTCTGTGAGACAAAATAAGATTGAAGCCAATATTTTTAATTTTTGAAAAGATATTTGAGTCGAAAATAAATTTTTACTAAGTTTTAGTCTTGTTTTTTTTAGGTTTTTATTTTTTGTAAAAAAAATGCCAATTCGATTTTTCTCAAAATTTTACCAAATATTGAAAACAATGTTGCTTATAACAAAAAATTAGTTTAAAGCCAATGTCTTAAAGTCTTGAAAAGATATTTGAGTCGAAAATCAATTTTTACCAACTTTTATAAATTTTTGTTTAGTTTTTATTTTTTTGTAAAAAAAACTGTCAATTCGATTTTTCTCAAAATTTTACTAAATGTTGACAACAATATTTTTTAAAATATAAAATTAGTTTAAAGCCAATATCTCAAAGTTTTGAAAAGATATTTAAGTCGAAAATCAATTTTTACCAACTTTTGTTAATTTTTGTTTAGGTTTTTAATTTTTGTAAAAAACTGTCAATTTGATTTTTCTCAAAATGGAACCGAATGTTGAAAATAATATTTCTTGTAAGATAAAATTAGTTGGAAGTCATAATTTTAAATTTTCGAAAAGATATTTAAGTCGAAAATCAATTTTTACTAACTTTGAGTAATGTTTTTTATAGGTTTTTATTTTTTATAAAAAAACTATCAATTCGATTTTTCTCAAAATTTTACCAGATGTTAAAAACATTATTCTTCGTTGCTTAAAATTGTTTTGGAGATGAAATCATATTTTAGTTGTAAAATTTTCGAGGTGAAACATTTTTTTTTTCAGTTTTTTTGATTTACAAAAAAACCGTTAATTGGATTTTTTTCCAGAAATATACTTGTTTTGTATCACGTTACAATATATAATATAAAATTTAATTCAATCTCGAGGTTCATGAGATATTTAGGGTTAACCAAAGTTTTCACCTTATTTTTAAACTGCTATATGGTAAAAAAAAAACCACCCACGCAATTTTCTTGAGAGCCCTTTCTGCATCTTTCTGCCTTACTATCTGTATAACAAAATTTATTTGAAGTCGATATCTCTTCTGGTTCTTGAGCTATGGACGACAACAAAAACGTCGCGAACGTACGGACATACCGACATACGGACATACGGACGTACGGACGTACACACGCACGAACAGACATCTTTCTAAAAATCTTTTATTTCGACTCTAGGGACCTTGAAACGTCGAGAAATGTCAAAATTTTCAATTTGACAAATCGATCCCATTACAATAACTTCCTATGGGTTTTCAAATGCTGTTTTTGTAAAAAAATTATTTTTTAGCTACAATATTTGTTAAATTCAAATTTCTCCAACAATTAGAATGTTGTTAGTTTTGTTTGATGCTCAAGATCATTTTAGTAAAACTGCGCGTCCGTTTCGATGAAGCATTTAAGGGGAATTTAAGAAAATTAACTTTTACAATTTGTAACAAAAATTATGGCACAAGCCCCGATTTTATAGCTCAACTTGTCAAAATAAGATAAAAGCCCATATGTACCGCTCAAAATTGTTAATTTTTTAAATTTTGTTAAATAACTTAAGATATTATATTATCCGAATATTCAATTACTGAAAAAAAAACGTTTAAGCTTTAAATTTTGATTTGCTCATAAAATTAGCTTTAACACAATTTCTAGGATTACATTTTTTTAATCAGCTACAAAATGCGAGTTCAGTAAGGGACTTTAAATTTTTTAAATAAAAAAAACCCAAGAAAATGTGTCAAATAAAATTGTATCTTGCTATTTCTATACACCAAAGCTCCAAGCCCCAAATTTCAATGCCAAGGCTATAAATGCTATCATTGTTTCAGCTAGAGAATGCATTTGCCCTAATATAAATATTTCAAAAACTTAAGAAATGATATATGAAAGGTTTTTACACTCTCAAAAAATTTTCTTTTTCCTTTTGAAAAATTAAAACAATCACAACAATAAAAAGGGGCTTATTTTTTTGATTTATCATATTTTGTTTATTTCTGATTTATCAGATTCTAATCTTCTTTGCTTATTTTTAAAGGTACAAAGATCAAAATGATTTTCACATATGACCCTGAGTATCGTTCGTTGAATATTTTTCCATACATTTTGTTAAAAGTAACAAGAACAACGCACAACTTTTATGTTTCAACTGACAACGACGTTTGACTTCATGTCAAATAATAATTCATCCATATATTTCCTTGTTCCTATTATATTTTTGGTCTATGTATTTTGTCCACCCCGTCACACTTCTCTAATTTCATATTTAACCCAATTTAACCCTATGCTACTACACTGCTATGGGGGCTGTTTCGGTCGTCTTCGTCATCTCTTCACCAAGCTGCCTAAAGACGTATGCTGTGCGTTCCAAACATTGATTTTGATGGGTGTTTCCATGTTTACACAGAGTGCATGCGTCACGCGTTTATCATTTTCATATCTCATAGCGATTAGCATCTCTTCCAATTCACACCCTCGCTCGTACTGGCAAATAGATGATGTGTTTTGATCTGGTTGTTGTTTGACAAAGAACACGTGCTCTTTGCCATTAAATGATGACAATTTCGATTAATCCTTTTTTTTTATTTTATAAACTGAGATAAAAAAAGGAAAAAATAAATTATATGCCTTTGGTGGACCTGAAAACCAGAAAAAAACTATAAAAGTGGTGGAGTTAATAATGAACAAAAAACTAAATTCCCCCCAAAAAAGATTTAAAACGTTTCATTTTCTTCTTGAAATTCAAATTGATTTATTTCTTTTAGCCATGTCAAAGATCCAACTGATTTAAGACAAAAAGGTGTTGTTCGTTTCATTTTGTGGATAAAATGAATTCCATTATTCAAAGGTAACCGAAATAATAATCCTATTAAAACGTGACTTATGTGAAAGGAATTAATCTTTTTTTGTTTAATCATCAAATTAACGATAATCCAAACTATATCAACTCGTTATATGTACATGGGGGTATATTAGTTGGGGAGATTTTTTAAAGTATAGAATTAGAAAATACTCATTATAAATAGTACACGGTAAGTCTAAAAAAAGGAACAAAGTGGATGACGAGGGAAGAGTTTAGAGTTTAGAATTTAAATAAACCTTCATCTCTAAATGATTTTAATGCAATCACGTAATTTTATATTCTACGTACATATGTATATTGATTAATCTAAATATAATGATTTTCAATCAATCTTCATTAAAGGGAATTCGCAGCAGGCTACCAGCTTATTGTTTTTCAATAAATTCATTGAATCGAAGCAGTAATTGAACTTCGCATTCTTCATTCTTTACCATAGAAGATAATGAATTTTGTAAAATTGAAAGACATGGGTTTAATTAGTTTTGCACAACGTTGCAATAAAATACGTTTTAATTCTTACATCAACTTTTATGCATAGGTTAGGTATAGAATAAACATAATACTTCTGAAGTTGTTAGCACTATCATTCATAAGTGAAAAATTAATTTGAATCGAAATAACTTTTAAGGGAATAAATGTTTTCAAAATTATTATGAGTTCTGTTTTGTTGTTTTAGATTTATTTTCAAAATTTCAAAGTTAAATAGTGAATTCGAAAAGAAATAATGAATTTTCAAAACTTAATAAAATGGAAACAGTTCGTCATTTCGCTGTCATTCGCTGACATTTTTAATATAAACTTTTTTTGTGGAGCTTTTAATTTCCTACAAAAATATGTAAAACAAAAACAAAATTTTGCATGGTTTCGCAAATTGTTAAATCCATTTTTAGCAATTTACTAGGTTAAAAAGGTGATTTAGCTAATTTTAAATGATTTAAACATCTTACTATCTCTTAACAATTTTCTTAACATAAAATCACGCAATCGCTACTTTAACTTTTAGAAATTTTCTAAATCCATAAGACATTTTTATACAATTATTCTCATAAGAGCATTTGATGGAATGGTCCAGTCAATAGTTGAAAATTCCACTTAATAAAGGGTGTCCCAAAATGAACGTTTGATTTGAATTAAATAGAAAACGCCGTTTTTAGTCTTTTGATGGTTATATTTTTACTGACTCGTAAAGTACATAGGATAGGGTTATGTATGGAATAACACATCGGACAAATGGCCTCCACGGCTTTGCATGCACATTCTTTTGTTGAAATTTTCCATGACCATTCTGCATAAATGTGGCTGAATTTCGTTGATGCAGCGTTGAATCTCCTCCTTTAATGCACGGGTGGTTGTGGGCTTGTTGACATAGACTTGTGATTTCAAATAACCCCATAAAAAGAAGTCTAATGGTGTTAAATCACACGATCTAGGAGGCCAATTTTGATCACCGAAACGA
Organism: Eupeodes latifasciatus; assembly: GCA_920104205.1. Taxonomy (NCBI): domain Eukaryota; kingdom Metazoa; phylum Arthropoda; class Insecta; order Diptera; family Syrphidae; genus Eupeodes; species Eupeodes latifasciatus. The sequence continues at coordinate 119,968,772 of OV049925.1, read as the reverse complement.
GAGAGTACACGACCTGGAAATGTCTCATACAGTAATTGAATTGTTTCACGGGCTGTATGACATGTGGCACCGTCTTGTTGAAACCACATATTGGACACATCAATATCATCCAATTTTGGCAGAAAGAACTGTGTAATCATGTCGCGATATCGAGCACCAGTAACAGTCACTGCTTGACCAGCATCATTTTCAAAAAAATATGGCCCAATTATGCCTCCAGCCCAAAATCCACACCATACAGTCACGCGTTGTGGATGCATTTATTTTTCGACAATCACATGTGGGTTCTCCGAACCCCAAATGCGGCAATTTTGGCGATTGACAAGGCCATCAAGATGAAAATGTGCTTCATCGCTTAGGATGATTTTGCTCGAAAAATCAGGGTCCATTTGTTGATGTTCAATAATCCATTCAACGAACTCTCTTCTCTGTCCATGGTCATTAGGCTTTAATTGTTGTGTTAATTGAATTTTGTAAGCATGAAGACACAGATCTTTGGTGAGTATACGCTGTAGGCTTGTTTTTGGACGACCAGTGTGTTTGGCGTCTCCAACGGATCCAGTCTCCATGAATTTTTCAATTAATCTCTTCACAGTTGACGAAGTTAAAACACTATTCCGACCATATTTTGTATGAAATTTTCGAACTGCAGCCGCCAAGCTTTCACTATTTTTGAAATATTCTTTAATAATGAAGACACGTTGTTCTATCGTGTAACGCTCCATTTTTAATAACCCTATACTGTTAGCTCTCAAATTGCTTTTTTTCAGGGTCGCCAACACTTCACTGCACAAATGGCGGCAAATTCAAATCTTGCGTTAATTTTGGGACACCCTTTAGTTGATTTTTCATAATTTTTATTGTTTTTTTGGTTGATTTCTAATGTTTTTATATTTTTTTTTAAAATTGTATGTAAGTTAATTAAGGATTCTCAGAAGGAGGATCCTAAAAAAAAACGCGGACGCTGGCCCCTGAGGGACCAGCCCAACCGTCCGACTTACTATTCGAAATAAAAGTCTGATTTCGTTTTAATCTTATAATTGTTTATTGCTCGGGAGCTAAAATTGAACCAAACCTAACTTAACCAATACCCTAAAATTACACCTAACGGTGCGCTGTTCACCTACGACTGTGATTTGCATGGTCAGCGACCATGCTCGTTCGTTAACCCCGCTACTTGCCACCCACCAATCATATTGGCCTCCATGCACCGTTACTCGATACCCACCAATCGTGGGAAATTATAATTTACCGTTATGATTTGCTTAGCTGGCAAATCATGATCGGCGCGTGTTGGCGCAAGGTGTTAACTAAGTTTATTTCTTTATATTTGTTTTGATTTGTTTTTTTTTAAGATATATATGTAAGTTTAAGTATACAATAAAATATTATTGAAGGCATACTTTTCTGACTTTGTCAGTTGCAAAATCATGAATTAAGTCATCAAATTCAATTTCCTGCAGTAATTCATTTCAATTGATAAAATTGACAAGCTGTTTAGTCTATCTTGTAGCATTGTGCTTCGAAGTTAATTTTGTATCCGGTTCAATTTCAAAAATGAACGCTCTCCACTGCAGTTTGAAAATATCAAAGATAAAAAAAATTCTACAGGCAATTTCTACATTTGGAAATGTGTTCCCAATTTCATCCACTGTAATTAGACTGTACAATTTTGATATTGTAATAAGATCTACATTTACATCTTTAGTGAATTCTTTTAAATACTGTACGAGGTGCAGGCATTCTAACTCAAGTTCTTCTGTATTAACATCTCTATGGTATTTTTTTGAAAACTGTTCGCAAGAATTTTGCAACTCCACTGAAGTCAAATATTGCAATCGACAAAAAAGCCAAACATGCATTAATTTCTTGATAGCAATTGGATCGTATTTTTAATAGCAAAATAATAGTGTCAATAATTGGAAATAATTGATATTTTCAACTTTTCTTTCCCAATTAGCTGGACGGATGGTGCAGAACCATCAATATATGTGGCACGCGAACTTCGTAGTATTTTTCGTTGCGTTAAGTCTTTATAATTAGCATCCGGATTCTGAATTTTGGTACATGCTTCAAATTTATCAAAATTCTCCCTTAGATCATTTATGAAAGAACATAGTGAACAAAGCAAATTGACGGCAATGTCAATCGTTATTGTTTCTTTTTGAAAGCTCTTGCTGGTTTTATGAATTCTTTCTAATATTGTGCTCCAAATTTCTGTTAAAATGAGGAACTCCAGTTTTGACATTTTTTTAGACAGGCTTAGCGCTTCGCTTTTTGTGTCTGGAGATTGCTCTGGATCTCTAGAGATAGATGTCAAGGCTTCAGTAATTTGCTTATAACCATGATGGAGCGCCTTAACTGCATCAGCTCGTTCAGACCATCTTTTCAGAAAGGCTTTTAAGAACTTTCTTTTATGAAACCTACTCCAAGCAAACACCGACATACGCAGATGTGCACTGTGAAGATGAGCAGAGCGAGAGACAAAGAACATAGTCTTTATTCCTTCCATTGAACAGAGAGGAAGAAAGAGGAAAGGAAACAAAATTGTTCTATCCGACTCATCATGGTACAACTCATCATTTCGCAACTTATCATGGGACAACTTTGTGTTTGTTTATGGAGTGAGTTGAAAAGCCAACATGTGTGCAGAACTGTAGAGTAGAACAAAAGCAGAGTTGTAAAAATAATGTTGACAGCGTGTGCAGGTGTATGATTAAAGATTCATGTTGCCAGAAGTTTAAGATGTTGGGGAGGAGAATTTCAACGGAACGGAGAGTAAAATGAAACTTGTTTTTCTGTTACTGTCTACTAACCTTTCTCCGTTTTCTATATATGTATGTAATTCTTGTATAGATTCATTCATTTTGAGTTGGTGGATTTGGGGGCCAAATAATTTCGGGGCCCTGGCCCACCGGTCCCATGCCTAAAGACGCCACTGGGATTTGGCGCTGGTTTAAACCGTCTGCCAGATGCCAACTTATTTTTAACATGTCTAATTTAAAAAAAAATTCTTTAAAAAGCTTTAATAAAAATAACATAATTTTCTAAGTTAAATTAAAAAAATATTATACAAAAGTGATTTTAAATTATATATGCTATGATATGGGGTTTACATAAGTTAATTTACATTACAGTGTTAATTAAAATTTTCATAAATTGGTAAAAAAATGGATATTTATTGAATGCATTTAAGGAACAAAAAAAAAATAAAGTTTTATAAAATTTGTAAATCATCAACAAAATCTTTTCTATATTTTATGGTTTCAATGCAATACTGGGCGAGGATTTTCCAGTTTTCTCCATTTAGGACACATATCGACTCTGCTTCATTTAGTATTGTTTTTTGAAAGTATCTCAATTCTTTTTGAATGGGACACACAGATAAAAAGTGATAGGATGTTTCTTGCTCTTGCAGGTTACACAAGGAGCAAAATGTTCTCCGGTCGTTAAAGTAAGGTCTATAATTCAAATTGAGTAGCTCTCCTCTAACATGGAAAATATTTGAAATTTCAAACAAGCTCAAATCATCGGTGAAATAATTAAATTCGTTCAAATTATACTCAAGTTTTTGGTATAAAGATCGACGCGATGACCGCTTGGCTTCCTCTATTAGATCTGGTCGTATTCGAGCATCTGTCAATTCTAGAATGGTTTTTTTATTTTTCCTTAAAAGATCCATTAAAAATATCTAAAGATTCCAGAAATATCCCACACAACAATAATATATCCTTCCATTTTTTAAACCAGCTGATATTTTTTTGTATGCTGTGTTTTGCAAGAATCATTGGTAGACGGTTGTCATTAAATGAAAGAACTTTCATAACATACTCGAAGTGCAGGGGCGAACGCAGGTAGGGGTTTTGGGGGTTAAAACCCCCTCCGAAATATCAGAATATGTGCAGTAATCAAATATCCATTATTGTCTAAAAAAAGAAAAACAGAAATGGTACAAAATTAATTTCCAACTCAAATTCTAAAACTATGTTAAACAAAAAATTTTAATAAATTTGCTACGGTGATAGAAATTGTGCACAAAACACAAACACGCTAAATTAGAACAATAAATTTCTGTATTTTTTGGTAAAGAAAGACAAATATTTTTCTTGTTTTCATTCATACTAACAATTAAAATGTTTAGTATTTTTATTTTCAAACACTAAGGTAGAAGATGAAGGGTTTTTAACTTTTTGTATAAAGCTAAATATTATTATTAACACAGAGATGCTCCATTTCGCCATGTTTCTTATGGCTAAAAATGAAAAATTGAAAACAGAAAATGACGATCTCACGGCCACTTATGACATATGTATGTATTTAAATGTCAAACCACCGAAAAATTGTTCGTTTCATTTATGTTAGTTTTAACTGTAAATTAAAAAAACATGTTTAACTTAATTTTTTTCACTTCTTGAATTGTGACACAAGAATATTTTAAAACAAAAACAGCAACCCTGTTTGCCTCTGTCGCGTTTTTTCCCTATTTTTCAAGAACAAGAATCAAACTAATAATGAAAGTTACGTGATGTCACCTAAATTCAATATTTTTAAACATTTGAATGCGTTTCTGCATTTAAACATACCTTAATGTAAGACACAAAACAATATGGGGCATATTCATAGTCATATTTTAAACCCGAGTGTATTTGAACTGGAGTCTAAATTTAACATGTAGGTTAGACACAGCTGCTATTCATAAAGAATTTTCCAGCTCTGTTTAGTTAGAAACAGGTTTAAGGCATATATTCTATCGGGTGATTTTTTTGAGGTTAGGATTTTCATGCATTAGTATTTGACAGATCACGCGGGATTTCAGACATGGTGTCAAAGAGAAAGATGCTCAGTATGCTTTGACATTTCATCATGAATAGACTTACTAACGAGCAACGCTTGCAAATCATTGAATTTTATTACCAAAATCAGTGTTCGGTTCGAAATGTGTTTCGCGCTTTACGCAAATTTTATGCGTTTTTTTTTTTTAAAAGTTCTCAAGCTCTTAAAAAATCACCCATTATATTAAACAATGTCCTCTTTTCAATGGAGGACAATAAATACATAATGGGTGATTTTTTAAGAGCTTGAGAACTTTTTAAAAAAAAAAAAGCATAAAATTTGCGTAAAGCGCGAAACACATTTCGAACCGAACACTGATTTTGGTAATAAAATTCAATGATTTGCAAGCGTTGCTCGTTAGTAAGTCTATTCATGATGAAATGTCAAAGCATACTGAGCATCTTTCTCTTTGACACCATGTCTGAAATCCCGCGTGATCTGTCAAATACTAATGCATGAAAATCCTAACCTCAAAAAAATCACCCGATACTACAATTTTGAAAAATTTCACTTAAACCTATACAAAATAGCTTGTAGAGGGTAACAAAATAAATTGCGTTAGCTGGAGAGCCAAAATCTTTGAAACCCTTTAAACTATTTTGTTTGCTCTTAGTTGAGAAATTTTAGAAGATCAATTATAAACTTGACAATTTTTTTTCTCGAATCGATACCTTTCACACGAATGGTCTTCATCTATTTCAAAGGGGTCCCATCGGGTTAAGTAGAGCTTTCGTTTTTTGTTAGTTGGTAGCATTCCAACATCCAGCAAAAATATCAAAATATTGATATATGCTTAAGTCTTTTTACATTTTAGTTTTTGTTTTTAAATTTTCAAATAAAATGCCTCGTAACTTAATTTTCTCAATCAGTTTGTTTATTTTTGACGTTTAATAGATTTAGAAATAGCTTAAACATAGGTTCCGTCGTGTTTATTTTTAGCCTCCAGATTATCGTTTTAAAATGGGTTTAAATTGTCTATGAATAACATAAACTGTAGTTTAATTTAGCAAAGACAAAATCAGAACTATGAATATGACCCTATGTCTTCGGTCTAAAGTTTCGGAGCGCATTCAAAGTCATTACTTCTAGTATTATCATGGTGAGAACAAAAGAGAACTGTGAAAATAGAAAAATCTCACCTCATCACGGCAACTAGAAAAAAAGGCATACAAACTTATACTATACTTATACATGCATAATGCATATAAAAATTAAGTTTTAGCTTTGAAGTCAAATTCAAACTGTTTTGCCAATCGTGAAAGCAAGTCATATATGTGTATATGTATATGTAATTTTTATTCATACATGTTTCTTAGTACCTATATAAAATAGTGTCAAAAAAGAAAAAAAAACACTTGACATTTAAAATAAAAAAATAATATAATATATATTTTTTGAAACCCCCCCCCGAAATTTTTTTCTGCGTTCGCCCCTGTCGAAGTGCATTCTTAAATAAAGAGATATACAAGTGGCAGTCCGGTTTCAAGAAGAATCATATAATTGGGAGTTGTCTGTGGTAAGTAAAAAGTTTTTTTTTAAGGAAAAACCGTTGCAATTTTTCCACCAGATCATACTGTTGATATCCCCATACTTGAGAGCCATAAGTCATTATTGACCTTATTATTGACTTAATATAAACTTTTTTGTGGAGCTTTCAATTTCCTACAAAAATATGTTAAACAAAATTTGTATCTGAATGCTTTAAAAACTATGGCGCAAAATTTTAAACGGTTTCGCAAATTGTTAAATCCGTTTTTAGCAATTAACTAGGTTCAATAGGTGATTTAGCTAATTTTAAATGATTTAAACATCTTACTATCTCTTAACAATTTGCTTAATTTAAAATCACGGAATCGCTTCTTTAACTTTTAGAAATTTGCTAAATCCATATGACATCTGTATTTATTAGCCGCGTTTTATTATTACCATGATCTGATTCGGATCTTGGATTTACATGCATTACAACAACAACACAAGATCCTGCTTTGTGTTTGGATCTCAATTTGAGATCCAAAATTTAATTTTTTTTTTCACACAAGGAGGGCTTTATCATTGTAATTTCACATGTAAATGTTGTTATCATTGCAAAAAAATTGTATAAAGCCTGTATTGCCATATAAACATTTCCATCTGACTAAAATAAAATATTTTTCAAATAGAAATGCGAGAAGCTTTATATTTATTTATTTTGTATATAATCCATAAAATAATGAGATATTTTAACAAAACTAGACATAAATTGTTTAAATTAAAATAATTAAGTTCCAAAAAATGTATATTTGACATAATTCATGGGTATTATTTTTCCCAAAAAAAAAGAACAAAAAAAAAATCATTGAGCGAAATGTTCTTCGGGCAACACTGCTTTAAATGTCAAAAAATATAAATAAAATCGAGAAAGCTGCGGCACAAATGGGAGAAAATGCAAATAAATTGTTTTTTGAAGTCTACATCGGAATAGCCTTGAATTATTTCAAAAAAGTTTTTAATTCTTTGGTGATTTGCAGGAACATTTTCAAAAGTTGTGGAGCTAGAACTGGAACTTGAATCATCATCATCGATAAATGTGGATAGAAATTAATTGTTTTATTCTTCGCTTTCATTGCTTTCAAATAAAAACTGCAAATATAAAAGTTTTTAATAGAAAAAAGAAATACAAATAAAAATGAATACTTTACTTACATCAACCAGACAGCAGCTTCCATTTTTGGTATTTGTTTGTATTTTTTTTTGCTTCGATATGTCACTTTTGAAAGAACGAATTTGACACTGCTACCAAACTTTAAATAATAAAAAGTATGATGATCCAATGCTCTTTTATTATCATGATCTGATCCGGATCAGATCATGGTGATAATAAACCGCGGCTATTCTTATAAGAGCATTGGATGGAATGGTCCAGTCAATAGTTTGAAATTCCATAGTACTTAGGCCCGCTTAAGCATATTTGCTTTGTTTATTTTCACGATTTGTCTCTTTTTAGACATGTTTGGATGCTCGTTTTTTAATAAGAGGCAATTAACAATTTACTAGTAAGAAAAGATTTAAAATTTTTGACTCCCTCAGAAAAATGCTAAATACGAGTATTTAACAAATTGCTTACTAGTAAATTGTTAAACCCTTCACAATATATTCTTTAAAATTTTGCGCCTATGAATTTAAACTTTGATAAGGATTACAAAAATCTGAAATAGTCACTTAAAAATTGTTTTAAAGGTTCAAACGTTGTTTTTTTTTTTGTTATTCAGAATAATATCTTTAACTTTTTAACAAGTTGAGTTGCAGTCGAAATAATGCATGTCAAAATTTTGTATGGTCAAAATATTTTATGGTCAAAATTTATATTCATTTAAAAGTACCAAATTTTGTTTGGTGAAAATTGTGTGTTTAAAAGAATATATGTATAAATAGGCTGAAAAATAATTGTTTTGGCAATCCAATTTTGATGTACCGAATTTTTAAATTACATTATTTTGTTAGAATAAGGAATAAAACATTTTTCGCTTACCATTTTTTAGCACTATATTTTAAAGTAGTAGTAGTAGTATCAACAGTTTTTGAATGAATGTTTTGTAAATACATTTTTGTTGTTTGCGATGCTTAAAAGCTTGTTTTTTATTAAGTTTAAGTGCTCAGTGTCTTTATTTTGTTAAAATAACTTATAAATTGGAACATTTTATAAAGTTACAAGTAATTTTTGAAATTTTGAAGCTGTTGGTAGTTTTTTTCTGTTTTGATAAACTGAGTTCTATTTTGTTTTGTACATAAAAACACTCAGTATTTTAAAATACCGTGCTAATGCAGAATTCAAAGTTTATGTGACAGTATTTTGAATAACAATCCAAACAGTATCATACATTATTTTGATCATTCAGAGTTTTGAAGCACAATATTTCAACCTGAAAAGTTTTGAAACCATGGCTTTTGCGTGTCCTTCTCAATACGACAAAACTGCCATTCGAATCTTATTATTGAAGCAAATTTTGGTGATCACATTGCTATTTTTTAAGTTTTAAATGACAGTCAGAAGCCTGTAAAATCAAGACATATTTTTTGTCTGTGTTTAAGTTTTTTGTAAATTTTAAATTAGGAAAAGTCCTCTTTTTTAAACCCTATATCCTTTAAGTAAAATGTACCCTACTTTATGTTTTTTGACGAATTAAATAAATATATTTAGTATTTTTTTTATTTAAAATTCTTATAGTTGCCCTCATTTTTGTGGGCATAAATATATGAAATTTAAGTTTGTCTGATAAACGCATTTAAAAAATAATTTAAAATGTCATAAAAAGAAGTAAAATATTTAGTCTTAAAAATGTAACCAGTTAATTTTATTATTTTTCACTCATAAATATATAAAAAACTATGTTTTTTTTAAAGAATCAATTCAAATTATTTTTTTTTAAATTAGTCAACAATTATAAGGTTCTTATCTCTGACAAAATAGCATGATAAGCTACGTTTTGGAAATTCAGATTTATTTTAATTTTGAGTGCATTTATATGTTTTAATCCCAAAGTTTTACGGCTTTTATATATTTAAAACTTATAATTTTTGTTTATTTGTCTGATTTTTTAAAGTTTCCAAAACTTTAAAGTTGTTGGCTTAGTTTTCAAGGTCAAATCGTGAGTTACATTTTTTCCACTAAATCTTGAGCACACACAAATTTTACATAGTAATGTCCTTTTTTTAATTTGATTCAAAGATGTGGGTTTTCCAGCTTGATATGAAATCGGTATTAGTACAGTAAAAACCACTTCCTTTTTTAAGAAAAATCAGTTTTAAAAACGAAACATAGCGCGAGAGTTATTAAAATACTTAAAATTTTTAATATAAAAATGAGAGGAGAAAACAAATTTGAATACACTATTCCACATTCTTGATGTGCGGTTGAAAAACACAATCTCCATGCTTGAAACTACTTATGCGTCTGATATTGAGTTCAAGGTTTAACTGATGGGTATTCCTTGAAGTGTGTGACGTGAGAGGGGGAGGAGCTTATTTAATTGAATTTTAAAACTTGAATTTTTAAACAAAAATTGAAAATATCTTGACCAAATGAATGTACTTTTTTACTTCGTATGGTACTAAAAAACAAAAAAAAAATCATTATCTTTTTGCAAAATAACTTAAGTAATGAATATTTTTATCAATTTCAATACCTGTTCAAAAGTAAACGCACAAAATTGTATCTCAAAATGACTTTCAGAAAAAAATAAACAAAGTTCTCTTTCATCGTAATTGGAAGCCATTCGATTGTTACAGATGTTGCACGGCTTATAACATACAATTTTACTCCCAAAGAGAAGGTCTCTCCATCTCCAACTCCGTCCGCCAACCATCCAACACGCATTAATGGTGCTACACTATATAAGACACAGCGTATGTTGATATTTTTATATATATATGTATATGTGTATATATAAGTTGCTCCTGCTACCCTATCGCACAGTTGTTTATGTCCACACCACACGGTGCGGTCTCTACAGCATCCAGCCCAGGCCCAGCAGCGCTGCCGCCGTATAGTGTCCAGCTCAGCTCCATCTCCATCTCCATCGCCCATCACAGTTCCCAAGCCTCACACACATTCCATATGATGCGTTTTCCTTTCCACCAACTTCTACAGAGTATACACCATCAGAAAAGAGCCTCTGGGCTGTGGTATGAAATCGCACGATGCAATTATGCCGGTGAGACAATTTATGACATACAATGGTCGGAGATCTTGTTTTATATATCACACATCTCCCTCTTCCTCTCCTTAACTTCGCATTCAGTTCACTCGTTCGATTATATATGCGCTTATGAAAATCATAAACTTCATGTGACATCCGAGCAACGAATATGCATTTCAATAACATACGATAAAAGCCTTATAAATCACCTAAAAGGTTCCCCTGATGATGATGATGATGACGATGCTGATGATGATGATGGTCACGCTTTCGGGGGCCTCCTTGAAAGTGTTGAGATTGCGAGCGAACTACAACGGACAACGAGTGGAGCGGCCGGCCGGCCACTGGCTCTTCGCCACTTTGCGAGCGTTGTATGATTGTCCGAGTTAGCATTGGAAAGGGCATCCAGTAACCAGAAAAAAAGGATTCCCGACGGTGTGCTTCCGATGATGGTCTGGTCATGGGCCATGGCATTCTTTTAACTGGATGTAGGCTGACTTTGTTTTCAAATGCTAATTTGTATGAAGTAGGTAAACAAACAATCTTAAACAGACAGTCGAAGGTTTCGCAGCTTCTGCATCTTCCTAAGAAGAAAATATTTAAAGGCCCACATAAAGCCGGCTTACGATTGCGCTAATATCGACTTCAAATTTAACTTTGACTATATCATTCAAATAAAACAAAAAAACACCTTGAATATCAATCCTCTAAAATGTTAAACTTCATAAGACTTATGAAGTTTGTAACATTTAAATCTATAATTTGTTTAAAAATACTTAGCAATCTCAAAGCAAAAGATCATTACTTTAGGTATAGAAAAGATCATCAACCGATCTTTAATTTGTGTTAAGTTCTAAGCTGTAGCACAATATGTCAAAATTTGCAAAACTTAAATGATTCTTTTGGAAGCCATTGGTATGTGCATTTTGTTGTGAGACACCACAAAAATTTACCATCACGACACATCTTTGATATGTCCTCAGGTTAGAGACAAACTTTGGTTGGTGCTTGTCGGACTCTTCCAATCATCGACCGAAAACCGCAAAAACGAAAGAAATTCGCCTCAAACCATCACACATTCATCCAACATATTAATTGCAACTTATCTGTCAGATATCTTCACAAAGAGATGTCATAACTAATTGCCATGTTGGAATTTTTAAGAAAATTTCTGACACATGGATTGCAATTTGCATCCGGTCTTCTTCTGGATTTCTGATTTTATAAAAATGATGATGATGATGATGATGAAGATTTGATAAGGGTTAAGTTAGGATATTATATGCGTATGATGGGGTTGGTCGTGGTGTGAGAAGCTGTAATCATTTAATTTCATTCATCGAATCAAAAAGAGAAGTCTAGACAAAATCTGTCTAAAAACTAAAACTTTAATGCTTTTGATGATTGATGGTTGGAAGTTGGTATTGTTATTATAAAGGGGATTCATCGTAAGCCTCATCTTCATGTCATTATACATAAATGTCTTGAGCGTTTATTTTTTAATATTTTGATTGACAGATTAAGGACAGAGTGGTTTTTATTGTTAAAAGCAAATTGCAGATATTTAATTCTTGGGCATTTGCTATATAGAAGAAAACAATGTATAATTATCTGTGGTTTGAGAAGGATTTTAAAATTTTTGAAAAAAAGATTTGCGAATTCATTTAATACTTCATAATAACATGTTTTGAGTTTTGTAAGCTTACCGACATAATGAAGAATTTTTGCGCTATGAGCATAGAAGTAGTTTATATAATGACAACAGATGATTCTATTGGGTGGTGTTAGATAGGGTCCAAACGTTTTAAATGAGGTATTAAAAATCTCACTTTGACATTATAAAGGATTGTATTTGGATACAGAATAGAAATTTGAAAACACCCCTGGAATTAGGAAATGAAAGCGGTGCCGTGACATAAGGGCAAGTGACATAAGACCAAATTTTAGAATTTGGCCTTATGACATTTTTCGAAAGCGTCATAAGACCAAATTTTAACGGTTGGCCTTATGTCGCTTTCCAAAGTGACTTAAGGCCAATTTGGTCTTATGTCACTTTCAACCTTTATCTTCATCACCTGAGAAGATTGGAGATGTACCTTAAGGTAAGTACATACATGCATTATCGAATCGAAATATCTATCTATACTATTATATAAAAGCGAAACCATTTTAAAGTTCGTAACGCATGATCTCAGAAAGTAGTCAACCGATTTATTTGAAATATATTTTATTATTTTTTATATTGTTATGAGAGTGTTTATGGCTTTAATTTTTTTTCATTAATTATTTGTCAAACTTAAATATTATTAATTTTTCATTTTTTGTCCATTTTTTTTTCATTAGTTGACTTATACAACCACTCATATCTTAAAACCTATACAATAATTGACAAAGATTAGCATTGCTTCATAAAGTCAATACTGTTGCGCAAATTTTAAGCCTAAAATCACTTCTAAGCTAAACATACAACCTGAGAAATAAATAAAAACAAATTATAAAATTATAAACTTTTTGAATTTATTTTATCCAGGAAATTAGATTCCATCACAATCGCGAGGTCGCTGCTTTGTTTCATTTCATTATCATTCCAACATTTTTAATTTTCTTTTCTTCCCATGCTCTTTCTCTCTTAATATGTGTTCCATTTAATAGTTACGTTTTTTCTCTTACCTACCTACCTACATATTCAATTTTTCATTGTATAGTTCATCAACTAACCTATACACACACATTTTTTTTTTGTTTCTCTAATTCTATCGTCAGGGCCGTCACATTGCTGAGTAGTGTGGGCTCTTTTTTTTAAGTTACTATGGACATTTAATAAAAATTAATAAACAGTGCCGTGCACATGAAATGCCGATTTATCTAAAGAACAATTAGATCTTTTTTATTTTTCTGGTTCGAGGAAGTGAATAGATTATAATTCTTCCAATTTAAAAATAAAAAAAGTTCTATTATAATAGCTTGAATTACCAATTTTGTATCACTTCCTCGAACAATAAAACTGAAATTAAGTTAAAATTTTCTTTACAAATAACTCAAAGAAGGTACTTTCAATGACGTCGATAAAAAGAGCACACAAATGTAGGTAGGTTAAGTCAGTTGCACTGCACTGAACATGAGCAGATGAATAAAAAAATGTGTCTATGGATATTTACACACGCATACCTATAGATGTATGAGAACATTAAAAACACAAATTTGTTTTTTTTTTTTTTTTTTTACCGAAAACTATATTTTTCGGTTGCAAAAAAACGTTTCTAGGTATGAATAAAAGAAAGAAAAGAAGAAAATAGACAAAAATTTCGTTCTGTTTTCAACTAAAAAATTGAAATGGTTTTGTATTTTCTTTGTTTTCACGTGCGGCTTGGCCTTTACTACGTAATATTTTACTTAAGTTTTTTTTTTCTAAAGTGTTAATTTCGGTAAGGAAGTGTTTTTTGATTATAAACTAAAATTAATATTATTGTAGAAAATATGCTCAGTCCCATTTCATATGCTAATACTAATATTCAAAAAATGTTCGTGGTTACAATTTGCGAAGCAACGCGAGCACGGGTCGGCTAGTCTTCATATACGACTATAATAAAAATTTAAAAAATGAATGTTGTTTTTTTTTAAAGGTAAACCTATTTAATTTCTATTGAGGTTAAGAAAAATACAAAACAATCTAAAATTTTAAATGTATATAATGTTCATATATATATATATATTATGTTTTAAATTTTTAAGAAGAAGTATTCTATTTTCGAGTTGTAATTTTTGTAATGAAATAAAATAACGGCAACAAGTTTGTTTCTCAAAAATGGAATGTCGAGTTTATAATGGGAATTATTAGCTAAAGATTTTGAGTCCATGAAGGGCTCAGAAAAAATAGTAACATTACATCATAAAATTTTTGGGAATTTGATTAAATAAAAATATAAAAATCACAAATAGTAGTAGGTACATAGGTAAACTTACATGGTTATCATGAGAGAAATGCACTATAAGGAGCTGCTTAAATCGACATGATGGCATAACACTAAAAGTGCCATCCAAAAGATAGTGTATTGGGGAATCGTTTGGTAGGTTTTGAATTAGATTTGATATTATTGGTGACATAAAGATTGAGTAGCTAAAGTTATCTTCAATGATTGTGGCTCGGTAAATGGGTTCATCTGTGTATCGAGACATGCCGACACTGTTCACTACGGTTTCTGTTTTGAACAAGTCCAAAACATCTTTAGCAGTAGTGAGAGTTTTAGGGAACGACTTGTTTCGAATTCGCATGAGCTGCCGTCTTACTTTTCCAAATTAAACCTTATAATAAAAATGGCTACAATATGTTGGAAACATTTGGCAAACAAATAAAAAACTCTTATGCTACTTGAACTAAATTAGAAGCTTACCTTTAAAGGGTTCTCACAATCACTTGAACATACTTCAATGAAGACTTCGCCGTATGCCGCTTCTTTTTACTGAAACATTTCCACATTGTTTTTTTTTAATTTCATTTATAGTTTTCATTTTATTTGTTTAACTTTCATTTCTGTATAATCATACAGAAATCAAGTGCCGCTCATAATCATGAGCGGCACTTGATTTCGGGATGCGAACTAAGTTTCTATTGTGTAGGTCGATTACCAAACTTGCACTACACGCTTTATTATAGCACACATATCTTTTGGATAGTTTAGAATTTCCTCTAAATTTATATAATTGGTATATATAACAGTTGGCTGCGTACTCTTAAGCCTTCACAAAACTCATAATTATAGATCAAATCACTTCGAACATCCATTTTACGACTTTTTCGTACAAGGCAAAGAACACAATAGAGTAGCTTCGAACTTTCCTGATAACATTTAGTTGACATCTATTGTTACTTTTATCATAATTCTAACGGTAAAGACCGGTTTTTGTTATTGAAAAAATATCAAAACAAATTTGGTCTTAATATGCAAAAAAATTGGGCCTTATGACACTTTCTGAAAGCGACATAAGGCCGAACGTTGAAATTTGTCCTTATGACTCTTTGGAAAAGTGTCATAAGGCCAAATTTCAAAATTTGGTCTTACGACACTTGGCCTTATGTCACGGCACAAATGAAAGCGAATAAAACGTCAGACTTTTTCAATTACAGAGAAAAGGTTTGTACGATATAAGATGGACTACTTGAGGCTAAGTGAAGAATAGTTGGGATTAGGGTAATATAAATTTAAAATGCTTAACTAATTTCCTGAGGAAATGCACCTGACAGCGCTTAAAAAGTCATGGAATGTACTAGTTGAACGGATTCTAATGTCCAATCCTGACAAAATCATAAAGTGTTATTCCCCTAAGAAAATAAATAAATGAAGACGAATAAAAGGAGTGTTATAAATAAAGTTCAATAGTTGATATACATATGGAGACATTATATCGGTAAGAAAATTGGAAACTTAGGCTGTAGTTTTAACTAGGAAGGACTTAGTTGTGTCTTTGGAAAGCAAAGAGTTAGCAGTTGAACACAAAACGTGTGACAAAGTTATCTGTGCTTCTTTAGACAAACAGGCTTCTTCTAAGCAAATTGTTCATTTCGTTCTTATTGGAAGCTGCATGCGTGACCTCCATATATTTTACAGTAGCAGTCTCTTATAAAATATCTAAAGATTTAACTGGTCTTCTTAATGTAAAACCGATCTATATCTCCTGAGTAGATCTATATAACAAATTCTCAATTGCGAATCGTAAAACGGCAGGACTTGACTGCTGTTCCGTAGAATTCCAACAAATCAGACTTATCAGGTTTTAAAAAGCGTAGTTTTCAAAAGTAAAATATACATATACCGCCGAAAAATTGTCAAATTTAAAAATTTTTCAATGAATAAATCACCAAAAATATGAAAAATCCATATAAAAATGGCGCAACTTGTAATTTTCAAACCAACCTGATTTGCTCCCATGCCGCTTTGTACTAGAAAATTGATTTTAATAAATTACTCATTTTATTTGCTTTTTTTTAATTTCATTCTTAAAAAATCGAAGAATATCCCGCACCTACACTTGATGCTGATATACATACCAACTGATGAATCCTTCTGTATTGATTAAGTATACATCTTTGTATATGAAAACCAAAGTGAAAGTACTCTCATGAGCAGAAACGTTTAGAGCTACTACATTCCGCAATACTGGCGTTGGTGTTGTGAAGTGGAGAGCGAAAGAAACATACTCGTATTATTTTCATTTCCATAAGCAGTCAGTAGAGTAAGGGAGATGTGGAATCAAATAGACTGAAGGAAATTTTGTTGTCATTTTGGCTGGTAAATTAATTATCTCACTTTCTCTGCTTGGCTATACTTATGAGAATATAAATAATATTATCTTTTCGCTCCCGTGAATCTCTCCACTTCGCGACACCAACGCCAATAATGCGGAGTGTGGTAACTCTAAAATTTTCTGTTCATATACAAAGAAAAGAGGGTGGGATGCGACCCACACTGATAACTTCCCATCCCGTCTGTTGATTTGTCTTGCTTAAAAGTTTGTAGGTTTTCGAAAACAATATTTTCTGTGAGATTAAATAAGTTTGAAGCCAATATTTTTAATTTTTGAAAATATATTTGAGTCGAAAATCAATTTTTACGAACTTTTATGTTGTTTTTTTTTAGGTTTTAATTTTTTGTAAAAAAAACTGTCAATTCGATTTTTCTCAAAATTTCATCGAATGTTGAAAACAATATTTCTTATAAGCTAAAATTAGTTTGAAGCCAATATCTCAAAGTTTTGAAAAGATATTTGAGTCGAAAATCAATTTTTAACAACTTTTGTTAATTTTATTTTTAGGTTTTTATTTTTTGTAAAAAAACTGTCAATTCGATTTTTCTCAAAATTTTATCGAATGTTGAAAACAACATTTCTTATTAGTTAAAATTAGTTAGAAGCCATAATCGTTAATTTTTGAAAAGATATTTGAGTCAACAATCAAATTTTACCAAATTTTGTTAATTTTTTTTTAGGTTTTTAATTTTTTGTAAAAAAAAACTATCAATACTATCAATTTTTCTCAAAATTTTACAAGATATTGAAAACAATAACTTCCTATGGGAAGTTAACTAGATTGACATTTTTTAAGGAGTTAGTAAATCCTCACTTTTTCTAAGAGCCAAAGCATTGAACCTTAAAACAAACGTGACTTATTCTAACACACACACATACACACACGTCTTTTCAAATATCATGACATTTTTTTGTAAGGGAATTACCTGCTAGTAAGCAAGTGACTTAAGCTAAAAATCTCTTATTAAAAGGTGATCCAATTTCAATGTGATGCATCGAATTTCAAAATATTTAGCATGATTTTTTGCAAACATAATTAAGCTTATCTTTTACTTAAAAAATAAACCTCCATCAAACACATGCAGGATATCCGCTTACAAAATGCCTTAACCCCCAAACAAGCAACACATATCTTTTCCTTTCATAGAATTACTTCTGTGCGAAAAATATGCGCCTCTGTGTGAATACTGAACACTTGCAATCTTCCCATTACACAAAATCACATTACACTTAATCCCTTAATAACTCTTTTCCCTCATACCATGCACTGCACTGTAGCTACATAATAATTTCACCCTCGTTTTAATATTTTCCCTTAAATTTTTTGTCATGGTATGGATGGCGTGGCATGGCTAAGCTGCCTGATGCTCCCAAGAGAGGGTGCGGATTTTTCACCATGGTAATGTCAAGCGTTTGCCTTTTACACCTTCTCCATTCCGCTGGCACTGGCAATGTCATGCAGGGTTAATAAGGCAAAAGCACTGCAAAGAGTGTCATATCGCACTAATCCTCTGCATAGGTTAAGGATCTCAGATTTTTATATTTTTTAAATCTACATACAGAGAGGGAGACAGCAGAAGGGTGGCATTGAGTCGGCAACGCAGAACTTTTCATTCATTTTAATAATTTCATCAATTTCATGGCTTTTATATGTTAATTTCATTAAAAAGACATTTTTGCATATTATTTGGAGAGTTTATTTTGAAGCTGTTCCTGCAGCAGCCAGTGGCAGTAGCAGTCTAGGCAGATGCTTTTGGTTGAAAGGTTTTTATTCAATACTTACTGTTATAGATATGGGTCCTTTACAGAGGCGGCGGCCGGCGGCGGCGTTTCTGTAGCAATATGGAATTATTTGAATTTGTATATGATTGGGGGAAATTAAAAGACGAGTGTTTTAAAATTTTACACTTGGGGTTAGAACAAAATACGCCTCGTGTAGAGAATAAAATATAGATCAAAAGATTTTATGGATTAGAACAAAAGTAATTGGCTTTTTATGTGTTTAGGTTTAATTTTATTGTTTAAATGGTTTTTTTTTTATTCACAGTAAAGTGAATATGATAATTGCATTAGACATGAAAATGTTTAAAATCTTTTTTAATGCATATCTAAAGTTAAAAGATTTAAAACTCCTCTTCAAAATATTCTGGTCTCTTCTGTTTACCTATCCCATACCGTTTTACGACCGTCATATTCTAGATAGATTTTTGTATATAAATAAAATCATTTTATTTATAAGTACCGGCACGCTGCAGCTGAATGACTTGACAAAGTAAAGAACTTCAGCACCCAATCCATCATATTATAGTCGTATAAGGATGCCATATAAGATGATAACAATGATGATGATGAGGATGACGGAAATTTACATAATGAATTGAACGTTTAAGGACACTTGAACGCTTGATGGAAGCTCTTCAGAAGTTGCAAAAGTACCATCAACTTCAAAAGGGGTTGAATTCAAGTGAATAGTATGAACCAGCATAAGCATCAACATCAGCATGATGAATTATATTCAAATTTAATACCATCTTGATGTAGATAAAGTATAATGTAATATATAGTCTTAGATAATATCTATATGCCCAAAAAAAAAATGATAGATAAAACAAAATTTAAGAAGATTATTAGAAACTTTGAGAAATAAGAAGTAATTCATCATCTTCATCTGGTTTTGACTACATTTTGAGTGCAAAATTTTCCAAACATCATTTTTAAAAAGGATTTATGATATAATATGATTCAATAATCTTAATATATAAAAATCTAATGTCATATGTATGTGAACTCTTCACCAAGTCAACCGATTTCAATGAAAGTTGGCATTTTATGTGTTTTTTTTTTTTTTTTTTTTTTTGTAAATTCATTTTTATTAATTCAATCTTAAACCTATCTTAAAGCTAGAGAAAAATTCATAAAACTAGCCTAATTAACCATAACTAACAACTAACTTACTGGTCCCATACTGACACTCTAAGTTAAACAATAATACTTAATGCTAATGCCTTTCGGCCCTAAGATCTATTTAACTTCAATTCCATTTTATTTATTTTTATATTCATTAGAAAGTTTCAAAAAAAACTAATATCAATATCCTTTTTTATTTTTACTTAAAAACTACTTAAAATAAGGTCCTTAATATAAAACTTAAAGCTAACTAAAACTACCTATTCTACCTATAAACTACTTAAAACTAGAACAACCACAGCAGCAAATCTAACTATCTAACGGTTTTTGTTTTTCATATTTTGTTGTCTTTTTTTTATTTTTTTTATTCCATGTTTTTTTTTTTTTTTAATTTTTGTTTGTATTTTTTGTATTTTCCTTTTTTTTTATTGTATTTTTTTTTTGTATTTTTTTTGTGCCACCATGCCTATTCTACTTAAAACTAAACACTAAAACTATAAAACAAGTATGTAAGCCGGCCAAGGCTTAAAACCCCATCCCGACTACCCACTATCAAGTGCCGATTGAAGCCACCAAAACTGGTTCTCCTGCTTCACCCGTTCATCAGTTCGGTCCCGTTCGGACACAGCCCTATTGAACCGAAGGAGCTCTGCTCCGCCTTGTGCCATGACGTCCCGATTGTACAAGCATCATCTGTCGTGGCAGATTAGCGGAATTGCCAATCTATCCTGTATCAGACCGCATCTATATAAAAAGAGGAATGCCTCTGGTGGAATGAAGTCGCTCAAGCGTGCACTTTCAAAATACTCGTCGTTCGGATAGAAGGCACCGAAAATTAAATTGTTGGTCGAAGACATAGCTCTTGCAATGTGACCTCGAACCAGTTTTATCACGAAATTGTCAATTCTGTTGATTCGAGCCCCGTTGTATAGGACCTCGTTGGAATAGTAATGCACGTAAGAAGATTCGGCTGTTCGATATAAGCCGGTACAGCGTCGTAAACACTGCCGCTCGAACACCCGAAACTTCTCCATCTGGGAAGGGGCAACGTTGAACCACACAGGACAACCATAAACGATCATCGGCCGTATGAGGGCCATGTAGCAAATTACCTTCACTCTGGGGTCAAGCCGACTGCTGTAAAACAGCCGTTTCGTCAGAGCGATTGCTCCTCTGGCCCTGGTTAGAGCAGCATTTATATGTCTGTCGGAATATGAATACTGATCTAACCAGATACCGAGGTACTTCACTACACTTTTGCTCGCTAATTGCTGCCCGTGAAGATCAACGATGACCATCTTGCGCCAAATCTTGTACGTATCCCTCGTGGCCCTAGCCAACAGAGTCCGGAACAGAATTGTCTCCGACTTCTGGACATTTATTTTCAGTTTCCAGTCGTCGCAATATCGCTGAATCTTGTCGAAATCACGCTGCAAGAGAATTCTAATAACCTCAACCTTTCGGGCCGTTCTGTACGCAATTAGATCGTCGGCGTACGCAATTGCCTTTGTAAGACTACCTATCAGATCGCTGGTGTAAATGCTGAAGATAATCGGCGAATTCACCGCTCCCTGTTGAAGACCATTTTTAATTAAGAATGTTGTGGTAGAAATTACATTACCACTTTTGACAACAAACTTTCTACCGTTAAGCATATCATAAAGTATATATACAACAATGGTTGCTTATGCCAAGCCTGCTCAGTTTTAGGTAAAGACCCTCTAACCATACGGTGTCAAATCAACCAGAACAGCACCTGTACATTGTTGTTTTGATTTATTCCATTGGAGAAACGAGTTTAGACGCAGCATGAATTGTGTCATGACCCGCCTTGAACCCGAACTGTTTATCCGGAAGGCATTTTATGTGTAATTTGGTCTAACTTGAGATATAGAATAGTTTATATTTCGATTAATGGTCTTAATAATTTATAATTAACAATAAACTGATTGTCAATGTTGATGTTTGTTATTAATCGTAAGTTTCATAAGTCTTTGGCTATATTTAGTACTAGATTACTATAGAAGTCTTTAGAAATTCCTATTAAAACCAACCGAAGGTGTAAAAAAATTAACAATAAAACGTCTTTCATTTGTGTCATCGAGTACCGAACAACTTCCAACTGAAATCAAGCCCTTAACACTTCCGTCATTTTAGCAGAATAGATCTCTTTCTTTCTTAAGAAAGAGTCAACTATTCTTTTAGATTGCGCGCGCATGGTTCTTATCATTCACTTTTTTGTTAAAGGTTATGGAGATTCAGCGCCAAAATTTTGCTAAATATCTTTGATGTAATTATAAAAAGTTAAAGTTTTATTTCGTTGCTCAAAGCAAACTATCAATTTTTCATTATATGAATATACCAATAGTATGAATTAATTTATCATTTATTAAAACTTATTAATATAATATTGTTATCCTTTTAGGAAATAAAATTAAGTTTTTTAACTCAACAGAAAGGATTGTTCTTTATTGGAGTTATCTGATGGATACTTAATTTTATCATTTGGAATTTTAGTTGTGGTTGGAGCAACAATTTGTTTTCTAATTTAGTGATTCATGGTCGTTTTAATTAGCATGCTTATAACTTAAATATCTGTACCTATTTATGTCTACCCGTGCGAAGCCGGGACGGGCCGCTAGTTGTTTTATAAATAATATTTAATAAGATCATTAAAATTTTACCAATTTTGTTTCATAAACATTTTAACAAAAAAAATATTTTATTTAAATATAAGGAACTTTAATACTACTCTTTTGATGTTAAATCAGTTTTTCAAAACGTCCAACAAATTTCAGAAATTATCAATATTATTGATTTAGGATCTTTTTAAATTCGAATATTCATTTATTCAGAAATGGACCTGACCGCTGAGAATTATTGTCAGTCCGTCTCAGAATCATTCGATAATAATTGGTGTGCTAAAGTTGCACATTGCTTTTCATCGGCAGCGATGTACAGGTGTTTGTTGAATAGTAATTTAGATAATGATTTGAAAAATTAGACTGGATAAATGACATTTTATTAGACAGATATATCTTCAACAATATGGTCGCTATATTAACTGTCAAATGTTAAAAAGTGTCAACTTTTAAATTTAAGAGACTCAATTTTCGCGTCGAGAATTTTGCATTTTTTCCATCCTTGATTAATATCACAATCCACTGGCTCGGATATTATTTCCTCTTTTTTTCTGAAGAGGTGTTCTTCAAGGCTTGTAAAACTGCTGCGTAAGCATTTCCATTTGTCCAATTATACAGGTCCTTTTCGGAGTGGATGGAAAGCAGTATTACTCCAGGCTGTTCCTAAAAAAGGAGAATTCTCCTTAGCCTATAACTTTTGTCCAATTGCACTTATGTCCCTTCTTTCCAAGGTCATGAAAAAGCTGATCAATTTTCAGCTTATCATATGCCTTGAAGTACGAAAGCTTCTTAATGGCTTTCGTAGCAATAGGTAAAAAAGGAGAACTCTCATTAGCCTCTTACTATTGTCCAATTACACTTACGTCCCTTTTTTCCAAGGTCATGGAGACGCTGGTCAATTTTCAGCTTAAGATATGTCTTGAAGTACGAAAGCTTCTTAATGGCTTTCGTAGCAATAGGTCCACTGGTGATATCATGGTTTATCTCACCAAACCTTGGAACAAATCTTTACATCGACCGTTTTGGAGAAATTAAGATTATTACACTTGATATTTCAAAGGCATTTGATAGAGTTTGGCATCATGCTCTGTAATCGAAAATGCGTGCACTTAGTATTGATGAATCTTTTGATGAATCTCTTCTTTGTTGAGTTAGAAATCACCCTTCGGACCGTTTAATTGAAGTACTATTTGACGGGTTCAAATCTGATATCCAGTTTTTCATATTCCTTTTTAGATTCCCAACCTTGTCCTTCGGATATGGACTATCAATGTGCGTCAGCGTATTATGAGCTCATTAAATTCTGATCTTTACAGCATTGTCTAAAGGGAAATCAAAAACCGTGTAGAATTTAGTGCTTCGAAAGCTCAATGCTGTCTACTGTCGCAAAAGCGTAACCCTCCCCCAATAGTAAGGGAATTACAAACCATCTCTTGACGAGTAATTTATAAAGCTTATATTAATCCGAAACTCGAGTACAATTCCCATATCTGTGCAAGTGCTATAATAACAAACTTGAGTCTCTTAGATAGAATTAAAAAGAGAGCTTGAAAAATGTTAGGTGACCGTTGTCTAACTGCAACTTTTAAATATCTTGAGAACCGTCGTAAGGTTTCATTTTTCCTTATTTTATCGATAATTTCATAAGGAGTGCTCTAGTGAAATAGCCAGCCATTCCTTCCCTCAAACAATTCAACCTTAATACCCGTTTTTCTAAAAATGCCTATCAGTTTACCTTTGATTTTTTAGCCGCACTTCACGAATGTGGAATGCTTTACCAGACTCAGTTATGACTTTGTGATAAAAAAAATATTGTTTATTTTAAGCATAAGGCTATTGACTGTTCAAAGTATGTGATGTGAATTATAACTCCCTTTAGTTTGGAAGTTCGAAAAGAAGATAATACAACTTATGTAAGAGTACTGTTTGCATGGACTCTTGAAAACAATAGAATTAATGTTTTATAATTCAACAATCCAATTTTGGACATTCTTCCCTTGAGACTATGAGTTCGAACTACAAGTAGATAAATCAGTGCCACATAATAGCCTCAACATACATTCTCCCGAGTTCAGTCTTCAGTTTTTTTTTGTTTTTCCTCCTTTTTTTGACTCAATATTTCTCAAAGGTCCTTTTGTAAAACACAAAAGCGACAAAAAAATAAATAATTTCACACTTAACTGTCTTCACTGAACTCTGACAGATGCCACTTGTTTTTCATTATTATTTTATTTATTTGTTTAAGTTACTAGGTGTATGAAGTGGAGGTCTTCTTCTTTCTTTTTTTTTTATGTCATATTCGAACCCTCTCACGCGCTAGGACTAAATCTGTGATGAGTGGGATTTGTTCCTATATACTCTTCTGCACCTTCAACAGTCAGGAAGAATTTTTTTTTATAGGTACTCTTCAAAATCTCAATTCGTTATTTGAAGATTTATATTTTTTAACGTATATATTATGTCATGTTACCAACAACAAAAAGAAAAACAAAAACCATACTAGACAGAAAGTTATAACTCAAGTATAACAATATAACGGCGACGAACGGCGGCGGGCTTCTGAACAAACAAACATTTTCATACTGTCGTCCTGCAAAGGTATATAAGGACGACTTTTGAATAAATCGCGCTCTGAATCCGTTGGGTGTTTGTATAAATTCTTCACCCCACTTTATATTTCAAGAGAAATAAACAAAAAAAAGAAAAAATGTGAATCTATGAAGTTAAAAATTGAGATAAAATTGTGCTATCACAAGAATTGTCATGTCGTCCGTTTTTTTTTGTTTTGTATATTCCCTTGGTGATTGTGTCAACCTGTCCTTGGTATAGTAAAAACAAAAAATCAAGGCTTTTTCCTCTGATCTTGAAGGACAACCAGCAGTGACGCACGGTAACGGAAAAGGGTGCGATATGCTGCACACTCTTCATAGAGTGACACTAGTGCCAAAAGTGTTTTAAACAAATTATGGTTTAAAATTTACACCGCTTTGGGGTTGAAACCACCCCGGGCAGTGTTGTTTAATGTTTATGTTTATTTTTTGATTTTTTTTTTTTTGGTATACCTTCCCTTTGAGTTATTTTTTCAATCATTCTTTATTATAACTGTTGTTTATACACAACAACAAAAGAGGGATGTTAAAATTGATGGTGGAAGATATTAGGTTATATTATAATAATCATTTTAAGCATCCTACGTATAGGGGGATGAAGGGGTTTACAAAAAATGTTTCTCTTGTTGTTGTTGAGTGTTTTATTTTTTGCATTTGAAAAAAAAACGTTGAGATAAAATAATAGCTTTGAATTTTATAATAGATTGAAATTAGTTGAGAAATTGGATTGAAAAATTATAAAATTTATTTTTCTGGCGTTCAAATACAAACGGAGTCTTCATTACTCACAAATTTTAAAAAGATTGAAGTTATTTTTTTTGAAAAAGGATTCCAAATATTACTTTCAAGTGGAGATGATTGTTTTAAGGGTAAAGTGATAAACTGAAAGTCCTTTTGACCAAAGCTACCTCTATTATGTTTAAAGATAAAGGTAGAGAGAGAAAATAGCAAAACCACTATCAACAAATTGCCAATCAAACTATTACTATATCCGATTTCCCCGTAGTATCAGGGTTTTTCAATAAGAGCGCTACAAAAGTTTTTTTTTTTTTTAAATAAAACAAAAACGGTTTTGGATATCAATGAAATTTTGTACGTTTGATGCCATTAACTATGGAACTCGATTTCTTTTTCATGGCCATCGCAGGCACGCTTGCAGAAGCCCAGACGCTGAACCCAATTTTCGACGGTTTTCAAGCATAAATCGGCCGATATTGCTGCAATTTCACTTTCGATATTCGTACGAAGCTCATCAATCGTCGCTGGCTTGTTGTCTAAAATAGTCTAACGGCTTCAAATCGCACGAACGAGGCGGTTAAGCGGCTGGACGATTTCGTGAGATAACACGTTCTCCAAACTTTGTTCCCAATAAATTGATTGTGACATTCGCTGTGTGGCTTGTGGCGCCGCGCCGCCGGCCGTCCTGTTGGAACCACATGTCCTCCAAGTCCATATCATCCAATTGGGGCCAAAAATATTCGGTTATCATTGAACAGTAGCGATCCCCATTCACAGTAACGTGCCGGTCTTGATCATCACGGAAGAAGTACGCCCCATAAACGCCGGCCCAAACCGTAATTTTTTTTGGGATGGAATGATGACTCATGGATTACGTGCTGCTTGACTAATACCGCATATTTTGTTTATTGACGAATCCATTCAGCAAGAAATGAGCCTTAACGCTGGTAATGATTTTTCGATGAAAATCCGAATCATTTTCAAGTTGTTGATCAGCCCAATTCACGAACATACGACGCTTCTGGTGGTCAAGCGACTTTAGTTCACGTCTCACAACGCACGTGTGAGAGACACATTTGTTCTGCGTTCTGCAACTAAAGCCTCATCAGCAGCAATATTCTAGACACTACGGGCTCTTCTTTGTCTCACTGGCACGGAAACATTTTGTGCTGTACATTTTTGCCTGTGGATTCAAATTTTCCCACTAGACGCTCAATTGTTGATCTGCTAGGACGATTATGACGACCATAAATTGGACGTAGCGCTCTTTACGTTAAAGCCACTGACTCCGAATTTTGGTAGTAAATTTTAATAATTTCGACTCGTTGTTGGCTCGTATATCTTTCCATCATTAATTGGCAAACCTTACTGAATAGAAATGTCAAAAGAGCGGCAAGAAATATGGCGTCGTTTGCTGTCCATGTCGCTCTATTTTTGTAGCGTCCCTGTTGAGAAAAAATGTACCATATTTCTGGTTAATTTCAAACAGTTTTCTTGGACTTATGACTGCTTTATGTTCTTGTCTAATGGCAACTTTAAACGTTGCTGCAGCCGATCTCAAAGCATACTTGATGGCTGCTTTATTTTAGTCAGAAAACACCCGAAAGAAGCAAGTTATGTCAAGTTTGTTTGCTGAGTTAAGAAGACTAATTCACCATGTTGACTACACTCGGAGCTTTTTTCTTAACTACTATACTGTATTACTACTGCCCCTGATAAATACACTATTAAGAGTTTTCTAACAAAATATCTTATTTTGAATATCCCGCTATTTGGGCAACTGTCACCTTTGGGATTGTCATCTTTCGATATTTCACAATAACTGGCTCAAAATCACCAAGGTGCAGAATTGGCTTCGCTAGAAATTTAATGTCTTAAATCTTGACTTAATTAAGAAAAAAAAAATTAATAATATACTAAAACTAACCTGTTTTGTGTGTCTATCAAACAATATAATTTATTAATAAACTAAATTTTAAATGAAATCAATATACACGCATAGAAAATCATTTGGGGAACGCGTCCTAATCTACAATCTTCAACAAGTCCAAAATATAATTGAAAAATTTAAGGTATTCAACCCCGGTCATCACTTAATACACCGTATTTTTTATACAAAATCTAATTTTAGAAATATTACTAAGAGATTATTTATTTTTAACTATAAAAATGCAAAAATAGTTTGTCCGATACCGCACAAGTCATTTCAGTGAACATATCGATAATCGATCAAAAATAATTTTAAGTGAACGCAGCCATTCGGTGTGAAGCGTCAGTCGTGGTAGAAAACAATATCAAAGCCGGCTGCCAGAGTATTTATCGTCAAATAAATTTTATCTAAATGGTAAGTACCTTTTTATTCATTATTCGTAGAGCGTACATCAATAGCCCGTCAATCCGTGAACGCATTTATTACATTTAATTATTGATGAAATTCTTTTCTACGACACGAAATTTTAAAGTTACCTCAAATATTTTCCTATTGACAAAGTCAGATCGCATTTAAGATGACCGCCGCCGTATAATTAAAGCGTGCGCTTATTTGAAATCGTCATTTCGGGAACGGTCACTTCGGGAACGTTCCCGGGCATGATTTTTACGTATTTTGCTTGTAGAAGATTTTGTATGTATTGTTTTCATTATTGCTTATTTAATACACATACATAATATACCCATGTTATTAAACAAAGCTTAAATTATGTACTTTGTTTTGTTTTTGTTGATTTTATCAAACTTAGAAAAACGTTCCCGAATTGATGGTTTTCTGTATGATATTTAGTACTAAAAAACATTACTAAAAAAGTATACAATTCTGTGCGCTGCCCTGTCAAAGTTTATTTATATACAATTTTTGCAACAGTATAAACTAAGATTCATCATTATAGCTTGCAATTTTTTTGTCATAAAAAAATTTTGAAATTTGCAACCTTGGTGATTTTGAGCCAACTACACTCTTCATCAAACGCACTGAAATTTCTAAAATTTGGTACAAAAATAGTAAGAATATTGCGATCACACTTGAAGTTTTACAAAAAAAAAATGTCCTGGTTGTGTCATTTTTGGAAGAGGTGACCACCACAAGTGACCACCAAGATCTTGTGATGTAAACCCTTTAGACTTTTTATTGGGCCCACATGAAAGATAAGGGGCTTGTTTAATCAAACACTTTGCAAGTAAATAATGTCCTGCAAAGTAAAAGTGCAAAATGTTTCACACAATTTGCAGAGTGAAAAGACTTTGCGAGGCTGAACAATTTTGTACCCAACAAATATTTATAGATAACAATGATAATATTTGACACTCGATGAACTATAGGGTCCGCCATATAAAGTTTTTTTTTCAACTAGTGCTTATTTCGTGAATGGTAACACTTACCTCATGTCTAACTGACAGATGATTAGTCTTATCCTTCCGCTGAAGGAATATGGTTGTGTATATGCTTGAACACCGCTGGGAACAACACTTAGAGAAGATACCGAATTTGCCAAAAAAATCATCTTTTCAGATGAAGCTCATTTTGATTTTGGCGGGTATGTAAACAAGCAAAATTGTCGCATTTGGGGCACAGAAAACCCGCACGCATACAATTGAAAAGCCAGTACACCCAAAACGAGTCACTGTTTGGTGCGGATTTTGGTGCAGAGGCATAATTGGGCCATTTTTCTTCGAAATGAGCAAAATTGAAGAGGAAGATATTGGCAACATTTGGTTTTAACAGGACGGCCGGCGCGCGCTACGTGCCACACAGCCGAAGCTACACTCGATGTTTTTATAGTACCTATTCTCAAAAAAAAAGTTTCTTGGCGGACGTTTGCAGACGTTTGCTTTGCTTATTTCATGCATAAATGCAGTACTGTAATATTGGGCACCATTTCCAAACGTTGTTGCAAGAGACTTAAACACATATTCCTTTGGCTATTGAATAGACATTTATTTTCAATTTTAGACACTACAAATTCGATGGTATGTACTTTTCGTTGATCGAAAACACTTTTTTCGCGAAAAATCATTTCTCTTCTATGTCGATGGATTACAAAACCTCTGTAAAATCAGACATTTCTGAAATTGAGATGAATCAACGCTTTAACACTAAAACTCAACATTCATTTTGAGTAAATTCGTCAAAATACAAAAATAGCCTATGTCTTCTTCTTCATTTTCAAAACGGTTCATTTATTTTTTTACATTAGTTTTCGAAAACTTTTCAAAACAAAACTTTTAAAATTTCTCTTTGCATATTACTGAGAAGCTTTTCAAAATTCTAAATAAAGGCTGATTTTTTAAAAGCTGTAAAAAAAAAACACATACAATTCAGAAAAATTAATGAACAGTTACATTACGATTCGCATCATCTTTGAAGAAGTAGGGTCCAATAATGCCACCAGCCCATAAACTTGCAATGCTTCTGGCTGATATTCACTCCAAAATCGACAATTCTGCTTATTTACGTACTTATTGAGACAAAAATGAGCTTAGTCGCTGAACACAATTTTTCGGTAAAAAAGTGGATCTTTGGCTAACTTTCCAAGAGCCCATTCACTAAAAATTTTACGTTGTAGTAGGTCGCAAAATTGTCCACGTTGTTGAGTAACAGAGGCCCAATTGCTGCGAACGGCGACGAATCGATAATTAATGGTCATCATTAACTTTGGCCGATACAGCTGCGATATTTTTTTCAGTTCGCACTCTACGTAAGTGTGTTGGTGGTTTAATGTCGAACAATGTAAATTTGGTGCAAAATTTAGTCACAATAGCCCGAATTGAACTTGAACTGAACTTTCTTAACAGAGCACGCATTTTGATAATAAAATTCAATAATTTACAAGCGTTGTTCGTTTGTAAGACGATTCACGAAACAAAACACGAAACGTTCGTCAGCTGTTTAAACTAGTGTTGCCAAAAAGATAATATTTATTGTACTATTCGTACTAGAATGTCAGCTTGTTAGACTTGACCATTCCTTATTCCGTCAATTTCATTGAATGTTTGAACAACAAAAACAATTAGCACCAACAGGTAGCACCTTTAAGTTGTTGTTGTTGTTCAAACATTCAAAAATATAATAGCTAAAAAAACACCCTTTATAATTTGCAAAGTTTATTGTTTGGTGAAACAAAAAGAAAAGAACAAATACCTAACAAAACTTTTCACTTTGCAAAGTAAATTTGCAAATTAAAAGTGCAAAGTTGCAAAGTGAAAAGTGTTTAGTGAAATAGGACCAAGGTCTTTGACAATACTCCAGAAAAGACATTAAAAACGAAATTTTTGAATTTATCCAGTACAAACAGCCGCAGGAATTTGATCCTGGTTGTATTTTAATCTCTGCAGAAATTTGACTTAAGCCCGAGATGCCTAACTGGGACTGCAGGTCACAAGGCGAACAAAGTCAAGAATTTATCTCGTGATGAGTCAATATTATATATCTAAGGGAATCCTAGAAGAGATTCTACATATATTTTGCACAGACATAATTTAAGACTGACCGGTGTAGTCGGTCTCATGAGTCTCTTTGGGTTTTACAGTTTCAGCACACAGAGTTAGTAAAGTAATTGCCGAATTTATAGAGCTGGAATAAATGTGGGCTAATATGCAACATCTGAGACAACAAGAATAGTTGATAAAGTAATTTTTTCCAAGATAGTAACACATGTTTTGATAATTTGTAATAAACGTAAAAAATAATACGCCCGTCCTTTGTTTCAGATCTCGCATATAATGGCATTTTTTTTCAACAGCAGGTTTATAAGGTTACGACGTAAAAGTTTTTCCAAACTTAGCCTTTTCATTTGACATACATAAGATATTTTCTTCAAAATAAAAAGATAGATTTTAATATAATGGTATAATTTTTAAAATTTTGTTTTAAATGAGATGACGTTTTAAAGTGCAATTTTTTTCCTTCTTCATCCCTTTTGGAAATTTTGTTTTCCACCCATCTTCACCGAAGAACTGAACTGTAAAAATTAACATGAAAACATCATTAAAATATTGTAGAAAACTTTACAAAATTAAAAATAAACAAACGAAAAGAAAACATGTTATTTTTGTATAAAGTTAGTGTAAAAAAAAGGTGACAAAACATCCCTTTTCTCTATAGCCCTAGAACATATGTCAGTTCTCAGATTATAATCCAGTCGATGTGTGGTACATGACATGCATTCTGATTCTTACAACAACAAAAGAAATACCCCTTGATTTTATGAATCTATAAGGCAAGGGCACATTTCCAATCCATCCCTTTACAACTTGATAATTTGTCATATCATGTGGAAAATTGTCCACATGCCTCAAATAAAAAGGAAACCATTTATTAAACTGTCATAATGATGATCTTATAATATGTCACTGGTGTATAAAAGAAATGGTGTACCTAATCAAACTACAAGTCTATGGGTTTCATTAAATATCTACATTAGTGTTAAGTTACAGTGATTTTAGCATTATGATGATGATTAATGGATTTTTGTTTTAATATTTGTTTTTTTGCAATTCATCAATTTTTAATCAAAGCTATTTAGTGTATAGTTAAAGGGTTTTTCGTATTTTTTTAAATCTAAATCTCTTTGCAAAAGAAAACTGCAAGTTCAATCAAACCGAAAAATTCATATAAAAAATCCCCCACAATAAATAAATATACAAAAAAAGAAACACATCAAAGAATGCAAATATATTTTGATTAAACAATATTATTTTACATTCTGATTCAATATAAAAATACATCATTTAAAAAAATGCGAACAAACAAAAATTCAATTTTAATTAAATCTCTGTGACTGGAAAATAAAAATCAAATATAAAATATCTACATATGCGTATGTACCTATTGATTGTATCCATTTTTATTTTCAATTTTATTTATAAATTTTATTCGAATTTTCCGTTAATTAAAAACCAATCAAATTTTCAGTCAATTTTTTTTTTTTGGATTTTATATATTTTATTGTACAGATACCTTCCATCTCTGTAACAAACACTACTGTTCCGTCGAGTCCCTTTGAAAAGAAAAATAATAAAATTTTAATCAATTGTCTGATTGACGACATGTCCATCAAATTGATTGTTGCAGAATATGTACTCTTACCTTCATATATGTTTATATATTTGTTTTCACATATAATTGCTGTAAGAGAAATAAAAATATTTATGGATAGCACCGAATGAACTGAACATCCCAGAAAAACAATGTATAATTTGTAAGGATTTAATAAATGTCCTTTACGGAATTTTTTATTTTAAATTAAATTGTGTAAATATTTGTAAGATCATAAGCACTTTTTGGTTTTGCATCTGTGAAACAAGATGTTGACAATGCTGATCTTTGTTTTTGGTACGTTTTTGGTTGATACGTGGTCAATTTTCTGATGTAGCTAATATTCTGATATTGACAGCTATCAGTTTAAATAAACAAAATAAACAGACATGACATACAATTAAATCTGATGTCCTCAGCCATTTTGCACCAAAGCAATCAATTTTCATAAATACGAATTTGACAATCAAAGATGTCAAACATTAGCTGATAACTCATTCAGTTTCTCTCATAGATTTGTTATCAATTTGACAGCTATGCATTTTTGATGGTGTCTACTTTGACGTTTGTCTAAAAAAGGTGCAATGTTAACACAGTCCTTAGCTTGTTTCTAAGTCTATTGACTGAAACTAATGGAATACATGTGGATTTGAAGCATCATTTGATTTACACTTTTAAACTACATAATTCAATTTTAATTCTACAAAAATTGTATACCATTTTTTCTGTCATATATTCGGTTTTCCATAAAAAAAATATTTTCTTTTGACAAATGGAACTTCAATTCGAATTTGATTATTGTGACATTTCTGTCTTAAAAGTCGAAAACGAAAATTGTTTCATCACTGAATCCACTGACATCTTAATCCAAGTTTCAGCAAGACCAGTTAATTTAAACAAAGAAAATAAATTTATTTAAGCCAATGAAACACAAACAAATTGTTAATAGTTTGAAAATATAATAAGTAAGGCAGTGATGTACAGTTCGATCTCACTTCAAAACTTATACAGTCTTATTTAAAAACGCTGTATAGAGCCTACATAATTGCCCCAGCAGAATGGAGTCGCTGTAGCTGTCGTGCTGTCAAAGTTGAAACATACGAAAATAGTCCACAGCGCCACAATGGGAAGCTGTTGCTGCAGCGATCGCTGTCGCCATTGTTGAATAATTTTCTAATTTCCGCTATTAGTTGCGCTACATTTTGACATATCTGTGGGTCTGTTCACAGCATTATATGAAAACAAGCCTTTGGGTTCATTCGTTCGTTGGTCCATTTTTTAATTTAAAAATTGAAAATTAAGTTTCCCAAAAATATGAATAGTTTTACAAAACTAAACACAAATGTATAAATGTCAAAAAAAATGACAGCTGACGTTCTTCCTGCGCTACACCATTGTGGGCGACCTTTGCTACATAGTGACCGATTTTAGTGACAGCTTGTGCTACAGCGATTTTTACCACGACTAGCGAATTCCCATTGTTTTCAAGGGGTAAAGTTATGTAGGCTCTATAATGCTTCTAAACGCAAAAATGCTATTTATAAAACTTATGCAAGGTTGCATACATCCATAATAAGCTAAACGCGTTTTGAGGTTGAATAGAGCCTACATAAGGAAATTATTGTTATTATTATTTCGTAAATGTCATTTTGATTTCTCTCCATTTTTGAAATTAAAATAAAAACAATAATGCCTCTCCAGTTTAGCTCGTTTATTAATGATTTAAAGAATTTAAATCGCGTTTTACCGTATCCAAGAAGGCGGATAGTTTAAAAAAAAGGTTCAACCCAATGAGCCTATAAGAAACGAAGAATTTAAAAAAAAATATAGATTTTCGCAAAAGAATATCATAAAAATAATTTGAATTATTTTTTTATATTTTATTTGTTATGACAAACAGTTGATTTGATAGACAGATAAATGGAATAGATTGCTCCATTTTGGTACTTTTTTTGATATAAGCATTGTATAACTAAAATTTATAGCAGAATTTTTTATATAAATGGGAATTTTCGCAACGTTACATAGAGCCTAAATAAATCCTTATGCACTGTATAACTATTCATCTGTTTAGCCAATTCTATTAAATAATATCTACTGATAGCTTTTAATTTTTTAATATTCAATGTTTTGACAGCTACAGCGACAGCTATATTTCCGCCGTGCAACCCCGACAAAGTTGACAGGTTTTCTTTTAAATAAAGGAGACAAATCTTGTAGTGTTAAATTGATTGAAATGTCAAAACAGAATTTTACTAATATCTACAATCCTATACAATCTTCAAAATCATTGGGCAGGTTCAGGCGATATAAGGGACTTGAAAGTTAGGCAAGTTTCTAGTATCTGATTGGTCAGCTGCCAAAAAAAGTTGACTAGAAAGTTGGTCAGGAAAAATCTCCCTAACTGTCAAGTCAAGTCAACTTATGTCAAAATGACAATCGATCATGTTTTTTTTATTCAACTGGAAAGCTGAACTTTATTATTCTACGATTTATTTATTTTCTGCACAATCCCATTTAATGTTTGGTGTATAAGAGTTCCTTGTCAAATTGGAAAAGAAATATGTAATAGTGTTTTGTAGACAATAATGGTTTTAATAGTTTTTGTACGATGAACTGAAGGTATAGCTTACTGAAGTAAAGTTCCAACTTTGAAATTTTTGACACTTCAAAAACTAACTAGTTGCCTTGGTCAAAAGTTACGTTCAAAGAATGCAGTTGACTGCAAATGAAGTCCCTCATGTTGTTTTCTTTCAGAAAAAATAGTTTTCTGGCAGTTTAGTAGTATTCTTTTGATTCAGTGTACCTTGTTTGTGTGGTGTAACATAATTTTTAATTTTGAAAATTTGAAAATTAATAAAAAATCTAAAAAATTTAAATAATTTTTGAACTCAATTGAAATAAGTTAAATACATATGTATGTACATACTGAAATGATGCAATTGTATATATGTATGTATAGAATAAAAACAAACGGTACCTTGAAGATATACACATCCTTCCGTCACATTGATTACTGTTAAAACAAATCCTATTTGAATGGCTAAATAATGTCAAAATAAAAAAAAGGTAAATGTAACATGACCCTAAAAATACATTAATTGAACATCAACGTGATTATTTATGTATCGAGCCTAGTAACTCGGCCCCCTTATCCCCCAACTCACTTAATTTTCAAAACGTATAATTTCTATTATTTTACTGTCAAATTCATTGGCATTATTTGCTAAATCAATCCACGTTTCTGTCTCCAAAGTTAGGAAAATTACCTACAAAGGTAATATCTTTATTAAATTATAAAATACGGGGTGTAGGTAAGTGTGTTTAATGTCTAGCGGCACCACAGTTACTAAGCCATTCCGCAGCAGGACAAGGTTCCTTTTTTGTTTTTTTTTTTTTTTTTGTTTATCCAGCCTGCCAATTCTTATTAAGGACTAAGCACAATTGATTGATTTATTTTGCAATTATAATCGCAGATCCAAACAAAAATACCGCTTACTCCTCACGGGAGTTATCCTTAATCCCACCACCCGACGAGGACGCCCGCCCGAGGACCACGCCGCCGCGCCGCTAAGTCAAGTCTAGCGACAAAAAATTAAACCCTCGTTTTAAAAAAATCAAACTTAAAACAAAAAATAACACAAAAATTGCTCCCCAAAAGAATTGAAGAAAATGTTATCGTTTAATACCTTTTGCATAGAAAATTCCATGATCCCCGTACCGTGCGGGAAAGAGCGTGAGCGGCTTAATAAGGCGAATAATGTTTAACGTCGGTTGCTATTGCTATGCAAAATTGGGGATGAAACACCAAACGCCAAACAAAGTCAAGAAAAGCAATCCACCGGCACTGTTAGACGCAAATGCCCTTTCTGTAAGACGTTCTGGGATGTCAAAGGGGGTATTTTGGGGGTGAGGAGTGAAAATAAGTATCTTCTAGATAATTTATGTCCATTTCACTATTGATTTAATGCGTTTACAAAATACTTAGCAGTGTTTTCTGGCTTCTTATTACATTTTCTTTATTTCAGTTTTTTTTTTTTTTGTTTAATAAATAAAACTCCAAGGGTCTGACTTCGATGATGAGACAGAGCGTTTGAGAACACCTTACAATTTCAACCCTCGATCCTGTTTATCAAATATTCGAAGGCCAAGCCACTTCAGGTTAATTTGAGATTCTATTTTTGCTTTTTCCAATTATTACAATTTTGTTTCTTTTTTCATTTTATTTTTACATAAAATATCCCAAAATCGTCAACTTAAGGGATTCCAGGATGTCCTTTGTTAAAATAGCCATGCTACAAGCGACCAACCGACCCACACGCAGGAGCAAATGATGATGCGATGCAGTCACAGTGAGTTCGAGTTGGTGGTACGACGATATGTTTCGAGGGTGTTTTTGGAAGTGTAATTGTAATTTCATAGATTGAAAAGGTCACAGATGTCGTTTTTCCTTGTTCGTTGATTTCCCCATCAGCAAATAATTGAACATCAAGTAAATGTAATGGGTGATTGGTCAAGTGCGCGATGGCGATGAACGAGAGGAGAAAGAAGTTAAATACTTGACTTGGTGTGACGACGACGACTATGATGATGATGAAGGAAAAGGATCCACCCCTCAATTATTAGTGAAAACGTACAAATTTGGGAAATTATATCCATTTTCGATTTTGTTTTGCTACTTCTAGTCTTCGATTCTATGTATATGCTTGTTCACCCAAAAGGTGGTAAGATTTTAGTTGATTAGATTCGGTGTTGAAGTTGGTATAAGAGATGAAGGATTTTGAACCCTAAAGATGAGAATATATCACATTCACTGTTATAAGAACTGTCATTTAATAAGAAAATGTATGAATCTAATGGGAGCTATTTCACTATCTGGGAAAAAACACATGACCCAGTAATGGGTTTCTTTGTTTTCAAATTACATAGTTTCCAAAAATTTTCCTATATCTTTCTTAGTTCTAATAAATAATCTTTTTTAATTTTTTCATATCTTTGCATCTGCCAAAAGCGTTGCTTGTCAAATATTTGTGTTATCAAAGCATCCATTTTTGATACTTTCACTAAGTTTCCAGCAACTTAAATAATTCAGTAGAAAAGTATTGAACAAAATCTTACTTTTTTGATCTGCCTTTCCATATTTTAAAAAAAGATAACTTAAATCAATTT
The DNA here is from genome assembly GCA_920104205.1 of Eupeodes latifasciatus. Classification (NCBI taxonomy): domain Eukaryota; kingdom Metazoa; phylum Arthropoda; class Insecta; order Diptera; family Syrphidae; genus Eupeodes; species Eupeodes latifasciatus. The sequence continues at coordinate 119,930,866 of OV049925.1, read as the reverse complement.
CCGAAAATAGATTTTTATCGTGTGAACAGTGTTAGAAATATTCATTGAAATGCCAAAGAAATTTGAAGCAACTGATTTTCTCGTGTTAAAAGTGACTTTTGCTTTCAGAAGTCGTTATTTCTGCATTACATATACATACATATGTAAATGCCTGACATTTTTACCGTAAATGTCATTGACATTTTCACCTTAACTCTTTTCTCATTGATAAATTTAGTACCCGAAATAAAAGACGACTGAAAAGGGTTTAACTTAAATTTATTTAATGATGTATACTTTAATTAGAGCTGGATGCGATCAACGCTGAAGGCGGAACAGAAGTGAAAGTGATCGCAAAAAGGCGGCGAAAAGGAATTATATTTATTTGACAGCTGCACTGAAGTTGTCATCGTTCGACAGCAGCAACAGAGTTGCCAGAATATAACACTATAACACTTATGTTCTAAAAAAGTTACTGTAAAATATTTTTGTTTAGAAAATTGATTTTTGGAAAACTTCCAAAAAATAAAACCACTTCATTTCCAGAAACTACTATAAAAAATATGCAACTTCATTTCCCGGACCAATGTAGTTAAGGAACTAACCTTCTTTTGACAGTAAAAAAACGGATCTACAATGTCAACAGGAGCCACCTATTTAATGGTAAGAAATATCGACTGATAGGAAGAGTTAATTCAATAATCACCTTGAAATCTAGAAGCTCTTCTATTTTCTTAAATCTTGTAAAATCTATATACAGGTCATACTCAAACTAGCCTAAATCCATTGCGAAATGGAGCGATTAACATGTCACTTATTGATTTAAATTGAAGCTAAAGATTTTTTGTCTCACTTTCACTTATTACTAACTACAATCAAGCCCATATACGTTTTTAAATGTACTGTCAATTTTAATCTTTCTAAGGCGGTGAAAACATTTTTTAAATCTCCAATCATTAATCCTACATTTCTGTTTTATGAATATGTACGTACTATTGAAAAATTGTGCATTTAATTTAACTGTCAGTTGTAAATGGCAATGAAACATACGCAACGAATTCTATAGGTTTACCGTTTCAAAAGAAAACTGCAAAATGTGACACAAATGTCCTGCTATTTGTTTCTATATATTAAAGAGATCAAAAATCTCAATGATTAATATTAAATAGATAAAATATCACACGTTAACAATACAGGGTGACCAATACAATAATTAAAAAAATGTTACTAGAGAGAGAGTGATATGAAATAGAGAGCTGTCAAACTTCGTCTTTTTTTGACAAGTGGAAATCTAGCAGATGTTTATGCAATTTTAAACGTCATTCGAATAAATGTACAGATGATTAAACTTGCAACAACAAAAATAATGGCTAAATTGTTTTCAAACCAAGTTTAACAAATATTTCAGTTGTATTTTGATTTTATATGTGAAATGTCATTACAAAAAATGACAAAACGGAAGCAATGCATGCAAATGAATCTAGTTTTTTTCTTCATTTATTTATTTTTAGTATGGAGTTGTCATTTTAAAACTATTCAAATCAAAATGATGATTGAAACAAAAAATTACACAAAAAATATTCTAAGGTACATATTTTAAAAGTTTATCACTTTCAAACTTTTTTAAAAATCATTTCCAGAAATATCCATATATCTATGTAATGTATACCTGATGCGAGCACACTCCATCCACTTTCTGTCGTGTCGTGACTAAAAAATCAAAAAAAAAAAAAAAATAACACTAAACAAATTTGCTGTCAATTGGTAACATTTTTACATTCATTCATATAAGCTTAGGAGAAAAACCATTTTATTTGACAACTTTGTGTATCTGTGCCAAAAAATTGCTTACAAAATATATCTACAAACAAATACACCACTCATCCGAATAAAATAAATACCTACTATGTTATACCAGCAATATTGAAATTCTTCTTCTATTTTTTAACCCACTGATTCATTCATTTCTATCACCTCATACACTCGTACCCTAAATAACACCCCTGCAACATGCAGCTTTGCTCCTGCTGCTGCATTTCGACTGCTGCCTAAACATACAATAACAAAATGCAAGCAGTTTCCGGGATTGGAATAAAAATTTGAATTCAAAAAATAAACCAAATCCTTACAGAAAAATACAAAATTGAAAAAAAGAATATTCAAAAATATCAATGCTCTGTCTACACTAGTTCCAACAATTGTGGAATGGGCCGGGCCGCGCCGACTGGCCCATGTCGAAGTCGGGTACGGGGTTTGTTCCGTATTTTATTTTTTAACTGAGAACTGAGTTCCGTATCCGCATCCGCCACGCCGCATATACATAGTTTTTGAATCGTTTTTTGTTTCTATTTATTTGAAAACATTTTTAGCAGTTGCAATGCATTCAGATTCATGGAGATTTCTGAGTGGCTGTAGATGTAGAAAGAACTACTAGCTAGATGCATGACTGCATATCACATGCGGAGCGGATTTTGAATTTTGCAATTTATTTGCAAACATCGTTCGTATCAAATTGAATATGTTCATTCGGGGAGTTGATTTTCATCTGTCAATTTGAGAATGACAGTTGTGTTTCGTTGTTTCATGTTTTGTATATTTTTCTGTTTTTCTGTCGCATTTTATCTTTCGTTGTGTTTTTTTATTTTCTTTAATGTATGTATATTTTTTCGTTTTCGTTCTGTTTGCATTATGCCATCATGAATATATGTTTTCTTTCTTTTACTGCAATCAATTCTTATTTTTGCAACATGATTTCGACAAAAATTACGTCTACTTGGAGGATGCATACATATGCAGAATATTGAACAGAGAGACGGCCGGCAGATGGCAGACGGGTTGGTTTGGTTGGAGACCTACGAGAATATGTGCATGTTTTTTAATGCATAAGTACATATATGTATACACTCGTTAAGTTGACAAATGAAATGCACTTTAGGTTCGGAAAAAGTTTATTGTTTTATGTCGTTTCAAATGAAATGGAAAATAATTAATATGACGAAGGAATTTCCGAATTGATAGTTATATTCGGGGAAAATTGCTTTCATTTGTTGAAGTTTTTTTTAATATTTTTTTTTTTGACAGAAGCACAGTGTTTTTTGGTAAAATCAATCGGTGATGAATTTTTTTCAACGTTTATTGTTGTGTTTTTTAAATATGGTATTTCAGTTGGGCAAACGAAATCAGAACTTAATTAATACCGAAAATGTTAGATGAAGTTTTTAAAATATGTAACGAATACGAATGGGCTATGGGCATCGTTTTGCTGCTACTACTTTTTCTATTACTTTGCTTGTAAATACGATTTTCTTTCCAGGTAGAAATAAATGTTCCCCAGAAGTCTGGACTTTTAAAATAAAAAGATTGAATAATTTTGATGTAACAGAACGTTAGTATGTGGTTGCGGTGAATATATGAACTCAAATACGAGATCACTTTCGAAATTGGAGCATCTAAATCTAAAATAATAGAGATTGTCATTGGTTTGAGTAAATGTCAATATCAACAAGGTTCTTTTTTGACAATATTTCATTGAAGGTATTTTAAAAACACATGGCAGAGAAAGTTCTGAGTTTATTTTATAAACAAAATTTGTTTTACAAATGTTTAAGGGAAAATGTGCATAAGTCATTTTCAGTGGACCCTATTTAAAAAACTAAGATCTGTGAATTTTAATGTTACTGAACAAGCCTTTAAAATATTGTTATAGTTTTAAGGTTTGTTTGCTTTAATTAAAATTAATCATCCCCGTTCTTGTCTTCTCAAGTCCTTCTTCGATCCTCTCAAGTTGGACTCCTTTCTTAACCGCAGTTATTTAGAGTCATCATAGTTACTACTTTACTTACTTACTACATTAAGTGCGTTTTTTTTCGTATTCCATATATAGTACAGTGAGAAATTGCCAAAAAAACGATCCGCAGTAGTCCGGTTTTTATATTTAAAAGTTGATACAACTGAATATTTGCCAGAATAATTTATCAAAAAATTCCAAAAAAAATAGCGAAATTCAGACCAGGGGTGAAATCGTGTAAGCTGATTTTTGAAAGTTGACTATCAAAATCAAGAAAATACGTCTGTGTAATGTGATTTCAAAGTTTTAGATAGATAGATAGATATTTTATTTTATTGGCAAAGAGAAAGTTACAGAGCTTACAATAATTCTAAGTCATTGCACAGCACAGAGATATGATATCAATTTGTATCTTACTACTGAAAAATAATAATTAGTTTCTAAACAGCATGTGTATATCTTAATATTATAAGTTTGAAGGAAAACATTGCAAAGAAAAAACCTTCATTCGAATTTTGTTTATAATTATATCACAGATAGGTTATGCTTAAATTTAATAGAAATTAATTTCCGATGATTTATTTTATCAGTGAAAAAATAAATATGTAATTAAATAAATAGATAAATAAATAAAGAGTAAAATAAATAAATACACAAATGAATAAATAAATAGGTAAATAAATAAATAAATAAATAAATAAATAAATATCGGGGGATTTTTTTGAGGTTAGGATTTTCATGCATTAGTATTTGACAGATCACGCGGGATTTCAGACATGGTGTCAAAGAGAAAGATGCTCAGTATGCTTTGACATTTCATCATGAATAGACTAACTAACGAGCAACGCTTGCAAATCATTGAATTTTATTACCAAAATCAGTGTTCGGTTCGAAATGTGTTTCGCGCTTTACGTCCGACAAATTTTGTTCAGCGATGAGGCTCATTTCTGGTTGAATGGCTACGTAAATAAGCAAAATTGCCGCATTTGGAGTGAAGAGCAACCAGAAGCCGTTCAAGAACTGCCCATGCATCCCGAAAAATGCACTGTTTGGTGTGGTTTGTACGCTGGTGGAATCATTGGACCGTATTTTTTCAAAGATGCTGTTGGACGCAACGTTACGGTGAATGGCGATCGTTATCGTTCAATGCTAACAAACTTTTTGTTGCCAAAAATGGAAGAACTGAACTTGGTTGACATGTGGTTTCAACAAGATGGCGCTACATGCCACACAGCTCGCGATTCTATGGCCATTTTGAGGGAAAACTTCGGAGAACAATTCATCTCAAGGAATGGACCGGTAAGTTGGCCACCAAGATCATGCGATTTGACGCCTTTAGACTATTTTTTGTGGGGCTACGTCAAGTCTAAAGTCTACACAAATAAGCCAGCAACTATTCCAGCTTTGGAAGACAACATTTCCGAAGAAATTCGGGCTATTCCGGCCGAAATGCTCGAAAAAGTTACCCAAAATTGGACTTTCCGAATGGACCACCTAAGACGCAGCCGCGGTCAACATTTAAATGAAATTATCTTCAAAAAGTAAATGTCATGGACCAATCTAACGTTTCAAATAAAGAATCTATGAGATTTTGCAAATTTTATGCGTTTTTTTTTTTTAAAAAGTTCTCAAGCTCTTAAAAAATCACCCGATAAATAAATAAATAAATAAATAAATACATAAATAAATAAATGAATAAATAAATAAATAAAAAAATAAATAAATAAATAAATAAATGAATAAATAAAAAAATAAATAAATAAACAAATAAATACATACACAAATAAATAAATATAAATTAGTAAACGAGAAAAAATGTATAAATTAATAATTAGACAATAAAATGAATATATAATTAGATACATTAAATAATAAATTAACAAAAAGTACATTTCATGATGCATAAATAAATAAATATAAACAATATAATAAATACATAAGATAATAAATAATACATATGTTCATAACAAGATGTATGAGAATACGCCTGTGTAATGTGATAGTCGATTTCAAAGTTTTAACCAAACAATTTGACATAAAATAAAAACTTCAAGAAGGGGTTTGTTCGTAGATTACTACATTAACATGTGGTGATGAATCAAACTATCTCACTTGCACTTCATAAGAAACATCGAAAGACCATTTGCATTTTAGAAAGTGCTGTCAAACTTAATCATTTTTAAATCTTCGTGTGCGGTGGAAACACAAAAAAGATTTATCAAATCTAAACTGAGATAAACCTTTGGTGGAAACATAGCAAAACTTAATTATCTTTTCTATTGTTTTCTCTTGCAAAATAAGACCAGTTAGTCCATTTCCACTAACAAAACTAAATAATATCAACAGTAATAAATTGATGTTTTCCCCAATGGAAAACACACATGATTCCAAATGCACAACTACTCAACCACAGCCATCGAGATACAAATGCAATATCAATCGTACCAACATTTGAGAACGAAATCATATAAGATCCATTCGAGACTCGTATAAATGTCAAAAACCCATCCATAGTAAGATTCTACTCTAACTATTATCGGTGTTATTCTTACTATGGATATTGTTTGTGTTATTTGTGTAAAATTCTACTATACTATGGATAGATTTTCCAACAAAACACGGGCATTTTCGCAAACAATCTATAAGCCCCCGTTCACACGTGGAAAATCAGTTTTCTTTTTAATTTTTTTTTGAAGAATGCGAAATTAAACGAAATTACTAAATCAAAGTTAGAAATGAAATAAATTGTTTTTCTATATTTCCCACTCCAGTATAGACTCTAAAAAAGCATATCTCTGTCTCCACTGAAAAGTACAGGATGGCAAAATACTTCTGATTTTTTTCACTAACTACAAAATATTCTGAACAAAAACTTAAGAAATATAGATATGTATTCATGATTTGTTTATTGTACCTTTTTCCTTCAGAAATATCAAAATGAAAGTATTTGCAAAAATTCATTAATCTGACACCAATTGACATCTTTTGACAAATGATTTTGGAAGAGAATTTAGAGAAACGTCAAAAACTTACTTTGACTGTGTTAAACAAATATAACTGCTTTATTCTAATTTGAAAAAAGTATTTTATTCAAAGTATTAAAAAAAAAACCGAAATTTGTTTTCTATTATCGATTGGCTGCATATGGCTTGTCAAATAATGTATTGTAGCACATAATACTAATCATGGTGATTTTTCATTGGTAAATTTAATCGACTCTTTTTTTTTAATTTGTCAAAACGTTTATTCTGTGCCATTGAAGAAATGGATTAATTGATTTAATTATAACTGTTCAATTTAACAGGTCTATGATGTTTTTGAATTTAAAAATTGTGATAAAAATAATAGCATAATTACAAAAAAAAACAATTTCCCTAATTGAAATATGTTTTGACACTTCTTCTACTGTTGGTAAAAAGAAATGTATGTTCCTCTCGAAATTTCTTAAATTTCTCAATGATATGAAATTTTCTAAAAATTCTACATGCAACTTTTAAGTTCTCGAACTCATAATATTTTTTAAGCATCGAACTGTCAATATTGACCTAAACATTTAATTTGCTCGAAAATAAACGCGGTAAGATTTGTATTCTGTTGTTAAGGGGACATTTCATTTTTATTCTTTGTTAAAAGAAACGAACAAAGCAAACAAAATGAATCTTATAGCCCCAGCAGAATGGAGCCGCTGTAGCGGCCGCTTGTCGCGCTGTCAAAGTTGAAACATTCGAAAATAGTACACAGCGCCACAATGGGAAACTGTTGCTGCAGCGATCGCTGTCGCCATTGTTGAATAATTTTCTACTTTCCGCTATTAGTCGCGCTACATTTTGACATATCTGTGCGTCTGTTCACAGCACTATATATGAAAACAAGCCATTGGGTTCATTGGTTCGTTGGTCCATTTTTTAATTTAGAAATTGAAAATTAAGTTGCCCAAAAATATGAATAGTCTTACAAAACTAAACACAAATGTATAAATGTCAAAAAAAAAAAATGACAGCTGACGTTCTTCCTGCGCTACACCATTGTGGGCGACCCTTGCTACATAGTGAGCGATTTTAGTGACAGCTTGTGCTACAGCGATTTTTACCGCGACTAGCGAATTCCCATTGTGTTCAAGGGGCTAACCACTCAAAAAACACAGACATATTTTTGACAGTTCCTTACCTTGATCTCTGAGTTAAACGGGAAAATAGTTCTTTAAACTTTCGCCAGAGCAAAACACAATCAATGTCAACTTTTCATTAACGAATTATGGGGTTAATTTCTTGCATGTCAATTGAAATAACAAAAATATATTAAAAACTAAGAAAATTAATTTTTTCGATCATAATGATAACGGTTTGGTTATAAAGTTTAAGTCGCAATGAAAATCCTATATCAATGTAACAAATCTAAATGAATAAACTGAAACAAAACTAAATATACTCGTAGTATGTACACTTAAGAAGGATATGGCTTTACCTTTAAGTCTAATTGGAATTTCAAAATAATCGTGGTTCAACTTTTAAGTAGTCTAAAATCTCGTGTGTTATGGTGATGGCAGTGGCACCAATTTGCACGGAACTCATACTCAAGACCTAAAGTTTCACCTTTCCGTGTCAATTATTATGAAAGTTATAAAAATTAACCACATGGAATATACATATATGTATATACACTTCAAACAAATAGCATAAGTTGTATAATATGAGTTCTGTTACCAATTCCACATAACCTACTTTACTAAAGAGGATATCAAATTAAAGCTGGAAAAAGGGTTAGTTAAAATGTGGCAGTGGCAGTTAAGTTAGCAGGTAAAATAATATACAACACGAGCTCGAACTCTGGTATCCTTGTGGTCGGCCAGTGTCCCAGAGTCAGTCAGTGGTGGCAGTGGAAGTGGAAGTGGAACCATATACCGCGTTCAGTGGCGATGATAATTACTGCGGTACTATACTCTACTCTACTCTACTTAGGTCGGTGCTCAGCAGCAGCGGCGGCAATTTGTTACGCCTAAATGTCGGCACGCGTAGTCTAATCTTTGCCCTTAATTCGCCTCCTGCTTTAACTTCAAGACCGTCCGTCGCTAGCTCTGTCGTTCGTGTATATAGATAAATGGGTTCCGAGGAAGAATAAGGATATCACCCTCTCCTCGATACCTATGGCTTTGTTTAAGTATGCAAAACTGTATATCGATGATTATGTCCTTTCGTGTTATGGGCTTGAATTGTTGTTCTTGTCTATAACTACCTGATGGCTGATGGAGAAAGTCAATTGTTTACATGATGTTCTTATAGCATAAAATAAGAGTGTGGATGGGTGAATAAAAGGCTTCAAGTTTGAGTATCAGTTTGATTTGCTTGCCCGTAAATAATTAACTTTATGCTTATAAAATGGGGAGGTTATATAATTTTGGCTTGACTTGGCTTGGCTTTACTTGGAGTATCAAAATTTTCATAACGTAAAAGGGGTTTGCCTATAAACAGCATAGAGAAACACTCTTTAAGAACACGTCCTTTGTTCAAATCATTTTCTTTATTGTTAACGAGTATACGAAGAACTTGAGGCTTAGATTACACCACACTTTTAGGAGAGAAATTACTATAAGTGCGGGATGGGTATGGGTTTGGGTTTGCAGGGTGTTATGTCTGGCTGCGTCTATTCTATTTTCATATATAAATATATTTATGTATCTATAAGTATCAGTACTGAACCTACCTATGTACTCTAATACGTACATACATTAGACAGAGGCGATGAAAGTCATGTCTTGCGTGTATAATAAGTAATTTTAGACAGAAAATTTAATTGCCTCCTGGCTCCTGAATTGTACCTATATATGTTAATTCAAGTGGAATTAATTGTTTCCGGTATTTAAGTTGCTTCAAGGATTTTTGCCCCACTGTGTGTGTGTGTGTTTTGTATGTATGTATATGCCTTACTTATCCTGATCCGACAATTGTTCGAGTTCGAGAGTACGAGAGTCTACAGAGAAGTTCAGTTCAGTGTTTTTATTGTTGTTGGTATATTTTGTGGTGTGGTGGTATGGTGTATCTTAGATGACTTGGTTTTTTGGGCTTTCAGCTTGACTTGTGCTGGCTTTTCAATATTTGACTAAAAGTCTTCTCTTCAACGACCGATGACGGGACGAAGACGACGACGGGAAGACTTGTTATGAGTTTAAACATCAGAAAGGACTATTATCTTGATTTTTCAACTTTTTGTTTTGTGTTTTAAATCGATTTTTACTGTTGAATTGGCTTTAAGGTTCAGTGAGCATGCAAAATTAGTATTTATACCTCTATTTATTTCTATAGGAAGAACAATACCCTTAAAGAACGATGATGATGATGAGGTATTTATATCGTTGTCGGATATTAACACTAAAGGAGTTAATTGTGGTTATGAATTTGAAAACAATACAAAATATTTTGTTTTGTTTGTTTTAATATTTTTCCGGGGGGAACTTCCTTTATTTATAGCAAAAACGAAATGAAATTTATATCCCGTGCAGGTTTTTCTTTAAGAATTAAATGAGTTTTCAAGTTATTATTGGGTAGTTAAGAAGGTATAAGTAATTGCATTTTATGCCGATAAAGAATTATCAAGATTTCTTCTGCTTTAGAAAAATAATAGAAAAGAAAAATATTTTCAACTCTCAAGTAGGGGGCATAGGGCTAAATAATAAAATAAGCGCGGTATAGTCACCGATTTTATTGAAAGGCGCCAGTTATAACGACAAAAAAAAAAACTTCCAAGAAGCCTTGATTTCTGTAGTTAACTTCGAAGAATAACTCAGCGTAGAGTAGTTTTAGCGAAAAAGGTTGAAACTTTTACTTTTGTAAACGTTTTTTTTTGTTTTATTTTGTTCTATGAAATTTAGTATTTTGTACGTTCCAATGACGAACATATGGTTTTTTTTTTAAATAAAGTTTAACAATTATTTTTAAGTAGGCAGCAATAAATGTTCAAAGGTTTGATATCGCACGATATGGGAGGCCCATTTATCATAGCAAAATATGATCACGAAAAAGATTTCTCAACAAGTCCATTGCTTCACTCGCTGTATGGTTTATAGCGTTGCCGGCTGCTCGTCTTGTTAAAACCAGAGCAAGGCAATGACCTTGAATTTCAGGTGGTACATAGTCCATTAACATGGTGCGATAACAGTTACCATTGAAGGTAATATTCTATTCTGATTTTCCTCATTTTTGCCATTTAAGCCCGTAAACCACACCATACCGTTGTTTTAGATGGACGTAATGGTAGCTATTGATACTCTTCGTTCAGTTCAAATATTTAATTATAGTTTATTAATGCTGGTGTCCTAGAAGGCTGCGTATTGTCACCGATTGTTTTTCTTATATTTATAAACGATCTATTGTCTGCCACTTCTAATCCATTAAACTGTTTCGCTGACGACAGTACCCTCAGATGTTCATATGAATCACATCTTTGGTCTTTGGTGACTCTAATGGAATGATCACATACTCGACATTGCCAAAAAATGCTATGCTAGGTGCTTAGGATGTCTCCTACCAAGCAAGAAATGTTTCAAACCTTCTGATCTGGCTGCAATTTACAAAGCCTTCATTTCATTTCATTCAACTCTCATATTAAGGCAGGTTTAAGTTAAGCAGTAATATTCGCATTTCCAGGAATGCTCACCAGTTCACCCTTGAGCTTAATTTCGGACGTACTGTCAAATGTAGAGAACCGCACAGTAAGAATGTGGAATACTTGACTCAACTCTATGTTTCCCTCTCATTTACCTATCAAAAATTTTAAGTCCAATCTGCATCGGTATTTGCTCTTTAATCTTTATCTTTATTTCCCTAAAGCTCGGGCTGTGTTTAAACTTTAAACATGTTAATTAAAAAACAATCAGATTTTGAAATCAATCAATCTTATATTGGTTTTAAGATATTTTTGTATCGGTTTATCAGCCGCTTAAATAAGAGCGTTTTCAATGAGGAAGTCTGAGTTTTGACAGTTAATAACAGCCATATTGTAAAAGTTTTGTCTGTCAAACGATATATTGACTCTCAACTCTGAATTAGTTGAAAATTAACAATAATTTTAAAAATTATCTTCATTCATAAGGGCAATTTCTTGTTAAATGACGACACATACAAAAACACAGTAGGTACCTATTCGAATTTGGCACGAATCGACATAAGAATAAAGAACGTCCAATACATTCTGAAAAAGTGGCTGTTTAGAGTGGATTGTAGGCTTGCGATGTCATCGGTTAACAACGAGCGCTTATATATTGTTAACACCTTATTTTCTTAATTTTTAAAACAGAAATTATTGAAATTATTTATACTATTTTCAATTACATATTTACCAAAACATGTTTTTGAAAATTTTGTTTATAAATATTTAAAAAGGTAAGAAATTCTAATATATTTTCTAAACCTTTTCAGTTTTTACAAACAGTTGCATGGAAGTTTTGGTAACTATTGGTAACAAATACAAATTGGTCATATTAAAGAATAAGAAAACCTGCATAAAACACAACTTTCGAAGAGGTGCTCTATTTGGCAAAATATATTGATCCATTATTTTATTCATATGAACATAAGCATTTTGAAAATTTTTTAAACTAAACTAATTTGCTGAATAAACAATCTATAGAAGTATTTTACACAACCATCATTTTATAAGCTTCTAGAATAAATATCGTAAAATTGTAATATTTTCTCAATATTATTGAATTAATCAAATATTTTCAAAAGTTTTTCTTCAAAATATAACGGGTTATCCATTTTGCAGTTTAAAAAGTATAGTGAATTAGTGATGGAAAATTGTTAAAACCTACTACAAAAAAGGTGATTCTGCCACAGCCACATATCGTGCTTTAAGAGGAATTTACCCGAAATGAAGGAAATGACCCGAATGAGTCAATTCCTCAACGTTCTCAGGAATTAGGACTGTCTTACGGCATATTAAGACGTATTTGGCATTTGGATCTACACCTACATCCATATAAAGTCCAGCGCACACAACAACTGAAGTCAGCTGACCATTCAAAACGTCGTCGTAGATATGTCGAATGGATGCTTAAACAACAGTCGGTGGACGGCAATTTTTCGGGCAAAATTTTCTTCAGGGACGAAGCAGATTTCTCACCCAATATAGGTATGTTAAAAAACAAAATTTTCGTATTTGGGATTCTGAGAATCATCAAGTAATTGAAGAGAGGCCATTACATCAAAAAAAAAACACTGTTTGGTGCTCCCTTTGGTCCGGAAGTGTGATTGGATTTTACTTCTTCGAAAACGACGGTAGAACTGTCACCGTCAATTCGGAGCGTTTTTGCCTGCTATTGAAGAATAAAACTTGAAAAATATGTGGTTTCACTAAGACGGTGCCACATGCCACACAACTCGCGCGAATATGGCTTTATTGCAAGAGACGTTTAATGGCCGCGTAATTTCTTTTCGTGGCGATATCAACTGACCACCAAGATCATGCGATTTGACAACGCTAGACTTTTTTTTGTTAGGCTACGCGAAATACCGTATTTTTTGCAAACCTTTAACTCTTGAGCACTTAAACTACATTCTTCAATTTATGGCTGAGATACCGCCCTATATGCAGTGACGGATTTAGGCTTGCTGCCGCCCTTTTTGATAAATTGAATTTCATTAATTTTGATCCAATATTTTTATTTTAAAATAACTTTATTTATTGAAATATAATTTTTTAAATATAAATAATAAACATGACAGATAAATAAGTTATAAACTTTAAACAGAGAAATCATAAATATTTTTTTCAATATTAATTAATTTTAAAATTTCTTTTTTCTGGCTTTGGTTCGCGCAAAAACGTCGATTATATCGTCATAATTAATTTCTTGGACTAGTTGAGCTTCAATTGACAGTAATGCAAGAGCATTAAGTCTATCTTGGCCCATGCTTGCGCGTAAATAGCTTTTTACGCGTTTTAGAGTGGAAAAAGATCTTTCTCCTGGACAATTTGTAGCCGGAATACTCAAAAAAATACGGAGAGCAATGTCCACATTCGGATGAACATCTCGAAGACTTCGAAGAAGATTTGATGTGCAATAGAATTTTCACTTGGGTGTCCCGTTGGATGTTAGGATGGCTTATATGTTTGTCGCTCAGTGACAATAGATTTGGGGGGTGGGGGGGGGGGGGCTTCGTTTTTGTGACGAAATATTTCTAGGGGGGGTCACAGAAAGCGTGACACAGCGTGACAATGTGGGGGAGGGGGTCAGAAAAAGCTGATTTTAGCGTGACGTATTTTATGAACGGCCCCTATGGAGTTTTGAACTTATCATTAGACAAATTGCATTTCAATTTTGTAAAAAATGATGACAATTGAAGTAAAATGGTAACGCTGGTCAGTACCTGTCAAGCGTAGCGCTCTTGTTTTCTGTAAACATGTGAAATACACTCACCCAAACTGCTTAAAAGCACAACAATGCACAATACTCCCACTTCACTCAAGTTATTGAGATCACGATCACATAAATAAAACACTCGGATAATAAATAAAATTCTTAAAACTTTTTTTTATATGTATAATAAGCACATAAATGTAATTGTATCATAAGTCGACGACTTTAATATATATCAGTTCACATACTTTATTTAAAAAAAAATTTGAAATTCTTGCACTTGCATTTTCAGAAATTATTGACATTTGTAGATGTAATTCAAGGTTTTTGTAAATTATGTGGAATATCGAATGATTTTTTTCTGTTTCAGATAAAAATTTTAATTTTTTACCAATTTTTTTTATGATTAAAAGAATTGAATATGAAAAAAGACGGGATTTATTTTTCATAAAAAATTAATTTATGAACAAAAAATGTTCTGACACTTTTGAATTAATATCTAAACGATATTCAATACATGCAAATCTACGGTATTTTTATTTCACACTTAAAACAAATTGAGAAGTTATTCAGCTTTAGTAATTTCAAAATGCTTCATACCCGTGAGATTAATCTTACTAAAGGAACAGAAGGTAAAGAACATTACTCAATAAAGCCTATGCAGATTAAGAAGTAAATTAATGAATTGAATTATAATATATTCTTTAAACAATTTCTTATAAAAACTAATCTGAACCAATTTTTAAAATTGTTTGTCTCTTTACTGTTTTTCGCCTCTAAAATTTTGGCATTTCAAAAATTTTGCCACCCCTCAAATTATGCCGCCCTAGACCCGGGCCTCACGTAAATCCATCACTGCCTATATGTGTCAAAAAGTGGTCTAAAAATACCCTATTTTATGAGGAAGTGCTTCACACATAATGTCAACGTTCAAACTTATAATAAAAAAGAAATATCCTGAACGAAAATATTTTACATGTGATTTATTTATGTTTAGTTTTGAAACCGCAAAACCCGTTAGTTTCTTCAAAAATATTGTGGAAAAATGTTCTTAATTTCAAAAATTACTACTCACTGTTTTCAATAACATTTTAATATATTTTTTAAAATAAAACCAATTTGAAAAGGTTTATACGAATAAGAACATCCATTTTATAGGACTCATATTAAAGTGGCATGCTGTCATAACAATAAAACACGGTTTCAATCAGGTGTTTGCGTTTCCAAGGATTAATTTTTATGATCTACCTCATCACACTTGAATATATAGATAGAAAAGAACAAAATAGATGCATTTTGTTTCCTATAATTCAATCATTTTTACGTGAACAAGTTAAATTACTGTGAATAAATCAGAAAAACTTAATTATTTTGTGCTTTATTTTACATACATACATATGTACAGTTATGTATATACGAGCATAGTATGAATGAAATTTATAAAAAAAAATCCCAAGGCAATGCAAAATTTTCAATTAATTTTTATAAAGGACTTGGCCTTTTATGACCGGAAGAGAGTTGCATAATTGGATTCGCATCCGGTGTTGGAGTTTACGCTAAAATGCATTCAAAAAGCGTCAACAGAAAATTTTAAATATATGAAAAACTGTCAGGGCTCACATCGCATCGCATCGCCAAAGGAACGGATTAACTACACCCACACCCCTCTTACCATCATACCCTATATAGAATGTATGTATGTGTGTATAGTTGGTCAACCATTGAGCACAAAGGGTCCCACAACTGGGCAGCCAAAAGGATATGTATTTTTCTGATTAAATCCCATTTTGAATTTGTCCTTGTGAATGCGGCATTGATGCAAATGTAATCTCATACTATCTTTCATGTGAAAAACTGAAAATACATACATCCCCACGGTCTCCTTTTTTCTGCCCTTTATTTTACAGCACCCCTGTACCTCTCTTCAGCATCGTTGGCGAGTTGAAAGTGTGTGTTTTTTGTATTTATATATTTTATTTTGGGTATAAAATATACCTTTACCTTTGGTTAAAATGTCAAGTGACCAATTTTACCTCAATTTCAATGCTGATTATGCCGTAAAGGATGTGCGGCATGCGGCGTGCAGTATAGCTCGGTGGTGGCGTCGTCGTCGGCAACGACAAGCCTTTCACTTTGCGTATTAAAAGCTTGGTGCAAAATTATTTATGAGCCCAATGGTATATATATTTTGTTTGTAATTTATTTTATTCATAGAAAAATATATTATAACTTACTTACTTAAAATTCTGGCCATATAAATGCCAAATTAGATTCATTTGATATCTTGAGGTACACATAATTTTTGTTGTTTCTGCGGGCGGCAGGTGGGAACTAAATGTGATATGCGATGGTGCGAATTGTCGCTTTGAATTGAAATTTTTGTTAAATTATGGCTTTTTTAACTTTTATCCACACTATAGTCAAAAAGTAAGTGAGTAGATATGAGAAAAGTAATGGTGATCTACTTTATAAATAAAAGTTTCCATTTTTTTGGAATTTAATCATTTCAATTTTACACGTTTTGAATTTTAATTTTGCAAAAACCCTATTACTTTTTTAAAAGTACCTACATATGTACAAAATAAGATAAGTAGAGCGTAATTCAAGTTTTTATTAGCTTGTGTAAAATTGTGTGTTTTAATCTTTAAAAAAGATAAGTAAACTACAAAAAATGTTAGAGCTCTAGTTTATACCCTATAAAGGTGACATAGTTGATTGATAGCAAATGCGTGAAACGTGAATATTAATATGAACATACTAAATGGAGATATGGTGGGAGGGGCCCTTGTAGACAATATAGATGTTTTAATCTCATTATACTTTAGTTTTTCAATTGAAAATGACAAATATCGAAAGCCGCATAGAATTTTAATACGCACATAATGTACTGGACATTCCGACGAAATTAAAAAGTATTTCTTACACATTTAGATGTATGTTACTAGCTGACCAAGAAAGCGTTGTTCCACTCAACTTTGAGGAGTAGTATAATTTTGTGATTGTATATACGCATAAACCATAAACCACATAAACAATGCAACATTTAATTTAAATTCAATTACATAGAAAAATTACGTATACGCCCCAGACAACAACATTGTTTAATCGTCGTCGTTTTAAGATCGATTGAAGCAAGGATATAGTGTTGGATTGAATTTTTGCATACTTCATTCTAAAAAAATTTACAGAAAGAAATTGCTTTCAATGCCTATTGTTTGAACCCAAGGGGCACGATTATTCTGTTCAAAAATGCATTAACATGTGATTCACCTTGTGATGGATAATGCAGTTTTCTCAAGTCAAATATTTTTAAAAAATCATAAATGGTGAACAGTTTTAGATTCTTAATGATAGCTGATGATATATAGATGGTACCCCTTCCACATACCATTTTTTTGCTTATCTTAACCAAACCTAGTTTCTTTAGTCTTTTAGTGCCCCTTATACCAGTCACCCTGTATATTGGAAATCAAGTACAATTATGTTTTGAATTAGTTTAAATAAAATGCACGACTGGGATCGCACGACCTTGTTCATGTATCCAAAGAGTCTGTTTAAAAATATTTCCTATATTTTAAGATTTAAAAATGTACCTGTAAGAAAAGTTTGATTTTGAAAAATTTAAATGCCATTTCATTTCTCAAAAGAAAACTTAATTTTTCAAATATTTTAATTGAAAATCGCTTGAGAGCTTTTTTTTTAAATTAGTTTTTAATATATATATAAATTTTTTTATCTATAAAAATATAAAATTTTTTATATATACATTTTTCAATATGAGTTTAAAAAATATTTTTAGTATGCAGTTATTAAGAACTTATTAATATACGTTTTAGATTTCAATTTAATTAAAAAAAATACCGTTTTCGAGATATCGTATTTCGAAAAAAAAAATGTTTCATAATTTTTGTAAAAATCAAAAATAAAAACAATGTAATTTTTAAGTATCAAATATTATTGACACGGTGCAGGGAATTAACTTCACGGGAACTAACTTCACCACTAGTGGGAATTAATTTCACTTTTTTTTTTGTGAAGTTATCTCCCACTGAAGGCGGGAGATAATTTCATCAGAAAATTATGTGAAGTAACTTCCCACCTACGATTGAAATATCTGAAAAAATATCAAGCGTTGAATTGTAAGTCAAAACAAAAATATGTAAGTTTTAAGCAATAAAAGCTTCTGTGGGTGGCACGCTTCGCGGGTTCTCAGGATTTTAACTCCCTTTTTCGGGGTCACACCCGCTCACGCAACTCCGTTGCTCCGCTTAGGGTATGTAAAGTCGCCAGGCAGGCGCCTATATCATGTGGACCGCTTCGCGGGTTCTCAGGATTTTAACTCCCTTTTTCGGGGTCAAATTCATTCCCACAAAAAAGTGAAATTATCTCCCACCTTCAGTGGGAAATAAATTCACCAAAAAAAGGTTAAATTAATTCTCACTAGTGGTGAAGTTAGTTCCCATGTGAAGGTAGTTCCCGTGAAGTTAATTCCCTGCACCTATTGACACAGTGTAAGAGCTTGTGCTTAGTTCTTAAGAAATCTTAAAAACAAAATAACAGTTCTACGGGGGTTCCCTTTTGGAGCAATACAAAAGTGTATACAAATTTAAGAGAACTTTAAAACAAAATCTATCAGTTCGTTTTTGAGAAAAAAATTTAAATTTTCGATTTTTGACCAAAAAAAAAATGTATGGGGCCTGCTGTTATATTAAGTCATTAAAAAAATAAAGAAAGTGCCGAAAGCGAACTGGTTTTCAATCTTAAATTCAAAATTTGAAGTCAATCGACCCAATGGCTTGGGCCACAGGGGCGGCGAAAGACACACGGACGGACGGAATCGGGGGACCCATTTTTTTCGACTTCTCTACCATCGTAATGTCATGTTTGATTAAAATCTTGAGTTTTTTAAGAATGCTAAACTTGCCATATACATATGGGTGATTATACAAAAGTTGGGTAACTTTTGAGGATATTTTGTTTACGATAGTTTTTAAATCAAACTTCTATAAATTCGGGTGTATATGATAGCTTATCTAATTAATATATTGTTCCCAATCGGGCCAGTCACTTTTTTGAGTACATTGTAAGATATTTAAAAATTTCAGAATTTGACTGCCAGAGGACTGACGAGTATACACAGTTTTGAAAGTATTATAATGAAATTTAATACAAATTAGGAAAAATCTCTTAGGATTTAATAATGATCACTTAAAATCACTTAGTAACAATTAAAAATAATTATTAATATGTAATACTACATCAGTTTTCAAAACAGACTTTTGACATTTAACGTAACGTTATTCACTTATCTTTTACTACTTTCACATAGTTTTACTAAATATTTCAAAGTAATCAACAAACAAAATCTAACAATATTCATCTTAAAAGTACTAATGATCAAGAAATGAAGAACAATAACAATTTACCTGACACAGAACTGACGCCACACTACTGACGAAAAAGACGAAATTTTAGATTATAATCTGGACTAATGTTTGTTTTTGTAATTTCAAATATCAACAAACTACATTTTAACAAATCAAAGTCTAATACGAATAAATAAAAATAAACTTTAGATTAACAAAAAAAATAATAAATAATGCCAGAGGACTGACGTTTTAAGAACTAATTGTGTTTTTTTAATAACTTGTATTCAAAATGAAGAACTGAAATTGGGTGACTAAATAAAGGTCTTTCCATTGTTTTAAAATAAATTGCAATCTCAATAAAATATAATCAGACTTTGTATATATTTGTTGATGACATCGAGTCACCAAACTTTTGTATAATCACCCATATGTAGTTCCTATATGTCGCAATTAAAAATAACCAAGGTTAAAAAATAAACCAGTTTAAAAAATATCCGAGTCTTAAAAATAATAAATAACCAAAGTTAAAAAATAACCGATGTTAATAAAAACCCGCATTAAAAAATAACCCAAGTTGTAAAATATCACATTGTAAAATAAACGAGGTTGAAAAAATATCTTGGGTTAAACAAACTGAGGTTAAAAAATAAATCAGGATATATGTATATAACTAAGGGAAAGAAAAGAAACGAGGTTAAAAAAATAACTTATGTTGCAAATTATCCCTGGTTAAAACATATACAGCCAAATTAATAAAAAACGCTTACTCCACCTTTATTCCGCGAGTTTACTAAACTAGGGAATTAGATTTAAGCAGTGTTCCATTAATAAAAACAAAATGTTCGTGAAATACTAAAGTGTAAATAAAATAAATAAATCGGGTGGCGCAACAGTCCGTTGAGAACTAGGGCCTAGTGACTTACAACTCTCAACCATTCATGTGTGCGGGTACTGTTGTCAGGGATGGAGGAAATACTAAAGTGACGTTGACCAAAAATACCTTAAGAAAATCTACTACAATAAATACGATTCCCGTTTGGTAACTTGAAATTTCCACCAAGTTCCGCAGACTTAGGTTTTTTTCGTATGTGTTTTGACAGAAAATTGTGATCATTTTTAAACACACCTAGTAATTCTCTGGTTTATAAGTTTCTGTCAAAATTATTATCATTTTTCAATTGTTTCTATTGTGTCTGTTTTCTGTCCCCCTCTTGTGTCCTCATTTAGGTAATCATCAACAACCGCAATTTTTTTTCTAATATTTTCCTTGGAAAACGTTTATTTCTTCCTGAAATTTTCCTCGCTTAGCACTTGCACTGGATCATACTTGGTTTTTGTATATTTTTCTTTTTCTGTTGATTGGATGGCTGATTATCCATAATTGGAAATGGTTTGAAAACTCGACACATTATTATAACAAAGTTAAATTAGCAATCTTCACTTCATTTTTTATTTGAGAATTAATATGACACATTTGGATCTTATTCCTTCACTAAACCACCTTCTACAGTGGTTTAACTTAGTAAACGTCACTTAGTATATGAATTTTGTTTTATTCATAACATTTTGAACTCAGTCTATGGAATAAGATCGAATCATTCGTTATTCCACGTTTATTAATTTGGCTGATGAAGTCTTCTATAAAAGAAGTTAAAATAAATATTTTCGTCAGAACGACCGTTTAAACAAGAATTAAAATTAAAAATTGATACGTTTAAGTTATTCGATTTTACCTTTTAGTTTCGGAAGTCAACATACAAAAGGAATTTTTAGCACTAAGATAAAGTTTTAAAACATTTATGTATCTATATTATCTTAATCTTTTAAAAGTTATCAACGACTGAAATTGGAAAAGTAAAACAGTGTGAATTGACACAATTTTTTAAACTAGATGAATTAAATAGATATTTTGAATTATCGAAAAGCATAATTCTCACAATATACTCAAATGTGAACATATTTTTGTTTAATAAACTAACACCAATAAACAATGCAGTTAAAAAACCTAGTAAACCTAGTTCAAAGTTCCATCTTTCTAAGGTCATGGAAACGCTGATTAATTATCAGCTCAAGAAATATCTTGAGGAACGGAAGCTTCTTAATGACCGGCAATACGGCTTTCGTAGCAATAGGTCCACTGGTGATCTCATGGTTCATCTCACCGAACAGTGGAACAAATCTTTAGATCGGAGAAAGTAAGATTATTGCACTTGATATTTTAAAGGCATTTGATAAAGTCTGGCATCTTGCTCTCTTATCGAAAATGCGTGCTTTCGGTATCGACGAATCTCTTCTTCGTTGGATTAGAAATTTTCTTTCGAACCGTTCAATACAAGTTGTTTTGGAAGGATTCAAGTCTGAAACTCATAAAATAAAGCTGGTGTGCCCCAGGGCTCCGTTTTGTCTCCGACCCTCTTCCTCATTTTTATAAATGATCTCATGTCTGCCACTTCTAATCCAATACATTGTTTCGCTGACGATAGCACTCTTAGCTTTTCATATTCGTTTCCAGGCTCACAACCCTCCTCTTCGGATGTGGAACTGCAACGGCAAAATATGATTAGCTCATTAAATTCCGACCTACACAGCATTGCACAATGGGGAATAAAAAGCGTGTGGAATTTAATGCTTCGAAAACGCAATGCTGTCTTGTATCGTTAAAGCGAGATAAACCCACTTTGCCACTATCTATGACTGGCACTTGCATCAACGAAACTGAAAATCTTGACATCCTCGGAATGTGCATCAGCAACCACCTTTTGTGGAGCGATCACATACACGATGTTGCCAAAAATGCCGCAAAATGTCTAGGTTTTTTGAGACGTTGCAAGAAATGTTTCTCTCCGTCTGATCTGGCTACAATCTACAAAACCTATATACGTCAGAAACTTGAATATAACTCTCATCTCTGGGCTGGTGCTCCAATAACTTATTTAAGCCTCTTGGACAGTATACAAAGAAGAGCTTTTAAAATGATTGGTGACATTAACATCATCAACTCGTTTACGTCACTCTAAAATCGACGCAAGGTTTCTTGCCTCACCCTTTTTTACCGTTATTTTAACAGACTATGCTCTAGTGAAATAGCCAGTTCCATTCCTCCCCTAAACAATTTAACCGTAATACCCGCGCTTCTAGGAATGCCCATCAGTTTACCCTTGAGCCGTTCTTCGGCCGTACTATGAAGTACAGAGATTCTTTTTTTAGCCGTACTACGCGAATGTGGAACGCCTTGCCACGCTCTATCTTTCCCTGTCATTGCAATGTTCAGGAATTCAAAATCAATGTACACCGACACCTCCTATCCAATCCTTCCCTCTTTTCCTAATGCTCACACTGTTTCTTTGGCATATTAAAGGTATAAAAAAACCCTTTTAGTGTTCGCTAATTATAAAAAAAAAAGTAAAAACTGAATATTTTGTGGAAACTACGGAAACTGATTTTTAGCCTGATTAATTTTAAATGTTTAGTGTGTCAAATAATGAGACAGGACTCAAAACTAATAGTTTTTAAATAAATTAAAATCATGGGTTACACATGAATCTTCCAGTTTCCCTTACAAAACGTAAAAGACTGATTTTGTCAATCTGATTGAATTCGTTTAGATTGTTATAGAAGAGTTCTCAAAGGTAGATCCTGCGTTTTTGACTTAGAGCATGGCATGTACGTACAAAGGAGTTGAAAAACTGTTTCCTCCTCTTCCTTATCCATACAGCCTATGCAAAAGTGATTTTAAAATACGGCTAGCCACCTAGCGTTCTTTATTAGACAGTTCTTTATTAGACAGTACCGATTATCGAGCTTTATATCATCTGCTTAGAGATAGAAAGCACCTATCCTTCTTTTATAAAGGGTCCGCCAAATAACTTTTTTTTTTTTGAAAATGCTATAAAACATGGAGGTAGTACGTGGCATGATGGTTAGTGCGTTGGACTGTCATGCGAAGGTCTTGGGTTCGATTCCGGCCTGTGTCACCTAAAGTTTTTTTTACGGATACTGCCTCGTGCGAGGAATTGACAAATTCTCCAAGAGTAATTCTTGTCATGAAAAAGTGCTTTCTCAAATTAGCCGTTCGGATTCGGCATATAAACTGTATAGGTCCCCTCCATCCCTGCAATTACTCGCACACAGGAATGGTTGAGAGTTGTAAGTCACTAGGCCCTGGTTCTCTACGGACTGTTGCGCCACCTAATTTATTTTTTTTTTTTTTTATAAAACATGGAGTGTAGCTTCGGCTGTGTGACACGTAGCGCCCGACATCCTGTTGAAACCAAATGTTGCCAATATCCTCCTCTTCAATTTTTCCGAACAAAAATTCGTTCAACATGGCCCGATAACTCCTTGCTCATTTTCGAAGAAAAATGGCCCAATTATGCCTCTGGACCACCAAATTCCGTACCAAACAGTGACTTGATTTGGATGTATGGGCTTTGCGTGCGGGTTTTCTGTGCCCCAAATGCGACAAGATCAAAATAAGCTTCATCTGAAAAGATGATTTTTTATGACAAAATCGGCACCTTCTCTAAGCGTTGTTCCCGGCGTTGTTCCAGCGTATACACAACAATATTCGTTCAGCGGAAGGATAAAACTAATTATTTGTCAAATCAGACATGATCTAAGTGTTACCATTAATAAAGAAATAAGCACTAGTTAAAAAAAAAACGTTAGATGGCGGACCCTATATATGATCTGCTTAGAGATAGCAAGCACCTATCCTTCTTTTATACAAAACATTTCCGGAAGCAAACCGTATTTATTTATAAATTGCATTCAATGCATTTTAATTAATTTCATTTCTTTCCTTCATTTAATTTGTGGATGTTTAAATTTTAAATCTTAGCAATACAAGAAAACTTTTTGTTAGTAATTTCAAGTTCTGCTCTTTATTGATAAGTAGGGCTAGGATTTCCATGCAAATGCATATTTTTTTTGGCAAACTTTAGAAGCAAGCGAACAAATTATCTTTAAGAATCATTAATTTTCCTTTAAAATGGCATTCAATCGTTAGTGCATATTTTTGCATATTTGACTATAAATGCATATTTTTGCATATTTTTATAATAAATGCATATTGTTCGTTTATATTAAAAAATATTGACATAATATTAAAAAAACATCGGTTTCAAAAAAATGCAAACGCACCAATAAAATTAGAATCAATAAACTAGCTGAAAATACAAACAAATTCTTCTCTTTTTAACCGATGCGGCGCCATACATATTTAAAGCAGCTAGAGGGTTAAAATCTTTTTATTCGAAGTTCATACATGTAACATGTTTAGCTCATGCACTGCATCGAGTTGCAGAGGAAGTACGAAGTAATTTTAAAAATGTTGCAAACCGAAAACAAATATTTTTAAAGGCACCATCTCGAGTGGAACTTTTTAGAGAAAAGTACCCTTTAACACCTCTTCCACCACAGCCTATTGTTACCAGGTGGGGAACTTGGCTACAAGCAGTTTCCTATTACGCAAAGCACTATGAGGAGTTTTGAGAAGTGGTTAATAATTTCGATGATCTGATGCTGTTGCAATTAATGTTGCAAAAGAGATATTGAACCAGCTTTTACTTAAAAGCCAAATAATATTCATTAACTCTAACTACAGTTTTAACAAAGCTTGAGGGAATGGATTCATTAAAAAATCAAATTGATTTAGTTGAAGATGCTTTTGTAAAAATAACTGCTGTTAAGGATCTCTTGCTCCAGCCATACAAAAGAAGCTTGAGAATGTTCTAGTAAAAAATGAAGGTTTTCAACAATGAAAAATATATGCAAGGCATTTACATTGAGTTGCAGTAATGAAAATTATTTGAGAAACTTTACAACCGATGTAATGTCTTCCTTTAAGAATGCACGACTTACGTCAATTGACGTAGAACGTTCCTTTTCGATGTATAAGACGTTTAAAAGGCCCAATGGCCAAAGCTTTATTTTTAAAAACTTTAAGAAGAATTTCATCATTTATGTCAATTTTTCTATTGCCTGTGTTATTTTGAAAAAAAAAAAATGTTATTCAAAGGGATATCTTTTTCTTATGTTGATGTAATTTTTATTTATTGTTTATGTTTTGTGTATTTTTTAATTTTTGAATGTACCTACTTGTTTTTTAGTTCCTTTAAAAGATAAAATAAAAGACTAATTTTTTTTTATAAAAACTGTGTACCTACTAAGTCTTTTTTTGTGTTCAAATATATAATTTTAAATGCATATTTTAAGTGCATATTTCCCATTTTTAAGAGCATATTTTAAGCGCATATTTTGCGTTTTTAAGTGCATGGAAATCCTAGCCCTATTGATAAGATATAATGGCGACTCGTTATTTATTGTGGACCTTAACTAAATATTTTTAAATATAAATAATGCAAACAATGACTTGATTTATAAAAAAAGGACAAAGTTATAATTACTTCCTCTTAATTTTATAATTAAAAAAAAAAAAAAAAACAAGAAAAAAAGCAAACACCATAATACTGACCCTCTTAAACTTCGCCATTTATTTACTTTCAAAACAATATCTACCTCCTGTAGATTTTTATTTAAAGAAAAAGATACTCATCATCCACGTAGATATTTCTAAAGAAGACACCAGCTTCTGATGATGTGCTCTATAGAATTGTTTGTGCTTTGAGTTTGTAAATGAAAGTATTATATTTAACTTGCCTTTCAATATTCGTGGGTGGAATAGCTTATTGTTAAGTTGCTTGCTTGATTCTGTATCAAACAAAAAAATATAAATTTATACAACAACAAAACATTTTTGCGCTTGATGAAAATACCCTGCAGATGTAAGAAAAAAAAAAACAGAAAAAGGATACGGATATAGGTAGAAGAAGAAAAGAAATATAATAATTAAAAATTCACCCCTTAATACACAAAAACCATCAAGACAAGCATGAGACGAGTTATAAATAAAATGTCGTCTTTTCCCCCAAAATTAATGGCTCTATATAGATGCGGAGGATAACATCAACTCATTTTGCTCATTTTATGCCAAAGTCTAGAAAGAATACTTTAGTAGGTTAGCGCTAGGTAGATATGTACAATACATGGATATAGAGTAGTGGTGGTATTTTTGTCCCTTAACGATTCGACTCGACGACACATAGACCGGAAAAGGGATGTGGGTATAGTGGGTGGACAGGACATATAGGATAGGACAGGGATGATGGTTTTTTCCGCATTTATGTGCATTTTGAAAATTGTGCGTCTAGTTTTCTTAATTAGCAGACATTTATCTGTTTATATAGCTATAGCTATATAAGTACATAGATATATACAAAGAATAGACTTGAGTAGATATTGCTTCATTTATGAGAGACGCCACTCCGCCGGCTGCTTTCTTGCTGGACAACTGCAACGCCCAGGGTGGAAAATGTATTACCCACCACCAAAACCAACATAAATAAATTAATAAATTTTCTTTTGTTTTATTATAAGGTTATGTACATAAGGCAACAAGAAGAAATGATAAAATTTGTCAAATGTGGGGTAAGTTATGGGTAAATAAGCATCTATAAATATATCAAGTACATGATAGAGTTGATTCAAGCATTCAAAAATATTTTAATATCAAAATATCTTTCTAGACAACTAAATACCTATGTGTAAAGTATAGGTTCACTAAGGTAAGCTTTAACATAGGTTTATACGATACACGTGTTATTTTCTTACACGGCTAAGGCAGGTATGTATAATATGTCACTTTAAATTTAAGTAAAAGTTATTTCTTGAAAGTATATTCTTCCAAGCACCTGTAAACGGTGTTTGATTAAACATTTAAAATTAAGTTAATAAAAGAAGTCAATAAGCACTCAATCACAAAACAAAAACCTTTTCGAACTTCACCCACTATACCACCAGCAGCGCCACCTTCAATTCGAATATCATGAAAAATAACTCAAAATCGCAAAATAAAACTCACTTAATTTTATATTTCATGAAAGAAAATGAGTTGAGTCAATTTTTACAAAAATGGTAGTAGAAATGGCTATAACCATCTTGAGAGAAAAATAATTCAATGAGAGGGAAACAAAATATACACATTCATTACACACAATGAAGTTAAAGTTCGATAAATGAAAGGGGAATTTTTTTCGCTGAGTTCAGTGAATTAAGCCACACCTACTTTTGTTGATAGAAATCGCATGAGTTTTAAGTTGTGGTGTAGTGATAGTTTTTGTTATAGCTTGATAGTTAGTTCTTTTTTTAAGTTATGAAGAAGTATATCAGTTGTTAAGCTAGAGAGGTGTGAAGGTGGATTGAGGAAGAATTATATTAACCTATTTTTATGGATAAGTTGAATGCAAGGGGGGAGTCGAAGATATTGATTTATAGAGGCGTATTCTTAAATTTGTGTGTAGATAAATTAGTAAAATAGGTAGTTTTATTTTATAGAAAAATTGTAAGAATTATGGGAAAATATTTACCAATAATATTAATTTTCAAGCCTCAAAAGGCCTTTTGCACCTTTATTTGTTTTTTAAGTTTTTTCTATTAACATTAGTTGTATCTCAGTGAAGACTCCAAAAATAAAAACTTAATTTCAGTTAAAAAATTCGAATTGTGAAAATGTTCGTAATAATTAGATATGTATATAAAAACAAGACTAAAATGCGAAGCACACTAAAAAATTTCCCATAAATTAGTCGCAATGAAAACATGCAATTGATATTTTTCTGTAATTTATATTTATTTAAGAAACTTCAAAAAGTTTGTATTTAAAACACATTTTGCAGTGTTTTTTTCCTTAACTTAAAAACTATTATAGTGTAAAGTCCAAAAATAGTCCAAAATGAATATCATTGTTTGTTTAGTATTAATTTTGAGTTTTTCAAAAAGTCTTCCAAGAACATAATTCTTTTTGTATGATATTATTCTGTTTTTTAAAATATTCAAGCTTAAAAAAACATTGCTCAGGTTTTTTGGTTGTTCAAAAAAATTGGTTTGACAGGTTCTCTAGTCTTGTAAGAAACATTGTAAATTAAATTTTTCTAAACAAAAATAACAACAAAAAAAAATAAGTTTGATTTCAATATCTGTTTTTGTTTGGGACATTTTTAGTTGAAAATTAGTTTTAGTAGAATATTTTGAAAGTTTGGGTTTTGGATTTTTCTTAAACAATATCACATTAACAAGTACATTTTGCATAAAATACAATAATCTTGAAGTCAATATCTTCATAATATTCTCGAGATATTGGAATAAAACATCAGTTTTTATAAATTTTGCACTTTTTTACATTCTTTTTTTTTTTTGTATAAAACTCATAATTGATTGGATTTTTTAAAAATTTAAATAAATGTTAAAAACAATACTTTTGTAAGGTAAAGTAAGTTTGAAGGCAATATTTTCAATGTTTGCCAAAATAATTGAAGGTTTTTATTAATTGTGAAAAAACCGTTACTTCAATTTGTCTCAAAATTATCAAAACCATTATACTTAGTTGCATACATATATATACAGTATATTTTATAACAATTTGATATCACGTCACTATGTAACGGGTTATCCATTTTACGGTTGGATAAGTATAGGACTGAAATTCGTCATCTATCCAACTAAGTTGTTAAACCAATTTTTTGTTGTCAGTTGAAAATTTGACATTTACGAAAGTGGATCGCTCAATTATCAAAAAACGCATACAAATTGTTAAAACGTACTACAAAAATGGAGATTCTGCCTCAGCCACATATCGTGCTTTAAGATGAGATTATGGACAGACAGACAGGCATTGAACAGAGGCCATTACATCCACAAAACGTCACCATTTGGTCAGGAGGTGTCATTGGACCTTACTTTTCCCAAAACGACGATGGAACGACTGTCATCGTCAATTCGGAGCGTTATGGACATAATGCCACACATCTTGAGCGAATAAGGCTCACATCTTGAGCAAGAGACATTTCCTGGCCGCGTAATTTTTCGGCGTGGCGATATCAATTGGCTACCAAGATCATACGATTTGACACCGCTGGACGTGTTTTTAGGGGCTCTGCAAAATACCGTTTTTATGCAGATAAACCTTTAACTCTTGAAAACTTCAAAATTAACATTCGTCAAGTTATTGCTGAGATACCACCCAATATGGTTAAAAAGTGGTCGAAAATTGCCTCAAAGGAATCGATGCTTGCAACAATTCGCGTGGTGGTCATTAAAATGATGTGTTTCACACATAATGTCAACGGTAAAAATTTATAATAAAAAAGAAATACCATGACACCAAATTTTGTTTATGTGTTTTATTTAAGTTTTCTTTTGAAACCGCAAAATGGATAGCCCTGTATTATTATTATTATTTTTGAATTAAGTGACAAATTACAAAGACTAATTGTTTCAGCTATTAAACATAAGTTTTTACCTGCATGAAACAAAAAAAAAACTGAAACGTATGGAAATTTTTTCAATTTTGTTTTATCTTTTTTTAAATAACAAAATTTTTGTTGTGTTAAAGTTTAATTTTGAAATTAAACTAACTAAGTTAAATCCCATCACTTTGGCCTAGCTTAAAAGGCGTGTTAACTCAGCAATAATTATTTGAAAAATTTCGTAATGAATGTGTTCTCAAATATGTTATTGATACTAATCAAGTAAAAACTTAAAGATGACGATGAATATATTGAAATGTCATGTATTGAAATCTATAGTTATGTTTGGCTTCATGCCGAAACCATTACAAAATTTCGTACTAGAGCCTTTTTCGATTATTTAAATTAATATTATCGTGGAACGCAAAACCCCGCTCATTAGACGACGAATGAATTACACATTTTTTACAGTTTTTGATTAACCAGCAAAATTTGGAAGCATTCATCGCTGCTTGATTTACATGAAAGTGAAAGCGTATATTTAAAAATTTTTAGTTAAAGTGCAAAATTAATTTTTAAGTCCAATTAAAAAATCAGTAAACATACACGTTGTCGTCAGTGAAATGTGACTAAAAACTGAAAACGTACCTTTTTATTATATTTATTTTAATTCAATCATTTATATATGCATTCAAAATTAAAAGCTAAAAACAAATTAACTAAATGTACCGGACTTAAAACATATTTTTGAATTTTTGTTTGCGTAGTTTAATTCAGTTAGAAACAGAAATGTTTTAATATTACTCGTATATTACAATATATAACTGAATAAATATTGTGTAAAAATGCTGATAAAGTCCTAATATATTTACCATGTTTAAAAAATATAACGAAAACTTAAGTAGATATTATGATCTATGAAAAAAACACAGGTTTTGAATGTAAAAATGAAAATACAATATTACACAGAATTTAATAAAAAGAAAAAAAAATAATTTATGTAAAAATGTGTTCTTTTTTCTAATGCCATTTTGATTAAACAAGTACTTTTGAAATAGCCAAGCTTAATTCTTAGTCACTTATCGAACCGTGAAACTTAACATTATGCATCAGTCTTTATTCAAAAATTCAAGTATGTTGCTTTATTAATTTCCTTTTCAGTAGTTTTATATGGCTAAAATAATTAATACTCCTTATTTTGAGTAGCTTTCATGTTATAAACTCAGGTCTATACGGTATCTAATATTGTATCTAACGCCAGTTTCATTCGAGTGCACAAATAGGAACACCATTTCCAAATGATCAGTTGAACTACGGAGATGTACAGATGACCGAAGTTGTTTCCAACGTGCCAAATTTAAAACTATGTTGCATCTTTACTTAGACAAACAATTGAACACTCTTTGAAAACAAATATTTATGTTTTGAATAATATCGGAGCATTGAAAAAAATTATGAACAAACAATATTTTCATAACTTTTTAACGACATGACATGACTTATGCCCAATACACTTGCTTTGCCTTACATAGCAAAGTTTTTCAAAAGAAAAAAGTAATGAGAAAGTTAAAACAAAGAAATGTGAGTTTTACCACAATTTCAAAATGCGCCGTTTATTCTTCTGCATAGATAACAAAAATTAAAAACCGATAATCTTGTTTACAAAATAAATTTCAAAAATTCTTCTATTTTTAAATATTTATAGTTCACTTGTTTCCTTAAAAATTAACCTGATGTAGGCATAAGACATCCAAATTTGAAAATACAAGTAAACACCTTTGAAGGTTATAACTTCTGTCACCAACACTCGTTCTTTATCAAAATCAATTAAAAAAAAACTTTCCCTTATTTTATTCTATTTATTACGCAGTGAAAATTGCTCCAAATCCGCCCATAAGTTAGGCCAGACTCAATAACTTGTTGCTGATGCTTGACTTCCCACAAACGTGTGTTCTTCAAAAACTCCAAACATATTGAAGTAAATTTAGTGCCCCAGGACAGTAAAAAAACAGTCGACTTCGATGAGCTATTAAAAAAAACGTTCTACATAGCCACTTCCAATTTTATTTATTTTTTTAACCAACAAAACACTATACCATCACCACCTCTCGCACTCACCTTCAACCTTCAACCACCACCTCATCATAAACAGGCAGTCTATTTCATCATCATCTCCTTGAAAATAAATTTTTAATTTCTTTTTCCAATTTGCCATTTGTGGGGGTGAATAAACATAAACAGAGATACATCCAAGCCAAGAGACACCCTCTAAAAAAGACACACTCCCTCACATATCCTCAAATGCACTTCAAACTGAGAATAACGACGGCGACGCGGACGGTGGACGGACGGACGGTGGTGGTAGTGTCGCCTGCGGGTACTCAGGTGTTTTTTGTTAAACCAAATTATAATTTCAAATATAAATTTTATATCATTTGTTTGTCGATTAAATGCGGGGGCGTTAACTTCTTGTTATTTTATTATGCATTTGACAGTTGTTCATTTCGAGGTGGAAATAAATATTTCTGTTTTTTATTATTTATTTATTTTTGTTGTTTTTCGTTTTGCACGTTCAGAATTAAGTTGAAGGCTGAGAAGCAGGCTTACATATTATATGTAGAGAAAAATATCATGCATTTTTGTCATCACCTTCTCACGAATTCAGAATTAATATAAAAACTCATTTTAGAAACGCTTCGACGACGACGTCGCGACGACTCGGGCGGATGCGAGAAATATTCCTCAAAATATGCTTTTTCGAATTCCGCATCATCAGAAGGTATCCCCCTTGGTGCGTTCTTGTCGGTCGAGTCGGAATTACATCCTTCGCGCTGCGCGCTGCGCGCATCTTCTTCACTCAATCGCGATCACATAAATAACATCGGGTCGGCAAAAATATCATTGCGATCATAAATATTATTCTGCGTTATTCCGTTTATCGCACCTTTTGGTGGCATTTGGTAGAAGTTGCTTCGTCAGCGGTACCATAAAAAAAACCGCTCCACCTTGGTGCGAAACAATAACACAAAAACAATAACAATATTGAATATCTATAGGTTAGGTGTCTTCCACCAGAGACGCTCTGTCTGCGGATTCTGGGATTTTTTTTTTAAAGTTCGTTCGCACGAGGGCAAGTATTGGATTCGATGAAACATAAGCTTCATAGGAACTTGGCTTTCTATAAAGGGTCTTTCTCAGATTGTTTCTATTACCAGTTCTGGGTAAGAGAAATTGGTAATCATTGATCTTTATCACTCGACGTTGACGTTGTTCAACTGGCCAATGTGACATTTCCCTGAAACAGGTTTATATCGATTAAAATTAAGGTCTGTTTTCAATTGTCCAGACCTATTTGCGAACACTCGTCTATGACTGAGGTCTCTTACCTTCGCTTCAGTTCCTGAATCAGTTGAATGTTGTACGAGTACAGGCACTAAATTTCTACAAAATGTTTTGCAAGTTGTGGATTGAGAAAAACATAGTTTTCTTTGGTGTCGTGAAGTCTCATGCGTACTGTCATCAATAACGACGATGCTTTTCTCTGGCTATGAAGATTGTGGTGGACAACTTTTGAACTCTGATGTCATCATTAGTCATTAAATAAATAACATCAAACTTGACAGATGTAGCTTTAACAATATAGCTGCTATTAACTGTCAAAGTTCAAAACCCCCTATTGGAAAATCTTTTCCAATCCATTATTTCAAGCAACGTGGAAACAGTGTTATAGACATCCATTGGTCTTCTCAAGACAAAAGAGAACTCTTAAGTTACTAAGTATACATAAACCCAAGTTTATTATTTTCAAATACCATTAACCAATCTTATTTGAAACCTCTTTTATGAGCATTACCCTGCGACACTTTTGTTGGGTTTAATATCTTCAATGTTTTTTTTTTTATTTAGTGCTTCAATCCAACACCTGAATCACATACTTCGCCAAAACAAAAGATCCCAACAGACTCAGAATCTTTTATAATGTAGTCTTGAGCATCAGATAACTGGTAAACTGGAAAACTGATGGCATAAACATCAATGTGTTTGCCCTTCAAAAATTTATGAAACACCAAAAGACCGCAAAATTCTGCGGTAGCAGTGCTACCGGCTGCTTCGGCTGGTCTCTGCCCATAACGGAAAAGATGATGATGATGATGGTCATCATCAATGCGTCCAAAAATGGCCAAAACGTCCAAGAGTTAGTAAAAATACCTATGCAAAGTGCTATACTATATATATACTATAAGGATAATGCATCCGTCCTGCCACTGCCACTGCCACCGCCGCCAACGTCATCACTATCACCAACAAAAGGATACTCTAACTCTTCGCATCCAGAAGGAAACCTTAGTCAAAAAATACAAAAAAAAAAACAAAAAGATGAAAAATATTGAATAAATGAATAAATTTTTGAACTTTGTTTCTTATGTTCCTGGTACGACTTACGTACCTTTTGAAGTTACTCGTATATAGTGATGCATGATGCTGATGGTTTTTTTTTTGATGTTTTCCAAGGTGTAGAAATATGATTGCTGATGGTACGAGGTGGCATGCCGGCTGGCGGTGGTGGTGATGGCAGTTCAGGAGCTGTGTGTTGCATGATGCTGATGCCACTTCAGACTTCTCGTAGAAGCATCGTGTTCAACATGAGATAGTGTAACAAGCCACAACGATAGATCCTATCGTGCGATGCGCGTAATTTTATATTCATTTATTCTTGGGCGATTGTTCTCGTTTTGCGTTTACTCCTAAAGTCTTATATACGCCAGAGTATATTTTATCTGTGATTTGACTTCTTGGAGAGGTGACAGATTTTTAACTTGTGTCCTTTTTGCCTTTTGGAATTCCACACTGGCGTATTCTTATACTCTTAAAGTCATATCGTTTGGCACATTCGATTGTGTCATATATTCGTACCATCAGTCCTAGATAAGTCCTGCATAGTAGATAAGTTGTTAGCTAGATTGGATAGATCTGGTATCTGGAAGTGGAGTCATGTTGTTTTACAAAATGCACTTTGTATGATTGAAAAAAGAACATTTCCATATAGAAGATATCTTTGGATATTGTATATCGCGAACGAAGTTAGTAAAAGAAAAAGAAAAAGAAAAAAAAAAGAATTTAAATAACTAAAAATTCATAATAATTTGTTTAATATAATATAAGTCATATTTAAATACGTATTAAGTTTTAGTCTATTCCGTTTTTTGACGTAATTATTAACTTTCCATAGGAAGTTATTGTAATCGGTCCGATTTGTCGAATTGAAAATGTTGACTTTTCTCGACGTTTCAAGGTCCCTAGAGTTGGAATAAAAGATTTTTAGAAAGATCTCTGTGCGTGCGTGTGTACGTACGTTCGCGATGTTTTTTCGTCGTTTATAGTAAGGCAGAAAGACGCAGAAAGGGCTCTCAAGAAAATTGCGTGGGTGGTTTTTTTTTACCATAGCAGTTTAAAAAGAAGGTGAAAATTTTGGTTAACCCTAAATATTTCACGAACGAATAACGCTAGAGACTTGAATTAAATTTTATATTATATATTGTAACGTGATACCAAACAAATATATTTTTGGAAAAAATAGAAACCTAAAAACAAGTATTAATACAAATTGGTAAACATTTATTTTCGACTCAAATATTTTTCAAAACTTTGAGATATTGACTTTAAACTAATTTTATATTTTAAAAAATATTGTTGTCAATATTTAGTAAAATTTTGAGAAAAATCGAATTGTAAGTTTTTTTTACAAAAAAATAAAAACTAAACAAACATTTATAAAAGTTGGTAAAAATTGATTTTCGACTCAAATATCTTTTCAAGACTTTAAGACATTGGCTTTAAACTAATTTTTTGTTATAAGCAACATTGTTTTCAATATTCGGTAAAATTTTGAGAAAAATCGAATTGGCAGTTTTTTTTACAAAAAATAAAAACCTAAAAAAAAAAAAAAAACAATACAATACTTAGTAAAAATTTACTTTCGACTCAAATATCCGTTCAAAAATTAAAAATATTTTCTTCAATCTTATTTTATCTCACAGAAAATATTGTTTTCGACGTTCAGTAAATTTTTTATAAAAATCCAACAGTCAGTTTTTTCATAAAAAAATAAAATCTACAAAAAAAATTTACGCAAAATTGGTAAAAATTGATGTTCGGTTTTCGATATCTCGTGAACAATAGAAGATATTGACTTTAAATTAATTTCATTCATCCAATTTGTATTTGTTTATATAAGAAATAATTTTTTTAAGAAATGCTACTAAAATTGGTAAAAATTGGTTTTCGACTAAAAATCTCGTTAACAAAAAAATAATTTCGAAATCAAACTATTTCATTATATGCAAAATATTATTGGTAGTTTTTAAATTTTTAAGAATAATTCAACTGAGAACTTTTTTAACAAAACACGAAAACCTACAAACTTTTAAGCAAGACAAATCGACAGACAGGATGGGAAGTTATCAGTGTGGGTCGCATCCCAGCCTCTTTTTTTAAATTTTTTAATATTGCTGCAAATTGTTCCTTGCTCTTAGTAAGCTTTTGAAATTGTTACGAGTAGTGAAAACAGTGAAAGAATGTAGTGTTTTTACCAGCAAAAACGTATCTTTTGCGAGAGGTTAAAAGGAGAGGAAAAAAGGTTTGCTCCGACTAATTTTGGCTGATGTATCAAATAATCCATGGTATTGCTTCTTAGCAAACAGAAGGCGAGGAAACTGAACTGATTAGTTGGTTTGAATTTTAATTTTTATGTCCAATGCCTTCCATCTTTAGAAATCATAGAATATTAAACCTCAAAAACATTTAATGTACCCATGTTGAAATTCCTCTAGAGTTTTATTTTGTTCTACGACAAATTGAAACGGTTTTTGTAGGTTATGAATCAATTTTTGAAATAGCCCACTATTTTGATTGTATTGAAATCTTACCCACCGTGGCTCAAACAAATGCATTTATTCTGTTCAGTTAGAGACGGAGTTGGTTAAAAAGGAATCATACGTTTTTATAAAGGGTTGGGTTCGAAATCCTGGTTTTTATATTCGGGACGGGACGGAAGACGACATTGTAAAATTATTTCTTCGGGATTTTAAAAAGCGGGATTCCGATACGCTCCCTTTTTTAAATGCGGTAGAAACTAATGAAACGTAAGATAAAGTCAAGAAATCAAGAAAGAGTTTCTAAGAACAATATTTTAAGTAATTGCAACTTGGTGATCTTGGTTTAGAAAAATATAATTTTTAGCAATATTCTAACGAAATACTTCGATATTGATACCTGAGTATATATTTTTGAGGGGACCATGTGTGCTTAAAAGCTTCATTTATAACGATATTATTTGAGTTTCTTTCACAGTTGCGGATAATTTGATTTATTTTAAATGTTACTTTAAGGAAATGACTTATTTTTAATTGAAATTTTAAATTTTCAAATTGATCTTACCATGTTTTGAAATGTTTTTTTTTGGTATAATTGATTACGTCAATTTCAATTCTTTCGTTCATTTCGGGTGAGACTTTAAAAGTTACCTATGTATACATTTTTCAAAATGTTGGCTCAAAAAAATTGAATTGGTTTTCAAATATTTCCACACTTTTGCATTTAAAAAATATTAATTTTCCGTGACACAATCGGTTAAAAGTTTTGAAATATTTATTTATTGTGTTTTTGAATCCTGAATGTATTAATAGGGAATTCGCTGTCTTAAAAATTAAATCATGAGATCAGCTATGGCCTTTGTTTCAAAATTATTTGATTTTATTATTTCAAAGCTATGATAGACATATTAAATTATAAATTTCAGAATTTTGAAAAGGCAAAGTATAATAGAGATGTACCTAATTGAATTTCTTCAAAATAACTTTTACAGCAACACTTGTTTTAAAGGGTTTTCGATTTTTGAGTTGTTCATACATTTTTTTTAGATGCCAAAAAAGAATAAACATAAAAAGTTATATGTAATAAAGGGTTTTTCAATAAGGGCGGGTAGATGTTGTCAATGTCAATCGTGGCGTTTGCTATGTGGCATGTAGCGCCGCCGCCGCCGTCCTGCTGGAACCACATGTCGTCTAGGTCCATATGGTTTAATTTGGGCCATAAGAAATTAGTTATCATCTTTATGTAGCGCTCGTTGTTGACGGTTACCGCCTCACTAACGTCTTTTTCAAAAAATTACGGACCAATTACGCCGCCGCCCCAAAATCAAGACCAAACGGTAACTTTTTGAGGATTCATTATCACCTGGTGAACCTTGCGTGGGTTGGTGTCGTCCCATAGACGGCAATTTTGCTTGTTAACTCAGCCATTCATCCAAAAATGCGCATCATTACTAAAGATGATTTTTCGTCCAAAATTGGGGTCCTGTTCCAAACTATTTGAAGCCCAGTCCACGAAAAAACGGCGTTGTCTATGGTCATGAACTTTGAGCTCCTGGGCCAGTTGCACCTTGTACGGATGTAGGCCCAAGTCCCGACGCAAAATTCGTCAAGTTGAAGTCTGCGAAGGGCCGAGTTCTTGTGCACGGCGAGGAATAGACTGCCTCGGGTTCTGCTGTACACTTTCACGGAGCGCGGTGATGTTCTCGGCCGATTCTGCATTCCTTGAACGTACGGGTATTGGTTGATTGTTTACTGAA
This sequence comes from Eupeodes latifasciatus, assembly GCA_920104205.1. NCBI lineage: Eukaryota > Metazoa > Arthropoda > Insecta > Diptera > Syrphidae > Eupeodes > Eupeodes latifasciatus. The sequence continues at coordinate 119,892,444 of OV049925.1, read as the reverse complement.
CCGGTCGTCTCAAATTTGGCCACCAAACGTTGAAGAGTCGGCTGTGAAGGGCCACCACGTCTACCGTAAAATGAGCGCAATGCGCGCAAAACAAGACAAAAGATTTGACAGATGTCACCAAAACAAAATGGCCGCTACGGAGCGCCAAAATCTACCCGAGCCAATTTAAAAACCCTATATTATGTATAATATGGCCATTAGTATATTTAGGACTTTGGAACAAATAAAATTATTAAACCATATTTATTCATTACACGTACATTTTATAGAAAAATAATGATGTATACTAAAAATTAATTGTTCATCCCTAATTTTGCAGAATTGTGTTGTGTTTTTGAAATTTTTGAATTTTTATTCATTTGATTCAACAATTTTTTGCGATTTGTTGCTCTAACATACATATTTGAAGTAAATCTAATTCTAATTTTCTAAAAATTGTGAGAATTCGAAAACTTACTAGACGTTACTTGGGTAAGAGTTCTTTCTGTGCGATTGTATATAGACCTTGATAATGGAAATGAAAAATCATTCACGGTCTAGATATGAAAACTAACTCAGCTTTTGTATATCCACCCTATGGTATACCTTATCAATACCTTCTAAGCCAAACATAGTACTCAATATATTATCCACATATTTCTTCCATCAGAGTACAGATTGTATTTACTATAATTTCTTATGCACATCGTACATATGTATGTATCTTGACGTATCCCAATTCATATGGGAATATGGCCTAAAGTTATTCTAGAAATTAATTACTGTCCAATTGTTGATTCATAAGATCGCACACCAACGGGGCCATTAAGCCATACGTTAATATCTCGTCCACTCCATCGTCTTCGTTGTCTGCCTTTTTTTTTGGTTGCTCCACAAAGTAGACGGACGTCATCTTCGTCGTTGGTAGTTGGTCGGCCGGTCGGTCGTAGTCATCATTCGCAAAAGATTTAGAGCAATAAAAAATATTTTCCATGTCTATTTGACCACAACTTTACTATAGCCGACCAACGACACCGCCACTGCCACTGCCGGCCGGCCGGCCCCCATCGAAGCTAATTCTGATGCTGCTGGTGATGCTGATGCCATAGCTGCTAGTTCCTTCCTTGTATCTCAGTTTAGTTAGGTTTGCTTTGGATTGGTGATGAAGAAATTGTCCAACGCCACCGCCGCCACCACACAACGTTGAACCTAGAAAAGTTACCTGCCATTAATTAGTCACTTGATTTATGAATTCTGCGATAGCACCAACAAATGTGGTACGTGGCCTTATAAGCCTTGGCGGGCAAATAGTCATCGATCTGTAGGCTGCCGCTTCCACGCCGCTGTTTGCTTCTGCCGGACTGCTGCTGCTCAAATCTAATATGTTAGTATATATGGGAGTACAGAGGGACCCGCTGCGGTGCGCACACTCTTGAGATAGTACAGCGCAGCGCCATCCTTGGCCATGTAAATATGATCTAGGCCGTTCATCTAAGTAGAGGACGGGCGGCGGCAGCAGCGAGGCAGTGAGGTGCGGCACGGTGCACCCGATGTCTGTCGACGAAGACGACACGGGGAGTTGATGTCCACTGCCACGATGGCGATGGTGGCGGCGCGGCGGCGGGGCGCTGAACCAGCCTCTCCTAGAAGGAAAATGAGATGAATCTGTTGCTTTAATTCTGCGGGCGAGCATAATTCTTCATCATTGTGTTAATTGGAGTGTTATCCTAGTCGGCAGACTGTTTGCTCTTTATACCTCATACCTTCCTCTCCTCATCGTCATATCATCAACAAGCTTTTCTTTGGCTCTAGGTACGTACATAAATACATATGTCTAAGCCTATATAGGTAAGTTGCAAGCAGCGGCGGCCGGCGGTGGCGGCATCTCATGTCGTGCACAAAGCACTGAGGAATTTTCCATTTTTAGAGATATATTTATTTTTAATAAATTACGTGTGGGTTGTAAATCTTAAAGCTGCGAGAACTAGAATTATAGTTATAGACTTTATACACAATTATTTATACAGAAGCACGGATCAGGGGATGGCTTGGGTAGACTTTTCCAGAAGAAATTGCTTTTTAAGTTAGAAATACTGGTATATTTGGGTATGTAAAGTAGACATATTATCTGAATATTAGCGAATAATCAAATAAATGATCCAGCACAATTTTAATGTCCTCCTTCTCAATAATCTGTTATCTATTCGGATATTTAACATTATCCGAATATTTCCGGTATTTAATAAGTTGATATGTTTCTGCTATTCGAATAATCCGGACTATGTTTGCAAAGAAACTTACAACTCCTGCATCTCAACTAATGCTTCAAACAAAATTAAAATCATAAAGTTTTTCACATATCTGCATATTAATGGGATATTTAGAATCCGAACCGTGCGGATATTTCCAGTTATCCGGATAATAAAATAAGACACTTATAATAAAATAATTTCCCAATTCTCAACAATCATTTAACTACACGGGTATCCGAACATTTCCAAAATAAAAACTACAAATGAGGATCTATGTCCGATATCCGGAATATCCGAAATGCGTTTGGCTCCCAGTCAGCGGCTAGTAAAGAAGTACAACTCTCAAGTCTCAATTATTGTATTAAGCTCTATTCGAATTTTGAAACAATTAAGATATCCAAATTCAAATTCATATTAACGATATGAAACATCAATGATCCGAATCATTCGGATATCCCATGCATCCGAAATGTTTTGAAGCGCAATCTTCAACTTCATCACATTAGATGTTTTGTTTTTGTCAATTTGCAGCTATTTTGTAAGAAATTTTCTTTATGCCACTGCTGTTCGCACATATGTCAGTTCGTATAGACCAAAAGATTCTGACTTTAAACTGTCTGAAAATCAATCAACCCATAACCTCTGATTTTGGATGACAATTTTCATAAAAAAAATAATAGTAGATTTAATGTCAATGTGCAGTGACATTTGCCGCCTATTCCTTATTCTATATCTCTAACATAAATGTCAAAGCGCTATTATTCGTGACGCCATTTGCAAAATTAAAGGTCCATTCACATTGTGACATTTTATTAACTGTCAGATAATTTACAATATAATATGCAGCACATCAAAAAACTATGTTAAAACTTAATGTGCCATAATTGTGCGAATACGAAAAACCATCCCACTGATAGTCACCAAGGTGGCATGCAATATTTACATCTCACGACACTAATGAATCCTTCTGCGGGGTCCTCGTTTTCATCTTCACCTTCGCCTTCCTCTTATTCTCCATCGTTTCGTCGCCGTCGTCGTCGTCGTCATCATCATCGTCGTCATCGTCTTTGCCTTCGACCATTTCATCGCAGCGGAACAGAATCCTATTAGTTACCCCCGTTGCAATCGCCATTTTCATATACTTATCATGGAATTCATTTGCTGAAGTTCAGCGATAACAGAGTCTTCATCGTAAGCAGTTGCGTTGCACTTTGCTGCCCTCAGCTCCTGCTAGTTGCTGCCATCGCCACTGCTCGACGTCTCGCGTAGTCGTCGGTCGCTGCCGCTGCCGCCACTGCTGTTTTGCGCTCTTGAGGAGACCTTAGGCCATCTAGCAAAAGTCAGCCAATAGCATAAGATAGCTGCTTTGCATGGCTGGTTGCGCGGCTATAAGTTTTAACTTTAGTATTTTTTTTTGTTTACGTTTTAAATGTGTTATTTTTTTCACGGTTTTCTTTGGTCTTCATTTTGAAAAATGTTGGTTTTTAGTTATTAATATGAAGAAAATGATCTTATCTTCTCGACTGTGCTCTTATTTATTGCCACCGTCGTTGTCTTCTTCGTCGTCGCTGTCGACGACGCACGGTCATTCCCGTCATATACCTTAGTGTGGTGTTCCTGTGCTCTAAGACAACGCAACCGCACGGCTACGATGGTGAGTTGCGTCATTCCCGGAGGCTCTTTAAGAAGGAAGAAAGAACCTCTAACTAAACTGCGAGCGAGAAACAAAAAACAAAAAACTGGAGCAAGAAAACTTATTTGGAAAATGTTATCCCACATCATCAGAGAATATAAAGTTGATTTACATATTGTTGCGACTAATGGTGATTGCCTAACACAGGTTTTAAAGATTTTGTCATCTTTCAGTGTCACAGACCACACATATTAATAGTTTTATTATTTGGTTAACCATTTTAGAATCTTTATAACTCTTTTCATTTCTAAGAATAACCAGAAATATCACCAACAACAGACAGAAGTGTTAGAATCAATTACTAATGTTTAGAAATGAGGACTTAGATTTGCTTGATGAAATTACACTGAACAAAAATATTAAAAATTTGTAAGATCCTTATTGAGACTTCATTACATATCTAAAAAATCTTATTTCATTCTGTCCAAACGTACCCTCAGAAGATTTGTCAAAAAGAAATCGTTACATAAAAAAAGTGTGTATACGCCTCAGTGAACATTTTTTTTCCTCTGAATTTTATTGAAAATTGCGATTGATCTGGATGTTGCAATACTTTAAAGGCACAAATAGCTTTTAAGAACAATTATTACTAGTGAATATAAACAAGCCCTTAAACTTCAATGGATATCGACTTAAGATTGTAAGCATAAAATTCGAAAACATGTTTCTCAAAAGAATATGTTTGCATACGCTGACAATATGAAAAATAAAATGTTAATTAGAGGATTGAAAATTTAAAAACAAGACTTCGCGAAAATAAGACCCTGGGACATTTTTGGGATTATTTTAAGGAGTTTCTATAAAATATTGCAAGTCCAAAACACCTAGGTTAGGTTAGGTTGGAGTGGCTGTCTAGATGTCATTGACTCACTTAGACCTCAAGGGTCCATTGTGATACCACTAATGAGGTTACTCATGGGAGAGTAATGAAAATTAAACAAACCATTTTGTGCTTTTAATAAAGTTAGAGAGACACTTTGTGTCAATCGTTGCCAGTTCACTGGTATTGTCGAAGAAGGGATTACCGAGAAAGTTATTCCTTCTAATGGAGAGTGCTGGACATGTACATAGAAGGTGTTGGACTGTTTCCTCTTCCTCCTCGTCCATGCAGCTTCTACAGAAGTCATTTGTGTAGACCCCTAGCCTCAGAGCATGTCTTCCTATGAGGCAGTGTCCTGTTATTACTCCAATTGTAGAGCTTATATTTTGTCTGCTCAAGGATATCAAGCCTTTTGACCGATTTAAGTTTATGCTTGGCCATTTTTGCCTGGTTGCTAGGCAGGTGGTACTCTGTGACCATCTAGCATTTGTTGCTTCTAGAGCATACTGCTTGAGAAGATATTTGCATGTAGCAAGTGGTGTTCCTATGTTATGTTTTTGTCTAACATAAGGCAGAAGTGTTCCGTTTTTGGCGAGCTCATCGGATTTGCAATTTCCCGGAATGTCTCTGTGGTCCGGCACTCAAATGAGGTGAATATTAAACTGTTCTGTCATCTCATTCAGAGAAGATCGACAATCGTGGACTACTTGTGAGTTTGTGGAGACAGACGCGAGAGATTTAAGAGCGGCCTGGCTGTCCGAGAAGATTCGTATATCCTTGCAAGATATAACGTTTTCTTTGAGCCAGGATAGTGCTTCTTTAATCGCCATTACTTCTGCCTGGAATACACTGCATTGATTGGGAAGTCTATATGATAGACTTAGATTCAGTTGTTCCGAATAGATACCACTTCCAACTCCGTAATCGGTCTTTGAACCGTCTGTATAGAAGTGTATCACATTGTCTTCCAGGGGTCTCTCTTCTTCCCAGGAGGACCTTGAAGGGATGGACACATGGAAGCTTTTACCGAATACCGTTTTAGGGGTGGTATAGTCTAAGCAATCTGGGATAGATCTAAAATTGTCTAGAATGGTAGTATGTCCAGTATTGTTACTGTTCCATTGAGAGGTGGCTCTAAGCCTCACACATGAGTTGGCTGCCACCATTTTGGAGAAGATGTCAAGAGGTGTTAGGTTTAAAATCACATCCAGGGCTGCGGTTGGTGTTGAGCGAAGTGCTCCTGTGATGCACATACATACCTACTGACCGCTGGACTTTGATGAACTTATTTAGATTTACCATCTTGTCCAGTGCGGTCCACCATACGACAACTCCATAAATGAGTATCGGTCTAATTACCGAAGTGTAAAGCCAGTGGGTTATTTTTGGGGAGAAGCCCCATTTTGATCCTATGGCCTTTTTACAAGTAAAAAGCGCTACAGTAGCCTTTTTTACTCTTTCATCAATATTTGCCTTCCAATTTAGTTTTTTGTCTAAAATGAGGCCTAAATATTTAGCTTGGTCGGAAAATCTTAATGGTATTCCTTTAATCTTAGGTGGGCTGATCTGAGGAATTTTGTACCTTCTCGAAAAGAGTACTAGTTCTGTTTTATGTAAATTGACGTCCAAGCCACATTGCTTAGCCCATTTTGTTAGCCTATTCAAGGCATTTTGTAGGAGTTCCGAGAGAACTTGGGAGTGTTTTCCAGATACAGATATTGCAACGTCGTCAGCATAGGCAATCACCCTGAAACCCTCTGCTTCCAATGATGTTAGAAGGTCGTTTACTACCATGTTCCATAAGAGAGGCGAAAGGACCCCACCTTGGGGGGTACCTCGATTCACCGATCTGGTGGTAGTAAAATTTCTCATGCTAGAAGTTATTGTCCTGCTTTTGAGCATGAGACTAATAAGATCTATGAGTGGTTTCTCTAATTGCAGCTTTTCCATTGCTGTCGTGATCGCCTGGTAACTGACGTTGTTGAAAGCTCCTTCAATATCTAGGAAAGCTACTAGGTTATATTCTTTGTATTCAAAGGAAGTATTCAATACTGCGAACCAGCGAATGAAGTGCTGTTTCTACTGATTTTCCCTTAGAGTAAGCATGTTGAGCTGTGGAAATGAGACATGGTCTTAGGTTATGTCTGATGTAAATTTCAATCAATCTTTCCAAGGTTTTAAGAAGGAAGGATGATAGGCTGATTGGTCGTAGATCTTTAGGGTTAACGTGGGAGGGTTTCCCTGCTTTAGGAATGAAGACTACTTTTGCCATTCTCCAGGCTTTGGGAATATATCTCAGCCTTAAACAGCTTGTCAGAATGATTTCCAATGGTGGAATGATCATGTCTGAGCATTTTTGTAGTTCGGCCGGAATGATTCCGTCTGGTCCTGGAGATTTATATGGATCAAAGCTATCTATGGCCCATTGCAGTTTTTCCCGCGTTATTAGATGAAACTTAATCGCTTGTAGAAGCTTGAGACTCTGATGTTAAGTCGTTAAGTATGTTAGAGCTACCTGGAAAGTGGGTGTCTAATAGCAGATTAAGAGATTCTTCATCTGTGATAGTCCATGTGCCTGCATCTGTCTTTAAAGCACTGGGTATTGTTGGACTTTTTGAGAGAATTTTCCTGAGTCTTGAGGCTTCTGAAGTATTTTCTATTTTGCCACAGAAGTTTCTCCAAGAAGACCTCTTACTCTTCCTTAATTCTTTTTTATATTGCTTTAGAGCTTGTTTGTATAAGTCCCAGTCAGAAGGAGATCTAGTGTACTTAGATCTATTGAAGAGTTTGCGACAACTCTTTCTGAATGGTTCTAGTTCTTTACGCCACCAATGAGGTTTCTTTTTAACCTTTAAAATGGTTACAGGGCATGAAATTCTCATTGATTCATTGAAGGCTTCAGTGAGATGATTCGCAGAAAGGTCTAGTTCATCTTTACTGGAGGAGCTTTTAAGGAGGTTGTAATTAAGTGATTGTGTTAGTACCTCCCTATATCGTTCCCAGTTTGTATTACGGGAAAACCCGTAGATATGTTTGCCACATGTCTGAGCTCAAACTGAATGTATTTGTGGTCAGAGAAGGAATTCTCTTTTGAGACATGCCAGTTTGAAATCAGATTGTGGATCGAGTCAGAGGTAAGTGTAATATCAAGTACCTCTTTTCTATTCTTGGTTACAAAAGTGGGTTCATTACCAATATTACTTATGAGTAGGTTAGTGCTTAGTAAGTAATCAAATAAGGACTCACCTCTCTCATTTATGTCAGAGCTACCCCATACCGTGTGATGGGCGTTAGCGTCCAAACCAATCAGGAGACCAACTTTTCTCGATTGCGCGTCCGCAATTGCCTTCCTCAAGGTGTCACCTGGAATTGGGCTGTCGTGGCCGAGGTAGGAGGATATGAGCCAGTAGGTGGCTTTATCCGTTGTTAAGACAGCGGTGGTTGTGTCCTTGTCGCTGTAATTGGGGAGTAAAAATACATTTAAGTCATTTTTTACTAACATACATGACCTTGGTTCACCTTTCTCCGATGCATACAGTAGCTTATAACCAGGAGTCCTGAGGCCTCTGATGATGGAATTTGAGACCCACGGCTCCTGTATCAAGACGATGTCCAAAAACCCAAAACACCTAAACACTAAAATAATCCAAGAAAAACATATAAAGGGCGCCACCATTTTATCAGTTAAGAGTGTTACGAAATTAATACTAAACTTAAATTTGCCACCATTTTTATAGAAATATGTTGAACGAAAATCTAAAACCCTAAAATTATACCTGCATCGATTTCGTTCGAATAAAATCCTTATAAATTGTGTCCCAAACTTAGCTTTACATTTGAATTAGTTGTCATTTTCCTCGTAAGTTGTTAAATTCAGGCCTTTTAAAAGATTTCCAAAAAGTGTGGTGTGTTGTGTGATGAGAAAGTGTCCCAAAATAATCCACAAATTGAATTTACCTCCATTTTTGTGCACATTTTTTTTAATGAAATCTTTATTAAGAGTGTCCCAAAATAAATCCAATACCAAAATTTGTCGCTTTGTATATAGAAACATGTTGAATCGAAACTATGATTACAACTTAATTTGAAATTACACTATTTTTGTAAGGAGATGTTGAATGGAAACCTTACGAAGAATGTCCCAAAATTGACTCCGCATCAGTTTCTTAGTGAAATGTTAAGGATTTATAAAGAGCGTTCCAAATTTTGTCTTTAATTCATATCTATAGCCATTGATGGTAGTGAAAAATCCTAATAAAAGGTGTTCCAAAATTATTACCGAATTTGATATTGAGTAATTTATTTAATGCGACATTAAATGAAATCCTTATAAAGTGTGTCATAAAATTAACCTTAAATTGTAAATGGGTATTATTTAAATGAAAGCTTTTAAAGGATGGCCAAAAATGAATCCTTAATTTGTGGTTGCTGCGTTTGTGAAGTGATATGATTAATGAACTCATTCTTAAGAGTGTACCAAAATAAACTAAAAATTTTAATTAATCGCCATTTTTGTGCAGAGATGTTGAATACTAATTTTATTAATAGTGTCCCAAAATTAATTCTGTACTTAAATTTAAAGCTTTTTCGGTAGAAAAGTCTTGGATAAGAATCTAGATAAACCTTCGATTTGAATTTTGCCCCATTTGAGAAGTGAAGTTTTGGCAACCGTAAAAATAAACTGACAGCTGACAGTTACAGAGTTATTAGTAATCTCCAATCTGACATGTAAATGTCATGTTTGAACAACTGAGCTTAAATCTATTCTAAATTTAATTTTTCAAAATGCATAGTTTCTTGGCTCATCACTTTGACTGTAAAAATAGGTTTACCTAATTTTTTTGCAAACTCAATTTTAATAAGGGCTTCCTCAGAACATGTTCTGTTCACAGATATTATATTTGTTCCCGGTTAGCCTTGTTTTCTGTTTTTTAGTACCTACCCTCAAGTTTTTTTGTTCCTTTTTGTCCAACATGAGTCTCGCCCTTTAAATCTTATTCCTTAAGATATGAAAGTAAAGGACACGTTCTTCAAAAAATAAAATCTAACCAAATTCAAAAACTGTTTACAAAAAATCGTTTTGCATGTTCTTGTCTTTTGCTGCTACTTTACTTTTTATTTTTCTTAAATTTTATTTTATTATTTCTTCTACCATGGTGATCCGATGGTGCTTGTTCTGTTCCACCTTCATCCAATTTAAATAAAATTCAACAAAACTAAATCACCAAAAAACCTAAATAATATATTGACAGATCTGCATGTCGCTTGCTTTACGATATGGTTCGAAAGATAAATTCAACGATTGATCTGCATGCAACATGCGAAGATGGAAAAACGACGACCACAATGACAACGATGATGATGATGGTGACTGTATCCGTTCCGTATCCGTAGACAGCAGCGACGCAGAAGGTCAAATCCAAGAACAAACAAAAATAAAAACAAGAGGACTTTGTGTTGTTTTCTTGAATATTATTTCGTTTATACCTACATTATAAAAGATCCTTAAGATATCTCTTCCTTTTTACGTATATAATTGTGGTTAGTGTATCTGCCTCCACAACTTGCTATACTACCTATTGATGATTGCACATGCAGATTTTTGAATTTCCAGAAAATTATTATTGAAGATGCGAGGAACTTCGAAGCGGAAAAGGATATACAGTAAAAACTCTCTTTGCCGGATCATATGCAAGTCTAGTTTATTTTTATTGAAAGTGTAAATTTTTTCATAGCTAATCCTTTGAAAAACAAAATTCAATTCAATAAACAACAGTTTGATCAATTTCTGTTGTTTTTCACTTTGAGACTTAAAATTACTTTTTTCTGATATATCTACTATTGAAAAAGTTACGAAAATAATAGATTCCTGGCTGTGAGAAAATTTATATCACAGTAATTTAGGTGGATTTTTGTATAAGTCCGTTGATATTTTTGTAAAAAAAAAGGATTTTAGTTAAGTATTGAACATATGTATGTATTCTGAAAACCATTGCATCTACAAACACACATTCAGGCTAAAACTGTAGCTTATTTATTTGCCTTAAAATTGAAGAACATGATCGTATTAAAAAAATTCTCCTTCAACGCGAACATTTTGGACACCTGCGTTCTTCAATTGAGGTCAGAAACTTTCATTATTAATTATTCTAATATCATAAACAAGTAACCAAAAGCTCCGGAATACCGAATTTGACGAAAGGTCTCCTTCTATTTAAATAAAAAAGTTAATTCAGCTATAAATGACAAAATAATTTTGACTTTAAAAAGTTAATACTTATCTTAATAAGTGTCTTAAGAAGAGTTCAAATTATTTAAAACATAATAATATTTCTCCAAGCCTTATTATAATAGATATTTAAATTGTTTTCAACAATATTCGAAATATTGAACTATGTATTTCATAAGTATTTTTGGTTAATTGTTATCTTTTGTAGTACCCGTGGCATGATGGTTACTGCGTTGGACTGTCATGCCAAAGGTCTTGGGTTGGATCCCTGCCTATGCCATCTAAAGTTTTTTCACGGGTATAGAATAGAATAGTTTAAACCTTTTTGAATTACAATATATGCATACATACTTCAAGAATGTATTTCATTAATTATAATCGTGTGTTTGCTCCCGACACACGTTCACTAGTGGCTCTTAAAGGCCAAACTTAAAACTAATGACTAGAACTTAAAAATAAATAACAAACTACTATTATAAAATAATTTTATTTTCTATCAGGTTTTTTTGAGTTTGAAACAAATATAGTAAGAGCAGTTACTTAGTTCGAGATATAATTTAATATATTAGAACAAGAAACTTTTGATTTATTCAAACAAATACAAATAATAGAAAATTAATTTCATTTAATTTAATTCAAAGGCTATAGGTATCAACTATAATTGTATGTTTTATATAAAAGGATATACAATATATTTTTATATTTTTCTTTTTTTTTTCAATATACAAAATAAAAACAATTTTATCCTCGAAGAACGTTCAATGTGGCTTTCTCATAAAAAGGTAAAGTAAGTACATCATTCATCTGAGGTTCTATTAAATTTCGGGATCTATTATGCAAAAGATCGAATGGAGATTGATAATACTCGAAGTATGAGCTTTCATTGGTAATATTTTTGTCCCATAATCTTTTGATAAGTGGATTTGGATGATTTGTACAAGATTCTAGTCTGGTTTTTAATAATGTTGTCATATAAATCATCAAAGGTTTCACTTTTGTTAAATTATACAATGTATAGTTAGAAAACCATTTTTTATTAGGTCTACGATATTTTCCACTACAAAATCGAAAGATTGTTCTTTCAAACTTTTCTAATTCTTTTGCTGCCGTTGGAGAAATAGAGAACCAGGTACTAAAACCATACGAGATTATAGGTCTTATCAATGCTTTATACATAATAATTTTAGTACTTTGGGATAGATGCTTTGAAGAAAGTAATTTTTTTTAAAATAGCAGTAGCCATTTTCGCTTTGTTTAATACATTCCGCGCATGTTTGTTAAATTTTAACATATTTTGATAGTGAATTCCTAAGTACTTTGTTTCTGTTTTTAATGGAACTATCTTATCATCAATACGCAAGGATAACTCCTGGCTTTCTTTAAAATCCTTCGGTGACCTTTTCCATAGGAGTTCCTGAAACAGGATAGTCCACATTTTTCAGTTTATATTTTTAATTCCCAAGATTTCAAATACGAGAGTAAACTAGGTGAAGCAATTTGCAATTTTTCTAGTGCATTATTTGGCCTTATAGCAGCAGCAAAAAGTTTTGTGTCGTCTGCGTACAGAAGTGCTTCAGACTCGGATTCACAGTTGCAAAAAGCCATGTCATATAAAAATACATTAAATAGTTTTTTTTTTTCATATTTCGGGACCCCTGAATATATTTATTTATTTATTTATTCATTCATTCATCTATCGAGTTTTCTCTTACAGATTGCTTAAAACTAATATAAACTTAATTCATATTTAAATTTTCACTTAATTGTAATTTAAATACATTTCTTTCAAGACTTATATCTAAATTAAATTTAAGTTCATTAAATAATTTCATACATCTTGTGAATGGTTCATTACAACCGTAATTATATCTATGCAAGGGGATATAAAACAAATGTCTTGATCGTATATTTCTTCCTGGAACATAGATATTTAAGAGATTTAGCAAAACAGGGCATTTTATATGGTAAGACAATATATCATAAACAAACATCACACAATTTACAAGCCGCCGATTTCTCAGCGTAGATAGATAGATAGATTTCCGGTAAATTCCATTTTAATTGTCGAACCATAAATCTAGTGAAAGATTTTTGAACTTTTTCAATTCGATCTTTTGAAACTGTGTACAAAGGATCCCATACTACTGAAGCGTATTCCAAATGTGGGCGGACAAGAGAAGTATAAACTGCTTTAATTGCGTAAGGGTTAGAAAACTCTAAGCAATTTCTTTTTAGAAAACCTAGCATTGAGTTTGCCTTTGCCACTATAAAATCTACATGAAGGGAAAAATTTAGCTTTTCATCAAAAACAACACCAAGATCTTTTACTTCAGATCGTCTTTCCAATGCAGTGTTTGAAATATTATAGTCATATAAAATAGAGGTTTTTGCCCTAGAAAATGAAAAAATAGTACATTTTTTAATATTTAGTACAAGGAAATTTTGTTTGCACCAATCTACTATTTTATTTAGATCGCTTTGGATATTAAGGCAATCATTTATGGATTTTACTGTAGAAAAAAGTTTGAAATCATCAGCAAATAACAAACCCGTTGCATATTGCAACAATAACGGTAAATCATTCACATAAACTAAAAACAACAAAGGTCCAAGATGGCTTCCTTGAGGAACACCCGATGAAACCTTTATTATTTTCGATGAATAGTCTGAAATTTTCACTATTTGTCTCCTATTGACTAAGTAACTGGAGATCCACTGCAGAAGGGTTGAATGAAATCCAAAATGTTTTAATTTGTTTAAAAGCTGCATGATACAAAGGCTATCAAATGCTTTCTGAAAATCCATGAAGATAACGTCAACCTGACAACCGGATTCTAAAGCATCGGACACATATTTGGTAAACAACGACAAATTTGTAGTTGTTGACCTACCACTTACAAATCCATGCTGACATGGAGATATAAATTCTTTTATATAAAAGTAAATTTTCTTTTTAACAATGAGCTCAAAGAGTTTTGGAATAGCAGAAAGTTTAGAGATAGCACGGGAATTTTCAATTTTATGTTTCTATCCAGCTTTAAAAATGGGTGTTATATATGAAATTTTCCAATCATCCAGAAAAATTCCAAGAGAAAGAGATAAATTAAAAATTATTTGAAGTGGCCTAGCTAACGTAAAACATTTTTTGATTACAAAAGAGGGAATACCATCTGGACCCGCATTTAAACTTGGATTTAGTTTTAAAATTCCTTCCATTATATCTTCAATAGATAGAAACAGATTACCCAAATTCATATTTGAAAACGATATTTCTTCATCTTCAGTATCCGGAATAAATGCTGTAGAATGATCTTCATACACAGTCTCAAAAAAGGAAGCAAATAAGTCACATGTAGAAGCTAAATTAGAAGAGATTTGGTTATTGTATTCCATATTAGTAAATACTCCAGAATTTTGTTTTTTTGAATTTATAAATGCCCAAAATGCCTTTGGATTTCTTGTAATTTGCGATTGAATATTCATCATATATTGTTTATACAGAAATCTATTGAGAAAATCATATTCACGACGTAACTGACAGTATCGGTGTCTATCAGTTTCAGATTTCGTTGTTTTAAACTTTTTGAAAGATTTATTTTTTACATTTTTTAGATTTCTTAGCCTATGGTTATCCCAAGGTAATTTAAAAACAGATTTCTTATGAATTTGTGGAACGAATTTCAAAAAACCATCGTACATCAATTGTAAAAAGTTTCCATAAATGAGATCAATTTGTGTTCCAGAAAGAATATATGACCAGTCAAATGAGGATATGTAATTATTTAGTTCAATGTAATTCCCTCTTGCAAAATTAAATTAATTATTAAATACATTAATTGTATTGTACACAGGATTTTTATAAACTCTAAACATAATACAAATAGCTTTGTGAAAAACAGTATTTGCCACTATTGGAAAAATTACTTCACTTACTTCATAAGCTAAATTATTATAAATTAAAATTAAATCAAGAAATCTTTGCATAGAATTACAAACACTATTTATCTGAATAAGATTTTGTGACAACAAAGAATCAACAAATACAATTTCATGTTCTTTTTTAACATTATAAGGAATCATAGACTTTTCCTCTTCAGAATAATTCCAATGAATATCACATAAATTAAAATCACCAAGAATACAAGGTATTTGATAATCAAAAAGATTTTCTATTAAATATTCAATATTATTTGCATGCAATTCATAAATATAAGTAGGACTTTTAGGAGGTATATAGCTAACAACAAAAACAAATTCATCATGCAAGCCTAAACCTTTACATAAACTTACAATAACACACAGCTGTTCAATGTTGTCATTTTTTATTCGAAGTTCAAAACGTTTTAGTCCAAGTAATGTTCCTTGAGCAACTCCTAAGTCGAGGCCATAGTTCTCTGATGCGCTATGCAATTTATTTTTTTTGTTATCTTTTGTAAGAAAAATGTCAATTAAAATTTACTTAAAATTTTACAAGACAAAAAACTTATTTTTTCAAAGCTTGCAACTAAATTCCTTCCAGCATATTTTCATGTAATTTGTGAAATTTATTATTTGATTTGAATATCTCTTAACGATCCTAAAATATTTATAACCGGAAAAAAAAAATGACGAACGTACCGATGACGCACACACATCAGACATCTTTAAAAACAGGGGATTTATGTTGAGGGACCTTAAAATATTGAAATTTAAGAACTGACTAGTGGGTAATTAAAATTGTTTGCAGGATTTTTTTCAGGACATTTTCGTCGTTACTTTTTTTACTTTGAGATTTGAGATTTGAGATTTCGTCATGACAGCAGTTTTCTTTCATGATAGAATTGCTTTTATGACCACACTACTTGTCCATAATTGCATATGCAAATAGTCTTTAAATTTTATAAGAAAAATGTTGGGTTTTGTTGTTTTTAAGTAATAATTTCAGAATCACTGAAATTAAAAACTTTACGGATTCACTTAATTAAAAACCTTTTTTAAATGTGTATAATTATTGTTAGCCTCATTTTATAAACAAACAATATTTTAAAATCGGATTGGTAAGTTGTTTCTGAAATATTTTACTTATAAAATTGGATTTTAGAGAGCTTTGACTGTTCTCATAAGCTCAAGAGCGGGAGGAAGAAAAAAACGTTAAAAAAAACACAAGAAATACAAAAATTATTTTACTGAATGAGAATGGGACTCATTAGGGAGTTCCTTGTTGGTTTTTTAGTTTATGTTTATTTTCATTTTATTTATTATATATAGATTTTTTGTCTTGTTGTTGTTGTTTTTGTTGCTGTCTTTTAAAAAAAAACAAAATTTGAATATCCACTACTGTTTTGGGTTTGATAGTTGGGTTGATCGCTGCATTAAGTTTTTATTTTTTAAGTGTGTGTGGGTTGCTATTTTGTTGGTTCTTATATTCTTTTTGTTGATTGTGGGTTCCTGTCAATTTGCATTGCATATTTATTAAGGGCAATTTAAGTGGCTGAAGTTATATATATATACCTTACCTTTACCTATATGAATACCTGCAGGTTAAGCTCTAAGGTAGTCATTATTTTATAGAAAATTTATTGTGGTTAAAGTAAAATCTGAATATTGATTCGATCAAATTGATAAGATGACTGCGTTGAATGAGTTTTGTTGGTTAAATTTTAAATTTGACCTTCGTTGATACGCTAAAGCGATTAATGAAATGGTTTGTTGAGGAGTTTGATTTTTATTCATGTTGATTTGCATAAAAGATAATTGTATTAAAAAATAATCGAATGAAAATTTGTTTGTCTATTTAAATTTGTCTAACTCAAATATTTGTTAGAAAATATGTAACTTTTATATTATGAACTTTCATGTTCTTGATAACTTAAAGTTATCTTAATACTCGTATATATAAATTAGGTGTCACGATGATTGTTCGCGATGGACTCCTGAACTACTTAACTGATTTCAATCAAATTTGTACACCGTGTGCAGTTTGATCCAATTTGAAAGATAGAATAACTTACATCTTAATTTATGATCGCAATATTATTTTACTGCAAATTATTTGTCTATTATTTGACAGTCACAATTATCTGTTAGCTTCAAATGATTCTAACAGATGGCAACATCTGTTGACTGGATTTAGTTAGTATTCAATAGATGGCGCTATGTCAAACATACAAACGTTTTATATAAGCTAAAATTTAATAGCATAACCACCACATGTTGCTGAGGCTAAAGTATAGGTTACATTTATTTTGTAGTAAACGAAATACAATGCATTTTAGTTTTTCAATACATAACGTATAAAAGAATAGTCGAATAGCTGAAGTGTTGCAGAAGAGTTCAATTATAAATTGGGATGAGTGCACAATGGCTCACAAAAATTCAATCTAAGCATTTCATAGAACTAAACAAGATTCGAACTGTTCTTCAGTAAACAAATTAATTGATTCAGAGTAAATTTCCCGATATACAAAGTAATTACTTGAATCATAACTGGCTCAGTCATCTTGCTATTGTGGCAGCCAAAAATGTTGATGTTGACGAAATTAACTTTCAGATATAGCAGTTGTTAGCAGGCGATCTGATGTCTTTTAAATCAATCGATATTGTTGTTAATGTAAATTTTTCAATTCAATTTTTAAATCTATACTAATATTATAAATGCGAAAGTAACTCTGTCTGTCTGTCTGTTACTCAATCACGCCTAAACTACTGAACCAATTTGCATGAAATTTGGTATGGAGATATTTTAATACCCGAGAAAGGACATACCCCGGTAAAATGACGCATTCAAATGGGACAATTCAGGTGGGCCGATTACGCCTAAACTACTGAATAGATTGAAATGAAATTTGGTAATTAAGAAAGGACATGAGTTACTTTTGACCTCGGAAAAACAACGCATTCCCATGGGAAAAATTACTTTCCGGCTAATCTGATCGCTTTCACTCCTAAATTAATAAAAAGATTTGAATAATATTTGGATAAAATTTGTATTACGGGAAAACAACGCATTCCCAACCTTTATGAAATAAGTTGTCGAACATATTAAACTTATCATACCACGTATATTAACGGGGGCTTCGCGCACCACGTGCCTCAAGCCTTCAACGTTAGACGCAAACTGTGGCTCCCACCAAGTTCCACAAATAGACGAGGCAGGTGGCGGCGGGCGGTAGTGCGGCGCGGGGGGAGGATATCACTGAGTGGGTCTACCCCAATGGGCACACACGTGAGGGCACATGCCGCCGTTGTCGGATGCATGCAAATTACAGAGAAATCCTGCAAATATTTTATTTGTCGTGTAAATTTAATTGTTTCTTTAATACCTACCTACCTAATGATTTACTCGGTTCGTCTTTGATCATTTAATTTACCAGAAGTAAGTAGGTAGTATTAAATTAGATTCTTTAGTTCACCTGCGTATTTCTTTTAATATTAATACGTGTTTAATTTTTAATATTAAAATAATAATATTTTAATATTAAAATAATACAATACCTACTTAATTTCGATTTATTTTGGTTCCTCTAAGTCTGTAAGTAAAACTAAAATGTAAATAGTTACGACAGTCGTTATCATACTTAATTAATTTAAATAGAAGCTTTTGAATAATCTTCGTTTCTTTTACATTTCTAATTAATCTTGATTTCGTTTACGTTAAGCTTGATATTACGCTGATATGGCTGGAAAACGTAAATCTAATCTAGCGCGTAGTTTTAGCAGAGCTCGAGCTGCGAAAATAGCTAGAAGCCAAGAGTCCGAACAACAGACCCAAACCTGTTTGGCTTTAGATGCTGAGAGCCATAGGGTTCATAGAGCTTTTCAGCAGGGTCAATCACGACGTCTTTTAGATGCTGAGCGCCATAGGGCTCAAACAGCTTCTCAGACTGAAGTACAGCTCAGGTTTTTTCATACTACTATCCAAAAAAAAAACTTTCTAATGCGGACGAAGTCGCGGGTAAAAGCTAGTTCACTATATATGTATATACCTTAAATGCCACCACATAATTATTGATTAAAGATTGGTTCACATTATTCTACTACGTAAATTGAATCCAACTCAATTATGAAACGGTACACGTTTGGTGAAGCAACCATTTTAAGTGGAAAGTTTAAAGGAAAAGTCGTCCTGTTGCCACGTATTCCAATAATACCGTCAGATTCTACCATACATTTCAGAATGTTACAGTTTCCAATTGGTTTAGCTTTTGTCATGTCTATAAATAAATCTCAAGGGCAAACAATGTCCATTTGTGTTTTAAATTTTGAAAATCCAAGTTTTTCCCATTTTGCAGCTATATGTTGCATGTTCACCTGTAGAAAAAGGGTCGAATCTATTCAAGGGCGGATCCAGACTTTTAATCAGGGGGGGGTCAGACACTTAACATATACCTAGACGAGTTTTTAGTCACCACTTAAAAATGTTCTGTAATATTCTGTCAAGGAGGCTGACAAAATTAACTTAACCTTAAATTTACACATTTCAAGGGCTAAAGTGACAACTTTAGTTATTAAATTATTTTAGAACACTGTTGTCCAGCAAGGTATAGTCATACTATTTTCCAACAGTTTTCTTAATATGCCATATGTCTAAGAGGCAAAACACAATGGTTTAGAGAAATGTAAAAAATTGTTTTGAAATGTATCTTTTTTTCAAAAATAATATATTCTTTTTTTGTTGCCATTTCTATTAATGCGAAAAACGGTACAAAAATTCAAAAACCCAGAAAATGAGAATGAATCTGATATTAAGAATTGTCTGGCTTTTTTTGACGTAGTTTTTTCGAACTCAATTTTCGGGAGTCTATTATTGATGTCGTTATCAGTCTGCTTACTCGTATATTGGTTGGAGATGATGCTAGAAAATATTTTGATCTTAAAGGAGTCAACAAAACTTAAAAATTTTAGAGAAAAAAATGTTTGGTTCTTGAATTTAGGGAAATAGGTGCATTTAAGTACATAATTTCATTTTTTCAATTAGATAGTAATTTAACAAAAGTGTAATTTTTGCTGTTTTTGGGACATTTATATTCTTGAAATTCGTGTTTGATAACAGTTCTAGTTCTAAAATACACGACTGAGTCGCTAGAACTTGCTAATTTCTTCCAAAAAGTCTGTTTCAAAATATAAGATATTTTTTAAGATTTGAAAATGTACCTGCAAAATAAGTTTTTCTCAAAAATGTAAATCCCATTTTTTTTTCTCAAAAAACCTCGATTAACTTCATTTTTTTTGATCAATTTGATTATCGACAAGAGCTTCCGGGGAAGATTATTGAAATCGGTCCATTAGTTCTTGAGAAAATTTAAAAATAAAGTAACGGTTTTATAAGGATAAGAAGCACCCGTCTGAAGCAATACCAAAATACGAACAACAAATTTAGAGAAAGTTTTAAAACATCTATCGGTGCTGTTATTTTTCGTATTAAACACAAAAAACACAATGGTTTAGGATGAGGGTCCAGGATAGACAGACAGATGGATGGAATCGGGGGACCAACTTTTTTCGACTATTCTATTGAAGGTTTCTTCTTAAGAACCTGATTATTTGCTCTTAGAAACAAATTTTATGAAAATGAAAATAATTTTAAACATTAAATTAGAAGTTTTTTAAAAATTCTAAATTGTGTGAAAACAAAAATTTTAGTTCACTCATCACTTTTTTGTCAATGTCGTTAAATTACTAACAAATCCTTAGATGAAATCTTTACTTATACAACTTAACTGTATTAGCTTCATGGCTCATATGACCCCTAACTGGATCGTCCATTGGTCAAAAGTTGATGAATTTGTGCTGCGTTTTTGGAATAGGGCTTAATTTCCGATTGATAGTATGTTCTTTGTCCAGTCCTAAGTTAAAGGTAGTACTTTTAACAACAAAGTTTAGGGAAATAAAATAAAAATTTTATTTTCATATAAAAACAATAAATAATTCAAAATATAATAGGGTTCATATCCATTAACGCAATACGGTTTGTTTTGAATTGACGAGAATTCCTACGTAAATAGAAACAAATTATGTCCCGGGGGGAGGGGGGTTGGGTTCTTGACCCCTACGACCCCCCCTCTGGATCCGTCATTGAACCCACTACTGTAAGCGAAAGACAGGTTAACTAATAATATTGTGCACCGATTAGAGCTAAATCAAATTGCAATTAAAAGTTTTTATAACTCAAAATAACAATATTTATTATTTTTTTAGAAGATTTTAAACTCGTCGCCCTACCTACCTCATTTATAAGTTTAACTGTCACATTTAAAACTATGTATTATATTTAAAACTATGTATTATACTCATTTGTTACAAACTTTAATAAAAATAATAATACATTTCACTTTTGCCTTACATCAACTGTGCAAAAATGTTGATCAATTTTATTCAAAGCCCTTCCACTACGAACTCCAAACCAGTCAATTTTTATACCACACAAAACGAAAAAAGTTATCCTATTGACTACTTTGGTAGTCAATATGACTATGTGGTAGTCAATTTTCAGCCGATAACCGCGATAGTCAATAGAACAATTTTATTTTGTCAATTTTGGGACCCGAAATTTGTTTACAATTTGGTAGTTAATATGACAACTTTGGTTGAAGGAAATTGAAACTACGGTTGTCATATTGACTATGATGGTATTTAATACGACAACTGCGAAAATCAAAATGACAACTGCGGTAGTCAATATGAAAACTGCAGTAGTCAATATGACAACTGCGGTAGTAAATATGACAACTTTGGTTGAAAGAAATTGAAACTACTGTTGTCGTATTGACTAATGTGGTATTCAATACGACAACTGCGGTAGTCAATATGACAATTTTTATTTATTTATTTTATTTATTTTCATCATCAATTAGAGTTTATAATATCTCTTACAGACTAACGAAATACAAAATTTGTCTTAACATAAATTTTAGTTAATTAACCAGATAGAATAGGCTGAGCATATTTTTAAATGTATCCCTACTCAAAGGAAAATTAAAATCAATAAAATCAGATATTTGGTTAATTTCTCTGACACAGCGAGATATTGGCTCATTAACAGCATAATTTACTCTATGAAATACCGCATGGAATAAATAACGATTCCTAAGCACTCGAGTTAGAGCATGCAAATTTATAAGAGACAATAAAAACGGACAGTCAATATGATAGGATAAAATAATTTTAATAAACATTATGGAAAATATTTTGCGGCGGTTTTCTAAGGTCTGAATGCCAAGAAGTTGACATCGAGTATTATAAGGTGGCATAATATCAACGTTCCATCTACATAAGTTTATAAATAACTATTCTTGTACATTTTCTTTGAATTTTTTCAATTCTAACAGAATGAGTTTTGTAAAACGACTCCATACCAAGCAGCAGTACTCCAAAACTGATCTAACATAAGCAATGTAAAGCGTTTTTAAGGTATAGGGATCACTTAGACCTTAAGAATTGTGGAAAACAAATCCAAGCATAGAGTTGGCCTTATTAACTATGAATTCTAAATGACTAGCGAAGTTGAATTTAAAGCCAAAAATGACTCCCAGATCTTTTTTGGTTGAGACTCTATCGAGAACTCTGTCCTCAATATGATAATCATATGCAAAAGGAAACGAGCGGCAGGAAAATGAAAAAACGTTGACATTTAGAGATGTTGAGGTTTAATTTTTTGATTTTACACCATGTTGATAAGCTTTGAAGATCTTCTTGAAGAAGCACACAGTCAACCGGATCCTTAATGCATCTCAGAAACTTGAGATCATCGGCAAACATCAATGAAAAGAAATTTAAGAGAAAATCAAGTAGATCATTTATGAATATAAGAAACAAAGATGGTCCAAGATTGCTACCTTGAGGAACACCCGAGGAAACATCTATTGGACATATTGAAAGCGT
Source organism: Eupeodes latifasciatus (assembly GCA_920104205.1). Classification (NCBI taxonomy): domain Eukaryota; kingdom Metazoa; phylum Arthropoda; class Insecta; order Diptera; family Syrphidae; genus Eupeodes; species Eupeodes latifasciatus. The sequence goes on along the minus strand of OV049925.1, from coordinate 119,869,612 downwards.
CCTGTAAGATATGAACGCAACCAATTTAGCAAGTTAGAATGTATACCTAGTTTTTCCAGTTTATGAATTAAAATTTTATGGTGAACTCTGTCAAATGCCTTGGCAAAATCCGTATATATGACATCGACTTGATATCCTTTTTTTTTAGATTATTTAAAACAAAGTTAGAGAAAATTGTAGGATTTGTAGAAGTTGATCTCCCGGATACAAATCCGTGTTGAAATGGGGATATAGTCTCTTTTAATAAAAACGAAAGCTTATCGTAAACAATTTTTTCAAAAAGTTTTGGTATAACAGATAACTTGCAAATCGAGCGATAGTTGGATATGTCCTGTTTTGGACCACTTTTATGAATAGGAGTTATAAAAGATGTTTTCCAATCGGAGAGAAATACACAATTCTCAAATGACCTGTTAAAAATAAAACATAGTATTCGAGACAGGGAATGTGCACAATTCTTTAAAATAATGGGAGGAATTTCGTCTGGACCGGCATTCTTATCGTCATTCATGCTCCATAAAACTTTCTCAACATCAGTTATGTTAAAACTTAACTGACTAATGTTACCCGTATTATTAGATGGTGCCAAAGAGAAAGCATTACTGTTATTTGAAATTAAATAATTAGTTTTGAAAAATTTGGCAAAATGATTGCAAATGATAGGTAGGTCAGTGTACGTATGTATATTGTATATATGGGTGATTATACAAAAGTTGGGTAACTCGATGTCATCAACCAATATATGTAAAGTCTGATTATATTTTATTGAGATTGCAATTTATTTTAAAATAATGGAAATACCTTTATTTAGTCACCCAATTTCAGTTCTTCATTTTAAATACAAGTTATTAAAAAAACACAATAAGTTCTTAAAACGTCAGTCCTCTGGCATGTCACAACCCTCAAAACCAACCATTAAGTGACTGTCTATTAAACATTATCATTGATTTGAGAAAACTTATTAATTTAATACAATCTGCGATGTATATAGTTTAATATATACTACAACTTTCATAATGCGGTGTTCTCCACTTTATTTAAAAAAATAAGCAATTTTTTGTTCAGTTTCATTCGTCAGTCCCTTGTGTGTTATTTAAATTTGAAATTCGTGCGAAATATCGCCGACTCACTGTCAAATCCCACTTTGAATTTTAATGTTGGTAATGAAGTTAGTTGCGGGATGCACAATTTGACGGCCATCATATCTGTAAAAGAGTTTGGGTTATGTTTGTTGTGTATATTGACTACCGAAGTTGTTCTATTGACTACTTTTGTTGTCATATTGACTACCCAAAATTGAAAATCGAAAATTGTTCTATTGACTATCCAGTAGTCAATTTTTTAAAATAAGGTTGTCATATTGACTATTTTGGTAGTCAATGTGACAATTTGGCTGTAATATTGACTACCACAGTTGACTATCGAGAATTGTTATATTGACTATCAGGTAATCAAATTCGATTTCGGTTTTCAACAAAAATTTTCATTTCAAAATACCTAATTTCTTTAAACATACAACTAATAACTCATTTAAATTTCAAGTTGACTATCGAAGATTGCTATTTTATGACACCTTTTTTTTCTGTGCAGCTTTAACGTTTTCGTCATCGCTCGTAAATAATAATTCCATTGTAATAAGAGGTAAAAGCATGGTGGTGTTCATGTCTGTTATTCTCCTACCGTTCCCCTTAAATAATTTACAATAATGTAATATTACAAAAAACGTTAGCCACAGCAACGCTTGGCCGGGTCAGATAGTATTTATATAAAAAATTCTAAAATATAGCTTTGAATACAATTTCTCAACTGTTTATGTTTTTTATAATGTAATTTCGAGATGTCCATTAATAAAAAAGATTCCAATTTCTAATAAGCTTGTTTCAAGGATTCTAAAGGATCTATCTGATCTGAATAGAAATTCAATTTATTCAAGCTGCTTTATGTTTATTAAATTTAATTTATATATTTTTGATAATAAATACCATACATAAGTATAGCTATTAATTTTCTGTTAATCAATTTACAAAATTTCACTCAAAACCACACAAAAACCACGATAATTTGTCAATATTATTTAAAATTTGTTTTTAATTTTGTGAGCATAATTGTCAATAGTTGGCAAGTATATTTTATTTTAAAAATTGATAATTTTAATATTCAAGCAAAATTAACATAAATAGTATTAAAAAATAGGTAAACCTACAATTAAATGATTAACGACTACAAACAAGCATAGGTACATATTGAAAAATGCTGATTAAAATTCTGAATTTTTGTTTTTATTGTTTTTTTTTTTCGTCACTGCCGTATTTTTAATGAAAGGATTAATATATCCAGACTATAATGTTGAAAAGACCACTTTTAAGCATTCAGACATGGGGTTACATTCATATAGGGCTATGGGTTTTTTATGTGGTGAATTGCATCGAATATTTGTATCTACATATATTTCCAATTATTTCATTAAAAAATAAAAACCATCCATAGGTATGTACATTGTACATATGTTCAAAGGTTTTTGACCAAAAACGAGTTTTTTTTTATTTTTACGGATGGGTGGGGTATACGAAAAACCTTACAGTCATCATCCTCTTTATTATCATTGCTGTGATTATTATTATTAATGAAAGCATTGTGGGAACGTGCAATGGTAAGTAGGTATTACCATCATTTTAATATTACATATAACTAAATGTATGGTTTGCTGTGTACTTATAAATATAATGTGAATTGATGATTTTATTTTTATTTATATCATCAGGATTGTTTGTTAATTAAAATCATGTTCGATACAAATATAGTGGCATGATTATAAGTAGATATTACTGATGATAAATGAGATGTGTGGCTATCGAGTGTGGTTACAAAAATATAGACAGTGTATATAAACATCGAAATTGAAATTTGTAGGTTTTATGTAAAACCTTGAAAAAAGTTAAATTACTGCATCGGTGCTGTAATTCAAGATTAAACTTTTCTTTCAGTTAATTTTATTTAGCGCTTTTCAAATTTTAAAAGTTTATGTGGTTCAACAATATGGGCTAAGTGCGACGAACGTTGCTCCAACAAAACTTCTATTCAATAATATCCAATAATTTCATCATTTGTATCATATTAACACACAGAATAAATGACATCCGATTTGACAGATGTATCTTCACCAATATGATGGCTGCTTTCAACTGTCAAAGTTCGGAAGCCAGTATTGGTAGGCCCTTAATGTTGTTATCGGTTGCTTATATTGACCCCAAGAACAAAGTGAATCACACGTTTTCAAACGCTTGTTCCATTGTCCTGAATGTTTGACCAACAGTTCATCTTAAACTTATTTTAGAAAAATATATGATGTGACGTAGCCCTTTGACATTTTCTCAGAATATCATTGACGGAAGGCCAAATATTTTATTCCTACTCTTTCCGAAGAAATTTTCCATCGTCTTCTGCTTATTTGAAATATTTTTTCGCATTCTCTTCTCAAAATTCTTGAACTTGCATTCTCTCAATGTTACGCTGAATATACTCGTACATAAGAAGAAATCAAAGTCTTTCAATAATCCAAACAAATCCGCGCACATTTAAATACGCGATATCTGCTACCGCAAACAGATCACCACCACAGTGATTATGATTGATTGCCTTGCTGTCAATTGTTGTCCCATTGTTTACTACTCAAAAAGTTGATCAGTTTCACTTTTCGTTTTGTTTTGATCACTCAACGACACGGCACAACGCGACGACCAACGACCGACAACGCACGGTGACGGCAAGACAGACGAAGACCGCAAAGTCAATCGGTGCATAAAACAGATTGCCGGTAACTCTCAAGTCAGTTGCAGTAAGTGGCGGCGGAGTGGTGGCGTGCGAGGAGATTGCAATGCATGGTGCGCGGTGCGGTGTGGTGTGGTTCCTGATGCTTCTGCAGCAAAACAGCAGCTTTTAGCACAATTCAGCCAACATTTTGTTCCTGAAAGACACGTTGTCGTTGTTGTTGTCGAAATTTTATTTTTCCTCGTCAATTTTAAGCCATCACACTGAAAACATAGTTGCCACTTTCTGATAATGATGATTTTCTCACCATTAATGCGTTGCCCATTTCTTCTAAGCTTGCATGTTTTGGACTTAGAAGAAGCTACGGTGAAAAACGGCTCACAAACGGTATATTATTCGCTGCTGTTTACATAATCTACCATGACTGTTATAAGCTATAAGCAAACAGTACATATTTCTACCGATTATCAATGTTCTTCTTCCACACAAATTCCAACGGAGACCACAACTGTTAAGTGTTAATGAGTATTTAAATGGTTTTTCCTTACTACTGTGTCAGGGATTTCCACAAGTGTTTCCAAGGATTGCTTAAACTTTTAATAGCTGCTGGTTATTACTGCATTTAACCAAGTTATTATTCTCTGCTTACAATATCTACGCGTGGCTTGATGGTTAGTCTGAGGGCTTTCAAGCTAGAGATCTTGAGTTCATTCCTTGGAAATAACAAACCCTGCAAGGCTAACTCTTGTCATGAAAAGTGCTTTCTCCAATCAATCCATGAGGTCACTCGCGCATAGTAAAGGTTGAGAATTATAGTTCCTTACTGACTGTTGCGCCCACTAATTTATTTATTTATTTACAACTTCTACTAGTCCTCCAAAAGGGCACTTTGAACACCACCGCTCATATTGACTTCCTAGGAAACAATTTTAAACGCAACTTGTTAGAAGTATTTGATCTGCTAAATCCGTGGTAAATTGTTTTTAACATCTGAATACCGTCAGCTTTCATGGCGTAGTTGCAAGGTTGTAATTCTTTTTTAAGTTTATCTTTAAGGGAATAAGGGCTGGAATTGTGGCCTAGTATTGTAAGAGAATCGACTAACTTGTGTAAATGAACCTTTCCTGTGTTCTGTAAGACATGTTTGATGGTTGTAGCTAAAGTGCTCGAAGTTTGAAGAAATTAGATATTCTCAGCTTTCATGGCGTAGTTGCAAGGTTTTAATTCTTTTTATGTTTAATTTTAAGGGAATAAGGGCATGAGTTGTGGTCTAGTATTGAAAGAGAATCAACTGACTTGTGTGAATGAACTTTTTCAGTGTCTATACGGAATGCTTGATACTCGTAGCCGGAGTGCTCGAAGTTTAAAGAAATTGAAGATTAAAACAGCAGGTGGACCCCGGGCAGAAAAAATTAATTGAAAGACGGCTGGGATCATTTCCTCTATTTGGCAACCATAATCCCATCATCAATATCAGATCATCACCTTCCCACCAAAAACAGTAGTGGTCCAGCAACATTTCAGCACCATCCAATACCTATCTATCCGAAATCCACCGAACAACATACATGCACTCCAAAAAGTACGAGTTTAAGGTGCCTACGTACCTTTTTATACAAAACATGCCTGCTTGCCTCTGGCAACTTGTTTACCTGGCAGCAACTACAAACAAATATACCTGCCTCGTAGTCGTACGTATTCCGTGTCAACCGTTTTTGGATCTGATATGAGATTTATAACTTATGCCATCGATAGTGTTAGCTGGCCATATTTTTGACATTGTCAATTTGACATCACACATTGTCGGTCGTTTGGTCGTTCCGTTGGAAATCGGAATATGTACATCGCGCGCGCACTCTGACTGACCGGGACTTGAACTGGGATAGGGAAGACCAAAAGTCGTCCAACTACAAGTTCTAAAGCAAGGTTATGGTTGATCGGATGAGATGTTGCAAATATCCTACCATAATGCAACATCACCATTATCGTGAACTCCTTGCGTTCGATTTTATTTATGGAACGCTCTGCATGGATATATATCTGTTTTTTTGTTTTAGTCTTATAATATTGGAAACCAAAACAACATCAAGAGACAGGAAAAAATTGATTCTGTCGCATATATGCGTGACGATCAGTACACAAGTTGGACGAAAACGAGACGACGACGAGTCAAATCTGTTTTAATGAGCTGATTTCTGGGAAAGATATCGAATTTTGTATTTATTTTTATTTTGGGAGGAAGAGAATATAGGAATAATATAATAATTTTTGTGAATTTTCATTCTTCATTCGAATTGATAGTCAACAGTCAACCATGTAAACCTAAAAGGACCATCGTAGGACAGCCGTACATCATGAAGGACACGATGTGATGCAACTAGGGCAAACGAAAAATTTGCTTAAGGGAACATGATATTATGTAGGTTAAAGGGAATCTAAATAGGCAGGATCTTGGAAGAAAGATAGGAAATGTTGGCTGTTGATTATCTTGCATGGAAACAAATATTTAAAAAATCGCATTGAGTGAATTTGCATGCATTATATCGTCTAATTTCACTCCCGAAATTCGAAATATTGGTGCTTCCATCAGATTATGTTTCCCAAACATTGAATTCCGAGTGCCAAGAAAACTTGCAAGTATTAGGTATTTTTGGTATCTGGTGAAAAATTAATGAACATTTCCAATACCAAACTTAAACATTTCATAGTGTCCCATACTCTTGGCAGTCAAATTGAATGTCATGTAATAAGTTTCTTTTGACACATGGTAAATGATAAAATTGGTTTTGTCAAAATACGTCTATTCCCCCGTGCATTGTTATTTTACAAAATACCAGGTGTATCGTTAAAAAATAAAGAGAACTTCAAGTTGACAACACGATTTCAACTGGTCGCCTTTTGGACAGCTGTCAATTGAGACCTGAAAAACGCTTCCAAATTGACAACATTTATTAACTCGGTCCGATTTGTCGAATTAAAAATTTTGACATTGAACCAGTAGAGATATCGACTTCAAATAAATTTTGTATACAGATAATAATGCAGAAAGGACTCTATAAAAATTGCGTGGGTGGTTTTTTTACCATAGCAATTTAAAAAAAGGTGAAAATTCTGGTTAACCCTAAATATCTCAAGAACCAATAATGCTAGAGACTTGAATTAAATTTTAATAGTATAATACTAGCGGCCCGTCCCGGCTTCGCACGGGTAGACATAAATAGGTACAGATACTTAAGTTATAAGCATGAATCGATCAAAACTGCCTTAGTTGAAGTTGGAGTTGAATCTGTCATTGTCGATTGGATCTTCACCATGTTAAATGGCAGAATTATCAACTCTCAAATAGGAGTTAGCACTATCGAGAAAACAGTTACTAGAGGCACACCACAGGGAGGAGTCATCTCACCCCTGCTCTGGATCCTCGTAGTCAACAAAATTTTCACAAAGTTCAAAGATCAGGGCATTAAAATCGTAGCATATGCAGATGACATTGTGGTTTTGGTATCAGGCAAGTTTCTTACCATCGTCGAAAACATTATGGAAAATGCATTAAAGGATTTATCTTCTTGGACAACTAAGAACGGTCTCGGGGCCAACCCCACCAAGACAGAGCTAGTTTTGTTCACGAAGAAACGGAAACTGGAGGGCTTCAACCTTCCCAAACTAAATGGTATTCCTCTAAAACTTTCTAAGGAAGCTAAATTTCTAGGAGTAATCCTTGACTCCAAGCTTACATGGAAGCGTAATACTAAGGAAAGAATGAAAAAAGCACTAGGTGCATTCTACATATGCAAAAAGACCTTCGGTGTACGTTGGGGTATGCGGCCGCAAGTTATCCAATGGATGTACACAGCGATTGTCAGACCCATTCTTACCTATTGCTCTATTGTATGATGGAAGGCGGTGGAAAAATCAAGCTATCTCAAGAACCTGATCAAGGTACAGAGATTAGCCTGTATAGGAAGAACCAGGGGCTCAAAGATCCACACCACAAGCTGGGTTGGAAATGATCTTGGACCACCCGGCTCTGGATGAGTTCATAAGGTGCACGGCAGAAAAAACTGCAATTCGTTTAAGAGAACTGAGTTTTTGGAGGCACAGCACTTATGGCCACGGGTCAATCTTACAAAGATATGACACGATTCCAGGACTGATGGAGACCACCGATTACATCCCCCCTTTACTAGATTTCGATAGGAAATTTTCTATTTTCATACCAGAAAGACAGGGTTGGGATCCTAATTCACTTATAAGTAAACAGGGTATCCCTTTCTACACTGACGGTTCAAAAATGGAATCAGGAACAGGTGCTGGAGTTTTTTGCCAATCTCTCAACATCAGAGCGTCATATAAACTCCCAGCTGATTGTAGTGTCTTTCAGGCCGAGATCTTTGCCATTGGAAAAGCAGCTGAATTGGCACATCACAAAAAGCTAAGCTCTTCGGAGATTACTTTTTTCGTGGACAGACAGGCTGTTATCAAAGCCTTAGCCAGTGAGACCATAAGATCGAAAGCAGTTTTAAACTGTAGGAGGGAATTAAATAAAATCTGCCATACTAACCAGGTAAAGCTCTGCTGGGTTCCTGGACATAGCAATATAGAAGGGAATGATATAGTAGATGAACTAGCCAGGAAAGGGTCAGAAGCAGACACAAGTAGTAGCGACCATTCAGTTAGGGGACCACTCGTCCCGATTGGGGTACTCAAGAGGAAGATAGACCTTAAACTAAAAGAGGAAATCAATAACTCCTGGAAATCCAGGGACGATTGCGTAATCTCTAGAAGTTTATGGCCTAACACAAATGAAAAGGAAACTCGGTATATTCTATCGCTGAGTAAAAAGAACATTAAAATCTTGATAGGTGTACTAACAGGTCATTGCGCCATTGGCACAATGGCTAACAGGATAGGGGCATTTGCACCCGTCATTTCGGAAATAGGTTTGTTGGAGAACTGGATGATCTAGCACAGGTCTCAATGGCAAACATGAGGAAATTTATAGATAGCACAGGCTGGTTCGTTAACGAGCCAGTCTACGTTAATCGGCAAAATTGAGGAGCATCGATGCTAACTTTTACTTTTTACAGGGGATCACAATGGACCAGTAGGCCCCCGTGTACGCAACAGCTTCACGCTGTGCACACCCCTTATAACCTAACCTAACCTAACCTGACCTAAGTTATAAGCATGCTAATTAAAACGACCAGGAATCATTAAATTAGAAAAAAATTGTAGGTATGCTTATCTTAAAGCCTCCTTGTACAATACGTTGGCTGTGGTGTTTGTAGGTAGCAAACAAAACGTATCGATTTTTATGAGATCCTACTCGAGAAGGTGCCACATACAATTGCCCGTGGGAAAAGCACTCTTTCCTTAAGTCGATACCAACTATGGAAAAAGTTTGTCCCTAGGATTTATTTGTTGTTAGAGCAAAGATATTTTTAAAGGGAACTGTAACCTTTTAAAAGATATGGGCAAACCAGTTGGTATCATCGGGATCCGCGGAACATGTGCGAGCTGACCGGCGTGGGACCCGTAATGATAGTTGCTACAATCAAATTATCTCTTAATTCTTTGATCAATAGTCTTGTACCATTACTCATATTGGGAGGGCTTAAATTTTTTAAAAGCATAACAGGCGTACCTGTTTTTAATTTTAGTTAATGAGGTGGCAAGCCAGCAGGATTGAGGGAATTTACAATTTTCTGTGGGTAGTGCACTGTATCTTCGATGTTGCACACGCTGTCAACAGATTTGTAACATTTAAAATCACTTGGTACTTTTTCAATAATAATTTTGTTTATATCATTTACTGAGTCGTTTCTGGGTGACAATATCGCTCTCGAACAGAGCCAATGGAAATTTCTAACTGTAAGATTGTTGATATCGGGATAGATTGTGCCTATAAGAATTTCTAGACTGTGAACAGTTTGAGCCAATTCAATATCCAACAGTACTTGGGAGCTGTTTGCAATTGGAGTAGTTCATTTTCCGTCTCCTAATTTAATTATATTTTCTGAGAAATTTCCACCGCGGTTATTGCATAAATGTGCTCTCACATTCGTGCGCAAATTGAGAGTTTTAATTATTGATAGCCACAAAGGTGATGATTTGAGGCACGCATTAATAACTTCGGCACGTGTACCTTTTGATACAATTGGTAGAGTTTGGCGAAATCTCCAGCAAAAACAAAAGTTACGCCACCCATCATATTGCATACAAAAATACAAATCTTTCTTCCTTATAATATTAGTACAGATATTGTCGAACATTTTTTTGTCCTATCATTAATACTCTTCGCAGCGTATGCGATGAAAGACATTTTATGGCTAATTTTTTTACACCTTCGCGCTTCGGTTGGTTTTAATAGGAATTTCAAAAGATTTCTGTAGTAACCTAGTACTAAATATAGTCTATGTTACTCAGTGGTAATGTAGCTTTCTAATGAAAAAAAAAAATTATTATTAAAATCGGTCCAGTACTTTTTGAGTTTATTCGTTACATACAAAAATACAAATCTTTCCTCTTTATAATATTAGTGTAGATATTGTTATGTGATACTAAACAAATATATTTTTGGGAAAAAATCCAATGAACGGTTTTTTCTAAATCAAAAAATCTGAAAAGAAAAATATTTGTCACCTTGAATATTTTGCAAAAAAAAATAGGTTTTAACTCCAAAATAATTGTATGTAACGAGAAATCACGTTTTCAACTTCTGGTAAAATTAAATTGACAATTTTTTTTTTAAAAAATTAAAACCTTAACAAAACATTACTCAAAGTAGGTAAAAATTGATTTATGACTCAAATGTATTTTCAAAAATTTGAGATTATGACCTCAAACTAATTTTAATTTTATCTTATCAGAAATATTGTTTTCAACATTCTGTAAAATTTTGAGAAAAATCTAACAGTTTTTTTTACAAAAAAAAGCTAAAAAAAAATGAAAAAAGTAGGTAAAAATTGATTTACGACTCAAATATCTTTTCAAAAATCTAAGATATTGGCTTCAATCTAACTTTATAAAAAATATTGTTTTCGACATACATTACAATTTTGGGAAAAATCGAATTGACAGTTTTTTTTTACAAAAAATAAAAACCTAAAAAAAAACATTAAAATTGATTTTCGACTCAAATATCTTTTTGAAAATTTGAATTTATGGCTTTAAAGTTATTTAGTCTTATAAGAAATACTGTTTTCAACATTCGGTAAAACTTCAAGCAAAATCGAATTGACAGTTTTTTTTATAAAAAATAAAAACCTAAAAAAAACATTACTAAAAGTTGGTAAAAATTGATTTTTGACTCAAATATCTTTTTAAGAATTCAAACTTATTTTATCTCAGTACATTTTTTATAAAAATCCAACAGTACGCAAAACTGTTAAAAATTGATAATCGGTTCTCGATATCTCGTGAACAATAGAAAATATTGAATTCAAATTAGTTTCATTCATCCAAATTGCATTTGTTTAAATAAGAAATAAAAACAACTTCATCTTATGCAAAATATTGTTAGCAATTTTTAAACTCTTTGAATTATTCAACTGACAACTTTTTTTAACAAAACACGTAAACCTACAAACCTTTCAAGCAAGACAAATCGACAGACAGGATGGGAAGTTATAATTGTGGGTCGCTTCAAAGCCTCTTTTTCAAAATAATGGGTCTGTTCGAAATGCGTGTCTCGTGAATTTTGCTTAGCGATAAAGCTGGAGAGATGATAATGCTCAAGTGTATCGTGAGACGCTTCCGACCGTTACATCCACAAAACTGGCTGTTTGGTGTGAGTTATTGAAATAATTGGTTCGAATCTTCTTAAAAACTATGCTGGCCAGAATGTCAAATTGTATAGTTTCACGTTGCGGACCCTTGACTTGGCCTCAGAGATCGTGAAATTTCAGGTATCTTGACTATTTTATATGGGAATATATGTGATGTCGGTGGTCTACGCAATGGCGGATCCGTGGGGGGGGGTCGTATGGGTCATGAACCCCCCTGGGAGATAATTTGTTTGCTTTTTAGTTTGGAATTCCCTTCAATTCGAAACTAATCGTATTGCATTAATGGATATGACCCCCATTATATTTTGAATTATTTATTTATTTTTTTTTTTTTTCGAAATTCATTTTTTTATTCATTTAAACTTATTTCTACTTACATGCTAGACAAAATGGGAAACTAGCCTAATTAATTCTACTTAAATATAACTTACTGGCCCTAATCGGGCGCTCTAAGAAATTCATGATTCTTAAAATTAATGCCTTTCGGCCTACGAACTAAGATTGTTTTATTTATTTCAATTTATGGTTTTTTTTTTTTTAGAAAAGTTTAAAAACTAAAATCTTTATCATTTTTTGGGGTTTTTACTTACATACTAAAGTCCTTAAAATAAAACTTAAAATTTAAAATTACCTAATCTACCTACAAACTACTTAAAACTAGAACAACCACAGCGGCAAAACAACTATGTCCTTCTATTTGTAATTCCATCGAGGATTTTTATAATATTGTCTGTGATATGTGTTTGCATTTTTTTTTTTTTTTTTTTTTTTTGTATTTTTGATTTCTTTTTTTTGTTTTGTATTTTATGAGATTTTGTTTTTTTATACTTTTTTTTTTTGAATTGAATTATTTTTGAATTATTTATTTTTTGTATATGAAAACAACATTTGTATTTTACTTCCTTAAACTTTGTTGCTAAAAGTAATAATTTTGACTTAAGATTGGACCAAGAACATAATATGAATCGGATATTCAGCCCTATTCCAAAAACACTGCACAAATTCATCAACTTTTGACCAATGGACGATCCAGGGGGGGTCATATGAGCCATAAAGCTTATACAGTTAAGTTGTATAAGAAAAGATTTCATCTAAAGATTTATTAGTAATTTAACGACATTCACCAAAAAGTGGTTTGCTGTCAAAATAACTAAAACTTTAGTTTTTACTCAATTTAGAATTTGAAAAAAACTTAAGTCATGCTACCCCTTCGGGTAGGGGTTAAGAATTTACCCGAAGTAAGGTATGCTTGTCGTAAAAGGCGACTAAAATCCAATCTCCGTATACTGAGAACTACATAAGTATACAAAATATGCAATGGAAAAAACAAATAGATTAATTACCCCAGGTGGAAAGCCAGTTTCTCTGGCAAATCCATCCTCTTCGGAGGCAGGCTCTACGGATTCTGGGGAGAGCCATTTTTTGCATTTGATAAATCCTTTCGCGAAAGCGCATAAGGTCCCTCGATCACCTCCATCTGTACCGAGAGTTACCGGCAGAAAGAGTCCACCGGTTGTGCCAAAAGGCACTAAAAGCGACTCACCGAAAACAAACAGTTTTGAGCAGGACAATTGTGAACTGCAAAAGAAGCTGAACGAAATGATAAGACTCTACGAAGAGCTTAAAAAAGAAGTCGAAAGTCTTCGTGAAGAGAACAAGATGTTAAAAACTTCTGAAAACATGAAAGTAAATACTCTAAGTCCACAACATCGAGATCGGCACGAATATGAAACTGATGAAGATGAACTTGCTCGGGAAACTGAAAAAAGTAGACCTTGTAAAAAACGGAAGGCTGAACATTCGCCTAAGTCTCAAAATCAGCTAAAACCATATAAAATTACACGGAAAGATCAGTTTTCTGCGTATAAGAAACTTCCTCCACCGATAAACATCGTTGGTCAAGCGGATTATAACAAAATTCTTCCTATTCTAAAAGAAACGGCGCAAAAGAATTTCAAAGCTACATCCACTCACAATAATACGTGGAAAATTAACGTAAATGATTCAGATTCTTATAGAAAACTGTCAAAAAAACTCAGCGATGAAAAAATTGAATGGTATAGTTATTCAATTAAAAAAGAAAGACCTCTACGTGTAGTTGCTAGTGGACTTCATCCCTCTTGTTCAAAAGAAGACATCCTTTCGGACTTAAAAACCAAAGGATTTAAGATTCTTGACGCAACAAATCTTTTGAAGCGAGAAAAAGGAATCGAAACCGCTTATATAAAACACGCTCTTCCGCTTTTTATTCTAAGTTTCGATAAAAATGAAAATGTAGACAATGTTTATAATATTAAAACTATAATGAATATTGTTGTAAAAATCGAACCACTAAGAAAGAACAAACGCCTTATTCCTCAGTGCAAGCGATGTCAAGGTTTTAACCATACAAAAGCTTATTGTCAGAAGGACCCCGTTTGCGTTAAATGCGCGGGAAAGCACATGACTGATGTATGCCGTCTTAAAAAAGAAACTCCGGCTACATGCGCGAATTGCAAAGGTAATCATCCAGCAAATTACCGTGGCTGTGAGGTCGCAAAGGAAATGTTAAAGAGGCGCGAAGAATTTAGTAAGAAAACTAAAAAAAATACCTCAAAGCAAAACAAAGAATTAAAATTAAAAACCAAGACTAATACTCAAGCGTCGAGTAAAACGGACGGGAAAAATAATGAAAACGCTTTACCCTCAGAAAACATAAAAACAAAAAAGACGAACACGTACGCTCAAGTCACGGCGCCCGAACAACCTAAAACTATTAAACCTGACTCCGTTCAAAATGTATTTTCCCTTATACTTGAACGATTAGAAGAACAAGGGAGAATTAACACAATTATTCTTGAGAAATTGGACAAATTTGAGTCGGCGGCTCTTAAAACACCAAATTTACCGTAAACATGGATCAGTTGTCCCAACAACTCAAAATAATAACATGGAACGCGAACGGACTTACCGCAAAAATCGAAGAACTAGAAACGGTTCTACTTAACGAAAGAATAGATATTTGTTTGATCTCTGAAACTCATTTGAAAAAAGACTCAAATTTAAGTATTAAAGGTTACTCGGCTTACCACGCATGCCATCCATCCGAAAGAGCAAGGGGTGGTTCTTCCGTATTTATCAGAGAAAATATCAATCATTCGTTTGAGATAAATATCGAGCTCGATACAATGCAAGTTACTTCCGTTAGCATAAAAGTTAGACACGTATTTTTTAATATTGCGTCTATTTACTGTCCTCCTCGGTCCAAGATAGACAAAAACGATTTTAAAGATCTTTTCAACGCTTTAGGTCCAAAATTTATTATTGGCGGCGACTTCAATTCGAAACATTCATTTTGGGGATCACGTTGCATTTCGACGAAGGGTAGACAACTCTACAAAGCGGGTATTGAATGTAACGTTGAATTTTTCTCATCAGGAAAACCAACGTATTGGCCAACCGATACAGCGAAAACACCCGATCTTGTTGACTTTTTCATCGCAAGAGGAATGAACAGAAAATATATGACAGTAGATGATAACTTCGATTTTTCTACGGATCACTCGGCCGTTATCTTAACAATAAACAGTAACGTAATCGAAAAAGAAAAGCCCCTAATTTTAACAAATAATAACACAAATTGGGATAAATTCAAAGAAGATTGCGAAAATAGAATTATACTGAACGTCTCTTTGCAAACTCCGTTTGAGTTAGAAGATGAAACAGAAAAATTTATAAATATTGTTCAGGAAGCAGCTTGGAATAATACTCCGATCTGTAGTAAAAAGTCAAGGCAATACGAAGAAAAAATTCCAGAAGATATAAAAGAATTGATACGCGAAAAACGAAAAGCTCGAAAAGTATGGCAGCAATCACGTGCTCCTCAGCATAAAAGTGTCGTCAACTTTTTATCAAACAAGATTAAAAATTTGTTACGAGATTTTAAAAACAGCGAGAATTCTGCCTATCTTGAAAGCCTAACAGCAGACAAAAAAACAAATTATTCTCTTTGGAAGACGATAAAAGGTATTAAAAAGCCTCAAATAATGTCGGCACCTATTCGAAAAAATAATTCTGAATGGGCAAAAACTGATAAGGAAAAGGCGGATTTATTTGCTAAGCACCTTGAGGAAACGTTCAAACCTTTCGATGGTCAAGAGCTTCTGACTAATGACGGAGAGCTCCAACCAGCGCCGGAAAATTTTTCTATCAGGAATATTACTTTGACTGAACTTGTCCAGGAAATAAAACGGCAGAAAAACAATAAAGCTCCTGGCTACGACCTGATTAACGGTCGTGTCCTCAAAGAGTTGCCTAAAAAAGCAATGGTTAAGCTCTTACAGCTCACTAACGCTGCTTTAAGACTTGCTTACGTACCCACGCAATGGAAAGCCGCCGAAGTAATAATGATCCCCAAACCGGGTAAGCCACCGAATGAGAAAAAATCGTATAGACCAATTTCTCTCTTACCAATTATATCTAAAATATTTGAAAAATTGCTTCTTAAACGAATGCTACCAATTATTGAAGAAAAACGTTTAATTCCCGACCACCAATTCGGTTTCCGGAATAATCACTCGACAATTGATCAGGTTTACCGAATAACTAACGAAATTGAAAAAGCATTTGAAGAAAAAAAGATTTGCTCAACTGCATTTCTTGACGTTTCTCAAGCTTTTGACAAAGTTTGGCATGACGGGCTAAAATATAAATTAAAAGTCTTTCCAGAGCAAATATATAACATTCTTGAATCGTACCTAGAAAATAGATTCTTTCGAGTTAAGCAAGGAACGGAGTATTCGGAGTTTAAAGAAATAAACGCTGGGGTTCCCCAGGGTAGCGTCATTGGACCGATTTTGTTTGTTCTTTATACCCGTGATATACCCCAAACAGAAGGCACAACTTTAGGCACTTTTGCCGATGATACAGCTGTACTCGCAATATCGGATTCAATAGAAACGGCAACCTCTAAGCTTCAAAAGGCATTAAATAGCATTTCAGATTGGACAAAGAAATGGCGAATTGCTCTTAATGAAACGAAATCGACGCACACGAATTTTACGTATAAAAAAGTATATAACTTACCTATTTATATAAATTCTGTGCAAATTCCATACGCTAATGAAGCGAAGTATCTAGGCATGACTCTAGACGCGAAACTTAAATGGAAAGTTCATGTAAAAAAGAAACGCGATGAACTCGAAAATAAACTCCGCGAATTGACATGGCTTATTGGAAGATATTCCAATCTAAGCGTTTATAACAAGCTTCTTATTTATAAGCAAGTACTGAAACCAGTTTGGACGTACGGTATACAACTTTGGGGTTGTACCAACGAAAGAAATATACAAATTTTGCAAACATACCAAAACAAAGTACTTAAAATAATAGTAAATGCTCCATGGTATGTAAGAAATAGCGACTTACATAGAGATTTAAATATAAAATATGTAGAAAACGAAATTAAAAAATTTGCTACAGAGCTAAGGTCACGACTTAGAAATCATAGTAATAACTTAATCCAACAATCTGTTAGCGAGGCGTTCGTTTTTCGGCGTCTGCACCGAACAAGACCTTCTGATCTAGCGCAAACAAATTAATCTCTCCACTCGAATTTTGTGGAATCTTCAGGTCCTCTCGTTGGGGAGTTTCCTGACAAAACACGAACAAAATGACGCTAAAACTACTTGTTAAGCTGGACTTAGTTGTAGTAATAATATAGAAGATAAGGGAGGTGAGTTTTAGTCAGTAAAAATCTGACACTACTATAAGCATCGGGCTTATAGTGTCTCTGAAGATTTCTCACCTTCCTGCGGAAAAAAAAGGAAAAAAAAAAAAAAAATTTAATAAGTTTATTTTGACACATGGTATATGATAAAATTGGTTTTGTCAAAATACGTCTAGTCCCCCGTGCATTCTTATTTTACAAAATACCAGGTGTATCGTTAAAAAATAAAGAGAACTTCAAGTTGACAACACGATTTCAACTGGTGGCCTTTTGGACAGCTGTCAAATGAGACCTGAAAAACGCTTCCAAATTGACAACATTTATTAACTCGGTCCGATTTGTCGAATTAAAAATTTTGACATTGAGTAGAGATATCGACTTCAAATAAATTTTGTATACAGATAATAATGCAGAAAGGACTCTATAAAAATTGCGTGGGTGGTTTTTTTACCATAGCAATTTAAAAAAAGGTGAAAATTCTGGTTAACGCTAAATATCTCAAGAAACAATAACGCTAGAGACTTGAATTAAATTTTAATAGTATAATACTAGCGGCCCGTCCCGGCTTCGCACGGGTAGACATAAATAGGTACAGATATTTAAGTTATAAGCATGAATCGATCAAAACTGCCTTAGTAGAAGTTGGAGTTGAATCTGTCATTGTCGATTGGATCTTCACCATGTTAAATGGCAGAATTATCAACTCTCAAATAGGAGTTAGCACTATCGAGAAAACAGTTACTAGAGGCACACCACAGGGAGGAATCATCTCACCCCTGCTCTGGATCCTCGCAGTCAACAATATTCTCACAAAGTTCAAAGATCAGGGCATTAAAATCGTAGCATATGCAGATGACATTGTGGTTTTGGTATCAGGCAAGTTTCTTACCATCATCGAAAACATTATGGAAAATGCATTAAAGGATTTATCTTCTTGGGCAACTAAGAACGGTCTCGTGGTCAACCCCACCAAGACAGAGCTAGTTTTGTTCACGAAGAAACGGAAACTGGAGGGCTTCAACCCTCGCAAACTAAATGGTATTCCTCTAAAACTTTCTAAGGAAGCTAAATTTCTAGGAGTAATCCTTGACTCCAAGCTTACATGGAAGCGTAATACTGAGGAGAGAATGAAAAAAGCACTAGGTGCATTCTACACATGCAAAAAGACCTTCGGTGTACGTTGGGGTATGCGACCGCAAGTTATCCAATGGATGTACACAGCGATTGTCAAACCCATTCTTACCTATGGCTCTATTGTATGATGGAAGGCGGTGGAAAAATCAAGCTATCTCAAGAACCTGAACAAGGTACAGAGATTAGCCTGTATAGGAATAACCAGGGGCTCAAAGATCCACACCACAAGCTGGGTTGGAAATGATCTTGGACCTCCCGGCTCTGGATGAGTTCATAAGGTGCACGGCAGCCAAAACTGCAATTCGTTTAAGAGAACTGAGTTTTTGGAGGCACAACACTTATGGACACGGGTCAATCTTACAAAGATATGACACGATTTCAGGGTTGATGGAGACCACCGATTACATCCCCCCTTTACTAGATTTCGATAGGAAATTTTCTTTTTTCATACCAGAAAGACAGGGTTGGGATCCTAATTCACTTATAAGTAAACAGGGTATCCCTTTCTACACTGACGGTTCAAAAATGGAATCAGGAACAGGTGCTGGAGTTTTTTCCCGCCAATCTCTCAACATCAGAGCGTCATATAAACTCCCAGCTGACTGTTGTGTCTTTCAGGCCGAGATCTTTGCCATTGGAAAAGCAGCTAAATTGGCACATCACGAAAAGCTAAGCTCTTCGGAGATTACTTTTTTCGTGGACAGCCAGGCTGCTATCAAAGCCTTAGCCAGTGAGACCATAAGATCAAAAGCAGTTTTAAACTGTAGGAGGGAATTAAATAAAATCTGCCACACTAACCAGGTAAAGCTCTGCTGGGTTCCTGGACATAGCAATATAGAAGGGAATGATATAATGATATAGCCAGAAAAGGGTCAGAAGCAGACACAAGTAGTAACGACCATTCAGTTAGGGGACCACTTGTCCCGATTGGGGTACTCAAGAGGAAGATAGACCTTTAACTAAAAGAGGAAATCAATAACTCCTGGAAATCCAGGGACGATTGCGTATTCTCTAGAAGTTTATGGCCTAACACAAATGAAAAGGAAACTCGGTATATTCTATCGCTGAGTAAAAAGAACATTAAAATCTTGATAGGTGTACTAACAGGTCATTGCGACATTGGCACAATGGCTAATAGAATAGGGGCATTTGCACCCGATTTTTGTAGGAGCTGTCAGGATGAGGAGGAAATGCAAACCATTAAACACCTGCTCTGCGACTGTCTGAACCTCCAAACCAGCCGACTCCGTCATTTCGGAAACAGGTTTGTTGGAGAACTGGATGATCTAGCACAGGTCTCAATGGCAAACAGAGGAAATTTATAGATAGCACAGGCTGGTTCGTTAACGAGCCAGTTTACGTTAATCGGCAAAATTAAGGAGCATCGATGCTAACTTTCACTTTTTACAGGGGATCACAATGGACCAGTAGGCCCCCGTGTACGCAACAGCTTCACGCTGTACACACCCCTTATAACCTAACCTAACCTAACCTAAGTTATAAGCATGCTAATTAAAACGACCAGGAATCATTAAATTAGAAAAAATTGTAGGTATGCTTATTTTAAAGCCTCCTTGTACAATACGTTGGCTGTGGTGTTTGTAGGTGGCAAACAAAACGTATTGATTTTCAGGAGATCCTACTCGAGAAGGTGCCACATACAATTGCCCGTGGGAAAAGCACTCTTTCCTTAAGTCGATACCAACTATGGAAAAAGTTTGTCCCTAGGATTTATTTGTTGTTAGGGTAAAGGATATTTTTAAAGGGAACTGTAACCTTTTAAAAGATATGGGCAAATCAGTTGGTATCATCGAGATCCGCGGAACATGTGCGAGCTGACCGGCCGCGGGACCCGTAATGATAGTTGCTACAATCAAATTATCTCTTAATTCTTTGATCAATAGTCTTGTACCATTACACATATTGGGAGGGCTTAAATTTTTTAAAAGCATAACAGGCGTACCTGTTTTTAATTTTAGTTCATGAGGTGGCAAGCCAGCAGGATTGAGGGAATTTAAAATTTCCTGTGGGTAGTGCACTGTATCTTCGATAAGAATTTCTAGACTGTGAACAGTTTGAGCCAATTCAATATCCAACAGTACTTGGGAGCTGTTTGCAATTAGAGTAGTACATTTTCCGTCTCCTAATTTAATTATATTTTCTGAGAAATTTCCACCGCGGTTATTGCATAAATGTGCTCTCACATTCGTGCGCAAATTGAGAGTTTTAATTATTGATAGCCACAAAGGTGATGATTTGAGGCACGCATTAATAACTTCGGCACGTGTACCTTTTGATACAATTGGTAGAGTTTGGCCAAATCTCCAGCAAAAACAAAATTTACGCCACCCATCATATTGCATACAAAAATACAAATCTTTCCTCTTTATAATATTAGTACAGATATTGTCAAACATTTTTTTTGTCCTATCATTAATACTCTTCGCAGCGTATGAGATAAAAGACATTTTATGGCTAGATTTTTTACACCTTCGGTTGGTTTTAATAGGAATTTCTAAAGATTTCTATAGTAATCTAGTACTAAATATAGCCTATGTTTCTCAGTGATAATGTAGCTTTCTAATAAAAAAAAAATAATTATTAAAATCAGTCCAGTACTTTTTGAGTTTATTCGTTACATACAAAAATACAAATCTTTCCTGTTTATAATATTAATGTAGATAAGTAGCATTTTGTAGCTTTTGTAAAAAATATGAGTTGTCTTTTGTTGTGTTCAACATTAAATACATTTTTCGAAGTCTAGTTAATTGTTCCTATTTCGAAATTCCACAATGGCACTGGTAACTTCATATTTTCAAAAAATAAATTGTTTAAATTATTATCTAATAGAAATTGCGGGTATCTTAAAAATGAAAAAAATTAAAGTAAGATGGGGAGAATGAAGAAGAAAGGTTTTTAAAATTAAAAAAAGGAAAAAATATTTATATTTGAAAATAAAATTGAGGAAATTTCAAAAATCTAAGGACGATTGCAATTAATCAAAAATTTAAAACATGGAAAATACAAAAATTAAAATATGTGCATATTTATACACAAATTAAAAATTAGGAAAATGCAACAAAATATAATACAAACATATATTAAAAAAAATATAAAAAAAAACAAAAAAAATTTAAAAAAAAACAAAAAAATTAAAAAATAAACAAAAAAAAAATAAAAAAACAAACACAAACAAAATTAAAAAACAAGCACAAAAAAAAACAAACAAAATAATTTTTAAAAAATTTCAGAATAACGAAATATTTTAATAGAAATATATCATATTTAAAAAAATATAATTAAGTATTTTTAAACAGAAATACACCTAAACAGATAGAATGCAAATAAGAAAATAAAATAAATTAAAAATACATAAAATAAAATAAAAATTAAAAACAAAAATAAAATAAAAACTAAATGAAGTAAACCAAATCAAATTAAAAAAATAGAAACAAAAATTAAAAAATTAAAATGAAATTGAATTTAAAAATGGAAATGAAATTTAATTTGAAAATAAAATAAAGTAAAAACAAATTAAGCCAAATAAAATAAAACAAAATAAAATAAAAATAAAACAAAATCAAAAATTTAAGAACAAAATATTTAAAACAAAACCAAATTAAAAGTGGAAAAGAAACACAGATATCAAAAAACATTATTCTTCTTCTCACAGAAACAACATGTCTATTCAAGCTGAAGTCACAATGGACGTACAAATGTAATAAATGAACTTTAAGAATTACGAAATCTCCAAAGATTTTTAACTTCTCATAGAAAGTTATTGAATCGGCCCGATTTGTCGAATTGAACATTTTGGCATTTCTCGTCGTTTCAAGGTCCCTAGAGTATAAATAAAAGATTTGTAGAGAGATGTCTGTGCGTGAGTGTGTACGTACGTTCGGGAAGTCTTTTTTGTCGTCCATAGCTCAAGAACCAGTCGAGATATCGAATTGAAATAAATTTTGTTATACCGATAATAATTCAGAAAGACGCAGAAAAGCCTATCAAAAAAATTTAGTGGGTGGTTTTTTTACCATATCAATTTTAAAAAAAGGTTAACATTTTGGCTAACCCAGAAATATGTCATGAACCAATAACGCTAGCAACTTGAATTAAATTTTGTATTATATATTGTGACGTGTTACCAAACTAATACAATTTTAAAATACAATTATAACGAAAAATAACGTTTTTGGCATCTTGTAAAGTTTTTTGAGAAAAATCGATTTGACAGTTTTTTTACAAAAAATAAAAACCTAAAAAAAACGTTACTAAAAGTTAGTAAAAATTGATTTTCGACTCAAATATCTTTTTAAAAATTTAAGTTATTGGCTTTAAACTAGTTTCTTGTTATAAAAAATATTGTTGTCAACATTCAGTAAAATTTTGAGAAAATGTCCAAATGACAGTATAATAAATATATAATAAAAAACTAGCAGCCCGTCCCGGCTTCGCACGTGTAGACATAAATAGGTACAGATATTTAAGATATAAGCATGCTAATTAAAACGATCATGAATCACTAAATTAGAAAACATTTGTTTGTCCTATCATTAATACTCTTCGCAGCGTATGCGATGAAAGACATTTTATGGCTAGTTTTTTTACACCTTCGGTTGGTTTTAATAGGAATTTCTAAAGATTTCTGTAGTAACCTAGTACTAAATATAGTCTATGTTACTCAGTGA
This sequence comes from Eupeodes latifasciatus, assembly GCA_920104205.1. Classification (NCBI taxonomy): domain Eukaryota; kingdom Metazoa; phylum Arthropoda; class Insecta; order Diptera; family Syrphidae; genus Eupeodes; species Eupeodes latifasciatus. The sequence continues at coordinate 119,846,528 of OV049925.1, read as the reverse complement.
TAATGTAGCTTTCTAATGAAAAAAAAAATAATTATTAAAATCGGTCCAGTACTTCTTGAGTTTATTCGTTACATACAAAAATACAAATCTTTCCTCTTTATAATATTAGTGTAGATATTGTTATGTGATACTAAACAAATATATTTTTGGAAAAAAATCCAATTAACGGGTTTTTTCTAAATCAAAAAATCTGAAAAAAAAATATTTGTCACCTTGAATATTTTGCAAACAAAAAATAGGTTTTAACTCCAAAATAATTGTATGTAACGAGAAATCACGTTTTCAACTTCTGGTAAAATTGAATTGACAGTTTTTTTTATAAAAAATTAAAACCTTAACAAAACATTACTCAAAGTACATAGGTAAAAATTGATTTGTGACTCAAATATATTTTCAAAAATTTGAGATTATAACTTCAAACTAATTTTAACTTTATCTTATCAGAAATAAAATTCGGTAAAATTTTGAGAAAAATCGAACAGTTTTTTTTCCAAAAAAAAGCTTAAAAAAATGAAAAAAAGTTGGTAAAAATTGATTTACGACTCAAATATCTTTTAAAAATCTAAGATATTGGCTTCAATCTAACTTTATCTTATAAAAAATATTGTTTTCGACATACATTACAATTTTGGGAAAAATCGAATTGACATTTTTTTTTTACAAAAAATAAAAACCTAAAAAAAAAACATTAAAATTGATTTTCGACTCAAATATCTTTTTAAAATTTGAATTTATGGCTTTAAAGTTATAAAGAAATACTGTTTTCAACATTCGGTAAAACTTTAAGCAAAATCGAATTGACAGTTTTTTTAATAAAAAATTAAAACTTTAACAAAACATTACTCAAAGTTGGTAAAAATAGATTTTCGAATTAAATATCTTTTTAAATATCTTTTTTATCTCACAGAAAATATTGTTTTCGACATTCAGTATAAATTTTTTATAAAAATCCAACAATACGCAAAACTGTTAAAAATTAATGTTCGGTTCTTGATATCTCGTGAACAATAGAAAATATTGAATTCAAATTAGTTTCATTCATCCAAATTGCATTTGTTTAAATAAGAAATAAAAACAACTTCATCTTATGCAAAACATCGTTAGCAATTTTTAAACTCTTTGAATTATTCAACTGACAACTTTTTTAACAAAACACTTAAACCTACAAACCTTTCAAGCAAGACATATCGACAGGCAGGATGGGAAGTTAAAATTGTGGGTTGCTTCAAAGCCTCTTTTTTTCAAAATAATGGGTCTGTTCGAAATGCGTGTCTCGTGAATTTTGCTTAGCGATAAAGCTGATGATAATGATCTTGAGACTCTACTGACTGTTACATCCACATAAAACTGACTGTTTGGTGTGGGTTGGTGAAATAATTGGTTCGAATCTTCTTAAAAACTATGCTGGACAGAATGTGAAACTGTATATTTTCACGTTGCGGACCCTTGACTTGGCCTCAGAGATCGTGAAATTTCACGTATCTTGACTATTTTCTATGGGAATATTATGTGATGTCGGTAGTCTACGTCGATAAGCCCGAAACGATTGACCACATGGAGGACAACATTCGACGCGTTATTTCCAATTTATGGCTTCAAATGTTGGAAAAAGTCATCGAAAATTAGACCAACAGATAAGACTACGTACATTTAAATTATAATTCCACAAGATTATCTTTGGAATAAAGTACATGTCAATTTAAAAAATCATGTTTGTTTTATATCATTTCAAAGTTTTATGTGTGTAAAATAAACTACCTTATTTATTTTGTGGCTCTACAGTTTGCGAAGATCCAGGGTAGGGTCTAGTGACTTACAACTCTCAATCTATGTACGAACAAATTCACGGATGGAGAGGACCAGCATTTTTTTTGTCAATTCAAAACTGCAAATTTAGGAAATTAACTTTCCATGACAAGAATTACTTTTGGAGGGTTTATCAACGTTATCACTCCAAGATAAATAACTTAAGTTCGTTCGTTTTCTAATCGTTAAATCCAAACCAAACCAAAGTACTGAGAAGACCATTCGTACTGTGGCGGATAAATTTATAATAATCCATTCGAAGAAAACGCAAGATCTGTGAAAAACATCGCTGCTGTCCTTGAGATTTTGCAATAGACTCTTTGGCATTCGATTCGTAATCGATAACAAGAATTCGGTCTTTCGCTGACCTGACAAGGACCTTCACAATACCTACATAGTTCAACTGACTTACGATCTTAAAGTAAATGACAATAGACAACTAAATGCTAAATGAACTCTAGATCAGCTTAAACTGGTCCTTATCTTATAAAAAAACTAATCTTTGAGTCTTCTCCTTCTTCTGAGTCAATGTGAAGTATGGGTAATTTATAGTTTTAAGCAGATATTTCGACAATTATAAATTATCCAACAATACAAAAATCTTAATCTCAAGAAGAGATACTCGACGAACCAAGCAACAATTATTTGACCAAGAAAAAACTGAACTAAAAGAATTAAGAAAAACTATCAAACTATAAATAAGGAAAGATATCAACAAGTTCAACGAAACAATGGCTAGAGATACGATTAGACAAACAAAATCAATAAGGAAAACAAAATCATTACTTAACAGTCAACAGGAATGGGTTATTAGCTTAAAAAGCCAAAATGCAAGCAACATAACAAATAGAAAAGAGTTAAACGAAAATGCTACTAAGTTCTTCGAAAAACTATTCTCCTCGACCAAGCATATAACTGAAGAAGAAAATATTGAAAACATAGATATCAATCTCCTAACAACGCAAACTCCCATGTTTAGCAAAGAATATATTAAAAGGACTATAGACGATTTGAAAAAGGACAAATGCACTGGAAATGATGGAATCTCTACAGAAATGATAATATACGGGAAAGAATAATAATAATAATAAAAAAAGGAAAAAAAGACGATTTGAACAACTATAGACCTATAAGTAATATTTTGACAATTTATAAGCTGTTTTCAAAAACAATCTACAGGAACATCAAACAAGATTTTAACAATAAACAACCTAGGGAACAAGCTGGATTCAGAGAAGGTTTCTCAATAACAGACCACCTACAGACGATGAATCAACTAATAGAAAAGTGCAATGAATTCCAACAACCAATATAATTTCTATTCATAGACTTCAGTAAAGCATTTGACAGCGTTGAACACGAGACAATATGGACTTCTCTAGAAAATCAAAATATGGACCCAAACGTTATAAGGACTATCAAAAACATATACAAAAATAATATAGCACAAATAAAAACAGAGAGTACAGGTAGTAAATTTAAAATAACAAGAGGCGTCAGACAAGGAGACCCGCTTTCACCACCACTATTTAGTGCAGTCTTAGAGGATATTTTTCAAAGGATGAATTGGAAGACAAAATATGGTATAAGGATATGTGGACAACTTGTAAACAACTTAAGATTTGCGGACGATATAGTACTAATATCTACAAAAGCTAAACATATACAAGAAATGACAACAGAACTTACTAGCTTGTCCAAGAACTATGGACTACAAATCAACAAATAAAAAACAAAAGTGATGACAAACCACATCAGAGAAGATATAATTCTGGACCATGAAAAAATGGAATACATAGAGGACTACATATACTTGGGACAACTAAAATCTTTTAAGGACCAAGAGAAAAAAGAAATCAACAGACGCATCACAAACAGCTGGAAACAATTCTGGAGCCTCAAACAGATTTTAGAACTGGACCAAAGTGTAGAAACACGAAAATATCTCTTCGTCTCCGCTATTTTGCCGGTGCTTACTTATGGACTACAAACCCTGAGCTTGACTACGAAATCTCTTGACCAGCTAAGGATCTGTCAATCCAAAATGGAAAGAAAAATCCTCAGAATAAGAGCCAGCGAAAGGATAATAAATAAAGACATCCAAAACAGTACTCGAATAATTGACGTGATAGATAGAACCAAAAGACAAAAATGGAGTTGGGCAGTACATATTTCAAGACTACGGGATCAAAGATGGACAAAGTTGGCAACAAAATGGAGACCGGAAAGCAAAAGACGAACAGGCCGACCGAACAAGACATGGAGCGACGATCTTTGGCAAATAAACGAAAATTGGTACAGTGAGGCGAAAAATCGAGACCTATGGAGACCTACATATCCTCCGCTTTCGGGGAGGATTACGCCAAAAACTAACAAAAAAAAACCAAACAAAATTTAAAAATAAATAACCAAACTTTTAAATATCAATTATCTTACTTTTCCATTATCTAATTAATAATTTGTAAAAATTCTAATTAAAAAATTTAAAAATTGTATCTATAGATGTATTTAAATGTATTTAAAATGATAAGGCAATAAAAGCTTATAATAATAATAATTTCGACAAAAAATTAAGTTCAGCTGACTCCGTTAATACACATCGAGGCCGATCAGGCTTACATTAAAGATATGGCAGGACTAGGAAGTCACCAAAGTCGGCGATGCACCGTTGGACGACGTTTGGAGGGCTCACTATCGAGGTAAGTTGAAGAAGACCCGATACTAATACCTATAATTTCAGATATATGGCAATGTCCTAGACCCTATTCCTTCTATCAAACATCCTTTTCACGATGGCTCCCTTAAATATTTAAATAATTTTCCTTCCGACTTGACCAATATTTTATACTTTTATCAGCTTTCGTATATCCTAATTGAATTTACAGAGCACACTCCCTTTTTCCATCTTCAACAATTGAAACCTTCAAATAATAATAATTGGACCATTTAAACTTATACACGTACCATCAAACCCAAATAAAAAAGAAAGATCGCCAATAAACTGAAGTAATTTTTCACCAATTACTCAATGCTCGAGTAACATCTTTTGTACGAGTATACTCGTATATCGAGTATGTAGGTAAGGTAGTCGTATTTTGTATAGTATGATCGTCTTCTCTGTGATGTTGGCAATTATTTTGCAACATCTGCAACAAGTATTCAGATATATATCTCTCTTATAAGCCTGATCAATAGGTAGGTACTACTGGTACAGAAAACAGAATGATATCCCCGCAGGTAAATTCAATTCAATTTCCATTCAATTGAACCTAATCTCAAGATGGGGGAGGACACACAGAGCACCACAGTTCTTCCTTTTTTTTTTGTCATAAATAATTCATGTATGCCTTGGCAAGAGAGTAAGTGCAAAGGTGTTAAGCTCATCGTCGAAAAAACAGAAAAGAATCCAACAAAAATATTACAAGACACCGTTCGCCTTATAACAACACATCTTACCACATGGTGACATGGACATGGTTCGATCGACGGCGGCGGCGGTAGCGGTCTGGAGCGGCTCGGCCGGCGCGGCGCGCGGTGGTGGTGGCCGTCGCCGTCGTCGTAGTCGTCCTCGTCGTCGTTGTTGCAACAAAGTTATTTCAGTACTAATGTTAAACATATGATAAATTGTCCAAACAGGTGATAATTGTTTTCAAAAAAACGGGGGTCCTCAGCATGGTGTAGCCTTAAAGATTGTTCGCCTTGTTTCTTTTGGAATGCACTGCGTGTGATAATCAAGATATCAGGTGGGTATGAAGTTGGTGTGTTGTTTTTTGGTTTGTATTTCCCCAAGATATCCTTTTTGTTTTGTTTTTGGAGAAGAAGAATATAAATAATACCGTCTTTAGTCCTGTCCATCGCTATATCACACATTGTGAGCCAAAGTCATAATTAATTTCGACTTCATTAAACGCAAGCGCGAGCGCACTCAGGACTCTTAATGCGCATTCAACATTTATATTGTATAGCTTCTGGGCTTATTATAATATGATATGCGGGTATGAAACATTCGAATGTGTCATGTTTTCAGTCAACAATGAATTATTTTCCATTTTTAATAAATTGGTCTCGTTTAATCCAGGAAGAAGAAGTATAAGCGTCCGGTATGTCCTTAGGCGATTATGTTATATGTTTTTTTTTGATGATGTCCTGTCCAGTGTGTCCATGTCCAACTGCGGATTCAACTTCAAAGGCATAGTAGAAGTAAATACTTATAAACATATAGTTTTAAGGGTAAAATTACTTGCATGATGCGATAAATAAATTATTTGAGAGTTTAACGCCATCCAGTTTAATTCAATTGATTTATTACAGAAGGGTGTCCTTCCGTGCGTCGTAGTCGTGTCGTTGGTCGATTGTAAATATTCAGATGCCCTTAAGTAAGATGTTAATAAGATGTTTTGAAATTTTTCTTATTGTTATATATTACTTTTAAAGATAACAAGAGTGCAGAAAAAAATTGAGTTTCCAATTATAGGTTTAGCATAATGTTTGATAGAAAATTAAATAGCTCCTAGAAATGAGTTTTCAATGAAACAGAGAAAAGGGTCGTGGTACATTTGAAAACTCAATTCTAGGATCTATTTAATGACTCCAATAAGATCGTATGAGCGAAAAAGAACTGGTTCAGAAACTTCCTTTGAGTACATTTTACGGTCGGTGACAGCGTAATGTGTGTTTCAGACCATTCTTTTGCTGGTACTAGAGAAATGGGAAAGACATAAATTCGAAGACTCTGGCGCAAAAAGCTAATGCGAATTTTTAAAGAAGGCTAGGACCAGGGCCAATATTTATGCTGGGTGATGAAAACCAGGATATAAGGGATTTTTTCAATGTCCTTTTTGTTTATATGTAAATGATGCTTCAAGGAGTGTGAATATTGGATTTTGTTTTTTCAATTACAATTTTCAAGTCTTTTGAGAAAGTTTCTTAAGAAATTATTCAGATTCAAAATATTTAATATTTTTACGAAAGGTACCACAAATGACATGGTGCATAAAATTCTTATATTTATGAAATTTGGGTATATCCATTTATAAAAATGAATGTTTGTCCTTTTTTTATTATAAGCGCACACACAAGGGGATATTACTACCCTTATTATGCAGAGGCACAGTGTGGGCGCCAGGAAGAGGAGAGAGGGTTTGAAAGGAGATGTCGGTGCACATTGGTTTTGAATTCCTGAATATTGCAATGACTAGGAAAGACATAGTGTGGTAAGGTATTCAACATTCGCGTAGTACGGCTAAAGAACGAATCCCTGTACTTGATAGTACGACCAAAATTTGAGCTCGAGGGTATATTGATGAGCATTCCTAGAAGCGCGAGTATTAAGGTTGAACTGTTTAAGGGGAGGAATGCAACTGGCTATTTCTCTAGAGCATAAACCATTAAAATAACGGTAAAAGAGGGTGAGACAAGAAACATTTCGACTATGTTCAAGCGACGTAAATGATCTTATGAAGGTAATATCACCAATCAATTTAAATGCTCTACGTTCAATACTTTCCAAGAGGCTTAAGTAAGTTGCAGGAGCACCAGCCCAGATATGGGAGTTATACTCAAGCTTTGGACGTATATAAGTCTTGTAGATAACAGCCAGATCAGAAGGGGTGAAACATTTTTTGCATCGCCTAAGGACACCCAAACACCTTGCGGAATTTTTTGCTACATTGCGTATGTGATCGTTTCACAAGAGGTGGTTGGTGAAACACATACCGAACCGAGAATATCGAGATGTTCAGTCTCATTGATGTATTTGCCATCCATGAATAATGGCAAGGGGGGTATATCTCGCTTTAACGATACAAGACAGTATTGGGTTTTCGAAGCATTAAATTTCACGCGGTTTTTATTCCCCATTGTCCAACGCTGTTTAGGTCGGAATTAAATGAGCTTATCATATTATGTCGTTGCAGTTCCACATCCGAAGAAGAGGGATGTGAGTCTGAAAACGAATATGAAAAGTTAAGAGTACTATCTTCACCGAAACAATGTATTGGATTAGAAGTTGCAGACAGTAGATCATTAATAAAAATGAGAAAGAGTGTTGGAGATAGAACAGAACCCTGGGGCACACCAATTACAGACAATTACTAATCCAATGAAGGAGGGATTCATGAAAACTGAAAGCACGCATTTTCGATAAAGGGTGAGATTCACCGGATTCGCCCTTTTTTGAGATGGGCTGAATAAATGCAGTTTTCCATCCGCTCGGAACGAGACCTGAGAAGTAGGACAGACGAAAAAGCATACGCAGTGGTTTTGCCAGCGTTGAAGAACATCTCTTCAGAACAATAGCGGGGATACCATCCGGACGAGGCAATTTATGTGTGTCTGTATGTCATCGATGAACTCAAAAACTACTGGATCGATTATTATGAAAATTGGTACATATATGTATTTTTCCATGGATGTCAATACCATCAACTTCACCATTCAGCATGGAATGCCCATTGAAACGACAACATATAAATCCTTCGATACTGCGGAGAATCAAGACGAGATTGACAACTATCCAACGGAATTCTTGAAAACTCTTGATTTGAATTGAAAATCATTTTCCTTCGAAACATAAATCCACCACGACTTTACAACGGAACAAGACTCTAAGTCAAGAAAATGCATGATGAACAATGTTATCGAGGCAACAATTTTGATTAGAAAATTCAAAAGTGAAGACGCACTGTTGCCACGTACCCCCAAACGTTTACAGTTCCCGGCGCGACTCGCTTTCGCAATGACTATTAATAAAGCACAAGGACAATCGTTACAAGTGTGTGGATTAAATTTGGAGAATCGATGCTTCTCACATGGACAGTTCTAAGCGGCTTGCTCACGTGTCGGAAAACCTTCTGATTTATATGTCTACTCACCAGATGATAAAACAAGAAATACTGTGTATCCCACAGAACTTCAATAAACATCGTATTGAAACTTAACTTTGTAATGTCAGAATTCTTTCAAAATAAACAAAATCAATAAAATGGCTGAGAATAAATTGAACATTTGTGTACCGATTTCTCTTTAAAATTATGCTTCTATTTTTTTAGTTATTGGCGTAGCAACGCCTGCCGGGTACAGCTAGTTACAAAATAAAATGTTTGGCTTGGAAAAACTTATCGATTTTTGAAAAAAAATTTCAGTGTTAAAAAATTTTAATTTGAACACTTATTCTTCATATGTATGTAAGTTTTTTTTTGCAATAAAAGTCAAAATATTTGGAAGTCGTTTTTTGCATTATTATTTAATTGTATCTTCAAAAGCGATATTTTTTCGAATATGCATACACATACTTTAAAAATTAAAGTGGACAAAATTATATATTGGATTAATCAGGTGTGAATTTGTTTTATCATAGAAATTAGCCATAATTTTTGAAATTTTGAACAAAAAGATCCAAATATATCGAAGGTTTTTGAAAGTTTTTGTTTAATAACTGTACCAAGTTCTTCGACCTTTATGATATGATTTTCAAGAAGAAAGTGGTAGTCGAAAGTGATTTTTAGGTCTAAGATCCCATTTTTACAATTTTTCATCAAAGAAAACTTGCGAAACAAACCAGGAACAACTTGAAACACCTTCTTTATCTAGAACTAGAAGGTAGTCAACTTCCTTTAATCTGACTTCATCTTGACAACAATACGATTTTCCGTAGAACAAAAAAACATTAGGCTGAAAATTCGCCTAAAATGACCTTGAAGTTCTTAGTTTTAAAAGAAATAATTAGAACATGACCTTTAAGAAAATATCTGCGTATAAAAAGTATGGGATTTTTCTGGTTTCTGTGTTTACTTAAAGTTTGTATTTTTACGAGTATTCAAACAGATCAGATAGTTTTTTCCCCACATAACACCAAAATAAGACTTTTTTCAAAATGAAGAGTTATTCTCAGAAGTTTCTCAAAAAAAAAACAAAAAGATTCGTTTCGTCAAATGTTAGAAGTCCATAGTTGACTTTTTATGTTGAGTTTCGATTTTAAAAACATTGAGAAATGGTGATAATCGGTGTATTCTTAAGTTTGATTTTCTATATAACCGCCATTTTGCAAAAACATTTGTCTTCCATTTGCCTTTTTGATGGGAACCCCTTACTTTTGAAAATCTCACCACATAAAACTATGAATGCCAACTTAACTATCTTCTTTGGTTTTGAAATGTAACATCATTTGTTACATTTTTTGATAAGAAGAAAGTCTGAATATATAATTTTTGTTTTCTTGTCAAAACGACACATGACTACCCCCATACAAGCAACAAAAATTTCCATCATTAAACCTTATCAAGTTATAAAATTTTACACCTTTTAAATCCAAATCTTAATGATTTGAATAGAACCCCCCAAAAAATAAACTATCTAAACTAAACACCATCACCTCAACAGAGCAGGTGGTGATTGTGGTGGTGGTGGTGTTTTGGTGATAAAATTAAATATAATTTCACACCAGAAAAACAAAAAAGTTGGAAAAAAACTAAAATAAAAAACATCAGTTAAGTCACGAGTTGTGTTAGAGAGAGGGCCAATGACTTTTATCAAGTCGTGGACAAATGATGTTTTATGAAAATTTCGAAAGGTTTTCATGATACACAACGGCTTTGCTCAAGTCCTGTAAACTAAAAATAAAAATGAAAAAAAAAAAACAATTCACCAGAGCGGAACTTAGTTGTTTTTGCTTGCATTTGGTTTAATTTATTATTATGCCAGTTTCAAAGTCTAGATAAGGCCAAAAAGGCATGTTCTAGATATGAATTTCAAGAGAGAACTTTTTTCCAACATTAATAAAAGAAAACAGAAGGCATAGAAACAGAAATAAATAAATACAACTAACTTAGTTATTTGGTAAATATAGTACCTAGGTCTGTGACAAGTCAATTTAAATGAAGTCTCTTGCCGTCAAAACCGAATCACCCTCCCGCTGGCTGCGCTATTTGAAGAACCACGCCTATCATGTGCTAGGCCTCTCTCACTCTCTGGATGCACAAAATGGACTTATGCAAATCAGTTTTTTCCGTCCAGACCTCCATTTCGATTTTTATTATGAAGGCTGAAGGCATACTACAAAATGATTATGTGCCCTCTATTCATTATGATTATCATCGTAGGTTGTCGAGCCGACTCGAATTGAGTCGAGACGGTTCAAGTCAACACCACCACCGCACCGTCCACGTCGTCGTAGGCCGCTCTACCACCTATCTACCACCCTCCCGCGCCAGTCAAGTCGTTTGGCTTTTTATTCCATCGCTTGAAAACCTGGAAAAGCAGCCAACCAGGAATCATTTTAAATTCGCCATTTATTCATATGAACATGGAGATGCGGAGCTGCCCTGGCATGACCAGAACAGTATATACCTACTCGTAAGGTGGAGGTGGGTTAGTTTATGCAGCAGACTGAGGGGATTAAAAATAAAAAGAAGAAAAAATGAGAACTACAAAAAATCTTATTTATGAACAACTGAGACTGACCGACCGACTGGCCTGTCCTGGCCTGGTCGACCGACCGACCGACTTGACAGAGTGGAGTTGGCCGGCTTGGTGTTCTCTTGTGCATATTTCTGTCCTCTCCAAACTACCTCCCATAAACTTCTGATTAATGATGATTTTATTCGACTTGAATTTTTTTCTTCATTTTTGTTCTGAAAGTAATGGAACATGTAACGAGCGAGCAGACATACATATCGAGGAAGTCAGAACAGCACACTTCGTTCAGGGGTGGAAAATGTCATTTTCAGGAGCGAAAACTAACAGAAGCAGCATGAACAATATTCATATATGTATGTACGATATTGGAAAATGCAGCTTTAAAACAGAATCAGCCTCGAGGCAAATAAATCACAAAATATTCCGCCGCCAAACAAATCCAGTATACTAGTGGCATCGTATTCGCCGTCCGACCACCGCGCGCCACCGCCCAAACACTGCGGGAGATTTCTTTTTAGTGAGTCGCGGAAGATCAGTTGTTATTTGGCTTGCGTTCTAGACGTACGGCTGCCGGCCGCCGACCCGGTTTCAGCTTTAACAGCCCTCAGTTTGTGTTGTGTATAGCTTCATAAGTTGAAATTATGCTCGTGGCAGTGGCGTAATGTGCAATCCTAACACTCACTGTTGGTATCATATTGAGAAACAAAGAACAATCTACCGGGATGTGTCGCATGAAGCTGCTTGGAAATCAAAACTAAAAGTAATGCTAATTCATGTAGAATATGTAGATATAGACGTTCGAAGGCTTAAAAATGTTTAAGTTTGGGAAACAGAACAAGTTAACGGTTCAAATTGTTCTTAATATCTTAAAGAAAATATCCAAATACATTATGAATGAGAAAATTAAAATCCTAATTATCCGGATTCTTTAAATATTCAAAATATGTCTGAATCCAGGATTAAATGTTCGGACTATCTGGATTGTGTCGAATGTAATAAAATGAAGACAATCAACTGAAAAAGTGGAGATCCCAAACTAAGCCGAGAACGTACAATTTTCAAATCCACAATCAGATCCAAATTCAGTTAAATACGATATGTTAAAATGGGGATATTTTATTTTAATCTTACATTCCCTAATTTAACTAAATTCTACACATTATGTTTCGAACTAGATTGTTATTGAAATCTAGAATTGCATATTTGGCAACATACTTATGACATAATTTAAACTCGGACTATCCGGATGATTTTGATTTCAGAAATATGTACATCTTCATCGAGGATTGATCAATGAGAAAATTGCAATAATTTAAAGAGGCTGGGATGCGACCCACACTGATAACTTCCCATCCCGTCTGTCGATTTGTCTTGCTTAAAAGTTTGTCTATATGTATAAATTTTTACCAAATTTGCGTAATATTTTTTGTAGATTTTATTTTTTTATGAAAAAAAGACTGCTGGATTTTTATAAAAAAATTACTGAATATCGAAAACGATATTTTCTGTGAAATAAAATAAGATTAAAGCCAATATTTTTAATTTTTGAAAAGCTATTTGGGTCGCAAGTTACCAAGTACTAATTTTCAGTATTGTTTTTTTTTTAGGTTTTTATTTTTTGTAAAAAACTGTCAATTCGATTTTTTTCATAATTTTATCGAATGTTAAAAACAATATTTCTTATAAGATAAAATTAGTTTGAAGCCAATTTCTCAAAGTTTAGAAAAGATATTTGAGTCGAGAATCAATTTTTACCAACTTTTGTTAAATTTTTTTTTCGGTTTTTAATTTTTTGTTAAAAAACTGTCAATTCAATTTTTCTCAAATTTTGTTCTAATGTTGAAAACAATATTTTCTATAAGTTAAAATTAGTTAAAAGCCATTATATCAATTTTTTGAAAAGATATTTGAGTCGAAAATCATTTTTTACCAACTTTTGTTAAATTTTTTGTTTCGGTTTTTATTTTTTTGTTAAAAAACTGTCAATTCGATTTTTCTCAAAATTTTTCAGAATGTTGAAAACAACATTTCTTATAAGATAAAATAAATTTGAAGCCTTAATCTCAAGTTTTTGAAAAGATATTTCAGTCGAAATTCAATTTTTACCAACTTTGAGTAATGTTTTTTTAGGTTTTTATTTTTTATAAAAAAAACTGTCAATTAGATTTTTCTCAAAATTTTATCAGATGTCAAAAACATTATTCTTCGTTGCACAAAATTGTTTTGGAGATCAAATCATATTTTAGTCGTAAAATTTTCGAGGTGACACATTTTTTGATTTACAAAAAAAAATCGTTCATTGGATTTTTTCCAAAAATATACTTGTTTTATATCACGTAACGATATATAACCAAAATTTTCCCATTTTTTAAACTGCTATGGTAAAAAAACCACCCACGCAATTTTCTTGAGAGCCCTTTCTGCATCTTTCTGTCTTATTATCTGCATAACAAAATTTATTTGAAGTCGATATCTCTTCTTGTTCTTGAGCTATGGACGACGAAAAAAACGTCGCGAACGTACGGACGTACGGACGTACGGACGTACGGACGTACGTACAAACGCACGCACAGACATCTCTCTAAAAATCTTTTATTTTGACTCTAGGGACCTTGAAACGTCGAGAAATGTCAAAATTTTAATTTGACAAATCGGACCCATTGCAATAACTTCCTATGGGAGGTTAATAATCGCGCATGCTGGCTGGCTGTAAGGCTGCACCATTTCAGGATAATTGAATTTCCGAAACTATTCGGGAAATTTCAAATTCTCCTACCCAGATTCAGATCCGGATTAACTTTACTGTCTCATGTAAAAAACGGTATCTCTTTATCCTACATCCCTTATTTTAATATTATTTTAAACATAATCTACCAAACTGGCTTCGGATTTTAATATCCGACAAATTAGGGTAAAAGCCGGATCTTAACATTTTATCAAAAATACATTTCGGACATTCAGCACTACCCATCCACTATCCGGATAAATGCTCTTACACTGTTTAAAGAACTACTATAAGGCTCAAAAAAATATGTTGTTCCAAAAATTATGACAGTACAAATATGAAAAACTATCCACATATTGAGATAACCTATACGATCCGGATATGAAAAACTATTTGGAAATGCAGACCCAACACTATCCAGATAGCTCTATTTTGCAGATAGCTGATAATATCTATTTATTTATTTATTTATTTATTTATTTATTTATTCGTCTTAAAAGTTACACACTCCATTTAGACTAATAATTATGATACATAACATAAAAAAAAATACATATGTAATTTACTTATAGCATTATAACAAATTTACTAATTTATGTTTCAAAACATTTCTATTAATATTAAAATCAATTGCAAAATCATATTCATTAAAATCCATACAAGTATTGAGTTTAATTTTCTTCTCTGAGCAAGAGGTTTTAGATCAATTAAAATACAACTCGTCTCATAAGATGGAACATTTGAATAACCAAATATTTTTTGTAAGGCAAACTTTGTGAACCTTTTTTGAACTTTTTCTATACGACAAATGCTAGACGCGGTAAAGGGACTCCATATAACAGTACAATATTCTAAACGTGGTCGGGCGAGACTAGAATAAAGAGCTTTTAATGTATAGGGATCTTCGAAATCTTTTGAATTTCGAAAAACAAACTTTTTGAGATCGCATGGTCTATGTGATTTGAGAAATTCATTTTAGAATCGAAGATTACGCCTAGATCCTTATGGCTATCAAGTCTTTGTAAAATGTCATTTTCAAGTTTATAATTATAATATCGGGTGATTTTTTAAGAGCTTGAGAACTTTTTAAAAAAAAAAACGCATAAAATTTGCAAAATCTCATCGATTCTTTATTTGAAACGTTAGATTGGTCCATGACATTTACTTTTTGAAGATAATTTCATTTAAATGTTGACCGCGGCTGCGTCTTAGGTGGTCCATTCGGAAAGTCCAATTTTGGGTAACTTTTTCGAGCATTTCGGCCGGAATAGCCCGAATTTCTTCGGAAATGTTGTCTTCCAAAGCTGGAATAGTTGCTGGCTTATTTGTGTAGACTTTAGACTTGACGTAGCCCCACAAAAAATAGTCTAAAGGCGTCAAATCGCATGATCTTGGTGGCCAACTTACCGGTCCATTCCTTGAGATGAATTGTTCTCCGAAGTTTTCCCTCAAAATGGCCATAGAATCGCGAGCTGTGTGGCATGTAGCGCCATCTTGTTGAAACCAACATGTCAACCAAGTTCAGTTCTTCCATTTTTGGCAACAAAAAGTTTGTTAGCATTGAACGATAGCGATCGCCATTCACCGTAACGTTGCGTCCAACAGCATCTTTGAAAAAATACGGTCCAATGATTCCACCAGCGTACAAACCACACCAAACAGTGCATTTTTCGGGATGCATGGGCAGTTCTTGAACGGCTTCTGGTTGCTCTTCACTCCAAATGCGGCAATTTTGCTTATTTACGTAGCCATTCAACCAGAAATGAGCCTCATCACTGAACAAAATTTGTCGATAAAAAATTTCGAACCGAACACTGATTTTGGTAATAAAATTCAATGATTTGCAAGCGTTGCTCGTTGGTAAGTCTATTCATGATGAAATGTCAAAGCATACTGAGCATCTTTCTCTTTGACACCATGTCTGAAATCCCGCGTGATCTGTCAAATATTAATGCATGAAAATCCTAACCTCAAAAAAATCACCCAATATAATGGACTGTGATTTCTAGAAAATGTCACAACGCTACATTTCTTATTGTTAAAATATAGCCCATTGATATTACACCATTTAATTAAATTATTTAAATCAATTTGAACTTTATTTGCATCGTTAAGTGAATTTATGGAACTGAATATTTTCAAATCGTCAGCAAATAGAAGACATTTAGAAAAAGTAAGATGTAGAAGTAAGTCGTTAATAAAAATGATAAAAAGAAGTGGTCCAAGGTGACTACCTTGAGGAACAATTTTTATCACCTGTTTTCTACCTACTAAATAGCTCTTTATCCACATTAGGAGCCGAGAGTGAAATCCATATATCTCTAGTTTTTTTTTAAGAGAACACTATGTTGAATGCGGTAGAAAGCCTTTGAAAAATCAGTGTAAATAGTGTCGACTTGAGAACGCATTTCCATCTGTGATAGACAAAAATTTGTAAATATTGATAAATTTGTAGTAGTAGATCTACCTTTTAAGAAATCATGTTGGTAAACTGAAATGTTATTGTGAATAAGATTATATAATTTGTTTTTTACTACAGCTTCGAAAACCTTAGGAATTAACTGCAGTTTTGCAATTGGTCTGTAATTTTCAATCGAACTTTTTGTACCTGATTTATGAAGGAGAGTTATTATAGAGTATTTCCATTCATCTAAGAACTCACCATTACTTAAAGAAAGGTTAAATATTATACAAAGTGGTGTAGCAAGTATATTAGCACAAGTTTTTAAAAGAATTGGTGGAATATTGTCTGGTGAAATAGAACAATTGTTTTCAAGAGATAAAAGTACTTGTAAGACATTATCTACAGATAACTGCAAATTACCAAGACAACCATATTATCTGAATTTATTAAGTTAGCATAGTCTAATTTGAGATTTATAAAATTAGATTGAAAGAACGACGCGAAGTTATTGCAAATTATATTAATATCATCGGACAACACATTATTATAAGTCATGCTAGATGGAATCCCAGTTGAGTTTCTTTTCGTGTTAATAAATGACCAAAAACTCTTAGGGTTATTCTTAATATTTGATTCAAGAGACGAGATGTATTGCTTGTTTAAAAATTTTTTCAAAAACTCATACTCCCTTCTTATTTGTTTGAACTGTTCATTTAAATGAATTGAAGATTTTTTAATTTTATTAAGTTTATTCATGACATTTTTCAGTCTTGATATACTTTTGTTGAACCAAATAGGTTTATTTGAACTTTTAAATAAAGTTTTTTTAGGAACGTAAGAAGAAACCGCTGAATCTAAAATGTTCCGAAACAGAGTAAAAGCTTGTTTAGTATCTTTACTGCTTAAGATTTGTTGCCAATCTACTGTGTTTTAATAAGTTTTTATGGAATCATAATCAGCTTTTTTAAAATCATACAATTGTGAATTATTTTTAGATTTAGATTCATTTAAAACTGAAAAATTAAAAATTATTTCAACTGCATTGTGATGAATGCTATTTTCTAACATTTTATAAGATGGTTCATTACATTGAGTTTCAAGGCAATTATCAATAAAAATTAAATCCAAAATACGACCAATATAGAATTAGGAATATTGTTAATTTGATACATATTTAAGGCTGATAAACTATCAATAACATTATATTCATAATCTTTGACAACATTATAAGGAAATAATTGCTTTTCATCATCTGAGAATTTCCAATTAATATTAGGCAAGTTAAAATCACCAACAACTACAAAATAACAATTTTCATCTTTATCATTAGCAATTTCTACAATATTTTTAATGTGAGACTAATACAAAAGATTTTGAGATGAAGGTGGGATATATGATACGAAAATATATAAATGAATACATTTAAAAGATTGCATAAATAGATCTACACAAACACAAATCTGATCAATTTCGAAAGAATTATAAGGTAGTCTAACAACAAAACTCCTCCTCCTCTAGTTTGACCAGTTTGACGATCTTTGCGAAAGACGTTGTAATCGGAAGGGAAATATTCACCATTCAAAAAGTTCTCATTTAATCAAGTTTCAGTTAAAGCTAAAATGTGGTATGGATAATGTCATACCGCTCGTATTATGATAAAAGTTGGAAGAATACTTGTCGAAGCTAAATATCTTAAAATCCACTTATTTGACACTATTCGGATAATTTGGTTGTCAGATACACCCGGATAGCTATATGTCCCGTAGTATTTGTAAAGTAATTATATCCTAAGCATCCATATATTCCATAATATCTCCATGTTTTTGAATCTAATTAGATGGTTATGTTATCTGACATTTGGAATATAATTCAATATATGACCCTATCCGGATAGTTTGGTTACCTCAAGCTAAGGATAATTTTGAAATCCAATCCTGAATACGCATCAATTTCGGATAGGTTTCTGAAGTATTCGGATACTTTTAATTACTAAACTTTCGAAACATTTCTTAGTTTTATCGGAAGTATTTTTTGAAATTTTCGGCAGATTTTATGACTTTTTTGTTTAATGTAGTTCCTTGAAAATTAAAATCACTTAAAATGTATGGCATAAGATGCAACGGAACAGACACCCAAGGTATCAGTAGTAATCAGAGAAATTAGCACTACCAAGCGTTTTGATTTTTCATAACGATTACATTCTCAATAAACCAAAGGAACGCCATAAAATACTCCAACTGAACAACAATAATTATCGTTCTGACATTATTTCTTGAACTGTTATCGCAGTCATAAATAAAGATACCCTTCTGTGTATAATTATTTTTTATTAAAACAAATACTTGTCCCCCAAAGGGCGCGAAAAAATATGAGCACAAGCAGCCAACAGCATGGGAACTTTTTTCACCTAACCATCTTCACATCAAAAAACATCGATGAAATTCAAAATTCGATAAATTTTTATCACAATATCTTCGATGATGGTGAAAAGGACATCATAACAGTGCGTCCATTTATGATGATACAACCTTCCTGCATGACTACTGTCTGTCTGATGTACATACATGATCTCGTCGTTGTCATCGTCATCGTTACCATAGCCGTAGCCGTTGCCATTGCGTTGTTGGTCAGAGGAGCCCCATTATCAAGGTCGCATCATTTTTATTGCAATAATAATAATCGCGCATGCTGGCTGTGAGGCTGCAGCAATTCAGTGCAGCGAAATAAAACTCAATCGAATCATAAATAATTCGTTCAATGGGTGTCCCGTGTATGGGACGGAGATATGGAAGAGATGCGTGCGATCGTTGTTGTTGCCACATTTGGCATTGCCACATAGAGTTTTTCGAGCTGTATGATGATGTCTCTGTGCTTTGTGGAGGCAGAGGAGATCACCTACAGAATCAAAACGCAAGTCACCTCGGGACATCACGACCATAATTAGATTGCAGCAAGTGGTGTATCGTTTTGTTGATGTGCGCGCAGAGTGCTGACCAGCAGACCGCTGCTGGTGCTGGTGCTGTTGCTGCTGCAAGCTCGTTACGAAATAAGATCAATTTTTATTGAAATGCAATAATTTTTGTATGGAATTCGAGATCATGATTATGAGAGTTTTAGATCGTTGAAATACGACAAAGGAAAAGACAGTTGCGCGGCATTGTATATTGCAATGCATTGGTGTGGCAGGGTATAGCATCACATCAAAAGATAGAATGGGGAGACAAACTTCGCTGTTGGTCGGTTGGTAAGAAAATTTAATTTTGTTTTTTGTTTTTTATTAATTAATGATATTGCTGATGATGAATTTATCGTTGCTGTCAGAATTATTATGAAGTCGGAATCTCAATTGTCTTGCCTTTACCAATTGATGGATAAAAACTTTGCTGATGAAAGATGAAAAAAAAAATGCTGCGTTGTGTGGTCGCGGTAGCAAAGCAACAGTTAAAATTCTACAATTTACTTTGTCATCATGGTCATTTAATATGGCAAATATGCAATTATGATGCGAGTTTCGATATATAAATCAGCAGGTGATAAAATTTGATGAGAGGAAATGCCTACATATACGACATTCGACATTGATGAGATGATGGTTATTAAATAATTCATGCAGCATAAAAGAACGAGACATAGAAATTGTGATTGCGTAATAAGTTGAGCCATATTTTTTGTTTTACAGACAACTTGCTGTAATCTCATAAATTGTACAATTTATTATTCCATAAGGATTATGCCTGTTGTGTTGATAGCAGAAATGGACATAAAGTCAGACGTATTTAGAAAATATATATATATCAAAATAGATGTTTCGTCTTATTTTATTTTTATATATTTAAGTTTTGAATCCATCTAAAGTTTCCTTTTGCATTTATTTTTTTAATAATTTGATTTGTCTGTGATTTCGCAAGCATTTGCATCGCATAATGATTAAACTTTAAACTTATAAATTTAGAAACTAGTTATTATAATGTGTGGCTAAAAAGTGTCTTGAGAAAAAATTTAAATTCCCACACCTTCACTCTGTGGGATTTTGTCTAAAATAGAATTAATTAAAAAATGACTTTCATATAAATTTTTGTCAATAAATCGTTGACAAAGTAATAGAAAACAAAATAAATCTAAATAGTCACAATTAGTTAACAACTTAAGCATATCAGCATGCTAATCAGTGCTTAAAATCAAAAGAAGCATGAGAAACTAGCATTAAATGTCATCTACCGTAAACAGTTGTCGTTTATAAGATAGATAGATTTATTTTGAGAAGATGAATAGATTTATTATGATTTTGAACGTGTGAAATAAAACTAGCTTTAAGTTTTTGCAATCTTGAATTTTTACCCAAAATATAGAAAAATATTTGAATGAAGTTATTTTTAAAAACAAAGGAAAAAATAAAAAAAAATAAGACTTTTTAAAAATGACTTAATTTTATTCAATTATGAGAGTTTCATGCATACAAAAGAGCTGAGTATTGAGTAGACGCTCCATTTTGTTCATACTACTTAAAAACTATCACTAAACATTACAAACTTTAACGCCTAAATTCTGGGATACTCTTGATTTAAAAAAAAAAAAAAAAAAAAAAAAAAAACTAAACGAAAGAGCTGACGCACGAACTTTAATAAGTGAAACCAACCCATTCTACTATGATATGGATTCTTGAAATGAATTTTAGTAAGGCGGTAAGTTAATTCAATGTTAATTGACTAACTTCTTATTTTGCATATTTATCTCAGTCTATTGACATCAATCTTCTCAATGTTTTTCAATATTAATGCATGATCAAACATTTACAAACATTTTCTGATACAAATTTTTATTTCTTTGTTTCTATAAAATATTTCTCACACATGTCACACAATCAGATGCGATTCAAAGCATTTGAGGGCATACTTGGCATTAAAAATAATTATAACCCGCAGGACGAACCAACCCAACAAAAACTATAACCAAATGTCCGAATGACTGACTGACGGCCTAAACTGTGCCGCCATGACAGCCACGATCAAACATTTGATTTCCGGCTCGCAAACAATATAATAGCCCGTTATTGTTTCATCTCGATAATTATCCAAAATCATTTAAATATTTTTTTTTTCGTTTCGTTTTGTCTTATTTTGTTTTGTTTTTCTTTTTTATTCGCCAAATACTATGCACAACTAGCGCGATAGCAAATTTTTTGTAAATTTTCGTCGTGATCAACATCGCCGCGTTGCACGTCGCTTATTCGTTGTATGGCCATTTGTTGTTGTAGCAGCAGCAGTTTGATCGCGTTCACACAGACCCCATCATGCTGATGATGATGGCGATGGTGATGGCAATGGGGATATAGGGAAAGGGGAAGTAACAAAGCAATTTTCCATAAAATGTGAGCAAACACTGAATGTATGTATGTAAGTTCGACTATAATCATCTTCATCGCGTAATCATATCGAAGACGTTTTTCCCTACCCTGCCTGGCTTCTCATATAAATACTTGACTATATGTATGCACAAACAATCTCACGGGCGCATATAAGCTAAGCGGCAGGCATATAAATTGTATCTGGGTAAGATGCAATTTTTAATACGGTCGATCTGACATTTAAATTATGTGAACAAGACAATTCTGCTCGTTGGCGATGAAGATGATCGCCAAAACCTTAAGCGCAAAATAACTCCGATACTACAGATAGATACCGCACTTGCATGGATCAGCACTACGCTACGCTAAGATCCGATCATCATCATCATCATCATATATACAAATGTAATCCTACGACGACGACCCGAGCGACGTTTACGGAACAATGCAAAGCGGTTCGGTTCGGGTTGGGGCTTAGTTTACTTATATTGTGTGTGACCATACACCATTGGGGCAACGACAGACTGGACGGAATATGGGTTGGGATTGGGAACGGCCAAATGGCGCGAGATGACGACGAATGGCAGCCGCGTCGAAGAATTGTCCGAAATGGAGATGGAAATATTCCAGATATTTTCCATGTTAAGGAAAATACTTAACATCGTTTGTGATGGTTGTTGTTATGTGTTTGGTTAAAAGTTGAATTTAACTTTTATTTAAAACTTGTTCACAAATAGATATGGTGATGATGGTGTGACCTCTCCCTTTTCTTGTGGGGATGTTTTTTATTATTTTCTAGAAAGAGGCCATATTTTCCATTTTGTCTGCACTCAGTTTAAATAGGTTAGGTTAGGTTAGGTTAGGTTATAGTGGCTGTCAAAGATGGAAACGGACACACTTAGGCCAGTTTAATGGCCCATTGTGATACCACATGAATCTTGAGGCTTCCTCCTAAGCTCAATGGAACCAGTTTGAGTCCCTTACGAAACGTGAGAGGCTGATTGTGCTGATATGATTTAGATCGTTTAGATCGTTAAAGAAGAATTCTCCTAGGTAATTCTTGCGTTTTCGAGCCAGAGCAGGGCATGTGCAGAAAAGATGAAGAACTGTTTCTTCCTCTTCCTCGTCCATGCAGCTTCTGCAAAAATCATTTGAGAATACGCCTAATCTCGGGGCGTGCTTTCCTATTAGACAGTGTCCGGTTATGACACCTATTATCGAGATTATATGCGATCTGCTTAGAGAGAGCAAGCACCTTGAACGTTTTAAATCCAGTGTTGGCCAGATGTTTTTTGTGACTTGACACGTGGTGATGTTGTTCCACCTGGTGCCTGCCCTCCTCACAGCGTCTTGCATTAGTAACAGTTTACAAGTAGCGATTGGTATGCCAGTACGTGCCAAACGTGGTAGGATGGGCTTTACTGTACCGTTCCTGGCGAGTTCATCTGCCTTACAGTTACCTGGAATGTCTCTATGGCCCGGCACCCAGCAAAGGTGAATATTAAACTGTTGTGCCATCTCCATTAGAGATGATCGACAGTTATGGACTGTTATAGAGTTTGTAGAGACAGAGTCCAGAGATTTGATAGCGGCCTGACTGTCTGAGAAAATACGGATATCATATGTTGATATCACGTTTTCTTTAAGCCAGGACAAGACTTCCTTTATCACCAAAAGTTCCACCTGGAACACGCTACAATGATTGGGAAGGCGGAAATAGAGACTTAATTTCAGTCGTTCGGAGTACACACCTCCTCCACCAACCCCTTCTTTTGTTTTCGACATCTTTTTGGAGTAGAATCATTTTTGAGCACCATGAACCGATAATAATGAAAATCTTGAACTATTAAAATAAATAGAATCAGTCTTACTTATGAAAAAATGGACAATGTCTACATAAAAATGCCTTATCAACAAAAGATGTCCCAAAAGGATCTAAATAGATGTATTTTTTTTTAATTCTTAAAATAAAATACTTGAAAATTGATTCATTTTTTGGAGTTTTAACACAATGCAGAAATAATTAACGAAATTTATTGAATTAACAAGCAACCTGAACCGTCTCGAAGAAGTCCTTCATCGTGTACAAAAGTCGCCGGACTTAGCATTCATTTATTGATTTGCTAAGTTAATCCTGTCAACTATCATTTTTAAGCCTTTCGGAAGATGAATACCTACATAAAAACACAAAAAATAGGTTTTTGATTTATAATGGTTATTAGAAGAATTAAAAAAAAAACAGACTTTTTAAATGTAAACTCTGGTTCAATTAAAAACTTTCACATGATTGTTCTTCAAGCTCCACAAGCTTCTTAAAAATTATAAGACTTTATGTAGCTTAATCAGACTTCCAATCAGCTTTAGCTAATTGAATTGTTTGAAATTGTAATAAAGGAAGAATTTATCTTAACCAGTTCATTGATCACTTTTTTTTTCGGAAGAATATTAAAATCCGATTACCATGGCAAAAAAGGACAGTTGTTTGGTTTTCCCGTTTTGAACAGTTTTTTGTTTGTATATTTTAACAAAAAATATTAAGAAAAAAATTATATGCTTCTGTGTACCTTTTTCATCCAAAGATCGAGGAAACGGATAAGCAAATCTTTAATGTCTGATCCTGTGCATATGCCCCATGAATTCATATCGCAGTGCTATAGCAAGAGAAAGAGTCTCACAGGTAAGCCAAGCTATATTTGCATACCCTTCAATTTAAAAATATATATATAAGAACAAACGAATGTTTTCAAATCGCAAGGGACTCTCAATACCTTAAAGATTCTGATATAACCATTATACTACCTTTAGCTACACCATTCAAAAGGATATAATCCAGAAGCATCTTTCTTTTTGTCTTTTGGGTTCCCGTTGGCCATATGTTTTGTTGGCCAAGTCCAAGCGAAGTCTGGTGTTGCCTCTATATGCCTTTTCCTATTCAGATGCGGCGACAACGATGAAGACGATGAACGGCTGCTATATACGCGAATATACTCGCTCTGATGGGACTTGAATCTTCTTAGTTTGGGATTCTTTATGGTCCTAAAATACATTTGTTTATGCTAAAATCATCCAATTAGCAAGATTGTTATTTTTTGTGTTTCACTGATTTTGTCCTGCGATTGCATAGCTCAAAAAACCATGAGCTGCTGTATGGGTTATAGTATAGCAGGATAGGTAAGGGATATCGTATATATTCCGCGATCGATTCAATTTGACTGCCTTTAGGTTATAGCGAATAAAAGAAGAAATATAAAGATGAAGAAGGTATACATAATGGGGTACATGAGGTGGAGTGTGACTTTCTGTAGAGAGCCTTTAATTCAAGTCTCTATGGACTGAATTTGTTGAAAACGTTTCAGAAACAATTGTTTCCAACTATATCCACCATAAAGCACAATATGGAATCTCATGAAAGCCAGAAAGGTAACTTTTATACATAGCTGCTTGTGGGTTTATGGTTCTAAAGATGCATAATTTGAACACTCGTTTTGCCATCGGAATTGCTTTAAAGGAGACGACCGATATTCTATATCTTTTCTCTGTAACTTATGGACTTTGATTTAAATAAAACATTTTCAAAATAGGGTACAATTAAGTCAGTCTTTATGCTTTTATTCTTGTACGATTTGGTTTTATTAAAGATATTATTACTCGGTGTACCGAGAATTTATAGAAGGACCAAATTGAGATTTGAATGGTATCAGAACTTTGAACCTATGATATGGGTTTTATCATAATTTTCTTCCATTGACCCATTCCAATTTTTAAGGGGACTTTTTTGAAATTTTGAGATTAGATGGCGGACGGGAACTATAAATATATGTCAAATTGGATGTCCATTATTCAGTCCCTTTAGTCAAATTATTATAAATGCATAAGCGTTCAATAAGACGCGAAAATGGTGAAACAATTTTAATTAAAAAAAAAAGAGGCTGATATGCGATATCCCGTCTGTTGTCTTGTCTTGCTCAAAAGTTTGTAGGATTTCGTGTTGTGTTAAAAAAGTTGTCAGTTGAATTATTCTTAAAAACTTCAAAATTGCCAACAATATTGTTCATACAATGAAACAGTTTAGTTTCAAAATCTAGTTTTGTTAAATAGATTTTTAGTCGAAAACAAATTTTTACCAATTTTAGTAGCATTTCTTAAAAGTTTTTATTTCTTATATAAAAAAAATTCAAATTGGATGAATGAAATTTATTTGAAGTCAATATCTTCTATTATTCACGAGATATCGAGAAATGAACATCAATTTTTACAAAATTTGCGTACAACAATATTTTGAAAACAATATTTTCTGTGACATTAAATTAGTTTGAAGCCAATATTTTTAATTTTTGAAAAGATATTTAAGTCGAAAGTAAATTTTTACCAACTTTTAGTAATGTTTTGTAAAAAACTGTCAATTCGATTTTTCTAAAAATTTTAGCAAATGTTAAAAACAATATTTTTTATTAAATAAAATTAATTTGAAGTCTATAGTTTTGTAAAGTTATTTGAGTCAAAAATCAATTTTTACTAACTCTTATTAATTTTTTTAGGTTTTTATTTTTTGTAAAAAAAACTGTCAATTCGATTTTTCTCAAAATTTTACTGAATGTTGAAAAAAATATTCTTATAACATGAAATTAGTTTAAAGCCAATGTCTCAAAGTTTTGACAACTTATTTGAGGCGAAAATCAATTTTTACCAACTTTTATTAATTTTTTTTAGGTTTTTATTTTTTGTAAAAAAACTGTGCATTCGATTTTTATCAAAATTTTGCTGAATGTGTAAAAACAATATTTCTTTTAAGATAAAATTAGTTGGAAGACATAATCTCAAATTTTTAAAAAGATATTTGAGTCGAAATTCAATTTTTACCAACTTTGAGTATAATGTTTTTTAGGTTTTTATTTTTTATAAAAAAATTGTCAATTCGATTTTTCTCAAAATTTTACCAGATGTTAAAAGCGTCATTCTCCACTGCCCAAAATTTGTTTGAAGATAAAATCATTTTTTGTTCATAAAATTTTCTAGGTGACAAATATTTTTTTTTTATTTTTTTTGGTTTATAAAAAAAACGTAAATTGAATTTTTTCCCAAAAATATACTTGTTTAGTATCACATTACAATAATAAAAAAATTTAATTCAAGTATCTAGCGTTATTGGTTCGTAGTATTTAGGGTTAACCAAAATGTTCACCTTTTTTTTAAACTGCTATGGTAAAAAAAAACACCCACGCAATTTTCCTGATAGCATCTTTTTGCATTATTATCTTTATAACAAATGTCAAAATTTTCAATTCGACAAATCGGACCGATTACAATAACTTCCTATGGGAAGTTAATTAAGAAATCTTTCTGCCAGGGGGAGAAGGGGTAAGGTGCAAGAACATTTCTGAGTCTTGTATAATAATGAAATTTAGCAGGTTTTCTCTTACTGTATTATCCACAAATTATCCAGAAACTACACCAGTGGTAATTTAACAGTAAAAGGTCCTTAGTCGGAGTTGTTTCGATACCACTCTGCTAAAAATGTATTCATATACAACCATCCTCGTAAATTTATAACTTGGTATATTTTTAGATCTCAGTGGCTTTTCATTAATTTCTCCAGTTTTTGCTGTGATATCATTAAATTCAAAGTCTCAAAACTTGTTGTGGTGCCTCAAATGCACTAAAATTCATTGTTAGATAGCTGCCAAAACAATTATGAAACTTGCAGTATTAGATGCTTTCTTCTTTAATCCTCTCGTTAAGTCCGTAAAATCAATATTTCCTATATTAAACCCCACACTACATTATTTTCTAACATAATTCGAATATCCATCAACCATTGAATAGACATTAATTATAACAACTTATTATCGATTTAATGCATTGCAATTGCATATTATACCACTATCACATTATATCCACTTCAATATCGCTTGTCGTTAATAAGAAATTAATTTGTTGCAAATTCCCATATTGCATGCAATCAATATTCAAATGAATTCACATATTTATGCACATTGCACACCACACCAGTCAGTGGCAACTATTATATTAGTACAGATTATGTTTGACTAATGGATGTGGAATAGTTTTTTAAATTAAAGTGTATTTTATTGTAAACTAGTTCCATAATTCATATTATACGAGAGTTAAAAAATATGTAACCAAACACCCGAATACGGAAATAATAAACGTGACTTGTCAATGAAAACAGAAATAATAAATAAATTAAATAAAAACAATAATAAAATAATAATCGTCGACAGTTGAACATGACATGCAAATAAATGGAATTATATTTCTTTAGAGAAGAAAACAAAATCAATAGGTTAGCAACATATTTCAAAACATAGAGTATCAACACAAACAAATCTCAAACAAAGAAAGCCCTTAAGTAAGTCGATGTCTGCAAACCTACAAAAAAAAAAAACAACAAAAAGGAAACTCTATAACTCCAGGACATGTTCAAATATAAATGATTCATAATGCTCAATTGGCATCGGTTTTGACTTCGGCATATTATATCTTGAAACTGAACAAAAACTCAAGCTTCAACCTCCATCATCAGCATATTTGAAAATTGTCAAATGCTACGAGTATCTATGCATGCAAAATGTATCTACCTACGATACAATTTATGTACCACATGCCACCGTTTGTTGTTGTTGCTGTTATTTGTACATACATATATTTGAGCTTATAATCTGCAATCTCTCTTTACAGCATAACCCATAGAACATAGAGCCAGGTAAGCTATACTATACATATCCCAGATAGATATTCAATTGTGGGCAGAAACCGTTTGAATATATCACTCAGGTTTCTTGTATCGATTGCTGATAGTTTTTGTTGAATGTTGGCACTGCAAAGTCTCAAGACTGTCGGTCGCTCTGTCCGGAGACATTTTGCATTTATGAATTTTTTTCAATTCATAACTTCATTGTGGTTTACACTATACCTAACCTATACCCTACATAAATACAACAACACACCTTTTAAAATTGAAAATATAGTTTTATGCCACGTTTACTACAGA
Source organism: Eupeodes latifasciatus (assembly GCA_920104205.1). Classification (NCBI taxonomy): domain Eukaryota; kingdom Metazoa; phylum Arthropoda; class Insecta; order Diptera; family Syrphidae; genus Eupeodes; species Eupeodes latifasciatus. Next base: position 119,817,823 of record OV049925.1, on the reverse strand, counting down.
AAGATAGATAGATACATAGATATACAAATGCATAAAGGTAGGTTCCTTGGCGTCTTATGAATAAGGCATCTGTGATGTGATGTGAAGTGATGATGGAGATCGGTGTCAGAGGGGGCAGAATTATTAACAAATACTGGCTGGTAAAGAGATAGGACAACAAAATGTTCATATTATTTGTTTTAAGTTAGGTCTGCCATTTGCTGCTGGCAGTTTGATAAAATCTGCTTAAGTAAGTGACATGGACAATATTTGAATTATTGAATGACTTTTTTTGAGAAAAAAAAAAACAAAAACATAAAATATTTACTTCTGTATTTTACCGATGTGTTTTTATCCTTTGACGTTATAACATTTTGGATAGTATTTATACAAATTGGATTTAAGCCAATATTGACATGTGTAGTCAAGAAAAGATGAAGTTTTAGAGAAAGCGATAGGAAATAGATAGAATAGAATAACGGATATATACCGAACATGTTTGAATTTTTGGAAGAAGGCCAATCTTCGAACTTTTTAAAATATCTTAATCCATTCCGGACTTTTTCACATATTTTCATCTGAAGTACCAAGAGTTATGTTTGTCGATGAAAGCAAATAGAAGATATTGGTGAACAAGAATAATGCCTATCATATTATGAAGAAAACACATACAAAATTGAGCTTTGAGTTAGTTAAGGATTTAAGTTATCTAGGAACTCAAAAAGTTGCATCAGTGTTGGAATTTAATGAAGAATAACTCTTGCCCATCACTGGTTCTCTGGAGTAAGAAGGTAATTCGGTATGAAAAAGTTCTATTTCCAGTAACTAAAGTACGAGTAAAAGATGCTTACTATCCTGTCTCGGTCCGAATATATGGTGTGCAAAACTGCGTTCGGCTAGCTGAAGAAGCTCGTCGATTCACAACCAGGTTCATTACAAACAATAAGCGCCTCTTTTAAGAAGGTAAGTTAAAAATATAAAACGGAACGATGGCAATAAGCTGATTTGCAATCAGCCTAATTTTAAAATAAAAATATCAAATCTTTGAACTAAAATGGTTCTTGTTGATCTCTTTTTTTGTTGATATAATTTTGTGCTAAAAATTATCACTTGAAGTTTTTATCTGTTACAGAACAAGAGAAATTGAGTTGTTGGGGCCAGATTTTGATGAGTTTATCTTTTGTTTCAAAATAAGTCTCATTTCTATAAGGACAAAAATGTATATCAAAAAATTGAAACTTATCAAACATCCGTGAATAAGCAAATCATTCACTATTGCTTCCTTTATCGAAGCCCCAATCTAGACAGAGTGTCAACTTTTCGTGGATTTGATGCTTTGTCTGATTCCATCCAAAGAATTGTTTCGTCCTATCCTCGCACTGAAATCGTTATTACGGGCGATTTTAATGTACACAATTCTCCATGGCTTCAACATTCGGGCCAGACAACACCAGAAGGAGTGTGTGCTGGGATCTTCGCTGAGTTGAACCACCTAACTCAGCTGGTCAACGAGCCCACTCGAATATCGGACGTGGTAGGTCGAGCAGAAAACACTCTTGACTTGTTTCTTACCTCTGACCCTGGTAAGTACACTATTAGTGCTCTATCTCCTCTAGGCACATCTGACCATTGTGTCATATCAGCAAATTTCTCGTGTAAAAACTCTCCAGTTAAAGAAAGAGCTCCTAAGCGAACCGTTTGGCAATACGAGAAAGCCAACTGGGACGGTCTCAATAATTATTTTAGGATCTTTAACTGGTCACTATGCTTCCTCGATAGTGACGTTGACGCCAGCGCTGATATGTTCACAAGTTTGATTCTACTGGGAATGAGAACTTTTATCCCAAATAGGGTTAAAAGCATCAGACCTAAGGAAAACGCATAGTTCGATGCGAGCTGTAAAGATGCTATTAGGGTCAAGAAGGTAAATTTCCGTTGTTTTAAAGCCAATCCAATTGAGGAAAACCGGAATAAGTTCAAGCAAGCCAGGAAGGCCTGCAACGCCTATATTCGACGGACCAAATTTTTACATGACCATGACACGGCAAAAAATACTGCAATGTCCCAAAGGCAGTACAAATTTTTGGTCATTTGTAAAACACATGAGGAATTTTTCCTCTTACTCGGTTCCTACGCTCGTTGTCAATGACACTCCATTTGTTAGCTCTTTAGAGAAAGCTAATCTCTTTGCTAGGCAGTTCGCCGCCAATTCAACGCTGCCAGTGAGTGTTACATATGACTCCGCCTGTACTTGAGCGAGTTAGTGATTCTATGGGACCAATCTTTTTTCGCACTCGTAATGCGGCAAGAGTCCTTAGAGATCTTAATACCTACACATAAATCCGCTGGTCCGGACGGTATCCCCGATATTATTCTGAAGAGGTGTTCTTCAACGCTGGCAAAACCACTGCGTAAGCTTTTTCATCTGTCCTACTTCTCAGGTCTCTTTCCGAGCGGATGGAAAACCGCATTTGTCCAGCCTATTCCCAAAAAGGCGAATCCTCCTCACCGTCTAATTACCGATCGGTTACACTTATGTCCCTTCTTTCCAAGGTCATAGGTTAGGTTAGGTTAGGTTAAAGTGGCTGTTGGTTTGGGACGACCAACACACTTAGAGCAAAGTATGGTCCGTTGTGATACCACATGGATCAGTTAATCAGCTTAACTCGTTGAACCAATTGGAGCTTCGAATGAAGCGTAGGAGACAACTAATGTCTGAATTTTTTAGATCGCTGGTATCGTTAAAGTAGTAGTCTCCAAGGTGGATTCTACGTCTTTGTGATAAGGCAGGGCATGTGCACAGAAGATGAGAGATTGTCTCCTCTTCTTCCTCGTCCATGCAACTCCTACAAAAATCATTTGCAGGGGCTCCAAGTCGAATAGCATGCCTTCCTATTAAGCAGTGCCCAGTCAGGACACCTATAACGTAGCTAATGTGCAATCTACTCAGAGAGATTAATTGTTTTGAGCGCTTGGTGCTAAGATTAGGCCAAATTCGTTTAGTCGCTACACAGGTGGTGGTGTTATTCCACCTGAAGTTTGTTTTCTCTATGGTATCTTGCTTTAGCATGAGTTTACATGTAGCTAAGGGGATACCTACGCTAGCATTATGAGCCAGCAGAGGTAAAGTTGTTCCGCTTTTTGCAAGTTCGTCAGCTTTGCAATTTCCTGGAATGTCTCTATGGCCCGGCACCCAGAAAAGGTGAATTTTGAACTGTGTAGCCATCTCCGTAAGAGATGATCGACAATTTAGGGCTGTTAGTGAATTTGTAGAGACAGAGTCTAAGGATTTTAACGCAGCTTGGCTATCCGAGAAGATGCGTATATCATTAGTTGATATAACGTTTTCTCTAAGCCAGGATAGGACTTCTTTTATAGCCAGGATTTCAGCTTGGAACACGCTACAATGATCGGGTAGACGAAAGGAGAGACTTAAGTTAAGTCTATCTGAGTATACGCCACCACCAACCCCATCCTCCGTTTTTGATCCGTCTGTATAAAAGTTTATAGGACCATCGTTCAAAGATGATGTATTCTCCCAAGAAGATCTGGGAGGTATAGTCACCTTGAAGCTATAGTTATTAAACTGAGGATGGGATATGGTGTAGTCAATATTACTACTTATAGTTCTGAACGAGTTCAAAATAGTGGTGTGGCCAATTCCATTATTGATCCACAGAGAGGAGGCTTGAAGCCGTATGGCAGTGTTAGCGGCCGTTTGCTTGCTGAAAAAGTCCAGCGGTATTAGATGGAACAGAACATCTAGTGAAGCGGAGGGGGTGGAGCGAAGTGCTCCTCCCATACACAGGCAGGCTGTTCGTTGGACTTTGCTGAGTTTATCGCGATTTGTCGCTGTATCTAGCGCCGTCCACCATACCGCTACTCCATAAGTAAGGATCGGTCTTATGACCGACGTGTATAGCCAGTGTGTAATGCGGGGCTGTAGGCCCCATTTATTACCAATGACCTTTTTACAGGAGAACAGGGCTACTGTGGCCTTGTTTATTCTCTCTTGAATATTAGGTTTCCAACTTAATTTCTTGTCTAAAATGAGACCCAAGTATTTTGCTTGATCAGAGAATTTAAGTGGTACACCGTTTATGAGGGGAGGGTCAATGTATGGAACTTTGTATTTCCTTGTGAAGAGGACAAGGTCGGTTTTTTGTGGGTTATGGCCTAGTCCACACCGATTAGCCCATCTGGTGAGCTTATTTAAAGCGTTTTGTAAGAGTTCTTTTAGTATATTGGGATGTTTACCCGTTACTGCAATAGCAACATCGTCCGCATAGGCAAACACTCTGTATCCCTCTCTTTCTAGAGTAGTTAGTAATTCATTTATTACTAAGTTCCAGAGGAGAGGGGATAGGACACCACCTTGTGGCGTACCTCTGCTGACACCCCTTTGTGTAGTAAAATCGCCCAGTTTTGAATTGATAATCCTGCTTATCAGCATCTGATTAATCAATTCGCTGATCGACTTATCTACCTTCAGAGATGCCAATACACGTGCAATTGCAGATGTGTCGACATTGTTAAATGCACCTTCTATGTCTAAGAAGGCAACTAAGGTGTACTCTTTATGATGGAGGGAATATTCGATTGTACGTACTATACTGTGTAGAGCCGTTTCAACTGATTTCCCTTTGTGGTAGGCATGTTGAGCCTTTGAAAGGAGGGACTTATCAATACTTGCCCTTAAGTGAATATCGATCAAACGCTCAAAAGTTTTGAGAAGGAATGATGATAAGCTGATAGGTCTTAAGTCTTTAGGGTTTACATGACTGGATTTTCCAGCTTTTGGAATAAAAACAACTTTAACTTGTCTCCAAGACATCGGGATGTATGCCAAATTAAGGCAACCCTTGAAGATGTTTTCTAGGATGGGTATTAGAAAACTTGCATTTTCTTGCAGTTCGGCTGGAATTACACCATCCGGACCAGCAGATTTGTATGGTTTAAAGCTGTTAATAGCCCAATTGAGTTTTTCCCTAGTGACTAGACCTTGTGGGGGTTGTAAAGTATTGTCACCATTATTAAGTGCAACGTTATTAATAATATTAGAGCTACCAGGAAAGTGGACGTCTAGTAGCAAGTTGAGCGATTCTTCGCTTGAATTGGTCCAGAGGCCAGAGGCGTTTTTCAAGCAACTTGGCATGATTGGATTTTTGGAGAGGATTTTGCGCAGCCTGGATGCTTCGGAGCAATCTTCAACGTTACTACAGAAGTTTCTCCAAGATGATCGTTTGGTTTTCCTCAGTTCTTTTTTATAAATCTTCAATGATTCTTTATATGAATCCCAGTCAGACATGTCTCTAGAAGCTTTGGCTCTGTTAAAGAGTTTTCTGCATTCTTTTCGAAGTGGATCCAGCCCTGAGTTCCACCAGTGTGGCTTCTTTTTACCTCTTACTTGTATAAGAGGGCATGCAGTATCTAGAGCTTTGTTTAGGGCTAATGTTAGATTATTGACTTTGTCGTCAAGATCTTCAATGTTGGAGGGAGTATTAAAAAGTTCAGGTTTTACTAAACTATTTAACGTTCTCTTGTAATTTGGCCAATTTATTCTTTTCAGATTTCGAAAGATCGGTTGGCAAGGTGGTTCATTTATAAAGTCAAACTGGATGTATCTATGATCAGAAAAGGAGTGATCTTTAGATACCTTCCAGTTCAAAATATTATTATTAATGAAGTCGGAGACAAGAGTTATATCTAAAACTTCTTGTCGATTTTTAGTAATAAAGGTTGGCTCATTACCAACGTTACTTACGAGTAGGTTAGTGTTAAGAATATAGTCGAAAAGAGACTCACCTCTGTCGTTTATATCCGTGCTACCCCATACTGTATGGTGGGCGTTAGCGTCACTACCGATGATGAGGCCAATGTTGAGCCTTTGTGCTTCAGTTATCAGACTCTCCAGAGTATCTCCCGGGAGAGGGCCAAGATGGTCGTGGCCAAGATACGCCGACGCCAGCCAGAATGTTCCTCTGGCTGTTTCCAGACTTGCGGCGGTGGTATCTCGATCGCTGAAATTAGGGAGTAAATATACATTTAGGCTGCGTTTTACTAATATGCAAGATCTGGGTTCATCCTCACCTGATGCATACAGCACGCAGTATTTGGGAGTCCTGATTCCGCGAACAATGGATTTAGCAATCCAGGGTTCTTGAATCAGGACAATATCTTCATCGCTGCTGGATAGGCGAAGAAGAAGGGAGGCCGAAGCCTTTATGGAGTGTTGGAGGTTAATCTGGAGTAACCGCAGCATTTTTGCTACTGCACTCCCGATCAGCCTCCAACACAGTAATGTCGGAGTCATCCATATCAGAGGACGATTCTAAAAGAATGTCCTCATCTCCGCTGTCGTAGACCTCGGCCTCCATTGCGGAAAAACCTTGGTCGGTGTTAGGTGCTTCCACTGCTACTGGGGGTACCTGAGATGCATCGTCTTCCAATGAAGGAAGTGTGACCGATGCGCCAGGTACCTCAGCAACCGTTTCCGCTTGTGTGGGTGGGGAAGGGGGAAGGGTTTGTGCCTCAGCCCCATCTTTTTTATAGACCCTCAGCGTAATTTCATCGAACCCGAACCTAATCACACCTTTTGATTGCGCCAGAGGAGAAAGGGATTCTGCATTGATGATCACAATTGCACCCTTATAGGGTCCCTTTGGATCCTCTAGTTTCGCAACCTTCCAGTTGTGAGTAGGAAGGGTTGGATTGGAGAGCTGGATTATCTTCAGAACGTGGTCAGCTTCCTTGAATATGGCCGGAACCGTGATGCGAGCTCTTGGTCTGCAAGGAATGTCCTCCTTTGCTACAACCTCAAGCTTAGCACCAGGCCAGACCTCTCCAAGTCGGCTGACCGCCAGCGTCAGTAGGTCGCACGACCTCTGATCATCACAGACCATCAACTTGATGTGTCCCTGATGCCAACCGCCATCTTTTGTGATGGGCGGTGGTCCCGGATTGTCGGACATTATCTCGACAAAACTGAAGGCCAGCTGTCCTTTGGCCAATGTCCAGTTCTCGGCAGAGATCGTGCCATCCACATCGCTTCTGTCGATAATCGCGACTACCTTCTTGTCCCTTAAAACGCCGCTGAAGGACATTTTATCCTTGCGAGGGTCACGAGGAGTGCTGGTGTTTAGCACTTTGGGGCGTTTAGGTAGTGAAACACTACCTTCCATAGACCTTTGTCGCTTCGACGTTGAGTCTTGGCTGGTCTTTAAATTATTTTTGGCGAGGAAGTTCTTGGCCCAATTTATTTTGGCGTCATGCTGAGAGTTTCCTCCAGCGCCTAGTTGTTCACCAAACGTCTGGAGAATCCTCTTAGCATTTCGTATGTTCCTGTAGTAGGCCTTGGAGGGTCTGAGCTTACGCCCATCTCTCCCAGGACCTTCTTTAGGATCCTTTGTTTTGGAGGTAGAAGGACCTGGCATCACAGCCCTACTACCTCCGACTCGAGGTGTTGACGAGGTGAGAGGTTTACTCTCAGTGGTAGTAGAGGAGCCGTTCTTCACAACCGCCTCACTACAGGAAGAAGGTAATTTTACCTGATTATCCGATATTCCACTGGCGACAACAGGGCTGTGAGTGTCCACAGCCATGTCAGCACCAGTGGAAGAGGGATGAACAGCAGACAACTTTGCCGTCGTACTGCTGGCCGGTACAGCAGACAACTTTGCCGTCGTACTGCTGGCCGATACGGTTTTTTTATTTTGTTTTTTTTAAAAAGTACATAGAAAATCCCACGAGTAGCGGATAAGGGGTGGTCCATCTGTACAGAGATCCGTGTATACAGATAAGGCTGGTTAATCCGGAGGTCGCCAGGTATCCGGATACTCCGTTCGCGACTGAGCTAGTTTTTTAATTGGGCCCTTAGCCTGGCTGATCATCGGCACGGGTCGTATAACACCTTAGATCCAGCCCAATTGGGAAGTTTGGGAAGTTTAAGGGAAGGATATGTTTTGAGAAAGGAGAGACGAACAGCAATTAAGCCATAAGCGTCCCAGGAAGGAAACTAGGCATGACAGACAGTTATACACCATACAGTCAGGGGATAAGGAGACATCAGCCAGCATAATAGCACAGAACTGACGGAGGAGGGGGTAAAGGATTGGGAAGGGGAGGGGCGAGCGACCTTTGGTTTCAGGACTCTTCTGAAGAAATAATTCCCGAGAATCATTGTCCTTACTCAGCTTCTACAACTCGACAAGTTCGACGCTCGGGTAGAAGTTCCAAGGTCATGGAAACGCTGATTAATTTTTAGCTCAAGAATATCTCGAAAATCGGAAACTTCTTAATGACCGACAATACGGCTTTCGTAGCAATAGGTCCACTGGTGATCTCATGGTTCATCTCACCGAACAGTGGAACAAATCTTTACATCGTTTTGGAGAAAGTAAGATTATTGCACTTGATATTTCAAAAGCATTTGATAGGGTTTGGCATCAGGCTCTCTTATCGAAAATGCGTGCTTTCGGTTTTCATGAATCCCTCCTTCATTGGATTAGTAATTACCTTTCGAATCGTTCAATACAAGTTGTATTGAATAAATTCAAGTCTGAAAACCACAAAATAAATGCTGGTGTGCCCCAGGGCTCTGTTCTATCTCCAACACTCTTTCTCATTTTTATTAATGATCTCCTGTCTGCAATTTCTAATCCAATACATTGTTTCGCTGACGATAGCACTCTTGGCTTTTCATATTCGTTTTCAGATTCACATCCCTCTTCTTCGGATGTGGAACTGCAACGACAAAATATGATAAGCTCATTAAATTCCGACCTAAACAGTATGTTCAATGGGGATTAAAAAACCGCGTGGAATTTAATGCTTCGAAAACGCAATGCTGTCTTGTATCATTAAAGCGAGATATACACCCTTTCCCATTATCCATAGATGGCACTTGCATCGAGGAGACTGAACATCTCGATATTCTCGGTATGTGTATCACCAACCACCTTTTGTGGAACGATCACATACGCGATGTCGCCAAGAATGCCGCAAGATGTTTGGGTTTTCTAAGGCGATGCAAGAAGTTTTTCTCCCCCTCTGATCTGGCTGTTATCTACAAGACTTATATACGTCCAAAGCTTGAGTATAACTACCATATCTGGGCTGGTGCTCCTGCAACTTACTTAAGCCTCTTGGACAGTATTGAACGTAGAACATTTAAATTGATTGGTGATATTACCTACCATCATAAGATCATTTACGTCGCGTGAACATCGTCGAAATGTTTCTTGTCTCACCCTCTTTTACCGTTATTTTAATGGTTTATGCTCTAGAGAAATAGCCAGTTGCATTCCTCCCCTTAAACAGTTCAATCGTAATACTCGCGCTTCTATGAATGCTCATCAGTATACCCTCGAGCCCAACTTCGGTCGTACCGTCAAGTACAGAGAATCGTTCTTTAGCCGTACTACGCGAATGTGGAATTCCTTTCCACACTCTGTCTTTCCCAGCCATTGCAATATTCAGGAATTCAAAACCAATGTGCACCGACACCTCCTTTCAACCCCTCTCTCCCTTTCCTAGTGCTCACACTGTGTCTACATAATAAGGGTAGTATTATCCCCTTGAGTGTGCGCTTATTATAAAAAAAAGCATACGTAAAATGTTTCAGCTGTAAGATAATTTAAAAAAAAATGATTAAAAGTATCGGACATAAAATAGAACCCTGTGGTACCCTATTCTTTTAAGCCTGAGGTTTTAAACTCTTAAATATGTTTTTTGCTGTGATAATCGACAAAAACCTCTTACGATTTAATAGTTCCAATAAGCTGTAATTTTTTTTTTGTTGGATTTGATCATTTACTGCTTTAACATACAGACTCCTTTTGAAAATGTGGGCAGTGCCAAAAATAATTTGTACTAAAAATGATTGATCAAAAGATTACTAACAGTTTATGAAACAACATTATGCCTCAAGTTAGTATTGGTTATTTGAGGTTTGATGGTTTGGGAAAGCGCAGGTAGAAATTAATAAATTAATGTCCTGGTTGTTAATAATTTTTGAACGAAATGATTTTGTTTGCAAAGGTGTATTTTTAATAAGACAACTCTTCGTGTTTCTACAATGGGGAGTATATTTAATTTTTAAAATAAATACGTATGGCGTATGAGTGCTTTTTTCAGATTGCTAAATTGTGTCCAGGAAAAAATGAAAAATATATGCCTTAGTTAAAAATAGGGCCGAACATACCTTTTTTAAATTTTAGCTAGGACATAATGCCATATTTTCACTGGTATATGGCGTTATTTCCCTTAGATAGATGTATTTGAATTCATTATCTTAGAAAGTTCAACTTTAACTTAAATGCATCTTTTATGTCAATCGACTTTGTTCCTAATAATAATTATATGTATCTTATTGATTTAACAATTTTGAATACATGCGTTTCACATATCTATACAGTCGCCTCTCAGTCCCACCTATTTCCACATGACTACTCGATTACACACGCTGGCCGTCCGTATACAGAGAATCACATCCGTCACATGAATAAATAAATGTATGAGCTTTTTCACTATATTTATAAATATCTTTTACTATAAAGTCTACATACTGCATCGAAGCGCAGAAGCAAACATCAACTTTGAATATTGGATAAATTCAAGGAATAGATACAAAGAAAAAGTAAGTAACGATTGACGGGGCAAAACGTTTTACTAGATCAAAATGATCAGATACATTGATTCGAATAAATAAAAACGAAAAAAAAATATAATATTATGTTTCCGCTGCTGGCATAAATCCGCCACGCAAATGACATTTGGATTTGAATAAAATATGAGAGAACTTCAACAACTGGCACACAGAGACAGAGACTTCTATGGGCTAACATATTAGAGCTGCTTATAGCTGTGAGAAGGTGCGTTTCAATATCAGTAGCAATTTTGCAGTATTTTAATGGAGGTTTAGAGATCAATAATTTTTTGATTTGAATTATTTTATTACCAATTCTAATAGCTGAATTCTTATTTTGAGCCAAAAAGTAGGGTAAATATACCCTACATTTCACTTTATATGTTAAAGGGTAAATTTGCCTGTACTAGCCTGGTCAATAATCGCAATTTCCAACAAAAAATTATGTTCATTTATAGACATTTCATTTCATATTTTAGAACAGTTTATATAGTATAGATTCATATAGTGCCAATACCTGTCATTATACCAATTGTATGAACGTTTTCTTAATTTCTATTTTTATACCAGTTATCATCATTTTTACGAAAACTTAGTGGACATTAAATATTTTAAACATTCAAACTTCCATGTAATTACGGTTTTCGCTTTTGAAATTTAAAAGCAAATAGAAGTTTATACCAGTTGCCATCATTCGACTAAATCTGAAATAAATTCGAACACTTTTCTCTTAAATGCTTAAGTTAATTGAATCATTAATTAACATTAATTGTGATTATAATTGTATATTTTGGAGTATAGGTGAAATTTAAGAGAAAAAAATAAGTTTATACCAATCAAAGTAAGTTGATTTTTGAATTCGTTTAACTCCTTATGACTGGTACAAACAAGCAACAAAATCCAATAAATATTGCAAAAATAGATTGTTTTACTATTTATAAAACAAAATTTGGATTTATTATGAATTTCTTGATCTATTATTTATACCATTCATTTTATTCGTTTGAAAGGATTCTATAAATATTAAATGCTTATAATTATATGTACACAAATATTTAAGGCATATTCTGCCTTTATGTGTGTGTCGCCATTTTAATTTAATAGAAAATTTAACTTTATACCAATTGGAGCATTCTTTTGATATGAATTTACTTCTATCAACTTTCTATGACTGGTATAAAAATGCAAAATAAAAACACCAATATCTACAATCACTAGTATACATTTATAATATTATCAATATGACATTAATATTTACAGAAGTCATCAAGTACAATACATGTAACTTCGGGTGTATATTATTTTTTTGCAATATACTGATTGGTATAAAGTGAAATACAACTTTGAGTAGCCAAATAAGTAATGGATTTTTAATTAATATTTTCCAAAAAAAAAAATATCTTATAATGTTAATATGTTGTTTATACCAGTCATACTAGTCATAGAACACCAGTCAGAGAAATATTGTTATCTTTCTTAGAGTGACTCATTACTTCTTGTTGCAAGTTTCTTCCTGTGGCTTTATATAATTTTTTGCTGTTGACATGATCTAAATTTGCACTTTAATTGGTGTACTGTCATAGCAATTAGTTTTCCAGGTCTGTCTTATAGCTTCATATCATTTGTCTTTGGCGCCTTTCTAATCTGATTGCAATTGCACAAAATATTGTATGTATGTTATAGGTATAAAGACTTTATGTAGAGAGAGAGACTGACCGCACCTATTAAAACTCTTAAGTATCTTGTAGATTTTGTTTATTTATGTTTTTCAATTTTTTGTTGTTGTTGTTGTTGTTTTTGTTTGTTTTGCATTTGAATTTGTGACCAATTTTTGTGTCATTTGCTAACGAATATCATTTATAATCTCATTGTACACACGCCAGACTCAATTTGCATGAGAAGTCGATCTCTCTCTCTAAGTTTGTATATTTTTGTATACAAAAGTATATAGACTTGTATCTATAAGTTCTCTCCTTGTTGCATTGATTTACATGGATGGAATCCTTGCGTGGGCTGCCATAAGCACTAAGCAGGCTCTATTCGCCATACTTGGCATCCACACGAAAAGATGTAAATTTCTGTTCATGAATTATGACCACTGCACATGTAATACACTCTGGGGCTGCTCCGCTCCGGCTTCGCATCATGGATGGATGTAAAGTGCTATAAGGCGACGACGATGCGACGCAACGGACGTACGGACGCATGGTGGCGGTCTTTGGTGGGGACAGAAAATAGGATGGCATGCGTATATGCAAAGCAGCATGTCTCTGGATGCTATACGGTGCTCTCTTATGGCCAAAGCATACGCTATAAGCTATAAGCTAAAGCAGAGGTCCAATTTCCTTTACATGGCATTGATTCATAATCATGAACGCGTTTATATTTTGTATTTTAATTTATTTTATTTATTTTTTAGAATATTCAACCATTTATGTTGACTTTATATGGTGGAATTTAGGATGAAAATTGTCGCAACATCCGACGACGCGACGACGACGCGCAAACAACCTACGCAAAATTTTACTCAAAAAGATGTAAAATTTTGTTGACTCTGGCTTTGAATTCGAATCGAACGAAGCTAGGATTTGTGTTGTTTTGACCCAACCAAGACTCATGAGTATCGTATTTCAGTTTTGATGTTGGACAATCAAAAAATGTCATTTAATGTAAAAGAACTTATAACTACAGATAATGACAGGTTAACCCGGAAGGGGGGGGTTCATTTCAAATGGATATGTCAACTGATGGCAATGGAGGAAGAATGGAACATCTTTTGTATACCTCAACATGGACAAAGAAGAAGATCTTTGGGGTTTTAGTATAAAATTGTACTGTAAATACAAAGAAACTTTTGATTCGACAAATAATACCAAAGGCCGTAGAACTTATGGCAATTTTTTGGCTCAAGTTTTTTTTTGTAACAATTTAAGTTCACATTAAAAAGAAATGATTTTATTTCCACTTTAAGACCCAAAAAAAAAAAAAAGAATCCATTCGCAGTTCTCACACAATCGATTCTTACCAAATTTGTCTAATAATTCCTTAGGAGTAAACCGACTCCTCCGGCGGTAATTTTATCATTCTAAACTTTACTTTTCAAAGAAACTTCCATTCAATTTAGTTGCTCGATAAATGTCAAAGCTTTTCAATTTCTTCCTAATTGTATGCAAATTTTTTCTATGAACAGGATTTAAATACAATTCTTAAAAAACGAAAAAATGGATTGAATTGTCAGTAATTGTAATTGTTAAACAAAAATTTTAAATAAATCAACAAAATATAAAAAGAGAACTCTCTTATGCGTTTAAAATTGTGTACTAAAATGTTGCATATGCTTAGGTGCACACGAATTCACTATTTAATTTTAGGATTACTGCCAAAAAATTTAAATTAGAACATCTTCTTCAGCTAACATTGTATCAAAGATGAAACTCAACTTAAATTTGAAGAACTTACTGCGATTCCGTTAGTCTACCCAGTCTCCTCATCGGTCTTGGTCTTCTCGGTGTTCTCGGTCTCCTTGGTCTTATCGGTGCTCTCGGTATTCTCGGTGTTGTCGATGTTCTCGGTGTTCTCGGTGTTCTCGGTGTTCTCGGTGTTCTCGGTGTTCTCGGTGTTCTTGGTGTTCTCGGTGTTTTCCGTCTTCTCGGTCTTCTAGGTTTTTTCAGTCTTTTCGGTGTTCTCGTTCTTCTCCGTCTTCTAGGTCTTTTCGGTGTTCTCGGTGCATTCGGTCTTCTTGGTCTTCTTGGTCTTCTTGGTTCTCTTGGTCTTCTTGGTCTTCTTGGTTTTCTCGGTGTTCTTGGTGTTCTCGGTCTTGTCGGTCTTCTCCGTCTTCTCGGTCTTTTCAGTTTTCTCGTTCTTCTCCGCCTTCTCGGTCTTCTCGGTCTTCTCGGTTTTCTCGGCCTTCTTAGTCTTTTCGGTCTTCAAGGTTTTCTCGGTCTTCTTGGTCTTCTTGGTCTTCTTGATCTTCTTGGTCTTCTTGGTCTTCTAGGTCATCTAGGTCTTCTAGATATTGTCGGTTTTATTCTCATTGATATTATTGGCCCGTTGGGTTCATCGATCTCTTTCGTTCTTAGATAAGAGTTCCGCTAAAAAGTAAGAATTTATTCTGTGGAAAGAGCTTATTAAGAGCTTTGCGGTGGGAACTAAAATTGGGGTTGGGGTCGAAATACTGTATGGATCATAATATTGTATTTAAAATACTGTATCTCAAAATAATGTATTTCAAAATACTGTATACGAAAATTCTGTATTTCAAAATGCTGTAAGTAAGGGTAAAAAATAAAAATCGTTTTGACAATGTGAAAAAGTGCGCACTTTTTTACATCATCAAAACGATTTTTATTTTTTAGCCTTATTTATAGCATTTTGAAATACAGAATTTTGAAAACAGAATATTTTTTTTTTAAGAAAACATCATAATAATGTTTAATTAGCATAATGTTCTAATATACTTCCCTTGAACAATAACATTTGCTTTACCCTGAATTGCAAACCAAAAGGTACTGCGAGCTCTCGTTTCGGAAAAATTCGTCACAAAGTAAAATTACAGAATTTCGACACAACCCATCACAAATTATCTTTCGATTGGTCTATTTCCTCAACCAAGCCTCCAAACAAGATGCGGTTTTCACTATAATACAGAGCATCGACCCACCTATCAATTGCACCAAACTAATTGTTCTGTCAAAACTACCAGTATTATATAGTATTATGAGTTACAGTATTTTGACAATACAGCATTTTGAGACACAGTATTTTAAATTTACAGTATTTTGAAATACAAAATATTAACCATACAGTATCGTACAGTATCATACAGAATTTTCACCATACAGTATTTCAAAATACAGCATTTCAAACCGTTCCCTTAAAATTGTCATCTGAAACTCGAGACATGTTTTGATTTTGTTGTTGTTGAAGTGACAGTGAAGGGTGGATTTAATATGACAAATAAATTTCGTTTTTGTAAAGTTGAGGAGTTGTATACTGCACTTGCTGAAATTCAATAAAAAGTTGAGGGCAATTTATCCTGGTGGGCACATCTATATGGTTAATTCTTCTATTAATTTTTGATTCACAGTTTAACCAACTTTCATAAAGATATCGGCGCAAAATTTTAGACGATTTAGTACGGTGTTAAATCATTTTTAGTATGATACTAGGTTAAAAAAAGGATTTTGATAATTTTAAACGAGTTTAGTATCGTACTATCTTCTTAACATTTTACTAAAGTTTTTTTTTTTTTTTTTTTTTTTTTTTTTATATTTACAAAAATCAATAAAACATGGCATGTGCCGTCTGCCTGATTGACAACAGTTATAATAAATATTTAAGGATCTACAATTATTGTAACATGTTTTGTTTTCTCAATATAATATACTAAATTTGTTTTTCTTTTAATTAAACTTTTATATTAACTTTTGGGTTTAGAAATTTTCAGTTATTATACTTTTTTACTAAAGTTAAAATCACCAAATGGCTACTTTATCTTTTTAGTATCGTA
The DNA here is from genome assembly GCA_920104205.1 of Eupeodes latifasciatus. Taxonomy (NCBI): domain Eukaryota; kingdom Metazoa; phylum Arthropoda; class Insecta; order Diptera; family Syrphidae; genus Eupeodes; species Eupeodes latifasciatus. The sequence continues at coordinate 119,801,690 of OV049925.1, read as the reverse complement.
CTAAATCTGTGTGACATATGTCATTTTTCTCAAATGTGACAAAAGGCGCAAAATTTTAGACGATTTAGTACGATGTTAAATCATTTTTAGTATGATATTAAGGTATGTTTGTTTTGTTTTCTCCAGAATCTGTCATTATTTAGATGTGTTCATGTTTTTTTTAATAAAATGGTTTTAGCATGATACTAGTTAGCAAAACAATAAAAAGTGTTTAAAATTAGTGAAAAGTTAGTAGATTACTATGTATATAGTAAATTGTTAACTAGTATTGTGCTAAGGCCTTAATAATAGGTTGTTTAAAATTATGCGCCATCATTTTTAAAAAATGGGTTTCTGGTTTAAGTACAACAGCTTTTCCGGCCACTCAAAAAAAACACGCTTTCACATCAGACATTTTTAAAAACTCCTTCAATTATATTTATATATTATACAAATTTTACATATATGCATGTTTTAGTTACTTAACAATATCCTGAAGTTATAAATTACAACAATACACCTACTTTAAACCATAGTTTCCGGTCAAGACGTACCATTTATCAATCTTCATATAGGTATAAAGCTACAGAAAACAAAGTAATTAATTAAGTTTAATATGTTTTCTTATAAAATAATCACACTCAGGCTACAAGCATTATAAACATAAGATCTCATAGTCCAAAGTCAACAAATATTATTTTTCAAACAGCTAAAAGAAAATGAAAATAATTCTTAAAAACTTTCACGCTAGAAATATTATTAGCTGTTATTTTTTCCATCCAAGAAAAAACTGCTAAAAAAATAATTACAAAAATATACTACACGCTTTTGTGAAGATACAAAACAATATATTTATCTCAATAATTCCATCGTCGTCGTCTGTGATCTCAGTCTCAGGTGGCAATGGCAAGCAGTGTGTTGCTTTGCTAGCGCCCACAAAATTATAATTCTAAATGGCTCTTTCCTGCTGTGGTTTAGAAGGTTTAGGAGAGGACTTTACCTATACCATCCATAAGTTTCATTTTGTTTATTTGAAATTAATCGAAGATAAAAACATATTTGTACGAGGCAGGTACCTTACTATAAAGCTATTTTAATTCCTCTTAGTTTGTACAATGAACTTATTTTCTCCTAAAAAAGAATTATGACCACCATCACCATAGGCAGGCCATAGCGCCTCTCCTCTTATATATGTATAGGACTTAAGTTTGTTTAACAACAATATTACTTTGGAAGCACCGGATGTTATACAAAAAGAGGGCGCAAGAGTGTACCAAATAAATATAAACTTTATTCTCACAGTACTTTAGTTTCAAAAATTTTCGAAAAGACCACATTTAACTGTGATAATGGGATTATAAAAACACACCTTAATTGCTTATTAGAAACACGAGATCTATGCTAAGGTATACAATAAATGGACTTCTTACAAATTTATGCCATCTCTTATATATATGAAAATGAAAATGGAAGAAATTGCAAATTCCATAATAATATTATTGTTTTGCATAATAAAATAATGTTTATATCTTTATTTTTGTTTGTTTTCATATACGAAACCGAAACACGAGCATATAGATATAGGCGAATAAGTAAGTAAGTGTTGGCTATTAATTTTGCTAATTAGTGTGAACTTTTGAACTTAAAAAGAAATCTGTATAATTCTGTTGAAAGAAGTATCTTTGTTTTTATTTCTTTGTCGGGGAAGATTTACGCCAAAATGTTTCACATAGTAAAATTGTTGTGATATTAAACATATCTTCTTTGAGAAACTAGATAAGTTTTTGAAAAAATGGAAGATGTAGTGATTTATGTATGTGATTTATGTATGTTTTTTTTTTTTTTGTATGTTTTTTTATGTTATGAAATTAAACGAAGTTTAAAAACAATTTTTTTGAATTTGTTAAAGATATTCTCTTTGAAAAGAGAATTTGAGGATTGAAGTGAACAAAATGTGGAAACACAATAACTTAATTTTAATATTCTAATGATGCAGTTATTTGGGGCTTCTTATGGCCTAAATCCCTTCGCCTTCAAAGTGCTTTAGCTATTAGTGACAAAGGCTTTAAAAGGTGTAGTAATAAATTAAAGTTTAGGGTTCTGCAAAAACAAAAACAGTAAGCAAGCTGTAGGATGCTTAATCATAAGTGTTCTGAAACTTTGTGGGGTTTTAGAAAGTAGTTATGTTTTGAAGTTTTTGACCTTCATATTTCGGTTGATAGGTAAAAATTAAATCAATCTATTCTAACTCTTTTTTTTTCTTGTCATTGTTTTCGAAACATTTCTGCATTTTTAAGTTAATTTAAAATGAATTATATAAATTTGAGTTAGCAGTGTTTTACTTTAATCCGATTTTTTCTCAAGATTTCAGTGGTAAATTTTGACAGTTTCTTATCGAATGTACAAATATAGTACCACCTTGTTGCCTTTAAAATATGTTCAGTAGCCGTTATGGTAATTGAGGACATATCAAGAAAAGCCAAACGGAGTTGCTTGAGCGGGTCTTAAAATCAAAACCGCAAAAATTTCGTATTATATCATATCTTCTACCTGTTTTGGATTTAATTTTTTTTGTGCCCTTTATTGTACTTTCAAGAAAGAAATAAACTAGAAAGTCGCTTAGGCCATTATAACATCTATTTTATTTCACTGAAATGTTTGATAAATAAAATTTTATAATCTGCTTAAGTGATATTTTAATTCGTATTAAATAATATCTTAGAGCAGGGTTCGGCAAGTAGTTTTAAGTGAGGTCGAGATACGGTTGAATACCTTTTAATCGAGGTCCAGAAAAAAAAACTAAAAACATTTTGTAGTTTTTATTTTGCTTAATTTATGTAAGTTACTGTTATATTAATGAAATTAATGAGAAAAATTACAACGATGGCCTTGAGCCAGTTTTGTATAGTTTGGTTAACGCGGGGAACATCAAATGCGAAGAGTGTCATCAAGGTGGGCGTCTGATAATCTCCAACGATATTTGTTCTTTAAAAAATTCATTTTTGAGAAAGACGATTCGCATATATATGTATATTATTACTAGCTGACCCGACACACGTTGTTGTAAGTGTGTAAGGATGTGGTATATAAGTGGGAGAGTTATAGAGCACTGTAAAAGGTGACAAAATATTAAAATAACAAAACCAACCAATTTTTTTTAATTAATAAAATTAATTCCTTAAAATTATAAACATAGCGCTAATATTATGACAATACTACAAAAAAACAATATCAATCCCTTAATGCAACAGAGTTACAATATTTTTTTTGTGATCCCATCTTTTTGCCCACTCGAGAGTACGCCACGTATTATTGTCCGTGTGAAAAAAGGAAAGTGCTTAAATCTAAGCTGCAGACAGACACCGTTTGGCCTTGAGACTTATTGATAGTCATTGCAAATGGCAATATAATTGGAAATTGAAGGCTTTTGAATTGAATTGGCACATCTGTGGGTATAATAGGGATTCGCGGTAATAATATATTTTCACCTCGGAATTTGCCATTTAGAATTATTATAACTTCGATAACATTTTTCATCAATTGTTTAATTATTAATCGCGTGCCGTTGCACAACCGTGGTGGGTTCAAATTACGAAACTAAATTACCGGAGATTCAACCTTCAGTTGTAAATTATGCGGTGGCATGCCTGGTAAATGAAATGAGTTCAAAAACTCAGTTGGATAATTTACAGCTTCGGTAGCATCACAAACTGTATCAATAGATTTGTATGACACCCAGTCTCCTGTCCTGGTAACAAATGTTGTAACAGTGGCGATGATTTTAAGCACGCGTTGATCTCATCATCTGGAATCACCTGAAAGGAGTAACAGTAACACCAAATAGTCGTCGTTGTTTTTTATATCTTTCAATGTCCTGTTCAACGCCTCAGCCCTCAAGCCAATGTTTGTGTGCCATAGTGCATTCATCTCAGATGATAATTTTACACTGTTTCAGCACTGCGGCCATTGATAATTGTTTTTTTATATTGCACACCGCGTCTTGGTTATTTTGAATATTTAGTGGCAGTTTAAATACTGAATAAGCACTGAATAAGCCTCCATCCAATAAAGTTGCCGCAATATCAGAAGATGTAACAGCCAATGCGATACCATTATTTGATCGTATTTTAACAAGATGTAGCGAAATAAGGAAAGGTGCATCAAAAAAAAAGAATCCACCTTATCCTGCTGAAACTGCGAGCATGATGTGGTCATAAATGGATCTTTGTTCTTCATTCATTAGTGGGACAATGCGAGGGACAATCACTGCCATTTCTACATTAATGTATTGTTGTAGTTCACGGTTGAATTTAGCGTCTATTAAATAAGATGCATTTCGCTTTGGAATGCATACCGAAATGACTTATTGGTAAGTTGGCAATGATAATGCAAAGATCCTCAATAGCAATCAATGCTTCATTGTACATAGCGTCAATGAATACTATCGTAAGATCGTTGCACCGTGTACGATGTTAATGCAACTAACCCATAGCACTTAGGATTATAAAAAATAGATTAAAACCTATTCTCAGATCTATCGAATTTATATGCAAAATTTCATTGAAATTGGTTAAGCCGTTTCGGAGGAGTATGGCAACTAACACTGTGACAGGAAAATTTTATATATTAGATTATTATTAATACATTCTTTATTTCTCGATAAATTTTTACATTTTGTTGAGAATATAAAATTTGTATTATAAGAATTGTAAAGCTTGACAAAAATTTTTCCGTCTTCCTAAATTCGCATATATAGGGTGTCCCAAAATTATTGCGTTAATTTCAAACAAGTTGATATACATATTTATTTAGAAACGAAATCTCATCAAATGGTAACCTTTTTGGATTGATTAAGTGTTTAAAAAATACTTGTATTTATAAAGGGTGTCCCAAAATTAACGCAAGAAATCTTGCGTTAATTTTGGGACACCCTATATATGTCGAGCCAAACATAGTTGCGAAGTTGATAGCTAGTTTCTTGCAATTTTGATATTTTTCTGGAACATGCTTACCCCAAAATTCTGCAGTGGTTTCAGTTTTAAACATTTGGATGGAAAAACTTATTGAAGGTTAATTAAATCCAATTGTAATGAAGCTTTTGAAAGATCGAATAACTTCGCAGCCACTTCGCAGCCACAATCCATTCTGCTACTGCAGTGACTTCATTAGGCAATTTAAAAAATTGAGATAGCTTCCCAATCTCTGCAAAATCTTGGAATCTTGCAGCAAATTAGCTTTTAAGATCGGATAGAAAGTTTAAAAACACTACAATGTCTTCTTCCTCAGAGTTCTTCTTTTTATATTTAAGAATTGTTGGGAAATGAATAGGTATATTCTTTTTTAGCAATATCTTTTTCGAAAACATCCAGCTCATGATGAAAAGCGGACACGCTCGTATTAAATCACATATTAATTTCCCATTTCCTTGTAACTGGGTGTTAAGCTCATTTAAATATTTCAGAATATCTTTTAGAAAAGCCAAAGCTAGTAAATTGCGCTCTTTTGTTATGAACTCCAAGTGCTTCCTTGCTTCCGTCGTATCCAAGTTTTGGAAGAAGGAGATAACTTGCTCTTTAATCATCCAGAAACGTTCAATAACATGGCCTTTATTTAGCCAACGAATATTCTTGTGTAAGTCCGAATACGCCGGCCGTTTCACATTCAGAAAGAAACCCTTTTTTTGTGGAATTGCTGATGAGTTGTTTCGTAATGTCGCTTTAATTTGGAACTTTTATCAATAGCAACAGTTTTATTGCATATGAGGCATACTGGAACCGCTCGAGGCTTATCAGGCAGCGTAAAACAATATTGTTCACTGCACTCGGTCATAATCTTCCAATTTTCACTGTCAATTTTTATCTTTTTAGGATCCACATTATTGATACGAAACGTTTTTAGACACGACAAATTATAAAACAATCGATATCGAACGAAAGCTCCGTAATTAGATCTCACAATAAGGTCCGCCTGTTGCTGACCGCTGTCTTAGAGTTTATGAAGTTAATGAACAACTTACAATATTTCTGAATACTTGCCATTAATAATATTTTTGATTTACGTCCTAATTTAGTAAAGACATACATTTTAAACACCTTAACATACTTAACATGGCCAATAAAACAAAATGGTGGCATTGACCTTGCAGAATCATTTAGTATAAAATTTAAACAAAAATCTGACGGCAATTATTTCAATTTCGAAGAACTCGGATGTAAAAATGTAGACAGTACTTAAATTTTGGAGTAATTTTGTGATAAAATTATATTTGAATGAATTTTGAGCAATGAACGTTATAAGTTCAGTAATTTTGTATACAATTTACATATGTACAGAATTTGTTAACAAAAAAAAAATAAAATAAAAAATAATAAACAAATCAATTCTAACAATAAAACCTTTTAACTGACTGACATTTATTTCAATGACACTCGAGGCCCTTAAAACTTAAGAGTTATATTCAATAGCAAGTCATAAAATTCAACTTGTTCTTTTTTTATTATTTTGTTCTTCGTTTTTGTGATTGTGACAACCTTTCTTTTTCTTTCGTGTCACCAAAAGCCTTTATACCAAATCACCTATAACCATCACTGCGCGTATTATGTGCCTTTGGCTGAGTAATAATTCTGATTGAAGGTTCAGGGGGGTTAAGGGGGGACACTAAGGTTGTTCTACCATCATCAGCCACCCGGTCCATTATTTCCATCTCTATACCATATTATGATCAACCATTCAGCCATCCTTCTGGATATGTGAGTTGGATAATGATCACAATATTGTATCCACTAGAATTCCCTCAGGGCAGTCGTATAGCCCCGCACAACCGATATACATTTAGGTGGGACTAATGGGGGGGGGTTAAGATTCTGTGTCTCCGCATCACCATCGCCATCACCATCGTCATTGGAAATTGTTGGCACATATTTCCGAGCCAGACAGTGCGGCGTCGTTTGTGGAGCTGTTGCTGCTGTCTCTGTAAGAAGTGTAGAGCTACGAGCAACGCGCATTGTGCAGGTCCAAACTTCAATACTAACTTTGGTATCTCGGTTGATATGGTCACTTTATGGGCTGCTAGATTTTCCTTTCGTTTTCTGTATTGATTCCAGATACATGTCTCTTACCTTTACTTGTTTTCTGGACGTTCATGTAGCTTGTCCGGTCAGCATCTTATTCTTCGACTTATTCTTTAAAACATAGCATTTATGTGTTTATATTTTTTTCCGATGTTGTTGCTGTTGTTTTTGTTCTTCTGCGTCATTATGGACTATCATCATCAACATCATCTGGTCGGCCATTATCCCATCTCGAAGTTTTGTATGGTGTGACACTGTCACAGCGTCTTACAGAGACAGAGAAAGAAAATAAAGGGACTTTGAATAATTTCATTTCGTCGATCATGGAATTTCTAATAAATTTTATTATTAGCCCAACGAATTCAATCGACATCGACATCGACATCAACATCACAAACACGCACACAATCGAGTCAGATACGGATACCTCAAAGATCAGTGCAAGTCTTATGGAATGTTCGCTGTGATGTCCAAGGTGGTAATAATTTTCGGAAAATTTAAAAGGACATCATTCGAGATCGAGAGTAGAGACTTCAACTAACTAGGTATCTCATTATTATATTCCAGATAGCCATAGAAGCATTTATGTATTGGTAGCGTGGGAATAATCAAACGATGGATTAAAAATTGGTCATTGTTTTAGTCCTTGATCTGCAACAATGTCCTCGCATTTCAATGGATTCTTTTAGTGGGTATATTTTGTGTATACCTACCTGACTGAACAACCTGCGCTACATATCGATCTGAATGTGAGAAATGTGTATGGCCAGGTACAGAAATTTCTTCAACAATGTAAAAACGATGTTCCAATACCTGTAGTTATCTGATTCTTTTATTGACTTCAATAAATTAAATCATTTTGGGGTAAATCAATAACTTTATGTATCTTAAACAAAATTAAAGAAGAAGACAACTATTTTTGGGTCTTTTAAGTCTTTAATGTAATTTTTTAATAATAGTCCTTTGGATCCTGGAAGTGAGGGACAAAGAAAAATCAATATCCTTCCCAATTAAAGCTCATTTTGTATCAATTCCAAATGCGCAGCAGTATCCAATTAAGATATATTTTATAAATGCTGCTTGATGCTTAAATTTATCCATCATTTCTTTTCTTTTAGGTCGACATCCTTCCTCTCTCATCTCATCTTCTATACCTCGCATGAACTCTCTTTGTATGCTTAATCTTTAACGAAATTAAGGTCTGCAACTGATAGATAATGACCCCTGTTCGGTGCTTGATGAAACAATGCGAAACAGTAGACAAAAGTTTTTCATGATTTCAGCTAATAACTAAAAATGATTTTATTGTTAGGTTAGACTACAAGTATATCCATTCCATACCTAGGAAGGACTATTTATATGATAGCTCATGGATTCGGATGGTATTGATGTTCAGATCTCCAGGGAGGAATTACGTGATTAAGGGTGGATAGATGTATAGTGTATGAAGTTCCTCCTGTCCATCATCAAGAACCCCTAATCTTCAACAAAAAGGAAAAATATAAAAATAAAACAACACCAACATCACTTAACGTTTTGTTAGATGAACTCAATCAAATGTCGATTTGCTCGAATCCACTTCCCTATATACTCTTCTTTACCGTTACATCATACTCATACGTACCTACTACAACAAATGTAAGCCATCGCATCTTGAAAATGAAAAGGAATTATTAATCTGTCTATATTCCTATAATAAAAATGTTTGAGCTTTAGTTTATGGTCATAAGGGAATTGTTGGGCAATTGACAAGGATAAAATTCTTATATTATAAGTATTATTATAAGAGGGTGATTCTTTTTGTTTTGTTTTTGTTGAAGGCGATATACCGTGCATTGGCATTTCATCATAATGCATAAGAGTATAAGTCAATTAAGACGAAAAGTGAAAGGCTATGTTATTCTTAATTGGGTAAGATTAAAGCTTTCTTCTTAAGGAATCATTCAATAATAGTATGCATTATTGATTGATTCCTTAAGAACAATCTTATAGATCTGGAGTGAAAACGAAGCTCAAGAAGGTGCAAGATATTTAGGTTATGCACTATATACATATATACCATATGTCGTTAAATGACAAAGTTGATACTTCTGTGATAGTGCTGTAACTTTTGAGGTATAGTTAATTTCTATATTGCGTGTTCTAGAGCAGTTCAATTAGGTTTTGAATCGAAAAATGTTGCTATAAGCTGAAATTTTGTAGGTAAAAAGAACCAAATACAAAGATCCACATAAAGGAACTTTTGATGGTTCATGAACTGTGAAGATTGATAGAGTCCTTATTATCGAAGCTAATATTTTCCGTGTATTATTTTCGATCAACTATCCTACAATTATTTTACGGTTGCCATAATCTTAATATGGAGAGGACTATTCATATTTTAATAGACAAATTTAAATTCTCGACCATCGCAAGGTCTGTCAAAAACATTGCGGTAAGAGTGTGCAAAAGAATCTGATTTAGCCGAAACAAGTTTTGTAGCTTTCTTGTTACTGAGTTAGGTGTTGAAGGTAAACGACCAAAGACAAGAATGTGTGGTCGTTAAAGCAGTTAGGAATAGACCTTAATTTTCAAAGAACATCACACAGAAAAATAATCCAATGTAAAATCAACACGACAAATTTTTGTTTTTACAATGGTGCACAGTTTTTAAATCAACTTTTTTTTCATTTAGATTTGAAATGGTTTCGTTTTAAATTGATATTTTTAGTGATTATTTTAACATGAATGCTTTTTGAACTGTCATTATTATTAATTAAGTGTTGATTTTAAAGTATTTCGTTTAAAATTAACTTTAAATCAGATTAAAAAAAGTAAATCGTGTTGAAATAAAAGGGAATCGTGTTAATAATCGGATTAAAACGGAAAACAAACCCAATGTAAAATCAACACGAAAGATTATTGTTCCTTTAGTATTCAATCAACATGAAATCGTTTAAAAAAAAAGTACGTCATGTTGAAATAAAACGGAGTCGTGTTAACATTCGGATTAAAACAGAAAATGTAAAATCAAAACGATGCATTATTGTTGCTTTTGTATTCAATCAACATGAAATCGTTTTAAAAAAAAAGTAAATCGTGTGGAAATAAAACGGAGTCGAGTTGAAATACGCTGAAATTTGCCGACAGATGAAAAAGATCCGTTATCATTTCAGCACCTTTTCTCTGGTTGCATTAGCATTTTTGTTTTTCTTTGAGTTTATTTGATTGCGCGTCTCAGCTCAAAAACTGTTTAGTAGCCAATCAACATTTAATCGTTTTAAAACAAAAAGGAATCGTGTTGAAGTAAGAGGGAGTAGTGTTCTTACTGCATCAAATCGTGTTGATTTTTGATTAAGATTTGCCAAACGAGACAAAAAGGTCCGTTATCCTTTCGACCACACCCTGCATGTGTGGTGGCAGTGGCAGTGGCATTCGCATTTTAGCTTTCGGTCGGAAGAGTTCGTTTTAATAAAGTGAAGTGAAGTGTTTAAAAGATTATTTGTAATGGATGTACAAAATAATGATTTTGTGTTAAGTGAGTCAGTAACGTATGAAAGGGACGACCAAGAAAATATTATTCTTAATTTGCCATCAAATACTAGTGTTGGACCAAAGTCAAATAAAGTTGGACGAGCTGCTGGATAACTTTAACTTGCCGGAGGCAAAATATTATTTAATACGTAAGTACATACCTACAATAAGTACAATATAATCGGTTATGATTTTTTTTTTATTAATGTCTATCAATACAAAATATTATATCGTCATCGTTCAATAAATACTCCCTAATTCAATTTTTTCCCGTTTTGAGATATTTGCATTTGAAGACGGAAATGCATGTCAAAACTGTATACATTTATTATCTGTGCTTTAAGTGATCAACGATCTCGGTCTATGAATATGTATAGATTTTGTGTAATTACTGACAAAAATGTTGTTAATGGTTGGTCGTGAAAGCGTAAAAAAGCTACAATCGACAAGTGGACAGAAGGAGTTTTCATTGAAAGACGACGATATGTGCTTGGTATTGCAATGAAATACGAAATATTTATTATGTACAGTGTAAAGGTGCAACAAATATAATATAATTTTCTAGTATATAAAATTCTCGTATCACGGGGTACGTCTTGCTTAGAATAAAAAAAAATTCATATTACGTACTCTTAATTTTCACCCTTCTACGATCAACCCCTATTTTTATTTGTTAACTAGCTGACCCAGTAAACGTTGTTTTCTTAGATATATAAAAATCTCATACAAATTCGTTGAGCACGCAATACTTTTATACCAGTAGAGTGTTTAGAAACCAATGTTGAGAAAATATTCGGTTAGTGGCGTAGATGGGTTCTTAGTATTTTGTACAAAGTCGACGAAAAGCGTGTAGTTAAAAGCGGGGTAAGAGGGAAGCGGGATAACAGGTAACGGGGCACTTAGAAATAGCGGGTAGCCGGTAGTGTGTAGTGGGGTAAAGGGTAGCGGGGTAACTGGGTAATAAAGTTGTGGGTCAGCAGGGCATCGGGTTGTGTAGTGGGCTACAAAAGTTTAGATCTTTTATCTATCGATTGAGGCAGTGCGAAGTCTGCCGGGTCAGCTAGTATAACAATATAATTATAACAAACGGCTTCATGCGTTTCTTTTTTTAAGGGCGTCCATAACCTATGAGAGTTTGCAGTATTTGTCGAAAGAAGACATTAAAGAAGCAATACCACCCATTGGCCTACGTGCAACTTTCAGAGAGAAGTTGTTTAGCTGCAGGAAAACTGAGGTAATAATGAATCCTTCTTGAATTTAAAAAAAAAGTGTTATTTAATAAGAACAATAATATTCCTTTCTTTACAGTTTGGGATTGCCGATGAAAGTTTGTCGGATTTGATTGCCAATAAAGTGGTTTCCTGGTTAAAAACACAACCCATTGGTTGTCCCACACCAACGCCATCAACGAGCTCATATTTGAATTCTCAATTATCGAAAGTAAAAACTAATATTTCAAACGTTTTGAATGTATTCTAATTTTGTTTGTTCTATTTTATTTTAGAAACTAGAACATTTTCTCGAAGAAAGCTTAAAGGGCAAAGCGGCAAAACAATTTTACAAGGACAATAACCACCTAATAGACTCATTTCGGGCCGATGTTATAAATATCATTTTAGAAGATATTTTTTTTTTCATAACAAAAAATTAACGCCGAAAGATTTTCCTCCAATCATAGAAGAGATTCTAGAGCTTTTTCCCAGCGAAATAAAGGTAAATATATGTAGTTTGATTTTAACAAAGTTAGCTTATGTATTAAAACTTTGTTCTTCCAAATTGTAGGAATATTATTTTAGCCCACGTGGAACAAAAAAAAACCCTGGTGAAAAACTTTGGGACAAGTATGTGAATCAGAAAGCGAAGCGTTCGCGACTTTTGGTTCCATTATCTGACAACTTGGAAGAGAATAGCAACCAAGAAGATTCGGGTGTAAAAACTTCTGGTCTTGATAAAATTGAAACAGCAAAATTACTTGCCTTTAAACTATCGCTCTCAAGAGAATCTTCTGATTGGGACAGTGTTAAAGATAAATGGCAGCGCACATTTGACTTAAGACAGAAGGAGTTGAAAACTTCTCAAACAAACGTTGAGTTTTTAATTGACTGGCCTCTTTTCACAAACGCAAAAGCTCAGGATCTAGTATGTTTGTTGCCAATTTATTTTAATGTATATCTACTAATTATGATTCATTTAGATAAATATTGATTTTGACTTACTCCATCCTAACAAAGGACATCTGCTTCTAAGCAAGTGGGAAAATTTTAAAACGAAAATCGAAAACTATTACTGCCTACAAATCAAAGATAAAAAGTCCAGGGAAATTTTATCTAATTCAAAGGGGATAGCAGATCTTTTGACTATATATTTGCTGTTCTTCTAAACTCAGTTATTTTGCCAACGGCACGGTTTGCAGACAAAGGATCTAAACTCTCCAGAAAAATTTCAATTCCGGATGCAAACGAAAGCTTTATTGTGCACTTAACGACTACAAGTGATTACAAGAAAACCTTATCAGATCTTCGGGAGAAATACTTCAACAAAGGTTTGACAGTGCAACCATTATTAATAGTTGTTGGGTTAACCATTTATACACTCAAAGAGTTCTATTTATATTTTGATAACACACTTCTTAAATTCGATTCATTCTTGACAAGCTTGGATATTTGTTTTAAACTGTTTCAAGTATTGTCACTTGAATATCCAAGAGGGTGCAGTGGACCCTGGACAAGTCCGCCTTTAAATATATTTCCTATTAATAATGGAAAAACATATTTAAGAAATAAATGTATTTAATTAAGTTCATGTTTAGATTAAGAAATCAAATAAAAATTATTAAATTAAATGATATTTCCAATTCGTAATGGAAAAATATATTTTTGAAATTAATGTATTTTAATATATTTTTAAAGAATAAAATAAAGAATGAATAATTTATAACATAAAAAAAATGCATTATGTATTTCTGTATGTATGTATGTTTGTTCACAGGATCACCAACTCATCAGAACCCTCCATGTTAATTTAACATGAGCGTCATTTTAATTCAAAGTTAATTCTCATCTTACTTTAAAATGAAAACATATTGATTTTTCGAGGAAAATTCAAGTTGTTTTAATACGAAAAGGAATTATTTTGAAAGGAACTATCATGTTATTTTGACATGCGAGCCATTTTGATTCAATTCGAATTTTTATTTGTTTTAAGGTGAATATCAATTTGGTTTAACAGGGATCCTCGTGTTATTTCAATTATAAAATCAATTTGATTCAAAAGGATATGTGTATTATTTTAAAAGGAACTATAATGTTATTTTGACATGAGAGCCATGTTGATTCAATTCGAATTCTGATTTGGTTTAAGGTGAATATCATTTTGTTTTAACAGGGATCATCGCGTTATTTCAATTTTAAAATCGATATGATTCAAGAGGACATGCGTATTATTTTAAAAGGGTAGTTATTTTGATTCAACAGGAATCAACGAGTTATATCAATACGATAATCTTTTCAAATTAAGCTGATATCACGTTATTTCAAAACGAAAAGAATTTACGCTTGTCTTACAAGAAAATCATTTTAAATCAACATGAAACGCCATTAGAGCAAAATCATAGCAAAAAAATGTTGAATCATTATTATTATTTTTGATTTTACACGATTTTTTTTCTGTGTGATCAATTTCAGCCATGAGTAAAATTTTTTGATTGCGACATATAGCAACTACATATGGCAAGTTTTGCATACGAGATATTGACCAATAATGGCATTATACTAGCAGAGAAGTCGAAAATGAGGGTCCGGTGATTCCATCCGTCTGATGTCTTACAGAGATGAACCTAAAGCCTAAGCTATTGTGTCGATTGTGTTAAAACTTGGTTTTGAAGCAGATTGGACTTAGGAGTATTTTTAAGGACTAAAAATAACATGCACATTTTTTGACCAAAAATCGAAAATAGACACCAATATTAGACCTCAAAATTCCGTTTTTTTAACATGACTGAGATTTATTTGGATGAGAATCCAAATAAATTTTGTTCTACAGATAATAAAGCATAAGGATGCAGAAAGGATTCTCAAAAAAAAAATGAGTGGTTGGTTTTTTACCATAGCAAACAAAGCTGAACATTTTGGCTTACCCTAAATATCTCACGATCCAATAGCGCTAGAGGCCTGAATTAAATTTTAAATTATATATTGTAACGTGATATCAAACTAGTATTTTTGGAAAAAAAATGTATAAATCAAAAAAACTGAAAAAAAATATTTGGCACCTCGAATATTTTACGAACAAAAAATGATTGTATCTCCAAAACAATTTTGTGCAGCGAAGAATAACGTTTTTGACATCTGGTGAAAACGTTATTAAACGTTTATGTTATATAAAGAAAAATCGAATTCTCAGTTTTTTATAAACAATAAAAACCTAAATAAAAATCATTACTAAAAGTAAAAAATTAATTTTCGATTCAATTATCTTTCAAAAATTTGAGATATTGGCTTCAAATTTATTTTATTTTACAAAAAATATTACTTTCAACATTTGGTAAAATTTTAAGAAACATCGAATTGACAGTTTTCTTACAAAAAATAAAAAAAAAAACTAAAAAAAAAACATTTCTAAAAGTTTGTACCAATATCTTTTCAAAAATTTGAGATTATGGCTTCAAACTAATTTTTAATTTGTAAATTTTGATAAAAATCGAATTGAAAGTTTTCTTACAAAAAATAAAAGCCTAAAATAAAACAACACTAAATACTTGGTACAAAATATTTTCGACTCAAATATCTTTTCAAAAAATAAAGATATTGGCTTCAAACTAATTCTATCTCACAGAAAATATTGTTTTCGACATTTAGTAAATTTTTTATAAAACAGCCCGTTTTTTCATAAAAAAATAAAATCTACAAAAAATAGTACCTATGCAAATTTGGTATAAATTGATATTCAGTTCTCGATATCTCGTGAATAATAGAAGATGTTGACTTCAAATTAATTTCATTCATCCAATTTGTATTTGTTTATATAAGAAATAAAAACTTTTAAGAAATGCTCCCTAGATTGGAAAAAATTGGATTTCGATTAAAAATCTCGTTAAGAAAAAAAAATTGAAAGCAAACTATTTTGTTATATGCAAAATATTGTTGGTAATTTAAAAATTTTCAAGGATAATTCAACTGACAACTTTTTCAACAAAACACGAAAACCTACAAACTTTTAAGCATTTTTTAACAATATTTTTAAAACGCTCTTTGCGATTAACGAGGATTGAAATGACAAAACCATTTCGCCCAAATTTAAAATATCATAGCGTCCAAAACGATTTGTTGTACGATTTGGGTAATATTGCCGAATCTTTGGCCGTTAGAACTTTTGTGGATTTTATGAAATTCCAAATAAAGGAAGCGTTGGGTCTTTTTGCCCAATTAAATAACGACAAAATATTCAAAATGTTACATTGCCCAGAATCTACTCTATTGCCCAAGAAATGTTCAGAAGAAAATGATACAAAGCCCAAATCAAATTTAAATTATCAATACGCCCAAGTAAGCAATTGACATATCGTCGAAATCATGTCATGTGTTCCAACATTTGAGCATTCTGACAAATTTTTTGTTTATTTTATGCACTACGAAATTTTGAGTTTTGAATTTTATCGACCAAATGCAAACACTAAATGATAAAAATGTCAGATCGCCCTAAAACTCGGAACGTCAAGAAAGTGTAAAAATATGTTTGACTTTATTTCACTTTCAGAAAGCAAAATAAGGCCAATTTTTTTGGGCGAAAAGACCTAAAGCCGATTAAGTTAACTTGAAGGTATATTTTTGTTATCTGAAAACACAGGTACTATTTTTAAACAGACTGTCATATATACATATGTATGTAATACCTTCCCTAGAATAACCTTTCAAAATACAATTTGTTTTATTGGCAATTAAAGAAGATGTAGCATAAGACCATAAAAAACGATGATTCACTGAGGCGTGTACGTACTTTTTGGTATTTTGTTGAATCTGAAAACCAAACATTTTTTTGCATGTTCCATTGTCTTATGTTCATCGTTAACCTAAGTTCAAGTTATTCAAAAGGAAAGCATAACGTCTCAGTGCGAAAATAAACATTTAATAATAATTTTATATATTGGCTTAAGATTAAATTTAAATATTGTTTAATATGTATGGTGTTCTAAAAATAAAAGTCGGTTGACTTGGTTATCCTCGGGGTGTTCCTTCCAGGTTGTCATTTGTTGAATTTGTTGATTAGTTAGAGGGTTGTTGGCATGTTTAGCCACGTCGCGTCGGTGGGCTGACACGGGGTCATCGTAGAATGCAACGACATCTTCGTTGTTGACTTAAATTTTTGAATGTTTTCATCCATAATGTCCATGACACTGAGGTACCTGGGCTCTGGCAGTCGCTGTTGGTTCGGGTGGCTAGATGAGTTATTTACTAACTTTTTAGCCAAGAGTAGTAGGTAGTTGTCCAATGTATTTATTTTCGCTTTAGAATAAATTCTGTCGTTTTTGAAGTATTTTTGACGCTCCCTGTCAAGGACAATCCCAGTGCAGATTCTTAGGATCTTTCTTTCGAAGGCTTTTAGCTGCTTCTGGCCGTTTTGGAGATGGTGTACCAAACGGGAAAGCTGTATACAATGACTGGTCTCAGCATTTTTTTGTACATCAGGATCTTGGTCTGTTGACTTAATCCATTGTTCTTCTTCATCAATGGATGTACACGATGAAAGGCTCAGCTGACTTTCCTCAGAACTTTCTGGGCATTCGGGTTAAACTTTAATAGCACGTGGAAATAAATTCCCAGGTACTGGACGGTCCTCTTGACTGAAAGTGACGATCCATCTGGGAGTTTCAACTTCAAGTTTCTGCATATTGTCGCTTTTTGAGATCCTCTACGGACGACATTTGACGGCCTTCTGAAGCAGATGAGTTCCGACTTTGCTGCGTTGATTTTAATACCACATTTATTTTAAAAATCAAAGAGACGGTGGATGTGTGCTTCTACTTTCTTCACGGCTAACTGTGGTGACATTGAGGAGCAGTAGGTCAAGGAATCATCGGCGTATAGAAGGTTCTCGCAGTTGACGGGGGTTAGGTTGGTCAGATGTCAGGATGCTGTATAGAAACGGGCCGAGCTTCGATCCTTGGGCAACTCCAGCCCTGATGTTCTTCATTGACGATGAGCATTTCTCCAATTGTACATACAATTTTCTGGAAGAGAGAAAAGAAAAAATTATTCTTATTAGTGCGATTGGAAAGCCAAGCATGTGAAGTTTATGGATAAGGCCTTCAATCCATACGCTATCAAATGCTTTCTCAACGTCCAGAAGGCATCCAACGGTGACAAGATGGCTATTAAAAGCTGTGGAGATGTCGTGTTGAAACTTCATCAAATGATGCAGCGTCGAGTGTTTTTCCCGAAAACCAAACTGCATGTCAGAAATTATACTGTTTTCACAGCAGAATTTTTTCAGTTTCCTTAATATAAGTTCATCCAGGAGTTTGCTGATGTTGCTCAGGAGAGATACGGGTCTGTAGTTAGAAATGTAGTTCTGATCTCCTTTCTTGGGAATCGCCACGATCTTAGCACTTTTCCATTTTTGGGGAAAGTAGTCGTTGTTGAGGCAGTTGTTGAAGACGATTGTCAGGAATACAAACACTGCTTGGGGTAGCCTCTTCAGGATGAAGTTAGAAACCCCATCCGGCCCTGTTGAATTCTTTGGTTTGCAGTGGTCTATTATTTCACTTATTTCCTCTGTAATGCTCAAGTATGGGTTGTCCATTGGGTTATTTGCCAAGTTGGTTTCATTGAATACATCTATCTGAAGATGGGATTCAGAGTTTGTTGGATGGAATCTTCCACTTCGTCAATGAAAAGTGGGCTAGAACGGAGGGTTGGGGGTAAAGTTGCCTTCGAAGTGGTTGGCAAAGGCTTCCACTTTGTCAACCAACAATGTAATCTCAGTGATGTTGTCCATCATGACTTCCGGTAGTGGTTTATTTCTTCCTATAAAGCGGTTGATTTCTTTGAAGGCGTCTGGTCCGGGTTTTATTTCTCGCAATCTCTTCTTGAGAGATTGTAGTGTCGAATAGAGTTCCGGAACATGATGTTAACACATTCGAGTTCGCTTTTCACTGTCTGGTATTCCCGATTCACTGTGTTGAGTTCTCTCTGGTGAATTCTCTGTAGACAAAATTAAGGCATTAACTGCATCTTTCCCCAAATAATAAGCCAACTATCCAATTGCAACTTTATTTTATAATTCAAAAAAATCCATTTTACTCATTGGACCTTCGTATACATAATATTATATAATTCATATCCTCAAAAATAAACATCAAACATTCAAAAACAAAAAAAAAAAAAAAACAAAACAATCAATTCAAAAAATATTGATCATCCCGCCTCCATCCATAAAAATGACCAAAACCAAAATTTTCTGACCACCATCAGACCGCGTCTGTTTACTTTACCCTCATATATATCACGTTTTGTCACTTTTAGTCAATTTTTGTTTCGGCTGTGTCTCTTCTCGCACTTCTGTATTCCGTAAGCCGTCGTCATCGTGTCAGAGTTAAATATATATAAATATTTTTATTTTTCCTTATGGTCCGTCCTAAACGGAACCCGTTTTATATTTTATTGACGCTGCGCTGGCTTGACTCAAACACATATGGTCTGAGGTTTTCGATGACCAAAAAACCATCCAAAGACGACACGCCAACGACTTATGGGACGGGACAAACATTATAAGAGAAGAGACAAAAAGGAAGAGGAGGATCGAATTCACTGCCTTTCCATCTTTTCAACTTCATAACGAGTATAATTTCAGAACATTTTCGAACATTATCATAAATTTTGACTCTCAAATGTTTGTTGATTTTTCAAAAATTTATGTTTCATATAAATGTGTATAATGGGGCCCCCTCAAAACCAGTCAACAAAATACTCAAGAACAAAAAGAAAAAAAACAAAAGGAAAGGAAAGGAAAGGCATAAGAATCGGAGAATGCAGCTTCGGTTCCTTTTGTGTGATGGTTCCTTTACCGTTGATGGGACATTAATAATTTTTAAATTTCGTTTCAACCCAGGGTCTGGCATAGAGACTGAGGTTGTTGTTTTTTTGTTTGTGGAATTTCCAAGATTCATTGATCCGGCGAAGGTGTAGATTATTAAAGGTCCAACGAAAAAAAAAAATTAAATAAAATAAAGGACAGAAATCAAAACAAAGTATAGACATAAAACATTGATAGTGAATGATACACCACGCACCAGCTTCAGCTTTAGTTCCAACATGAGAAGGTAATCATCATCTTGGCCTGGGTCATATCTCTTTGCTCTTGAATTTGTTAACCTGCTAAAGAAGGTATATAAGGTTTGTGAAGGAATGGGAAGATGCGACCCAAGATCTTGAAATCGATTTGGTTGAATATTTTCCTACATTTATAACAAAACCATAATGAAATGAAATAAAATAAAATAAAAAGCAAAAGTAAAACAAAAGTCACCAAAAAAGATGACAAAGTAAATTATGTGCATAATATACCTATGCATCACATTAAAAAAAAAAAAAGAATCAAAACCCAAGATTTCAGTCGGGAGAAATTATGGACTCAATTAAGATTAAGACTATGTTAAATGTATCTAATACCTGAGATGAGGTTGAGTGTTTCGAACCCTTATCTTTTTTTCTATAATTTTGATATTCTATGAAATTTTTTCTTTCAAAAATTTAAACGATGTCTTAAAGTAACGAAATCCAAAAAAATAGATGCATATAGATTTTATATACCAGAAGAAGAAATGGATGCTTCGCTTAATGAAGACATCATGAGATTATTTTAATTCATTGAAGGTGTCTTATCATTTTTCTTTTTCTATTTCAAAATTTATGTTAATGTTTGAATTTTTCTTGAAACATACTTTTTTCCAATTTGAACTTGACCAGTTTGAACAAATGAGAGGTTAAAAATACGATCCTCGTTTAGGACTTTTAGGTGTTCTTTTGTAGAAAGAGACAATTTTTGAAGCTATTTTTTAAATATTACTTATATACATACATATTTACATTATTGAAATAAAATAAATATTACTAAGGTTAATGTTAATATTTTTTATTTATTTTATCAGCTATCGAGTACATTATCTCTCTTAGACTAAAGCATATTTACATATTATAATAACAAACATTTTACTATAAAAACAGTAATTTTAAAAACATCTCTGCTGAAACACAGGTCCATATTTTAATAAATCGAATTAAACTCAGAACTGGATCTTGAAATAGGATCGGATCTACCGTAGTTTGTAAAGGAACGCGGAACAAAAAAGAGTGTTTGCCTCAACCTCAACTGCCTTGGAGGAGCATACAATCCGAAAAGAGAAAGAAGTTTTGGGCAATCAATACGATTACAGAAAGTATCTCTAGCAAGCATAGTTAAATAATACTTCCTTCTAGCTTCAAGAGCCTTCAAGTCTATTAAGAGGCATCTATCACTATACCTAGGCAAGATATTGTCATCCCAATTGAGTTTTCGCAACGCATACCTCGAGAGTTTTTTCTAAACTAATTCAATGCTATTAATACCAATACGATGGAAACCATATACAACATGCATATACTCTATGATTGATCTTATAATTGAAATATACAATGATTTGATAGTTGAGGGGTCGGAAAATTGTTTCGAGATTCGAATAATAAATTCCAGTAATTAATTAGCTTTGTGAAAATGAAAAGTTAACTTTGAATCAAAAATAACGCCCAGGTCTTTTTGGCTGTGCACTGATTTAAGCGGTATATCGGAAATGACGTATAAACGATTAATATCATTTGGTGACCACGTAAATGTAATGCTTTTACATTTACTATATTTAAAAACAAACGATTTTCACAATACCAAGCTGACACTTCATCTAAATCATACTGAAGTCTATCACATTCTAATTCACATTTAATTGACCTAAAAAGCTTAAGATCATCTGCAAAAAGCAAACAGTCAGAATTCAAAATTCTAGGAGATTTATTAATAAATAGTGTGAAGAGGAGAGGTCCTAAATGGTTGCCCTGAGGAATACCATATTGATTCAGAATCTTCTTTGATACAATTGTTCCAATTTTTATATTTTGCTTACGATTAGTCAAGTCATTTTTGAACCACTTAAGAAGGTTGGAGTGAAAACTTAAGCATTTCAGTTTTCTTAGAAGAATATCGTGTTGAACTCTGTCAAATGATATAGAGAAATCTGTATAAATAGCATCAACAAGGTTTCCACGTTCAATACCTTTAATACAAAAATTCGCAAATAATAGACGAGTCAATCTAACTCAAAAAACAGCCTAACCTAGAACTAATTGCAATACAATTTGTGTGAATGAGGTCTTCTTGTAAATTTTCCGTAGAACACGATGCCGAAAAGTCTACCTCTGTACACGGCGCGGATTTCGAAATATGGCGGTTTTTTTCAAAATGGCGTCCCATTATTCTACTTTATAGTGTATACCTCCTTAAATGCCCATATGGGGTATCATTTTATATTTTTTAAGTACGGGGAATTCAAAAATTACACCAAAAATTGGTTCCGATGAAAATTTTTCAAAAATACACTGAACAAAATTATTTTTTTTTAAATTTTTTTTTTATTTTGATTGGTTTTATATTTTCTTTTGTATTTTTATATATTTTTTAAACTGAATTCATAAAGCATTTAAAACAAAAAACATAAAAAAGGCATAAGCCAAACAAATATAATAATACCTAATTTGAATCATCATTCATGTCCACTTCAATGGAATTGCAGCAGCTTAATCCCTGACAATCTGTGCATGCATCTGTGCACATCATTCCCTGTCTTCTGCATGTACACTGCAGAGTTGCACATTTAGTTTTGATACAGCCACATTTCACAAATATTAATAGATAATCTGGTGCCGGTGCTTGTTTCATTTTAATAGGAGACAATCTTCCATCCTTCCATTGAAATCCTCACTGAAGTGGATCCAGATGAATACCCATCCACTGCTGCACTTGGTGATAAACTCTGAATGAATGAAATTTGAAGGCATCCTCTGTTGGAGGCAAGACCTCAGGTTTAACATGTATTGTTGATTTTGTTGCCTTGGAAGTGAAAGTACGAAGCCTCATATCATGTAGTGTGTTTTGCCCTGTTTTTCCTCCAAACGACGTTATAATGGCATTAAGACCAGCAATTTCAATTTCTTCTATTGATTTCTGCGATGTTTGGAATACTGCAGCACTTTCTTTGAAACTGCTTGATTTTTTAAGTAATTTTATGGAATCACTTTTGCCTATTCCAAATGGTTTAGAGGTAGTATCACATCCTAATACAGCATGAGCAAATAAGATGTTAGAACAGACGTCATCGCCTAAAGTATTTGCTATTTTTTTTATATCATATACAGTAATGCTTTTGGAAGATTTCTTAGATTCTGGGCAAAGGAAAATATCATAAAAGTTTTTTTGAAAATGATGAAGGAGTAGTATAAGAAGATCAGTGTCTGCACCAACAATGGCTGTAGGATGATTTTTGGACGACGCTATAGCCTCCATAACGATCATGACGTCTGCGTCACTATGAGATTGTTTTGTTCTACATCCAGCTTCTTGTAACTTTTCCGATAACAGAACAATGAAGGCTTCTTTGTTTTCATTATTACTCAAAAATATTTCCTTCTGGATGGCAATACGGGTAGAAGCTGAGAAATTTACTTTAGGTCCTACAATACCTCGGTGTCTTTTTAGGTGGGCCTCTGATTTTGTTTAGAATGTATCACCATATCCATCAAATACTATTATTGCCTTGCCATACTTTGCTAGCACATATCTCTCATAAGCACAAAAATAGCAAACCACTATCAATGATATAATTTATATCTCTGGAAATGCTAGAAACTTCTGATACTTGCTCGTTGATATAATCATACAGCTATACAGAACACGTCCGTCTTGGTCGGCTGTCAAGAGTAAAGTGAAGAGATACTAATAAGAATAACAGGAACAAGAATAGTGTAGGTACTCGTAGGTCGTAGAATATGATGATTAGAGACACATGCTTGTGTGTTCTGTTCCTGTTGAATGATGGTATGATATTGTGTATGTCGTTATCGTTATTCTCTTTCTATCTTTCGATATCCTTACACACATAGGAACGTACAAATAAAGTTTGATATTGGAAGCAAATAAATAAAGTGAGGAAAAATTAATTCATTGAGGTATTATTGTTTGCGTATAAAAATTAAGCTGAGTGGCTATACATTTTAACACGGCTATTATTATTATTATTATTTTACGTTTTTTGTTTTAAATGCTTTTTATAATTCCTTTATGAATTCAGTTTAAAAAAGTGTATAAAAATACAAAAAAAAAAATATAAAACCAATCAAAATAAAAAAAAACATAGGTATCTACATAAAAAAATATTTTTTTCAGTGTATTTTTGAAAAATTTTCATCAGAACCAATTTTTGATGTAATTTTTGAATTCCCCGTACTTAAAAACATATAAAATGATACCCCATATGGGCATGTAAGGAGGTATACACTATAAAGTAGAATAATGGGACGCCATTTTGAAAAAAACCGCCATATTTCGAAATCCGCGCCGTGTACAGAGGTAGACTTTTCGGCATCGTGTTCTGCGGAAAATTTACAATAAGACCTCATTCACATCAAATTGTATTGCAATTAGTTCTAGGTTCATCCTTAATTTGACTCGTCTATAAGGCTAGATTTGTTACTGTCGATTCGCCACTAACAAAACCACGTTGATCTAATGATATACTTGAACTTACATCGTCATAAATGCATTTTTTCACTATCGCTTCAAAAACTTTCGGTGTTAATTTCACTTTTGAAATGGGTCTGTAATTAATAACCTCTTGTTTTGAGCCCGATTTATAAATTCGACTTATCATCGACAATTTCCATTCATCCAGAAAGTCTTCGGTTAAAAGTGATAACTTGAAAAGCCTTGTAAGAGGGATTAAAATTAAACATCAAGGATGAAAGCTGAAGTAAAACTTAATCCACTGACAAACTTAAGCTTCCAAGATCAGTGATAGTTTCACCACATCGAATTTCATGTGAAAGCGGAACAGAATCAAGAACATAATTGGATTGGAAGTAAGGCGCAAACATATCACATATAACGTCTTTATCACTTGATGATTGATTTAGATAATTCATACTAGTTGGAATACCATATGACTTACGTTTTGAATTGACGAATTTCCAAAAGGCACTAGAATCACTTTTAATGTTATTCTCAATAGAGTGCATATATTTAATATAGACAGACTTTATTACAGACTCATACTCTTTCCTGCATTGTATATTTAGAGAAGGCGTAAGCTAGGATCCATTATGTAATTTGCATGCGCCTTAGAAAGTTCATTTTTAAGATTACATAATCTATTATTAATTCATACAGGCTTATTTTTATGCTTTCTCTCTTTAAATGGAACAAACAAATTGTATGCTTCCTCAATTATAGCAATAAACAAATCGTAACACTCGTTTAAGTCATGAGAGCAAAAAACTTCATCCCAATCGATCACATTAAAAAAATGGTTCATAGCAGTATAATTAAAAAAAAAAAAAATCGGATGGCGCAACAATCCGTTGAGAACTAGGGCCTAGTGACTTACAACTCTCAACCGTTTCTGTGTGCGACTACTGTTGTCAGGGATGAAGGGGACCTACAGTTTTAAGCCGAATCCAAACGGCTAGTTTGCGAAAAGAACTTTTCATGAAAATAATTACTATTGGAGAGTTTGTCAATTACTCGCAAAAGGCAGTACCCTTGAAAAAAACTTTAGATGTCATAGGCCAGGGATCGAAACCATGACCTTTGGCATGACAGTCTAACGCACTAACCATCATGCGACGTGTACTACACTATAATTAGCTTTACTAAAATCCCGAACTAAGTTCAACTCACGTTTATCAAAATTCAAGATCTTTAAATCAAATTGCAAAGCACAAAGATGTATTTTATTTTTTTTAAAAAAGGAGCTTCTGACTTAACTAAATAGCCTTCTAATTGACTATTAATACAATTATTACCCTCTCAAAAACGTATTCATATTTGAATCAAACTCGTTAGCAGCGAAAGTCCTTAAGAAAAACCTACAAGAAAATTATGAAAAAATTCCAAACAACGTCAACATTGAAACAAATCATTTATAAAATATTCAGTTTGTTTGTTACAATTCTTTTACTTGACAGGAACGTTAATCATAAAAGTTTGTGAAAAGAATACATAATATTGCAGCCTTAAGAACAACTCATAACCTGACCAATTATGTATTTATATCATAACTGCCAACTGCAGGCCGGATGGCGTCATACTGATGGGTGGTCTTTTTAAAGTCTACCGACTTGGACTTGACATCGCTATCGGGTACAATCTATATATATAAAAATCAATACCACTTTTCGTTGTAATGTTATAACTCAACAATGCCTTTACCGATTTGGATAATTTTGGTCTTGAATTATTCGTGAAAATCCAGAGAAGGTTTGTACGTAGAGAAAATTTGAAAAAAAATCTTAAAAAGGTGTAAAATCAACATCTTTCTATACTCCCATATACAAACAATTTGTTTTAATACTTAAAAGCCAATTTGAACCTTTGGCAAAACAATAGAAGACAAAAAAAAGTGACGTTAGTTCTGTCAAACAAATTTAATGTCATCATATGTCATTTCATTTTATCAGCGATAATTATTGCTTTGTTGTGTTTATATTTTCCAAAATATTGCTGAGTTATTGCTTTGTATTTATATTTTCCAAAATATTGTTGAGTTGTTGAGTGAGGGTAAAATGCCACGAGCAAGACGACCAAAAATAGGACTGCGAACGCGTAATGCAAATCAAGTGGCATTATTAAGACGATCTCAGACTACAGACGAACGCGCACAAGCTAATGCATCGCAGCGTGAACGTACTGCACAGAATAGATCTGTTGAACCTGTACATGTACTTAATCTTGCACGGCGGCGATCACGAATACGTCGTGCTGTTTTGGATTAAATGCTGCGTGCTGCTTTTAACTACAATAGTCAGACGGATACATTGGAATGATGGACGCATTATGTCCACATTGTGATGCGGCTAACTTTCCAGGTGAAACGCCCGGAATGTGTTGTGCTAATGGCAAAGTGAGATTGCCAACATTAGAAACTCCACCCAAACCATTGTATTCATTTATTTTTGGGACATCTCAAACGTCGAAGCAGTTTTTGAGTAATATTCAACAATACAATTCGGCTTTTCAAATGACTTCTTTTGTTGCTACTAAAATTATTAGAGATTCCAAATTCAACAAAAACATGTATATGACACAATCATGCAAGCGGTTTCCAATAACGCAGGTGGATTATATTTCTTGGGTGCACCTGTTGGTACAGGCAAAACTTTCGTTGTACCATTGATTTTAGCGACTATTCGATCGGAACAGAAAATTGCATTGGCACTTGAATCTTCGGGAATAGCTGCTACATTATTAGAAGGTGGTCGGACCGCACACTCTGCATTAAAATTGTCATTGCATGTACAGGTGATTGAAACTTCAACTTGCAATATTTCGGGAAATTCTGCTATGGCAAAAGTTCTGCGATTAACGTCAATTATGGCGAATAAAAAATCAATAGAAGCATTTAATCGAACAATGCAAGATTTACCCGGTAATCAACAACTTTTTAGACTAACCCATATAGACCCATCATAGTATAGTACTCAATTCTTTTTTATTTTTTTAGTTTTTACTCTTTGCTGATAAATATAATATAAACAATATATCATTTGGACTTTTAAATAGCTACCAATTTAAAATATTTTTTTTGTTTGAATAAATGAACTTAATAATAATTTTTTTTTATAACTATGCCTTATACGTAGCGAAGCACGTACCGGGCCGCTAGTATTTTTATAAAGAGGTAAACATCAGAAAAGATAAATACCTGAAATGTCATATTTTTAATGGCGTCTTGTCGAGTTAAGGATCTTATACATTTTTTTTTTGAAGTTAGTAAAAAGTAAATGATACAAATTGTTGATCTTATAATAAAAAAGGCTTTAAAAATCACTATAACTATTTTAGTACTTACGAGTCTGATGAAACTTTAAAATGGTTCTCTTTATTCTTTTTTTCGCTTGTAGCTGAGAATTTTAAATGAATAAGGAAATCTTCTTTCAAGTTGGTGCTGTTTTCAGGGCATTTAAAGTTTCCTTGCAGCCAGCAACGAGCTTTAATTGAAAGAAATTCATGCATCATGTGTTTTTTGTTTTAAGCTCGCAAACTTATAATAATAATACAAGACAGATATTGTTGGAGTGAATTTTGTATTATTATATTTTGGTTGATAATTTCATACTTTTTAAATATAACATTTTCATCATTTATTCAAGGTGGCTACGATCCATTCCATTCGGACAGTCCAATTGTGGACAACTTTTTTTCAGTTAATCTGGACGAATGGCGTCTTTGTCGGCTTTAATATTGGTTTCCAATGTTTAAGGAATTAATATAGTTGCCACTATGTGGCCGTATTTCAGCAATAACGCCCCAAAATATTCTGTTCTCAGGCATCAATTGTCACGGGCTTATTTGCGTAGACAATTGACTTTACATAACCGCACAAAAAATAGTCCAGCGATGTTAAATAGCAAGATTTTGGAGGAGACGGCATGCATAGGCTCACGACGCGGTATAATGCACTCAGTATCCTTTAATAACTTAATGCGTCGCAGGAACGGAATCGTTATTTTGGTAATAAAATTGCACGATATGCAAACGTTGTTTCATTCATTATTGAAAGACAAACCAAACTAAGCATTAATAAAAGTGACAGCTGTAAAAAATAAAAAAACAACTCCGAAAAAAGTATTTCCAGATGGAAGACCACACATAAATACAACACCCATTAGAAATAAATTGATTTCGCAGTAAATTGATAGTTAAACGCTCTATCTATTTAGAATGTTGTTGATGTTTGGCTCATAAATTCTTTTAAACAAAAAATCAGTCATCATGGCTTGATAGCTCTATCAATTCACTCTAACACTAGCATG
This sequence comes from Eupeodes latifasciatus, assembly GCA_920104205.1. NCBI lineage: Eukaryota > Metazoa > Arthropoda > Insecta > Diptera > Syrphidae > Eupeodes > Eupeodes latifasciatus. The sequence goes on along the minus strand of OV049925.1, from coordinate 119,773,021 downwards.
CTTCCTCATTTCGAAAGAAATAAGGATCGATGATTTCACCAGCAGCGTGTCAAAAGAACCAAACAGCCAGTTCTAATGGATGTTATAGTGATTCGTTAATTTCTTGAGGATTGTCTAAACTCCTTATATAAAAATTTTGATTATTGACGAAGTTACTTAACTAGAAATGAGCTTAATTATTCTGACATTTAAATGGACGAAAGTGTTCTATAAACTTCGCAATTACATTTATTTTTTTAAGTTAATTTGTATAATTTGAAAGCGTTGGTTCCTTGTAAAAATATTCATGATGAATTGTCAAATCTTTCTGAACAGAAATGTCAACATTATTTCAATCTTAACTGTCAAAACAGACAACAAATATATAATTCCTATAATTTCATAAAATAAAAGTCAGAATTAATGACAGCTAATTTGAATGATATACCTTCAACTTCAACAACATGGCCGCTATCATCAACTGTCAAAATTTGAAAGCTTCAGTTATTCTTATTGTTAAACTAGCTGTACCCGGCGTGCGTTGCTTCACCAACAGCTAAAATAAATTTAAGAAAAATAATTTTAAAGAAAAATCATTACACACATATTCAATTCATTCTAAGCCATTTTATTGAATTTGTTTATTTCGAAAAAAAGTGCTGTGGGATACACAATAAAGATTATCTTTTTTTTCATCTGGTGCGTAGACAAATAAATCAGAAGGTTTTCCCACACGTCAGCAAGCCACATAGAGCTGTCCTTGGGAGAAGCATGGATTCTCCAAATTGTATCCACACACTTGCAACGATTGTCCTTGCGCTTTGTTAATAATTATTGCGAAAGCGAGTCGCACCGGGAACTGTAAACTTTTGAATTCGAATGGCATATCTGTCGGGATCATTGGGATACGTGGCAAAAGTACCTACGTCTTCACCGTTGAACTTTCCAGTCAAAATTGTTGCCTCGGTGATATTGTTCGTCATTTTCTTGATTGAGAGTCTAAATAATAACTTATAATAGTTCATTCGAAAAAAAAGTACCTGCGGCTGAGTATCCAACGAAGTTTTTTGTGTTTTAATTTCCAACTCTTCCTCTATTGTCAAATTTTCTTGCATGCCCACCTAATTTTTTTGTCTGTGTGTATCCACAAAAGTAATTCTTTTTTGCGCTCGTGTATCCAGGCGCAAGAAGAATAATGGGTACGCCAATTTTCAGTGTAAGAACGTGCGGTGGCATGCCTGGAAAACCTAACGAATTAAAGAATTCAGTTGGATAGTTGACAATCCCGTCTTGATTCTCCACAGTATCGATGGACTTATATGTTGTCGTTTCACTGGGTATTCCATGCTGAACGGTGAAGATGATGGTATTGACATCGATGTTTTTGGCTGCTAATATAGCACGCCTATTGAGCCACTAATGGTTTTTGTAGTTTTGTGCAATGTTTGGAAAAACTTTCTGCACTAATTCGTCGATGCTTTATGTGATCTTACAGAAGTTTGCTTGCAGGGTGATACATTGTGTAGATTCATCAATTTCCATTCGCCTATTTCCAATATCCATTAATTGTTTTCCAATCCGATGGTGAATCTGTCTTTGTATCTACAAAATAAAAAGACTTTTTTCGATGTGAGAGTAGAGTTCAGAATTTGCAAATTTAATACGTAACAATGCGTAATGTAAGTTATTTTTTAACTATATTCTATGTAAGTACAAAAATAAGTATATATACCTTAAATGTCGGATTAAATCCTCGTTCTTCGATAATATCTGCCCAAATAATGTCATTTGGAAACAACCATTGCAATTTTGAGTGTTTGCCAGAAAATAGCGTGATTCAGTTTTTTTGCCACAAAGCAATGAAGACAATGGCTCAGGTGGCGGAGTCAACAATGGTAATATCACTTTACCATTAAGGCAGCATAATCCGGGCATTTCTCCGCAAAACTTTAATGCACCACAATACTGGCAAACAACGTCCATTTGTCCAATGCAAACGCTAGGATGCAAGCTGTAATCATTGCTGCAATCGTATCGAAACACTGCTCGATTCAAATCAGCACTTTATAAATCTCTTGTTCTGCTTCGCAAATTATCTATTTGTTGACCTCTTCACGTGCGATTTCTTGCCCTTCTTCAGTCCTTTTATTTGTAGTGTTTCGTATCCTTCTTGCATTACGGCTTTGTCGGGAAAGATTCGATCGTCTTGGTCGCGGCATTGTTTTTTTTTTATAATAAGCGCACATTTAAGGGGATATTACTACCCCCTTGTTAATTAAACTTCACTTCAATTCATCTAAACATTTATTTCACAACTCAAATTTTCAACCAATTATTCATAGAGAAAATTAATAAGCTGTTCGAGATGCGCGTTTTTGTTATTCCTAGTCTGATGCGTTTTTGGTTTACCATATTTTATAGTTCATTTCACTTTTTTTTTGAAATAGGCAATGGCTCCATCATTGCATTACGATTGTTAATTATTTTTTTTTAACAGAAATAGTTTTAATACTGATTTCTTACATTATTATGATTGTTAATTATTTATTTAATAGAAATGGTTTTCATATTGATTTCTTACAAAAATCAAATTGTCACCCATACGTCCATCACATAGCTGTCATTTGCGTTTTGTTATTCCAAGTCTGATTCTTTTTTGTTATACCATTTTTACAGTGACTGACGTTTTATGCCAAGTCACACGGGAACGCTGTCGAACGGGATAAACAGTATCCTATGTCCTTCTCCTGGCTCTAGGCTACCTACCCACCAATTTTCAGCCAAATCGGTGCAGCCGTTCTTGAGTTATAAATAGTGTAACTAACACGACTTTCTTTTATATATATAATATAATAAAGATTTAAAATGAAGTAAAGGAAAAATATTGATTTAAAAATAATGTTCTTGTTTAGTTCTTATAGGTATTGGCTTTATTTAAGTGTGGGCTAAATTAAAATATGAATGTAAGAACAATTGAAATATGACACACCAGGCTTTAGTGAAGGTTGTTAATTAGAAATCAAACCATAATTAAAATTTTAGATTCCTATTATTTTGGGCGTAAATTTACGTAACCGTTTTAGGCTTCGAATAACCAGTTCTGTTCCGAATTTCTCATATAAGGAAAGTAAAAGTATATAAAACTCAATCAAGACCCTTTAGAAAAGTCATCACATGGACTTGTTTAACACGTTCAGGTACTTAAACCATCTTCACAATATTCTTCTAAAGTGGCCCTTTAAAAGATTTATTTCAAATTAAAATACATATATAAATGAAGACACAAACAAAAAAAAAAAAAAACAGAAAAATAAAAAATTGAATTTTATGTAGATTTTGTTCTTAATGTAATTTTACTGATTAAGAAGTTAATTTATTATTTTTCGATAAAGTTGTCTAATACATGACTCAACTTAGCTGATATTATTGGTTTACTGAATATACAACTTTATTCTAATGTTTGTATTTATTTTTTGTTTAAATTTGTTTTTGTATTTGAAGAAGATGAAATGTTTTGAATTGATTTATGTTATTTTTTGTGGTTTAACATTTCGTTTGATTTACAATTTTATTTAATGGCTATAAATTACTGAGCTACTTAAGAAGTAATCTATGTATTAATTTGAATGCATAAAATATTTGTCAATACATAATTAAAGGAGAAAAAACACTTTGTGACATTAATTACGCTTTTATTTTAATTTTTGGCGGAAGTTTCTTTTGTTCTTAAAACTCGTCGAGAGTCAAACTAAATATTTGAACTCAAATCAAAATTACATCATTTAGATACTCGTACTAAGATATTTTTTACTGATGAGCTGTAAGACACTTGCTTAGAAATCTGTAACTCACCCTAGTGGCGGTTGAGTGTAACACGTCTTTCCTGTTGTTTTTGAGTTAATCGTCGAAACTATTTTGTCATTTTTGACATTAATTACGCTTTTATTTTAATTTTTGTTTTATTTTTTTTTCGGCGGAAGTTTCTTTTCTTCTTAAAACTCGTCGAGAGTCAAACCAAATATTTGACCTGAAAACAAAATTTCATCACTTAAAAACTAAGAAATTTGTAGTGATGAACTGTAAGGCACTTACTTAGGGATCTTCCGAAAATTCCTGATGATGTATTCTAAATTTTTGGAGTCATCAAGCGCCTCTGTATGGGATGGATCAAAGTTTTCGGATTGGTTTGAAACAACAGCGGGTGTTCCACAAGGCTGCATTTTGAGCCCAATAATGTTTGCTTTGTTTATCGACGATATCTGTGAGGAACTTCCAGGAGGAATACTTTTCGCCGATATCCAAATGAAAGTTTTACTATACGCGGACGATTTAGTTTAGTTTAGAGAGGTGGGGCTTGCATGTTAACACAAACAAAACGAAAATAATGATTTTTGAAGCGCGTCAAAAAAAAGGCTGTCGGAAAAGAATTGGTCACTCAATAATGAACGTATTGAAGTAGTACAAGAGTTTAAATATCTTGGAGTTTTGCTAACGCATAATTTAAATTTTTCTAAGCATGTCAAACAAAAAAGCAAAGAGGCTAAAATTGCGTTGAGTTTATTATGGCCAAAGTTTTTTGCCAATCCAAAAATCGATGTTGTGTCAAAATATCGGGTCTTTCAAGCAACTGTCAACACTTATAATGGGTGATTTTTTTGAGGTTAGGATTTTCATGCATTAGTATTTGACAGATCACGCGGGATTTCAGACATGGTGTCAAAGAGAAAGATGCTCAGTATGCTTTGACATTTCATCATGAATAGACTTACTAACGAGCAACGCTTGCAAATCATTGAATTTTATTACCAAAATCAGTGTTCGGTTCGAAATGTGCTTCGTGACAAATTTTGTTCAGCGATGAGGCTCATTTCTGGTTGAATGGCTACGTAAATAAGCAAAATTGCCGCATTTGGAGTGAAGAGCAACCAGAAGCCGTTCAAGAACTGCCCATGCATCCCGAAAAATGCACTGTTTGGTGTGGTTTGTACGCTGGTGGAATCATTGGACCGTATTTTTTCAAAGATGCTGTTGGACGCAACGTTACGGTGAATGGCGATCGCTATCGTTCAATGCTAACAAACTTTTTGTTGCCAAAAATGGAAGAACTGAACTTGGTTGACATGTGGTTTCAACAAGATGGCGCTACATGCCACACAGCTCGCGATTCTATGGCCATTTTGGGGGAAAACTTCGGAGAACAATTCATCTCAAGGAATGGACCGGTAAGTTGGCCACCAAGATCATGCGATTTGACGCCTTTAGACTATTTTTTGTGGGGCTACGTCAAGTCTAAAGTCTATACAAATAAGCCAGCAACTATTCCAGCTTTGGAAGACAACATTTCCGAAGAAATTCGGGCTATTCCGGCCGAAATGCTCGAAAAAGTTACCCAAAATTGGACTTTCCGAATGGACCACCTAAGACGCAGCCGCGGTCAACATTTAAATGAAATTATCTTCAAAAAGTAAATGTCATGGACCAATCTAACGTTTCAAATAAAGAATCGATGAGATGTTGCAAATTTTATGCGTTTTTTTTTTTTAAAAGTTCTCAAGTTCTTAAAAAATCACCCGATATATACTTTTTGGATACTTGGCTCTCGAGGAGTTTGAAGCAATGCAAAGACTTTTTTTCAAACGCTTGTTTAGATTACCAAATTCAACACCAAATTATGCTATTTACGTGGAGTGTGGCGTAACGCCAATATATACCTACTCAAAACCTCAAAATTAACTCGGATTATTTAATAAGAGTGATGAAGAGGGGTGAAAGAAGTCTTCATAAAACCATCTTGCTAAGACTACTGCAATCTAATGCCACCCCTTTCAAAGAATGGAATCAGCTAGCTATCTCACATGAAGCTAACTTAACTTTTTTGTAGTCAAATGTAGATGAATAGAACTCTATGTTTGTAAATGTTTCTGCTAAAATTGATGAAAGGAATTACAATCAGCATCTCTCTAAAGCATCATCAACATCCTCCAGGAACACCTATAGGAACCTCAATCACCAATTACCATCAGAAGCTAACTATTTCAATAATGAATTATCGACCGAACCTATAAGTTATATATCTTTAGAGCACGAGTTGAAATTTTAAATCTTAACTATGTGCCTCATCGAGCTGATCTTCCACAAATTTGTAATTTATGTAACAGAAGAGAAATAGAAGATATACATCATTTTATTGCGGTATACCCGATATTACAGGAAATTCGTCGATTGCATTTAAATGAAAACCATCTCACTGTAAACAGACTTCATGAGATATTAAATGGTTCGCTAGGATGGTCCACCCTATATAACTTCTGTAAGCGCGCCCTACATTTCCGAAATAGTTTCCCAACGTAAAGTCTAATCATTCGACCAGTTACCATTATTTAAAACTTTTTAATTTTGTGTTTCAAATCACTTTAAAATTGATCTTTTTTATGTTTCTAATCATATTAAAATTGATATTATTTTTGTGTTTCAAATCATACCAAAATTGTTAATGTTTACTTATCAGGCTACCATTATTTAAAATATTTTAATTTTGTGTTTCAAATCACTTTAAAATTGTAAACTTTTTATGTTTGAAATCATATTAAAATTGATATCTTTTTTGTGTTTCAAATCATATCAAAATTGTTAATGATGGCTTATCAAGTTTTTTTCTATTTGCTTACCTAATTTATTTTAGTATACGAATCCCACCAAATTGTTGTATTATTTTTATTGTTTTTTTCAAATTTTTAACTTTTTTTAATTTATAAATTAATTATTTAGTTCAATTATTTTACTTTTAATATTTTTCTTTTATTATGAAATGTCAAATCAGGCAGACGGCAGAATTGCCAAGTCCTTATTCTTAAGTAAGAATTATTGTTAAACTTTAATAAGAAAAAAATAAAGAATTTATCTATCTATCTATCTACTTAGAAATCTGTAACTTACCCTAGTGGCGGTCGAGTGTCACACGTCTTTTTTGTTGTTTTCTGAGTTAATCTTGGAAACTATATTGTCCTATCTAATTAAAATCAACTACAAAACTATAAGTTGAAATATTTTCTACAAAATTTATTACCTATTTATAATTTATTCATATACTTAGGAGTTTTATATTACTTGGTTTCATAAATTGTAACTTTTTTTCCACAATTTGAACACAATATATTGGATCATCAAAGACATAAGAAAAATTCCAATAATTTGAAAAATAATTATCTAAATCTATTTTTAGAATAAAAGATCTTATGTAAAAGTCTGAAATTAAATTTGCAAACATTTATTTAATTCTTGAATATAACTTTACGTGCAATTATCATAATTTTCAACTAGATATTTTCTGACTTTCATAAATTCAAACACTAATTTGAATAAATGCGTTTTTCCCTATATTTATAGAAAAAAGTTGGATATGCCTTAATATATAAATTATACCAGTTTATACAAAAGGCCTATCCCTATACCAAGGTAGTATAATATTTTACCAATTTAACAAGAAGTAAAAATTGATTTTTATTTGCCAGTAATTCTGTCATATCGTGCACACATTCTGAGAATAATTCGCTCAATCTTGCATTAATGTCATCGCATCTGGGCTGGGTAGGTTCCTTGAGCTCAGGGACGGACCATAACCATCTCTTAGCCTCTTAGGCCTGCTTGAATATGAAGTACGATTTAGTTGAACAACGTTCTCCGATCTTGAAGTTAATTGGAGAATAAAATAATTGTCACAATTATGATTTTGTAGTTCCTTGTTTTTTATGTTTATTTTTTAATGTGAAGATTTTGAATTTAATGTGCGATGTTTTCTATGTTTTTATGTTTTATTTACTTAACGTTAACTTATTAAAGCCTCTTAAGAAGTGGATTAAATATTGAACTACAAAATCATAATTGCCACAATTATGGTTTTGTAGTGTCTTGTTTTCTATAATATGTGAAGATTTTTTGAATATATGTAAAGATTTTGAATTTAGTGTGCAATGTTTTCTATGTTTTTTATGCTATTTTACTTACTTAACGTTAACTTACTAAAGTCTCTTAAGAAGGGGGTTACATATTGTTTTCTTGAATAGTTCATTGCTCAGTTCCTTGCCGTAATTAACAGTAAATTATTTCGAAAATTTTAAAATATGCAAGTTTTATATGGTCTTGTAACGTGATATAAAGTTTTAAAGCATCTCCTCACGCCATGCCAGTTGAAAATTCTTTATATTAAGTGGTTCATTGCTTAATTTGTCGTTAATTAACCGTTAAAATAAATGTTGTCGTATTGTTTTAATATTTATCAATGTAGTATCCGTGGCGTGTTGGGTAGTGTGTAGAATTATCATGGCAGAGATCTGAGTTCAATCTCAACATTTTTTACTTAAGCACGTGCACGCCTTTTGCGAGGCAGATGATAGGTGCTTCTTGAGCTTCCAACCGTTCAGATTGGGCATAAAACTCTTCTATACATGACAAAAATGATGGAGATCTGTACAGCCACTAGGTTTGTATATTTGTTTAATATTTTTAATGCTAAGATAAATTGGATTTTTGAAAACGTATTTGTTAAGGCCCGAATTTTGCAGGCCCGACAATAATTTTTTTGAATGGTATTTAATTATTTCTTTAAAGTCTTAAGCTTTTCATTTGATTTTGTTAACTTCCCATAGGAAGTTATTGTAATCGGTCCGATTTGTCGAATTGAAAATTTTGACATTTCTCGACGTTCCAAGGCCCCTAGAGTCGAAATAAAAGATTTTTAGAGAGATGTCTGTGCGTGCGTGTGTACGAACGTTCGCACATCCGTACGTTCGCGAAGTATTTTTCGCCTTCCATAGCTTAAGAACCAGTAGAGATATCGACTTTAAATAAATGTTGTTATATTGAAAGGACTCTCAAGAAAATTGAGTAAGTGGTTTTTTTACCATAGCAATTTAAAAAAAGGTGAACATTTTGGTTTACCCAAAATATCTCACGAACCAATAATGCTAGAGACTTGAATTAAATTTTTTATTACGAGTAGGTATATATTGTAACGTGATTCCAAACAAGGTTATATTTTTGGAAAAAAATCCAATTAACGGGTTTTTTTATAAATCAAAAAAAACTGAAAAAAAAATATTTGTCACCTTGAATATTTTACGAACAAAAACTGATTCTATCTCTAAAATAATTGAAAAAATTGATTTGATAGTTTTTTTTTTATAAAAAATAAAAACCTAAAAAAACATTACTAAAAGTTGGTAAAAATTGAATTTCGAATCAAATATCTTTTCAAAAACCTAAGATATTGTGTTCAAACTAATTTTACCTTTTAAAATATATTGTTGTCAATATTCAGTGAAATTTTGAGAAAATTCTAATTGACACTTTTTTTACAAAAAATAAAAACCTAAAAAAAAAACAGTACTAAAAGTTTCTAAAAATTGATTTTCGACTCAAATATCTATTCAAAAATCAAAAAAAATATTGTTTTCGACATTCGATATTTTTTTTATAATAATCCAACAGTTTTGTATAAAAAATTAATATCTACAAGAAATACGAGTAGTACGCAAAAATAGTATGGTTCTCGATATCTCGTAAATAATAGAAGACATTGACTTCAAATTATCCAATTTGTATTTGTTTATACAAGAAATAAAAATGTTTAATAAATGCTACTAAAATTGGTAAAAATTGGTTTTCGAATAAAAATCTCGTTAACCAAAATAGGTTTTGAAATTAAACTGTTTTATCATATGCAAAATATTGTTGGTAATTTTAAATTTCTTTAAAACAACACTCAATAACCTACAAACCTTTTAAGCAAAACAAATCGACAGACTGGTTGGAAGTTATCAGTGTGGGTCACATCTCAGCTTCTTTTTTTTAAATTTATTTCAGCTCCAGAAACTTAGAGGAAGCAACTTATTCACCTTTCTGTTAAATCCATGGTAATCGATTCAAACCCAGATTTGTACAGATTGTTGGTATTCTTAAACTATTTCTTCAAGACAAAGAAATGGGTTTACAATCCACCCCTGTTATTTCTTGTACCTTAAACAGTTCGAGATGCATCCCAAAGAAGCTATTAAATATTATAAAGGAGGCGATTTAAAATCATTAAGAAGACTGTAAGACCACATTGAAAAGATAAAAACGATGAAACAGGGTCCAGCCAGCCACTAGTCATCATCACCATCACGCTACAAAAACCCGATGCGTCCCGCTTCCTCCGTCTTTATCCGTCGCAAAAGCCTCAAAGCTCGTCGTCGTCGTCGTCGTCGAATGGTGACAGACACCTCGCTTTCAATTTTCGTTTTGCATTTTTTTTGTTTTGATTCGGCCAAGTCCACCCATTCAACATATAAGAAGAACAAAAAAGCGCTAAAATAAAATCACCAAATGAATATTGGCTAAAATGCCAATAATTCATCTGTGATGCCTGCACATGGACGTAGGCTTCAGAAGATATCCGAATATAAGTGAAATGAGTAGAGCGGGACACCACTCGCCACCACTTTACTGTTGACGGACGCGGACGCGACCAAGCCTCCGGATACTCACACATCACAGCCTTTGGAGACAACAACGAGATCTGTTTCTTGACTTTTTTTTGGTTTTATATTTTTTAAAATGTCCATTCGCATATTTTTTAAACAGTGACACGATTTTACATTTGCTCTGTGTTTTAGTTTTTGCCAACGAGTATATCATCCGACAGGATATACCTCGGCTTGGCGTTGAAAAGGAACTTGTTTGGGTTCAAAAATAAATGACAACGCAGTTAAAAAAAAAACAACAAGCGTCCGCATGCCTCATAGCAACCAGCAAACCATAAGCGAAAATATCATCTCCGTCAGCCTCAGTATCAGAATCAGGCATTGGCAATAAGTTCGGCACAGAAACAGAACGAAACTGATTCAAAATTATTAACGAGCAAAGGTGAAAAAATAAAATTGCCTCATTATGAATATTTTTCGTTGGAGTCGTTAATTTTTGATCTTTCATTTCTGATTATTAACTGAGAACCTATGGCTGCAAGTCTGGGCTCTGGGAATGGCCTGGACCTGGACCTGGACTTATGGGTGTTTTTTTGTTGGTCATATACGTACCCAGCGCACGAATGTCTCGTTTTAAAAAACTGGGTGTTTCAACAGGGATATTCCTTAAAACGAAGGGAAAAAAATTAATTGACACTAACTTGTTTAACTATATTTATATGTCCTGCTCTCTTCCTCTGGGATGCTGATGTTGATATTTATTTGGGGCATTATTTGTTAACTTTTTGTTTTCCATTTTGTATTATTGTTTTATTTTTGTTAAATTTTGTTTGTAAGCGAAGAAACCAAAAAAAGGAATATCCAAGTCGACGCTATAGTTTATGGGACATTTGTGTTCATAACATGAATGAATGAAGGTTTGACTATGGAGCGCGTATAACCAGGAGACGATGGTTATCGAGAGGAGGATGTCACTTTTATAACGTTTTTCATTATTTATTCATAATTTTGGTTGTTGGTATTCTTACCATCTTGGAGTTTTATTTTTAAAGCTGGGTTGTTGAAAGATTCATTCACAAAATGTTGAAATTCTATAGAATTTGTTTCTTGTTAATAGGGACTTCATAGTTATGAATGGAAGAGAAGCTTTTTTTTAAAGTCTTTTTTTTAAAGATCGTTATCAGATTTGTAGAAAATGATATGGGTAGAAGACTAGACTATACGGCTGTAGAGCCCATCAGACCTCACGGAGACACAATCTTGGTATGATGTGACTAAGGTAATATAAGTTGGGCTATTATAAGGAGGAAATTGAGTTGGGAAGTATCCGAAATACTTTAGGTATAGGAATGCTAGATATGAGAAAAAGTGATACTCATCAAGAAACTCACAGGGTTTCTTAAAATTGAACGAGTGATGATATTCTAGACAGTCATTTTAGATTTCGAAGTAAAAATGCTTACTTCAATAAAGAAATCAACAGGAATAGCGATATCGTGGGATAATTTCAAAAGGATCTTTCGATAGGTAAGGAACTTTCAAACTTTGATTATTGATAGCGGTAATATTTTAAAAGGACTATTAAAAGTCTGTTGCCAAAATGTGCGTCCAACAGTACAATGTTTAAATGACAATTGAAAATTCACTCATATCAAAAATCATTCTAGAATTTGGAATTTTGAAGGAACCAATCCACACTCATTCAAAAAAAATCACTGTTAAGAGATATTTTTTAGAATTTCGACCTATGAAATTACGGTTTCTTTTATAATTTTTTTTTTCAAATAAAGTTTGAGTTAAAAACCCGTTTACGAGAAAGGGAAATCGCTGCATTGTGCTGTTTCTTTTCAAATAGTTTAAATATGTTTGATCTTTGTTATTTAATATTTTTCAAACATGTTAAAATCTAAAATTTCTGTTTTTTGTTTTTATTTGAAAAAACCAAAATTCAATTATTTTTAACTTTTCATATTCGAAGTTAGGTATCCGATTTGTCGAGTAAAAAATTTTGAAATTTTTTCCGCGTTTCAAGGTCTCTAGAATCTAAAGAAAAATTGAAATCGATCCGATTTGCCGAATTGAAAATTTTGAAATTTTGTTTGGGTTTCAAGGTATCTAGAACCTAAAGGAAAAGGGCCGGGTGTATCTCAAGAACCAGTAGTGATATCGACTTCAAATAAATTTTCGTTTGACAAAATGAGTTTGTGTTTTTTTGTACTATAGCAATTTAAAAAAGAAATTGAAAAACATTAAGTGCGGCTTTGTAGTATTCCATATATAGTACAGTGAGAAATTGCTAACAAAACGATCCGCAGCAGCCAGATTTTTGTATTTAAAAATTGGTACAACTGAAAGAAGATCTGTCAGAATAATACTAAAAAAAAACACAAATAGAAAAAAGTTTTATGAAAATCAAATGTTAAAATTAGCTTAGCAAAAAAAACTAACTAAAACTAATAAAATGGACAATTTTCAAGAATAAATGGTAAGAAAATATCTGGAAATTGAGATTCTATAAAAAAAGTTAATTTCACAATTGCTTCAAGGAGGGGGTTTGTTTGTAGACTACATATATTAACATGTGGTATTGAAGCGAGCTTGAAGATCGCCTCAATTCTTTATATACCTGAATCGAGTTAAAATGAGCTTAATTTGACTCGATTCCCGTCGGAGATCGAAGTCGAGTCAACATTTGAGAAGAAAAACCTGTGTGGAGGAGTTGGTTTAACAGATAATGCATTATTGTCTGTTTATTTGCATGTTTGTGTACACAAAATATAGTTTTGTTTTAATAAAATTACAAAAAAAAATGGACATGGAGTAGGTAGCATATTCTTATATGGTGCTGAACTAATCAGTTCTTCATTGTTTAACACGAATCAAACTATCTCACTTGCACTTCATAAGAAACATCGAAACAGCATTTGCATTTTAGAAAGTGCTGTCAAACTTAACAATTTTTAATCTTCTTGTGCGGTGGAAACAACAAAAAGATTTATTTAATCTAAACTGAGATAAACCTTTGGTGGAAACATAGCAAAACATAAATATCTTTTCTATTGCTTTCTCTTGCAAAATAAGACCAGTTAGTCCATTTTCACTAACAAAACTAAATAATCAGCCCTATGATGAATTCCATCGTAATCGAAAATTTGTACGAATCCCGAAAAACTGTATCATGAAATCCGTTCGTAGTGGAAAATCTCATACAATTTTGCATTACGATCGGATTTCATGATACAGTTTTTCGGGATTCGTAAAAATTTCCGATTACGATGGAAAACGGGTTATCCATTTTGCGGTTTCAAAAGTATAGGGCTGGAATTCGATCAATTTATTTTTTGTCAGTTAAAAGTCTGACATTAACGAAAATTGATCGCTTAACTATCGCACAACGCATACAAATTGTTAAAACCTACAGCCACGTATCGTGCTCCAACTACGCAAGCAGTTGGCAAAGTGCAGAAATTTGAAGAGACTCGATTGGTCAAGTAATTGAAGAGAGGCCATTACATCCACAAAAAGTCACTGTTTGGTCCGCTCTTTGGTCCGGAGTTGTGATTGGACCTTACTTCTTCGAAAATGACGATAGACCGACTGTCACCTTCGATTCGGAGTGTTATGGTTATATGATAACCGACTTACAGAAAATGTGGTTTTAACAAGACGGTGCCACATGCCACACAACTCGAGCGAATATGGCTTAATTGCAGAAGACATTTTCTGGCAGCATATTTTCTCGTCGTGGCGATATAAACTGGCCACCAATATCATGCGCGATTTGACACGGCTGACCTTTTTTGTGTGGGGCTACGCAAAAGACCGTGTTTATGCAGATTAGCCTTTAACTCTTGAGCACAAAAAACAATATTCGTCAAGTTATTGCATGATACCACCCAATATGTGACAAAAAGTGGTCGAAAATTACCTCAAAAGAATCGATGCTTGCAACAATTCGCGTGGTGGTCATTTAAATGCTGTAGTGTTTCACTCATAATGCCAACGTTTGATTTGACTCCTTTAAATTCTTATAGGATTTTATAAACTTTCACGTCTATTCCAATGATCTCATAAGCCATTGATTAAAATCAATCAAATTTATGCCACTCAACAAAAATTTACGGAGGACTTTTGGGCAATATTGTATACATAATGGCATCGACAGGTACTTGAACAAACTTTCGATAATTTCTCTGAAACGTTTTGGTTATTTAAAACCATAAATGGATATAGAAGCACTTAATGAAAGACCTTGTTCATGGTACAACTACAAACTAATGGTCAAAAATACAGTTATTTAAATGAATTTCGGTTAACCCTTAAATATGTATACCCACATGCGTGGCATAATTTATTACCCTTAAAAATGTATGAAAGTAAACGTGGTTCTCTAATTTCATCACCTTGTAAATAAAAGTTCAATCTACTTCAGCGACGACTAGACTATAATTCAATAATAAACTCCCATCGAATAAGCATTAAAATTAAAATATAATATAACAATAAAATATGCAAATATTCTCTATAGCAGTTGAATGTGTCAGCAATGTTCACATGAAGAACTTTATATACATATGTATATTTAAAAAATAAAAAATGTGTTACCCTGGGTTGGGTAGGTACTAGGTATATATGAAGACTCAAGAGTTCAAATAAATGACACATTTGGTTAATCGTCTTCTTCATAGATAATCTTCATAGATAAATAGAATGACATACCTTCATGGGTTTTAAATGCAAATTACATGAATTGAACAAAAAGAAATAAATATACGAAAAATAAAAAAAAAATAAAAAATATATCAACACAAAAAACAATTTATTTTTATAGCTACCATAATATTCAACAAAATTGTAATTTCAAATTTCCTGTGTGCCCCCTTAGCTGTCGGGGTTCGTCACAAACATTTTTATACTTTTTCGATTTTTGTTTCACTTTTTTGGTATTTGGAGCAAAATTTCAAATGCTCGTGTATTAAAAAAATAAAGAATATATATGTATATCGCTCGAACGTGACTTGAATCTTATTACCAGGTCAATGAAAGTCATAACATGCCATACCACCACCGAACACGTTGTTGGTGATTGTTAATGCATAAAAATGGTTGAAAGTACCCCCACCTTCAAAAACTGGCGCGCAGGAACACACTATGAACAAAGTAACAGAAAAAATTAACATAAAATATAAATTACCCCCCTGAAAACATCGAAGGAACCCGAAAACATCATACCTAGAGCCAGAACCACTGCCACTACCACACCGGGTTTAATATTGCAAACCATTAGATACACTTAATTTTTTTTCTTTTTTTAATTTGTCATTTCCCATAAAATGTGTGTAAAAGGAAGATTCAATAAATTTAATTAAAAATCAAAAAGATACTCGTACATAGCGTCAGAGGAAAACATTCTTTTAATCAAGCTTTCGATTGTTCTTTACAACGGCTCTTGCTGGAGGTCTAGGTACTTTAGGTTAGAGCCTCTATCTATCTATAATGATGGTCGCATCATCATGACGATGATGGAAAAGAACAGATTGAAGTGTGTAGAAAATTCCAATGAAAATCCATGTGTCACTCAGAGCACCCACCATCAACACCACCGACATGACATACAGTCCAACAGTATAAGGGTTGTCAACACCCTTGTTCCACAATGCGGATTTGTTTTTACCTCCATACAAAATAAATCCCAGAAAGAAGGACAACAATAAAAAGTATATCTGACCAACGGTCAATAATGGTGGAGGGGTCACTGGAGCACCCCTGCTGTTGCCGCTGCTACTGCTGCTCGTGCTCGGGGACAAACAATAGGAAAATCTTTTAATTTTTCCAATTGAATCGGATTTTTAACGCCCACAACAATTTGTAATGGTCTTCGTTTGGGTTTTTGTATTGAAATAGAATAGAAATTCAAAAAAAAAAAATATAGAAATAAAAATAAAAATAAAAGAATTAGATACAATATACAAACGTACGAGTATAAAGGTGATCGAAGGATTGTTTGGCACGCGTGTGCGGGTGTACCAATAGATACTTGTCCATCAGGGTATAAATTCTATAGAGCGTAGACCATCATCAGAAGCTATTCATTCATTTATTTTTATGTGATGTTTAATCCAATAAAGATTGTTCCATTGTTATATTTGGTCTTCGGTGTGAATTATGGGTCCAATTGTTGTTTACTTTGTTGATTGAGACTTGTGGTCAGCAGCTGTTTTTGATAAGTACGAGTATTAACGGGCGCGGTCGAAAAAGGGCAGTTACAAGGGTTAGAAATTAAAATCAAAGTTGCCATCAGAAAGAATTCGGTGAAAATTAGGAAAAATTCCGTATAGGCTGTTAATATTGTAGTATTGCTACAAATACAGGGTTATCCATTTTGCGGTTTCAAATGCAAACGCAAATAAAACACATATAAAATATTTTTGTTCATGGTATTTCTCTTTTATTATAAAGTTTGAATGTTGAAATTATGTTTTAAACACTACATCATTTAAACGACCACACAGCGAATTGTTGGAAGCATCGAGATTCTTTTGAGGTAATTTTCGACCACTTTTTGACACATATTGTGCGGTATCTCAGCCAAGTGCTCAAGAGTTAAAGGTTTATCTGCATTAACACGGTCTTTCGCGTAGCCTTACAAAAAAAAGTCGAGGTGTGTCAAATCGCATGTTCTTGGTGGCCACAGTAAATGTCTCTTGCAATAAAGCCGTATTCGCTAGAGTTGTGTGGCATGTGGCACCGTCTTTTTGAAACCACATATTCTCCAAGTCGTATTCTTCAATAGTTGTAAAAGTCAGTTATCATATGACCATAACGCTCCGAATTAACGGTGACAGTCTTTTCACGAAGAAGTAAGGTTCAATCAATCCTCCGGACCAAAGAGCACAACAAACAGTGACTTTTTGTGGATGTAATGGCCTCTCTTCAATTACTTGAGGATTCTCAGAACCGCAAATATGACAATTTTATTTAGTTACGTACATATCGAGTGAGTTGTTGAGTGAGTTGCACTTTATATGGATGTAGGTGTAGATCAAAATGCAAAATACGTCATAATGTGCCGTAAGACAGTTCCTGAGAACGACGAGCAATCGACACATTCGGGTCTTCGGCAAGACTTTCACATACAGCAGCGATATTTTCAGTGGTACGAGCAAAACGATGATGCACAGGTTTAAAATGTCTGTAACCCACCCAGTCTCTTCAAACTTTTTCACATTTTTGCCAATTGCTTGCGTAGTTGGAGCACGATATGTGGCTGCGATAGAATCAGCATTTTTGTAGTTGGTTTTAGCAATATTTATACGTTGTGAAGTGAAGCGATCCATTTTCGTAAATTTCAGACTTTCAACTGAAAAAAAAAATAATTTTTTAACAACTAAGTTTGACAATTGTCGAATTCCAGCCCTATACTTTTGAAACCGCAAAATGGATAACCCGTTAGTTACATAAGACATCACCTCTTTTTGAACTGATCAAGCGCTCGAACTTAAGGACTCGGTACTCCTTCTAGTTGAAACCGCATGCCGCTGGTTCCTTATCATCTAAATTACGAAAGTTGGAATCAGCGACTAATATGCTTACAATTGACAGAACGCGACGTCTCTTTAAAATATACCTATGTAAGACTAAAAATATACGTGCGAAATAAGTTTATCTTCAAACATTTGAAAGTCATTTCATTCCTCAAAAAAACTATTTTCAATACTTTTCTTTTTATATTTTAAACTTTTGGTATGGAGTTATTTAGGTTAGTAAGGTTAAGTTAAGGTGGCTGTCCGGGATGGAGTCGGACAAACCATCCAGCCAGTTTATTGACCTTTTGTGAATTCACATGAATCTCGAGGCTTTTTTCTGAGCTCAATGAAACCAGCTTGTGTCTTTTACAAAACGCGAAAGATAATGATTATGTGAATGTGATTGACATCGTTTAGATCGTTATAGAAGAATTCTCTTAGGTAGGTCGCGTTTTTTAGCTAAAGCAGGACATGTACAGAGCAGGTGAAGAAATGTTTTCTCCTCCTCCACCTCCTCCTCCTCCTCATCCATACAGCTTCTGCAAAAGTCATTTGAGAATACGTTTAGGTGCTTGGCATGTTGTCCTATTATGTTATGACACCGATTATCGAGCTTATATGCGATCTGCTCAGAGATAGCATGTACCTTGAGTATTTTAAATGTAGTGTAGACTGGAAGTTTTTCGTGACCTGATACGTGGTGATGTTATTCCACCTGGTGCTGGCCCTCTTTATATAGCATCTAGCTTTAGCAACAGTTTATATTTAGCGAATGGTATGCCAGCATTAGCCAAACGTGGTAAAATGGGTCGTACTGTACCATTTCTGACGAGTTCATTTGCCTTACAATTTCCTGGAATGATGTCTCTATGTACCGACACCCAGCAAAAGTGATTGTTAAACTGTTGTGCCATCTCAATTAGAGATGATCGGCAGTTATGGACCTTTATGGAGTTTTGTAGAGACAGAGTTATTTAGAGTTTATAAGTATACATACATGTGGGGAATAAAAAGCTCTTTTTTGTTAAGATGTAATTTTAATTAAACAATAATGAATTGGCTTTAACAAATGGTAATGCCCGTGGCATGATGGTTAGTGCGTTGGACTGTCATGCGAGAGATCTTGGGTTCAATCCCTGCCTGTGCCACCTTAATTAAAAAAAAAAAGAGTTTTCACGGGTACTGCCTCTTGCGAGGAATTGACAAATTCTCCAAGAGTAATTCTTGTCATGAAAAAGTGCATTCTCAAATTAGCCGTTCGGATTCGGCATATAAATTGTAGGTCCCCTCCATCCCTGACAACATTACTCGCACACAGGAATGGTTGAGAGTTGTAAGTCACTAGGCCCTGGTTCTCTACGGACTGTTGCGCCACCTAATTTATTTATTTTTTTTAACAAATGGTGAAAAAAGTATAATAAAAAGTATTGAAATTAGTGGAACGTCTTCGTCGTTCGGCTTCTTCTTCATGAGTCTTGTTCCGATTGCATTTCATCGCCTTCCTCGCTCTTGCCAATGTTTCGATTTAAATTTGATGTAACTTATAGGGTGATACTGACTTCAGGGAAAACTTGGTGTGGAGAATTATTCGTATCCTACAATCGGCCATCTTGTGTATTTCACGTCCTCGGGGAATCGTCTTATGAATCGTCTTCAGGTAGCATTCAATAAGTCTTGGGTTCATCGTCGTTCTAATGTACATCTGATATCATCTGGGAATTGGAGAAAATCGTCTTAAAGCGTTTTGCATCTTGTTGTTTTTCGTCATTTGATTATCGGCTGCTTGAATGGTAGTCACGCACATCCTTTACCATTATATTATGATTCTGCAAAGGAATCTTCGTTTGACCCCATCACTTCATCAACATCGTCTTCGGATTCATCGTCAGTCATGGATTCATCATAGGGGTCGAGTTACCCCAAGGCTTCATATTGTCTGCACTAGACGTTGTATTGCGAGGTCCATCGTGAGTACCAACCTTTTGTACTTCATACCTGTCATTTGGTGAGACTTTCGTGACAAAATAAGGACTTAGAAATTTACGAGAAATTTTTTGATTAGTACCAAATTGTGTTTTTTTAATAGCAGCTGCATATTTAAGTTTGTATTTAGTAGCTGATTTGCGTCTTTTATAAAATGTTTTACGATTTTCATCTTGTATTCTATCTTTAATAGAATATTTAGCAATTTCACGTGAACTTTCACGTTCTTCTTGGAAAGCTTTTTGAATTTCTTATCTCCTCCAATTCCTCTAGCTCTTTCCAAGAAATTTGCAATGGAGCTTTTCTGTTATCCAACCAAGACTCTCTGATGGCAAGGTCCAACTCCATCTGTCGCATAGCGTGTGAGATATCATCTGGGTTATCATCGTTGATCGCCGTGCTGTTCGGGTTTCTATTTTTCTTCGCATCTGATTCAGACATATTTAACCTCAAGATGAAAGGCAATTAATTAGTTTTGATCAAAATGGGTAAAATAAATATTTTGTTGTAGTAACTGAACAAATTCGTTTTATCGATGGATTCGGCGGTACACTGATGGTTAGGTTTTTGGGCAAAGTGTAATCTGCTTTTACTTGTTAGGGAAAACTTGGTGTGGAGACTTAGTCGTATCCTACATACATACATACATATGTTTTACATTTGAATTTCGTTAAAAATCTTGACCTTTTTTTCAGATATTGAATTTGAAAAAAAATTAATGTTTTAATTAAATTTCGAGTTTGAAATTTCCAATGACACACGGCAGTTGGGTTCCAATTTCCAAATGTTCCTGAATGCTATATCCATCAATGATACCTAAGGTTGATAAAATGACAACCAATATGACAGAGCGGTTGTTCATTATTGGCTGCTATATCAACTTTTTAATTTGGGAAGTCCCTTTTCTGGCACAAAACATAATTCCCGTGGCTTCATGCTTACATCAAAAAAGACTTGAATAAAACTTAGCATTTCAGTTTTTCTAAGTGATGTTTAAAATTATATGAATTCCAATTATATACTTTCAAAACCAATTCTAAAATTTAATATAATTTGTCTCATAAAATTTCTATTATCAATACCATAAGCATCTGACATTTTAACATCAATTTATTTATTGATATTTTCTCATTTATCAGAATAATTTATACAAATTTTGCTTTGCTACATAAATTATTATCCATCACACAACAGCTACATATGTATAAGTAAAGTATATCCTTGATATGTTGATGGCACAAGGCAAAAGCGTGTCTTTCTATGGAATTTTTCAATTTTTCAAAAATTTTCCTCTTCTTATGAAAGTATTTTCGAGTATTTTTGAAATTCCAACTTATTTGGTGTAATATTTGAAGTCTCATTTGATGATGTGCAATAAATTTCATAAATACCCTCATTACCAGTTTCATATGATAATGATGTCAGACTGATAGTGCCACATTTCTCCCACCCCAACGTCTGAATCGGAAAAAACAATTTAAATAGCATCAATGACACAATCGATTGCTCTCTATCTGGCTTAGTGCTTTGTTTTGGAAGGTATCCTATGTATGATTTTGTATGAGGTACATGTTAGGTTACATTTTTGGGAAATATTTTTAATGACCATTTTAAATTTGGAAAATTTTTCAATGTCATTCAAAACAGTCACACCGATATTAGGTAGTTGATGTTGACGCAATGCAGGCTGGCTGCTATAGGCTGTCCGGGTCCGCCCCTACTCTGTGCAAAGCACGAGTCTTCTATATAATGTGATTTGTTAAAATTTTTGAACCCCAGAAGGAGGAAAATCCAACTGTCAAGGGCTAAAAACACTCATAAATAATGCGGTTCTTGGGTGATTAGATGTCAGAAAATGCCATTTAACACCAGTGAAGTGCATATGATGTATACAATAATTTCCATTCACGCAGATTGTCATCGAATTTAAAAGATCCAAAACAAGGAAGATCATATAGACAAAGAAAAAATCGATATTTTAAAAATAATATCAATTCAGAACTGGGGTGGATGGAAATATTGATGAAGATAATTTTAAATCGAGAAAAGCATAGATTAAGGAAAAAGATCAAACAATTGAAAATATTTTAAAACTTATAATTTTCTGTTATGAAAAGATCCTCAAACTTATTATTATCAACTTTTTTAGATGTTTTTCTTCAAAGAGCACAATTTTTTGTTTCAGGGAATTTCTCAATTTTCTTTCAATATTTTTAAAACGGTCACTAAAGTAATTGTTTTAGATAGAAACATAACGTTTTACTTGCAACAGTTGCAGAGTGCTGAAAAATATACCTCAAAAACTGTCTATGGATTTTGAATACACTACATAAGTTAAATTACATTAAAACAAATTGTGGGAAAAATCCATGTCTTAGTGATTTTCCAAAATACTAAGTGAAAAATGGTAGCGTCGAGTAAAAAAAGTAATTCACTTCCTAGTTTCTAATTTCTTAACCGTTTAAGCGTAAGAATTACTTTTTGAAATTTGTTTGACTTTTCTTTTCTCTTCACGGGCTTAAAAGAAACCTTTACCAATGACGTCATGATGTGGACTAGATGTCTTGTTTAGGCGCCAGTTATAGCTATCATTGGTTTTCATCATTGAAAACAAACATTGGAATTTTGTTGACAGGTCGTTTATAGCTATCCTTAAAAATTTCTGTCAATGAAAAAAATTTCCTGCTTGAAATCCACCGAGAAATTTTTCCTGACAGAAATCTGTCACTGGAATTGTGTGAAATTAGAACACAAATCAGTGGAACGATTCTTTTCACTTTTGAACATAAAAGTATCAGCTGTTCAGGAAAATGAATTTCCGTCCGGAAAATAGAAAAATACATTTTTAGAAAAAAATAAATGCGCAATTACATTTTTTTTTTCGATCGATGAGTATAAAATTTTCATTTCTAATCAAAGGGAAACACCGTCAAATATCGATTCAAAAATTTTTCCGGATCGATTTTAATGATAGCTATAACTGGCGCCTTATTAAGCTTAAATTTGTTAAAAATCGGTGGTACTATTCTTTTCGGAAAATTTAAAACGGATCGATTTTGCTTTTGATCGGTTATACTTCGTTAACCAATTCTGTCCAAAAAGTCTGAGCTCAGTTCTAAAAACTACAATAATTTTCTTCTAATAATCTACTGCGATCTCAAGAAATCAAGTTTTTTGTCATATTTTATGGACATATTCCTATAAAGCTTCTTTTTGACAAAGTAAACCGTTTCACTGTTTCAAAACAAAACATTTCTGAAAAAATTAATGATCACGTTTCTTGCTCCAAGAATAGAATCTGTTAAAAATATTATTTTTCGATGATTAAAATTTCAAAATTAAGAAAAAGGTGATTTTGAGTTGTTAACTTAGGTTTTGTGCGAGAAGCCCTGTTTTACATAAACGGTTATTAACCATTCGGAAAGAAGTGTATACCACCATGCGTCGCTAGTATTGTCTCAGATTCGGTTAATTTCGTGACAGAACGGTAGCGTTAACTAAATGTTCATATGGAACTTGACTTATAACCCGATGTTGACCCTAATCGAATAAGGTGGATATTGTAGTTGTCTCCCGGTTTCTAGCGTAAGCACGAAATGCAACGGATTTATCCCCCTACAAAAACCAAGAGCTCTTTACCTAAATGTAGTTTTTTTTTGATTAAAGTTACTAAATGAACAGCTTTCTGCTCCCACTAAGAGCATCGAAATCAAAAAATTTCAAAAATAACTTAAAAAATGCGAGAAGATTCGAAAAAATATTAATTTAAGTGCTTTTAAATTTAAAAAAAGAGGCTGGGATGCGACACACACTGATAACTTCCCATCCCGTCTGTCGATTTGTCTTGCTTACCTAAAAGGTTCGTTGGTTTTCGTGTTTTGTTAAAAAAGTTCTCAGTTGAATTACGAGTATTCTTAAAAATTACCAACAATATTTTACATATGATGAAATAGTTTGATTTCAAAAACTATTTTCAACGAGATTTTTAGTCGAAAACCAATTTTTACCAATTTTCGAAGCATTTCTTAAAAGTTTTTATTTCTTATATAAACAAATACAAATTGGATGAATGAAATTGATTTGAAGTCACTATCTTCTATTGTTCACCACATATCGAGAACCGAACATCAATTTTTACCAAATCTGCGTACTATTTTTTGTACATTTTATTTTTTATAAAAAAACGGGCTGTTGGATTTTTATAAAAAATTACTAAATGTCAAAAACAATATTTTGAGTGAGATAAAATTAGTTTGAAGACACTATTTTAAATATTTGAAAAGATATTTGATTCGAAAGTAAATGTTTACCAAGTTTTAGTATTTTTTATTTTAGGTTTTTATTTTTTGAAACAAAGCTGTTAATTTGATTTTTCTCAAAATTTTACCAAATGTTGAAAACAATATTTCTTATAAAATAAAATTAATTTGAAGCCATAATCTCAAAATTTTGAAAAGATACTTGAGTCGAAAATCAATTTTTCCAACTTTTAGTCATTTTTTTAGCTTTTTTATTTTTTGTAAAAAAACTTTCAATTCGATTTTTCTTAAAATTTTATCAAATGTCGAAATTAATAGTTTTTATAACATAAGTCAGTTTAAAGCCAATATCTCAAATTTTTATAAAGATATTTAAGTCAAAAATCAATTTTTACCAACTTTTAGTAATGATTTTTTAAGGTTTTTATTTTTTGTAAGAAAACTGTCTAATCGATTTTTCTCAAAATTTTACTGAATGTCAAAAACAATATTTTTTTATAAGATAAAATCAGTTTGAAGCCAATATCTAAAATTTTGGAAAAGATATTTGAGTCGAAAGTCAATTTTTTACCAACTTTTATTAATTTTTTTGTATCTTTTTTATTTTTCGAAAAAAAACTGTTCATTCGATTTTCCTCAAAATTTTATCAGATGTCAAAAACGTTGTTTCTCGTTGCATAAAATTATTTTGTAGATAAAATCTTTTTTTCTTCGTAAAATATTCGAGGTGACAAATATTTGTGTTCAGTTTTTTTGATTTATAAAAAAAACGTTAGTTGGATTTTTTTCCAAAAATATCACGTTACAATATATAATAAAAAATTTAATTCAAGTCGCTAGCGTTATTGGTTCGTGAGATATTTAGGGTTAACCAAAATTTGCACCTTTTTTTAAATTGCTATGGTAAAAAACCACCCACACAATTTTTGTGAGAGTTCTTTTCCGCATCTTTCTGCATTATTATCTAAATAACAAAATTTATTTGAAGTCGAAATCTCAACTGGTTCTTGAGCTATAGACGACGAAAAAAACGTCACGTACGAACGTACGGACGCACGCACGGACATCTCTCTAAAAATCTTTTATTTCGACTTTGAGACCTTGAAACGTCGAGAAATGTCAAAATTTTCAATTTGACAAATCGGACCAATTAGAATAACTTCCTATGGGAAGTTAAAAATGTTGATTAAGTTTAAAAGAACGTCATTGGATTAGGGATTTATTAGATACATTTTTTTAAATATATAAACAGTGATATACATTTATTTCTAATAATTTGTTTACAGATTAAAAGCTTAAACTTAGAGCAAGAAACTTGTTTCCTTAATTTTATAGAACGTAATCATTTAAAACAAAGAAATAGTTCTTTCGATCAAATTGAAACCTTATTTCAGATTACATCAAGATCGGATTCTACCCCTTTATCTTTAAAAGAGAGAGTTTAACATAAAATGTCACATTTCAAATGCAATTAATAATTCATTTTATTTGCACTTTGTACTCTTTTTCTGAAACCATAATAAGTTGGCAAATTAATGACACGACACGTCTTCGCCCATAAAAATATCCCAAACAAAAACTTAAATGATCATTTGTCATCCAAAAACAAGCAATTTATGGTATCATCCATAACTCGAATAAACAAATAACCAATTTGTCATAACTCTCACACCTTTTTTGTACATATATGTGGTCTGACACCATCAAGATCCGAAAAACCAACCCGCCAATGATCATAAAAATTCATAACAATTAATTTTCCAAAAACCAACACCCATTATATCTTTCAACAACAAAAACAACAACAAAAAAGAGAAAAATAATGAAGCCGAAAACTTGCTTGCAAGATCCGAAAACGAAGTTAAAAGTATTTATGACATGCAGCCAACTCAGCACTCCTTCTTATATTTGTATATATACAAAAGCCAAAGACCATTATCATGAAATATGATGTTTAATAAACCCACTCAAAACTCAGAACTCTAACTGCGTGCCATCAGTCAATGATCAATTAATCATCACCATATTAACCCCATCATCATCAGCATCATCGGGGAAAGTGTTAAACGCACTGTCAATTAGTTAAAAGATTGTCGGGTTGTTAAAATTTTCAAAATATTTTTTTGACACCCACTATATATTCGGGTGCACTTGAATATAGGGCCATTTGAAGTAATGGAACGCGAGTATTTGAAACGCCCCATTAGGTGTGTTGAAGGCTCATCGAGTTCCAATCTTGCACGCAGGTACTCACGAAAAAACACTCGTTTTTATTTTCACGTCTTCGTCGCGTCGTCGGTGGATAAAAGGGGGATGGCGTATTCGGAAAATGATGCAGCATCCTTCGACAATTTATCATCAAAAAGTACCATTTTTAACTCGTTTGATAGAAGTTTATTTTTTCCTCCTGGAAGAAGTCTTCTATAACATCTTAACCTCATGCTCATAATATTGTCATACGCTCACGCTTCTACAATAACGCCTCGAGCAGGTGACAAAACGATTTTTCACCACACACTCACTCATTCTCCATCAAATTGAATCGTTTCTTTTAAAATTCCACAAAATTAATTGGACAGAACCAAGAAGAAGAAAATCCCAAACTCACATAATAACGACCTGAAAGTAAAAAGTATCCAAGGGATTATGGCAGGTCAATTAATTAACGAAATGATATGGAGAAGGTGTTTCTTTTTGGGAGCACGACTCACCGCACCGCGACTTGACTGTGGCCATTTCCGATTCTTCCGCGCTTCTACGTAGTTAAGTGTGAGCATCTAATTTTCATAAATTCAAATTCATTTTCCAACACCTACGTTTACGAGCTGTACAATGAGTCGAACAGCAGACGTAGAGGCCTATAAGTTGTAAATAAGTTATAAGTCTATTTTTGTAAAATTAAAAATTATTATAGGAAAACTTAGGTTTCTGGTGAATTGAGCGTGCATAATGGCAGCAAAGTAAAAATAAACATGCATTTTCCAAAAAAAAAAACGTGCATTAGGGTCGTTTTAAGAG
The DNA here is from genome assembly GCA_920104205.1 of Eupeodes latifasciatus. Classification (NCBI taxonomy): domain Eukaryota; kingdom Metazoa; phylum Arthropoda; class Insecta; order Diptera; family Syrphidae; genus Eupeodes; species Eupeodes latifasciatus. Next base: position 119,745,796 of record OV049925.1, on the reverse strand, counting down.
CGTGGAAGAGATGATGAGACGAAGAATGGAAAACAACAAAAACAACAAAATTTCATATAATATGATATTTTTTGAAGAAATTTATGAACTTCCAACATGAAAATGAAGGTATTCAAACTTTTATTTATTACAGATATACTTTACAAAATTTTGTGTTAAGATGTTAAGTTTTTGTAGTTGTTGTTGTTCGTTTTCTTTAAAAAAAATTCATATATGGCTTTTTGGCTATTATAAGCCGTGTTAAGAATACATATAAAAGATAAATAGTCTATTATGCTTTTCGACGGAATTAGTGTAAACACAATGCGGATGGGGAATTTATTAATGTATTTTATTTATTTTTTTGTTGTTTTTGAATTTAAAGTGAAATTCATCGAAGTGATATTATATCGGGAATAAAAGTCTAATGTTGCGGCACGAACAAACTTCATTTATGGAAATAAGAGACTCTCATTCAGAGTTAATAGATTTATGCTTTTGAGATAAAGTTTGAAAAATTATAAAGAAATTATGTTTTTTTTTGTTGTATGTTCGTTGTGTTTTAGAAAAAAAAAATATGATTAAACTAAATTTATGCTTTTGTTAGAAAAGCGTTGAGTTTTGTGTCTTTTAGAATTTATTATAGGCCATTTGTTGGTTTTGTAGTACTTAAAGGTTGACAAAGTTGTTGATGAATATTGCGCAATCGTTCCAGGACCAACATAAGAAACTGTATGCTTTTTACGTCGATTTTAAAGCAGCTTTTGATTCTATCGATAGAAGGTCAGTATTTTATAAATTGTCATTGATGGGAATGTCCACAAAGATGCTAAATATTCTAAAACTCTTGTACGCGGATAAACAATCAGGAGTTTGGAATGGAAAGATACTTTCGGAATGGTTTCCAACAAACATGGGAGTAAAACAGGGGTGTGTTCTAAGTACTCTTTTGTTCATTCTATTTCTTGACGACCTGAATAATGTGCTTTGCGGTGGAATTTTGTGGGCTGGAAGGAGAATTAAAGTGCTCATGTATGCTGATGATATTGTTCTCTTATCGGACACGACTCAAGGACTAAGTCGCATGATTTTGGACCTTGAAGAATACTGCGCAAAATGGAACCTCACGGTGAATTTGAGTAAGTCCAAAATAATGATATTTCGAAAGGCCGGTGGACGGCCCAAAATGAAAAGTGGAAATTTTCTGGTGAAGATATTGAAATCGTCAAGGAGTACGAATATCTTGGCATGAAAATATCATCAAATTTATCTCTGAAAAGTCAGCTTTCCAACAAGCTTCAGCTAGCTAAAACAGCACTGAACTCTACATGGAAATCCTGCATTAATTCGAGTACTCTCAGTTTAAGTGCAAAGTATAAACTTTTTGATACGACGTCTAAATCTGTTTTACGCTGCTCAGGTTTGGGGTTACGAACAAAGTGAAGAAGTTGAAAAATTACTTAGATTTTTTCTCAAGAGATTGTTCAAACTCCCTTCGAACTGTCCAAACTATATGCTTTTATTAGAAACGGGATTGTCGCCATTAAGCTTCACTTTGATTATATAATGAAAGCAATGTCGCAGCTATCTAACCGTCTGACTAGGCTTGTTGTAACGCATGATATCTCTTCCAAATCTTTGTTTTACAAAAAGTGGCAACTTTTGGCAAGAAGATACAACCTGGATCTAAATGTTACGTTTGCTAAGCTAATATGGATGCTTGGAGAGAGAATTTGTATGTTTTCATAAGGAGACTGGATGAGAAACTGAGAGAGGAGTTTAAAGAGCAAGTGCAGTCATCTCTTTGTAGACGATATTACTGCACACTTAATTACGACTTAAATGAATCCAATTATTTTCGGGATGAAAATAGTACCTTCAACATATCAACCATTTTTAGAGCAAGAGGAGAACTGCTTAACTTGAATTTCAAACCACACAGGGATGATCTTTCTTTATTTTGCACTTTATGTAGCCTTGGAGAGGATGTATTCAATTTTATAGCAATATGCCCGGTTCTCAGTGAGATAAGAAGGTTTTTTTTCAACAGCTCGAAAATAACATTATAGAGCAACAAATATTTTAAATGGATGTGAAGGATGACAGCCGTTTGCTCCATTCTGTAAGGAAGCTGCTAGCTACAGAGCCAAAATAATAGCAGAAGAATTTAAAAAAAAAGTTTACCAAAAACAAAAAATACCCAACCCATGTACTAAATATTTATTTAAAAACAAAAATTGTTTCTTAAAAAAAAAAACGTATTATTATAAACTGTTTTAGAAAATATTATTTTACTTGCCATCTGAGGTGACGGCCAAGGCCATACCTTAAAAGGATTGTACGCTAAATAACTAATGTTAAATATGTAATCAAATTACTAAAAAGAAAAGTTGTTAGGAAAATATATTTTTGTTAAGATTTTAACAAGTTTTGTTTAAATCTTTTTAATTTCTGGCATAAATAAATAAAATATTATTTATATTTTAAATAATTGTATTATTTTTCAACGTATTCTTCAAGACAGTATCAATAGATTTTCAATGCATTTCCACCAATTTTAGTTAAATTTTTAGCACTCGGCTGGACAGGCCTATAAAATATGATTTTTGTAACGTAGAAAATCGTTGTCCACGACATTAATTATTATTGGTCCTTAAAAACAAGAAAAGTCTTTAGTTGTCGAGTCAAAACTCTACTGTCAATAGCACGTCAATTTATTGTTTCGTGTCTTCAAAATTAGATCATAGACATATAATAGGCTTTAACTCATTTTGATGATATTTTATCCAACTTTCTAACTTCCCATAGGAAGTTTTTGTAATCGGTCAGATTTGTCGAATTGAATATTTTGACATTTCTCGACGTTTCAAGGTCCCTAGAGTCGAAATAAAAGATTTTTAGAGAGATGTCTGTGTATGCGTGTGTACGCGACGCTTTTTTCGTCGCCCATGGCTCAAGAACCAGTAGAGATATGGACTTCAAATGAATTTTTTTATTTAGATAATAATGCAGAAAGATGGAGAAAGGACTCTCAAAAAAATTGCATGGGTGTTTTTTTTACCATAGCAATTTAAAAAAAAGGTGAACATTTTGGTTAACCCTAAATATCTCACAAACCAATAACGCTAGAGACTTCAATTAAGTTTTAAATTATATATTGTAACGCGATACCAAACAAATATATATTTTTGGAAAAAATTCCAATTAACGATTTTTTTTTATTAATCAAAAAAACTGAAAAAAAAATATTTGTCACCTGAAAATTTTACGAAGAGAAAATGATTTTATCTCCAAAACAATTTTGTGCAACGAAGAAAACGTTTTTAATATCTTGTAAAATTTTGAGAAATATCGAATTGACAGTTTTTTTTATAAAAATAAAAACCGAAAAAGCATTACTCAAAATTGGTAAAAATTTAATTTCGGCTCAAATATCTTTTCAAAAATTTGAGATTATGGCTTCCAACTAATTTTATCTTATAACTATCAGAAATATTGTTTTTAACATTTGGACAATTTTTTTACAAAAAATAAACAAAAAAATTAATAAAAGTTGGTAAAAATTGATTTTCGACTCAAATATCTTTTCAAAAATGAAAAATATTGCCTTCAAACTTATTTTTTCTCATAGAAAATATTGTTTTCAACATTCAGTAAATTTTTTTATAAAAATCCAAAAGTCCGTTTTTTTTTATAAAAAATTAAATCTACGCAAATATCGCGTGAACAATAAATTTCATTCATACAATTTGTATTTATTTATATAAGAAATACAAATTTTTAAGAAATGGTACTAAAATAGGTGAACGTGCGCACTTTCCGAGGAGCAAATGTCGACTTTGACCACTTTCTGGTAGTGGCTAAGTTTAGAGCTCGAAAGAAAGAAGTTCAACATCGGTTGCCTTAGCGCATTGGAGAATGCCAGAGACTACAGTGAGCGCCTGAGCGAGCGACTCTCCGCCGCCGCCGTCCTCCCAAATACTACAGACGTCAACACATTGTGGAACCAATATCGCGAAATAATAAAAAATGTAGCCGAGACCACCATAGGTTACCAGCTACCCCCGAAAAAGAACCCGTGGTATGATGATGAGTGCGTGATATTGAAAAGAGAGACGGAAAATGCACGTGTGCTGATGCTGCAACGGAAAACAAGAGCAGTAAGGGAAGAGTACCGCACGAAAAGGAGAAATGAGAAAAAGACCCTGCGAAGGAAGAAAAGAGCATCCGCAGTTTCTCAGCTCAAAGATCTAAAGGAGTCTCGGGCCAAGAACAACACCCGACGTTTCTTTAAAAGGTCGAAGCAATTAGCTTCTGGTTTCAGAACCGGGACACAAGCTCTTCGAAACAGTGAAGGAAACCTAGTCACCGAAGCACAGGAAATTGTAGATGTTTTCAAGCAGCACTTCCAACAGCTGCTGAATGCGCAAAATGTCGAGCAAGATAATGACGAAAGAGAAGCAAGACCAGTCAATGAAGACCCAGTCCCAGCCCCAGCAGAGAAGAAGTAGAAAGAGCCATCCAAAAGCTAAAAAATAACAAGTCCGCCGGATCGGATGGCATAACCGCGGAACTCTTTAAACATGGAGGAGGTGTTTTGATGAACCGCATGCACCAGGTCATCACCAAAGTATGGGAGGAAGAATGCATGTCCACTGACTGGTCGATAAGCTCCATATGCCCCATCTACAAAAAAAGGCGATCCGATGTTATGCAAAAACTACCGTGGCATATCCTTGCTTAATGTTGCATACAAAATCATATCCAACGTACTGTGTGAGCGTCTTAAACCTTTCTGCAACACAATAATCGGCACGTACCAGTGTGACTTTAGGCCAGGCAGAACAACGATAGACCAAATATTCACATTGAGGCAGATCCTGGAAAAGACCAACGAATTTCAAGTCGAAACCCACCATCTTTTCATCGACTTTAAAGCTGCTTATGATAGCATCCACCGCCAAGAGCTTATGATGGCGATGTCTGAATTCGGGATCCCGAACAAACTGATCCAGCTGTGCCGCATGACGCTAAACAATACGCAGTGCAGTGTGCAAATGGGTAACAGCTCATCCGAGCTATTCCAAACTTGCGCAGGGTTTAGACAAGGAGATGCATTGTCATGTGACTTCTTCAACATAGTCCTGGAGCTGATAGTGCGTAAGGCAGGTGTGAGCACGGAGGGCACTATCTTCAACAAATCCACCCAGCTCCTAGGCTACGTGGACGACATAGACATAATCGGTCGATCCAAGAGAGCTGTGCTTGAGGCCATCACAGCGATTGAAGAACAGGCGAAACTAGTTGGTCTTGAAGTGAATGAGGACAAAACAAAGTACATGTTATCAACAAACAAAGCAACATCTGTCCACCGCCTAGGACAAAACGTCACTGTTGGTAGCAGCAATTTCGAGGTAGTTAAGGAGTTCACCTACCTTCGAACAAACATCAATCCCACGAACGGCACCTAAGTGGAGATCCGAAGAAGAATTACCCTAGCGAACCGCTGCTGCTTCGGTTTGGCCAAACAACTGGGTTCAAAACTCCTCACTCGAAAGACAAAGTGTCTGCTATACAAAACTTTGATTTTACCAGTCCTACTCTACGGCGCCGAGTGCTGGACGATAAGTAAAAAAGGGGAATTGATACTGGGCACTTTCAAAAGAAAAATTCTTCGACGGATTTTTGGTCCCGTATGCGACGATGGCGAATGGAGAAGAAGATACAACCGAGAACTGTATGAGCTGAACCAAGATGTGGATGTAGTCCAGAAGGCCAAGAAAAGACGACTACATTGGCTCGGCCACATCGAGCGAATGGACGACAACGCTCCAGCCAAGAAAGTCTTCTCATCCCAGCCCCCAGGTGCAAGACGACAAGGAAGACCGAACCTACGGTACAAGGACCAAGTGACTGCGGATGCCAGAGCGCTTGGTCTCGGTGACTGGAGAGTGCATGCGAGGGATCGTTCACGTTGGAAGACTGCAGTATCTCAGGCATGAGACCCTTCATGAATTGTGAGCCGGATAACAGAAACAGAACAGACTAAAATTGGTAAAAATTGGGTTTTGACTAAAAGTAGATTTCGAAATCAAACTATTTCATTATATTCAAAATATTGTTGGTAATTTTAAAATTTTTAAGAATAATTCAACTGACAACTTTTTGTTTTAACAAAACACGAAAACCTATACAAACTTTTAAGCAAGACAAATCGACAGGTGGGATGGGAAGTTATCAGTGTGGGTCGCATTCCAGCCTCTTTTTTTGATTTTTGTTAATCCTTGTTTGAGCTTTAAATTAAATGTGGATTCTATCCTGAATATGAAACATATGTTCATGGTAGCCTAGTCATATATATTTAAAGTTAAAGTAATATCGAAATTTAGCCGTGCTATAAGATTGAATTTGTATACATCTGATAGATGGATTCTGGCCTTGATAATTCACGAAGAAATGCATTAACTAGAATACACTCTGCTGTATTTCATTTTGTCTTATGTAGAAAACATTTTTAATTCTCTGAAATCAAAAAAAAAAAAATCATTCTGAAATTCCAAAATAATCTAATTGGATAGTAAATCTCTTCTTTTTCAGCAGCATTGTCAGAAAGATCATAAAATAAGAGTTGATCAAAAACTGCGAATTATGTACAAACATGAAATCTTATCCTTTTTTATTTCCAATTTATGTTAATATGCAAAAGGTGGTGCAGAATCGTATCGTCACTTCCTAGTGGTGCCCGCTGGATAGCCGAAAGGTGAACTAACGACTAACGTTAGATCTATCGGATCCAGAGCTGTGCCACCTGAGTTACTAGGAAGAAAAGACCAGATATCGCTCTGAAGAACCAGCTCCAACGATCTCAGTCATGCACAGGCCTCACAAGCCGTTCATGGAAGGAAAATTTAAAGTGTGATGAAAACACAAGTAATAGCCTCAGATGAACGGACTGATAATGTTGACAACCCCCCCTACCCCAGCAAACGAAAAACGAACAACGATTTACGTGTATGTACATGGAATGTGCGTACACTCAACCGGCCACGCAAAGCAGAGCAGCTTGCCGATGCCCTCGCCGAACTCAAATCTGATGTGACAGCCCTCCAGGAAATGCGATGGAATGGGCCAGGCAGTAGGAAGATTGAAGGCTGTGATTTCTACTATGGGAAGTGTCTACTCCGTCAAGAAAGGACCTACAATACCGACGTCTTGGTCAAAACGTCACCATCGACAGACGTAACTTTGAGGTAGTCAAGGACTTCGTCTACCTAGGCTCCGCTGTAAACGCAGAAAACAACACCAGCACTGAGATCAAACGAAGAATAACTCTTGCTAACCGCTGTTTCTTTGGACTAAGAAAGCAATTGAGTGGCAAAGACCTCTCTCGAAGGACCAAAGTGTCGCTATATAAGACCCTTATCATCCCCGTCCTGCTATACGGTGCAGAAGTATGGACTATGACAAAAGCGGATGAAAGCACCTTGGGTCGTTTCGAGAGAAAAGTTCTTCGTGTGATCTATGGTCCCGTATGCATAGAAGGGGAGTAGAGGACAAAATGGAACGACGAGCTGTACGGGCTGAACAGCGACGTAGACTTAGCCAGAAGGGTAAAAGTCCAACGACTAAGATGGCTGGGTCACGTACAGCGCATGGAAACCAATGCTCCGGCCCGGAAAGTCTTCGAATCCACACCCACAGCACAGGACAGCGCAGTAGAGGAAGACCGCGGATCAGGTGGCGCGCACAAGTGGAAAGTGACCTCACCCAACTTGGAGCGCGAAATTGGAGACATCTAGCTAGGGACCGAGCTAGATGAAGAAGTTTGTTGGGTGAGGCCCTAGTTCACACAGGACTGTAGCGCTACCTTAAGAAGAAGAAGAAGAAGTGTCTACTCGATGGGAGGAAGCGCTTATTTGCATGTGGTTTTGCTGTTAGAGGGAAACTAAGGCAAAGAGTTTTAAGCTTTCGGGAAGTAAGCGAAAGAGTGACGACAATCCGCATTAAGGCCAAATTTTACCACCTGAGCCTTATCAGCGCGCATGCCCCGACGGAAGAGAAGGATGACAATACCAAAGAAGAGTTTTACGAGCTCCTCGCCAAAACATACGAGCAATGTCTCAAAAAACGACTTTAAAATTCTCCTGGAAGATTTTAACGCTAAAATTGGAAAGAAGGCATCTTTGGTAGGTCAATCGGAAGACATAGCCAACACGACATCACATCTGGAAACAGATTCAGGCTCATCGACTTCCTAGACGAGAAAAACATGGTGTTGAATATGTTACCGACCTCAGCGATTCACGAAACCAATAGAACCCATGCCAACTGTCGATTGCCTCCAAAATGTAAATTTTCGAGCATGCTCCACTGAAGAAGCCGCAAATGACATTTGAAAAGTATTAATTCCATTCAAAGACCTCTAAACCCAAAATTAAACTTCTAACCTACTAGATATAAGTCAATTTTCAACAAAGTCAAACAAATTAAAATGATCAACATAGTCTCCAAAATTTAAGTTTAAGAATATATAGTGTCGCCAGTAAATAACCTACGTATAGTTTCAATTTCACCTATACAACACTGGAATCAAGACCTTTAGACATTTATTTTGTGAGTTTTAAAATGTCCATCAATATCTTAGCCTTCCTTAGAAAAATCAATAAATGGGTCTTAAGTCAAAAAAGTTGATTGAGTTGTACAAAATACATAATACATAAATAAATTGGCTGGCGCAACAGTCCGTGGAGAACAATGGCATAGTGACTTACAACTCTCAACCATTCCTGTGTGCCAGTAATGTTGTCAGGGATGGAGGGGACCTACAGTTTTTAAGCCGAATCCGAGCGGCTACTTTGAGAATGCACTTTTTATGACAAGAATTACTCTTGGAGGTTTTGTCAATTCCCCGCAAGAGGCAGCACCCGTGAAAAAAGCATTAGATGGCATAGGCAGGGATTGAACCCAAGACCTCTGGCATGACAGTTCAACGCACTAACCATCATGCCACGGGTACTACAAAGTACATAAGTGTACAAAATCAAACTACTAAGTAGTATTAAGAACCTCATAAAGTCAAACAAATTAGGTAAAGATAAACGCTTCAGTAATGATAAAATATTTGAGTAGAAAACCTTTCCCACAGTATTCGACCTTAACAAGGCCATCACAATCAACAATATTGATGATGCATTCATCCACAGTCATCCATCCATCCATCGAACCATCGATCCACCGATCGATCAACTTCTCACGTCCCTCGTCAATATAATTTTCACGCATTATCACGTTTTACGTTGTCGTCGTCGTCGTCAACTTATAGTCGCAAAATGAATGCGTGTTACAAGTTACAAGAATAATCCAACTAAATAATATGACCTTGCCCAATGCTAATGCATTGTTAAACCGTACATATAATATTTAAGTAACGCAGATACTTACAAGTGTTTTACAGCAGCGCACAATTTCTCACTCAACTAACCTAACAGCTATCAGCTTTAACAGCTACCGTGCGACATATCTATAAGCGGGTATAAAAGCGCAAACGCACAATATCTGAATTGATATGCAGACACCGCAAAAATTCATGCCATAAATTCCCTAGAAAATAATTCCACAGAATTCTAAAATTAATATGGGTTAACATCGGTTCTAACGGTATGGTATGGCGAGGTACATTGGTAATTATGTGCTCACAATATTCCTACTGTGTCCGCACACTATCCGGTTGCACCTGACAGAAATTTCAAAGATACTATTTGTGCAAAAACAAAATCAATAAAAGCAACAACAAAGTACCTACAACCAAGCTGAAAAAATGAACAACTCTCCCATAATTCATAGATACAAAATGCGATGCATTCAATATTGTAGTTGTAGCCTCGGCATCGACTCAGCTCAGAGTCAGAGCATAACTACCTAAACTCTAAGCGATATTATGTTCAGCAGGTACAACAGGTACGATCATGGCCATTTTTTCGATCGTGGATTCTCTGCTGGTGGAGCGGCTGCGGCGCGGCAGTGCTATCGCGATTCGATTAATTAGTAATTTCACTTTGGCTACAACCGAAATCGATGTCGTCGGACAAACGAGAAACACACGGCTGTATGACCAACCACAACGGCGACTTGTAATTATTCATAAACGTAACAAAATAACAACAAAATATATAAAGAGTAATAAAAACAAAACAACGGTACGCGAAACCCAAAGACGACAGCACGATCTTGATTATTGTTACAAGCAAATAATTCAATAAGCACTAAGCAGCTAGAACCTCACAGCTAACAGCTAGCGGCCATCATGCGAACCTAGTGACCGATATTCATAATCGCGAGAAGTATGGATTGACGACGAGCGACGACAACGACAACGACGACAGCGACATGGCACGACGACTACAAAAACTACAACTACGACGACTAAGACAACGGACGACCAAGAAGACGACGGACGACCAAGAAGACAACAACGACGGAAGGTTCGGCTGGCATATGTGACAATGTGACTTCTTAGCCAGAAATTCATGTGATAAATATGATTTCTCACAGGAAGAGGGGCTGCCGCTGCCACTGGCTAGTATAGATATTACTGCTGCGTTAAGCTGTTGACGCGGTCCGAGTTCGATGACAAAGTTCGCGGTAAATAATAATAATAATACAATCCGCGCAAACTCGCAATTTGAATGCCAAATTAAGTTGGTATTTATAAGAAATAACGAGTACCGTTCGTATGATCGTGCCATCATGATTGTTTGGACGTTAAGACGAATTTAATAAATCTACAGGCAGGTACACAGTACACACGCATTTACTGTTTAAGAATCGTGGAACTTATTAGATTAATAGATATTTATACCATATATACACTTCGAGAAAATGCTCAACTATTGGAATTATGAAATTCATGAATGAATTAAGAACAGAATGCTCTAAATAATAATTCTAGTGGAGGTCATGTTCGCAGAACTGTTGGCTTCAATATCAACTTTAAGAGTAGTTGGAATTTTTATATGGTTTTCGTGCGATATGTAGAACTAAGGCGACACAGAGGCCATAACTAATATGGAGGCCAAACTTCCATTAGTTCTACTTTTACTAATCTTTTGATGACAGCTGTAAATTGTTTCCAAGATTGTCAATGCCACAAAAGGTAGACAAATAAAATCTTGGGTGCATTTTGGGACACCCGTTAACGCCAGTTCCATTTAAATATAATCTTCAATATGAAGATCATGCTTTTTTTTCTATTTTGGTTATATTATAAATTTCCAAATTTGCTGATGGTTTTTGGTCTGCTAAAGGGTTTCGGTGATCTTAAAGATTTTAATAGGTGTTAAATTGGTAGCAACTAGTAATTTAGAAGCATTAAAATGTATATGAGGAAGATCAAGGTATTAGGCCCAAACAACTGCTCCAAACTAAGCTAGTTAAAGTTTTAAGTTAAGATGTATATGCTTTATTAGATCGACAACATTCAAAAAGGTTGAAATTTAAAGGGAACTTTGAGAAACTTTTTAAAAGTATTCTTTTGAAAAAATGGGGTCTTACCCCAAAAAGCGCCAGTTTTCAACATTTTTTTTACATTTTTTCAATATACGAGGTGTGTTCAAAAAGTACCAGGAATTTTTAAATTCCGCGGGTCTGGAGAGTCCGAAGGTCAACATTTTTTTTTATTGTGTTGGTATACATGTCCCTAAAGTATGATGCAATTTTCAGCTATATTCACTGTTTACTTTGTCTATGGCAGTTGCTAAGGTTCGACGTGTTTTTATGAGCTCGGCGATTTTTGTTGAAACTGCTGAATTTTGACCAAAAAAACAATCGCATGAACATCGCTCAAGAACTGTTAAATGGACGTCAACGACGATCCAAGTTTGTTTAAAAGGGTCATAACTGGTTATGAAACATGGGTGTACTACGGTTATGATGTCGAAACTAAAGCACAATCGTCCACCTGGAGGCATCCAACGTCAAGAGCGAAAAAAGCACGTCAAGTTCGATCAAATGTGAAGGTTTTGCTTACTGTTTTCTTCGATTATAATGGCATAGTGCATCAAGAGTTCTTACCACAAGGTCGTACGGTTAATAACGAGTATTACCTTGAAGTTATGCGACGTTTGTGTGAAAATTCGAAAAAAGCTCAGATTTATGGAAAAACAATTCATGGCTTTTGCACCACGATAACGCACCTGTTCACTCGTCGTTGCTTGTTCATAATTTGTTGGTCAAAAAAAATACCGTAGTCATGCCCCAACCACCATATTCACCAGATATGGCTCCGTGTGACTTTTTCCTGTTTCCAAAGTTGAAGAGACACATGAAAGGACTGCGTTTTTCCTCGATTGTAGAAATAAAGGCCGAATCGCTGAGAATGCTCAAGGACACATCAAAAAGTGAATATTAAGACTAAGATTCCTTCCAAGATTGGAAAAAACGCTGGCATAAGTGTATTATATCTGGGGGGGGGGACTACTTTAAAGGGGACCGCATTGATGTAAACGAAGAAATAAATATTTAAAAAAAAAAAAAAAATCCGGGTACTTTTTGAACACACCTTGTATGTATTTCAAAAGCTTATGATGATAAAGCCTTTTATATTAAATTCAAATTGTTTTGGCTTTTCTTGTTAAAATCCGTTTTAGCCGCATAGCATAATCGGTTAAACGCTTCTATAAGACTTATGAAAGGCAGTTGAAATCTAAAAGCTTATGATGATTTTTTTGAGTATTTTTTTTTAAATTGTTTAAATATTTACTTACTTAAGATGGCACTAAGTCCTGAATGGACTAAGGACTCAACTCACCCAACAAAATTATACATCTAGCTCAGTCCTTAGCTAGATGTCTCTCCAAGTTGGAGAGACTTTCCAACTTTCCACTTATGTGCGCCACTAGACCCGCGGTCTTCCTCTACTGCGCTGTCCTGTGGGAGTGGATTCGAAGACTTTCCGGGCCGGAGCATTGGTTTCCATGCTTTCTACGTCGTTTGACTTTTATCCTTCTGGGTAGGTCTACATCGTAGTTCCATCTTTACCTCCATTCACCTTCTATGAATACGGGAGCGTAGTGCACGCGAAGAACTTTTATCTCTAAACGACCAAAGGTGCTTCTGCACCGTATACCAGGACGGGATGATGAGGGTCTTATATAGACAAAGTCCTTAACTACCTCAAAGTTACGTCTGTCGATGGTGACGTTTCAACCAAGACGTGCGTCGGTGTTGAAGATTTTGTCTTGTTAACAAAATCAAAAACAAAAACCGATTTTTACCTCCTCTGCCTCAATATTCAGCATAATATGCGAGTATTTGGACATAGTTTTGATAGATAGTGCCTTTAGTGTTGACATGGGAGCTCTGCACTATTCTTTCAAGAACGATGTTAAAGAAATCGCATGTCTAAAACCTTTTTTGACATCGAAAGTTTCTGTTAAGTTCTTTCCAATCTTTATTTTTCAAATAACTTCAGCATATGTTACTAAGGTTTAAATATATACAAAAATATGTACATGTATGCCTTCGAGTTTCTGACATTTCAAAATTATGGCTCCATTGTCCAGATTAAGCTTTGTTTGGTTTATTTGTTTTCCACGAACTGCCGAATTATAGTTACGTTTTCATTCTCATCATCCTCTCTAACAATTCGATCCTAAGAATACTTGTACTTCTACCCTTGAGACTAATTTCATATGAACTGTTAAGTACAAAAATTCTTTCTTTTACCGCACTTCACGAATGTGGAATTCTTAATCTGGCTCAATATTTCCCAAAGTTTGGACATGAAGAAGAAACAAATTTCCCCAACAACACCACTTGAAAGGAGACGCCAGCCACAGACAGTAAGCCTTCTATAGAGGGTATAAAAAGTGGCGGGGTCTAGAAATCCATTTACACTCTTGAAGGCCAAATAAGAATAGTGAAAACGTCTCTCTTCCTAGTAAGGTTCTTATTCCTAATGTTGTTCTTCTACTTTTTCCTAAGCTGTCATAAGTTGGTTTAATAACTTTTAAGATTTCCCTGGTCAGGTCAAACGTTGCATCTTCGAATACACGTAGGTACCTTCAAGTATATTTTTTTTTTGTCTCCTTCAGTGTAACATTGAAGCAACCTTTCACTGTTATTTAAAATTATCGTTAATAATCATTAAAAACTCTGCACTAAATTCATGATGTCAATACTCAATATAAATGTCTTGACTGAATAACAGTTAATTATATATTATAGTGTGGCATTGTGCAGCGATAGTGAACGCCATAGACAGGATATAGATTGTTTGTCGCCCCAAAAATAGGTAGCTCCTTATCTGGCATAGATACACAACACTAAACATAACATATAGACAGCCAGAGGAGATACCAACTTTAGCTCTATAGCTGCAGCTCCTCCAACTCTTAAGCACTCATCAAAACGCAGTGAGCCACGACCGATGACGATGAGCAACGCGACGAGACGCAGCAGAGAAATACTTTATTAGTTATCCGAATAGGTAATAAATTTAAACCGATTGATCGGTGCATCGCTAACCAGTGACAATTTTTACCACTGAATGTTCGATAGCGCAGCGCATACGTATGACTGTCAGTCTAACCACTCGAAATGCTTGAATGCGCTCTCAGAAATGCGTTGTACCTATCTTATTTTTTTTTCTGATCGGATTTTGTAAAGTGAATCCGCGTATCTGGGTATGCGAAGACGACGATGTCGTATTGTCGTCCGTCGTTGTTTGAGTTGATTTTGGCTTGCAAAAGTCAGACGTGACCATCGCGATGACACATAATTCTTCACGATATGGATAATAATTGAAGTTTTGTTTATCTTTATGGTTATTACAGATATTTCTTCTTCTTTATTTTATTTTTATGATCGTCGATCCAAAGTCTGTGGAGGCATTTATTTATATTCGCCTTGTTCGTCGTCAACTGTCTTGACTTATCTTCCTCGAACCAGGTGTTGTGATGATTCCAGAGGCACGAAAAGTTATAAAAATTGCAGGGAAATTTTTAAAATTCTTTCCCACAATAAGCCAACATCAGAAATGTCATGTTTCTGATCATCATTCCTAACCTACATAAATATACTCAAGATTAAGCAGCAATATTTTATGCATAATTTTACCATCAATTCCGACGTTATGATGAGCTTGACCATCAAAATTGTGTCAAAGAATTTTGTTTTTTTTTTTATTTTTTAAAATTTCTTGATAAAATATCAAAGTTCCGATTGAATTCCGTGAAAAGAATTGGAATATAAACAAAAGCATGGTTATGGATATGAATGGCAGAAAGATCAGTTTTGAAAATTTGCATACAAAAGTGACCAAAAGTGTCATGGGCTTCGCATGATATTTTTTGTGACTTCTGCGATGTTCGCTGTCATGTAAAATATATTTTATCGATTTGTTTCAATCTTTGATGTGGATTGTTTTTTGTTTGACACAGAAAAAGTATGACCCATTTTTTATATTTACCTGAATCGAATTCTTGATGGTTTTTGTTCTGTTCTGTTCTGGTAACTTCTTCAGAACACAATATGAAGACAGTGACAGCAAAGTCAAGACGGTAAAACGAATATGGACATAGGTACTCGTAAATCAGTATGATATGAAATTATGCCATATTTTGTATTCTTTTTGGAATTGGAAAACAGACAAAAATGTTGATTTATCCTAAATAAATATCGAAGTAGGTTTACACCGCAAGAGTCATGTCATGTTAATGTTGAATGTTGGTTGCAAAAATAACTTTTGGTACGTGCTCAAATTTTGATGGATGCATTGAATTTTATGCAACATTCATCATATGCAAAGGGCATAAATCTGCATGGCCATGATCAAGTTAAGTTTTTGTCGTAGAAATCCAAAAAAAAAACTAAAACTGATTTGTATGGAAAGGGCTTTTTGAATGGATATTGAGCTTTAAAAATAGTAACTTATACTAACGGTGATCATCCGGTTTTTTTTTAGATGAAAATCCTGTTTTTCGGTATCATGTATTTATTTTTCAAAATTACAATAATTGATCTTTTAAACTTATTTTTTCTCAGAAATCTTTTTTCTATGATGGACTTTTGTCAATACTAAAGAAATTCAAGACAAAGTTGTTTTAGTAATTCATTTATATCATCTGTGACTTATATGCTCATATTGGACTTTTCATTTCGCTTTTACTCATTTCTTATAAATCGGGTTTTTCAATAAATGCGCTACAAAGTTTTTTTTAAATAAAACAAAAAAGGTTTTGGATATCAATAAAATTATTTATTCCTCTAAAAATACGTTCAATGTCATTATGTATGGAACTCGATTTCTTTTGCATGGCCACCACGGGCACGCTTGCAGAAGTCCAGGCGCTGAAAACAATTTTCGACAATTTCACATTCAATATTCGTACGAAGTTCATCAATCGTCGCTGGCTTGTTGGAATAAACCATAGACTTGAAGTAGTCCCACAGAAAACAGTCTAACGGTGTCAAATCACACGACCGAGGCGGCCAAGGCCAAGCGACTGGACCATATACGTTCTCCAAACTTGGTTTCCAATAAATTGATTGTGACATTCGCTGTGTGGCTTGTGGCGCCATGCGCGCCGCCGCCGCCGGCCACTGTCCTGTTGGAACCACATTTCTTCCAAGTCCATATCATCGAACTGGAACCAAAAATATTCGGTTATTATTGAACGGTAGGGATCCCCATTCACAGTAACGTGCCGGTCTTAATCATCACGGAAGATGTACGACCCAATGACGCCGCCGCGCCGGCCCATAAACCACACTAAACCGTAATTTTTTCGGGATACAATGATGACTCATAGAGTACGTGTCGATTTTCAAGTTCTTGCGTCAATTTAATCTTTTAAGGATTTAGGTCAAGATCTTTTCGCAAAATTCGCCACAATGAACGCCGTCACAGAGATGCCAAACGCTTGAGAACGACGTGTGAGAGAAATATTTGGGCTTTCTGCAACTGAAGCCTCAGGCGCCCAGCGGCAGCAATATTCTCGACACTACGCGCACTTCTTTGTCTCACTGACACGGAAATATTTTATACTATGCCTGCGGATTCAAATTTGTTCACTAGACGCTCAATTGTTGAAACGTAGCGCTCTTAACGTTGAGGCCACTGACTCCGAATTTCGGTAGTAAATTTTAATAATTTCTACTCGTTGTTGGCCCGTATATCTTTCCACCATGAAATAGCAAACCTTACTAAGGACAAATGTCAAAAGATAAAATCTCATAATGGGGCACTTTAAGAGAGTCCTGGGAACACAACCAAAAGTGTCAATGCAATTCTAACAACTGTCACATTTTTATGAAAAATTAGTTTGTAAAATGTAGTGCATATTTTAGCTTTAGATATTTACTCAATTTCTCAGCAAAGTTTGCTTAAGCTGCCATATCCAGACATTTTGGCCATCAACATCTTACTATGCAATATTATTTCAATTTTAGAATATCATTGTAGTCGATTTTGTGATGAACGATCATTATGTAATGGTTGCATAAAATGTTGCTATATTTTGAAGCTTAATACATTTGTATTCGCTATGAAATAAATTGAGGGCTTTAAGGCATCAGGAACTGAAACGGTACGGACAAAATTGAAGTCCTAGGTAATTACTGTCTATTAGCGCCTCAGGCATTTTCTCAGAAGACGACAAACAAACATTTCTGAAATGGATTTGTAAAAGTTAAATAAACTGTAGAATTCAGAAGAACAAATGAAAACTAAACAATAGAGGCCGATAGCTTCTTATTGACGCCCTTAAAACGTACATTGGATTTTTCGTTGTATTCCAAATTTTTATTTAAAAAACTGAATATCAATCTTTTTTCCTAAGTTATTTCAGTCAATTTTCATACTAACTTGACATTCGATGAACTGAAATTTTTACTTTAAGTTTTTGAAATTATTTTTGTAATAGAACGTTTAGGGAAAAATAAAAAAAATAAAGTAACCAATTCAGCTACCTATTAGTATGAGCACTTCGTCTAATTCCCTTCAAATTGGACGCTTGTAGTATAGACTGACACGTAGAGTCTGATTAAAACCTTGACTTAAAATTTTGAAAGTAAAAACTAAAATTATTTGTATCGGCATTTTATTGAACCTAAAGAGTCTAAATAAATATTTTTTTTTTTTAAATTCTAAGAATTCTAAACTAGTAGCGTTTAGAAGAAGAAACGCTTTTAAGACAAGCAACCTTTATTATAACACTTCAAGGACGAGTGCATGTATGAAGTTGTGTTTACACAGTGTTCTGTGTTAAATTTGGAAAAATGGTAAGTTAATTTTGAAATATAATTCTAAATGAAAATGAAAATCCAGAAACGAATAAACACAATCTTTAAACGTTATAAATGGAAGTGGACATATCTTTGTGATAGGTCTCTTAAATTCATTATTTTGTGTTCGTACTTTTACTACACGGATAAGATCATCTTGTCCTGGGTAGGTTTCCACTATTCTTGCCATGGGCCATTTTGCTGGTGGAAGTCTTTCATCTCGTAGCAGAACTAAATCTCCGATTTTGGGTTGCTCCTTGATTTTTAGCCACTTAGGTCTATTTTGAAGCCTTGTGAGGTATTCTCCGCTCCATTCCTTCCAGAAGGTATGTAGTGAGGCTTGTAGACGTTTCCATCTATCCAGGTATCCAATCTTTTCTACTGCTAGGTCTGCTTCGGGAACTATATGAGCTGATGTGCCGATTAAAAAATGAGCTGGTGTTAAAGCATTGAAATCTTCTAAGCTGTCTGTAACCGGACATAAAGGTCTCGAGTTAAGGCAAGCTTCTATTTGCGCTAGAAGCGTACTGAGCTAGTCGAATGTCAGAGCTTGGTTTCGGGCAACGCGACGCAAATGGTATTTGACAGTTTTCACTCCTGCTTCCCATAAGCCTCCAAAGTGAGGAGAAGCGGGAGGAATGAAATTTCAATTGGTACCCAATTTACTCAATGAGTCAGCAATATCTGTATAGTTGAGTTTAGCAGCATTTAGCATTTTTTGGAGTTCCACATTAGCACCTTTAAAGTTGGTCCCACAGTCACTATATATGTTTGCACATATGCCTCTGCGAGATGTAAATCGTCGGAACGCGGCAATAAAGGCTTGTGTCGTTAGACCTGTGACAGCCTCAAGATGAATTGCCTTTGTTGAAAGGCAAATAAAGATGGCGAAATAGCCTTTGAATTTTTTAGCACCTCTTCCTTTCCAGGCCTTTACTTCTATCGGTCCGGCGTAGTCGACACCAGTGTGTGCAAATGGTCTTGAAACATTTACTCTTGGTGCTGGAAGGCTTTCCATCAGTTGTTGCAATGGCTTAGGTGCATTCTTGAAACAAGTAAAACATTTATTAATGTACCTTTGGACCGTTCTCTTCATGTTGAAGATCCAAAAACGATTTCGAATGTGTGCAATAACTTGTTGAATACCACCATGTAGAGTTTTCTCATGAGCATCTTCAATTATTAATCTGGAAAAATTATGATCTGGCTTCAACACAATTGGATGCCTTTGATCATATGTTAGGGTGGCATTTTGAAGTCTACCTCCGATTCTTAATACACAGTATTTATATATTTCTGCTTTTGTGAAAAAGTCATTTCAAAATACAAAAAAGGATTAGGGTACAAGGGTCAAATCTTAGATAGTTTTTCTCTGAATCCAAACGTTTCTCAATTGCAATATTCTTGCAAAAAAACTCATACACCCGACTTAGAGGTATAGATGATATTTCTTGACACCAATAACAGTTGTCAAAGGTTTTAAGTTTTGAAATTCATCATGTTTCTTTAATTTTACGGAAGTGATTTTAAACAAAAGTCTTAAAATTATTTTTTAAACAAAATTCGCAACATTATTCTGCTTGAAAATATCCTTAGGCTTAGATATGTAGGGCCCAAGAGATTAATTTTTAAATTTTATGACTAGAATCGACGCAGAAAGAACTATATGTAGCATTTTCAAATTTCTCCGAAATAGAATTATTAGACATTATCAATACATTTCTACAAATGATACTGTTCAACTTAATACATTTTTTTAACTTCCCATAGAAAGTTATTGTAATGAGTCCGATTTGTCAAATTGAAAATTTTGACATTTCTCGACGTTTCAAGGTCCCTAGAGTCGAAATAAAAGATTTTTAGAAAGATGTCTGTGCGTGCGTGTGTACGTACCTACGTTCGTACGTCCGTACGTTCGGGACGTTTTTTTCGTCCTCCATAGCTCAAGAACCAGATATCGACTTCAAATAAATTTTGTTATACAGATAATAAGGCAGAAAGATGCAGAAAGGGCTCTCAAGAAAATTGCGTGGGTGGTTTTTTTACAATAGCAGTTTAAAAAAAAGGTGAAAATTTTGGTTAAACCTAAATATCTCATGAACCAATGATGCTAGAGACTTTTATAATAAATATTGTAACGTAATACAAAAAAATTATATTTTTGGAAAAAAATCCAATTAACGGTTTTTTTATAAATCAAAAAAACTGAAAAAAAAATTTTCACCTCGAAAATTTTACGACCAAAATATGATTTCATCTCCAAAACAATTTTGTGCAACGACGAATAATGTTTTTGACATCTGATAAAATTTTGAGAAAAATCTAATTGACAGTTTTTTTTTATAAAAATTAAAATCCTAAAAAAAAATTTACTCATATTTGGTAAAAATTGAATTTCGACGCAAATATCTTTTCAAAAACTTGAGATTAAGGCTTCAAACTTTTTTTATCTTATAAGAAATATTGTTTTCAACATTCTGAAAAATGTTGAGAAAAATCGAATTGACAGTTTAAAAAAAAAAAAAATAAAAAACTAAAAAAAATTAATAAAAGTTGGTAAAAATTGATTTTCGACTCAAATATCATTTCAAAACTTTGAGATAATGGCTTCTAACTAATTTTAACTTATAAGAAATATTGTTTTCAACATTAGTAAAAATTTAAAAAAAAATCGAATTGACAGATTTTTTTACAAAAAATAAAAACCTAAAAAAAATTATAAAAGGTGGAAAAAATTAATTTTCGACTCAAATATCTTTTCAAAACTTGGAGATATTGGCTTTAAACTACTTTAATCTTTCAAATAATATTGTTGTCAACATTCAGTGAAATTTTGAAAAAAATCGAATTGACAGCTTTTGTAAAAAAAATTAAAAACCTAAAAAAAATTTCACAAAAGTTGGTAAAAATTGATTTTCGACTCAAATATCTTTTCAAAAATTTGAGATAATGGCTTCTTACTAATTTTAACTTTTAAGAAATATTGTTTTCAATATTCGATAAAATTTTGTGAAAAATCGAATTGACAGTTTATTTTACAAAAAATAAAAACCTAAAACAAAAGCAATACTAAAAGGTGGTAAAAATTTACTTTCGACTCAAATAGCTTTTCAAAAATTACAAATATTGGCTTCAAACTTATTTTATTTCACAGAACATATTGTATTCGATATAAAAATCCAACAGTCCGCTTTTTCATAAAAAAATAAAAATCTACAAAAAATAGTACGCAAATTTGGCAAAAATTGATACATATAGACAAACTTGTAAGCAAGACAAATCGACAGACGGGATGGGAAGTTATCAGTGTGGGTCGCATCCCAGCCTCTTTTTTTAATAAAACGAAAACGATGTATTTTTTTAATAATTTTTGTGTAAGCTTGAGTCAATACTGCACTTTCAAAATCCACAATATCTGAATTCCATATAAGGCAGACATTTGTATTATAATTTTTTAGTAAACAATTTTAATTTTTTTTCAAAATTGTAAATCCTTTGAAGCCATGTCTCCATTTTGACTTTCTAATATTTTAAACAAACACAAAATCGTAGTCTTATAAAGTCCAAAAAACCTAAACGCAATTAAGTCTTCTGTGTCACCAAATTCAGAAAACAATTTATCATTACATTCATCCCTCTTTATTTTCTAGCATGAGTTTCATGTATTAAATTAAACAATAAAAAGGAAAGAAAGGACTTCTTCCAACCGAGAGTACACGACTATAGCTTGATCCCAAGTGACATACATTATTTTATAAGCTACATAGTAGTTTTAAGGTATGCGCTGATGTTCGTATGTAAATAAATCAAAAAACAATTTTTCATTTATTTCATGAGTGATTATATTAAAAAGTCATTTAAGATTGACTCTTTAGCAATTGGGACATCCAGCCAGCGAGACCGAAATACAATTGAAAATAACCATTAATTAACCTTGTCGTGTGTTCTGAAATAATACCCTTATACAGACCTTCCAACCTAAAAACAAAATCACAGATGTAAATATACCCCAATCAGACTCACCAATACAAAAAAATAAAAATGATATCAAATCAAAATGAAAAATGATTGCAACAAATAAAATGGCATTAGAATAAAAAATGTAATACCTACCTTCGTACAATTTTTTGTTATTGTTGTTGTTGTTGGTTTTTCGAAACTTAATTTTTGTGATTGAGTGTTAAATGCAATTTTCAGTTAAATTTATGTCATTATTGTCCAAAAGCGGAACGAAGTGCTTTTTTGTAGTTGCAGTATTTTTTAAAATTTGTATTTACATGACATCTGATGGATGTTGTTCATGTTAATTTTTGTTGTATAACTCTTCATTTCATATATAGACCAGCATTATTTCACAAAATTTGATTTCTCACAATATTTACAACTTATATGTTGAAAAAAATTAGGTTAGGTAGCCAGGGCTTGAAAATCTCATACCAGCAGAACGATCAAATTACCTATTGTCTTTCTCACGTAATTATTGCACTCTATATAATATTACACTAAAGTACAAATTCATGTAAAATTGTTTTGCTTAACACTTTGTGGTTGGAAGTTGGGATGTGTAAATGCGTTACACGGTGTGACCATTGTGAGCCTCTGGCGATTTTGCAGAATTTCGTAACTATGTTTAACCCGCTGAATTCATCAACCATGCGGCGACTATGCGAATAAGTACCAGAAGCACACCGGACAAGGAAGTTACTCTATAATAATGTGTGGAGTGAAGTCAGGTGAAGTTGTTACGTTACGGCCATCAACATCACCATCGCTACCATCTATACTGTACCACCACAGCATAACCAGCCATATAATCATTTATCAAATTCAGATTATTATGCCAACTTTAAGCTTGCGGCAATGCAGTCACACTGCGAGTGTGGAGTCTTTAATTCAGAATGATTTTATGGAAAGAGTTCATACAACCAGCATTTTTTTGTTGTAAAAGATTTGCATAAAGTTGGTGGTGGGAAACTTTATTAATTAATAAGTTATGTTCATTGTTTAGAAAGATCTTAAACTGAAAGACATAATAAATTTTATATGATTTCCTGTCTAAAAGCTTAATATGACTTAAAAAACAGCTTTAGTTTCGATTTAGTGCAACTACTCTTTTAGTTTTAGCTTCTATAAGGTTTTAGAAGGAACTTTATCAAAGTTTTAGAAAAGATATTTTAAATAAAAGAATAATCATAAGTCATATTTGGATTTTTTTCTGGTTTCTTTAAACAAATAATTGGTAGAGTGCAAGAAGTGAAAATGGAGGAATATACTTCAAGGCCTATTAGATGTACTTCAGGTGTCCCTCAAGGTAGTCATCTTGGTCCTTTGCTGTTTATAATATTTATTGATTATATTGTCAACTATATTAATTTCAGCCAATGTTTAATATATGCTGATGACCTCAAACTATTTTTGAAAGTAACAAGCGACTACGACTGCATTAAACTTCAAATGGATTTAGATAACTTATCCTGTTGGTGTAAGTCAAACAGCCTAAACCTTAACGTTAAAAAATGCTTTGTTATTTCTATATCCAAGAAACACTTTATTTATGAGTTTCCTTATTCTCTTGGAGCCAGCCACCTTCAAAGAACATTTAAAGTTAAAGATCTAGGGGTTACATTCGATCACAAATTTTCTTTTGTTCCACATGTTGATGCCATTGTCGCCAAAGCTAACTCAATGTTAGGATTTATAAAAAGAAATTCAACTGATTTTTCCGACCCCTACACCTTTGTTGCGCTCTATACTACTTTAGTAAGATCTATTTTGGAATATGCTGATGTCATCTGGAACCCTCACCAACAACTATTCTCCGATAGAATTCAAAAGATCCAAAATCGTTTTACAAGGTATTAGTCCGGTCAATTTAGACATTTGACCCACGACAAATTCAGGGGAAGCTGAAAATTCTTAAAATTGTTTAAATTATAATTATAAACATTGTCTTAAAAGTCCCAACCGATCCCATGTAAGGAAAAAATTTTAGCGGGGTAATAAGGTCCAAAAAATGAGTTTTTCGCGATTTTCTTGAAAACGGTAAGTTTTATCGCAAAATTACCCCAGACATAATTTGTAGATCAGGGAATTTCCTATAAAAAAGGTATCAATAATTTTTTCCCTAAAAGCCACCGCTTCTGAGATATAACGATGCAAAAAATTGCAAACGTCATAAACGCACACGTTTCCACGCCACCTCTGAGGTAATGTACTTAGCGCGTTTTTTTTAACGTGGTTTCCCCAATAGGCCTATTCCACGGGTCTGTTGTGATTAGATTTAGAAATTAATAGTTTATTCGTCGGATTCGGAATCGTCAATCACTTCTTCTTCTTCCTCTTCTTCTTCTTCTTCTTCTTCTTCTTCTTCTTCTTCTTCATCCTGACTGTTAAAAGTGAAGCATCACATGTTTCTTCGTCAGTATTAAATGAATCCTCTGTTGTTGGTGATTCTACATTAGAACAAGACTGGCCTTGACAATTCGTACAAGCCAGAGAACAAAACAGCCCAACTTTTTTGCAACCACATTTAGCATTGCATCCTTTTTTACAGTTACAAAAGATAGTGTTGAGCAATTTTTCCGGCGCAGGTTGAAGCAAAGTCTGAATTGGTTCTAATATATTATCGACCAACTTCCAACCCCAATCTGTTGGGTTTAGTTGATAACCAAGCCACACTTGAACTTGGTAGTATACCCGAAGAAGATGTTGATGAGCAGAGACTGAGGTTGGAGGAAGACAAGCTAATTGTACTTGTTTCTTATTTCGAGTATTTTTGACAAAAGATGCATATCGAAACTTGTCTAAGCAGGTAGTTTTTTTAGGAGCTCCGTACATACGAAGAAGAAAGTAATTTCCGTTGGTAATAACTTCTTCTGGAGTTGAATTACATTTTTTAAAAACTTCAGCAGTTGCAAGTAAGTCTTGCTTTTCAAACATTTTGAATACAGTTGTTTTACCCCTCCTGTAAAATGCAGATGTCGTATCACAGCCAGTTATGGCGTGTAAAAATAGTATGTGATTTCGACACTTTGCAAAAGTCGACAAACTTTTTGATGAATAAAACTCTGATTGATTTTGAGATTTTCCTGGTTTTAAGAAGAAAATAGTTTTTTCAGCTGGACTTCGAGCAGTGAGTAACACGAGTAAATCTACATCTTCACCCACAACAATCGTTATATTTGTCATGTTAACTTGTTCTATTGCTGTTTCGATAATCAGTACATCGGCGTCGTTATGAGCTTGTTTAACCAGTATATTCTCAGCAGTAAACTTTTCTTTTAACATTGAAATAAATCGAGACTTGTTGTGAGTATTTGCCAAAAATTTCTGTTGACTAGTAGGAACTGTCATAAATTCATCAAATAAAATGTCGGAAGATGAAGATGTTGCCAAAGTTCGACGACGCTGTTCTGCTGCTTTAATATTTGTCGTGCAATCATTATAGCCATCAAATACGACAGTAGCTCTGGGACCAAAATGTCGACGAACATACTGAACGTACTTATCAAAAATAACACTGAATGTTTCTTCAGTATCCCAAACAACACGGTGCAGTAAATATCCACCATCAATAATGTACGTCGCATTATCGTTGTTAATATCAATGTTTACTTTTTCGAAACAACCGTAAATGGCAGACTTCTGTGTTTTACGCATCCCGATATCATCAAACAACGATAAAGGGTACGGAGCTAATTCATATTCGAAATATTTTTCAATTTCATCCTGAAATGCTGCAGTAATACTCATGCGCTGGAACAATAATACAGGGTCAACAGGTATTTTTTCTTCATGAACTTTAATCGTGCTACTCATAGCTAAGAGAGGAACAACTTATTGATACCTTTTTTATAGGAAATTCCCTGATCTACAAATTATGTCTGGGGTAATTTTGCGATAAAACTTACCGTTTTCAAGAAAATCGCGAAAAACTCATTTTTTGGACCTTATTACCCCGCTAAAATTTTTTCCTTACATGGGATCGGTTGGGACTTTTAAGACAATGTTTATAATTATAATTTAAACAATTTTAAGAATTTTCAGCTTCCCCTGAATTTGTCGTGGGTTTACTGATTTTTTGGTCTAATTTGACCGGACTATATGTTTTTTATAAAATGCATTGGAATTTCTGTCCAAACTCCCTAGCCAGGCAAAGCCTTCTAGGTCTGCAGATGCTCAAATCTCGAAGAACTATTCATGATATAATTTTTGTGCGTGAAATTATGTGCTACCATATTAAATGCCCTACCTTACTGTCTTTAATTTTTATTTACGCTCCAACAAGACCGTTGAGGGAAAGACACCTTCTTTTTCAACCTAGACATAGAACAAACTAGGGAATGAATGAACTAATTTCAAGGTCAGTTAGGGAGTTCAATGAAATAAATGGACATCTTGATCTTTCACTTTCTAGAATAAAATTCAAAAATGATTTATTGTACTTATTTATAAGAATGTAATTTTCATTATTGTTTAATGTTAACTTTATTTACCTAAATAATTTTAAAGTAATCTGTGGAGCTTGTTACTCGTAGGTGAAATAAATAAATAAATAAATAAATAAATAAAAAGCTTCTATAAAACATGCATCGCATCTAAATACAAGATGAACAAAACTTTGTTATTCTAATAAAATAAGAACAAAATATGTTAGAGTAGTAAATTTCAATTATTTAGCTGCGCTAACTTTCGCCCAAATACTGATACATAGATTTTTTTCTTTTTTATATGTTTTGCATTTACTTAAGGGGCTATAAATAAATCTATTAATGATCAAATATAGTGTACATTAATTTTGAATATCTGCACATTAAGCCTGGTGAAGAATTTCACATTCGTGTAGTACAGTTAAAAAAAGAATCTCTGCTAGTTTTGGTAATGTTTCAGTAAGAAAACCGTCGCTTATAATTTTTAGAGCTCTTTTTTCAATTATGTTTAAAAGTCCTATAGTTGGTTATTGGTGTTCTTTCCTAGGTTTGAGGGGACAAATATATGATCACTTAATTTAAAATGGACTGCGATGATCGCACATACCTAAAATTGATAGCTTTCTAGTCTCCTCAATGAAAGTATCAGCCATTGAAAGTTGAAGTAGAGAAGGGTGACATTCTAGCGACATTAGACCATTTTGCGTGGAAGCATTAAGTTCTATATGGTTTATGATGACAAATATGTGAATTTAAAAACAAATGTGAAACGCTGAGGGTATTGTAGTCAACGAAACAATTTAAAGAAAAGAGGCTGGGATGCGACCCAAACTGATAGCTTCCCATCCTGTCTGTCGATTTGTCTTGCTTAAAAGTTTGTAGGTTTTCGTGTTTTGTTAAAAAAGTTCTCAGTTGAATTATTCTTTTAAAAACTACCAATAATATTTTGCATATAATGAAATAGTTTGATTTCGAAATTATTTTTTTGTTAATGAGATTTTTATAGTCGAAAACAAATTTTTACCAATTTTAGTAGCATTTCTTAAACAAAGTCAATATCTTCTATTGTTCACGAGATATCCAAAACCGAACATCAATTTTTACCAATTTTGCGTACTATTTTTTGTAGATTTTAATTTTTTATGAAAAAAACTGACTGTTGGATTTTTATAAAAAATGTACTGAACGTCGAAAACAATAGTTTCTGTGAGATAAAATAAGTTTGAAGCCAATATTTTTAGTTTTGAAAAAAAAACTGTCAATTCGATTTTTCTCAAAATTTTACCAGATGTTAAAAACAATTATTCTTCGTTGCACAAAAATATTTTTGAGATAAAATCGTTTTTTGTTCGTAAATTTTTCGAGGTAAATAATATTTTTTTTCAGTTTTTTTTTTTGAAAACTGTTAAGTGTAATTTTTTCCAAAAATATACTTGTTTGGTATCACGTTACAATATATTATATAAAATTTAATTCAAGTCTCTAGCGTTTTTCGTTCGTAAGATATTTAGGGCCAACCAAAATTTTCACGTTTTTTTTAAACTGCTATGGTAAAAAAACCACACCCACGCAATTTTCTTGAGAGCCCTTTTTACATCTTTCTGCTTTATTATCTGTATAACAAAATTTATTTGAAGTCGATATATCTTCTGGTTCTTGAGCTATGGAAGACGAAAAAAACGTCGCGAACGTACGGATGTACGAACGTACGCACAAACGCACAGACATATTTCTAAAAATCTTTTATTTCGACTCTAGGGACCTTGAAACGTCGAGAAATGTCAAAATTTTCAATTCGACAAATCGGACCCATTACAATAACTTCCTATGGGAATTTAACAAGGATCAGACGAAATCTTTTTTAAAAAAATTATCATTTTTACCAAACTTTATATTTTAATTCCAAGAGTACAGGCTTATCCATTTTACGGTTTCAAAAGTAAACGCAAATAAAACACATAAAATATTTGTTTTCATGATATTTCTTTTTTATTATAAATACTATATCATTTAAATGACCACCATGATCTTGGTGGCCAGATGATATCGCCACGACGAGAAATTACGCGGTCAGGAAATGACTCTTGCAATAAAACCATATTCGCTGGAGTTGTGTGGCATGTGGCACCGTCTTGTTGAAACCACATATTCTCCAAGTCGTATTCTTCAATAGCAGACAACAAAAAGTAGCTTGTTATATGACCATAACGCTCCGAATTAAAGTGACAGTGGTTCCATCATCGTTTTCGAAGAAGTAATGTCCAATCACATCTTCGGACCAAAGAGCGCACTAAACAGTGACTTTTTGTGGATGTAATGGCCTCTCTTCAATTACTTGAGGATTCTCAAAACCCCAAATATGGGAATTTTGTTTATTAACATACCCACCGAGCAGTGTTGCCGCTGAAAAAAATCAAAAAGGGTACAAAAAAGGGACACGACACAAAACATACGAAAATAAAAACTTAAATTCATTTAAAAAACAAAACAGTAACAACAAGTCAGTTGTTAATAACAACAAATACATAAATAAATTAATGGAAGTTAAGTCTTTCATTTTTTTAATATTGTCTTTCTGCATAAATAAACAAGATTTTTTTTGGAACCTAATTTTCCAACTTATTTTTGTTTTCAATTAAATTAAGAGCTGACATCATCGAATTGCACGTTTTCACATTCAGTCTATTCGTCAACTTATTTTTAATAAGGGTCAGCTTTGAAAAAACTCTTTCGGCAGAGGCACTGCTATGGGGAAGAGTAAAAATGTTTGTAACAAAGTTGTATACATTTGGAAACATAAATTCATCTAAATTGTTTTTACATTTCCCTATTTCATACCAGAATTCTTCAATATCATTGACTTGAAATGTGCTTTGAAAAGCCTTATCTTCGGATTTTATCTCAAGGAGTTTGTATTCCTCAATGACTTTTCCTGAATTGGATACCAGGTTTGGAAAACTGGAAACTTACTGTACATAGTTAAATTCAAGATTTTTTTTGACAACTTTGGGATCTAGAAAGTGCAATATCGAAAGTTTTTCATCATTAATATCTATTCTTTTTAGTATTTCATCAACAACATATTTTTTTTTGTTTAATTCTCAAAACAAAACCAAAAAATTGAACGTCTTTCAGCAAAACAAAACAACATAGATAACTGTTTAATTTTTCAAAACCACTCGATAAAAATTGTAGTGTTGTCCCTTTCTACTGTCATAACTCGAATTTCGATTCAAAATGACAACATTCAGTGGATAGTAATTTTTTCGAAGTATAAAAAGACAGCGTCCAGTACGAATTTTGTCGGAGTATAAGCCGACAGAGTTCAGTTCAAGTTCAGTATGAAACTTCGTTACCGATTTTTAAATAATTTACTTAAAGAGTGGATAAGATAAAAAATATCTTAATTTATTCTTGAAAATTATTTTATTACTAGTAAAATTGTAATTGTAAAAAGGGGCCAATTGGGCAATTTCTAAAAAAGTAGGGGCCACGGGGATCGAACGCAAAAAAGGGGCCAAATGGCACCTTTAGGGGACAAACGGCAACGCTGCTACCGAGTGAGAAATGTGCTTCGTCACTGAAGAAAATTGTGTTCGAAAAGTCGCCGTCCACCGCCTGTTGTTCCAGCACCCATTCGACGTATCTACGACGTTGTGAAAGGTCAGCTGGCTTCAG
The DNA here is from genome assembly GCA_920104205.1 of Eupeodes latifasciatus. Taxonomy (NCBI): domain Eukaryota; kingdom Metazoa; phylum Arthropoda; class Insecta; order Diptera; family Syrphidae; genus Eupeodes; species Eupeodes latifasciatus. The sequence goes on along the minus strand of OV049925.1, from coordinate 119,715,428 downwards.
TTGTTCTGTGAGCCGGACTTAATATGGATGCAGGTGTAGATCCAAATACAAAATACGCCATAATCTGTCGTAAGATAGTCCTAATTCCTGAGAACGACGAGGAATCGACACTTTCGGGTCTTCGGCATCAATTTCACTTACAGCAGCGATATTTTGAGTCGCACGAGCGAAAAGATGATGATGCAAGGGCCTAACAGTATCTGTAACCAATCGAGTCTCTTAAAATTTCTTTTCAATTGCAATTGCTTGCGTAGTTGGACGATTAAAGCACGATATGTGCCTGTGACAGAATCACCATTTTTGTAGTAGGTTTTAACAATTTTCCGTTTTATTTCTTATAAATGCAGGCGTACCTCAAGGGTCTGTTCTTGGGCCAATCTTATACATACTATATATGTACATCTGATTTCCAGAAAAGGGTATTTTTGCCAATGACACTTGCATTTACGTATCAGATTCACCTGTTTTTAATATATAATTATAAATGGTGATAAAGACTCAGGCTATCTTTTTCACAAGGAAAAGAAAGTCTTGCCTCTTACCCAATAACATCATCCATATCGATGGTAAAATAATTGAATGGGGTAATTCCGCTAAAAAATTGTAAATATAATAATATAATCAACGTTACAATAAAAACGCTTTATCCTTTCATTAATCGAAGATCCAAACTAAGTATTGAAAATAAAATACTTATATTTAAATCCATATTTAAAGCAATTATGTTTTATGGTTCTCCAGTATGGGGTAAATGTGCAAAAATACATATACATACAAAAATTGCAAAAAGCTCAAGACAAAATTTTGAAAATGATGCTCAACTTGCTTTGGCACTTTTCAACGAAAAAACTTCATTCTGTTAAAAATACTGAGTTAGTCCAAGATAGAATTTCAATGTTGAATGTAAAGTATATTTTTTCATGCCAAACATCAAAAAATTTCTTAATTTCTAATCTCGATTTTGGTCAATTTCTTAAAATTAATAAAAAAATCAAATGATTTTATAGATGCGTTTATTAAATTAATAAAATACAATTATTTACATATCGTTCTATTTTTATATATTTTAATACATAATCGGTCACTTATTAATTTAGTTGTTTATGTATTCATTTATTAACTTCCCATAGGAAGTTATTGTAATGGGTCCGATTTGTCAAATTGAAAATTTTGACATTTCTCGACGTTTTAAGGTCCCTAGAGTCGAAATAAAAGATTTTTAAAAAGATGTCTTTGCGTGCGTGTGTACGTACGTTCGTTCTTTCAAAAAATATTGTTGTCAACATCCAGTCAATTTTTGAAAGAAATCGAATTGACAGTTTTTGTACAAAAAATTAAAAACCTAAAACAAATTTAACAAAAGTTTGTAAAATTTGATTTTCGACTCAAATATCTTTTCAAAAATTTGAGATAATGGCTTCTAATTAATTTTAGCTTAAAAGAAATATTGTTTTCAACATTACGAACAATTTTGAGAAAAATCGAATTGACAGTTGTTTTACAAAAAATAAAAACCTAAAAAAAAATTAATAAAAGTTGGTAAAAATTGATTTTCAACTCAAATATCTTTTCAAAAGATATTGGCTTTAAACTACTTTTGTCTTTCAAAAAATATTGTTGTCAATATTCAGTAAAATTTTGAGAAAAATCGAATTGACAGTTTTTTTTTACAAAAAATAAAAACCTAAAATAAACAATACTAAAACTTCGTAAAAATTTACCTTCGACTAAAGTATAGCTTTTCAAAAATCACAAATATTGCCTTTAAACTTATTTTATTTCGCAGAAAATATTGTTTTCGATATTCAGTAATTTTTTTATAAAAATCCAACAGTCCGGTTTTTTATGAAAAAATAAAATTTACAAAAAATAGTACGCAAATTTGGTAAAAATTGATACATATAGACAAACTTTTAAGCAAGACAAATTTTTTTTTTTCAAACATATTATTGACATTAGTAAGGTATCGAAACCATATCTATGTAAATTGTGCAATTGTCATTTTGTAAGAAAAGATAAATTAACGCTAATAATAAAATAATAATTAACAATTTTTATGCGTTGTGCGAAAGTTAAGCGATCCATTTTCCTAAATATCAGACTTTCAACTAAAAAAAATTGGTTTAACAACTAAGTTTTACAGATGTCGAATTCCAGCCCTTTACTTTTAAAACCGCGAAATGGATATCCCGTTACTTCTTTTTTTTTTTAAATTTGTATTGAACAGAAAATTATCTTATATTTTTGTATTTTTACTTTAGATTTGGAAATTTTGAAAGACGGTTTTTTTGAAAATTATCACATCATGAAATTCCTTCAACTCAAAAATTAAAAGATACCAAAACATTAAAAAGATTTTACATCAAATTGAAAAATAAAATATGGACGGCTTTCTTTTAACCCAATTTTAAAAACTCTAGTTTTTCGAACTGTTTGTCTAATGAAGCTTGTTGGCAAAAATCAAAATGTGGGGAACTAAATATTGAATATCGTAATTTTAACAACTTACATAAATAATCCAAAACTATAAGAATCAATATATTATATTTCTACCAAAAACCTATTAATTTTCTACATTTGACCCCGCATTTGACCGGCTTCTGACCTTTTCTCAAAAATTATAAATTACAGTCAACAAAAAAAATGCTCAACCTCAAGTGGGAATAATCCGATCAATACTTCACCATTCACCACCCTCATATTGTTGTATTTATACGTTTGCTTACGCTTGCCTAATCGTTTCAAATAAAAGTATCGAATAACCATTAAAAAGGATATTTCAATAACTATTTATACGAGTAATAAAGGGAAACCTATTTTTAAAAAACCAACAAATCTTTTTCGTTTTCTTTCACATCTGCGTTACACCGTGTTTAAAAATTTTCAATCGTTTGACCCTTGTCCACGGGCCATCACGCATATCAAAAACATAAGAACAAAACAAAAATATATACACTCAGTTCAATTGGTCCCACACACATAAAGTATATGACGTGTTGTATAGAGAGGTACACTCAATATTGTAGTCTAAGAGTGAGTGTCCTTTCATCCATCCTTTTCATATAAAGGACAATCGGAAATAATGTCCTCTTTTGAAAATTGCAAACAATGGAATTGTGAATTTAGCAATAAATTCGATGACATTTATTGGATTCCTTTTCATATCAGCTATCGGGCTTGGGCTTGGCTCGGGTCTGTACTGGACTGGACTCTGGACTCTGGACTGTGACCAGCCCGGCTCGTGTCCTCTGTCCATTTTAATACGTATGTGTACTGTACAAGTAAAGTATGAATCTTTGTTGTGCTGGCTGGCTGATATGGCTGGTTGGTGGCTGGTATGGTATGGTGCTAACCAGGAAAAAGGACACTCGAGCGAGCAACACACAATTTTGATGTTCTGCCCCTGGAGCTATATTCCCTCCTGTCTCTTCCGAATATATTGAGTTGTTATAGATTTTACGAGGTCAAAAACAAGGTCGGAGGCTACACCTTTTTCTGATCAATAATTTGACAATACAAAGTGCCACACATCAGAATCGAAACAATGCAATGAAAACGCACCCATGGACCATCAGGATATGGCATACGACAATGACGACGACGATGGACAACGGACCACAATGTGATCTGGGTCCTATAGAGACCAGTGGCAAAAAAGGGGGTGGAAATTCGGTGACCCCCGTTTACGGACAAATGAATAGGGCAATATTCGAGTTGCGATTGCGAGTGAAAATAAATTTTCAATTTTGAAATATTACTCGAAGGACATTCGTGTTGTCTTTTATTGTTTTTTTTTTTCTTTTGTCAAAGAAGACCGATGATGAACATATGAGTGTGTGTTTAATGTCTGCCAGTTGAAGCATTTACGGAAATATTTATAGAATTTGATAGAGAGTCTCAATTTTATGGAATCGGATACACTGTGTCAGGGAATTAATGATCCACGAGTCGGTTCGGGTATGGAGTGGTTGGTGGCAGCAGTGGCAGCAGTGGCGGAGCTGGTATATAGAGGTATACTCATCATCAGGACACATATGGAAGTTGGGCGCACGTGGCAATGTTTGTATTTTTCTTCTTCTGATTTTGTGTGTTTTTTTCTATATTTTTCTAGCTTGCCGCGAGGGAGAAACGCGACTTCAGTCACTCAAACGACGACGATGACGACAGGAACGACCACCGAAAGAATAATAATGCACATGAATTTGATTGACGTTTTGAAATTTTTCATTCGCTTGCTTATAGGAGAGTTTGAAGAAATACATTTTGTTATTGTTTTTGCTTAAAAGACGGAAGACAGGAAGAAGACATATAGAATAAGTGGTTTTCTTCTGTACTATAGCTTTACATATACATAGTTTTTGCAGAAAGAAGCCATATGGACGACCCAGGCCCAGATAAAATGTCTATACAGTTGCTATAACTTATAGTCTATAGTGTCTTCTAGAAGAAGCCTTATACAATCAGTAATAGTTGTGTTGTGAAAATACAAACATTTTCATATGAGTTCATTTTATTTTGTTTTGTTTTATTTTTGGGGGAAAAATTGATAAAATTGTATATTGTATATTTAAGTGAATATTGTGTCGTTTGACATTTCACATTTGACATTAAAATTATGTACGGTTGTTGGATTTAAGCTGGGTAAAATGTATTTATTTTTGATACAAACATTTTGTATTGGGGACTGCTGTTAACATTGTTCATGAAATGTTATTTAATTTCAAGCTGCACAATTAAAATACATAATTTTGTTAAACCATGAATTGATTTGAGTCAGAACACCTTACCAAATAAGTTTAGCAGAGCTTTCTGTCTAGTAATAGTATACCCGTGGGGTGATGGTTAGTCAGCAGAACTGTCATGCCAGAGGTTTGGGTTCAAACCCTGCCTGTTTTATGAAAAGTTTTTGTTTCTCGGGTACTGCTTCTAGTGATGAACCGACAAAATCCTCCAAGAGTAATTTTTGTCATGAAAAGGGCTTTCTCAAATTAGCCGTTCGGATTCGTCTAAACCTGTAGATCTCATCCATACTTGACAACATTACTCGCACATATGATTGGTTGAGAGTTTTAAGTCACTATATAAGACCTAGTGATCAACGAGCTTTTCGCCACCTATCTATTCTGTCTGAGTAAATACTCAAAATCTTCTTCAATCGATATTCAATTCAAAATTTTGTAGATTGATGAAATGAATTGACTAAAATTTAAGCCAGGTCAAAAAAGGACAACAGTTTTTGTGGTATTTCCCAAAAGATTTGCTTAAACGTTTAATGTCAGAATGCTCTAAGCTAAGACCAATAACAAGCCTTCACAAATTACTAAATAGACTAGATGAATAATCTTCATAAGCTTCTAGAGACTAAACGAGTTACTCAGAAACTAAAGATCTTGCCTTAAACGTCTCTTACAAAAAATCTTCCAAAAGAGACTACCTTTTTTGATAGTCTGTCAAATCGACTGTCGTTTATTTAGTATTCAAGATGGACAACGTTCTGCACGCTTCGCCTCTTTAACGGTCTCACCAAAATAATTATTCGCAGTATCGCCAAACGAGGAACAAACACCGGTACCCATAAGTCCACCAAACGCAAAATCTGTCGAAAGCATACCCGCAAGATTGTGCAGTAGGTTCTGAGTAACTCAATTTTGGTTTTTCATAGCTCACAAGACTTGGGCTTAATGCAACCATTAAACATTTCTTGTGATCCAGGAGCTGAAAGACACCATAATCAACTATATGTGTTCGCTGTCAGGGCTTTAAAAGTCATGTTCGGCGATAAGACTTATTTCTGGATGAATGGGGACATCAAAAAACACAACTTTTAGTCCAAATGAGATATAAGAACATTTGATGTATCCAGAAAAAGTTACTTTTTGGTGTGCATTCTGGGCTGGTGGTGTTATTGGTCCACACAGCTCACGCACATGTCACATATTGAAAATTCTGAATGAACGATTTCAAGGCATTGGCCATTTCACGTGAAGATAATGTCAGATGACCATTGAAATCATTTAATTTCACCCAGTTAAACATTTTCTAGTGAGATTACCTGAAATCACAGTCCTATGCGAAAAAGCTACAAGCCACGAAGGTTTTCACAATTATACCATATCTATCAAATAAAGCCTATTTATGAATGAATTTAGAATAAGAGAGGCTAAAAATGACACAATTATAAAAATATTGTATTCCATAAATAAAGATATCAATAGGAGTGTCAAAAAAATAAAAATATCGTTGTTATTTCTCACCCATTTTTTTGTTTTTTATAATATAACTAGCGGACCCGACAGACTTCGTCCTGTCATAAAGATTTGTAATGTGGCAGTTTTTTGTTCCTACGTATTTTATTGTCTCCTGAACAGAACCGTCACCCTGGTCATAGGGCGTTGAGTATAAAAATAATTAAAAGGAACTTACATATATAAGGATTAAAAAGTAAGTAATCGCTTTATTGTTAATCATGTGAATCATAATTATTAACAGAAATTTATTATCATTCATTGTAATGCTTTGTGGTATACGATGTTTTTTGTTTGATTACTTGGCGAAGAGACAAACAAATCTGATGGTTTTCGAACACGGGAACAGGCAACATTCAATTGACCATGTGAGAAACATGGGTTTTCTAGATTAATACCACAAATACTTAATGATTGTCCCTGAGACTTGTTTATGGTCATAGCAAAAGCAAGCCGCACTGGAAACTGCAGTCGTTTAAACTCAAATGGAACATCAGTCGTAATTATTGGGATGCGCGGTATGAGAACATCTTCTCCTTTATACATTTCTTTGAGTATAGTTGATTCTATCACGTTGTTTAGTAATTTTTTTTATCGCTAACCGTGTACCGTTGCAAGGCCTGGTTGGTTGATATTTCGCAACATTATAACAATTGATCCAACATTTAATTGAAGATTGTGAGGTAGCAATCCTGGCAAATCCAGCGAGTTTAAAAATAGTTGACTACATCATCTTGGTTAGTAGCCGAATCAACTGATTTATATATCCTCGATTCGCTTGTAATTTGTTCTTTAATGTTAAAATTTAATTCATTTACATCTAGGTTTCTTGCAGCCAATATAGCTCGTTCGCTCAACCAATCATGATTTCTGTAATTTTGAGAAACATCTGGAAACACCTTTTGAATAAGTTCATCTTTTGATTGCGTTAACTGATAAAAACTTTGAGGAAAGTTAATGCAGCCAGTCAATATGTTTATATAGGAACTTTGCAATTAGCGATGTCAATGAGTTGTTTAGAGAATATGTTTCCAGATTGGTCATTTTGCAACTCGACACGCATATTCTGAAGTACTTTGACATGTTTCCACAAATTGGAGGACTTTAGACATGCATTGATTTCATCAGCTGGCGTTGATCGTGGAATCACTGGCAATGTTTGACGAAAATCTCCTCCTAATAAAATCATTGCACCACCAAATATATTTATTTTGCTTCGTAGATCTTTAAAGATTCTGTCTAAAGCCTCCAAAGATTTTGTATGTGCCATCGTACATTCATCCCCAACAATCAATGTACATTGCTGCAAAACCTTTGCCATTGCAGAGTTCTTCGAAATGTTGCAGGTTGGAGTTTCATTGCTTTGCATATTTAATGGCAATTTTAATGCTGAATGGGCTGTTCGACCACCTTCAAGCAAAGTTGCTGCGATTCCCGACGAAGCGAGTGCAAGCGTAATTTTATTTGTGAGCGAATTGTTGCTAATATTAATAAAATCAAAAAAGTTTTTCCTCTACCACCAAGTGCATCTAAGAAGTAAATCCCTCCAGTTTCATCATTTGTTACTCTCTCTTGGTTAAAAGCATCATGTATTGAACGATTGGGCGCGGTCAAGCCTAATGTACACCTACTATACATTGCTTAGACAACATCAGTGAGTGCATGTAATTTAATATGAACTTTATGCAATAGAAATTAAGCTGACATTGACTACGTTTTAGTTAGAAAACATTTGTATGGGAAAAAGAAAAGGGCTGTTTTTATGGTTTTTCCGCCAATTATTGGAATTTTTCTCGCCCTAAATACCATCCTTGAAATTCAACGAACATTTTAAAAAAAGAATTGGCCAAATTGGTCCAGGCGTTGTTGAGTAATGCGGTAACCAACATTTTTATAACATTTTTATATATAAGATTATAAAAGGCTCTTATCATAATAGACCTTACAAAAGTAATCAACTAAAATCCCACCATGATATGTTCTAATTTTCCAATTTTTCTGATATTCAATTTAACATCTTTAAGTTTTAGAAATTATTCTTGATAATTTTTCAGTATTATGAAAAATCAACAAACTCAAAATTCAACCTCCCAAGCAGTAACCATACATTTTGCAAAAGAAATCGTCTGCATTGTTCCAAACACCTTAAAAAAACTAGAAGTGCCCATAAAAAACACACTTGCTCTTAGGAGTCCAAGGACATTAGTTATGGTTGAAGTAAAAAATGAACCATTAAAAGAACACAAGGAAAACCATAACATACCTGGTCTTACCACTAAAATATGATCGTAAAGATAAAATATGAGTCCACATAAAAATAATAATAATTTCATATTCCATGCTGCATAAGGATCCTCTACCTTTAAATACCAGTATCTTATAGAAATACAGTTATATTTTCAATATTTCACAGTGGTAACCTTTCAAAATTTTATTACATAGATGACCTTGAACTTAAAGTACACAACAAACGCAGTGTGATACCCTTTTGTATAATCGGATAGTTTAAAAGGATATACGTTTAAGTCGAGTTTATGGACAAAAATATGAAGGATGTCGTTTAGAAAAGAAAAATACAAACCAAAGTGATGCTCATAAATAATATTTTTATTGTTTTTGATGTATTTGACGTCTCGTCGGTCCGAAAAATTGATGGATATAGGCAGACGTCAAACAATATCCTTTTTCCAAAGGACACATACATACATATATATTCCCTATTGTCAATTGTCAGTTTTGCAAATCCGCTTTGTTGAAAGGATTCAATAGATTCGAAGGATATACTCGTAGCATCTGGGATCTCTGTGTGCCTTCACAGCATTAGCAACTGGTTTTTAAGGACAATATAAATTTGCAAGGAAAAAACAAGAACTAACTCCCGCCCAGGTAAAGGTTATTTTGAAAATATTTGCAGCAATTAGCATTGTAAGGATTTTGTTATAATATTCAAAAGGATTACACCATAGGATTAAAACAAATTAAACAAGAAGAACACCGGAATGATTAATGAATTATCTAGTTTTTCAAATTGTTATAAGAACATAGAAGAAAGAGAATGAAAAAAAAATTAAAGAAACGATCCGCTTATTTTAATATCCTTGTATTAAGAACTTTAGCAAAGAAGACAAAAACAAAAAAAGAAGTCATTCAGATTCAGAGTTTTAAGATCCCAGACACTATTCAGAAAAAAAGAAATCCTTTCCACTTTACCTTCTGGAAAGTCATAATTAACCCAGGACTTTTTGAAGCGTATAGAATAAGTAACAGGAAGAAGAAGGATATGCAGAGTTCCGCCTTAAAAACACCATCAGAAAGAATAAAAGCAAAGTAATTAAGACAAAAAAAAAATATCATTGCTTTGCTTCTTTTTAGGTTTTAGTAAAAGCTATGGTCCTTTAGTGTGGTTCTGGCGTTTTTCACGATTCCTTGAGGCAAACGCAATCGCATTCTTAGCGAAATTAGATTTTTTTTTTCTTTTTTTGTCAATGGAAATGGACGCTGCGAGCTTGAAGTGTAATAACTTAAGAGAAAAATAAAATCTCGAAGGTGGGTGATTTTATTTTTTTTTTTGACATTCGAGAGAAAAGGACTTTCATAAAGGTGTGTGTTCGGAACTGACCAACAAAGAAGTAATTTCTTATCCTTTTTCCTTTGCGCGCTTGATTTTGTTTTTGTTTTTTTTTTTATAAAAAATGTTGAGATAAAGAAAGTTATTTCAAGCTGATTAAGCTTTAATTACGAAAAATCTTCTTTCTGTTGGCCATTTGTGATTTTTTTTTTAATCGGGTAAAGGTGTGTGTATATACTTTAGATGGTTTTTCTTTGTATCCTTTGAGAAAATGTTAATGGTTGGGTTTTTGAAGATGTAAAGGTCCAAATGGATGAAGTTGGTAGAATTTTTAGAGATTTTTCTAATAAAATTCTGAGGCTAATGGTGTTGAAAGTTTTTATTTGAAGGAATAAATTAAAGCAATAAGAAATGAATTGGAAAGAAAACGCTCAAAAATTTAGACAATCTTGTGCGATGAAGATCTATTGAGATGTTAAAATTTATAAAGTAAAATGTTAGATTACGGAATGTTACTTATTTTTAATTTTATTGAGTTTTGGAAATCCCGCATATAAATACAAATCTTCCTGAAAATTGCATTGTTAAGATTATAGAGGAAATTAAAATAAGGAGTGTTGATCAAAAATGAAAAAGATTTAGAATTAAATAATGTATGATTAGTCCTTATTCCAAAGAATTAGTATTATTTGAAAAATTATTTTTTTAAATTTGATAAGTTGAAAATATGGTTCTTAAATACAAAAATGTGATATAATTTGTTAGTATTGGGGTAAAGAATACTTAGAATCTGAAATTCCCTCTCGATTCCGACAAAAAATTGAACAGGCATAATTAAAACATTATGCTGGATACGAATTTTGTTCAAAAGACTTATACTCAAAAAAACAAGCATACAAAAACTAATTTTTAAATCAGTAACCAGCACAATGGGCCATTAAACTGGCCTAAGTGTGTCCGTTTCCATCCTGGACAGCCACTATAACCTATAACCTAAACAACATTTTTTAGTTTATTAAGTTGTGTAACATTCGCCAATTACAGACGATAAGTTTTAGCTTTGTCTTCGAATGATGCTCCCTGGTTTCAAAATCAACATAATTTGGACTTAATAATATATTATGAAGAAAATTTCTTTTGGAATAACCAACAATTTACTCTATCGCCTTCGGAAATTTTTCATAAAAGGGACATTTTTGGAAATCATTTAATTTTTGGGTGGATTTAGAGAAAGTCAATTTATAAAGGGTGGTTAAATTCTAAGGGCCGGTGTTGATTTTAAATAAGATACACATTATTTAAGAAATTGTTATCATTTCTTTTTAACTTCCCATAGGAAGTTTTGTAATCGGTCCGATTTGTCGAATTGAAAATTTTGATATTTCTCGATGTTTCAAGGTCCCTAGAGTCTAAAAGTGTGTACGAACGTTCGTACGTTCGGGAAGTCTTTTCGTCGTCCATAGTTCAAGAACCAGAAGACTTCATATAAATTTTGTTATACAGATAATAATGCAGAAAGGACTCTCAAAGAAATTGAGTGTGTGGTTTTTTTACCATAACAATTTTAAAAAAAAGGTGAACATTTTGGTTCACCTTTCTCACAAACCAATAACGCTAGCGACTTGAATTCAATTATATGTTATCCATTGTAACTCGATACCAGACAATTTTATTTTTGGAAAACAATCCAATTAACTTTTTTTTATAAATCAAAAAAACTGAACAAAAATATTTGTCACTTCGAATATTTTACGAACAAAAAATCATTTTATCTTCCAAACAATTTTATTGAACGAAGAATAACATTTTTGACATCTGGTTACATTTTGACTAAAAGTTAGTAAACATTGGTTTTCGACTCAAATATCTTTTTAAAAATTTAAGATATTGGCTTTAAACTAATGTTGTGTTATAAAAAATATTGTTGTCAACATTCAGTAAAATTTTGAGAAAAAACGAATTGACAGTTTTTTTTACAAAAAATAAAAACCTAAAAATAAAAAAAATTACTTTCGGCTCAAATATCTTTTCAAAAACTAAAAATATTGGCTTCAAACTAATTTGATCTTACAGAAAATATTGTTTTCAACATTCAATACATTTTTTTTAAGAATCCAAGAGTCCGTTTTTTCATAAAAAAATATAATCTACAAAAAAATTATACGCAAAATTGGTAAAAATTGATGATCGGTTCTCGATATCTCGCGAATAATAGAAGTTTTTGACTTCAAATTAATTTCATTCATCTAATTTGTATTTGTTTATATAAGAAATAAAAACTTTTAAGAAAGGCTACCAAAATTGGTTAAAATTAATTTTCGACTAAAAATCTCGTTAACAAAAAAAGATTTTCAAGTCAAACTAAAGGGTCCGCCAAATAACTTTTTTTTTAAAAAATGCTATAAAAAAAAACACTTAGCGAAGCGAAAACGCATTGGATGGTCAGTTGGCTTCATCTCCTGAACCAATTGGACTTTGTATGGCGTCATTCCAAGGTCTTTATGCAAAATTCGTCTCAATGATGTCTCCGAAATGTTCAATTGTTGAGAACGACGACGGTGAATTGATGTTGATGGCGCTTCACGCACACTTTCTGCCACAGCAGCAATATTCTTATTGATGAGGATGCTAGTTTCTTTCACTTTTTCCACAAGATAACGAACATACGGAGCTGACGGTGGTTCTCTTCTTCCAAAAACCGTACGCAATTTTCGCACACATTCTGCAACATTACCATGATTTTCAAAGTAATGTCGCAATATTTTCCAGCGTTGTTCAAGTGTACACACAACCACATTCGTTCAGCGGAAATATAAAACTAATTATCTGATGTCAAATCAGACATCAGCTAAGTGTTACCATTCACGAAATAAGAACTAGTTGAAAAAAAAACGTATTTCATCATATGCAAAATATTGTTGGTTATTTTAAAAATTTTTAGAACAGTTCAACTGACAACTTTTTTAACAAAATACGAAAACCTACAAACTTTTAAGCAAGACAAATCGACAGACGGGATGGGAAGTTAACAGTGTTGGTCGCATCCCAGCCTCTTATTATTATAATAATATTGGTATAGTTCAATTATGTATGGAACAAAATATCGGCCAAATGAGGGCCACGACCTCGGCGACACACCTCCATCCGATATTCAAAATTTTCGATGACGCTTAGGCATAATTGAGGTTCTTTAACGTTAATGTGATGAATCATCTCATCCTTTAGCCCTTGAATTATTGCTGCTTTTTCGACTTACACCTTTTCTTTCAAATAGCTCCAAAGAAAGAAGTCCTACGATCTCAAAACACATGATCTTGGCTACCAATTGGCATCGCCACTACGTGAGATAACACGGTCATTGAATTTTTCAAGCCTAAGAGCCATTGTTTCGTTTCCTGTGTGGCAAGTGGCACAGTCCTGTTGAGAACACATATCGTCCACATCCATCATGTCTTCCGATTCGGGCTACAAAAAGTTCCTTATCATATCACAATAGCGAACACCATTCACAGCAACTGTCTGACTGACCTCATTTTGGAAATAAATACGGCCCAATGATGCCGCCAGCCCATTAACCGCACCAAACAGTCATTCTTTTTGGGTGCATTGGTTTTTCGACAATCACTCTTGGATTCTCATTCGCAAATCTTCTTATTGTTGAATCCTCTGAGGTGAAAATGTACCCCGTCACTGAAGATAATTTTTCGTTTCGCCAATAAGTTTTGAAAATATTTTAAATGATATTGTTTTTGAAAATTATTTTTTGATGTACTTATATCTATTATGTTTTAACCAACCGAATAACCAGATTCACGCCGGGCTCGGCGCTAAACAGGAAACATGTACAACTCAAGAGTTGAACATAAGTTTAGTAGAAACGTTTTGTCCCAACCAAAGCCTCTAAATGTTTTACATGTATTTTTTTTTTTAAATTACACATTTCTATACATTTTAGTACATCATCATGTTTTTCATATTTTGATAACTTTTCCAAAGCTACATACAGTTGCAATGTCCAAAATCCTTCCTTTGAATATTTAAACAATGAGAAAATAATAATTAAACGTAAATAACATTAATTTTTATAGATCACAAATCATTATGACATTTTTTAACTGCCAATCAGCATTTTAAGAATCTCTAGTTAGTCTATATGTAGGCACTCTGTAAAAAATTGGTTACCTACATTTAACTAAAATTGAAACCAAGTCTTTGTAATTTTGATGATCTTTTATAGGTCCATAGGTACTTTTAACTGCTCCTTCAATGTGATTAATGTACTGAGCAATATGCCCTGAGGAAATATCATTTCATTTAATTCTTCTTCAATAACATCCGGTCACATAATATCTCTACCATATACGAGTTATATGCCTTTAAGCCAAGACGACTTACGGTCGATTAAAATTATTCGCGGTATTCAAAAAAGAATTCAAGTTGCAACTTTAAAATCAGCATCAGACTTAAAGTAGTTAGCAGAAGTTGAGTATAGGTAAATCAGAATAAGCACTAACATTCGATGTTGATGATGATGATGATGGTCGATAATGGCATTTCTGCTAATTTTATGGAGTCTGGAAGTCACGCCTAGTTATGAGTGATCAAAACTTTATTTTAAAGGATTCTTTTAAGAAGGCAAGACGACTGTACATAATATTATGACCTCGCATCAGAAACAGACATGTGAGGGAGTTTATATAGCGAAACAAATTAGGAGTAATAAGTTTTCGAAGAATCAATCTTTGATTTAGCCGCGGTTACTAAATTGATGAATTGGAAGACTTTGTACTTTTTTTTAACGTAACATTTAATTTCATTGAACTTTATGAACTTAATATCTGTTGAAAGAAGGCAGTTGCCCGAAGCCTTCTTTGATAATAATCTTTTGCCAAAATTTTAAAGTACATATTAAATGTAGTTAAGAACTCAAAAATTGAAAACAAAATATAAAATTGCTAACAAATTGCTTAAGTTCTCGTGAATTTTCTTTTATCCCCCTTAAAAATAGTTGATCCTATATCTAACTTACTGTGATATGATATTATTTCACACTTGAGATTTAAAGCCATAAAGTTACATGACCTTAACTCAGATCATAGGAAACTTTTTATGATTCCAAAAATTAATCTAAAAACATAAAACCAAATAGATTAAGCTCTTAAAAGAACTTAAAACGGCTTCATTACAGATTCATTAAGACAATAAGATAACCGAAATAGTCTCAATTACTACACACAAAATAATTATTCCTTAAAACTTCATTATTTCCCTTCGACATAATATAATGTACGTTAATGACCGCATCTAACGGATGTGTGTATGAAGATTAAAATCTTTTCTTCCATACAAAACTTAAATCTAGCTAAGTAATTTCTTTTTTTTTGTATTTGCTTATGATCGACTTCTAAAAAATATAACTTGGCCTCAACAGCGAAATCGTGTAACCTATTTTTTGATAGACAATTTTATTTGTATTTTTGTGTAGGTATACGTTTTTATCACAGGCCAAAAACACAAGATTCAAAGTATACAATATCTCAATAAGTTTGCGTTCTGAATTCAAATTCAAAATAACGACCAAATCTAAGATATGCGTCGTCAATGTTCAGTTCATTCATCAGTAATTCATCGGTTCACAAACTCAAAGTAATAAAAGTGCGCGAAATAAATAAAATTAAATCAGAATACAAAATCTAATCTCAAATAAACTAAACGTGAGAGAGTACCTACGTTTTTCACTATGCTCGATTTTGATGGTTTTCTAAACGAACAGAAAAATTAGGCACTTATAAACACTTTCATAAAAAAAAATACAAACGTTAAAATTCAAATATTTCCGAAATAACGGTGATGTGAATAAAATTAGATCATTTTGTTTTCAGTTTGCTTTCCTTTGATTTCTTTGATTATTTTTCTGTCCAACTCATGATTTTGTCGTGTTTGTTTTTATTTTCGATTTGAAAAATAGCTTGGATGGAATATTTGATTTTTTAGGATATACCTACCTACCTTACTTCTATAATTTGCCCCCTCCCCCTTTTCAAAGCACGCACTTTGAAACGCATTCTGAATAATTGTTCTTTATTTAGTTGATTTTAGAATTCATTTAAGATTTGATATATATAATTTTTTTTTTTTTTTTGTTTGGTTCGTTCTGATTTTATTTCAATTTTTATTGTTTTTAAGTTTAATGAGTTCAATTTAGATATACATTATATACTGTATATTCTATATGTATAGTGATGTTTTGAGTAAGGGACAACTGTTTTCGAAGCAAGCATATACCATGCTTAAAAGGAAAAAGGGCAAAAGCCAACCCTAGGTCGTGCTCTGATTTAAACACTTTGTTTATAAGAAACGTGCGTTAATTTTTAATTAAAACAAAAATACGAGTACCTAGAGGTATTTTAGTGTTTTGTTGAATTTATAAGGTAATTTTAATTTTACTCATCTATGAAGTTTCGGCTTCTGTAAGCATACACAAAACCTTTCTTATAGGTGAACCATGAACTTCTCATTTCATAATGAATATTGTATTAAATTTATATTTTTAGCAAAAAAGTATAAATATATTGTTTTTTACTTAGAGTGTGAATTTTTCTTAGGTGCATGACTTCAGACGCTCAAGGCAATTCCATAAGAAAACGTTCCCAAACTCATTTTTAAAGAAAAATGGTCCAATTATAGAAAAACTTCATTTCATGTTTTTTGTTCATATGATTTGTTTCTACAATATTAAAAATAATTGGTACAATAAAAAAATTCAAAAACAGTAAAAAACATTTTCAAAACCATAGATTTTTTTTAAAAACATTGTCAAAACTATAGACTTGTGTGCACTAAATAAACTGTCAAACATCTACAACTTCCAACTTGCTTTATTGATTAATCTATATATATAAAAATCAATGCCACTTTTCGTTGTAATGTTATAACTCAACAATGCCTTTACCGATTTGGCTAATTTTGGTCTTGAATTATTCGTGGAAGTCCAGAGAAGGTTTGTACGTAGAGAAAATTAAAAAAAAAATCTTGAAAAAGTGTAAAATCAACATCTTTCTATACTTCTATATACAAACAATTTGTACTAGGTAATACTTAAAAACCAATTTGAACCTTTGACAATACAATCGAAGACAAAAAAGTAACGTTAGTTCTGTCAAACAAATTTAATGTCATCATATGTCATTTCATTTTATCAGCACTAATTATTGCTTTGTTGTGTTTATATTTTCCAAACTATTGTTGAGTTATTGCTTTGTGTTTATATTTTCCAAAATACTGTTGAGTTGTTGAGTGAAGATAAAATGCCACGAGCAAGACGACCAAACATAGGCCGGCGGACGCGTAATGCAAATCAAATGGTTATTAAGACGATCTCAGATTACAGATGAACGCGCACAAGCTAATGCATCGCAGTGTGAACGTACTGCACAGAACAGATCTGTTGACCCTGTACCTGTACTTAATCACAAATACATCGTGCTGTTTTGGATGAAATGCTGCGTGCTGGTACATGTCAAACGTCGAGGCAGTTTTTGAGTAATATTCAACAATACAATTCGGCATTTCAAATGACTTCTTTTGGTGCTACTAAAATTATAAGAGATTTTTGTATGCTGTTGAGGTAAATACCTCAACAGGATTGTTCCATGTTTATATCAATCTGAATCATAAAGTCTTACAAATTCTGATTCAACATCTACCTAAAATTGTATACATGTTGCAGATTCAGGGCCAGATTTATCATCAAGCTGGTTCGTTATTGCCATACCCCGACGCTGATCATCAATTTTTGCAAATTTATTTTATTGGTGATGAAAATCGTGAATTGGATCAACGTTGTGCAATTGTTTCAAATACAAGACGAGAAATTATTCGTGAGCTACAAAAGTTTTTCCATCAGCATAACGCATTAGTTCAATTGTTCAAAATTGCTCTTGATCGTATGCCATCGGATAATCACAAAATTGTAATAGCACCAAATTGAATATTCAACAAAAACATGTATATGACACAATCATGCAAGCCGTTTCCAATAATGCAGGTGGATTATATTTCTTGGATGCACCTGGTGGTACAGGCAAAACTTTCGTTGTATCATTGATTTTAGCGACTATTCGTTCGGAACAGAAAATTGCATTGGCACTTGCATCTTCGGGAATTGCTGCTACATTATTAGAAGGTGGTCGGACCGCACACTCTGCATTAAAATTGCTATTGAATGTACAGGTGATTGAAACTCCAACTTGCAATATTTCGAGAAATTCTGCTATGGCAAAAGTTCTGCAATTAACGTCAATTATTTTATGGGATGAGTGCACAATGGCAAATAAAAAATCAATAGAAGCATTTAATCGAACAATGCAAGATTTAGGCGGTAATCAACAGCTTTTTGGTGGTGCTCTGATATTGCTGTCAGGGGACTTTCGTCAAACATTGCCTGTCATGTCTCGATCAACTCCTGTTGATGAAATAAACGTCTGTTTGAAGTCATGAGTTCTTTGGAGATATGTACGAAAATTGACACTGAACATTAATATGCATATTCACCTACATAATGATGCAACTGCCCATGAGTTTTCAAAACAATTGTTAGAAATTGATGATGGCAAAATACCAATCGACAGTACCAACGGATCACTTTACCGAATAATTTTTGTACAATTGCGCAATATCCTAGATGAGTTGATTGAATGTGTTTTTCCGAATATTCTTCAGAATTACAGAAATCATGATTGGTTGAGAGCACTCGCGATTTTAGCACCGAAGAACATTCATATCAATGCCATTAATATTCAAATTCAAGCAAAACTTCACTTTATCTTCACTCATACTCATATCCTTAGTCATCCATCCTCAGTCATCCTCAGTCATCCTTAGTCATCCTCAGTCATCCTCAGTCATCCTCAGTCATCCTCAGTCATCCTCAGTCATCCTCAGTCATCCTCAGTCATCCTCAGTCATCCTCAGTCATCCTCAGTCATCCTCACTCATCCTTAGTCATCCTCAGTCATCCTCAGTCATCCTCAGTCATCCTCAGTCACCCTCATTCATCCTCAGTCATTCTCAGTCATCCTCTGTCATTCTCAGTCATCCTCTGTCATCCTCTGTCATCCTCATTCATCCTCAGTCATCCTCAGTCATCCTCAGTCATCCTCAGTCATCCTCAGTCATCCTCAGTTATCCTCAATCATCCTCAGTAATCCTCAGTCATCCTCAGTTATCCTTAGTCATCCTCAGTCATCCTCAGTCATCCTCAGTCATCCTCGGTCATCCTTAGTCATCCTCAGTCATCCCCAGTCATCCCCAGTCATCCTCAGTCATTCTCAGTCATCCTCAGTCATCCCCAGTCATCCTCAATCATCCTCAGTAATCCTCAGTCATCCTCAGTCATCCTCAGTCATCCTCAGTCATCCTCAGTCATCCTCAGTCATCCTCAGTCATCCTCAGTCATCCTCAGTCATCCTCAGTCATCCTCAGTCATCCTCAGTCATCCTCAGTCATCCTCAGTCATCCTCAGTCATCCTCAGTCATCCTCAGTCATCCTCTTTCATCTTCACTCATATTTGTTCTTCCTAACTCATCCACGCTTGTTTTTACTAAACCGCCTGAAAAGCCGATATCTAGTAATTTTTAGGTTTTCAAGCTACGAGTACTTAAAATCACTCGAAAATCTAAATTTGTAATGAAAATATCTTGAAACTCTGGATGACACATATTATCAGCCAAACCACTGACGTATTCACTATATTTATGTGTTAAATGTCAATATAATTCAAGTGTACCTATATAAGTTTGGGCAATTTGTTACTTTAGGCTTAAAACCTTTCATAAGAATTGACTGCATTTCGATTAAAAATAGAAAAGAAAATAATGTTTTCTGATGAGCAAAGTTGAAAGCGATGCATTTTCTGCATGAGTTTCTTTCTTTAAATAAATTGTATTTCCAAAAAACTCAGTTTTAAATATAATATTTCCGCTCCTACTACCTATATATATCTTTAAAAATCCTTGACATTACCCTGAAGTTTCCTCTTATAAATAGTTTCCATATTTTCAGCCCCTCTATAGTTATACCTATATAAGCATCCACCTGAACAACCAACCACAATTTTGCCTTGTACTAGATTCAAGATGCCATCATCAATGCCATAGATTTATTTTCTTCCACCAAACAACATTCAAAATGGCGTATAATTATTTATGCAAATTATCTACAAAATCTCCATATTGAAAAATTTTCAAGTTATTTGATTCAATTAAAACCACCCACCATTTTATATACCCATACGTCGCTCGTACCTCGTATACCAACAACCCTACGCACAACAACGTCACAAGCACAACCCATATAATAACCATATGCGTGTGTAAGCATTTAATGATATGTGATGCGAATAAGGTGCAAATATGCTTCACAGAATATTTTAAGATCATTGATTCTTTTTCTTATGTAAGTATGTTGAAGAAAATGAAACCATAAACCCTCCACCCCACCAAAATTAAATACAGAAAAAAAAGAAGAAAATATATTCATGAATAATTCCATATAATGAAATCATAGACATTGAAGAAAATAATCTTCCACAAACCTCTCATCCCCCAAAGACGACGACGAGCGACGCACCGTGTCGTATTCGTCTTTAATTTCGTCGTCGTTTTCTTGTGTCTAATTTCTTACCACAAGGAATTTCAAAAACTTTACAACTCTCAGTGTAAAAAGTTTTAAGTTAAAAGTGTGCCACACGCATTTTGACGACGACGACGTCGATGATGGGGTGGGTGATGGGGTGATATGTTGGGGTGGTAATGTACACGCGCATAGATAATTACTGAAATTTCAATTTGCTGTTACGGTATTTTAACGAAATGTCTAGAGGTCGTCTTTTGAAGGAAAAATCAAGCCTATTTTTGAAAGAATCAATAAAGTACATACTTTCGAAAATTTGAGGAACATTTTTAAAAGTAACTTAAATTGGTTGGAAATAAAAATTAGTCCTCTTGTTCGCATAAAATAAAAAAAACTATTTAAGAACTAAATGTCAAACGTTTGGCATTTATTTCTAATCTTGAAACATAACTTGTCTTCATTAAGATTGCTTAGAGCTTGCAATAAAAAGGAAAGTTGCAACATTCAAGTTTATAAATCGAATTGTGCAAATATTCTCCACATTATTTTTTATTTTATATTGTGCGCGGACTAAAGGGGTTATGAACACCCTTATAATGATTCAACACAGTGAGAGCAATTAGGAAAGGAGGATAGGATTAAAAAGGTGAAACCGATGCACATTGGCTTTCAATGTCTGCACATTGTAATGAGTGGGAAATATTGAGCCTGGTAAAGCATTCCACATTCACGTTGTGCGGCTTAAGAAAGAATCTCTGTACTTAACAGTATGTCCGAAATTGGGCTCAAGGGTAAACTGATGGGCATTCCTAGCAGTACGGGTATTACGGTTGAATTGTTTAATGGGAGGAATGCAACGGGCTATCTCACTATAGAGACTAGAGCATTGTTTATAAAAGAGAAGCAATTGTCTCAGTAAGAGAACGATCTCCTATCATTTTTAGAGCTCTTTTTTTTAATTCTATCCAGAAGACTTAAGTACGTTATTGGAGCACCAGCCCAAATATGAGAGTTATACTCGAGTTTTGGACGAATAAAAGCTTTTTTAATTATAGCCGGATCAGAGGGGGTAAGAAACTTCTTGCATCGTAGCGTCCGAGAAAACCTACAAACTTAGCAGCATAGTTGGCGCTGTCAAATATGTGATTACTCCACAGTGGTTTGTGATGCACATATGTACCTAGGATTGATAGTTGTTCAGTCTCCTCGATGCAAGTACCACTCATAGAAAGTAGCATTGGGGAAGGGTTACGTTTTTGCGACAGTAGTAGTTTTTGAAGCATTCAATTCTACACGGTTTTTGATTTTCCATTGAACAATGCTGTCAAGATCAGAATTTAATGAGCTTATCATACGCTGCCGTTTAAGTTCCACATCCGAAGAACAAGGATAAGAATCTAAAAACGAATATGAAAAGCAGAGGGTACTGTCATCAACGAAACAATTTAGTGGGTTAGAAGTTTCAGACAAAAGATCAATTATAAAAATAAGGAAGAGTGTCGGAGACAAAACGGAGCCCTGGGGCACACCAGCATTTATTTTGTGGATATCAGATTTGAACCTTTGAACCCTTCCAATACTTCTTGAATTGAAAGGTCCGAAAGGTAATTTCTAACCCAACAAAGAAGAGATTCATCAATACCAAAAGCACGCATTTTCATAAGAGAGCTTGATGCCAAACTCTATCAAATGTCTTCGAAATATCAAGTCCAATCATCTTACTTTCTCCAAAACAATGTAAAGATTTGTTCCATTGTTCGGTGAGATAAATCATGAGTTCACCAGTGGTGCCGGTCATTAAAAAGCTTCCGTTCTTCAAGATATTTGTTAAGCTGAAAATTGATCAGCGTTTCCATGGCCTTGGAAACAAGGGACGTAAGTGCATTTGGACGATAGAGGGGGAGGAGGATTTGCCTTTTTTAGGGACAGGCTGGACAAATGCAGTTTCCCATCCACTCGGAAAGAGACCTGTAGAGTAGGTAAGATGGAAAAGTTTACGCAGTGGTTTTGCCAGCGTTGAAGAACACCTCTTCAGAACAATTGGGGAGATACTATCCGGGCCAGCGGATTTGTGTAAGTCAAGGTCTTTCAGTACTCTTACAACTGCACGAGTGCGAAAGAAGATTCGTACCATAGAAACGTTTACGCTTTCAAGTACAGGAGGAGTCATGTCACTCATTGGCAGAATCGAGTTAACAGCAAACTGTGCTGCAAGCAAATTGGCTTTATCAGTCGAGCTTATAAATGGAGTGTCATTGAAAACGGGCATAGGAACTGACAATGACGTAGTGTTACGCACATTTTTTTACAAATGACCAGAAATTAGTACTACCTTTGGGACATTGTAGTATTTTTTGCCGTAATTTCTGGTCATGCAAAAATTAAATGCGTCGAATATGTCCGTTACAAATCTTTCTTGCTTGTTTGAACTTATTCCGGTTTTCCTCAGTAGGGTTGGCTTTATAAATCCGGAAACTTAAATCTTTGATCCTAATAACCCCTTTACAGCTGGAATCAAACCATGAAGAAGTCGTTGAGACCATTCCAGTTGGCTTTAATTTGGTTTTAAAATAAGAAATTAAATGCTTTGCATAAAACTTCGCTAACATAGCTTCCTTTTGGAAGTTTTTGTAAGCTAAATATGAATTTTTCGGGCTTCGAAGAATAAATACGTATGTATATGAAATTTTATTAAATATATAAAATTTAAATTGTCAAAATAATGTATTTGCTTAAAGTTCTAAACATTTTATAAGCTTAGGCATTATTTTACTTCGGTAAAGCTTCTTTTTGGAATTATTAAGTAAAAAAAAAAACTAGTGCTTAAAAGAAAAGAAAAACTTTTATATGTTATAATTTTTTGCATGCTATTTTAGTTAAAACATAAAATTTTAAATTAAAAAAAGAACAATGTACGCAAAAGGAATTTGCATACAATTTAACATTAATTGAAACATAGTTTGTTTAACACAAAGTAACTAATTTCAAATCATGTTTTTTATTTATACTCCTTTCAAAAACAAGTTATTTCAAACTTATTTAATTAATAATATAATTCCTAAGCAGATGTTTTGTTTTTGCAAAAATTTGATAAGTATTTTTAAATTAACAAATTTAAGATTCCTATACATTTTTATTTGTTTTAACATTCAATCAGGATTTGATCAAATTTTATTATGTTATTATAGTAGAAATTAATGCGAGATCTCTTGTTGATTTTAAAATTATCTACCAATGTATTCTTTCTTAGAAATGACTTTCTAATGGTTTTTATAACTTTATATTGAATATAATGTTGATTTAATTTGGAATATATGTGTTTTTATATCCACTTTCGAGTGAATATTGTTCATTTATTAGAGGAACGTGTCATAAATATACACTTTAAGCCATTTTTGTTCAGTCAACAAATTCAGTTATACTTAATTTAATTCAAAGAATAGAACACGCTCATAATTGTTTTATTTTATGTTTAATATTATGCAATTTCTAAAGACAAACAAATAAAACAAACAACGACAACAACATCAAACTCATCATAGTCCACTGGGGCGTATACGTAATTTTTGTTTTGCTTAAGTGAATTCAAATAAATATTATCCACAGCATGTTCTTATGTACATTTTTAATTATTTAAGTTATTAAAATATTATAACTTCTTAAAAGAATATATTTTTCTATTTACCATTAATTTCCAACAAAATTAAGGATATTATAACGTTAGTGAGCTTTGGTAAGAATTTTAATAACAGCAGAAAAAACTAAATTGGTTCTTCTACAATAAAGAAGCCTATCTATGGCTTCAATTAAAACTATACAAGTTTAATCCATCACATTAGAAAAATAATATGTTCCAATGTGAAAATAAAGGAAGGAAAACATACCGCGGATTACAAAATGTATTATTATGCTATTCACCAACTAAGCCACAATCTAAAGTTGTAAATATGTGTATACAATTTACACTATACTATACGAGTATCTTCAACTATTATAGGTACCTACCTATGAAATACAAAATAAAAGTTTAATTATAGATAGAAAGTTTTAACTTACATTTTTTTATATACATATATAAGCCTAACAGGTCTAGGTATCTAGTATTTAATATGGTCATATATGTACATATCTACATTGTGTATCCGTAAAGATATTGCAGTGACCTGACGAATGGTGTGGTATTGCATGTTTTTATAGCTTTGAAAATAAATCGCATTTAAAGGGATTTACTATTTTTGTGCTGTGTATTCTTTTTTATTTTTGTTTATAGGTACATATCAGTACTTATCTACCTAGTTGTAATGTTTAATTAAATTAAAATGTAATTTTTGTCTTTATTTTTATGTATACTAGATATAGGTACCTATATTCATGATATAAAAAAGTGTTGAATTTCATTAAAATAGTTGCTACTATTCATGTGTTATAACAACTTTTATAAGTCTTTATCTTACATATGTTGTTATGGAATAAGTAATCAAAACAGAGTTATTATTTACATTAAAAATACAGCTTTATTCAGTTTTCATGTCCTAATAAAGTCTTTGATTTTAGCAACGAACATTTTTAACAAATCACAGCTAGTTAAATATGTGAAAAGGCTTTCAAATACGATCTGAAAGATTTTCCGAAATATGAAAGTTTAGGTATTTAAAATTCTTTTGATTTTTTTTTTTTTTTTTTTAATTAAAAATTGTACCCGTTGCATTAAAATAGTTATATTCAGATAATCACGATGAAAGTCCCAGAGTAAACTCGATTCAGCTGTTTTCAATGTAATAATTTCATACTATCCACAATTTTTGAAAATAATTTCTTTTTAAATTAACATACATTTAGATCCACTATAGCACCAAGACTATTTTAAAATAAGAAACTACACAGAATAGGTTTCAAAGAGAGCAAGAAAAATACGTCAAAATAATTAACATAGATTCTTAAACAATTATTAGTGCTAAAACATTTTTTTTTAATTTGTTTGTAAACTCAATATTTTTAAAGTATACATGACTTCGTAACATTACTGATATTTAGAAGATCAAGTACACCAATGAGTTGGAAGATTATTATTAAGTAATTTATTAATTTATTTACATTAATTTACAAAATTTGTATACAATTTTTGAATTTAGATGCTATGGCTATGCTGTCAGCCAGGTTGACAAAAACAAATAAGAATATTTAAATTTGTGTATGTTTTGAATTTAATAGAATTCCTATCAATAACAATCTATACTTGTAAATATCTTTCAAAAATGTACTTAATATTTTCCAATCATGCTCGTTAAGGATGTTTATAGTCTCTTGTAGGGTAAGAGTATTTTTCCCGAAAAAGTAGCGTCTTTGAGTTTTGAATATTGGACAGATACCAATGAAATGTAGACAATCTTCTTTTGATTTTGAATTGATTAAAACTACCCTTATAAGGACTTCCATTTAAGTTGAGAACTTCACATCTTTGCTTTAAAGATTAGGGATATCTCTTCATAACTCAGTGAATCCTTGAAATAGTTTCTCGAACCAAGATTATAGCTAAGCTGACTGTAGATTATTCTACTGAATAAGTCTTGAGCTTCTTCTATCAGTGAATGCCTCTTTATGTCCTCATTTTTCTCTATGATGCTGTACATTTGTCCTTTCATATGGTTTACGTTGCTGAAATCATCATTCAATCTCACTCCACACTCATTGCCAATAGATTGCTTAGTTTTTTCGAAAGTCTTGTGCTCTGATGGTTGCTGCAGACTTTGATGATGTAGTCAGCTTGAGACTTCAGGGTGCTTGTTAGAAGTTTTGGAAGTCCTGTTTCTAAATATATGGCATAACTAGGCGTATTCAGAGGTAGGTTGAAAAGTTTCTTTATAAAATTTCTATAAAATTTTTCGATTTCTTCATATTCTTATGATCCCCAATCCTGAGCAGAGCAGCATACAAGAGAGTAGATTTCACTACTGAATTAAATATTTTGTATTTTGTAGATAAATTAATATGTTTGTTAGAGAAGATATTTTTCCATGTTAAATTTATCAAACTTTGTGAGCTTTGCGCTTTCTCTGATAAATTAATTTTGAAATTTAATGTTTGATTCAATTTCAATAGTAACACATTCACGGTGCAGCTAGCTATTCTTATTCCCCCAGGAAGTTCACCCGCAATATCATTTATAAATAACGAGAACAAAAGAGCGCTAAGTGGGCATCCTTGTTTGACTCCTGTGCTGGTGCTAAACCATTCTGAAAAGCTTACTCCAACCCAAACAGCAGCCTTCGTACCCGTGTACATCTCTCTAATTACTTTCAGGAACTTTGTAGATATACCAATTTGTGTCAGCTTATAAATAAGAGAATTCCTATTGATTAGGTCAAAGCAGCTTTAAAGTCAACGAAAAATGCGAACACCTTTTTGTTACGTGCTTGAAACGCTTTGACTATAGATGATAGTGTAAAAATGTGATCGATCGTTGAAAATTCTTTTCTGAAACCAGCCATTTTTCGAGCCTTACAACTAGTATACTGCAAATTATTTTTGCAATTACATTCATGAATTAAATTCCTCTTTAATTTTCGGGTGAGTCTAGTGAGCCTCTTTTATGTATAGGGAAAATAACGGATTTTTTTTAACGATGAAGGTATATCGGCATTCATAAAGATTTTATTGAAAATAATTTTTAAATGGTTGAGAAGCATAGGGGTTATATTTTTAAGGAATTCGTAAGGAATTCCATCTTCACCAGGTGCCTTATTGTTTTTTGCTTTGTTTAAAACAGCTGCAATTTCTTCGCTTTCAATGTATTCATCTAATATTTGGTCAGTGATTAAAGGATCCGCTGTGAAAGTTGTAAAGCTGGAATCATTGGAGAGAAGAAGCTTAAAGTGAGTGGCAAGGGTCTCGGTAGAAATACCCGCACCTGTTGGTTCCGTTAATTTCTTTCGCAATTTTCCAGAAGTTTTGGGTTTTTAGTTAGGCCTAGTTCAGTTGCTTTTTTATTATCATAAGCGTATTTTTTTTTGCATACATAACATTTTATAACTTGCGTTCTCTTCCAGATTCCAGCTTGTCAATTGAAGATCATTTGATGAGCGCAGTGCTTTTAGAAGTGCAACCGATTTTTCCGAGCTTTTTACGAGTAGCAGTCATAGTCAAACCATTTTTGCTTAAATTTTAAGTTGGGTGAGAGTGATGTTATGCGTTGAATTTCGTATGTATTCAGCCAACTTATTAGTGAGAACTTCCGGTAGTTTTGATGAAGCGTTGCTGTTTAAAAGAAAGGAATAAGTTGGAAGATATTTTGTTTCTATCTTTGTCCTTATGTACTGCGTTAAACACCTAAACCATAAGTTCCCATATCGATACCTTAAAAGCAGCTAACTCAAATTTAAAATCTATTCATTAGTAATAAATGTGATTGTTTTTAGCAAAGAATTTAGAAGGATTGAAGTTGCAACCTCTTAACAATAGTATTTTTATATTTAAAGAAAGTTCTTATCAAGCAATTTGTGTGAGTGATGGCATCATTTTTGAGTTGAAAAAGCTGTTTTCATGGATATTTGACTTTACATTTTAAAGCTTATAGTTTTCCAGAATTGTCTGGTATATTTGTTCATAGATTAGACAGCTTACTTAGTATCAAAACCTACCCACTGACATTTAAAAACTCAGTCAATGACCTCGAGAGAAGAATTTTACCATTTTAACGGAATTCATTTCATGAGAAGACCTGTGATTCAAAATTACAACTTCAGACATAAACATAAATAAGAATCAAAAAAGGTGTGAATAGAGTACCACTTTTAAATGTTCTTGACATTAAAATCGTAATAGGGTTTTTTTTTAAGGTTTGTTTTCCCATCAAGCGTTTTTCAATAATGGGAATTTAAGCTATCAAATGAGGGTATAAATTTGCTACAAAAATACTGCAATCTATAAGCTTTTGAAATTGGAATCGAATATGCCTTTACATGTTTTTTATATTATTCATGCACTCAGGGGGTTATAAATACCCTTATAATGTAAAGAAAAAAATGAGAGCAATTATCAAAAAGGGAAAGGATTAGAAGCGAGTTATCGATGGGCATTGATTTTTAATGCATTCACATTGCAATGAGTGCGAAATATAAAGCGTGGTAAAGTGTTTCACATTCGTGGAGTACGACTGAAAAAAGAATCCTTCTACTTAAAATTGGGCTTAAGGGTAAACTGATGAGCATTCTTAGAAGTAGGAGTCTTACGGTTAGCGTTAAGATAATGACAGGTATGAAAACTTACGGTGGTGTTCGAGATTTACAAATGTATCCGTAAGAAAATGACAACCTATCATTTTGAGAGCTGTTTTCTTAATTTTGTGAAAGAGACTAACGTGATTTATTGGAGCACCTGCCCGAATATGAGAATTATACTCGAGTTTCGAACAAATATCCGTAAAGGCTTTATAAATTATAGCCAGATTTGAAGGCATACAAAAAAAAAGTGGAGTTTAAAATATTATAAGACCCAAATTGAGGAAGTTATTTTCTTTATTGAGGAATATTCCACTTTATAGTTAAAAGCATTTTTTTAAGCAAATGTCATACTTGGTCATAGTTTTAACATCAAACTTGTTAGGTTAGGTTAGGTTGGAGTGGCTGTCCAGATGTCATTGACTCACCCAGATCTCAAGGGTCCATTGTGATACCACTATAATGAGGTTACTCATGAACTTAAACAAACCATTTTGTACTTTTAATGAAGTTAGAGAGACATTTTGTGTCGATCGTTGCCAGTTCACTGGTATTATCGAAGAAGGCATTACCGAGAAAGTTATTCCTTCTAATGGAGAGTGCTGGACATGTACATAGAAGATGTTGGACTGTTTCCTCTTCCTCCTCGTCCATGCAGCTTCTACAGAAGTCATTTGTCTAGACCCCTAGCCTCAGAGCATGTCTTCCTATGAGGCAGTGTCCTGTTATTACTCCAATTTTAGAGCTTATATTTTGTCTGCTCAGGTATATCAAGCCTTTTGACCGTTTTAAGTCTATGCTTGGCCATATTTGCTTGGTTGCTAGGCAGGTGGTACCCTGTGACCATCTAGAATTTGTTGATTCTAGAGCATATTGTTTGAGAAGATATTTGCATGTAGCAAGTGGTGTTCCTATGTTATGTTTTTGTCTAACATCCGTTTTTGGCGAGCTCATCGGCTTTGCAATTTCCCGGAATGTCTCTGTGGCCCGGCACTCAAATGAGGTGAATATTAAACTGTTCTGTCATCTCATTCAGAGATGACCCGCAATCGTGGACTATTTGAGAGTTTGTGGAGACAGACGCGAGAGATTTAAGAGCGGCTTGGCTGTCCGAGAAGATTCGTATATCCTTGCAACATATAACGTTTTCTTTGAGCCAGGATAGTGCCTCTTTAATCGCCAATACTTCTGCCTGGAATACACTACATCGATTGGGAAGTCTGTATGATAGACTGAGATTCAGTTGTTCTGAATAGATACCACTTCCAACTCCGTAATCGGTCTTTGAACCGTCTGTATAGAAGTGTATCGCATTGTCTTCCAGGGGTCTCTCTTCTTCCCAGGAGGATCTTGAAGGGATGGACACATGGAAGCTTTTACCGAATACCATTTTTGGGGTGGTATAGTCTAAGCGAGCTGGGATAGATCTGAAATTGTCTAGAATAATAGTATGTCCAGTATTGTTACTAATCCATTGAGAGGTGGCTCTAAGCCTCGCACATGAGTTGGCTGCCACCATTTTGGAGAAGATGTCAAGAGGTGTTAGGTTTAAAAGCACTTCCAGTGCTGCGGTTGGTGTTGAGCGAAGTGCTTCTGTGATGCACATACCTGCTGACCGCTGGACTTTGATGAGCTTATTTAGATTTACCATCTTGTCCAGTGCGGTCCACCATACGACAACTCCATAAATGAGTATCGGTCTGATTACCGAAGTGTATAGCCAGTGGGTTATTTTTGGGGAGAAGCCCCATTTTGATCCTATGGCCTTTTTACAAGTAAAAAGCGCTACAGTTGCCTTTTTTACTCTTTCATCAATATTTGCCTTCCAATTTAGTTTTTTGTCTAAAATGAGGCCTAAATATTTAGCTTGGTCGGAAAAGCTTAATGGTATTCCTTTAATCTTGGGTGGGCTAATCTGAGGAATTTTGTACCTTCTCGAAAAGAGTACTAGTTCTGTTTTATGTGTATTGACGTTCAAGCCACATTGCTTAGCCCATTTAATTAGCCTATTTAAGGCATTTCGTAGGAGTTCCGAGAGAACTTGGGGATGTTTCCCAGATACAGATATTGCAACGTCGTCAGCATAGGCAATCACCCTGAAACCCTCTGCTTCCAATGATATTAGTAGGTCGTTTACTACCATGTTCCATAAGAGAGGCGAAAGGACCCCACCTTGGGGGGTACCTCGATTCACCGATCTGTTGGTAGTAAAACTTCTCATGCTAGAAGTTATTGTCCTGCTTTTGAGCATGAGACCTATAAGATCTATGAGTGGTTTCTCTAATTTCAGCTTATCCATTGCTTACCCAAACTTGTCACACCCCTTTAAATTTTCAACAAGATCTTCTCAGTAGCCAACTTTCTATCTTGCGTGTGCTTTTTGACAACTAACCGAAATTTTACATTTAAATGTTATCATGTAATCTACTTTGGCGTACTCCTTATGGTGGAATAAAAAGGTTTCATTCTCAAAAATATTAGCTCTTCAGTTTTATTTGTTATTTAATAGATCGATAAAATAAGGTAAAATCCTATATGGAATGGTTTTTTCAAAAAGTGTTAAGTAAGGGTGGTAGCATTATTTCTATGACTCTTTTTAAAAAAAAAAACTAAAATAGTTTTGGGAAACTCAATTTCATAATTTAAAATAAATTTTATTTCCAGAAGAAGTAAAGTTGAAGACGCCTTATCCTAATTTCTTTGATGAAAAGTTATTAAGAAGGTGATGATTTTAAGTTTCACAGTGCTAAAAATTTCTATAGGTATAATCAAGCATAGGCAGCTATCGACATTTTTCCATGAGGAGGCATGGCGGTGGAAACAAAGGAAAAGTTTTAAATATTTTCTTTTAATCAATGAAAGACTGGAATTTAACTTCAAATTTATTCAAGACATGTGCAGGTATTCTATAAGGTAACGGGTTATCCATTTTGCGGTTTCAAAAGTATACGGCTGGAATTTGACATCTGTCAAACTAATTTGTTAAACCAAATTTTTTTTTTCAGTTGAAAACAAACTTGTCGTATTTGGGGCTCTTTGGTCCGGAGTTTATTTATTTATAATTCGTTAAATACCTACGTTAACAATTCTTAATATATACTTAAAATCTAAAAACTTAAACTAGACTGTTTAAAATATTTATTTGCAATTTATACTTTTTATATTATCATTTGGTGAATTAATTCAAGAGTAAAATTTATTATAGATGTCAATTAATTGATTTAAGGGGCTATGTACACCATAGTTTGATCTACTAAAATTACTATTCAATGGTTTCTGGAGTCTTATAGGTACTTGAAAGACTAAAACTAAAGTTTAAACTACCAAGAACTGATGGTGATGAAATTTGTCCGTTTAATATTGCAACAATAAAACAAAACTGCAAGCACATCCTATGAGTTGTCAAAGAAGGAAGATTTATGAGAGAAAATCTTTGAGAATAAGGCGGTAATGTATGAAAATCATGAGGCCACGGAAGGGATCGTAGACAAAAACGCAAAAATCTTTCTGAATGGCTTCGAGTCTTGTGACCAGGGGCGATTCCTCATAGTCAGCAGGTTTAGCGGCGCTAAACCAAGAATTTTAGAATTAATCTTATTTTGTAATATGAATATCATTTGGTAATTGAATTACCAACCAACTCAACAGTTGACCATTATGTTAAAAAATTCGGTTGTAGTTACGTAACTTGCATCTTGCAATCAAAGTGACTTTTCTTCAAATAATTTTCATTTCATGCAATACAACTCTCATACAATTTCAAATCTATCTTGAAACATTGGGCTTGGACATCGCAAAAGTTTGCGCTATCAAATTTCATACATTCTACACATACCTACAGATAAATACACACAATCAAATAAAAGCCTGTACACATAAGTAGAAGGGTTAGCGCAAAAAAAAGCGATAACCAGGCGAAGTATGAAGGTACACATTAAAGACGCATAAGCACAACAGAGAGGAAGACCATTGTTATGTTTGACGAGGAAGCCTTGGTTCAAAAGAACAGAAATATATTTCTTAGCTTTATGCAAAGCCGCTTATAAATCCGAGCATCAAAATGCACGATTTGGATTGAGTATGAATCTAAGCTCTCCAGCCGATAATAAGTAGATGAGTCTTGTTCTAAGTGTGAAACTAGACTAATTTTATTTTCGAAATTTTCTTCTATTTATACTTACAACTAGTTCTATACAAAATTAATTTTCATATGTACATAGATATTCTTAACCTAGTTCTTTATTTTATTTATTCTACTTATGACCTACAATATATTACCCCACATGACGTAATACTCAAATGTCCACTTGACAAAATATACTTTCGGTTATATTTCCTCAAAGGCATTCCGAATGCTCAGTCAATGTGATGCATATATAATTGCAGTCATAAACAAAAATCAATATTTAATTGCATTCGGCGCATAGCGACCGACTATGACCATGTGTAACATGATCAGTTCAATGCACGATGGTATCGCTTGGTGACGGCTGACCATTCTCAACATAAACACATGTAGGTCGATATACGGCGAGTTCATAAATGTTTACATTTCATATTTCATTGTTATTGTTTATCTTTGATTATTATTTTGTTTTGGTTTTGGGTGTTAAACACAACACCATGTGAAAATGGGGTTTGCTAGCAAACTTGCTTGACACTGCTCGCTCTACGAGAATATAGCGAGCAACGCATGTTCGTCGGTTAGCGCAGCTTTTAGCGATTATACTGATTTTTGATGCCGATGTGTGAGGAAAAGGAAATGGTAAAGGCGTTGGAGTTTAGGCAGATTATTCAAATGTTTAATAGGAAGTAGGTTTTGTTTGGAACCTTCTTTTAGGCGGAAAGGAAAGTGACTTAAGAAAGTGCATTTGAATATCTATTATTTTGTTAGTTAAATATTAAATGTCTTGTGATCAATATGTTTTTTATGTACATACATACATATATTTTATTGTATTTACTATTAATATAATTCTATTTCAATTTCAATTCAAACATGGTAGAGGCTAGTCGTAAGAAATTATTTTATTTGATTTCCTTAGAACAGCTCAAATTAAAACAAGCATTTCTTTTAATGGAAAAGAAATTTTCAAAAAATAAAAATTGAGTTTATTCAAAAAACAAATATTTAGTCAAAAATCAGTTTGAAGTGTGATTTTTCAAAATGTTTATAAAGCTCATATATTTTTTCATTTAGAATTCGATATTCTTATTAATTCTAAAAAAAATGAAATCATATAAGACTTTAAATTAAAAAAATTATTGTTTGTATATTAAAATAAGAGAGCATTACGACTTATGCAGCTGCATTTGATTAATTTCAATTCTTTTGCAATCAAAAACAAATTAATAAAAATTGTATGAAGTTTAATTTTCAAATTGTATTAAATAAAAAATTCTATTTGACTTCTAAGTCATGGAATTGTATAATTCTATGACCAGCTAAGAATAAGGTTTTAGGCTATGAGATAAGTCGTTGTAAATAGAATCTTCTTTGTTTGTTTAAAAATAGATACTTTATTTTCATGATCTTGGTCTAGGAATTAAAATGGAATCTCCAAGACTTGTCAAGCAAAGACCATAATTGAAAAATTATTAGAGAAACCATTTTCAAGAATATCATTTTCGGAGAAGCTAATAATGGGCGCCCAACAGATTTAAAATGAACACACAAGTATAGAAACAGAGATTATACTTGAACCTTTAGCAAAAATCAATATTCAATATATTATAATATTACCAATAGCTTTTTGGTAGCGAGAATAACAAGAAATTATTTTGTTGATCTTTTTTGCTTTTTCCCGGTATCTCTTTCTCATGGAGTTCCTCGGATGTGGACAATATGAACACTCTAACCATACTTCAGAGAAAACACAAGCTAAGTGCCTCTCATTCGCAATATGTAATTAAATTAGCTACCTTTGGTCAGACTAGGAAAGACGAAGCTTTAAGTGTCCAACATAACGTTCAAAAAAATCGTGTAGTGTTAAATCGTCAACATTTTTTAAAGTTTTTCAATTGCTATCCAAAATGATTTAATCAAAACTGATGCTGACGTTTTAGGCGATCACATTTCTGATAGAATCCGACAGCAAGAGTTTATAGCTTTGTCTGACATTCATTTAAAGTCACAATTATCTATTGCTATTACTTTAATAAAAAAAAATCATTAAACATTTGCTGCATTTATCGATGCAAGCTCAGGGCGGACTGCAGAAAATTTGAATAAAATGAATTATTATTCTTGAAAACTTATCTTCAACTTCTAGGAGAAAGTAGCTAACCCTGAGATCATGAGCAGGAATCGCCACTGCTTGTGACGTGTACGGCCGGCGGCGTAGTAAGTTGACCATACTGTACAAGCATATTCCAGGACTGGTCTCACAAATGAAACTAAAAGTAATTTTAAAACATATGGATCACGGAAATCACGGCCAAATCTCTTAATGAAGCCCAGAACTCTATTTGCTTTTTTAACTATGAAGTTAATATGTTCATTAAATGTTAGTTTCGAATCTAAGACAACACCCAAGTCAGAAAATACATATACTCTACTTAAAAGACAAGAGTCAAACATGTAACTAAAAACGATTGGAACTTTTTTGCGTGTAAAACTCATGGTTTTACATTTGTCAACATTTAAAACAAGACGATTATTATTGCACCATTCCCTGAATAGTATTAAGTCTTCTTGCAAGAGAAGACAGTCAGATTTAGAGTTAATTATTTTTTAAATTTTAATGTCATCAGCATATATTAGGACAGACGAATTGTGTATGATCGAAACCAAGTCATTTATAAATAAAACAAATAGAATAGGACCAAGGTGACTGCCCTGGGGGACACCAGAATTCACAACAAATGAACTTGAACACTCATTACGAAATTTAACACTATAACGTCTATCTTGCAAATATGAGGAGATCCAGTTTATGAAACAGTCGTTAAAACCTTGCTGTGATAGTTTTAAAAGTAATGTTTTATGACACAATTTATCAAAGGCCTTGCTGAAATCAGTAAAAATACAATCTACTTGTTCACTTTTTTTAAAAACATTTAAACAAAAGGACGTAAAGTTGAACGCTTTTTAACAAAACCATGTTGGTTATCACAGATAGTTCAATTATCTGTAATGACCACATACGATTGACTCAAACAGTTTAGGTATCACAGATAGTTTAGCGATAGATCGGTAGTTCATTATTTCGTTTTTAGGACCTTTTTTGTGTACAGGTATTATGAAGGAGCTCTTCCAGATAAAAGGAAACAGCGAGTTACTTAAAGACATGTTGAAAAGAACACATAACGGGTGTGCTAAATACGCAGCACATTTCTTTAAAATGGATGATGGTACACCGTCGGGACCAGGATTAAAACATTCGTCAAGTTGTAGGATACATATTAAAGACAGTATCTTCACTTATAACGAAATTGATAGAATTTAATTGGGGGAAATTTGAAACAGTGGTAGATGTGTTAGGAAAACTAATAGTACTATGATCTACAAAAACAACTTTGAAAGTAGTTTGCAAACATGTTCGCAATTATTCTCGGCTTACTACTATTGTATGTCGAATCAGTCATTAAGTTAGGGTACCCACATGCTTTCTTCTTACGATTAACGAATTTCCAAAAATTATCAGGAATATTTTTAAGGTTTAATTCAATTTTCCGAATGTAGTCATCATATAGGATGTTAGAGTAATCAGTGAAAAGTTGTTTTCTTATAATGAACGTCCTATAATCATCATCAGTTCTTGTTTGATTATACTTTATCCAAGCTTTGTTCCTTTTGTTTTTTAAGTTCTTAACGTTTTAGGTTTTAGACAAGGTGATGCGCTGTCATGCGATTTTTTTAACATCGTACTTGAAAGAATAGTGCAGAGCTCACACGTCAACTCTAGAGGCACTTTCTTTCAAAAGTCTGTCCAATTACTAGCATATGCTGATGACATTGACATAATCGGAAGAACTCAGCGTGATGTCAATGGGGCTTTTGTTAGTATTGAGGCAGAGGCGGCAAAAATGGGTTTAACGGTTAATGGGGGCAAAACAAAGTACATGCTGTCGTCAAGAAAGGACCTACAACACCGACGTCTTGGTCAAAACGTCACCATCGACAGACGTAACTTTGAGGTAGTCAAGGACTTCGTCTACCTAGTCTCTGCTGTAAACGCAGAAAACAACACCAGCGTTGAGATCGAACGAGAAATAACTCTAGCTAACCGCTGTTTCTTTGGGCTAAGAAATCAATTGAGTAGCAAAGTCCTGTCTCGAAAGACAAAAGTGTTGCTATATAAGACCCTTATCATCCCCGTCGTGCTATACAGTGCAGAAGCATGGACTATGACAAAAGCGGATGAAAGCACCTTGGGTCGTTTCGAGAGAAAAATTCTTCGTGTGATCTACGGTCCCGTATGCATCGAAGGGGAGTGGAGGAGAAGATGGAACGACGAGCTGTACAGGCTGTACAGCGACGTAGACTTAGCCAGAAGGGTAAAAGTCCAACGACTAAGATGGCAGGGTCACGTAGAGCGCATGGAAACCAATGCTCCGGCCCGGAAAGTCTTCGAATCCACACCCACAGGACAGCGCAGTAGAGGAAGACCGCGGATCAGGTGGCGCGCACAAGTGGAAAGTGACCTCACCCAGCTTGGAGCGCGAAACTGTAGACATCTAGCTAGGGACCAAGCTAGATGGAGAAATTTTTTGGGTGAGGCCTAGTTCACACAGGACTGTAGCGCCACCTTAAGTAAGTAAGTATATGCGTTTTATTTACGTTTACTTCTGAAACCGCAAAATGGATAACCCTGTAGAACAAGCAAAAGTCAAGTACAATGCAACATTTTCCTTAAACCTTTAGCAAACATTTTCCTAAAACCTTAACCAAAGTTTTCCTTAAAATGTAAGCTTCCTCTACTTCAGGCACAATGTATGTCACGAAAAATCAATTTTAGGAAGAAGTTATATAACTCTGCCATTTAGTCAAGTGTACATTCCTCTTAAATAAGTGACACCAATAATGCCACTGCAACAAATTGTTTCTCACTATGACACAATATACAATTAAGTATGTCTTAACATATTATTATTAACATCAAGAGCTCATTTTATGTATCCTTCCTTTAAACCACTTATAAAACGGTGGTAGATACTTCATCAAGACAACAACAACAACATACACTATACAATTATTATGCCGTCACTCAATAATAATAATTACAAAAATGAAAACTCTGTCATTAACTGACCAATAATTAAACTTTAATTCGTATTTTTGTAATCACATCCGATCTCGATGATATGTCACTAGCAGTTAATTTTTTTTTTGTTGTTGTTGTTGTTGTATAATAGTTTTTATTTACTTTTTTTATTTTTCACGTAAATTGCGGTTAACAAATCTATCAGCAGGTATTATTTTTCTACTCTATATACGCAAATACCCCTATACACATATATAAAGGCTATAAACGCTATACCCTAGATACCGTAGAATCAATGAACCTGTCAACACTTTTTAATCCCTACATTTTTTGTATGTTAACCTTTTTTTTATCGCCTACTGATGGTGGCTGGCTTGGCTATGGCTCTGGATGTGTGTTTGTACTGCGATGTTGTTAATTAATTTGCGTATAATGATAATGCACTTTGAATAAAATAAAATAAAAAAAGAAAAACAAAATCCAACAACATTGAATGCAACGAAAGAATAAAAAAAAATCGACAAAAAATAAACCGGAAGTGAATTACCACTCTCTGGCCGCCGCCGGAGTGGAAAGCCTTCGCCAATTGACAATTGTTTTGCGGTCTGATGATGCATCAAGGACATCTCATGCGTGCCCTCAATTGGTGTCAAATTTTTTTTTCTGGTTCGCCTTTTTTTTTGTGTGTGTTTGTGTCGTCCTGATGCTGTTTTGCTTTCGTCCTATCTCTATGCGATATGGGTGACATCACAACATATGCTATGTACCTGCCTATTGCTTTGGATTGGATAGGACATAGGCTAACAATATGTTGGACGTTGAAGTTGGAGCGGCCGGCGCAAGGAATGCGCTTTCGAGAGCTGTTATAGATGATGGCATAGTCGCATAGTCGCCGATACTAGATGTGTGACCACTTTTATGCGCGCCGATATTTTTTTTCGCGCCCACCGTGTTCCACGGTTTACCCGCTGCGTGTTTTGCTAACCGCGGTGTTAATTTTTATTGTTGCAATAAAAACAAAGCTCTACAAACTACTAATAGTATGTTTTATGTTGTATGTTGTGCTTCTCTGATATTTTAATACTTTTTTTCTTGTTTGATCCTTTTTTTTTTTGCTTGCTTTTCCAGGAGCAACACGTGTCCAAACCGCCCACATGGCTTGCTAAATGCTGGTTAATGTACAATATACACATTGGCTAGGTATCCATTCCGTTCCGAATACCTATACACGCTATGCGGCTACACCCTGTTGATCCTTGGTGAGGAGTTTTTTTTTATTTTGTTTTGTTTTTTTTTTTAGACAAATGTCCTTTTTTGAGTTTTTAGTTTCGTCATATATGAGGTTGAGGCCTGGCGATGGATGGCGCCACCATCGCACTGCACCGCTGCCGCTGGCGCTGTTGAAATTTTTTGTGTCACCAATGATGTTTTTATTTTGTTTTTTTAATGACAAAGTGTTAAAGCAATTAAGTTCCCCTGGCCATCACGAGCTAAGCTGTGCATCAGTATCAGGAACTGGCAGTGGCGGGCGGCAGGATAGTTAATGGTGAATCCTGGGATGACTTAGTGACACAGAACCTGTCAGTGCAATCAAGCTGTTTTTTTCGTTTTGTCCTATTTTTATTATGTGGCTCCTCCGCAACCGAAATCACTACACACATTTGATTTGAAACTGTGTGGAGATTTTCGAATTTGCATATTGGTCGCGGACGGATGGCGAGCGGCTGCGATGCGCGGTTCAGATTCTGATGATTCCGATGCTGGGTGGTTCACTAATTTAGACGAATCTCGATGTCGGCATTTGAGGTGACATCTATTCGGCTGAATCGGAATCGGATCACACCTCCTACACGGTGGCGGCGGCCGGCGGACCAACTGAGCGACGATGCGACTCAACGCCAGCGGCGATGAAACGAAGATGGAAACGAGTGTAATTTAACAAATTAAATTGCCAACACAACAATAATTAGTCCATCACTTTCAGCTAAAGTGGAGATGTTAGTTTTATATCGTATACATACCGTTATATACATATAGGCTTATAATATGAGTATTTATGCGGGAGATTGATTTAAATTGCTAATTTGACAGTAGCTGAGGTGTCATAATGAGTGTGTTGTGTATATAGGGCCATACGAACGACGATCTTGAAGTTCTTCGATGTTCGTTGTTCAGCGAGATGATGATGTGAGAGATCTCTCTATTTCGGGGGTGTCAAGAAACACCTTGATGTCGCACAAAATTCCATAATAAAAATACGACAACATGATTCGACGACTAATTTAAGGCCTTGTCGACATTTTATGTGCGCGTTTCTATACACACCTAAGAAATACTATGCCTTCAGACTCAATAGTTCTCGCCTCTATAAGCGCCTTATAGTGTGTTGATATTTATCACATTCATTAAAAGATAGCACATTTGGGTTTAGTTTGTTTGGTTGATATGAATTTTATTTTTCTTTTGTTGCTTTGACATCGAAATCGAGTTGTTTTTTGAATATTTGTATATTGAAAATTTATTCTTGGATTTATTGTCAAAGATTGGCACTTAACAAGGTGTATTTATCGACTGTTAACGATCTTTATTGGATTGATATTTATTGTCCTCGCATTGATGTAAGCTTAATGAATTGTTGTCTCTTAATAAATGGACTCTCTGGTTTTTGTGTTATACCAATTTTTGTGTGAGAATTATTATAAAGTTTTTTTTTTTTTTGTTCATTTGTATAATGGTGGTGATGAGGAGTATAAAAAATTTAAATTATATTAATTTATTTATTTTTGTTCTCTCGAATTTGTTGATATGAGGTAAAATTTATTGAGTTTAATGGATGTGAAGCATGTAGAATGTATATGGATTTTTATTTTTATTTTTATTAATAATTTACTTTAAAATGAGACAAATATAAAGGTTAATTGATAAAAAGGGAACTGAATGTGTTAAGAGGTTAATGGTTTTTGAGACGTGAACATATTGGGAACCAAATGTAATCATTAGAAGATTAGAGGTAAGTTAACTGAAAAGGGAGGAATTATGATTGTGATGTAAAATTCAGTCGGACAAATTGTTTCGTTGAATTTATTTAAAATGTTTGTGAAGGATTATCCATTTTGCTGTTTCAAAAGTAAACGTAAATAAAATATAAAGGGTGTCCCAAAATTAACGCAAGAAATCTTGCGTTAATTTCAAACAAGTTGATATACATATTTATTTAGAAACGAAATCTCATCAAATGGTAACCTTTTTGGATTGATTAAGTGTTTAAAAAATTACTTGTCTCTATAAAGGGTGTCCCAAAATTAACGCAAGATTTCTTGATATGAAATATTTGTTTTCATGATATTTCTTATAAAGTTTGAATATTGATATTATGTGTGAAACACTACATCATTTAAACAACCACACAGCAAATTGTTGCAAGCATCGATTCTTTTGAGGTAATTTTCGACCACTTTTTGACACATGTTGGGCGGTATTTCAGCCAGAACTTGACGAAAGTTGATTTTAAATGTTCAAGTGTTAAAGGCTTATCTGCATTAAAGCGGTTTTTTGTGTAGCCTCACAAAAAAAAATCGGTGTCAAATCGCATGATCTTGGTGGCCAGTTGATATCGCCACGACGAGAAATTACTCGGCCAGGAAATGTCTCTTGCAATAAAGCCATATTCGCTAGAGTTGTGTGGCATGTGTCTTGTTGAAACCACATATTCTCCAAGTCGTATTCTTTAATAGGAGGATAACAAAAGTCGGTTATCATATGACCATAACGTTCGGAATTTACGGTGATAGTCGTTCCATCGTCGTTTTTGAAGAATTAAGGTCCAATCACACCTATGGACCAAAGAGCACACCAAACAGTGACTTTTTATAGATGTAATGACCTCTCTTCAATTATTTTAGGATTCAAATATTTTGTTTATTAACATACCCACCGAGTAAGAAATGTGCTTCTTCGCTGAAAAAAAATTTGATCGAAAAATCGCTGTCCACCGCCTGTTGTTCAAGCACCAATTTGACGTACCCTTAACATTGTGAATGGTCAGCTGGCTTCAGTTGTTGTGTGAGCTGGACTTCATATGGATAAAGGTGTAGATGCAAATGCGAAATACCCCATAATGTGTCGTAAGACAGTCCTAATTCCTGTTCGAATGATGGCTGCTTTAAAAATCAATATTTGTTGGCTAATAGATCTTTTAAGGCAATATGTAAGCTAAAGAAGGCAGCATTCTTCGAAGCTGAATCCAAAAGATTAGCGTCTTGTAAAAGTGGAAAGGAGTTTTGGAACCTGGCAAAGCAGCTGAACGGAAAAAAGTTTTCAATCCATTTTAGTAGGTCACTTTTAGAGTTTGTTAAATCCAACAGAAGGGAAACTTGTCTTTCAATACGCTACTCCGGATTTTAAAAATGAAACTCTTGATGCTGCAATAAGACACTAAGAAGTGATTTCAGCTGTAACAGAACTTAAAGATGGGAAAGCATGTGGACCGAATGGCATACAAGCAGAATTTTATAAGTATGGCACAGCAGAGCTAATCAACCGACTGACAACTATATATAACAATATCATGGAAACAGGAATGATACCACTAGAATTCAAGGAGTCCATCATTTTCCCGATTCATAAGAAAGGGAGCTTGGCCGAGGTGTCTAATTATAGAGGAATATCCTTTCTAAATGCTTAGTATAAAATATTCACGCTGGTTTTGCAAAAACGTTTTAATAAATGGATAGAAGACAACAAGCTCTTAAAGGAGTTTCAAGCTGGCTTTAGGAAAGGTTATTCGACGGTTGACCACATTTTTACCCTTAAAAGTATCGCAGAAACGTTCCTGAATAAGGACAAGAAGCTATATACGTTTTTCGTTGATTTTAAATCTACAAGCTGTATAGTAACGGAATGTCATGGAAGTTCGGAAGAGTTATTCAGAATCTATATGCAGATACAATTGCTAAGATATGGAATGGAGAAGAGTTGTCGAGAGGGTTTAAAACACAATCGGGAGTCAGGCTGTACATTGAGTCCGAGTCTGTTCGCCTTGTTTATTGAAGATCTTACAGACCTCTTACCAGGTGGCATAGACCT
This sequence comes from Eupeodes latifasciatus, assembly GCA_920104205.1. NCBI lineage: Eukaryota > Metazoa > Arthropoda > Insecta > Diptera > Syrphidae > Eupeodes > Eupeodes latifasciatus. Next base: position 119,672,475 of record OV049925.1, on the reverse strand, counting down.
CTGCCGGACAAATAATAAAAGCATTGCTGTTTGCGGACGACATTGTTCTTTTGGCAGCATCACCTAAATCATTACAGTTAATGATAAACCGCCTGTATCAATATTGTCAGCTTTGGAGTTTGATGGTGAATCTTAATAAGTCCAAAATTTTGATTTTTAAACGAGGAGGAGGCCGCAATTCAGCGAAAGAAAAATGGTTCTATAATGGAGAGGTCATTGAAGTTGTCACGGAATTCAAATACCTTGGAGTTCACTTAACGACAAATTTGAGCATGGAAATTCATCTAAGAGAGAAACTAGTTAAGGCTAAAGTTGCAATTAGTGCAAATTGGAAAAGATGTTTTTCTAATAAAAGTATAGCACATAGCAGCAAATTCAAGATATTTGAAGCGGTATCTGAGTCTGTCATGTTTTACGCGGCACAAACTTGGGGAACGAAACAATACGAAACAGTTGAGAAACTTCTCCGATACTTTATTAAACGAATTTTTAGACTGCCATCAAATACACCCAACTATGTTATTATGTTGGAATCAGGATTATCACCTATGTTCATACGAACCCTAAAAATGCAAGTCGATTACATCTTGAGAGTTATGAAGATGAGCAATAATAGGCTTCCGAAGATAGCAGCGCTTCACGTAATACGAACCAAAACAAGTTGGTGTGATGATTGGATAAATTTGGCAAGAGAATGTGAAATGGAACTTAACCTTTTGTGTAATAATCAGGATGATTTAAAAGAATCTTTATACCAGCTCATTTCTGCAGTGGACATAAAACAACGAAAGAAATACATGACTGACGCCACAGGATCTATATACAGGCAGCTCTACTGTCAGCTAAATCACAACTTGGAATAGAGGAACTATTTTAGGGATGATAATAGCATTGACGAAATTTCAATGATGGTTAAATTGAGAGGTGAAGTTATGCAGCTGAATTTTATACCTCATAGAGATGACTTACCAATTATATGCTCATTGTGCACTTTAAAGGAAAGGGAGGATGTTTTACACTTTGTTGGAATATGTCCAGTTCTTAAAGAAATAAGAAGGAATGCTTTTGGTAGCGAAATACTGACGCAAAATCAAGTTATACTCTTGCTTAACAACATGGAAGTTACAAAATTATATCAATTCTGCAGGCTAGCTCTTCTCTATAGAAGTAGAATAATAAATGAATAGTAGAATAAATAATGAATAACAATGTTGTACGATAGTTAAGCGATCCATTTTCGTAAAAGTCAGACTTTCAACTGAAAAAAAAAAATTGGTTTGACAACTTAGTATGACAGATGTCGAGTTCCAGCCCTATACTTTTGAAACCGCAAAATGGATAACCCGTTATAATATTCTTATAACTCTGTTTCTGACCAGTGTCAAAACAATTGATAAGTAGTTAGTTATTTATTGTTTAAATATTTCCCTTAGAAATACGGTAAAAAAAATCTTGATTTATTTGATTAAATTGTATAGAATTTAAAAATCCTTAAAGATAAAACGAATTTTTATCGTTTTGGCATTTATTTTGACATTAAGTTTTAATTTCCGTCACTATAAAGACGAAAAAAAATTATACAAATCATTTGAATTAAGAAAATCTATGCAAATTTAATTGTTTTTCCATTAAAAAATATTCATTGTTGATGGATAAAGAAAACTCCATTTTTCCGTCATTGAATTAATATTTATTTTTATAAAATCGTTTGGAGACCTTTTTACTTATTTTCCATAGGAATATATTTTAATGCATCCGATTTTCAAATTAAAAATTCTCATATTTTTGTCGACGTTTCACGGTCGCTATTAAAATGTTAATACGTATGATTTTTGAAAGATGTCTCTGTGTGAATGTGTACGCAACGTATCGTAAGTCCGTACTATCGTCTTTAATAACATTTTATTTTACAAATAATAACATCAAAAATATTTGCGGAAATGACTTTTGAAAAATCACTTTGGTGTTTTTTTTTTTACTAAAGAAGCTTTAAAGAAAAAAAAAATTCCACTGACCCCAAATATATCAGGAACGATATATACATATGTAACGTAATAAAAGGAGTTAGTTACTTACTTAAGGTGACGCTACATTCCGGGCGGACCTGGGCCTCAACTAGCATGTGTATCCAGCCAGCTCGATCCTAGCTAGCTGTCTCCAATTTCACACGCCAAGTTGGTTGAGGCCTTCACCCACCTGCGTGCGCCACCTCAGTTGCAGTCTTCCTCTACTGCGCCGACCCTCGGGATCGGATTCGAAGACCTTCCGGGCTATAGCATACAAGTCCATTTGCTCTACATGACCCAGACATCTAAGTTACTTACTTACTTACTTACTTAAGGTGGCGCTACAGTCCGGGCGGACCTGGGCCTCAACCAACATGCGTCTCTAGCCAGCTCGGTCCCTAGCTAGCTGTCTCCAGTTTCGCACGCCAAGTTGGTTGAGGTCCTCACCCACCTGAGTCGCGGTCTTCCTCTACTGCGCCGTCCCTCGGGATTGGATTCGAAGACCTTCCGGGCTGGAGCGTTGATGTCCATTCGCTCTACATGACCCAGCCATCTAAGCCGTTGGACTTTTATTCTGTTAACTAGGTCAGTGTCGCTGTACAGCCCCTACAGTTCGTCGTTATATCTTCTCCTCCATTCTCCATCTATACGTACGGGACCAAAAATCACCCGAAGAATTTTTCTCTCGAAGCATCCTAAGACGCGCTTATCTTTCTTTGACAGGGTCCAGGCCTCAGCGCCATAAATAATAACCGGGATAATGAGTGTCTTATAGATGGTGATTTTAGATACTCGAGAGAGGGCTTTACTACTCAATTGCCTTCAAAGTCCAAAGAAGCAGCGATTTCCAAGAGTTATTCTTCCTTTGATTTCAGCGCTCTGGTGTCGTTGTCTGATTTTATAGCGGTGCCTAGGTAGACAAAGTCCTTAACTACCTCAAAGTTATAGCTGTCCATGGTGACGTTTTGTCCAAGACGTCGTCGTCGTTCAATGTCCTTTTTTGATGACAGCATATACTTGGTCTTGCCCTCATTGACCACTAAACCAATCCGAGTAATTGGATGGACCTTTGGATGATCGAGCCTCTAGTGTTAAGGGTTGAGTTTTGCACAATTCTTTCCCGAACGATATTGAAAAAGTCGAATGACAGTGCATCGCCTTGTCTAAAACCGTTTTTGAAATCAAATGCATCGGTGAGATCTTTTCCGACATTTAGAGCAGTGTGCATTCTCCATCGTCATTCTGCAAAAAAGGGATAAGTTTGACAGGGATACCAAAACTAAACATTGATCTGTAGAGCTCTTCCATATATACATATATAGATGCTAATTAAATTAGTATGAAAATTAAAAAAAAAAAAACTACTAGCAGTTTTTTCTTTATAAATTAAAAACAAAATTTTACACAGGCCATTTTATGAACAAAAACTCATAATGTTACCAAAATATTTATATGCAACAAAGAATACCGTTTTTCATTTCTTACAATTCTTAGAAAAATCAAATGCACAGGTTTTCTTACAAAAACTTAAAACCTAAGAAAATTACAACGAAAAATTGATTTTTCAATCGAATGTCTTGAAAAAAAAATTGAAGTATTGTTTTCAGTTTTATTTTATACTAGCTGGTTTACCCGGCTTCACCCGGGAGGTATTCAATTATTTTGTATAAAAAGAAATGAGGATGAAAAAACTACTATTTTCTTATATTGTACCTTTTTTAATATACTGACTGAATAATTTTCCGCAAGGAAATAAAATATTATTTGAATTTTCTCTGACTTGAAGCCTGTAAGAATAAAAATCCATTGCTAACACAGTTTTTTTTGAGGAACTCTTGCTACTGGATGAACTTGTAGTATACGTTAATTGAATAACCGTCTTCACCATGGCTAAATATCAAAGGGTACTGCAGTGCATCGTAAGACCGGTGTATTTCACTTACACATTAAAGAGTGTTATCTCGTGCTCGCAAAACAATGTCTCTTTTTGTAAATTCTTGTCCAACAATTAACACGGCTACATCATCAACTTCAGGTGCATTATAACGACCTCTGTGTTCTGTCTGTGGCGCATGTTCAGCTCTGATAACGACTTGAAAATTTTCTATTAACTTCCCATAGGAAGTTATTATAATCGGTCCGATTTGTCAAATTGAAAATTTTGACCTTTCTCGACGTTTCAAGGTCCCTAGAGTCGAAATAAAAGATTTTTAGAAAGATGTCTGTGCGTGCGTGTGTACGTACTTTCGCGACGTTTTTTTCGTCGTCCATAGCTCAAGAACCAGAAGAGATATCGACTTCAAATAAATTTTGTTATACAGATAATAAGGCAGAAAGATGCAGAAAGGGCTGTCAAGAAAATTGCGTGGGTGTTTTTTTTACCATCGTAGTTTATAAAAGGTGAACATTTTGGTTAAACCTAAATATCTCATAAACCAATGACGCTAGAGACTCGAATAAAATTTTATATTATATATTGTAACGTGATACAAAACACTTATATTTTTGGAAAAAAAATCCAATTAACGGTTTTTTTATAAATCAAAAAAAACTGAAAAAAAAATTTGTCATCTCGAAAATTTTACGACCAAAATATGATTTCATCTCCAAAACAATTTTGTGCAACGAAAAATAATGTTTTTGATATCTGATAAAATTTTGAGAAAAATCTAATTGACAGTTTTTTTTATAAAAAATAAAAACCTAAAAAAAACATTACTCATAGTTGGTAAAAATTGAATTTCGACTCAAATATCTTTTCAAAACTTTGATATTAAGGCTTCGAACTTATTTTGTCTTATAAAAAATATTGTTTTCAACATTTTGAAAAATTTTGAGAAAAATAGAATTGACAGTTTTTTTACAAAAAATAAAAACATAAAAAAAAATAATAAAAGTTGGTAAAAATTGATTTTCGACTCAAATATCTTTTCAAAATTTTGAGATATTGGCTTTAAATACTTTTATCTTTCAAAAAATATTGTTGTTAACATTCAGTAAAATTTTGAAGAAAATGGAATAGACAGTTTTTTTACAAAAAATTAAAAACCTAAAATAAAATTTAACAAAAGTTGGTAAAAATTGAATTTCGACTCAAATATCTTTTCAAAAACTTGAGATTATGGCTTCAAACTTATTTTATCTTATAAGAAATATTGTTTCAACATTCAGTAAAATTTTGAAAAAAAATCGCATTGACAGTTTTTTTACAAAAAATTAAAAACCTAAAATAAAATTTAACAAAAGTTGGTAAAAATGGAATTTCGACTCAAATATCTTTTCAAAAACTTGAGATTATGGCTTCAAACTTATTTTATCTTATAAGAAATATTGTTTTCAACGTTCGAAAAAATTTTGAGAAAAATCGAATGGACAGTTTTTTTTACAAAAAATAAAAACATAAAACAAAATAACAATACTAAAACTTGGTACTTGGTAACTTTCGACTCAAATAGCTTTTCAAAAATTAAAAATATTGGCTTTAAACTTATTTAATTTCACAGAAAATATTATTGTTTTCGATATTCAGTAATTTTTTTATAAAAATCCAACAGTCTGTTTTTTTCATAAAAAAAAAAACTACAAAAAATAGTACGCAAATTTGGTAAAAATTGATACACATAGACAAACTTTTAAGCAAGACAAATCGACAGACGGGATGGGAAGTTATCATTGTGGGTCGCATCCCAGCCTCTTTTTTTTTATGGCATTGCTTCAAAAGCACTCTTGAATCTGCGCACGTAAGGATTGTGACAATGTAACAAATATTGCAAGTCGTATAATAATTCTCTGTAAGTATTTTGGGCTAAATATATATATGAAATATATTTGTAAACATTTCGGTTCGTCAGGATTGTTTTGTAAAAGACATCCAGCTAAATGATAGACTTGACCCTGAACTTTGAATGTAGGCATAAAATCTCCATGTCTGATTTCATTGGCACCGAATGACGTCATTTGGCAAGCAGAATTGTAAACATGAATCATATCAAGAAAATGTTTAGAATCTCGATGAGAATGATTCAAAAGACTTTTTAATGGTTCCGGTGGATCAGCAATTTCTACCAATAAAACTTTTCCTTCTGAACAGATTTAATAATTTTATAGGACTATTTCCATATATTTATACTAGTACTAGTCATTTAACTTTAACTTTGATATTAGCTTTACCTTTATGATTAGCTTTTATAATTTATAATTTACCTGGTTTAGGTTTAGGTTTCTTTAGGCTATTTGAATGCACGACAGAAATTGCACTTGGTAGGTATTCATATTTCCTATCGAAACGTGAGATCAGTGAGTCAAATTATAGATTATAGAAAATGTATTTGTAAGTATTTAATAAAAGTAAAAAACAATACAAAAATGATTTTCAACTCTGAAGTCTTGGAAACGAATTACAATTTTGACTTCAAGCTTCTTCTTGTAATATTGTTAAAAAACAGCTAAGGAACTAAATTTGTTTATTACCTAATCCAACATGTTTTTCGAAATTAATCAAATAACAACTTTAACCATTGAAACAAATAATTATTTTACAGGGAACCAATTTGAACTAATCAGTCTGCAATCCAATCCCTTTTTGAATACCAATATATAAAATCTTATTGGAAAACCATGTATAAGCGAGTTTCAAATTTATTTTCTCTCATTTTCCGCCTTATTTTACTGGATTTGAATTTTGTTTAAAGTCACCAAACCCCTAGTGTTGTTTATTCATATTAAAAAATAGTATATTTAAAAAAATAAATACGCAATACAGAATAAGCATACGAGTTAACATTATATAAAATAAAAAAAAATCAATGGCACCAATTTTATAAAATAAAGGAAATCACTTTAATTTTTAATTCGATTAAACGACTTAATATGTACCTTACCAATAAATCACGTTGCATACCTTTAAGTAATCTAATTAAACAAAACAAAAATCCATATAAATTGCTAAATGTTTTCTTTTTGTTTTCCTTACAAAAAAACAAAAACATAAACAAAAACACACACAAGGTGAAAATTTATTTCGAAATAAAGAGAAAAATTCCACATCATTTGAAAATCCAAAATCCATTGTATATAGTGCAATTATGCAAAATCTAACACCAACATATATTGTAGTAGATAACTATAAAATAAATGCTAAACAATTTAAAGCTCTCAAAAGCCCACCCCCCAAAAACCCCTTTCTTTTATCTTTATAAAGGTGCATAACTTATACATGCACCTTAGATATCTATGTATTTATATAGAGAAAACATGGACATTCGGACATATTGAAATACTCAAAGAACAAAGATAAAACGAATACAAATCACCTAACCTCTATTATACTCGTTCAACATCACCCGTTCCGTACCCGAAACGGTACCCGGTATATATAGCATGTTTGCTTCTAGTATAAAATACGAAAATAATACCCAAAAAGGATTATCTTCTATGTTGGATGGAAATGAATGTTTTGCGGCATACCTTAGATATTGTATATATATAGTGAAAAAAGTCGTAATAGGAGTTTAAACACATACATATGTATCTAAAAATGCATAAGGCACAATGGCTAGCGGGGGTTTAGGGGGTGGCGTGGAAGACGATTCGGATAAGTAGTGCAATTGCGTGGCATTTTATAATCTATGAGAACCTATTTTTTTTGTTTTTTTCATCTATCGTCTACCCTGGGCCCTGCCTATACCTACCAAGCTGTTTTTGTAAGTACCTTATTGTATATAAATTGCAAAAATTTACCTTCACTTACAAAAGCTATACATAACTATAAGAGTGCATTGATATAAACAATGGCATTACGGTTGTAGGATGGGAATTGATGAAAAGCGGAAGCCAAACTAATGTTTTTTATAGGACCTTTAATAACGCGCGACCTCTCATTTTATTCCTTTATGTTTTTTTTTTTTTTAACAGCTTGATATAGAATATTGTTTATCCTATTTGAAATACATAGTATAGCCAACATGTAATGCATAACACGCTGTTTTAATTTACAAAGCGTATTAATATCATTTTATAGTGGAAATACTATAATTTGATATAATATCAAAGTGATATAAATGTTTGAAGCATATGTTAACACTTAGTATTAAAAGGATATTAAGTTTAACTTTGTATATTTGCTATATGCTTATGATTTAGCTAGTTCAGTGTCGTTGAACGATAGTTGATACCTTTAACAAAACCCCGACAAATAAAACAAAGAAAATTATATCAATAACACAGTACAGATTATTTACTTAAGTATGTACATAAAATAATTTACTGGTGGTATAGCTATGTTGTTTTTCTAGCAAACGAGTGTTTTCGGTAATATTTTTTTTCTTTTTTGAATTCAAATGTTTTTTTAAAACTACTTCTCTTTTTTCAATACTTCAGAAATACAAATTTCAAAGTTTTTCAAATTATGTTTTAACTTCATTTAATTTTAAAAGGGTTTTACGATAAAAGGTTTAATTTTGAATAGCCTGCTATTAAGACAGCTGTCGCTTTTGAAGTTGCCTATCTTTTGAGATTTGACATATCTACTAAAAATAATTCTGCTGTCAAATTGAATATTTGTTGGTATCAATGTGATTGCAGAGCTCAACTAACAACTTGGATTATAAATGTGCAATTTTCAAAAACAGATATTTTCATTTTTATTTGACTACAGAACATCAAAAGTTTTCATATTTCCGATTTGTCGAATTGAAAATTTTGCCATTTCTCGACGTTTCAAGGTCCCTAGAGTTGAAATAAAAGATTTTTAGAAAGATGTCTGTGCGTGCGTGTGTACGTACGTTCGTAAGTCCGTACGTTCGTACGTTCGCGACGTTTTTTTCGTCGTCCATAGCTCAAGAACCAGAAGAGATATCGACTTCAAATAAATTTTGTTACACAGATAATAAGGCAGAAAGATGCAGAAAGGGCTCTCAAGGGTGTTTTTTTTTACCATAGCAATTTAAAAAAAGGTGAAAATTTTGGTTAACCCTAAATATCTCATGAAACAATGACGCTAGAGGCTTGAATTAAATTTTATATTATATATTGTAACGTGATACCAAACAAGTATGTTTTTGGAAAAAAAAAATCCAATTAACGGTTTTTTTTATAAATCAAAATAACTGAAAACAAAATGTGTGACCTCGAAAATTTTACGACTAAAATATGATTCTCCATCTCCAAAACAATTTTGTGCAACGAAGAATAATGTTTTTGACATCTGGTAAAATTTTGAAAAAACTTTAATTGGCAGTTTTTTTTTTATAAAAAGTAAAAACCTAAAAAAAACATTACTCAAAGTTGGTAAAAACTGAATTTCGTCTCAAATATCTTTTCAAAAACTTGAGATTAAGGCTTTAAGAAATATAAGAAATATTGTTTTCAACATTCTGAAAAATGTTGAGAAAAATCGAATTGAAGGTTTTTTTTACAAAAAATAAAAACCTAAAAAAAATAAATAAAAGTTGGTAAAAATTGATTTTCGACTCAAATATCTTTTCAAAACTTTGAGATATTGGCTTTAAACTACTTTTATCTTTCAAAAAATATTGTTGTCAACATTTAGTCAAATTTTGAGAAAAATCTAACTGACAGTTTTTTTACAAAAAATAAAAACCTAAACACAGCCGAAGCTACACTGGATGTTTTTATAGCATATATATGGCAAGTATTGCATTCGTACAAAATTTGAACTCGAGATTTAAAGACTAAAAATAACAGAAACCCTCCCATACAAATTTTTTTTTGGAAAAATGGGAAATTCAAATTTTCTCAAAAACTAACCGATAGATTATACATATATTAAATTTTCTCTAAAATTACAATAGCAAAAATATTTGTGTATTGCTCCAAAAAATCACCCCCTAATCGGGTTATTTTGTCCTTTAGTTAGTAAAACATAAGGATCCGTAAAATCCTTACTATTCCTTTTAATGAAACCAATAAGGGTGTTCGCCTTAGCCACAGTGAAATCTATATGCTTTTTTGGAGAAAAAGTATTATCAAAAATAACGCCTAGATCTTTGATATTGTTCACTTTAGTCAAAAGATTCGATTCGATTTTATATGGAAAATTAAGAGCTAATGCAGATTTGGAAAATGATATAGCTTTACATTTTCCAATATTAAGTTTCAAACACCACGTAGAAACATGGTCCAAATCTTGTTGAACTCTTACACAATCATCAATGGTTTTAATTTTAAAGTACAATTTTAAATCATCAGCATATAGTAGATAATTACAATTTTGTATTATGTCAACTATATCATTAATATATATCGGGTGATTTTTTTGAGGTTAGGATTTTCATGCATTAGTATTTAACAGATCACGCGGGATTTCAGACATGGTGTCAAAGAGAAAGATGCTCAGTATGCTTTGACATTTCATCATGAATAGACTTACTAACGAGCAACGCTTGCAAATCATTGAATTTTATTACCAAAATCAGTGTTCGGTTCGAAATGTGTTTCGCGCTTTACGTCCGATTTATGGTCTACATAATCGACCAAGTGAGCAAACAATTAATGCGATTGTGACCAAGTTTCGCACTCAGTTTACTTTATTGGACATTAAACCAACCACACGAAAGCGTACAGAAGAGAATATTGCGTCTGTTTCTGAAGACCGTGAAATGTCGATTCGTCGCCGTTCGCAGCAATTGGGTTTGTGTTATTCGACCACATGGAAGATTTTACGCAAAGATCTTGGTGTAAAACCGTATAAAATACAGCTCGTGGAAGAACTGAAGCCGAACGATCTGCCACAACGTCGAATTTTCAGTGAATGGGCCCTAGAAAAGTTGGCAGAAAATCCGCTTTTTTATCGACAAATTTTGTACAGCGATGAGTCTTATTTCTGGTTGAATGGCTACGTAAATAAGCAAAATTGCCGCATTTGGAGTGAAGAGCAACCAGAAGCCGTTCAAGAACTGCCCATGCATCCCGAAAAATGCACTGTTTGGTGTGGTTTGTACGCTGGTGGAATCATTGGACCGTATTTTTTCAAAGATGCTGTTGGACGCAACGTTACGGTGAATGGCGATCGCTATCGTTCAATGCTAACAAACTTTTTGTTGCCAAAAATGGAAGACCTGAACTTGGTTGACATGTGGTTTCAACAAGATGGCGCTACATGCCACACAGCTCGCGATTCTATGGCCATTTTGAGGGAAAACTTCGGAGAACAATTCATCTCAAGGAATGGACCGGTAAGTTGGCCACCAAGATCATGCGATTTGACGCCTTTAGACTATTTTTTGTGGGGCTACGTCAAGTCTTAAGTCTACACAAATAAGCCAGCAACTATTCCAGCTTTGGAAGACAACATTTCCGAAGAAATTCGGGCTATTCCGGCCAAAATGCTCGAAAAAGTTACCCAAAATTGGACTTTCCGAATGGACAACCTAAGACGCAGCCGCGGTCAACATTTAAATGAAATTATCTTCAAAAAGTAAATGTCATGGACCAATCTAACGTTTCAAATAAAGAATCGATGAGATTTTGCAAATTTTATGCTTTTTTTTTAAAAAAAAGTTCTCAAGCTCTTAAAAAATCACCCGATATTAGGAAAAGTAAAGGGCCAAGATGACTCCCTTGCGGAACGCCCGAGGTACATTTTATACTTCTCGAAACTTTGTGGTCAATAATTACTCGTTAAGTTCTGGTTTCTAAATACGAAGAGATCCATTGTAGCATCTCAGAATGAAAACCAAAATATTGAAGCTTTTTCAGTAAAATAATATGATCTACCGAATCAAAAGCTTGTCAAAGTCGTGGATTTTGATTTTGGAAAAAATAGTACCGAAAACAATAAGTTGAGGAAGTATCCCTCATTTTTATGAGGACATTGAAGCAAAGTCTTTTGGGATATTTGTAACTTAGTTTCAATTTCGGTGACTTAACTTTTCCTAAGCTGAAAAACACAGTGAACTAAAAAGAATACAATATTGGATTATTGTTAGAAAACGGAAAAAATAGTGCTACTGGAAAAAAAAATTTTATTATTGCACATAAACTGTATGAAATCATAAACACATTATTTTCAAGTTCGACTTCTCATTTAATTTTCGTCCGAATCTGCCTTTCAATTATTTTTTAAATTTCTAAAACAATTCTTATATCAAATTGTTAAAAACTTTAAAACGGTAAAAATTAAAGTAAGTCTCAGTGAAGATATATTTTTTAAACAAAAGTTGCTTTTTCACATTGAATTTTTGACATGCCCTTATATCTGAAATGCTTAAATTGGTCAATCTATAGGTATAAAGGTCTATTTTGTTTCAGAACACAGTTATGAATAAAAAAAAACTATTTTGCTAAATATAAAATCAGAGGAGTCAACTTTTTTAATAGTCCTTAAGTACCTACTATGTCATTGCATATTTTTCCCACAAAATAAACGGTATTTCGTTAAAGTTAAAAGTGATTTATTTTATCATTCTTATCACTTTTCATTTGTTTATATATCATTTGTTTATATACCTAAACCTAACCATATTTCCTCTTTAAATTACCTTTTTTTTCAAAGCATTCAAAATCAAAACTTCCAAAAAATCTTTTGAAATTCCATTCACGCTTTCGAAACCTTGTGTATCAAGGGGCTGATGAGTTTTGTTATAAGTATTTTACAACATAATATTCAATCTTTGAAAATTCCCTCTCCCAACAAAGTTAACTACCTCCCAAAATGCAATATCATAACAATCCACAATATTTACCCAAGAATACGAGTATACACAAAAACTTGAGATATTTTGACAAGTTTATTAACTTTGTATATTGAAAAGTATGCGCGACACTGTTGCACGCCATAACAATACTTATAAGCTATAAGAACATACATACATATTTCTAGAGGGGGGGATGATGGAATGTTCGTGTTGTGTTAAAGTCAAGTTTTTTCCAACCCTTTTGTTGGTTGGCTTACTCCTTGTATAAGCTATACCAAGTTATAGATATAGAGCTAGGTGTAGGTATATTATATATTTAGCATGAAATATGCGGCAGAAGTAATCCGGCAAACCCCAAGGGTCTGCCACACTGAGCGTGATAAACATGAAATTTTGTCACAAGCACATATTCCAATATTCTCGTATAGGAAATCCTTGTTTTGCTTTATGCACACCGCACCGCAGCAAACTTTATAACAAAGTTTTACACAAATAACACGTAGAATATCCCGCGTATATTGTTATCCTTATGCTACATATGAATGAACGATGTATAAGAATATTTGGAGCGAAGGGCATAATACACCATTGAATGGGGCATCATATAAGGATACCAAACCTATATATCTATAGCGAGTCCTTTGTTGAAGTCAGGAAAGCGCCAAAAGGGATGTGTACATATGTACATACATACATATATGACTTTCAACAATATGCATCACCAAAACGTAGTTATAGTATCTACCTTTCATAATATAAGTTGAATGGAGTTGGGTTTTCAGAGCGTTGAAGTTGGGGGGGAGGGGAGGTTATTATTAAATTGTATCCTGTTTATGGTTCCTTTATGATATTGTTTCCCTGTTTTATGATAACAAGCTTACGGCTATATTCGCACAGGATATATAAGCAGAAGCACAAGCACGGGCACACCATCACAACAGAGCCCTTAACTCCATTTGTATAAGCTTGACAGTTTTCGTTCGGGATTTATGAAGTGGATTTGCTAGGGAAATATGTTTACGCTGCGGTTGATGGTTGGAATACCACAAAATTTAGTTTAGGAATAAACATATACTCGTAATATTCAAGGTAGGAATGCGCTACACAATAGCGGCATCGCATACTCGTTTACAATGTACCATATAAATATGTGTACGTTTGGAAATGGCTTTTCATTTGTGATATTATAGGTAAAGATGTCAGATTATGGTAGCAGAAGCATGAAAGGGTTTAAAGTGTTTGCGGAATTTGACTTTAAATTGAGATATTTAGAGAAAAGGATTAAGCTTTGTTAATAAAGATCTAAAATGTTAAGCTTAAATTTCTCACAACATAAATAATCTATTACAATAATGAAAAACTTACTTTTTTCTACAACAAAGTTGCTAATGGTAATTTTTTAGAATGTTAGTTAAACCAGAGTCATTGTTGTCTAAAAAAATGATTCTTATTATTAATTAAATTGCTTGTGGAAAGACCCAACACACTCTTCACAATTAAATAATTTTGACTTTTCATCGTTTTGACGTAGTCCCTAACATTTAAAAACTTCAATTATAAGTCTAAAGTCACCCTGGAAAGTCTTAGCCTTCATAGCCTTCAGCAAAACTGTGCGCAACTGTTTGCATCCATTTTGTTAAGCTGTCAAATAAATAAAAGAAGTTTAGATAATGATTGTCATTGAAACGAAACATAATGGTGGAAACAAGTTTGAAGTGATGTTGAAGGCATAAGCATACTTCACAATTGTATGTACATTGAACAGAACTGGACTTTGATAACAAAGTAAAATCTTTAAAGTGAGTTTAAACAAATACAAAATTTTCTTGTAATTTGCTCCAATTGTTTACTCGAAAATTAATCATATAAAAAACTGAAACCACACTTATTCTCAAGCCTATAAGTTTAGGTACTCGGGTCAACATTCAATCAATGGTTAAAGATTGTTAAGCCATCGTTAAATTTCAGTAAATGTTCGGAATAGATTTTCAAACATAATCACACACGCATCAATTATTTACTAAAATTGTGGATACAACGTCAATAGGCGCTCGTATTTTTTCCACAGGGGGTTAAAAAAAATGTGTTGATAAAATTTTGTAAGTTCATTTAGAAAATTGTCCACAAGGGGGAGGGGGCAACACAGTATTGTATTGTATTGTATTTATTAATTCATTTTGGTAGGTTTACAATGATTACAATTATTTATAATTTAAGTAGAAGACGTTGGAGATAAACATAGCATTTATCTCAATTAATTAATATTAATAGGTTAGGTATACCTACTAAGGCAAAATATAGGAATCCAGCTAATTATATTATATAAAAAATTAAGAAGAATTTTAAACAAAAAATTATTAATTAAGTGATTTTAGTAGGTACTCGAAAAATAACACAACAAAAAATATATAATAAAGAATTGATCTTCCGAATAACCATAGTTTTATATGTAAACCTAACAAAACATATTATGAGACACTCTTTAGCTTAGCTTACAGCTAGAGCTAGTAGCGAATACTCATCTTGACAAAATTATCGACATAGTTTTGTTTGCAGGGTGATAAAAAGAAATGAGATTTCTTTTTTAAATTAATAGACAATAAGCTTTCAATTTGTAAGTGATCGTAACCAAACAGCCATATGACCTTACACTTTGTAGGAAAATGGACAATACTCTAAGACTTCTTATTGAGAAAAGCAATTTATTAAAAACTAAAGGTGCTACTATTGTGAATAAAGTGAATTTTACTATAACAGGGTATAGAAACTAAATTCATAGAGTTCACTCTTAAATTATATTGAGGATTATTTCTTATTGATAGATATCCACTTCTTTTTATTAGACTCAAGGCTTTGAAATACATAGTATAGATGTCTTAAAAGGAAGAACTTTTAACTCCTGAAATAAATTTAAACTATTATAAAAGCGATTTTTTTACAAAATAATTCTTATTAGGTACATGTTTTTGAAGAATAAGAAGCGGATTGATTTTATTTTTATAAGTCCCTCCCCAACAAGTTATTCTATACAGAATTTTTGAAAGAACAATACCAAAGTAGATCATAACAAGTATATTTTTCGAGCAGTATACAAACTAAGTGTATAGAACTGTCTAGAGCAACATAGTAAATAATTTTTTAACGATAATGTATGATCGGACCAATTCATTTTACTATTAAGTATGATACCAAGGTATTTGAAGGTATTCACAAAATCTATCTGAAAGCAATGATATGTTAATATGTTAATGTAACGTTTTTTAAAATTAATTCTTGATTGTTGGCATCAAAAACGCAAAAATTGAAATCGTGTTGGTCAAATGAAATGACTTTAGGATGTTTTGATTGCAAAGGACGAGTTCTACAAGAAATAGTTATTTTAATCATAATACAATTTCAGTACATCATTAAACCTTTTATCTTATTTTTTTAGACAACTTGAAAATATCTTTTCATATTGAAAACAAAAAATCAAAATAACACAAGAGCACAACTGAACACAAATAACAATAAAAAATATAAAAGAAATAAAATGCACGACTGGTTAGCATGAACTCGCTCATGTATCCAAAAAAGTCTGTTTAAAACTATTTCCTGTATTTTAAGATTTAAAATGTACCTGCAAAAAAAGTTTGTTTTCAAAAATTTAAATGCCATTTGATTTCTCAAAAAAACCTTAATATTTTTAAATTTTTATTTTAAAGTCGTTTTTGAATTTTAGTTTAAAAATATTTTTGGTATGGAGTTTTGAACTTATTATTAGACGTCTTGTATTTCAATTTTGTAAAAAATGATGACCCGTTTTCAAGATATCAAATTTCTATACTAAAATCTTTAAATATTATTGAGACAGTATAAGAGCTTTTGCAGAAAAAAAAATAGTTTAGTTCTTGAGAAAACTTAAGAACAGAATAACGGTTCTATAGGGTGTACCCTTCTCGAGCAATACAAAAATATTTTTTTTATATTGAAAGAAGCCAAACTAAGAATATTGAAAGATGCCAAACTAAGAACATTAAAAAAAAATCTATCGGTTTGTTTTTGAGAAAAATCGAAGTATCGATTTTTGACCGTGCAAATTTGTATTGAGACTGCTTTTATTTTTAGTTCAAAAAAAAAAAACATGGAAAAAAACAAAAGACACGAAATCGGGGGACCCACTTTTTTCGAATTCTCTACCATCGTAAAGTCATGTTTGATTAAAATCTCCAGTTCGAGTTTGTTTACAAATGCAAAACTTGCCATACAGGACAGGTCCTATATGCCGCAAGAAAAAATAACAAAAGGGCTAAACTAGAATACATTATATAAAACGGAACCTCACCGCAAATGGAAACACTCAAGCGAATTTTAATTCTTTAGAAAATTTTGAGACTATATACAAGAGTGATAAATAGAAAAAAGGAGTAGATTCAGTCTATTTTTATTAAAATTTAAGTAGGTAGAAATACGCACCTTAAAAATGAAGCAGATTTCAATATTTTGATGATGGTGCGAAGTAGGAAGTAGATTTTAAGTTAGAAGATCCTGACAGACTAAAGTACATTAGTTTTGTTTTATTGCTTAATACCGTTTTATTGACTGCAAACCAGCGTCTTATAAGATATCCAAGTCTAAGTTAATGTCAGAAATTATGTTAACCAGAGAACTGCAATCATATGAAAAGGCCTTATCATCAGCAAATGCTGTAATTTTGCCTTTGAAATTCTGATTTTAAATAGAAATAATTAAAATCAGAAAAAGCAAGGGACCCAAAACCGAAACTTGGGGAACACCAATACTAATATCACACAAACTACTTAAACTACCATTTATTTTCACTAATTTCTTTCTATTGGATAAATAAGATTCTAGCCAATTATAAATAAATCCACGCATTCCTGCATTTTTTAATTTTCTCAAGAGAATATTATGATCAACTACATAAATCAAAAGCTTTAGTTAAATCAATGAAGAGTCCAGCTGTAAATAAATTATTGTTTATGTTTTCATAAATTTCACTGCAAAATTTTCATAACGCATCTTCAGTTGATTTATGGGCTCTAAATCCAAATTAAGATTCACTAAAAAATTATTTTTATTAAGAAACTTCAAAATTCTTTTCTTGATTGCTTTTTCAAAAATTTTAGAACAAACAGCTAAAAGTGAAATAGGCCTTTAATTATTCATAATGCAAGGCTTTGATTTTTGTATAGAGGAATGACTTCAGCAATCTTGAGAGCGCTTGGAAAAACACCACCGTACACACTTTTATTGAAAATATGTGAAAGTACATCCATAATATTATAAGCAATATACATATGTTTAAGATAAAGCTGAAACGATTATCGTTAATCACAGAACTGAGCATAAAAAAGAATTTCTGTATAAACATTATCATTAGTTAAACCTTCAATGTACAAACACTCATTTTTGTTCCCAAATACCTGAATAGAGACATTTTCAGCAATAGAAATGAAAAATCAACAGATAATTTTTAAAATTATATGACAACACAACTTCTGCTGGATCAAAATTTTGTAAATTACCAAAAGGCATTAATTTTAAAGATTATATTTGAGTCTTCTAAACACTTGATTTTAATCGTTTTTTCACCTTCTTCTGATTAAAAGATTAAAATTTTGAAACCATACAAATTTGTATCGTTTAGGTTTCCTAGAAATATCATTTGCTTTTCGAAATTCTCTAGTAAAAGTAAAGTAAAAGCAGAAAGAAGAAATCCATGGAATATCACATAAAAGTGACAAAAGTACCAATTATTCGAAATGCTTCATTAAAAACTGACAAAGTCGAAGTTAAGGGAGTTTTGTAATTTACTGATTTTTGTAGGATTGAATAAAATTTAACAACTGTTCAACGAAAAGTAAAGATCAGTAAATCCGCCTTGTTACATATTGAACAAGGAACAAAAAGAAACATCTTATTAGAATTTACCGAAAACTAACTTTAAACGTAGAAGTATTCAACTAAATCACATCCAGAATAAATGGAGCCCGGTAAACATTTTAATAAAATTCTTAGATTTTTTTCTTTTTCTTTGAAATTTTTAAAAATGGTTAGAAGAAGAAACTTGAACAATAATTTTTAGAATCAATACTTCAATTTTGTATCTTCTCAAAACCTAAGGTGTGGTATGTCATTTAAATTTCTATGAATTTCGATTTTCTATTTAATTAAATGATATCCTATCAAAAATGTTAACTTATCCATTTAACATTAAATAGTCCGGTTTAGGAATCATGAAACATTCAAGCACCCTGTTTTTTTTCATTTAATTCTTACCATCAGACTTTGTATTACTTGTCACGAGACTAATTGAAGACTAATTAAAAATTCTCAGCAACTTTGTATCTTCTTTTTAAATTCTTATCGTTTAAACTCGTATGTACGGGTATAGTTTTAAGGATCGGCATTTTTATGTATCAGCAAAGAGCTGCAAGCTGATCCTCTGTTACGATTTCAATATAGGCTCGAGGCACGAAGTTGTCACCTATTAGATTTGGACTGGGTATAAATGTTTCCCCCATCCATCCGCCAGGTTTTAACTATACAAAACACACAATGACGCCGATATGTCTCTAAAGGTCCTAAAGTCACCATCACATATATGTAGGTATAGAATATAATATGTATCTTATCGCCACCCAAAATCAGGGATGCGACCAATAAACGAGCATGGAATAAATTACATATCAAACTGAAATAGTTAACTAGATGCATGCATAGACGAACGGACGCGCAGACGACCGACACCGATGACGGTATTGACCGGTACCGTCCGGTCTAGGACAACCAACATTTTTGTATAGCCGATATATGTATATTTGTGAGGCATTAATTTACATTATAGCTGGCATTTAATAATATAAAAAAGAAAATAATAGATTGACAGGGTGTATGGCGGCTTTTGTATAAGACTTTTGGTTTTTTGTTAATTTAATGTCCCCCTTAGATATTGAAGCCCATTAAATTTAAAGGAACTATAAGTTTAGGATTTTTCTTGTGTGGGTCGGTTGCACTATGAATTTTTGATTTTTACTTGTATTTAAGGTTGTTCTTTTAATTTTTATATTTTTCTGTTTATTCTTTTCTATTTTTTTTTATTGTGATTATAATTTTTGGTTTTCCTGTTGTAGTTTATTGGATTGGATTTGTTTTGAAGATTTTATATATCTACCTAAACTATAGGGCTGGGTTTATTGTAAATTTAAATAAAATATCAGTTTCGAATTTTTCAATCATGTTTTTGTTAGATTTTGTTGGGGGAAATTCGAGATGGCTGTAGTTGGTACATTTTGTCCGCCATGATTTTTTTGATGAAGGGCAGTAAAATATTTAGTGATGGAGGCAATCAATATTGTTTTCAGATTGTCATTTATGTTTCTCTTTTTAATAGGAATTTTTTATATTAATTCTAGAATGGTGGTCTTCTTTAGAAATGAAAAGTCCCCTCCTTAATTTTTTGGTTTCTTTGACAGACCTTTCGTAAAGATGCCAAAGAAAATCATATAAAGACAACGCGTATTTCAATAATCAAGAAATAAGTTAAAAAGAAAAAAATATTTGAGTCAAATATTATTAACACAATCACTTTTAGTAAAAATTCTTTAATAATTCGACTTTTGCCGGCGAATGCCATCATTTTCAGTATCATAATTTTCATGCAAGCTTCTTCAAATCAGGTTTTATTCACATAATAAAGAAATTTATTTGTTGGCAGAAAAAAGGTTCATGAAAATGTTGTCATTATTTCATATTTCAAATTCCAAATTTTTACAAATGCAAAACTTGCTACTAGTACCCGTGGTGAGATGGTTAGTGCGTTTGACTGTCATTCCAGAAGTCTTGGGTTTAATCCCTGTCTGAGCTATCTAAAGTTTTTTCACGGGTACGCCTTTTGCGAGAAATTGACAAATCATCTAAAAGTAATTCTTGTCATGAAAAGTGCTTTCTCAAATTAGCCGTTCGGATTCGGCTTAAAACTGTAGGTCCCCTCCATTCCTGGCAACATTACTCGCACACATGAATAATTGAGAGTTGTAAGTCACTAGGCCCTAGTTCTCAACAGCGCGCGCCACCTAATTTATATATTTTTAATACTTGCCATAAAGTTTCTATAGAACGCAAGTTAAAAGATTAAAGTACTGAAATCACAAGATCTCGGTGACCAATTGTGATCGCTTCTTCGAGAAATAACACGATCAGGACATTTTTCTTGCAAAATTGCGATTTTTATTTGCTTACATCGATATCTTTCAATTCTGCAAAAACCGTATCAAAACAGTGGCAAACAGTGGGCTTTTTGAAAATTATTCTTGGATATTCGGAGGCCCAAAATCTAGAATATATTGATGTATTTTAAGGACCCCAAAAATGAAGACAGGACTTTGCTTGAAATCTCAGTTCTTCTTGATCCACGCTCACGGTTTTGCTTCCTTAGAAGTTTTTTTTTTAAACACTTGAAAAGTAAAACCAAAGCCATTCCTAAAGATTGAATGATACGAACCTTAAAAAAGCTATTAAATTTATTTAGGTTAACTGAAAAATGTTAAAAAATCACAAAATTGAAGCAGTAGTGAAAATTACATGTCCAAATAATTGAAATTTTTCACTCTTTTTTACTATTTCTTCTGTTTTGTGAATTGGTGAATACTTTTCAGTTAACCTGAATAATTTAAAGCTTGTTTAAAGTATCGTTAAATTTTTAGGAATAACGTAGTTTTTAATTGTCAAATGGAAATGTGAAAACAAACTTCAAAAGTGATAGTTGCCATAAAAAGTCATATTGAAAACAAAACATCTTACTAAATAGCCTTTAATTTTTAACCTTTAACTTTTACATTAAGAAAAAGATGTTTTTGTACATTTCGAACTTGTTTGATCGGCCAAAACTGGAAATATAAAAGAGGCTGGGATGCGACCCACACTGATAACTTCCCATCCTGTCTATCGATTTGTCTTGCTTAAGAGTTTGTAGGTGTTTTGTTAAAAAGTTCTCAGTTGAATTATTCTTAAAA
Organism: Eupeodes latifasciatus; assembly: GCA_920104205.1. Taxonomy (NCBI): domain Eukaryota; kingdom Metazoa; phylum Arthropoda; class Insecta; order Diptera; family Syrphidae; genus Eupeodes; species Eupeodes latifasciatus. The sequence goes on along the minus strand of OV049925.1, from coordinate 119,650,797 downwards.
ATTTAAAAACTACCAATAAAATTTTGATTTCTCCATTTTTTTATATTGTATTTAATTAGCAGAACACTAATTTATAAGATTTATTTCTTACTGTGTATGCAATAAATGAATAAACTAAAAAAAAAAAAAAAAATAATGAAATAGTTTGATTTTGAAATTATTTTTTAGTCGAAAACAATTTTAGTAGCTATTCTTAAAATTTATTACATTACATTTCATTAAATTACACACTACTCAGCACATAAATGTACAGAGTAGAGAACACAGCACCTTGAGCGACTAGACTATATAAGGTGATAACAACACAAGACATTAATACAAGACAGAAGGAAAGAAGAGAAAGAACAACAGAAAGAAAGAACACATGACAACAGCGCACGCGGTAGGTTTCGAGAAGGTCCGCCATCTGAGTACTAACCACGCTCACTGATGCTTGATTTCGGTGATCGATGGGAACCGATGCTTTTTTTTTCTCCAAATTCATTTTTATTAATTAATTCTTAAGACTATCTTAAAGCTAGACAAAAATTCATAAAACTAGCCTAATTATCCATAACTTACAACTAACTTACTGGTCCCATCCGGACACTCTAAGTTAAACAATAATACTTAATGCTAATGCCTTTCGGCCCTAAGATCTATTTAACTTCAATTCCATTTTATTTATTTTTATATTCATTAGAAAATTTCAAAAAAACTAATATCAATATCCTTTTTTATTTTTACTTAAAAACTACTTAAAATAAGGTCCTTAATATAAAACTTAAAGCTAACTAAAACTACCTATTTTACCTATAAACTACTTAAAACTAGAACAACCACAGCAGCAAGTCTAACTATCTAACGTTTTTTGTTTTTTTATATTTTGTCTTTTTTTATTTTTTTTTTTGATTATTGCATGTTGTTTTTTTTAATTTTTTTTTTGTATTTTTCCTTTTTTGTATTTTTTGTATTTTTTTGTATGTTTTTCTTTTTGTGCCACCATGCCTATTCTACTTAAAACTAAACCCTAAAACTATAAAACAAGTATGTAAGCCGGCCAAGGCTTAAAACCCCATCCCGACTACTCACTATCAAGTGCCGATTGAAGCCACCAAAACTGGCTCTCCTGCTTCACCCTATCAGTTCGGTCCCTTTCGGACACAGCCCTACTGAACCGAAGGAGCTCTGCTCCGCCTTGTGCCATGACGTCCCGATTGTACAGGAGTCGCCTATCCACGGTTCGTCGTCTGACGTGGTAGATTAACGGAACTGCCAATCTATCCTGTATCAGACCGCATCTATCTAAAAAAGGAACCGATGCTTTAGCAGTGACTAGGCCGTTGCCCGCTCTTAAAATGTATTTCTTATATAAACAAATACAAATTGGATCAATGAAATTAATTTGAAGTCAATATCTTCTATTGTTCACGAGATATTACCGAACATCAATTATTACCAATTTTGCGTACTATTTTTTGTAGATTTTAATTTTTTATGAAAAACTGACCGTTGGATTTTTATAAAAAATGTACTAAACGTCGAAAACAATATTTTCTGTGAGATAAAATAAGTTTGAAGCCAATATTTTTAATTTTTGAAAAGATATTTGAAACGAAAGTAAATTTTTACTAAGTTTAAGTATTGTTTTTTTTAGGTTTTTATTTTTTGTAAAAAAAACTGTCAATGTGATTTTTCTCAAAATTTTACCGAATATTGAAAACAATATTGCTTATAACAAAAAATTAGTTTAAAGCCAATATCTTAAATTCTTGAAAAGATATTTGAGTCGAAAATAAATTTTTACCAACTTTTATTAATTTTTTTTAGTTTTTATTTTTTTTGTAAAAAACTGTCAATTCGATTTCGCTCAAAATTTTACTGAATGTTGAAAACGATATTTTTTAAATGATAAAATTGGTTTAAAGCATACATCTTAAAATCTTGAAAAGATATTTGAGTTGAAAGTCAATTTTTACCAACTTTTAGTAATGTTTTTTTTAAGTTTTTATTTTTGGGTAAAAAACTGTCAATTCGATTTTTCTCAAAATCTTACCAGATGTTAAAAACATTATTCTTCTTTTCACAAAATTGTTTTGGAGATAAAATCGTTTTTTGTTCGTACATTTTTCGAGGTAAATAATATTTTTTTTCAGTTTGTTTTTTGATTTATAAAAAAACCGTTAATTGGAATTGTTTCCAAAAAAAATGGTTGCCTGTAAAGTCGGTTTTACGGGCGAAGATTTTACGTGACAACGTCTTTTTCTCGGTAGAATATTTATTGATATGAATATAATTAAATTGCACAATAGGAACAAGGAATTGAATGAAAATAAGAATTGCACAAATTTTTTAAACTAATAATTTACTTAACACTATCAACATTTATCAATAGTATGACATAACCTATAAACTCAGTTTCTCAACTTTTGTGTCAATCTAACAATTAATCAATCAATCATAGTTTACGATAATGAAATATCAGTGTACAATTATTTACCTTTATTGTTGTAGTTGTTGTAAATGACGAATCTAAGCACTCCACATTTTCACTACAGACACAGCTGACGATACTTTAACCACACGTGTGAACTTGTATTATGACGCTTTCTTGTTTTTCCAACGCCAAGAACGTTCGAGAAAGACAAAGACAGAGACACAAGCATGCGCCGATTCAATGCGCCTAATTCTCTAGTGCTGCGCGCGCGGCAGACCGATCATAGTTGAGTGGGAGAGAGACGCAAGGCATTCGGCGGGCCTCTCTCTCGTTCGGTGACTCATCGTAACGTTACCGGGCGTTACACTTTTTCATAAGTGACTCCCAGCCGCAACCTAATTTAAGACGTTGTCACGTCAATATATTTGTTTGGTATCACGTTACAATATATAATATAAAATTTAATTCAAGTCTCTAACGTTATTGAATCGTGAAATATTTAGGGTTAACCTAAATTTTCATCTTTTTTTTAAACTGTTATGGTTAAAAAACCACCTACGCAATTTTCTTGAGAGCCCTTTCTGCATCTTTCTGCCTTATTATCTGTATAACAAAATTTATTTGAAGTCAATATCTCTTCTGGTTCTTGAGCTATGGACGACGAAAAACACGTCGCGAACGTACGGACGTACGAACGTACGTACACACGCACGCACAGACATCTTTCTAAAAATCTTTTATTTCGACTCTAGGGACCTTGGAACGTCGAGAAATGTCAAAATTTTCAATTCGACAAATCGGACCCATTACAATAACTTCCTATGGGGAGTTAACAAGAGCATAATAATATTAAAAGTTATTTCATAATATACGGTCTATGGTTGGTTATGATGTCCATTTACGCAGACATATGTAAGGACTATTGACGTTAATTGATCTTAACATTTTTGGTTCCATTTCTACCTAAAGGTACATTTTTGGTTACGTTCAATGTTCAAAAGTATCATTTTTTAGATCGCTAGACTAAAGATACAACTGCCAATAAAACGCGAGTAATATTTAATAAAGTAGAGAACCTTACCTGGAGACATTTTATCGTGGAAATATCAGCAAATATATGGGCTAGGGGCTAGGGCTTTAAGTCTTTAAGCCTTCTGCGGCCTTAAAACTCACTCAACCCAAACTGGATCGCATATATTTTATGATTGTTTGTTCTCCATAGTTTGTCAAAAAGAATTACCACATAAAATAAATTTTGTAATCTTCTTTAAGTACCGAACATATTTTGACGGCTTCAGGCTTCGTATATGAACATTAAAAGAGGCTCTTATTTGTTACAACAACTGTTCAAAAAAAAGGTTAATTCAGGTGATTCTTTTGCCACTTATACTCACATTCAAACTGAAACTCACTTCACTTTAACTATAATAAGTCTCACTCCTCCCCAAAGTGCAGTGTGCAGTAAATTAAACAAAAAAAAAAAGTGAAGTGAAATAGAATTTATTTCAATTTTATGCTAACAAATTAACGCATTAAATTAATGCCATTGTTGTGGGACACGGACGCATCCATAGTCATAGTTTATCTTATCACACTACACTCCATAGGTTTGAGAATTGTGGCTTTGTTTATTTTTTTTTTTCACGGAGTCTTCTCACATGCGTGAAGCGCATTGCGCAGGTGATAACTCGGGGGCGTTAATAAATTACTCATAAATTCACTGTGTAAAGTTAAAGCGCGTAAGTAAGTGATGGCCTAAATGAATAAGGATAAGGATAGCTCTCGATGTTTGCTGTAGATAGATACGCAAGTTGTGCCTTCTCGAAGAGAACCCCACGCCATCGTCATCATATAAAGAATGGGATTTTGGACAGCAGCGTGCTATTGTGATCTTACTTATGCAGCAGATACCTATGTATATTTATATCGTGATGCCTTTGGGGCTTCGTCGCCGTCATCGTCAGGTGAATGCTAATGATTTGTTTTTGTTTACATCTGCTTAAATATTACTTTTTGTATTTTATGTTGTTTTGTTTAAATAAGAAGTGATAAAATTTGGTTCCAAATTGTCTGAATGGTTAGGGTTTGAGTTTAAAAAAAAATAGATTACTTTTATCTCTTTATGAAGAAGGAATAATGAGGGTGGATAGGTTTTTATAAGACCCTTATATGAGTCGCTGAGTCTAATAAAAATGTGTAAATGCGTGATCATATGATCAATCAATTGAACACCCTTATAAGAAACAGTGTGAAACAAATTAGAAGCGAAAGGTAATAAAAAGAAAACAATGTCGCTAATTTGATGTGACAGCAGATCCTTTAGGGTTTTCTAGACATAGGATGTCGAGAGAAAGTGGACAATGGTCATTTCTATGCTTTCAAGATGTATTTGAGGAAATACCGTCCTATTGTTACTAATTTTAAGAGTAGCCTGCATATAAGAAATTTGTTTCTAATTTTGTGGAAGTTTGATCAATTTAAAAATGTCAGTTAATTATTTTGTTTAACAAAATCGTTGAGGCCTGTGGCTTTTGGTGTCTTACCTATAGATCACGTTAGTCAGTTTATTTTTTCGGATGCATCCTAAATTAGTATTACATCAGGCAAGATTCAGCAAACCTAAGGACTTGGATTCTGCTGTACACTCTCAGGTAAAACGGACGTATTGTTTGCAGATCTTGAATGTCGTCAACGTACAAAAGTGGTTTTAGGTCGTTTAGGACTCAAATTTGTCCAGTAGAGTGAATATATTGACTATAAAATGGGTGAACACCTCGTCATATCATTAATAAAAAACAATTTATTGTTAACTTCCCATAGGAAGTTATTGTAATGGGTCCGATTTGTCAAATTGAAAATTTTGACATTTCTCGACGTTTCAAGGTCCATAGAGTCGAAATAAAAGATTTTTAGAAAGATGTCTGTGCGTGCGTGTGTACTGTGTACGTTCGTACGTTCGCGACGTTTTTTTTGTTGTCCATAGCTCAAGAACCAGAATAGATATCGACTTCAAATAATTTTTGTTATACAGATAATAAGGCAGAAAGATGCAGAAAGGCCTCTCAAGAAAATTGCGTGGGTGGTTTTTTTACCATAGCAGTTTAAAAAAAAGGTGAAAATTTTGGTTAACCCTAAATATCTCATGAACTAATGACGCTAGAGACTTTAATTAAATTTTATATTATATATTGTAACGTGATACCAAACAAATATATTTTTGGAAAAAAATTCAATAAAAACGTTTTTTTTTATAAATCGAAAAAACTGAAAAAAAAATATTATTTACCTCGAAAAATGTATGAACAAAAAACGATTTTATCTCCAAAACAATTTTGTGCAACGAAGAATAATGTTTTACATCTGGTAAAATTTTGAGAAAAATCGAATTGTCAGTTTTTTTTATAAAAAATAAAAACCTATAAAAAACAATACTCAAAGTTGGTAAATATTGATTTTCGACTTAAATATCTTTTCGAAAATTTAAGATTATGGCTTCCAACTAATTTTATCTGATAAGAAATATTATTTTCAACATTTTGTAAAATTTAAAAAAAAATAGAATTGACAGTTTTTTTACAAAAAAAATAAAAACTAAACAAAAATTAATAAAAGGTGGTAAAAATTGATTTTCGACTCAAATATCTTTTTAAGCCTTTAAGATATTGGCTTTAAAATAATTGTTTGTTATAAGCAACATTGTTTTCAATATTCGGTAAAATTTTGAGAAAAATAAAATTGACAATTTTTTTTATAAAAAATAAAAAACCTAAAAATAACATTACTCAAAGTTGGTAAAAATTGGATTTCGACTCAAATATCTTTTCAAAAATTTTAGATTATGGCTTTCAACTAATTTTAACTTATAAGAAATATTGTTTTCAACATTTCGAAAAATTTTGAGAAAAATCGAATTGACAGTTTTTTTACAAAAAAAAACCTAAACAAAAAAATTAATAAAAGTTGATAAAAATTGATTTTCGACTCAAATATCTTTTCAAAACTTTGAGATATTGGCTTTAAACTACTTTTATTTTTTCAAAATATTGTTTTTAACATTCAGTAAAATTTTGAGAAAAATCGAATTGTCAGTTTTTTTTATAAAAAATAAAAACCTTTAAAAAACATTACTCAAAGTTGGTAAAAATTGATTTTCGACTAAAATATCTTTTCGAAAATTTAAGATTATGGCTTCCAACTAATTTTATCTTATGAGAAATATTATTTTCAACATTCGATAAAATTGTGAGAAAAATCGAAAGGACAGTTTTTTTCAAAAATTAAAAACCTAAACAAAAATATTAATAAAATTTGGTAAAAATTTATTTTCGACTCAAATATCTTTTCAAAATTTTGAGATATTGGCCTTTAACTAATTTTATATTTTAAAAAACATTGTTCTCAACATTCGGTAAAATTTTGAGAAAAATCGAATTGACAGTTTTTTTACAAAAAAAAATAAAAACTAAACAATAATTAATAAAAGTTGGTAAAAATTGATTTTCGACTCAAATATTTTTTCAAGACTTTAAGATATTAACTTTAAACTAATTTTTTGTTATAAGCAGTATTGTTTTCAATATTCGGTAAAATTTTGAGAAAAATCAAATGGACAGTTTTTTTTTACAAAAAATAGAAATCTAAAAAAAAAAAAACAATACTAAAACTTAGTAAAAATTTACTTTCGACTCAAAGATCTTTTCAAAAATTAAAAATATTGGCTTCAAACTAATTTTATCTCACAGAAAATGTTTTTTTTTCGACGTTTAGTAGACTTTTTATAAAAATCCAACAGTCAGTTTTTTCAAACAAAATCTACAAAAAGTACGCAAAATTGGTTAAAATTGATGTTCGGTTCTCGATATCTCGTGAACTATCGAAGATATTGACTTCAAATGAATTTCATTCATCCAATTTGTATTTGTTTATATAAGAAATATTTTTTTTTAAGAAATGCTACTAAAATTGCTAAAAATTGGTTTTCGACTAAAAATCTCTTTAACAAAAAAAGAATTTCGAAATGAAACTATTTTATTATATATGCAAAATATTATTGGCAGTTTTTAAATTTTTAAGAATAATTCAACTGAGAACTTTTTTAACAAAACACGAAAACGTACAAACTTTTAAGCAAGACAAATCGACAGACGGGATAGGAAGTTATCAGTGTGGGTCGCATCCCAGCCTCTTTTTTAAAACTTGTTGTCTACCGCCGTCCGGTCCGTTTGGTAAACAAATTTGAATAAATTCCGGCCAATAATATAGCAATAATATTATTATTATTATAATTATTATCTTTGCTTTTATTGCCTCATTTTTGAGATTATATACAGTTTTAACTTAAAAAGTAATTGAAAATTTTTACATTTCAAATTTACTTAAATAAATAAAATTAAATATAAGAATTATTAGTTTGGATTTAAAATGTATGTTCAGCAATTGTAATAATGTTTCTTAAATTTGGAAATTTTGAATTGAAATTGAATATGATATTTTGTATTAGTTGCTGCTTTAAGTTTCCCTCAAGGCAGCACATATGTCTCGAGTTTTTGCATCATTGTACCAATTTTCTTTTTTTTTTGCTAAAGGCCGTCGCTCCATCTCTTGTTCGGTCGTCATGTTGGTCTCTTACTTTCCGATCTCCGTTTTGTTGTCATCTTTGTCCATCTTTGATCCTGAGGTCGTGAAATATATGTATGTCCTGCCCAACTTCATTTAAGTCTTTTCGTTCTATCCATAACGTCAATTATTCGGAAAATGTTGCAAATTTCTTAATTTCTTATCCTTTTTCTGGGTTTTATATTAAGGATTTTTCTTTCCATTTTCGTCTGACAGATCCTTAGCTGGTTTATTGATTTTGTAGTCAAGCTCAGGGTTTGTAACCCATATGTAAGCACCGGTGAAATAGCGGAGTCGAAGAGATATTTTCGTTTTTCTATACTTTGGTCTAGCTCTAAAATCTGTTCGAGGCTCCAAAATTGTTTCAAGATGTTCGTGATGCGTCAGTTGATTTCTTTATTTTCTTTGCCCTTAAAAGATTTTATTTGTCCTAAGGTTATGTAGTCTTTCAAGCATTCAATTTTGTCTCCGTCCAGAATTATATCTTCTATTTATGTTATGTTTTTGATTTGTTGATTTGCAGGCCATAGGTTTTGTATAAGCTATTGATGTCTGTTGCCATCTTCCGTATGTGTACACTGTACAGCTCTTGTAGAAATGCGGATTATCGTCCGCAAATCTTAGGTGGTATAGGTGTTGTTCACATATTCCTATACCAAATCACACAACCAGTTCTTGATATCTCTCCCCAATTTTAAGAAATTTTAAACCGAAACAGTAACTGGAAGTAACCCATCACCTAATATTTCACTGATTTAATTATTGAATCAATTTTTGAAAATTTTCCATTCCAATTTTAAATATCAACATAAATCACTCTTCGAATCTGATGGGCTTAAAATAAAAGAATTAAGACAATTTTGCACTTTACAATTAAATACAAAATAAAATTTTATTTGTATTTTTCTTGCCAACAAAAATACTAAAAAATATCTGTTGACCATTTTGTACACTAATTTATTTTGATATTTGTAAAATCATCTTGAATATAAAACCTTCATTTTATTATTTATTTTTTTTTCTGTTTTTGGATCTGACCATCAAATTCTCGTTGCACAATCAACATCCCCAAAAAACACGAATACATAAATTGATCTCTCTATTGCCAATATAATGCAATTCGACGCAATTACATAAATATCGAAAAAAAAAACAAAAAAATAAAAATATAAAAATCACAATCAAATTACAACAACACCAAAAAAGTCCTCTTCATGGTTGTTCATGGTGGATGTGATAAAAATAATATTAATTTTCTTCATTTATTTATTTGTTTTTTAGTTTGTTAATCTCAAATGCCAATTGACACAATTCTTATGCAAATGCCGATCTCTCGACGACACGAGAAAAAAAAAAAAAACAAAATATAATCTTAATTGCTTTATTGAAATTAATCGAATCGAATTGTATTATTTGCCAAATCACATATAAATGAAATAAAAAGAAAAACTTTATTTGAAAAGGTCATCCCCAAATGCTAAGTCCCATAGAGAAACAAAACAATTTCAATGCACCCAGACGAAATATCAAAGTAAAAATATTTCAATTTGCAAAATAAAATTTCAAATAAAACAAAAAAAAAAAATAAAATAATTATCTTGTCTTTCTTAAAATATCCTTGCTGCATCACAAGCTATAGATATTCTCAAAGCACCCGTCAATCTGATGGGTATTTGCACCCCCTTTATCCTTCTCCCCTCAAAACTTGTAACATTATAAGGTGCGTCCTCGGTCCTCAGTCTTCGCAATCCTCAACCTCACACACTTCTTTTTGAATTTGAATCTGAATATTTGAATCTGAATTTCGACATCTGATTGTAAAAAACTTCTCGATAACTGACGTCTGGTGCATCACACAATCCACGAATCCACCAATCCACCATCAGAAGTTGATCATGTGCCAATTTCATATCGATGCAATTTTCCTTTATATCAATAATCTAATTTTAAATTTTACTTATCGAAGAATTTTTAAGTCGATTGCGCTATTATGCGCCTCACTGCAGCACCACCACCACCACCGGGCTCATCCTGATGCATTATGCCACTAACCGTGTGTTATGTGCGTTTTTTGAGAGTGTATATGAGTCTGAGGCGGCTATTAAGTGTGACGTTTTGTCACTCGCCCATCTCACAGTGTAGTGACAGATGCGTTTCACGCTTTCTAAGACACCAAACAAATAAAAAATGCATCCACATCTCATTTCGCTGCTTGCATATCGCATGCATCAGGAGTTTTGTCTGTTGTATTGATTGTTGGAATATCTTGGAAATTGGCCAAAAAATTGGTGAAATAAATTCCCTTTGTCGTAAATCACTTATTTATAAGCATTTTTATTTTATTGTTGTTCTTTTTGTTGTTTAATTTTTTTGCGGATCTATCACGATGATGCACATCCACAATTGTTATGTTTATTTATTTTCCTTCGAATTCTTGTTTGGTTGTTTAAAAGATTTTTATTTGTTTTTCTTAAAATGCATATATGCAGCGTAGCTTAGTTAAGATAGATAGGTTTTAGTAATAAGTTATTTTAATGTGTGATTTGGGAGGATTCTATTAGTGCTGTAGAATCGGAGATAAAGATCAGAGCCATTTTACATTCACATATTCAATAAGCCTAAATAATTTAGTGAACAATCATTCGGTTCATTATGTCTTTGATTGTTTTTATAATTGAAATAGTGTGAAAGGGGCATCAGGCATGTGGATATAAGTGATTCAAATGCATGCTTCTTCTTAAGTCGCCACGCCAGGAATTAAAGATATTGTTTTTTTTTTGCAACAAAATGATATCAAATGTATTTTTAAATGACATTATGCATTGCAGAATACCTCTGTTGTCTATAATGGTGAAATTGAAATATCTATCATGGCTTGAATATTTTGTTTTTAATTGAAATTGGCGATATAAATCACCATACAAAAAATAGAATAATTGGAGGAAATATAATTAAAAATTTACATAAACAAGTCTGAGTCATTAAGGAAGTTTTGCTGGTAATTTTTAAATTAAGAACTTTATGGTGCAGTTTAGGAATTTTAAAACATTTTCAAGTGAGGAAAACAAAACAGTAACATAACAAAATTAACATTGATATCAACATCTATTTTTTTTTTATAATTTACAGGCACTCAAGGGGTTATTAGTACCCTTTATATGTTTATATTTATACACAGTGCGAGCATTTGGAAAATAGGGAAGGATTTAAGAGAAGATACCGATGCACATTGGTCTTAAAGTTCTGAACATCAAAATGGGACGGAAAAACAGAGTTGGCCAAAGCATTTCACATTCTCGATGTGCGATTTAAGAAAGAATCTCTATACTTAACAGTACGCCCGAAATTGAGCTCAAGGGTAAACTGATGAGCATTCCTGGAAGTGCGAGTATTACGGCTGAATCGTTTAAGGGGTGGAATGCAACTGGCTAATTCAACAGAACATTGTTTGTAAAAATATCGATAAAACAACGAAAGGCATGAAACATTCCGGCGGTGTTCTAGCGATGTAAATGTTTCGATTATTATAGTTCTATCGCCTATCAATTTTAAAGCCCTTTTTTCGAATTCTATCCAAGAGATTTAAACTTGTTTTAGGGGCACCTGCCCAGATATGCGAATTATATTCAAGCTTTGGACGGATGAAGGCTTTGTAAATTACAGCCAGATCAGAAGGGGTGACAAGATATTCTTGCACCGTCCGAGAAATCCTAAGCACCTGGCAACATTTTTGGCAATATCGAATATGTGATCATTCCATAAGAGGTGATCTGTGATACACATACCGAGTACTGAAAGTTGATTAGTTTCCTGGATGCAAGTGCCACTCTTAGATAGTGGCATCGGGGGTGTGTTAAGCCTTAACGACAGGAGACAGCATTGAGTTTTCGAAGCATTAAATTCTACACGGTTTCTGACTCCCCATTGGACAATGCTGTCAAGATCAGAATTTAATGAGCTTATCATACGCTGCCGTTTAAGTTCCACATCCGAAGGACAAGGAAAGGATGTGAATCTATAAACGAGTATGAAAAGCTGACGGATGATGGATTAGAAGTGGCAGACATAAGATAATTTATGAATATAAGGAAGAGAGTCGGAGACAAAGCGGAGCCCTGGGGGATACCAGCATTTATTTTATGAAATTCAGACTTGAAACCATCCAATACAACTTGTATTGAACGGTCCGAAAGGTAATTTCTAACCCAACGAAGAAGAGATTCATCAATACCAAAAACATGCATTTTCGATAAGAGAGCTTGGTGCCAAACTCTATCAAATGCTTTTGAAATATCAAGTGCAATCATCTTACTTACTCCAAAACGATATAAATATTTGTTCCACTATTCGGTGAGATAAACCATGAGATCACCAGTGGACCTATTGCTACGAAAGCCATACTGTCGGTCATTAAGAAGCTTCAGTTCTTCAAGATATTTCTTGAGCTAATAATTAATCAGCGTTTCCATGACCTTGGAAAGAAGGGACGTGAGTGCTATTGGACTAGTGCTATTAGAGGGAGGGGAGGATTCGCCTTTTTTAGGGACAGGCTGCACAAATGCTATTTTCCATCCGCTCGGAAAGAGACCTGTAGAGTAGGAAAGATGGAAAAGTTTACGCAGTGGTTTTGCCAGCGTTGAAGAACAACTCTCCAGAACAATTGGGGAGATACTATACGGGCCAGCGGATTTGTGTAAGTCAAGGTCTTTCAGTACTCTTCCAACTGCACGAGTGCGAAAGAAGATTCGTCCCATAGAATAATTTACGCTCTCAAGAACAGGAGGACTTATGACACTTTCCGGTAGCGTCGAATTAACAGCAAACTGTGCTGCAAGCAAATTGGCTTTATCAATCGACCTTACATAGGGAGTGTCATTGTGGACGAGCGTTGGAACCGAGGATGACGTGGCGAACTTTTACAGGTGATAAATGATTTTGCAATAAGAAGTTTCATTTTCAATAGCCGCTATTTGAGCACTTGTAATTTTTCAAGTTGACTTTTTCTGACCATTGACAAGTAAAAATGATTTCATTACTAAATATACACACTTCAAGAATGCTTTCACATTGGTAAAATTCTGTATTCAGTTGGAAAAAATTTAATGCGTTCGCGTCGTTCAAAAACTACTAAGAATATTGCTGCTGTTGCCCGCTATTGATGAAAACCCAGGTTTTCAATTACATGTCGATCTTTGGAATAAGGATTATATAAAGTTTTAGGAACTAAAGCTTTTATAAGGCAAAACTCAAGTGTGTCAATCACTAACAACGTTTTAACTTTGCTAATATGTTCCTTGAGATGCGTCCTAATGATCCAGATTTTAATCGAAAAATCATCTTCAGTGATATAACAAAATTTCACTTAAGCGATAAAGGAACCTCGTTAACAGGCTGAATTATTTCAGGCTCAGGAAATCCAAGAATGAGTATTGAAAAGCCTCTATATCCTTAACGTGACACTGTTTGATGCATTTTCGGAACTGGTGGTGTGATTGGACCTAACCTCTTCGAAAAAAGGTACAGTGAGTGGATTGAAGTAACGATCTGTGATTGATAACAGTTTACTGGGCTTAGAAGAAATCGATATAAATGACGTGCTACATTAGAAAACTTAATGTCACTGAATTCATGCGATTAGGCCCTAAGACTTTTTCTTGAGGGGATTTCTAAAGTAGATGATCTACGGAAATAAATGAAAAACGTAAACATAACCTTATACTATTCAAATTACGTCTGAATTTTGCTCCATATTTATGAAAAATTGGATACTTTCAATTCAAAGTTGCGGTGATATCTAACACGCACTTTGTTTTCTTTCTTTTATGCATTAAAAGGTAGGTGTTTCTTAATGAAAGGCCCTAAAAAAGTTGAACATTTGATTCCAATATGATCCTATAACAAATAAATTATATAAAAACTCAAGAATGATCACACATTTTAATTTATAAAGAAATGTTCCCCATTCGCCAACGTGTACCGTGTAAAACCAAACCTTCTTTAACTATTAAGTGACACTTTTACTACAATTTCTCGCATTTCTAAAAAAATGTTTGACCAACAGTAACATTAAATTTAAAGGTACCTGTGGAATGCAATATTATTTAATAATGCTAAAAAATGAATCCTTAATCTCCAAAATATATAAAATCTAACTATTAGTAAAATAATCAAGCTGAACAAAAATTATAAGCCCTGTCTGAACCGCCTAAAGAACAACACAGTAAAACCATACGTCACCCTTAAAACGTTTGACGACATCTAAATATGTTTTAGGAAGTAAAGGAATACTTTCAATTGAATTGTGTACCAGAGCTCAATTTTCAAATGTACTCTCGTAGATAGGTTCGTATAAATAAAGTAAAGAAGCCTTACCTACAATACAAAAACAACAACACAACAAAAAAAAAAAAGAAACTAACAAACGCCTTACCAAAGGACAATGCCGCACAACATTATAAATTCCCATCTAAATGTGGCGCCCACAAAAACATCCTCGTTCTATGTGTATGTCTCAATAGTGTCTCCTCTTTTCCTAAGCTTACAAAACAGAACAGCACGCTTGGCTCCACCAGTTCCAGCAGAGGGCTATGGACTGCCACAGCCTCTCTTCTTAATGTACAAATCGCGGATATATTACATTACATCTTAGGACCATACCGGGAGGAAAACACACAACGCGCCATGACCATCAAAAGATCTTCTATAACCAACCAACCAAACCGAAACCTTTATAACCAAAGTTGCACATTTATACCTTTGTGTTGCTTTGACTGCATCATCACCAGCATCAGCCTCTTTCTAAGCCTTGAAGTTGGAATTGGACATAGAACCCGCAACCAATACAAACATCTTCACAAGAGGAGTCTTGAATTCTTTTTCCAGATTCTTTGATTCCCGACTTGCATTTTAGATATTTTTTTATTCGTATGTTTGTTTGTTTTGTATAAGTCTGTCTTGTTATTGTTGTTGTTGTTGTTTTTGTTTTTGTTGGCCAGGTCCACAAGTCTCTAAGTCCAGGCTTTGAGTGTGCCATCATCATGGTGAACTTATAAAGAAGTAAGTTCCGTATAGGAGTTCTTTTTTTTTTGAAGGTAGATATAAAGCGGAAAGACTGAAACTCATTTAGCTCTGGAGCGACTTAGTCAGCGAATCGAATTAATTTCTGTGCACAAAAACTCTTAGAGGAAATACCCCAAGTTCAGGTGAACAGCATCACCATCGCAGTGCACCATGCAGTGTAGTGTAGTGCAGTGCAGTGCAGTGCAGCGCAGTGCAGCGCAGCGCACAACCGTATAAACATCAGCTGCAGCATCCAGCTTCATCAGTGCATCACAAAAAAGAGATGTTGCCTGGGCTGCGCGCCAATGATGTTAAGCGTAGGATAAAATGTTATTAACCAACAAATGAGAATTAAAAATAAACTCCAGAACTGTGGAAATTTTCTTTGCAAACATTATGGGTAAATAATTTGGAACCTTCTTTTTCTTCTTCTCTGGTTTTGGGTTAAGAAAAGAACCAACAACAATTCCAAACGTCGTCGTCGTCGTCAACATCCCAACCCAGAGGGAGAGACCATGAGAATTGAGGATATACAAAAAAAATAAATATATAAGGATAGACCAAGAAGAGATTCCCTCGCGATGATTTTTCGAATTCTGTATGCAAATAATCTAAAGTCACGATTTCATCGTTCCAGTGTATGCGGCTATGTCCTTTACTAGATGGGAGGATGCTGTGCAAAATGTTCCTCCATATATACATGTACATATTATGTAGCATTGAACATTTTGGCCATTCTTGCAAAAAAAGAGAAGAAATTATTTAATGACAAACGGAAAAACGACTTATAGCAATGGCGCATATTGTCTCTGTTTTTGGATTGGTAAAACAGGATGGGCAAAGTAAAATAGTATCAGTTAAATCAGTATGTAGGCATCTTGTATAATGTTTAAAGCACAAATGAACAAAGTCTAAGTTCATTTGAAAAACATTTCTTTTTTAACTTAGGTACCTCTTGAACATTAAGGAACACCAAATGTTTGTATTTTCACAATAAGGAACATTATTCCTGATTTATAGGATTTGCAAGCTGGAAAACAAGGATTGCATTAACTGATCGTAAATAGAAATTTCAAACAAATAATTAAGTTCTAGTTTTAAGAAAAACTCAAATTCGTTTAATTTAACCTAAATGCAAAATTAAATCGTATAAAATAAAAACACTTTCTGACTACTTAACACCTAACAGCCATAACTATCTAACTACCTAACTACCTTACTAACTACTTAACTACCTAACTACCTAACTACCTAACTACCTAAGTACCTAACTACCTAACTACCTTACTAACTACTTAACTACCTAACTACCTAACTACCTCACTACCTAACTACCTAACTACCTAACTACCTAACTACCTAACTACCTAACTACCTAACTACCTAACTACCTAACTACCTAACTACCTAACTACCGAACTACCGAACTACCGAACTACCTCACTAC
This sequence comes from Eupeodes latifasciatus, assembly GCA_920104205.1. Lineage (NCBI taxonomy): Eukaryota > Metazoa > Arthropoda > Insecta > Diptera > Syrphidae > Eupeodes > Eupeodes latifasciatus. Next base: position 119,634,259 of record OV049925.1, on the reverse strand, counting down.
CTCACTACCTAACTACCTAACTACCTAACTACCTAACTACCTAACTACCTAACTACCTAACTACCTAACTACCTAACTACCTAACTACCTAACTACCTCACTACCTAACTACCTAACTACCTCACTACCTAACTACCTAACTACCTAACTACCTAACTACCTCACTACCTAACTACCTAACTACCTAACTACCTAACTACCTAAGTACCTAACTACCTAACTACCTTACTAACTACTTAACTACCTAACTACCTAACTACCTAACTACCTAACTACCTAACTACCTAACTACCTAACTACCTAACTACCTAACTACCTAACTACCTAACTACCTAACTACCTAACTACCTAACTACCTAACTACCGAACTACCGAACTACCGAACTACCGAACTACCTCACTACCTAACTACCTAACTACCTAACTACCTAACTACCTAACTACCTCACTACCTAACTACCTAACTACCTAACTACCTAAGTACCTAACTACCTTACTAACTACTTAACTACCTAACTACCTCACTACCTAACTACCTAACTACCTAACTACCTCACTACCTAACTACCTAACTACCTAACTACCTAACTACCTAACTATCTAACTACCTAACTACCTAACTACCTAACTACCTAACTACCTAACTACCTAACTACCTAACTACCTAACTACCGAACTACCTCACTACCTCACTACCTCACTACCTAACTACCTAACTACCTAACTACCTAACTACCTAACTACCTAACTACCTAACTACCTAACTACCTCACTACCTAACTACCTAACTACCTAACTACCTAACTACCTAACTACCTAACTACCTAACTACCTAACTACCTAACTACCTAACTACCTAACTACCTAACTACCTAACTACCTAACTACCTCACTACCTAACTACCTAATTACCTTATTAGCTAATTCTCTAATTGCCTAATTTTCTAAGTGCCTTACTACCTAATTTTAAAACTACAGAATCACCAAACTATAAAATTACTAAAACTACAAATTACCAAATTAACAAATAACCAAATTGCCGTACTACAAAATTACGATACTAAAAAATTACCAAACTACAAAATTTTGCAGCAACAAATTCATGAGCTACAAAAATACCAAACTAAAAATTATCAAACCACAAAATTACTAGCTGCAAGTTACAAAACTACAAAATTTCCAAACTAAAGCGTTTTTCAATAGGCGCGGGTAGATTTTGGCGCCCCATGGTGGTCATTTTGTTTTGGTGACATTTGTCAAATCTTTTATTTATTATTCAGTTGCTTATGGGAAATTATCATGGCAAGTTAAAATGATAAAACTTTATTATCAAAATAAGTGTTCGTTAATGCAAACGGTGCGCGCATTGCGCCCATTTTACGGTAGACGTGGTGGCCCTTCACAGCCGCCGAATCTTCAACGTTTGGATGTTTGGTGGCCAAATTTGAGGCGACCGGTTTAGTAAACAATCAGCCAACACCCGTACTTTTAAGGAACGCAAGATCGGCCGAAAACATCGCAGCGGTCCGTGAAAGTGTATACAGCAGAACCCAAAGCAGTCTATTCCTCGCCGCCGTGCACAATAATTCGGCCTTTCCCAAACTTCAACTTGGCGAATCTTGCGTCGGTACTTGGACCTACACCCGTACAAGATCCCACTGACCCAGGATCTCAAAGTTCATTACCATAGACAACGCCGCCGTTTGTTCACTGACTGGGCTTCGAATCGTTTGCAAAAGGACCCCAATCATCTTTAGTGACGAGGCGTATTTTTGAATGAATGCCTGTTAAGCAAAATCGCCATATATGGCACGACACCAACCCACGCAAGGTTCACCATGTGATAATGCATCCTCAAAAATGTTACCGTTTGGTGTGGATTTTGGCCGGCGGAGTCATTGGTCCGTACTTTTTTGAAAACGACACGTTAGTGAGGCGGTCACCGTCAACAGTGAGCTCTACATAACGATGATAACTAATTTCTTATAGCTCAAATTGAACCATATGGCACTTAGACGACATGGCGCTACGTACCACACAGCAAACGCCACGATTGACATTTTGCCCATCTACCTGCCCTTATTGAAAAACCCTTTACTTATCTACTTTGCTACCAAACTATAAAATTACAAAACTACAAAGTACCACACGAAAAAACTACAAAACTACAAACTACCAAACTACAAAAATTACCAAGCTACGAGATACTAACATATCAAACTTCTTAAACTTTGTTTGAATCAATTACTAATCTTCATTGACTCAAATAAACCGTGACGATGGCTTCAATGACTAAATCTATGAGAATTTCCTGCAATATTGGTATTTAATTTTGATTACCTTGTGAAATCAGTGGTTTCAACGAAAAATATTCAAAAATTTGCAAATACTCATATTTCACAGCTCAAATTTAGCATAATCCCCCTTAAAGCTCAAGCAAATCTTCACAAAATGACTTTGATTCCCACGACTTGTCACTAAGTTACTTTATTTTAAATACTTTTTATTTTGAAAGAAATCAAGAAATAACAATAAATATTTTTTTTCAAAAAAAAAAACTGGTCTAATGACCAAAAAACACAAACAATTATTATAAAACATTCAAAAAAAAAATACTAAATTTATAAATAAAAAGAAACCAAAAACTATTCCCTCTACGATTAATTTAAAAAAAATTAAATTCAATAAATTAAATTTAGCCAATGACCAGAGAAGATAAATGTATGTCTGCTGAATTGCTTTTATAAGAGGGGAATAATAATTAAATTCACATATTCAATTCAAAGCCAATAAGCACTCTATTCGACTTGTTGTATTATAGTCACGGCCCGTGGCTTTTGTGTACGATATATGCTTTTTGCGCGAATAAAAATGTTCAAAAATTAGATAAACATTCAAATAAATTTTGTCACAAAATTGAAAACACAAAAACAAAAAAAAAACGACAATACACAAGAATGTAAAATTATTAACAATAATTTAAAAGAGGAAATAAATGCAAATGGCTACAAACAAAAACAACATCGTTCTCACATGAAAATCAAATGGAATCAAACGCAACTTTGTGGTTTTTGATGGGGTTTTCGGGTCGTTCGATCATTTGAATTTAATTTGAGTGTGAAACTCGATTGACAGCTTGACTTGCTACCTACACACGGTACACAAAACACATTCGACTCACATGTTGTTGTTTATTTATCTCATACATTTTGGTTGGCTATAGAATGAAGGAATGAAGTGTGTGAAAATTTGTTGTTAATTATTATGAACAAAATTTGTTTGAATTTAAAAATGGGTCTAGTTTGATATGATTTTATGTTTTTAGGGCATATTTAACATTAAAATAAAACAAGTTACAGTCTGTCGAACATTTTTAACATTTGTGATCGAACTCGAACCTCAACATCGAGCTAATTTTAAAAGAAGAAATACCTTTTAATAAACGCTGATTAAATATAAATGATTATTTTTAATAAATTGTGTATGGATCTATAATAGTGGCCTTTTTAACCATTTGCAGTGTTGACCAAACATTGTGTAGGACTTCATTAAAGTATTTTCAGCAAACTTCAAATAAAAAAAATTATAAAACTTAGCCTTTACATTATATCCTATGACCTTTGTGCATGGTCAATTTAATGTTTAAAAAGTTACTATAAAAGAAGTATGGAAGTAGCCTGGGAAAGATAGAGTCAAAGGTCCAAATAATTATTTATGATTAGATTGATGGATGTTATCCTAAGCAACACGCCAAAATTCCCTAAAAATTCTCTTATTAGCTTTTTGTAAAATATCATTTTAAGGGGGTTTGAAGGGGGGGAGGGGTAGATAAAACAAATTGAAATATTCCATTAATAAACTCAAATTAATTATGAATATTTACATTTAATGATGTTCAAATGGTAGACATGTGCATTCAAGAGGACACAAGCGTCCACTGGTTTTTCTCAAAACCCACCTCTGTCTATCAACTCCTACTCTCACCTCCCCGCGGTGAACATCGGGTGCCTAGTAACTCAACTGGAGATTGGGTTCCAACCCCAGTGGAAAGTTGTTGGGGGCAGCAAACGAGAGAGGGGGGAGATGTGCGTCCACTAAGGCATCTCCTTAATAACCTCTTAAGGAGTCCTATGCTTCCTGCATTAAGCATTGAAACCAGTGGCAAAATTGCCTTGCAGCCATCAGAGATGCCGTCTCTGAAGTGCTAGGTTTCACACGGCCACCACAGCGAAACCCATGGTTTGACGACGAACGCCGACAAGCGCACACAGCGAAACAACAAGCATACAAAACGGCGCTGCACAGGAGGACAAGAGCTGCTCGCGAGCTCTACGAGCAGAAGAGGAGAGAGGAACACCACCTTCTTTGATGGAAAAAAGAGAGCATGAGAAGCGCGCGATCGAGGAGATAGAGGGATGTCACAACAGGAATGAGGTTCTTAAATTTTACCAAAAGTTAACAAAAAACCTTCCAAGGGTACCAGCCACGAACCGAAGCCTGTAAGGATGATCAGGGGAACATCGTAGTAGAACCGCAGTTTATGTTGAGAATATGGAAAGACCACTTCTCCAAATTATATAACGGCGATGACGAACCGAATTCCGCTGTAAGGGAGATAGAACCACTCAACCTAGGCGACGCAGATCAACAATTCCGCCTACCCGACCTCGACGAAGTGAAGATAGTTATATCTAAACTGAAGTCAAACAAAGCTGCTGGAGCTGACGGCATCGCTGCCGAACTATTTAAAGCAGCAGGCGATGACTTGGTAGGGAGCATGCACCAACTCATCTGTAAAATATGATCGGAAGAAAGCATGCCCGATGAGTGGAATATCAGCATAGTGTGCCCGATACATAAGAAAGGAGACCCTCTAAATTGCGCCAACTACAGAGGCATCAGTCTCCTTAACATTGCATATAAGATCCTCTCTGCCGTATTATGTGAACGTCTGAAGCCGTTCGTCAACAACCTGATAGGTCCTTATCAGTGTGGCTTCAGACCAGGAAAGTCCACTATCGACCAAATATTCACACTACGGCAGATCTTGGAAAAAACCCAGGAGCTTCAAATCGATACCCACCACCTCTTTATCGATTTTAAAGCCGCGTATGACAGCATCCATAGGGAAGAGCTCTACAGAGCAATGTCTAGTTTCGGCATCCCTGTCAAACTTATCCGTTTGTGCAGAATGACGATGGAGAATCTGCTCCATCAAGGTCGGAAAAGATCTCACCGATGCATTTGATGTCAAAAAAGGTTTTAGACAAGGCGATGCACTGTCATGCGACTTCTTCAACATCGTTCTGGAAAGAATTGTGCAGAACTCAACCGTCAACACTAGAGGCACAATCTTCCAAAGGTCCATCCAATTACTCACCATGGACAGCTATAACTTTGAGGTAGTTGAGGTAGTTAAGGACTTTGTCTACCTAGGCACCGCTATAAAATTAGACAACGACACCAGAGCGCTGAAATCAAAGGAAGAATAACTCTTGGAAATCGCTGCTTCTTTGGACTTAGAAGGCAACTGAGTAGTAAAGCCCTCTCTCGAGTATCTAAAATCACCATCTATAAGACACTCATCATCCCGGTTATTATTTATGGCGCTGAGGCCTGGACCCTGTCAAAGAAAGATGAGAGCGTCTAAGGATGCTTCGAGAGAAAAATTCTTCGGGTGATTTTTGGTCCCGTACGTATAGATTGAGAATGAAGGAGAAGATATAACGACGAACTGTACGGGCTGTACAGCGACACTGACCTGGTTAACATAATTAAAGTCCAACGGCTTAGATGGCTAGGTCATCAACGCATCAACGCTCCAGCCCGGAAGGCCTGCGAATCTAATCCCGAGGGACGGGCGTAGTAGAGGAAGACCGCGACTCAGGTGGCGCACGCAGGTGGGTGAAGACCTCAACCAACTTGGCGTGCGAAACTGGAGACAGCTAGCTAGGGACCGAGCTGGCTGGAGACGCATGTTGGTTGAGGCCCAAGTCCGCCCGGACTGTAGCGCAACCTTAACTAATTAAGTAAGTATTTACATTTAATAAAATTTGTATCCCTTTATCTATTTGTCCCTTCCCACTTCTCATGCCGATCAGGAATTGTGTCGGATACTTCACAGATCTTTAATTCTTCAAACATTTGCATCAAACTTCAAATCAAACAACTGGCAATTACTTTCCTCTCTCATTTTCTCCCCTGAAAATAATTCCAATATAGCCTACAGCAGAGTCCAACTAATCAGTAGAGTGAGACAAATTATCATTTGTATCGAACTCGAACATTGATTCGTTAACTATTTAAGTATGAGTTAGAGGTTCCCTCTATTTATAAACGCAATTTAAATATGAAATAAATTTTACAACAATGATTAACAAGGACATACAGTAAGTCAGCTAAGCGGTAAATGTTTACGGTTTTGATCGAACACCAACTTAGACTTAGGTTCGTTAGAAATTCAAGTATGAAAAAAGAACCTCAGTTAATAAACTCTTATTAAATTTTAATTAACAAATACCATTGTGATTAGTAAAAAATATGTAGGTTGCCAATAAAATAAAAGATGTGCATTGTTTGTATCGAACTCAAACTTGGATTAATTCAATAAACAATCCTGAAATAAGATCCTCTATTAAAAAACGTTAATAAAATGTGAATTAGCCTATATAAATATGGGTAACAAGGACTATGATAAGTCAATAAGGTGAGAAGTGTTTTTAGTTCGTATCGAGCTTAAACCTTGATTCATTGAATATTAAAGTAAATATGAAATAAGAACATGTGTTATGAATCGCAAATTAAATTGGAATTATAGTTTTTGATTAAATTTAAGTTCAGCTTTTATATGTAGCCTTTCTGGTTATATTCTTCAAAGGCCAACACCCCCCCTCTTTATTCCAAACATGCTATACAAAATTGTTGAAGAGTTCATTAAGTTTTTCTCGCTTCAAACAAATCGATCGGACTTCCATCAAATCAAACAACTTGAACAAACTTTTTTCACTCCTCTTCCTCCTCCTATCAACATTATAACATTATGGTTATGGGTGAGTCATGTGAATTGCTGGTAAAGTGGCTTGCATCACGTCCCAAAATCGGTATAATATAAAATCTACCTTATGTCCATGCTACATCAGACCATCAGCCCCAACTTTCACCATATTCTATAACATCATCGTATTACAACAAATACTTTATATACCTGGAAGTAATAAAAATCCATCGGCGAATTATTTATTGAATCCTTATATGTATGCTTAAGCTATTTATCCTTCATATACCTATCCATGCGGATGGAGTCAAAGGATCCGAGTCAGTTGGGCTGGACCGGCGGCGGCGGCTGGTTAGCCTGAAGTTTCAAAAAACCATCATCATATCGACAAATATCGTCGATATTGAAGAAGTCGGGCGTGGTGGTGCACCCACTCTGATCCTTGGAAAAACTTCTTCTCTGCACTCGTGTGTATCTATCTGGCATATCCTTGAAGACTATAATCCTCACACTGCCTGATGTATTAAATTCTTTCACAAACTGTTCAATGAACCAAACTCCTACCAACATCGTCATCATCTTCATATCGCATCAAACTCCTTCATACATGGTCGTCCTGCTGGCCCACCTTCACCTTCTTAAACTTACTTCTGGGTGGTGGCCGGGGATAAGAACGAGGATGATTTCGATGAAGTGAATTTATATTTTATCTGAGTTGCTCGGACAGGATATTTCTACTATCGAGATGTTGTTATGATATCGTTATAAAAATTCAGCAACATTTTTTTTATTTATTTATGACCACAAATTTGTTCGCTTTTGGCAAAGTGGAATTCTATATCTAGGACATTCTAGTATAGTATTTTGTATCTTTTGCAATAGAGAGAAAGCATATGGAATGGATGGCTTATGGAATATCCTTGCTGCTTGAATACACATCGTTTCGTATACATATCTGAGCAGAGCAGTGAGCATCACACACATAACATCCTGGACATTCAGATATCGAGAGAAGTCCGCACGTCCTTGGCGTATACGATATATGAACGGAATACGAGGACGAGTCAGTAAGCATTCACATTTCATATGTTGTGTATGTGTGCCTTTTCGTATATGAAGAAAGATATTTGTGATGTTTTATTAATGTTTACAGAACAACATATCTTTCTCTATACATACATTTTTATTCTTCCTTCTTTCTGTTCTTTTTTTGGCAAATAAAATCTGCAGAGTAATACAGGATATTTATCCTTGAGTGGATTTATAGTCACTGTATCTACAGTTTATCGAAATAAAAATCAATTTTTGATTTAAAAAAGAAGAAGATGATGATAAAAAAAAAAACAAATAAGTTAGAAAATTTGAGGCATTATTATATGGGAAGGGTGAGTGAGAGAGTGACCTGCTGCTGGTGGGTATCTAGCATAGTGAATTTAGGATTGAATCCTTAGCATCTCGAGGAATATGAAAAAAGCATAAATAGGATTTTAGTTAAGTGGCTAAAAGGTTTTTTTGCATTTTCCTTCCAAAGAGGATATATTTATTCTATTTTGTTATATTTTTTGGGTGCGCCAAAGTGAATTTATTGACCATAACCTCGAGAGTTGAAATGGAATTGGATTGAGTTGAAATTGGAATTGGAATTGAGATTGGGATATACCTACGAAAACGATGTGCGTTTTTAGTTTATGAATGATTAAAATATGTGGGATTTTTGAGGATTTTTGTGCGAATACCTTTTATGTGTGTAAAATTGAGGTTAAGTGTATATATGAGATCTTATCGCTCACATATGCTTTTATACAGAACAAAAAAAACACCCGCCGCTTTATTTTATTTATGAGAGGTTTTAAGAATATTATTGGATTTTTCATTTTTGATGTTAAATATTTAAAAGTGGAAAAGTATATTTCATTGAAAGAGAAGTGAAATCAATAATCCTGCTCTTAAAAGGAGGTCTTGATGATTTATGTAGTCATGAATGGGAAAGAGGTATAGGTATGAAACTAATTCTTAGAACTTTTTGTCCTAAGACAGGAATGAAGGAATGAAATCAGGAGAGCAAATTAAAATTATATGGAATCTTGGAACCAAGGGATCAAATGATTTTCAATTTTATCAGTAGGTATAAATTTTAAGTTTTGTATTGAAGATTTTCAAGACAATGTCATTTCGGGATTTGAGATACAGGCTTTGGAAATGTGTTCCTTTAATATTTTGCCAAAAAAGTAAGCCTTATTAATATTAAAGCACAATTGTAAGTCAAAAACTGTCTTCTTTGTTACGAGTTTAAGTATAGAAATTTTAGTATCTTATATTTCTAACATCAAATGTGGGATATTCGAATTAAAACATCAAAACTCAAAAAGTTTTAGTTATTGGTTTGGAATCAGGGGCGAACGCCCCCGAAATAATAGAATATGTGCCGTTATCAAATATCCATTATTGTTCAAAAGAAAAAAAAAACAGAAATGGTACAAAATTTATTTCCAACCCAAATTCTCAAACTATGTTAAACGAAATTTTTTAATAAATTTGCTACGGTGATAAAAATTGTGCACAAAACACAAACACTTTAAATCAGAACAATATATGTATTTCTGTATTTTTTGGTAAGGAAAGAAAAATATTTTTCTTGTTTTCATTCATACTTACAATTAAAATTAAAATGTTTAGTATTTTTATTTTCCAACACTGAGAAGATGAAGGGTTTTTAACTTTTTGTATGAAGCTAAGTATTATTATTAACACAGAGATGCTTTCTTCCGCTATGTTTCTTATGGCTAAAAAGGAAAAATTGAAAACAGAAAATGACCTTGTTGTACTCGTTTTTGAAACGATCTCACGGCCACTTATGACACATTTGAAAAAAAAAATTAATATATTAAAACACTGAAAAATTGTTCGGTTCATTTATGTTAGTTTTAACTGTAAATTAAAAAAAAATATTTTAACTTTACTTTTTTCACTCCTTAAATTGTGACACAAGAATATTTTAAAACAAAAACAGCAACCCTGTTTGCCTTTAACGCGTTTTTTCCTTATTTTCAAGAACAAGAATCAAATTAATAAAGAAAGTTACGTAATGTCTCTTAAATTCAATATTTTTAAACATTTGAATGCATTTCTGCATTTAAACATACCTTAATGTAAGACACAAAACAAATTCATAGTCATATTTTAAACCCAAGTCTATTTGAACTGGAGTCTAAATTTAACATATAGGTTAGACACAGCTACTATTCATAAAGAATTTGCCAGCTCTGTTTAGTTAGAAACAGGTTTAAGGCATATTCTTTTACAATTTTGAAAAATTTTACTTAAACCTATACAAAATGGGTTGTAGAGGGTAACAAAATAAATTGCGTTAGCTGGAGAGCCAAAATCTCTGAAACCCTTTAAACCATTTTGTTTGCTGTTATTTGAGAAATTTTATGAAGTCGGGCTGGTGGTTTTAAGACTTGGAAGCACGCAGATATTAGCAAACATTTCATTGAATTTCGATTTATAATAACGGGTGATTTTTTAAGAGCTTGAGAACTTTTTTTAAAAAAAAAAACGCATAAAATTTGCAAAATCTCATCGATTCTTTATTTTAAACGTTAGATTGGTCCATGACATTTACTTTTTGAAGATAATTTCATTTAAATGTTGACCGCGGCTGCGTCTTAGGTGGTCCATTCGGAAAGTCCAATTTTGGGTAACTTTTTCGAGCATTTCGGCCGGAATAGCCCGAATTTCTTCGGAAATGTTGTCTTCCAAAGCTGGAATAGTTGCTGGCTTATTTGTGTAGACTTTAGACTTGACGTAGCCCCACAAAAAATAGTCTAAAGGCGTCAAATCGCATGATCTTGGTGGCCAACTTACCGGTCCATTCCTTGAGATGAATTGTTCTCCGAAGTTTTCCCTCAAAATGGCCATAGAATCGCGAGCTGTGTGGCATGTAGCGCCATCTTGTTGAAACCACATGTCAACCAAGTTCAGTTCTTCCATTTTTGGCAACAAAAAGTTTGTTAGCATTGAACGATAGCGATCGCCATTCACCGTAACGTTGCGTCCAACAGCATCTTTGAAAAAATACGGTCCAATGATTCCACCAGCCTACAAACCACACCAAACAGTGCATTTTTCGGGATGCATGGGCAGTTCTTGAACGGCTTCTGGTTGCTCTTCACTCCAAATGCGGCAATTTTGCTTATTTACGTAGCCATTCAACCAGAAATGAGCCTCATCGCTGAACAAAATTTGTCGATAAAAAAGCGGATTTTCTGCCAACTTTTCTAGGGCCCATTCACTGAAAATTCGACGTTGTGGCAGATCGTTCGTCTATTCGTGATGAAATGTCAAAGCATACTGAGCATCTTTCTCTTTGACACCATGTCTGAAATCCCGCGTGATCTGTCAAATACTAATGCATGAAAATCCTAACCTCAAAAAAATCACCCATTAGTTAGAAGGTCAATCATAAACTTGACAGTTTTTTTTTCTCGAATCGATACCTTTCATACAAATCGTCTTCATCTATTTCAAAGGGAACCAATCGGGTTAAGTAGAGCTTTCGTTTTCTGTTAGTTGGTAGCATTCCAACATCCATCAAAATATCAAAATATTGATATATGCTTAAGTCTTTTGACGTTTTAATTTTTGTTTTTGAATTTTTAAATAAAATGTCTCGTAACTTAATTTTCTCAATCAGTTTATTTATTTTTGACGTTTAATAGATTTAGAAACATCTTAAACATAGGTTCCGCCGTATTTATTTTTAGACTCCAGCTTATCGTTTTAAAATGGGTTTAAATTTTCTATGAATAACATAAACTTAGGATTGATTTAGCAAAGAAAAAATCAGAACTTATCAAGGAACTATATACATATATGACCCTATGTCTTCGGTCTAAAGGTTCGGAACGCATCCAAAATCATTACTTCTAGTATTTTCATGGTGAGTTTAAGAAAAACGTGTTTGACACTTTCAAAATACAATCTAGCAATCTACGGTAAATTTGAATAAGCGAGAACAAACAAAAGAGAACTGTGAAAATAGAAAAATCTCACCTCATCTCTTTGTTTCTGGAACTCACATTTATTCATGTGTGAGTTCAGCCTAAGAATGATGGGATCGACAACGATAACTAGGAAATAAGGCATACGAACTTTTACATGCATAATGATAATGTATATAAAAATTAAGTTTTAGCTTTGAAGTCAAAGTCAAAATGTTTTTTTAATCGTGAAAGCAAGTCATTTTTTTATATACATATGTAATTTATTTTCATACATGTTTCCTAGTACCTATATAAAATAGTGTCAAAAAATAAAAAAAACACTTGACATTTAAAATAAAAAAATAATATAATATTAATTTTTTGAAACCCCCCCCGAAATTTTTTTCTGCGTTCGCCCCTGTTTGGAATAGAATTGTTTGTGTAGAAAAATTACTTTTTATCTTTATTTTATATCTTGAATGAGTTTTCAAAAACATGTTGACATCTTATAATATTGGTAACACTGCATGTAAGGGAAATTCCTGAAAACAATGTTATTGGTTGAATAGTCTTCATTAAAATTAAAATATTTTAACTTAAGTCCATTAAACGAGCCATAGAATTTTCAAATACATTGAATACCCCACATTAAGAAAAAAAAAAAATAAAATTTGTTAAAAATGTAATACAACTCAGAAATTACTCAGAATGACAAAAATGCCATTTTTGACAAATTACTTACCAGGAACATAATTTTTGGCAAATATCCCCAATGTGCATGACGGAATTTTTTTATGAACATATTATAAAACTTGCGCAAGATCTTTTGCTGAAGTTGTACGCAACTTAAAAGTTGTTACTAATGGTGTTCAAACTGAAATAGGTTTTGCCTCTTGAATACCCCACATTTTTGATAGTGTCCCGAAGAATGTAAGGAATATTCATACTATTTTTATAAAATAAGTTTGAGCCTTTTAGATAGGATACAAAAAAAAGCTTTGAAAATAATAGGCGATATAACTATAACCGAAACATTTACATCTCTCGAACACCGACTTTTACAAACAATGTTCTGTCGAATTAGCCAGTTGCATTCGCCCCCCCCCTCAAACAATTCAGCCGTAATACTCGCACTTCCAGGAATGCTCATAAGTTTACCCTCGAGCTCAATTTCGGACGTACTGTTATGTATAGAGATTCTTTTTTTAACCACTCATTGAGAATGTGGAATGCTTTACCCAACTCTGTTTTCCCGTCTTATTTCAATATTCAAAATTTTAAGACCAATGTGCACCGGTATCTTCTCTTAAATCCTTCCCTATTTTCCTAATACTCGCACTGTGTTTAACCGTAAACGTGTTAAGGGTATTAATATCCCCTTGAGTGCCCTTACTTTATACAAAAAAAAAAAAAAAAAAAAACAAAACAAAAAATAAAAATAAAAATAAAAAAATTGAAGTAGTACTCGTAAACATACAAAATATTCTTTTTTTCAAATTCGTACGTACCTACTTACATATTTTCCGAACATTTTTTCTAATGATTATCCTATCAACCAAATGATATATTTTCACTATCAACATTTTTAGTTGATCTTTTACGTACTGAAATTGATACTGAATATTTTGTGATAATTCCAATGGTCTTCTAAATGAAAGCTATTTGTAAGTATTTTTTTTTTTTTGAATATCTTACCTGTGTTGCGGACATCCCAGAGCAAATAATATCAACACTTAAAAGCTCTAAATTAAACGAAAGTTGGTAACAATTTTTAGTTATTGTTAATAGTAAACACTTCTTGACACTAATATCTCCAATATTCCGGCTGTGGGAGTATAAAATTCATAACACCTTATAATTATATAATTGTCTTCCATATTGTTAATTCTTGGTGACGTGAAATAACGCCAAATGAAATAAAGCCAAATTCAAATTTTGCAGAATTAGGAAAAAACATAAAGTAAAATTATCTTTTGTTTTCTCTCTATGATAAATTAAATTCTTTATTCAAACAAAAATAAAAATAAACAAACACATTTGTACATAGTTTCACTGTGGGTTACAAAAACCCAACAAAATTTACATTTTTAAATTAACATTTTAAGTTAACATAATCATATGAAGTTAACATAAGTCAAACAAAACAATAAATCAAAAATTCATTACCTAATATAGAAAATATAGTATACAAGTTTTTCTTTTACCAGTATATAGTCGTCGAATTTCGCACAATTTGCCTGCAAATTGGACACAAAATCGGATTATTGTTTTTTGTACATTTTTCTGCAATATTTGTATAGCAATTTAAGCAAAGCTTAATCCAATGGAAGTATTTCATTATTTTTATTAGAAACTTGCTTCAAAAAATCATCAATTGAAATTTTTCCTTAGGCTTAGCTTAGTGGTAACACTCTCAATAAGGGCACTTCGGTCTTGAAAACTTTTTTTTTTTTGAATGAAAGACGTCAAAAGTACCATCGGTTGCCATAATAAAATCTCTGGATACAACCTGATCTTCATCAAGAAGACAATCGAGAAATTCCCTTTTTTCGCCAACTTCCTACTTAATTTACTGTTGAATCCTTCAACTGCGCTTGTGGTTCTTATGGCCTTTTTATGCACAGATATCGTTGTCGATGTTTCCTATAATTCACATATTGTTCATTACATTATTATTTGTTTCCTTTTTGTCAATATTTCAACACGTCTGATTTAAAGAATGTTGAATTCTTTAATTTGAGTTGCATGGTAGTTCAGAGTTTAAAATCAGACCGGAAGGATAAACATAAACTAAGATTTCGATTTAACATAAGGAAAAATTGTATGAAGAAAGTAATAAAAGGATATACATATATAAACTAAAAGGAAATCCATGTTGACGATCAGATATGGAGACTGAAAAAAAATTTTAAGCCATTTCGAAGGGGTCAATTTCAGGAATCACAAAATTCGGTAATTGTCTAGAATAGCTACTTTTGCTAAAAACATAGAAAAAAAAAATCGGAAAATAGCCAAATCGGTGTATTTTTTCGTAAACTTTAATAAAAAATCGTGTGAAGTGCAATTTTGCAACAATTTTTTTTGTTATTAATTAAAAAAGTTGAAAAATGACAGATACTTGTTGCTCGATTGGAATTTTTGAAATTGGAGCCTAAAACAAGTTTTTTTTGAATTGATAGCACGGCGGCGGCGCGGCGGCGGCGGCGTCGCGGCGTACTAACGGCTAGGTATGTAGGGTGGGGCATGCTGCCCCCTTGCAACCACCCTGCTTGGGATCACTATAGGATTTGGGGTGGGTGCGAGTTTGGGTATATGCAAAGAACACGAATGCGTTGTGATTCTTTCATAACTGTGAGCCATACTTGCTTTTTTTTTGTTGGGAATTTCTTTGATTTTAGTGCTCAAATGCAAAAGTTCTTTGCATATACCCAAACTTGCACCCAAACAAATCCTATAGTGATCCGAAGCAGGGGGTTGCCCCCTTACATACCTAGCTGTTAGTACGCCCGTGCTATCAATTCAAAAAAACTTTTTAGCAAAAGTAGCTATTCTAGACAATAAATCAACCATTTTTGCGTGTTTTGTATGTAAAAAAGTGAACATTAAATTTTGAATTTTAAAATATTCGACGTTGTTTCCATTATTTTTTTGTCCTTATTTCTTTTTATAAATCGAAATAAAGCCAAATTGGTTTTATTTCTTTTTGAACAACGAAATAATGCCAAATTTAAAATATGGTGTTATTTCATTTGGTACTATTTCACGTCACCTTAATTCTTGTATCCCATAAATGATTTTTGAAGATCCCTTGAAAATGAATATCCCAGTTTTTGAAATTGTTATGAATATCCCAGTTTTTGAAATTGTTAGCATAAATAAGCTGAAACCTTATTATAACCATATACGTTGTAGTGTTTTATTGCGAATACACCAGTTGTGTTTAAAGAACCCGAAGCAACAAATATCCACATTGCCAAACCCCTGAATCATGTAATAAGTATCCGGAACGCTTCATGTTGCTATAAGTACACATCTATCTAATAAAATAATTTTTACCAAAATCCCACATATATGAAATATCATCGCTTAAAAAATTACTTGTTTTCTGATTTTTCACTGAAATTCTATATAGCAATGGCTAAAAGTTGACTAAAAAAAAGGCAACGGCCCAGTCACTGATAAATCTTCGGTTCCCATCGATCACCGAAATCAAGCTTCAGTAAGCGTGGTTAGTAGAAAGATTGGGGGCCGTCTCGAAACCTACCGCGTGCTGTTGTCATGTGCTCTTTCTGTCTGTTGTTCTGTCTCCTCTGTCCTTCTGTCTTGTATTAATGTCTTGTGTTGTTATAACCTTATATAGCGTTAGTCGCTCAAGGTGCTGTTTCTCTACTCTGTACATTTATGTGCTGAGTAGTATGTAATGTAATAGTTGAATAAAAACATATTTTTTATTACGAATATCCCATCTGTAATTTACTGATATCCCGTATCAAGAAATATCCCCATTTCAAAACTTTAAAAACATGACATTGGAACGAGTATCGAAGTGTTTTTTAATCTTTATTAATTAATCTTTATCTTTTTATTGAGATTAGACTGCATCATACGTACCTGTGGCAACACTTGTTTGCGAATAACCCACATAACAAAGTCAGTCTACTTCCATTTAAAAAAATTGAGATCTATGATCTTATACTGGAATTATTTCTTACATTTTTTGACCAATCATGCCGTTTAAGAACAATATTACTTACCAGTGGCGTAGCCCCCCCCCCCGCCACATCTTACCAAAACTGGGCCATAACCTTATAACATTTTTTTAACATTAAAACACTAACGTCAATAAATAATATAAATTTAATTCAATATGTAACGACATAGGAACTTTAACATAACATACTACATATATATAGATAGGTACATGTTTTATAAAGCTTAAAAAAAATAATATTTTCACTTCTTCTCAAAGTACTACTTTCCTTGCCTTTTTTCTGCAAATTTATTTATTAAATCTTCCATACCTGAAGAAGATTTCAGCTTTTCAAGATTATCTGCTTCTATTGATAAAAGTGATAAATCTGACAACCTCTTCTGTCCCATTGAAGTTCTGAGATAATTTTTTATTATTTTCAGCTTGGAAAAAGATCTTTCAGCTGTTGCTGTGGTTACCGGAAGAGTCAAAAAGAGAAAACATGATGTTATTACTTCAGAAAAACTAGAAGCAAAACTATTAAATTCGATGATTAATATTTTAGAAAGTTCTTTTATAGAATGAATTTTGGGGATTTCGGATGTATAAGGCATGTTTTTAGACCAATTAGTTGATTGCAGAAAGCACCAGATATGTCTGTATTGTAAAGGGTGTCCCAAAATTAACACAAGATTTGAATTAAATAGAAAACGCCGTTTTCAGTCTTTTGATAGTTATATTTTTATTGACTCGTAAAGTACATAGGATAGGGTTATGTATGGAATAACACATCGGACAAATGGCCTCCACGGCTTTGCATGCACATGCGCACTCTTTTGTTGAAATTTTCCATGACCATTCTGCATAAATGTGGCTGAATTTCGTTGATGCAGCGTTGAATCTCCTCCTTTAATGCACGGGTGGTTGTGGGCTTGTTGACATAGACTTGTGATTTCAAATAACCCCATAAAAAGAAGTCTAATGGTGTTAAATCACACGATCTAGGAGGCCAATTTTGATCACCGACACGAGAGAGTACACGACCTGGAAATGTCTCATGCAGTAATTGAATTGTTTCACGGGCTGTATGACATGTGGCACCGTCTTGTTGAAACCACATATTGGGCACATCAATATCATCCAGTTTTGGCAGAAAGAACTGTGTAATCATGTCGCGATATCGAGCACCAGTAACAGTCACTGCTTGACCAGCATCATTTTCAAAAAAATATGGCCCAATTATGCCTCCAGCCCAAAATCCACACCATACAGTCACGCGTTGTGGATGCATTTGTTTTTCGACAATCAATTTTGGCGATTGACAAAGCCATCAAGATGAAAATGTGCTTCATCGCTTAGGATGATTTTGCTCGAAAAATCAGCCGCCAAGCTTTCACTATTTTTGAAATATTCTTTAATAATGAAGACACGTTGTTCTATCGTGTAACGCTCCATTTTTAGTAACCCTATACTGTTAGGTGTCAAATTGCTTTTTTTTCAGGGTTGCCAACACTTCACTGCACAAATGGCGGCAAATTCAAATCTTGCGTTAATTTTGGGACACCCTTTACTTTTCCACTAGATTTTTTGATCCTTGTTTATCTTATAATTTGAGAACGATAAAAGCTTATACGGTTCCAACACTTCAAACATACTACTAAGATTAATAAATAATAATAATAAATATTGACTTTGAAGTAAATTTCCGGATCAGAAATTCTATAATCTTCTGCCAACTCATCAAAAAAGCGCTTCGTTATTTTCCTCTTTGATTTATTTTTTTCTTGAACTCATTATCTCTTTTTTCTTTATTTTTTCTTTTCAGAGGTCCACTTAGATACTTCCTTTTAGTTTCACTCATTTTTCCACAAAAATAATATTTTAAGCAACGCACAAAAATATCTAATTACAAATAACCACAACAAACTTTAAAGTAAATTTTTAAAATGTATATCCACGCACAGACAGATTAGACATTTCAGTTAACGTGTTGAAATTCGTTTTGCCTAGTTCACTCAGACAATTAACGGGACTTTTTTTTTGATTGATACATACAGGGTTCGGAATGGAGTATTCGAATTTTTCAGCTGTTAGTTCATGCAAAAAAGATACACAGGAAAAAAAATATTTGACGCATATAAAAAATGATCATCGGAACATTTTTTTTGTAATAAAACTTTATTAAATATTTAAGTGAATTTTTTTACACACGTCTTGTGCTCTGTATCTTTGGGGGCCCCTATATCTCGGGGGCTCTGTTACATTGGATACAGCTGATACAGCGATAGCTACGCCACTGTTACTTACCAAGGTTATCAAGGTTTTTCTGCGAATATCCCAATCCCAACACAAACAAATTTTAACGTCTGTGAAGTTATGACCTAACCGATATGGAGTACTCATCTGAGACTATTTTTGTGTTTTTACTATCTTTGTAGACAGATATGTATATCGCTCATTCCTTAAAAACATAAATTATAATTAAATTTCACTCTTTCAAAGTATAATTGAAACCATCAATTAATTTGTTCCTTATAACACACACCGCCAACTGCAACCCATCTGCCAAAAAACTATAAAACCATAATCGAAAGTCAATCACCATTAGGCATATATCTTCATACTCATATCACCCTTCAGCTAACAACAACTGTCGACTGTCTTGCGTCCGTCGAAGTCGCCGCCATCGATAACAAAATGATGAACCATCGCTCACATCATCAGCAATATCATCATCATGAAAATAAATTTCCAATACTTTTTTGTTAAACTTTTTTTCGGTAATAATCATAAACTATCAATTTTTATCGTTTTATTTTTGAGGTCTTCCCAAATGTTCAAAATAATAAAACAAAAATACAAAATGTTTAAAAACCGATATATGTATGTATGTATATCCAATGAACGCAACCAAAATTATTAAAAAGCCATCATGACTAATTTCCAGTTGATCCATAAATGCACGCAAAGAAATAAATATAAAAACTGAAAATTAAATACTCATAAGGAAGTAAGGTAAAGGCATTTTTGAACTCATAATACGCAACGTTTTAATGGGTTCAACGTATTCAACGTATTATGGAAGTCAAGGCGTGTGTCGGGCGGTTGGTCGATCGGTCGGTAAGACCAAAGATGGCACAGTTGTTAGCTGGCTGGCATTCGGCATTCATAACTCAAACTTCACTCAAAAAAATCATAAAACTCAAAAGTGAATTAGAGTTTACGTTCAGTGAGGTTTCCAGAAAAAAGACTGAAACTATGTTAAAACCCCTGCGGAAAGACCGGTGTGTAAGGATTGAGCGACGACGCACAATTATAACGTAAACGTAGATATTGGTGATCCGCGCGCCGCTGATAGTGATCCGCAAAAATGAATAAATGAACGGAACCTGCCATGAAGGATATTTATTTGTTACAATTTCGGATATAAAATAATTTACGACTTACCTTGGGCTTTATGTCTGTCTGTCTGTTGGTCGGCCTCTCGGTGTTCGTTTCCGTATTTAGCAATAGCCGTATATTTTTTTACTTTCGATTCAATATTTCTGGAAGGCATACATATGTACATAACTATGGCTGAGCATTTGCTTGTCGGTCGGTTTGAATCGGAGACCTCAGGAAGTGTTCAATCGATCGGTGGTGGCGGTTGCAGTGGCAGTGGCATAGTAGCGAAGAGAAACTAATTCTTATTGTTAAGGGTCCTTTTTTATTCACTCTGTGAATGTCTGTTAGTTATTTGTTGTTTTGTTTTATTATGGACGTTAAATTATTGCGCGACAAATAATGATTGGTATAAAGGACATATGTTTACATAGAGGATGCATCACTACAACTATGATACCGTAATGCAAAACATAAGAACAGTGAGAGTGCTGGTGACATTGCACTAAAGAGGACAAATACCTTGAGGGCATATTTTGTCATCGACATCGAAATCGAAATCATCGACAAATCGACAGGGTGGTGGTGAAATTGGGAATTGATGACAATTGCTTTGAAGCCCGAGGCTAGGCGAAGCAAAGCGGCTTCATATTGTATATAAGGTTTCCTTTATTCCTGATGATTGTGTGTTTGTCCCTTATTTTTATTATTACAATTTTTGTGTGTGTCTTTTTGTAAGGATAATGCAGTCAATATAAATGAGAAGAAAAAGAGGAAATGTTTTGGTTGCATTAAATTTCAATAACATCACACACAGAAAAACTTATAAACAATCTGTCGTTTTATAGACATCCTCAAGGATTCTTTTTTTTTTGTCAATTCTTTTCATCATTTTATTTATTTGTCCTTATTGCATGGGTCAGATGTGACAATGGGTATATCTATGATTGTTATGAATGGTTGAGTGAATATTTATTGTGAGTTTGTTTTTAAACATTTTAATGGGGTCTCTTCTAGTTTTGTGTTTCTTTTTGTTGTTTCCGGGTGGACTGTGAATAGAATGGACAAATTAGCAAACAAAATAAGTGCAGGTTATTAGGAAATTTGTTATGCTTGTAACGGAGAATGATATGCTGATGATATCAGATGCGACAATATGGGCATTTTTAGTGTGACTTGTATTATTCAGCCTTCTTGCCCTTAAGCTATTTTGGAAACGGTATTTAGTTGGTATATCCTTGGGCACTATTCCCATTCATTTGGACATTGTGATTTTATTCATACTTGAAAAAGTCATAGTACCTTTTTGATTAAATTTAATAATACAAGAGTTTATTATAAGCCATTGTAAATATACTAACGGGTGCCTATTTTAGATCATAGTCCTTTACTCCAGTTTAGTTCAACTCATTTTTCACTTCTTTTATTTATTCACAATGGATGGCGGTCATAAGGTAAACACTTAATAAAGGGTTTAACAATGACATTTAACATTTTCAATAGCCCACTATTTGGGCAGCTGTCCAATTTGACAATACGTTAAATGAATACTAAAAATACGGAAATACACGCTTCAACAACGAATTGAAAATTTTAAAATTCAATGTAAGAATGGTCAAAAGTTTGCAGATCCTAATTTTCACATGAAATGTTAACTGTGATGTTGCATCTTAAAAAGGTGATCACAATTGGCTACGAAATCTTGTCATTTAGAAGCTTTAGACTTTTTTTCTTTTGGGCCACGTAAGAAATGAGTTCTATGGAAATATTTCAGAAGTGATGCAAGACCTAAAAGATGGAATTTTTGAAGTTATCGACAACTGTGAATTGGACCATGGAATAAACATTAATTCATTTCTTTAAAAAAAATACGCGTTTTTTAATATCAATATGAAACCGTTTGTTAGAAAAAAACTATCCTACTCGTTTCAATTTAATGATTTTGGAAGTTTTTAAATCAAACCTTGGAACAAATAAAAATAAAAAAAAAACAAATAAACTCCCTTAATTTTAAAAGATAAATGTGACAAGAAATACGTATCATGAAAAATCAATTCTTTAAAAATATTCAATATATCACACTTTTTTTTAAAAATGTTAAAAATTCACATTAATATAAAAACGTTATAAAGATTTCAAATCCTAAAGGATTTTCGTTTGACTATGAGTCATCTTAATAATTTTAAAGTATTTTGAACTTGCCATAGGAAGTTATTGTAATGGGTCCGATTTGTCAAATTGAAAATTTTGACATTTCTCGACGTTTCAAGGTCCATAGAGTCGAAACAAAAGATTTTTAGAAAGATGTCTGTGTGTGCGTGTGTACGTACGTCCGTACGTCCGTACGTTCGCGACGTTTTTTTCGTCGTCCATAGCTCAAGAACCAGAAGAGACATCGACTTTAAATACATTTTGTTATACCGATAATAAGGCAGAAAGATGCAAAAAGGGCTCTCAAGAAAATTGCGTGGTTAGTTTTTTTACCATAGCAGTTTAAAAGAAGGTGAACATTTTGGTTAAACCAAAATATCTTATGAACCAATGACGCTAGAGACTTGAATTAAATTTTATATCATAGATTGTAACGTGATACAAAACAATTATATTTTTGGAAAAAAATCCAATTAACGGTTTTTTTTTATAAATCAAAAAAACTGAAAAAAAAATTTGTCACCTCGAAAATTTTACGACTTAAATATCATTTTATCTCCAAAACAATTTTGTGCAACGAAGAATAATGTTTTTGACATCTGATAAAATTTTGGGAAAAATCTAATTGACAGTTTTTTTTTTTTAAATTAAAACCTAAAAAAAAACATTACTCTAAGTTGGTAAAAATTGAATTTCGACTCAAATATCTTTTTAAAAACTTGAGATTAAGACTTCAAATTTATTTAATCTAATAAGAAATATCGTTTTCAACATTCTGAAAATTGTTGAGAAAAATCGAATTGACAGTTTTTTTTTACAAAAAATAAAAACTAAAAAAAAAATTAATAAAAGTTGGTAAAAATTGATTTTCTCAGTTTACCCGGAGCTTTCGACTGCGCTTGACCTGTTCATCTCACTCGCAAGTTCTAATTACAAACATTCCTAAACGCGATAGATCGCCTGACACCAGGGACAATCGTCTGTCCTTGGATAAAAAACTTCGCTCCACTAGGTTTCCAACAAGTGGGCTTAGTAAAAACCCCTATTATAATAAATTCACTCCCTTGCAATGCCATCTAGATACAGATAATTCTGAAATGGATGAAACTGATTTGTCAATAATCAGGAAAGTGTATGTGCCACCAATCAAAGTGCTACAAAAATCACCAGAATATGTGCATAACCTCATGAAAAACCTACTATATGTATTACTCAATTAAAAAAATAACAATTGGTATCAAATTAATGATCGAAACTGTTGAAGCATTTAATATTGTGTTAGAAAAACTAAAAGAAGATAACTGTCAATATTTTTCTCATGATCTTAAAAGTGCTAAAACATTCAAAGTTATGTTGTATGGTCTGGATGACATTCAAACTAATGAACTCAAAGCTGAACTCATTTCACTTGGCTTAAAATGTGTTGATGTTAAGAAAATTGAAAAAAAATATGATCAATTTACTGACTTTTTCTACCTCATCTACCTTGAAAATGGAACAATTAAATTAAGTGAACTTAAAAAAAATGTTCGTTCTATTTTTCACACACAAGTGAATTGGAACTTTCAGAGAAAAATAAAAGGTAAGCTGACACAATGCATTAATTGTCAAATGTTTGGGCACGGTGAGAGAAATTGTCACATAAAAACATATTGTGCTATCTGCGCCGCCGGTTCACACAAAACAAGCGAATGTAACAACTCTTCCGTGAATAAATGTGCCAACTGCAACGGCAATCATAAAGCTACTGACATTTCATGCCCCAGTAGATCTAAATATTTAGAAATCAAAGAAAGATCATCTGGAAGAAAAGCTTTTCTTCAGCCAAAAGCTTTTCTTCAGCCAAAAGCTCATTTCGAGCCAGCAACTCAAATTTCTACGCATCAAGCTTGCGAAAAACCGATTTCGTTTGCTTCTCTGAGTGATTTCCCATCGCTCCCACAGCCGCAGCGAGGACTGATCAATGCTCCGAAGAAAAGCTTTCCAAATTCAAGTACGAAGTCTCAAACTTTACCGCCAACAATGAATACGTGGGAAAATGACTTGCGCGGCGCTTCTTCATCAAACAATAGCAACAATTCATCACTCTTCACAATCGAGGAACTAAATTCATTGTGCATGGAAATGATTTCAAATTTATCAGTTTGTAAAACTAGAATAGAACAATTTAATGTGATCGCTCATTTAGCTACTAAGTTTTTATACACTAATAATGTTACTAAGTAAAATGGCAGACACACAAATAAAAATAATAACTTGGAATGCTAAAGGCATACGCAATAAATTTCATGAATTTTTAAACTTTTTGAATAGCTATAAAGTTGATGTTGCTCTAATAACAGAAACTTGGCTGAATCTTGATATAAGACTCCCATCATCCGACTTCAAATGCTATCGTATCGATAGAACAGATCGAATGGGTGGTGGAGTTGCGATTCTTATTAGAAAATCAATTCAACATTCGCTTTTACCTGTAATTCCAACAAGAATTGTTGAAAATGTAGGTGTTATGATTAAATTAAGAAACCAAAAGACTGTAAAAATCTATTCTGTTTATTTCCCTGGTGGATCTTCATCGGATATTAAAAGAAAGTGGTTCAAGCAAGACTTGAAAAAGTTATTCACAATGAATGGTGAATATCTATTAGGTGGCGATTTTAACTGCCGACATAGAGATTGGGGGTGTGTAAGAGCAAATGCTTGGGGCAATATACTGGCTTCTCTTTCATTGGCACTTCCAATTAATATTTTGTATCCACCTTGCCCAACTTATTTTCCCGCAGGTTCTCGTGGTGTCCCTTCTGTCCTCGATTTGTTTGTGTCAAATGTTCCAGGTCTTATATCAGAACCCGTTTCGTTAAGTGCTCTCAGTTCAGACCATAATCCAGTTTTTTGCAATCTTTCTTGGTTAGGTGAAAGACAAATTCAATATTTCCTAGACATGAAAAACGCTAATTGGAAATCATTCAAATCAAAAATTAAAATAAGCCTTAAAAATAGTACCACAAACCTTGAAAGCGTGACTTGTAAAGGTGATGTCGATTTTATAGTACAAAACTTTACGCAAGCCATCACTTCTTCGGTTGATGAAACTATTCCCAAAAAAGAAAAAAAAGATGTATTTAAAAAACTTCCAATACATATCTTAGAACTTATTAAAGTTAGAAACATTCATCGAAGAAATTGGCAAAATTACCGTCAACCCTTTTCTCGATCAATGGTTTCCCATTTTAATAAACGCATTGCTGAACAGATACAAATCCATCGTAATAGAGAATGGAACACAAAACTGAGTGTTATGGATAAAAATGCAAAACCATTCTGGAATATAGTAAAATTAATTAAGAACAAAAACCGTAAAATACCATTTTTGAAGGATTCTTCTACAACCTTTGTTACAGGTTTTGAGATGGCAAATCTATTTTGTACAAGTTTTTCAAAAAATCACTTAGTTTCTCAGCATTTGGGGACTTTGAAACTGTTGAACTTGTCAGTAACTCAATTGAAAGATTTGATACTACAAACGGAATAACTCCTCTTAATGCATTCGTAGTAGAAGGAAATGTAAAAAATGTAATCAAGATGTTGCAAACTCAAAAAAAAGGAGGTCTGGACAAAGTAAAAAATAGTTATTTAAAACAACTACCTCACATTGGAATTAAGTATTTAACATTTATAATTAATGCATGCCTTAAATTGCAATACTTCCCTCAATGTTGGAAAAAATCAATGGTTGTCCCTGTGCTTAAGGCTGGAAAAGCTCTAGATAATCCTGAAAGCTACAGACCAATCAGTTTACTGAGCAACATAAGTAAAGTCTTTGAAAAAATACTGAAACAACATATTTTAAAAGTTATTTCAGATAAAAACATTCTCCCTGATATACAATTTGGCTTCCGTAGATCTCACAGCACATCTCACCAGATTAAACGAATTTGCAATCATGTTCTAGACCATCGTTCCCGTGGTCAATCAACGGGAATGATTTTGTTAGACATCGAAAAGGCATTTGATTCCGTATGGCACAATGGCATTATATATAAAATGATACAGTTCGGCTTTCCCTTGTATTTGTGTAAAATTGTTCAGAGTTTCTTATCCAATAGATGTTATCAAGTTCATGTCAATTGTGATGTTTCTAGGTTGTTATTTGTCGATTTCGGCGTCCCCCAAGGCTCAGTACTTGGTCCGGTCTTGTACAATATTTACACTTCGGATTTTCCAAGTCTACCGCAATGTGAATCAGCTATTTTCGCTGATGACACTGCAGTATTTTCATCGCATGAACTTTCTCTCAACATTGAGACAGATCTTAAACATGCGATTGAAATACTTGAAAAATATTATACAAAATGGAAAATAAAGCTGAATGTTAGGAAAACGCAAGCCATCTTTTTTACACGAAAAAGAAAACCTTGCTATCTTCCCAGCAATCAGATACATGTAAGTGGTACCACAATTGAATGGGAGCAATCTTTTAAGTACCTTGGTGTTCATCTCGATTCAAAACTTACTTTTAACCAACATATTCAAAATACCCTTAAAAAAATTAGTATTGCTACCAAGATGCTTTACCCTTTTATTAACCGACAATCTCTACTCACAAACGAAAATAAAATTATCATTCACAAGGTTATATTCCAAGCAATACTGTTATATGGGTGTCCAGTGTGGGGTAACGCTGCCAGATGTCATTTAAAGAAGTTGCAGGTATCACAAAACAAGATTTTAAAAATGATGCTAAACCTTCCTTGGCATTATTCAACCTTAGATCTCCACAGAAAAGCGAATGTTGAACTGATTTCTGATAGAATTTGTAAACTTATAAATAATTTTAATATCAGCTGTGAAAGTTCTGAGAATGTTCTCATAACCCAACTTCTTGCATAATATGTGATATATTTTAAGTAAGACTATTGCGTTGTTTTTTTCTTTTCCTTTTTTTGGTTTATGTTAATGGTTTTTTATTTTATTTTTTTGTTAATTTATTTATTGTTTAATAATTTGTATGTTAATTTATTTATTTGTTAATTAATTTATTTTTGAATGTATTTATTATTAATTTATTTATGTGTAAATTTACTTATTTGTTTAATAATTTATTTGTTAATTTATTTATTTATTAATTTACTTATTATTAATTTATTTACTTGTTAATGTATTTGTATGTTAATTTATTTATTATTTTTTTTTGTTTACTTATTTTTAATTTATTATGTATTAATTTATTTATTTATTTATTTATTTATTTATTTATTTATTTATTTATTTATTTATTTATTTATTTATTTATTTATGTATTTATTTATTTATTTGTATATTTTTTGAATTTATTTTGTGTTAATTTATTTATTATTCTTGATTATGTTTATATTCAATTATTTGATTGTTAAATTTATTTAATTTTTCATGTATTTATTTGCCATTTTTTTTTCTTAATTATTTTGCTAATGCACATGTTCCTACATTTAATTTATTTAATATAATAATATTTTGAATGAAGGTTTTTTTCGTATTTTCCTTCGACTCTTCTTCTTACATATTTATTATATTTTTTTCCCCAAAGATAATGTTTCAGTTGTAAGATATAAATTATCAAATCTCTGAATTGTAAAATGAGCGGTCATAGACTTTTTTGAAAATATTTTACGAAATAAAGAAACTAACTAACTAGTAAATTGATTTTCGACTCAAATATCTTTTCAAAACATTGAGATATTGGCTTTAAACTACATTTACCTTTGAAAAAATATTGTTGTCAACATTCAGTAAAATTTTGAAAAAAATCGAATTGACAGTTTTTTTACAAAAAATTAAAAACCGAAAAAAAAATTTAACACAAGTTGGTAAAAATTGATTTTCGACTCAAATATCTATTCAAAAATTTGAGATAATGGTTTTTAACTAATTTTAACTTATTAGAAATATTGTTTTGAATATTAGGAAAAAATTTTGAGAAAAATCGAATTGACAGTTTTTTTACAAAAAATAAAAACCTAAAAAAAATGTATAAAAGTTGGTAAAAATTGTTTTTCAACGTAAATATCTTTTTCAAAAATTTGAGGCATTGGCTTCAAACTAATTTTTTCTTTTAAATAAAATTTTGAGAAAAATCGAATTGACAGTTTTTTTTACAAAAAATAAAAACCTAAAAAAAAACAATACTAAAACTTGTAAAAATTTACTTTCGACATAAATAGCTTTTCAAAAATTAAAAATATAGGCTTCAAACTTATTTATTTCACAGAAAATATTGTTTTCGATATTCAATAATTTTTTTTATAAAAATCCAACAGTCCGTTTTTTCATAAAAAAATAAAACCTACCAAAAATAGTACGCAAATTTGGTAATAATTGATATAATATAGACAAACTTTTAAGCAAGACAAATCGACAGACGGGATGGGAAGTTATCAGTGTGTCTTGTATTTATTACAAACTTTTAAAAACAACTTTCAATTAATGCAAAAGAAACTATATAGAAAAAAACATGCGATACCAGTCGCAAATTTTAAAAATTTTAAATATTTAAATTGTTTTAACAATTGTTTTAGTGTGTTTGTTTTTAAATTCAAACTTTGTCATAAGTACCCAAAACTGTATGTATAACTAAATCATTCAAAAAATAATTTCGCTCAACCATTCCAAAAAAAAAAATGCACGACTGGGTCCACGAATTTGCTCATGTATATAAAAAGTCTGTTTAAAAATATTTCCTGTATTTTAATATTTAAAAATGTACCTGAAAAAAAATATTTGCTTTCAAAAATTTCGACTAGGCGTATTCTCAAAGGACTTTTGCAGAAGCTGTATGGACGAGGAAGAGGAGAAAACTATTCTTTATCTTCTCTGTACATGCCCTGCTCTGGCTCTAAAACCCAAGAATTACCTAGATGAATTCTTCTTTAACGATCTAAACGATCTAAATCATATCAGCGTAATCAGCCTCTCACGTTTCGTAAGGGACTCAAACTGGTTCCATTGAGCTTAGAAGGAAGCCTCAAGATTCATGTGGTATCACAACGGGCCATTAATCTGGCCTAAGTGTGTCCGTTTCCATCTTGGAAACCTATATTTTTTTAAATCAAATAAAAAACAATGATATTTTTGATCATACAAAAGTTTTGATCCCAGAAAAAAAAATTGTAAGAACCCAAATTAAGAAAACTAATTTTAGCGGAAATTTAAAAAAAAATCATTGGGTTTGTTTTGCATAAAATTTGAATTTTCGATTTTTGACTACAAACTATGGGGAATACTGTTATTTTTACTCTTAAAAAAATGAAAAAACGATCAACACAAATCGGCTCAAAACCTTAACTTAAAAATTTAAAGTAAATCGACCGAATGCTTTGCGCTGTAAAGGTCAGGACAGACAGACGAACGAAATTGGGGGACCCACCTTTTTCGATTTCATGTTTGATTTACGAATGCAAAACTTGCCATATAGTTCCTATATGTCGCAAGTAAAATTAATTATAATACCCTGTTTTTGTTTAAAAATAAAACCCAAGCAATTTGAAAAACCTATCGAGAGGTCAGCATAAAGATTTGTTTAATATTATTAAGTTAACTGCTGCAATTAATCTATTTTTATTTGCAGCCATAAGAAAAACGGGTGTGTGTAACAAAAACAGAATCAACTTTATTCAGGAGTGTTTTTGCCTTATCATCAAAAACATTCCAAAACATATTAAGTTTATATAACCTAACTTTAGATACCTATAAAAATAAACCAAGTATCAGTAACGTACCTACAAATGTTCTTATTCACGTCTGCTTTGGTATTTTTATCTTTATTTTAAAACCTAGAATGCTTCTTTAATTTTATATACCTACGTACTTATTTTGAAAATAACTCTTTTTTCCAAGAAATTCATCCAAAATAACAATATGTAGATATACCATTTCAAAATGTATCATGTATACATCTACTCATAAATCGTGCTCATTTTAATGTCAGGTCTTCAAAATCCAATTACAAGTTTAAAAAGCTAAACCCACGCATTCGTCATTAAAAAAAAAAAAAACAAACCCAAAAATAAACAAAAAATTAAAATTGTATATTTGAACCATACCGCCACCCAAAATCTTATCTTTTTCTAATTCAAAAATTTGTTAAAACCTACCTACCTATAGTACCTACCTTTATAAGTCGAACAGACTGATGCATCACCTGCATACAATATTTAAGTTATTTGTTTTGTGTTGTGGTTGTTGTTTTATGTTGTATTGTTTCCAAAAAACTGTTGAATTAAAATAAAAAAGGGATCGCTATTAAAATGTCATAAAACCTAACGTGATACACAAAATCCAAAATCTCGCCCTATAGATGCCCAAGTTGGGTATGCCTAGGCCTACCTTATACCTTCATGACGAGCCTCAAAACTGAACTGCTCCAAATTATAATAAAGAAAGACAAAAAAAAAAAAAAAAAAAAACAGATCTCATTTTGAATATTAATCGGAGATCAAAACAAGTGTCTTCCGCAAATGTCATAAATCCCAATCAATGCCATTCGACCCTGATGTGCTACTCTAAGCCACCTTTTGAGGTAGATATACGAGTATATAGGAAGGCCTACCTGATGGATTATTCTTAGATGATCCATTCCGAAAAAAAAACCTAAAAAATTAGGCTCGAATGTGAACGCGGCAATATGTTTGTTCACACCATCAAAATGTCGTTAACAGTCCAAAACGTTTTCGAACACTCTTCACCATCAGGCACTTAATAAAACTTAAAATAATTTTAATTTTTCATCATATTCATTGTGCATTTTGATAAGGTGCGTGATCTTTTTGCTGGATCGGTCTTTAATAAACAGAGGTAAGCAGAGGTATCATACGAACCAGACAAATATTTAAGGCTCAACGCTACCGCCACAACTTATTCTTTTAACAAAATTGCCGCTACCGCTTAGCTGCTGCTGATGTCGCATTTGTCTTATATTGTATTAAAAAGGTATGAATTTATGTGAATTCCCTAAGAATTCAGGGAAATTTATGAATATAATTCCAAGTCCATTTTTCACGGCCATCATTTTGGGATATGGATGTTATAATAAGTGGGAGACAGATGCCACAAGAATAATAAACAGAAAAACAATTATTATTATTATTATTTTTAGAGTTACTTGAGTGTGTTTTTTCATTCTTGGATTTATATTTAATTTTGACGATGCAGACATTTTATATGTATATTAATTCTAAAGACAATACTGCACCTTCATTTTATTAAGAAATCGAGAAAAATTAATCAGAAATGGTTCAACGTCTTTCAAATTAATCGAAGAATGTGATGTTTTGGTTTTTAATTGCTGAAGAAATAAGCGATATCGTTAAAAACCCCGAAACAGGGTTACCTTTGGAGACACTTTAGTGTCATTTTGACACCTTTTCAGCGGTCGGGTACCAGGATACCTCTAGTCAAAAATAAGTCCATTTGGACACTTTTTATAAATCTAGCAACTCTTTGTAAACTATTTTAAGCAAAACACACAATTTGTTTGAAAAATGGAACGCAACTCGTCGCAAACAACCAAAATCTCAAAAAATTAATAAAAGAGCATAAGGCTTTAGAGTTAAAAACTAATGATACTGATTTTGAGAGTATTTTTAGAATTGAAAATATAGAAAATTTAAAACACAACTTAAATAAATTTATGTATCCAAACTTTTACGAATTTTTAAGAAATATTTTGAATTTGCCCCAAAGCAGTCCATGTGCTGAGAGAATAATTTCCAAGCTTACAATTATGAAAAACAAACTCCCTAGTTAATTAAAAATTGGAACGTGTCATTAAATCCTTTCAGTTTAAAATGTTTTAAGAGGCAAGGATTTGAAGTTAGAGGTAGAAGAAGAGGTTCCTAGTAATGTTCTTATACAAAAGTATAAAGAAAAATTATCAAAGAAATCATGTGACATTAAATACTAAGACTTTTTAAAACTGTTTTCAAAACAATTTTTCTAGTTCTTAATCGTTGATATTATTAACTGTAGTAAAAACTTTAATTTAAACTGCATTTTATTTGACATTTCTATGGAACTCCGTTTTTCCTATCGGACATCTTTTTTGACACTTCTTGGAAACCTGAAGCGAAATAATGACATAGCATTCCAGTTTTTGAGAATTCTACGGGTAATATAGCTAAAGAACGTTTCTCATACAGGGTCAAGTACAAAAAAATGTGTTTAACCCAACAACCTTTTCAAAGATCTATATGTCAAGCCTAAGTCTATATTATTTTGGACAATTTGTTTGTATCAGAAGATTCTTTTCACGTGTAGTCCCTAAAGAAAGTTTTCAACAAATTTAAAACGCTAAATGTTTAAAGTGGAACCACTTCCAATTGGAAAGCAAAATGAAAGATTACTATCAGCCCTAAGTTAAACGATTCAATAGCCTCATACAAATATTTAATGCTGGATATAAGGAATTCAGAACCCTTACAAAATTCCGCGTTCTTAAAAACCGCTCAACAAATGTACCTACAAATAAAGTTTCAAGATGTAAGATGTCCTGATGTAGTATTCGGGGCATGATGGTTAGTGCGTTGGACTGTCATGTCAGAGGTCTTGGGTTCAATCCCTGCCTGTGCCATCTAAAGTTTTTTTTCACAGCCTCTTGCGAGGAATTGACAAATTCTCCAAGAGTTATTCTTGTCATGAAAAATGCTTTCTTAAATGAGCCATTCGGAATCGGCTTAAAACTGTAGGTCCCCTCAATCACTGACAACATTACTCGCACTCATGAATGGTTGACTGGTCACTAGGCCCTAGTTCTCAAGGGACTAAGATGTCCTGAAGTTTTGCCCTCTCTCTATTGTGGCAATTGGGTCAAAATTACGCAAAAACGCTAAAATTTAATTTCTGACGTAGTTTTCACGGATTTAGCGTCCATTGGCTGTAATTATATTTTTAGATTTTTTGGTCTATGTTCCATTCCTTTTTTCAAAAACAAAATTTGAGCCGAACCACCGTATAAGTCATCGAGTCATACGTGACTGAATTATTGAGGAGTTTCAGAAGGTTTTCTAAAAACCCGTTCTGGCGAAATTCATAACAGTCTTTCATAACAAATCTTAAAATTGTCTTAGAAAATATATTGTCAAGGACTTCTTTTTGAATCTGATCTTAAAGAAATTCAAGGAGAATTTTTATAAATAAATTTAAAATCTAAAACTTTTGGAACTTCTTTCTTTGACGAGTGCCACAAGCAAGTATTAAGCATTAAGTTCGTTTTTTAAAAATATGTACATAAATACTGTATATATTTTATATTTCTTATATCACCAACTTAGTTCCAAGAAAAATTGTATAGAGGTAGTGCGATTTTTTTTATAATTTACAGGCACTCAAGGGGTTATTATTATTATTATTATTATTATTATTATTATTATTATTATTATTATTATTATTATTATTATTATTATTATTATTATTATTATTATTATTATTATTATTATTATTATTATTATTATTATTATTATTATTATTGTTATTATTATTATTATTGTTATTATTATTATTATTAGGGTGTCCCAAAATTAACGCAAGAAATCTTGCGTTAATTTCAAACAAGTTGATATAAATATTTATTTAGAAACGAAATCTCATCAAATGGTAACCTTTTTGGATTGATTAATTGTTTAAAAAAATACTTGTCTTTATAAAGGGTGTCCCAAAATTAACGCAAGAAATCTTGCGTTAATTTTGGGACACCTAAAATTAACGCAAGAAATCTTGCGTTATTTTTGGGACACCCTATATTATTATTATTATTATTATTATTATTATTATTATTATTATTATTATTATTATTATTATTATTATTATTATTATTATTATTATTATTATTATTATTATTATTATTATTATTATTATTATTATTATTATTATTATTATTATTATTATTATTATTATTATTATTATTATTATTATTATTATTATTATCATTATTATTATTATTATTATTATTATTATTATTATTATTATTATTATTATTATTATTATTATTATTATACTTTATTGAACAATAATATAATTACAAAATTCAATAAATATTTATCAGAGCATTAGTTACCAGGGCCTTCAGCTCGTTTGGAGAAAACTTAAGTTAAATATGTATATTAAGTCTTGTAATAATTTCGTTCACAAATTTTATATTACTTGGTAATATTTCGGTTAAGAGTTCTTTGAGAGGTTTGTTTGCTATGGATAAGGATGTTGAGTTGATATGCGGACATTGAAGGATATGGTTCAAAGTTGGGCACTGGTCGCAGAAGTTACAAAGGGGTGCTGGTTCTTTGGTGATCAGGTGTTTGTGGGTGGCATTTGTATGACCCATTCGAAGTCGTATGTATTTTGTTACCATACTTCTGGGAAGTTCGACAGGAAAAGTCGCCCTCGCAGCATTAGCATTGATTGTTGAGTAGTGGTGAGAGTATTCCAGCCAGTTATTCTTATTTTTTTTCTCATGGAAGTTTTTAAATGGTTTAACGTGTCCTTTTTGTTAAATTGTATAAAAGAGATAAGAGGCTGTCTGAGAGCGAGTTTGGCTTCTGCGTCGGCAATTTCATTACCAACTATCCCTACATGCCCAGGAACCCATGCTAGCTTGATAGTATTTCCTTTTGTGATTAGTTTATCCCGGATGTCAACTACTATATCACAGGAGTTGTTTATATTTTGGATTGCTTCTAAAGATGAAAGGTTGTCGGTGAATATTATGTTTTTTTTATTTTTTGCACTGTTGATAGCTTTGAGTATGGCATAAGCCTCGGCTGTAAATGTTGACGATGTAAAATAGAGCAGTCCTTTACTAACGACACAGCCGTCTTTCGTTACTACAGCATATGAGGTACCTTCAATTGATTTTGAAGCATCTGTAAACAAAGAATTCCATCCGAGTCTCTTATAATTGTCCTCGATTTCATTGAACAGTGTTTTGTATATTTCATTTACATGCACTCAAGGGGTTATTAATACCCTTTATATATTTATATTTAAACACAAAGCGAGTGTTAGGAAAATAGGGAAGGATTAAAGATAATACTGGATACCGGTACACATTGGTCTTAAAGTTCTGAATATCAAAATGGGAGAGAGAAACAGAGTTGGCCAAAACATTCAACATTCTCGATGTTCGGTAAAAAAAAGAATCTCTATACTTAAATACAATATACAATATACCTGAAATTAAGCACCTGGGTAAACTGATGAGCATTAAGAAGTTGAATTGTTTATGAGGTGGAATTCAACTAACAACTACAGACAGAACAATGTTTTGTTAAAATATCGGTAAAACAACGAAATGTAAATTTGTCGTTTATAGTTATATAGCTAATCATTTTCATAGCCCTCTTTTGGGGGCTATCCAAGAGATTTAAACTTGTTTTTGGGCACCTGCCCAGATATGCGAATTATACAAAATTGCTACAAATAAATAATAAAACAGAAAGAACGTTAAACAGGTTAGAAGTTTCATCGGAACGGTCTACTGGTACAGGAGATTTATTCCAAATTTTGCGAGTGGGATCGGGCGGTTTTGACTCAGCATTTCGAGGAAGGAGAGAGAGTGGTTTGCTATTTTAGTAGATCACTGAATAGGAATGTTAGGAACTATTCGACCACAGAAAAAGAATACCTAGCTGTTCTGTGAGCAATAGAAAAGTTGAGGCCGTATTTAGAGGGAGTGAGATTTAAGGTTATTACCGTACCTCACTCTTTGATATGGTTAAGCAGGTTGAAGGACCCAGCGTGGTAGGCTTGCTCGATGGGTTCTACGCATGCCGCAATTTGAATTTGATATTGTTCACCGTAAAGGTAAGGATCACATGGAAGCAGATATTCTTGAAGCGTTCCAGTTTTAGCTGGGATTTCAAAACAAAACCCACAATTGATCCATCGATAGGGAAAATGATAGGAGATATAGAAAAGAAGCCATTGTCTTTTCCAGCTTGGCGAGTAGAACAGGGAAAATTATTTAAGAATGATAGAAGAAAAATATTAGAAGATAATCATGACCATCCGTTAGCAGGACCTATGGGGTACAGAAAACTTTTGCTAGAATAAGCGAAAAATTTACTGGCCAAAAATGAGGTCATATATTACTAGATATGTCAAAAATTGTAAAGTGTGTCAATGTGTGAAGCCGGTGAATGACAATCCGCTGGGTTGATTATTTATTGAAAATTACTACAAATAAATATAATAATACAGAAAGAATGTATACGCCCAAATATACCAATATTTTATCGAAATTTGTAAAGATGATAAAATTATGAAATATATGAAGGGACTAAATAAGACTAGTTTAAAAATATAAAATTTACTAAAGCGCTTCTTATCGGATCCGTATGTTTTGTTGCATTCCCGAGAGTATCAACGTTTCTTGGGACTTTTGTATCATAAACAATTTTCTACTATATTACTTATTTTTTTTAAATATTTCCTCCATAATGCACTTCTGTTACAAAAGGATCTATGCAGATATCAAATCACACAGTCTTTGTTAGAAATCGTGAATTGTAGATACGCATCGCCGTCTTGTTGAAATTTCATTTGTGTAGCATATTTCTCGAAAGAATAATTGAAACAATTGCAGTAAGTTATATAAGCAATATTCCACCATGGACATGCCAATTTTACAAATAAACTTTCAACAATATGGCCGCTATCAACTGTCATGTCATTAATGTCGGTAGTCCCTACATTAAAAGTGCCTGAATTATAATATATGAACAATTTAAAACCATTTATTTCCTTCACTAACACATTGGAAATATTATCTTCTTTGCAATCTCTAGGAAAAGGGATTGTGAACAAAAATCTATTAATGTTCTCTAATTAATTTCATTAACAAATTTAAAAACGAAAAATTAACAATATAAAATTTCCCCTATGCCAATACAGTAGCTATTTATATGACCTATCTACCTTAAGGTACCTTAAATATAGTTTTAAAAAATTAAATACCATTAAATCTGTCTCACAACACAAAGAAAAAAATACGAAAAAGAATCAAACCATTGTCAAAGTAACACACAAGATTTAATCGAGTCTAGGTAAAATCTACCCGGAAAGATCCTTTTTTTTTATACCATCCATAGGCTCATCATAACATACACAAAGGCTAAACATTGTATCATTAACTGGGTTGACATGAAAAATTTTGATATTATCATTAACAAACCATAGAGAACAATCAACACAAAACTCTAAAAACACACATTACCTACCTTCTTTTGAAAATACAAAAAATTAAATAAAGAATGTCCTTAAACGATCACAATATATACAAAGGTAGGAAGGATCATTTTCAAAAAATCAAGAGCATGAAATTTTTAGTTTTTCCTTGTCATATTATGAGTTTCATATCTTCATACAAATATGCCCAATGTACATTACATACCATGATTAGGTTAGGTTCCAAATACCTTACCTTATTTTATATTATATTTGTTGACAATTTATTATCCTTATGCATTAAGGACTTTCAATGGGACTTGTCTTTATATTTTGAAGTGAAAAAAAAAAAAATACTTACATACGTTATAGACCCCATGCAACGGCATCTATACATCACCATCTTCATCATCATCATTTTACTCATTCATCCGCAAGGACTAAATGTTTTCTTATTATTATTTAAGGAAACTATGGAACAACAAACAGCATACAATGGGACAAAAATTCCCTCCTCTCTCTATAAGGATGATGGATGTCAACCAACTTGATTTTTATCTTTATCTCTTTCTCTTTTAAAGGAATACCGATGCCGCCACCGACCAACAGCAGCAGCGCTATAGACTTTGATGAGGTAAAATTATTAAGGATTTATTACATTATTATTAAAATTATAAATACAACAAAAATCTCTTTCAAAATTGAACACAAACAATGCGAGACAAAAAAAAATGTCCTCATATGTTTTCTGATCCTCTTCTCTTCTCTTCTTTTTCTGTGACACAATTCCGAAAGAATTGCTGTTGTTAAAAATCCATTCGTATGACATATTATCCTGTAACAAAATATTATTTTACAATTCAATTATCCTTTTGTTCGAAAATTGACAAAACAAAAATTCATAAAAACACACATAACAAATTTTTGTATTTTGGGGATTTATTAATCTACCAAATAATAAAATATGTCCCATATTGAACGATATCCTTGATGTACCTACCCAAAACCATCAGGGATATAATATTCAATTTCATATAATAATTTCTCAGTCGATCTTTCTTTCTTTAAGGATCCATAGAGAATCCAGCTTTGTTTTCATTTGTGCTAATGATTATGATTTTTGTGGTTGACAATAATGAAATTTAATATCTTTGAATGAACGAAGGAAAAAAAAGGACGATTTATAAGATTCTTTGAGTTATTGTAGGTACATTTCCGCTATTTAGCGCCAGGTCTTTGAAGAGATTTCTTCTGTATTTACAGCTGTATTTTTATGTCTTAATTCTTTTTGGAGGAGATTACAAACATCATGTGAATATCGTTTTTTCAAAATTGGTTTTGATAACAATAATGTTAACTTCAGTTACCTAAACCTGTGTAGTGCGAATTTATGTAATAATGAAATTTTGTATTTCCACTTCTATATATCCTTGTTCGAACCATTGCTGTCAATGTCCGATGTCTTTTATGTTTGACCATCATTACGTCATTTTTGTTTTTAATTTTTCTTTTCTTTTGTGATGCTCCTGTCATCGCATCCTCCATACAATGTGCTGTTGGAGTCCTTTATCCCAACCGAAGTACTCGTAATAGGTAGTTTAATTTTTTTCCTTAAATTAAATTGAATGAAAGGGATTCTCATAAAAATTTTAAATTGCCCTTCTAATGGATATATCACACTTTTACACTATCGTCCCGCCGCCGCCGCTGGCCGCCGACCGGCCGGTCGGTATAGTTTAGTCCTATAAAAGGGAGATACGTTTTGGACTCTAAATTCTGGACATTCATCATGATTGACCTCAATGTGAATGAGTTTCATATATCCTTCTGCATTTTATGTACGTGGAACGTGCCATCATTCGTACAAAGGATATACTCCTATACACGCATCGAAAATGAGAAAAGGATGTTCTATATGACTCCTTTTTTCTTTGTTTTGTTGAAAATGACAATGAGGGCGATATGCCATTGCCATATTCCAATCTCACTGATGTCTACGACTTTTGTATCTATATTTTTAGAAACAAAGAAAAACTAATTTAACATTTTTGAGAATTTATGTACCGTTATGAAAAATGTCACCATCTGCTCTTGTTACTTTTCGTATATTATTATCTATGAAAATGTGGTGGATGTAGATGAACTTAAAAGTGTGGGTGGATAAATAATTTTAAAATAAGGCACACGCATCCAGTATATGTACCAATAAGGAAAGAAAAGTGCGGTTCCTTGTTTATTATTGGGGTTTTTGTTGTTGATTGTTTTAAGTGATAAATTATTGTGGGTGGACATTGAATTTATGAGATTTTTGAGTATGTATATAGAAGGTCCACTTAAATCATTATCCTAGTAAATGTATGATAGGAAATTTAATGAAGGTTTTTGTTGAAAATTTTATACATATATATATTATGTAACTCGCTTTACTTCCGAAATTTAATGAGATTTTAGAATTTTACAATCCTTAAAGGCAGCTGATGGGATATTGAGTAATATGCAGTGTTGCGAGATTATCTGATGGGATATCTAGATCAATATCGATATTATCATTAAAAATTTCAATATACATTCATAGCATGAAGTAGATTGCAAGGGACGATACATTCAAGTCTGTTCTGTAGAAGTTTGGAGGTTGATAACAATAGTTGGACAACCCAGAAAAGAAAGGAATATAAAAGAAAATATAATTAATATAAAAGAGTGTGAATTTACCAACACGTGCCATAGAAAACTTTATTTTTTCTGATACCTACTATTATATTTTTTCAAGACAAAGTTTTAAAATGTCAGTAAAAAGTTTCGTTTAAAAACCAGAACTATACTAATATTTTTTGCAACTTGTTTATTATTTCATATTTTACACAAATATTAGCGTGAATAAAAGAGAGCACAAATGTAGAAACTAACAGCCTAGGGAAATAAAATTAAGACTTCTGCATCTGCATTACACTATATTATTTAACAAATTTTTTAGGTCCCTAAGTCTGAATTTCATTGTACTGGAAATAAAATATACCATATTTATCAAAATACTCAAGGTATGGATAAAACATTGTGTTTAACAATATTGTATGTCAAAATTCTCTTTATCTCAATTTTTTTTTTCATTTTTATTGTAGCAAAATATAAATACTTTATTAAATATGGCAGAATTGCACAATTTACATAGATATGGTTATAAACTACCTTACTAAATGACAATAATCTTTTTTTAACTTCCCATAGGAAGTTATTGTAATGGGTCCGATTTGTCAAATTGAAAATTTTGACATTTCTCGACGTTTCAAGGTCCCTAGAGTCGAAATAAAAGATTTTTAGAAAGATGTCTGTGCGTGCGTGTGTACGTACGTCCGTACGTCCGTACGTTCGCGACGTTTTTTTCGTCGTCCATAGCTCAAGAACCAGAAGAGATATCGACTTCAAATAAATTTTGTTATACAGATAATAAAGCAGAAAGATGTAAAAAGGGCTCTCAAGAAAATTTCGTGGGTGGTTTTTTTTACCATAGCAGTTTAAAAAAAAGGTGACAATTTTGGTTAACCCTTAATATCTCATGAACCACTGACGCTAGAGACTTGAATTAAATTTTATATTATATATTGTAATGTGATACAAAAGAAGTATATTTTTTGAAAAAAATCCAATTAACAGTTTTTTTATAAATCAAAAAAACTGAAAAAAAATGTATCACCTCGAAAATTTTACGACTAAAATATGATTTCATCTCCAAAACAATTTTGTACAACGAAGAATAATGCTTTTGACATCTGATAAAATTTTGAGAAAAATCTAATAGACAGTTTTTTTATAAAAAATAAAAACCTAAAAAAAACATTACTCAAAGTTCGTAAAAATTGAATTTCGACTCAAATATCTTTTCAAAAGCTTGAGATTAGGGCTTCAAACTTATTTTATCTTATAAGAAATATTGTTTTCAACATTCGGAAAAATGTTGAGAAAAATCGAATTGACAGTTTTTCTTACAAAAAATAAAAACAAAAACAAAATTTTTAAAAGTTGGTAAAAATTGATTTTCTACTCAAATATCTTTTTAAAACTTCGAGATAATGGCTTTAAACTACTTTAATCTTTCAAAAAATATTGTTGTAAACATTCAGTAAAATTTTGAAAAAAATCGAATTGACCTTTTTTTACAAAAAAAAAATAAAAACCGAAAAAAAATTAACAAAAATTGTTAAAAATTGATTTTTGACTCAAATGTCTTTTGAAAAATTTGAGATAATGGCTTCTTACTACTTTAAACGTATAAGAA
This sequence comes from Eupeodes latifasciatus, assembly GCA_920104205.1. NCBI lineage: Eukaryota > Metazoa > Arthropoda > Insecta > Diptera > Syrphidae > Eupeodes > Eupeodes latifasciatus. The sequence goes on along the minus strand of OV049925.1, from coordinate 119,592,596 downwards.
ATATTGTTTTCAACAATAGAAACAATTTTGAGAAAAATCGAATTGACAGTTTTTTTTTACAAAAAATAAAAACAATACTAAAACTTGTACAAATTTACTTTCGGCTCAAATAGCGTTTCAAAAATTACAAATATTGGCTTCAAACTTATTTTATTTCACAGAAAATATTGTTTTCGATATTCAGTAATTTTTTTATAAAAATCCAACAGTCCGTTTCTTCATAAAAAATAAAATCTACAAAAAATAGTACGCAAATTTGGCTAAAATTGATACATATAGACAAATTTTTAAGCAAGACAAGTCGACAGAAGGGATGGGAAGTTATCAGTGTGGGTCGCATCCCAGCCTCTTTTTTTTGAATAGGTTTTGATTAAAATTTAAATTAATTCGAAGGAAAAACTACAACAAAACCTTCATTCAAAATAACAACAAAATACCAACAATGTATTAATAATACATAATAAAATAATTTTTCGTCTTAGAAGAGATGAGAAAAGGGGGTAGGTAAATTATTAGATGAGTATATCTTAATCAAGATAAATGTACCAGTAGATATTTTACAATTAATAGTATGTATGATCAATAATTACAAAATCGGTCTTATACCTAGTCAACTAAAAATAGTATCACAGTTAGTATCACTTAAGAAATAAATAAATAAATAAACAAATTATTAAATTAATAAATAAATAAAAAAAATATATAAATATATTAAAAATAAATAAATAAATAAATAAATAAATAAATAAATAAATAATAAATAAATAAATAAATGAATAAATATATAAATAAATAACTTAATAATTAAATAAATTCACAATTAAACAAATAAGTACATAAATAAATAAATAGACAAATAAATAACTTAACAATTAAGAGAAAAACAAGTTAAATAAATATACAGATACATATAAATAGAACTGCACATAAATTAAAAAGAGAAAAATAATTATATAATCAACAAGAATTTAAGAATGAATATCAAATATAATTAAGTAAACAGATTTATCAAATAACAGATAGGTTTTAATAAAAAATATAAAGTTGACTGTAAAAAATACAAGTACATATATACTCGTACATACATCAGTTATAGTATCAAATTTGATATAAGTGAATTATCAGAAGATTCACAAGAGAATTTGTAATTTTCATATAATTTATGAATTCTTGCCTGCACAAAATCAATGTATGTTATGGTGTGCAATTCATAAGTTGAAAAATGCCACGGTAAATTTAACATCATCTTCAATAATTTATGTTGGCTTATTTTAAGTCTTCTAACGTGTGTTTTTGCACATTTTTCCCAAGCTGGTGACCCATAAAACATAATACGAGTAGCTTGGAATATGGATTTGAAAATTATGAGTTTATTTTTGGTGCTTTATGAATGGGTAAAGAATTTTAATAGTTAGATTAACTTTTTAATTATATTTGTTGTATATGTATTCCAAAAGTGAGTTTTTCATCAAGATGAATTCCTAGTTATTTAGCACTTTTTTTTCTAGTTTACAGTAGAACCACGAATTTGAAGATTGATGCTTGGTAAGAGGCATGCTTTTCTTTTTCGTGTAAAAAAGACTGCCTGCGTCTTAGAAGCATTTAATTGTATCTTCCATTCATTGAAGTACTCTTGTATTGTATTTAAATCAAATTGCGGGTTGGTTTCTATTACGGAACCAACTGAATTTGATGTATAAATACAGGTATCGGCTGCAAAAATTCCCTTTTCACAGTATCTTAAACTGGGAAAATCAGACGTGAATAAAATGTATAAGATCGGACCAAGAACTGATCCTTGAGGAACACCAGCTTCAATATTTTATTTTTCGGACAAACTATTGTTGACAAAAACTTTGAATTTCCTTGAACTAAGAAAAGACTTTATTATCTTAATAAGATATATTGGAAAGTTTTTTATTAATAGTTTGTGTATAAGGTCATTATGCCAAACAGTATCAAATGCCTTTTCAATGTCTAGTAGGACCATTCCAGTATTTCTTCCCATCGATAAATTACTTTTTATATCTTTCGTTATTCTGTGAACTTGATGTACAGTACTGTAAAAAGCTCTGAACCCAAATTGTTCGGGAGGCTATAAGCTGTTTTGGTTGATTTGAGATAACAATTTTATTTTAATAATTTTTTCAAAGCATTTGCTTAGTGAACTAAGGAGACTAATTGGCCTATAGCTAAGTGAATCACTGGCTTGCTTACCTGGCTTTAGGATAGGTATTTTTTTTGCTGTTTTCCGCATTGTGATGGGAAATATCCTCGTTTAAAACAACAATTAAACAATTTTGTTAAAAATACTATGCCAGATTTTGGAAGATTTTTTAAATATATATTTCTAAGATTGTCAAATCCTATTGCCTTTCTAGTTTTTGTATGTTTGTAAATTGTATGTCATTTGGACAAACAATATTATTATTTTTTTTCAATTAAACTTGTATCTACTAAACTTATGGATGTATTGACTGCAGATTCATCTGTTGTATTACAATTAGACACTAAATGGTTTGCATGAAAAGTATGCGCTAAAACGTTTGCTTTTTCGGAACTTGTAACCATTATCGAATTACCAACTTTTAAAGCGGGAATAAACGGTTTCTTTTTATTAATTAATTTAACAATATTCCAGAAGGGTTTACTAGAATCTTCTAAGCCTTGTAATTTACGATTCCAACAATTATTTTTAAAAGTATTTATAGAATCTTTAATTAAGGCATTGAGAATTTTAACCCTTAATCTATTCCTAACTTTAGTCATTTCAATAATATTGCCAGGTAGTTGAATTGGATTACCGCCTCGTATACAGTTTTCTTTGGTACGGATTCATTAACGCATTCAATAACTGAAGTTGTAAAGAAAGATATACTTTCGTCAATATCGTTTTCATTGAAATCTCCTGTCAGAAAGTTAGGCATATGTCGTAGTTTAAAGTTTAAATTTTTCTTATAGCTACGCCAATTTGCATTTTTGAAGTCATAGACATCATTAATTTGAGCTACAGGGGATTCGAAAACCCCCGTTGTGACAAGCAGATGATCCAAACTTACTTCATTAATTACCATAGGTTGACTGAAAATCCCTGGCATATTGGGTAGAAAAAGATCTAAAGTCGAGGAATTGGATTGATTATTTGAAGGATAATAAGTTGGGTGAGGTGGGTACAAAATATCAAACGAGTGTCTCTGATTCAAATACTGTATCCTTTAAAAGTGTTTATTTTTCATAGTTTTGATTTATTTTACATCAGAAAATATTATTTATTAAATATCAGAACAAATCATAAAGGAAGATTTCTTTAAAAAGCAACATAAAAGTAGATGAATATTTAGTACCATTTCATGCATGTTATAACAATAAATACCTGAATACTTTAAAAATGTCTAAGGAAAAATTGCAAATTAAGTCAACACTTAAAAAATAGACACACATTTTTAAATTATCAAAATGCCTTTCCTGTTTTAGCCTGTTAAACAGAATTTTGAAATTAATAATTATGAAGAACTAACCGTGGCACTACCACAACATTCTTAATTAAAAATGGTCTTCAACAGGGAGCGGTGAATTCGCCGATTCTCTTCACCATTTACACCAGCGATCTGATAGGTAGTCTTACAAAGGGCGTTTTTCTTTTTTAGTTCAGAGCAGAGCTCGAACTGTCAAAAAAATAATTGTGTTTCTTTTTGAGCTCTGATCGTTCAGAGCTTCAAATTCGTGTTTCTTTTTTAGTTCTGAACATGTTCAGAGCGCGCTCTGTGAGCTCAGAATAAAATAACAGAGTAAACGGAGTAAAATGCTGAGCACAAACAATTTGATATCTGAAAGCCGGGAAATTAAAAAAAATCATCGTCAAAACAATAAAAATGGCGGAAGAGGCTGGTCGCTCTAGTGCAGAAGGAAAGATAATTTAGAAAAAATAATTGCATATAGCATTTTTATGAATCAAATTTATTTCAGGCGTCAAATGGACCAACGCTATGACTGTTTTTTTAATTAATTTGATTAAAGAAGATTTTGAACGCCTTCAAACAGACGACATTTCAAATCATAACAGTTTAGTGCTCAAGTTGTTTCATAATTAAATCAGAGAGCTCTGAACATACTCTGCTCAGAACTCTACTCTACTCTACTCTGTTCGCTCAGAGTCTGCTCAGAGCTCAGCTCTGAACTAAAAAAGAAAAACGCCAAAAGGCAATTGCGTACGCCGACGATCTTATTGCGTACAGAACAGCCCGAAAGGTTGAGGTTATTAAAATTCTCTTGCAGCGTGATTTCGACAAGATTCAGCGATATTGCGACGACTGGAAATTGAAAATAAATGTCCAGAAGTCGGAGACAATTCTGTTTTGTACTTATCCGTTGCATCCGACATTTTTTTAAATATCTTTTTTCAAACAAACTGAAAACCTGTTTTGTAATTTGATTTAATATGTTTATTATATAAATAAAAATGTGTAACAAAAGTTCAAGGGCTCATATCTTTCTATAAATTATTTGTTTTTACAGTTTTTTTTATGTAAGCTATTAAAACGAAATTTCTGGTATTAACACAACGAAGCAAACTTTATGGCGTTGATTTCGTGAACTTCGGGTAAATACTCCGGATATTTGATCAATGATGATATATTTTCGCTATATGACAAATCCAACAAATTCTAAGGAAGAACTAACATATGGTCAGCCATCTAACGTTTTTTTGTCAACTAGTGTTTATTTCGTAAATGGTAACATTTAGCTCATGTCTGATTTGACAGATAATAAGTTTTATCTATCCGTTAAATGAATATGGTTGTGTATACGCTTGAACAACGGTGGGAAATATTGCCTGCGATCGACTTAGAGAAGATGCCGATTTTGCCAAAAAAATCATCTTTTCAGATGAAGCTCATTTTGATCTTGGCGGGTATATGTAAACAAGCAAAATTGTCGCATTTGGGGCACAGAAAACCCGCACGCATACATTGAAAAGCCGATGCACCCAAAACGAGTCACTATGTTTGGGGCGGAATTTGGTTCAGAGGTATAATTGGGGCATTTTTCGAAAATGAGCAAGGAGTGGCCCTTACAGTCAATGGTGATCAATATCGAGTCTTGTTGAACAATTTTTTGTTCACAAAAATTGAAGAGGAGGAGGATTGTGGGGCGCTATGTGCCACACAGCTGAAGCTACAGCTCAATGTTTTGCGTCCTGTTTAAAAAAAAAAGAAGTTATTTGGCAGACCCTTTACTTAAGTCGTTGAGAGGTCGAATTTTGTTTTCGAGAATATTGACATTTAACTTTCAGAATTAATGTTTTCTTTAACTTAATCCTTTTGGGACGCTAGTGGCGCGTTTGCATATTAATATTCTTGATTCTTTACCACTCGCTTACTGAAAAGGTTAAAATGTGTCCATCATCAGCGATTTTATTCAGTATTTACAACAGCAGTGATTTTTAAAATCTAATACATATTACGTAAGCAGTAACATATGCAATTACATTACAGTAATCCCCGCTTAATTGCACCTCGGTTAATTGACTTTCCCGGTTAATTGATTAAAAAAAAATGCACTTGAAAATTTCCGAATCAAATATAATGTATTTATTTTCGCATAATTGAATCCCGCTTATTTGATTTTCCCGGTTAATTGATCAAAAAAAAATTGAGTACAAAAATTAAAATTTAAACAAAATGTTTAATTGAACGCTCAAGAAAAAGAATATTATTCAGTTTACACAAATGACTTTCGATATTTTTCCAAAAAAAAAAAACACAAAATTTGGCAGCATTGAAAAATGACAGCGTGAACTACTCAATCTCTTTCTTAATTTACATATCTCTGGTGCTTATTTGTTTGAGGGTTTACAATTTGTTATTTGTTAAAAAATGAGTGGACGAAAGTCACAAGTTTGTCGATAAAACAAAAATTAAACATTTTAAAAGAATCACAAGAAAAAAGTAAAACAGAGTTGTGCTCAAAGTACAAATGTTCTCTAGAGTGATTTGCGATGTTGAATAAATTAAAAACAAATCAAGAAACTTTTCACAATCACGCAAACGTGAACGAATAGGTTCGTGCAAAAAGGTTGAGGAAGCTCTTTTGACTTGGTTCGATCAAATGAGATCCAAAGGTGCGGCGACTGCGGCCGTTTCTTGCACGTTGTGATGGAGAAGGCAAAACAATTTGCGGTGATGTTAGATTAGGACTTTTCTCCAAGTCCAGGTAAGAAGCTCTCTCTCTCATTTGTTGCATTATTTGTTTCTAAATTTAGGTTTTGAAGGGTGGCTATGGCGATGGCAGAAGCGAAATGGAATAGTTTTAAAACGAATGTAAGGTGAAATGTCTTCTGCAAACTTAGAAGGTGTTGAAAACTTCCGAAAATTGATTCCTACTTTAGTAAAAATTATGCTGCCTGTGATATTTTCAACGCAGATGAATCCGGTTTTTTTATAAAGCTTTGCCAACATCAACTTTAACACAAAGAGGAAGTAACGTTCATGGTTTTAAATCATCAAAGGATCGTCTAACTCTGCTTTTATATAATTTACTAGCTGTACCCGGCGTGCGTTGCTTCACCAACAGCTAAAATAAATTTAAGAAAAATAATTTTAAAGAAAAATCATTACACACATATTCAATTCATTCTAAGCCATTTTATTAATTTTGTTTATTTTGAAAAAAAGTGCTGTGGGATACACAATAAAGATTATCTTTTTTTTCATATGGTGCGTAGACAAATAAATCAGAAGGTTTTCCCACACGTCAGCAAGCCACATAGAGCTGTCCTTGTGAGAAGCATGGATTCTCCAAATTGTATCCACACACTTGCAACGATTGTCCTTGCGCTTTGTTAATAATTATTGCGAAAGCGAGTCGCACCGGGAACTGTAAGCTTTTGAATTCGAATGGCATATCTGTCGGGATCATTGGGATACGTGGCAAAAGTACCTACGTCTTCACCGTTGAACTTTCCAGTCAAAATTGTTGCCTCGGTAATATTGTTCGTCATTTTCTTGATTGAGAGTCTAAATAATAACTGATAATAGTTCATTCGAAAAGAAAGTACCTGCGGCTGAGTATCCAACGAAGTTTTTTGTGTTTTAATTTCCGACTCTTCCTCTATTGTCAAATTTTCTTGCATGCCCACCTAATTTGTCTGTGTGTATCCACAAAAGTAATTCTTTTTTGCGCTCGTGTATCCAGGCGCAAGAAGAATAATGGGTACGCCAATTTTCAGTGTAAGAACGTGCGGTGGCATGCCTGGAAAACCTAACGAATTAAAGAATTCAGTTGGATAGTTGACAATCCCGTCTTGATTCTCCACAGTATCGATGGACTTATATGTTGTCGTTTCACTGGGTATTTCATGCTGAACGGTGAAGATGATGGTATTGACATCGATGTTTTTGGCTGCTAATATAGCACGCCTATTGAGCCACTAATGGTTTTTGTAGTTTTGTGCAATGTTTGGAAAAACTTTCTGCACTAATTCGTCGATGCTTTATGTGATCTTACAGAAGTTTGCTTGCAGGGTGATACATTGTGTAGATTCATCAATTTCCATTCGCCTATTTCCAATATCCATTAATTGTTTTCCAATTCGATGGTGAATCTGTCTTTGTATCTACAAAATAAAAAGACTTTTTTCGATGTGAGAGTAGAGTTCAGAATTTGCAAATTTAATACGTAAGAATGAGTAATGTAAGTTATTTTTTAACTACCTATATTCTATGTAAGGACAAAAATAAGTATATATACCTTAAATGTCGGATTAAATCCTCGTTCTTCGATAATATCTGCCCAAATAATGTCATTTGGAAACAACCATTGCAATTTTGAGTGTTTGCCAGAAAATAGCGTGATTCAGTTTTTTCGCCACAATGCAATGAAGACAATGGCTCAGGTGGCGGAGTCAACAATGGTAATATCACTTTACCATTAAGGCAGCATAATCCGGGCATTTCTCCGGAAAACTTTTAATGCACCACAATACTGGCAAACAACGTCCATTTGTCCAATGCAAACGCTAGGATGCAAGCTGTAATCATTGCTGCAATCGTATCGAAACACTGCTCGATTCAAATCAGCACTTTATAAATCTCTTGTTCTGCGTCGCAAATTATCTATTTGTTGACCTCTTCACGTGCGATTTCTTGTCCTTCTTCAGTCCTTTTATTTGTAGTGTTTCGTATCCTTCTTGCATTACGGCTTTGTCGGGAAAGATTCGATCGTCTTGGTCGCGGCATTGTTTTTTTTTTATAATAAGCGCACATTTAAGGGGATATTACTACCCCCTTGTTAATTAAACTTCACTTCAATTCATCTAAACATTTACATTTTCACAACTCAAATTTTCAACCAATTATTCATAGAGAAAATTACTTAGCTGTTCGAGATGCGCGTTTTTGTTATTCCTAGTCTGATGCGTTTTTGGTTTACCACATTTTATAGTTCATTTCACTTTTTTTTTTGAAATAGGCAATGGCTCCATCATTGCATTACGATTGTTAATTATTTTTTTTTAATAGAAATAGTTTTAATACTGATTTCTTACATTATTATGATTGTTAATTATTTATTTAATAGAAATGGTTTTTATATTGATTTCTTACAAAAATCAAATTGTCACCCATACGTCCATCACATAGCTGTCATTTGCGTTTTGTTATTCCAAGTCTGATTCTTTTTTGTTATACCATTTTTACAGTGACTGGCGTTTTATGCCAAGTCACACGGGAACGCTGTCGAACGGGATAAACAGTATCCTATGTCCTTCTCCTGGCTCTAAGCTACCTACCCACCAATTTTCAGCCAAATCGGTGCAGCCGTTCTTGAGTTATAAATAGTGTAACTAACACGACTTTCTTTTATATATAAAGATTGTTATTTCATACATGCATACTTTTTGTATAGGTATCATTTTTTCTATGCAATAAAGTGATGAACTGATGCAGACTGCTCTTATTTGTATGATGCATGTGTTGATATTTTATCCTTTAATTGACCGAATTGTGCATAGGTAATTAAACGGGTTTCGCTTAATTGAACAAATCAGTCAACTAACCGAGATTCCGATAAAATTGATCTACCCGGATAATTGGTCGAAAATTTTGGCAAAACAGCCGGTGCAATTAACCGGGGAATGCTGTAACTACATGAAGTAAAGACCCTTTAACTTTTCATCTACAGGCTTTCTTTTAAATTCTTTCTTCAACCAGAAGTTGGTATTCTAGAACTATTTCTATCTATTTTTATTTGAAAGTGGATATACGTAGATACTTATCTAAGATAAAACGACAAACGGAGGAATAAATCTTCAAATAAAACTCGTATTCCTTAGTTCATTTGAACACAATGTTTACTTGAATTTTGAGTTGAATTGAATTGAAACTATATCCAAAACTTTACATTAACGAATACACATAACATTGAGCAAGAATTTTAAGTTTTTAACTCCAAATAAATTAATGATACCTATGCAACGAAAAGCCGTCGGCAAGTCAGCATTTTTACTTTGTTAAAAAGTATAAGCAATTTTTCAAAGTGAGAAAACAAACATCGCTGATACTTTAACTCCCTTTATTTTTTCATTTATCGTTTTTGAGTGTACAATTTCGTACAATCACATAAAAAAAAAAAAACCTTAAATATTAGGACAGTTCTATAACTGGGCCACTATAGTCTAACTCTCTATGCCAATTTCCGATAATGGGGGCAGACTTGTGAAGTCCATTCCCTTAAGTTTCGCAGACAGTTAAATGAAATTGTAAATTTAGCTTAAAGTTGATGCCTGATGATGATTACCTACTCTCTTCTTTATATACTTAAACATACCTATACTTACCATTGCAACTCCTACATTGTAGACCGGCGGCATTGGCGGCGGCTATATGATATGACGGCAGCGACAAACGTTCTACTTATTCCCAAACCTATAGACGCGTATACCTATATTGAAACGTCTATATATGCGGATGTTGAAAGTAAAGTCGATGAATGTCATTGACCTCATTAACATAATACACCCTTCGAGCCTTTCCAGACAATGTTATAGTGCTGTGCTGTGCTGGTTTGATGATGCTGATACACCATCAGAGTATAGTATACGAGCAGAGTACCTACCAGAGCAGTGTGACATCGACTTTCAAAGCTCTAGAGTTCCAATTTCGATATACCTACTAGTCTGGGTTGTCTCTGTTTTTCTTAGTATTTAGTGCGATTTGGCAACTCGATGGCTCTACATGTATATACCTAGTATAGTTTGGAGGAGCTATATGTATGTTTGTATAGATAGGTATATGTATAATGAAGGGAGGCAGACAGAAAACCCATATCTACTGAAAATCTATCGATTTTCAACATTCAACATTCAAGCAAAGTGCAACAATTGCCCAAAAATCGGCAAAAGGACCAAAGTAAGAAAAACCCCAATTTTCCGCACACACAAATGAAATCAACCAGCAAAAAGGACGAAATAGCACAAGAACGACAAGAAACAACTCTCGCTCTCTATCACTGATGATGATATGGTGATGGTGATGGTGATGGCGCTCGGCTAGGTTTTGGCTACGTTCGGTGGCAGTGGCTGTGATGGTTTTGCCTGGGTTTTTGGTCTTTTGTTGTCCTTTTTTTTTTTTAAATTGTGTGTTATGTGCTTCTACTACTGCTTCTACTGACTGACATGGTTATCGGTATAGCTAGTATATGTGTGTGAATGTGAATCCTGATTGTCCTTTTTATTAACCGTACAACTAAATGTTTCCTTTATTTCCTTATGGTAGAAGCATTTGAATTCGAAGCTGATGTTGGGGTATTTAAAAACAGGTTGTCTCCCGCCCTCCTGCTTTTCACCTCTCCTCCCTATATTAGACTTTCAGTTAATTCAGCTACATATAGACACATATAAGTGTGTGAGTGTGTATCTATGTGCGGTGCGTATGGAGATGGGTTTCCCAGGCTCACACACAAAAACAGAGACAATAAGACAAGAAACACAAACTAGACGAAGGCGACGCTACGTTCAGGATAAATAAAATAAAACAAAAAGCATTGCCATCGCACCAGAAACCCGGAAATGGAGAGAGCAGAACTAGAAACCTTCCTTTTTTTTCTGTGTAGGTTTATTTTCTTGTTTTTTTTTTCATTTTACTTTATTTTGCAGAGTTATACTGTTAGTCTAATCGATTTTCTTGTAACTCAATGTCAGCCTATGTATACATACAACATTTAAGTTAGTATGTACATATAAATAGCACTTGTATTTGTGTGTTAATATGTGCAATGAGGCGTTTTGTATAGACATACAAGACAGCACTGAAAATAAACACAGCACAGAAAAAAAAAACAAGTCCAAAGGATCAACCGGAACAATTTTGGTCACAGACTTGCGTTATTTGACACTATAGCTGTATACCTTCATTTAGTCACATAGAATCATCACCATCAGCCAGCAGCGAGTGCGATGTCGACGACATACAAGGTTTATTGATTTTTAGACGCGCGCCGCAGCCGCCTCCCGCTCGTTCGTTCGTAATATCTATTCTTTAACTTTATTTAAAGGGAAAATTAAAGTTAAACAAAATTAACCTACAAAACTAAAGTGATGCATTTTTCAAGGAAATAATATTTAAATTAGTGGAAAATGGAAGAATATTATGTGACTTATTTAGGAACCATGCTAAGACAGCTTTTAGGTTAAAACATATAAATCTCTACTGATATTAGAATATAAGTAAATTCAACTTCGCGTGAATTGTTTGAAAATATCAAATAATTGAAATTCTCATAAATGTATTCTTTTTCTATCCAAGTTCTTTTTGCATAAAATTTCTTTGATTTGTCAAGACTGAACTTATTTTCATAGGAAGGTATAAGAATGGCTTTTTGTAACTTAATAATGTGCTATTCATTCAAGCTTTGAAATCATAGCCCCATGAGATGACAGGAAAAACTTTAAGTCTGTGTTGAAGTTCTTCAATACTCTTTGATACTCCAAAAGACTAAGAGTGGAGCTCCTTTAATATTAATAATTTTTGGAAGACACGTAGTTTCACTAAAGCAATATTCACATGAGCACGACCAACGACCAACGAATGAACGAATATTCGTCGATTTTGACATTTCTTTTACATGAGAGTTTTTAATTCGTCGCGAATGAAGTTTGACATTCACCACCGAAACCAAAACAAGAACGATTTTTTTTAGGTTAAGTACGCGCGATTATTTTATTCGTTGCGAGTGTGGATAATGTGGAACGCGAATAAAGTTTGACAGTTCGTATCAACTAAAATTTTTTTCGCGACGAATAAATTTGTTTTCTTAAATTTATTAATATATGATATTGAAAAGTAAAAGAATGCATCATAAATCAAATAGAAACTATATTGCTATCGTTTTGTTAAGAATTTGTGTGGAAATATGTCTTCAAACGTATATAAACTCACATTTTGTAATTCATTCGTCGTTCGTTGGTCGCGCTCATGTGAATGATGCTTAAGATGATGTTTTAGATGCTTTGAAAAAAATCATTTCTTGCACTAATTTTGAACATAAGACTTGGCGAAACAGAAACAAAAATGTAGAAATGAAACGGAATTACATTGTATATAGAAATCACCTGGTAATTTTATATTTAAAAATTGTTTTTTAGATAAGTTGACACTTTGGCCAAGTAAAATGCTTTGAAACGTTTATAAGAAATGATTATATACAAATATCAATAAGAAATTATCTAAACAAATCATATTTCAGCTAAATGTTGACATCGAACTTAGCGAAACATTTCTAATTTTATTTTCTTATTCTTGTTTCAACAACACTGGTAACAATGGTCGACAAAATAAGTTTTTTTCTGTACTTTTTAAAGGATTACGGTTGTCCCGAATTCGAATATTACCTTTAAATTCCTTATCACATCAGGTATTTAAAATGTGAACCTTTTGAAAATGCTAAAAAGAATCTAAATCAGGTTTTTTAAGGCTTAGTTAAAACACAACATATTCCTTATTCAAATAAATTGAATGAAAACCTTGCATTGCACAAATCTTTGTCTTTTAAATTAGTTTCTGGAAATTCTTATTAGAGATGAGTCATTATTTGACTCTATATGAAGTTTTGAACAAACCTTAGTCTAATGCTTCCATAGTTTTGAAAAATACTTTTCGGAGTAAATTTTTAGTTCTGATCGATTTTAACTATCAGATGAAATTTTAAAAATGCCCGTTTAATACAAGAAATATTGCAAACCGTTTTACCTTCTATTGAAATCAGTTTTAGTATAAATGGTTTAACGTTTCTTTAAGATTTTTATGGGAAAGTTGAATTCTATAAACTTATACAGGTTTTTTTGAAAAGTTCATTAAGTACCAGGTATAAATATTTCATTTAACTAAATTTTAAAGAAAGGAATTCTAGATTTGAAAAAACGTCATGAATTTTGTATGTTTTTTTTTTTTTTAATTTTTAAAAGTGATATCTCAAAAACCTTACGTGTCTGAGTATTTTTGAAGTCTGACTTGAATTAAGAATGGGTTTTAACATTGGAAAAGTACATTTAGATTGCTAGGAACAAAATAGTTACGTTTTGTGACCAGTGTAATTACAGTACAGTTAATGGCTTAAGAATAATTCATTCTTAATTTTTTGGTTATGGGAATTTGTTGTTTTTTTAATTGAAAAATGGAAAAGGCAGATAAATGTATAGATATCATAAAATATAAACTAAAATTCGTGAAAATTCGAACCAACATTTTTACTCACAAAGTATTTTAGCTGAGTTAACGTTAATGTAATAAAATCTGTTTTGTTCAAAATAAAAATTGCGAAATTTTTCCACTTTAAATATCTTTTAATTATTGTTGAATAGTTTTTTTTTGTCATATATCCAATTTTTTAAGGTTTTTTCTCAAATAACTTATTTTTCGAAAACGATATCTTAATAAGATGTTTTTTGAAAGAGCTTATTTCATATTTATTCTCATTTTAAATAGTAAATGTACATGACATAATTAAAAGACATGCATAAGCATCATATTTCCTACTTTTGGTCAAATTAATCGTAACCATAAACCACATTTGAAATACCTAAGTATCAAAACAAAAAATGGCAGAAATTTGACGTAATGTTAGAAATATTATACCTTATATGTACGTTAGTAAAGGCGATTATACAAGATTAAACTATCTATTTTCCTTGTTGACTTCCCATAGTAAGTTATTGTAATCGGTCCGATTTGTCGAATTGCAAATTTTGACATTTCTCGACGTTTCAAGGTCCCTAGAGTCTAATTTTATCTTATAAGAAATATTGTTTTCAACATTCGGTTAAATTTTGAGAAAAATCGAATTGACAGTTTTTTAACAAAAACTAAAAACCCCCCAAAAAAAACATTACTAAAAGTTGGTAAAAATTGATTTCCGACTCAATTATCTTTTTTTTTTTAAATTAAGATATTGGTTTCAAACTTATTTCATCTTATAGAAAATATTGTTGTAAAAAATATTGTAAAATTTTTATAAAAATCCGACAGTCAGCTTTTTTCATAAAAATTAAAATGTACAAAAAATAGTACGCAAAATTGTCAAAAATTGATGTTCGGTTCTCAATATCTCGTGAATAAATGAAGGTATTGACTTCAAAATGATTTTATTTTGTGATAAATTTTCTTAGAAAAATCCAATCTGTATTTGTTTAAAAATTAAAATAAAAATTGTAAATAAATAAAAGTGAAAATTGGTCTTCTACTAAAAAATCTCTTTAACAAAAAAAAGATTTTGAAATCAAACTATTTCATCATATGCAAAACATTGTTGGTAATTTTTAGTTCATTTTTTTAGAATAATTTAACCGACAACTTTTTTAACAAAACACGAAAACCTACAAATCTTTTAAGCAAAACTAATCGATAGACGGGATGGGAAGTTATCAGTGTGGGTCGCCTCTTTTTTTTAATTATTTAGGTAAGTTTTTAAAAAGTCTTTAAAAGGACTAAGAATATTGTAGATTTTTAGTTTGTCAGAAGAAAGTAGATTTTTTTTTCTTCTACAAAAATCAAAAAATCCTATTTAAAAATCTCTTCATATAAAAAGAATATCTTAAAGTTGAAATCTTTCATATTTTTCATATTTTCTTTCATAAGTATAATTCGTCGTCCATGTTTTTTTTCGTCCGAAAATTCAAAATGGTAGCATTTGTACTTCTAACCCCTTTTTCATAATTAGATATTCTATTGTTGTGTTGTCATCATCTTCCTGCTCTTCCTTAACTTCCAATAATAAATGCATGCATCATTTTTAATATAAAACGATTTTCCATGTTTTAACGTTCACGTACACGTACGCAACACAGGATCATCTATTGTTCCTGTGATTATCTTCATGTTTGAATTACGTAGGCACACATATTTATTTTTTCATCCCTCGGCGGCGGAGCGGCGGCGTCAGCAGCCGTATATTCGAACAGAATATTATTTCTCTACGCTTTATTCTTTATTAATAATTCAATTCAATACAATATATGTATATGTATTAAAATCCCTCCCAAAACGTTGATGTGCGGTTGATCGCATCATCAAACCAGCATAATATTTTATATAGACAGATAGAAAGGACTACACCAACAGAAAATCAAAATCCAGTTTTTTTGAATTTCCATTTCTATCATTTCATATGGCATTTTTTATGGCCCTCACTTTATATGAATCTTTACAGGTAGGTATGTATACCGCCATTGGTATAAATAAAAAAAAGACGTAAAAAGGGGTTGGATAGAAAAGACATCCTGCGATGAATTCATTTTTATGTATATGGACTACGGCTTACACATCCTTCTGTATAGGCAAATACGAAAAAATAATAATTAGCTATAGGGAGGATTAATCGTCCTTCTCGTCATTTGCCAACCGTTATTTTTATTTTTTGTTTAGCTTCGTACCTAACCAGAAATTAAAAAAAAAGAAAACTCCCTATATAAATATATTTATTATTCCAACAGGACATGAACATCAACATCGCACATTATCAAATTGACAATTGCACAAATCCACAAAATTACTTTCACTCTGTTGAATTTCGATCAAAAAATAAAATATATATGTTATAGTTAAGTTGACATTAAAAAAGAAAATCTTAATCTATAAAATGAGAATTATTATGTAGGTTCAACTTCACTGCACTATAACATATGTACAACGATTAAAACCTTTATGGGCATGGACATCAAGAAAAGGAAAAAATGTCCTGGATTTATGTTATGTGTTATTATTTTTTCATCTGCCTATCTAAGCTGATCTTTGATCTTCTTAATATCGCATTTGATGTGACGCGCCTCATCAAAAAGAAAAAAAAAAATTAATAGGGCTATATGCGATTTTATGTTTTATATTTGTTTAGGTTTTGTCGCATTGGTGTTTTGTTCCTGCGAAAGGAAGCAGCGACAGCGAGAGCGATTTTGTGTTTTGGTTTTTGAATCATAAGAAGAAAAGGAAAGATTTTTTTGATTTGAAATGTTGGAAATATTTGTATTATACATTTCTTAAATTTTGATGGATGTAATTCTTGTACTTGGATTAGGTATAGTGATGCAATGAGACGGATATAATTTGAATTTTTGGTCCACCTTTATCAGAAAATCTTAAGACATGTTTCCTGTGGGAATATTTTTGATTTCGTTTTGAAGTGAAATATTCGAAAATTTAAAGTACCTGACTATCAAAATCGCAAACGTGAATACAATAATTGCTTGGATTGCCAACAATGAATCCGTCCGTATCCGAGGCTTGTTGGTGCTTCGCAACTAGAAGATTTGTACGTGGTTAGGAAGTCACCCCGACGGCACAACACCAACCTGGAGGGCCAGATCCTTAGTATAACTACAAGGACGAGGAGCCGGACAAACCGCTCCTTATAGGCCTTGGCTCCGAATAAGTCGTAGAAGCCCTATAAGGTGTTCACTAAGTAGTTCAACCTTATACTGGAACTGTAGACGCCACCGTAGACGCTGCCGTCTGGATAAGGAGAGGTGCCTTAGTGGAAACACCTCCCCCCCTCTCTCGTTTGCTGACCCCAACAATTTTCCACTGGGGTTAGAACCCAATCTCCAATTGAGGTACTAGGCACCCGATGTTCACCGCGGGGAGGTGAGAGTAGGAGTTGATAGACAGAGGTGGGTTTTGAGAAAAACCTGTGGACGCTTGTGTCCTCTTGAATGCACATGTCTACCATTTGAACACTGCTCTATCAAGGTCGGAAAAGATCTCACCGATGCATTTTATGTCAAAAAAGGCGATGAACAAGGCGATGCACTGTCATGCGAATTCTTCAATATCGTTCTGGAAAGAATTGTGCAAAACTCAACTGTCAACACTAGAGGCACAATCTTCCAAAGATCGGTCCAATTACTCGGATACGCAGATGATATTGACATAATTGGAAGATCAAAGCGTGATGTCAGTGGAGCGTTTTTCAGCATTGCGACGCAAGCGAGGAAGATGGGCTTAGTGGTCAATGAAGGCAAGACCAAGTATATGCTGTCATCGAGAAAAGACATTGAACAACGACGTCTTGGACAAAACGTCACCATGGACCGCTATAACTTTGAGGTAGTTAAGGACTTTGTCTACCTAGGCAATTGATTAGTAAAGTCCTCTAATCGAGCATCTGAAATCACCATCTATAAGACACTTATCATCCCGGTTCTCATTTATGGCGCTGAGGCCTGGACCCTGTCAAAGAAAGATGAGAGCGTCTTAGGATGCTTCGAGAGAAAAATTCTTTGGGTGATTTTTGGTCCCGTACGTATAGATGGAGAATGGAGGAGAAGATATAACGACGAACTGTACGGGCTGTACAGCGACACTGACCTAGTTAGCAGAATTAAATTCCAACGGCTTAGATGGCTGGGTCATGTAGAGCGAATGGACATCAACGCTCCAGCCCGGAAGGTCTTCAAATTCAATCCCGAGGGACGGCGCAGTAGAGGAATACCGCGACTCAGGTGGCGCACTCAGGTGGGTAAAAACCTCAACCAACTTGGCGTGCGAAACTGGAGACAGCTAGCTAGGGACCGATTTGGCTGGAGACGCATGTTGGTTGAGGCCCAGGTCCACCCCGGACTGTAGCGCCACCTTAAGTAAGTAAGTATACAATAATTATTTGCTAACAGACAAATGGGTAGTAACTTGTTTTATTGAACTAGTGCGATTGATGGATAAAAGCCACAGGCCATAACGCAGGTTCATTTTATTGCTCAATAATGTAAAACTTTTGTAAATAAGTTTAATCCTTTCGGGACGGGAGTGATACGTTTACATATAAATATTCTTTGTTCTGTCCCACTCTCGTACCGAAAGGGTTAAGGAACGGAAACCTTTCAAAAGGTCTTATAATACTAATAAAAGAATTGAAAGAATTCAAGGATCAAACTTAATATTTTTTGGAAACGTTAATATTTTTGCAAGCGTTGAAACTGTGTAGTTTTCGTAAGTTATTCTTGATTTTTAAGTATTTAGGTTATTAGCCTTCTACAATCTTTGTAGGTTTTTGGTATACCTAATAATTATTATTCAATTCATTTCAAATTGATCATTATTTTCTTATGGGCAACCGGAATGCGTAGCTTAGAAAAGAAACTGATGAAATACAACAATTGTATTAAAAAAAACGGTACAGAATAAAATATGAAAACAAATGATTTGTGGGCTTTATGCTTCTAACGTGGCTGAAAAATTCTATATAAGATTAAGTCATTTCTCAGAGCAAAACACAGTCATAAAAACCATAAAAACGTGAAAACAACACAACAACAACAACATATCACAGATATATAGTAGAAAATATGTATTAAAAAACTTATTTTATTATTATTAAACTTCAAAAAGCAAGTAATAAGAATTTGGCAAAATCGATAACCGAACATCGAAGTTTTTGGTAAATTGGTGATTATTTGAAATAAATCAGTTTACAATTTTAATATTTTTCAAATATATTAATGTGTTCTGATTTAGTAATTTCTTAATAATTCACAGTAAAACACTTCTAAATACCTACATATCTTGTCTATTTTGAATGTATATGTATATCTAATGTTTCTTATTTTTTAACGTTCTTTGATTAATTAATTTTAATTGTTAATTCAACATGCATGTTTTTCTTTGAAAACTGAAACAAAAATTACACTTATCAACAATGAAATGTAAGGCAATCAAATCATTCTTTTTTAAGGTTTTGAATTTTGATACCTAGCTTTAGTTCGAATCCAACTTGAAAATCGATCAGGCTTTTGAGTTTCAACCTCTTAGAATTCGGAAAAAATCTTACATTAGTCTTCTAGAGGCTATGTAAGTTCTTAAAGTATAGTGTTTTTTTCAACAGAATTCGTGACGAAATCCAAAAAAACTTTTTTAATATTCCGTTTAAAAAACCTCAGCACCTTATGCATTTTTCAAAAAATCCTCATAAGTTATAAGTCTTCACCACTCATACAAACATTTACCTTAAGAGAACGCTGAAGCATACATACAATATGCTAAAACGGTTGTTAAGTTTTTGGAATTTACCTACAAAAATATAAAAATAATGTTTATATTTCTAAATTTGAGCAAATACAGCTTAAATCGAAATTTGGATTCGGAATTGGCACTAAAAATTAATTTTAAAACGAATTATTAAAAAAAAATAAAGGAATTGCATTTAAGTTTTTTCAAAACTTCAAATAGAGTAAAATGAAAAAAAAAAATTGATACTAAAATGAGGTAAACTGTGTCATAGAAGATAAAGACTGGCCTTGACTTTAAACTTGAGCTTAAAAAACCTGTTTGCGGGCATATTTAAAAAAAAACTCAATGTGATAGAAAATTAAAAGATGATATTCGAACTCAGGACACTTTAATCTTTTAAAATAGTATTATTTCGTTTCTGCAGCAGAAAAAAAACCTAATTTTGTCTACCAGTTAGTTAGTAACAATCACTTCTTTACTTATCAATACAATAACTTTTAAGCCCCAACATAAATAAATTGGTTTACCTATATGGGGTTTCCTATATCATATTTATTTACACAAATCGTATATTCTATTCCAGAAAACGAAAATTAAAACATCACTTTTAAATAAAGTTTTAAGGTTTGTTTTACAAAATTAATTTAGAAAAGAAAAATCTAGAAAAAAAGAAAACAAATGTGTTTACTTTGAAAAGAGATATTGGGCACAAAATTAATAGACCAAACTGAGGGCGTCTGATGTGCCTACTTACATTACCTGCTCATCTTTCTTTTTTCCATACAAACTACAAATTTAGTTAAATTAAGGGCCCCCGCAGTTGAAGCGGTCGCACAATGAAAATATTGCGCAGAAAAATTATTGCTCTCATCATACTCCGAAGGAAGAAAATCAAGAAGAGATTCCGAGAGTATTGGGTGCATCCCATTCTCAGTGATAGATTAGTTAGTGCAAAATTTTACACTATGCATTCGAAATTACTTGATTACCCGAAAAAAATGTTCGCCTATTATCGAATGAGCATTACCAGCTTCAATGAACTTGTCAAGCTAATTGGACCAGCAATAGCGAAGGAGGATACAAATTTAAGACTTTCTATACCTGTGGAGGAGAGATTGAGCGTTACGATAAGAGCCCCAGCAGACTGCAGACTTTTTATCGGCCGATAGTTTGGTCGGCTTCTTAATCAGTATGGAGAGGAATGCATATATTCGCACACTACAGCGATTCAGTATCGACCGATAAAAAAGTTTGATAGGCTACCCAATTACATTCAAACTAATCTGTCGGCCAACTATCGGCCGACTGTTTAATCAGTATTGGCGCATACACGCCTGCGCATACATGATGATTGTTTAGTCGGCCGATAGTTCAGTTCGCTCTGTGATTTGGCGTCGTGTGCGTGTATTTTGAATATGGCGTGTCGCCCAAATCACAATTGTTGATTCGAGAATAGTCGGCCGACTGTTGGATAGTCTGCGCCCCGTTCACCAACCAAACTGTTAAGTTGGGTCGGTGTGCGCACTTTCAGCCCAACCCGACCAAACTATCGGTCGATAAAAAGTCTGCAGTCTGCGGGGGCTCTTAACTATGAACTATCGGCCGACTAAACAATCGTCATGTATGCGCAGGCGTGTATGCGCCAATACTGATTAAACAGTCGGCCGATAGTTGGCGGACAGATTAGTTTGAATGTAATCGGGTAGCCCATCAAACTTTTTTATCGGCCGATAGTGAATCGCTGTAGTGTGCGCATATGCATTTCTCTCCATACTGATTAAGAAGTCGACCAAACTATCGGCCGATAAAAAGTCTGCAGTCTGCGTGGGCCCTAAGTAAGACATAATAATCGCAACATTTTAAACAACATATTGTTAATATTTTACTATAGTTACATTTTTTTTAAATATTTAGCTATTTCAAACCTTTCTAAAATTGTCATACATTTAAATTACTGTATTTCAAAGTGCTTAATGAACAAAACACCGTGTCTTACAATACTATATTTCTTAAAAAAAAAAAATAATTTTTGCGTATAGAGTTCTGATATGCAACTTTATTATAATAGTATTTTATTACATCCGTAAATTTAAAACACAGTATAGGTATTGACATACAGTGTTTTGGATACATTATTATATGATCCACTCAGAATTTTGACCTCAACCCAAAATAAATAAATACAAATATCCTCTTGTATTTAAAACGGAGGACCTGTATAGTGGGTAGACCTAAAAACAAATCTGAATCTGGGAAACAGACCTACATATTTGTGTGAAATGTCGGAATCTCAGAAGTTCTATGCGAAAATTTGGCAACAAAATATTTAGAGTAACCATTTTGTATTTTTTACTTAAGTAAAATCGTAATTGTTTAAAATAAGTAAATTAATCTTTTCTTTTATGCACATATTGACTGGCCAACACTGGCCAAACTGGAGGGAGGAAAATTTATACGCTTCTATTACTTTACTACACCCTAATAAAGTTCTATTTTTTTTGAATGCTTAACGTAAGGTAGGTATATAATATCTCAATAGATTCGGTGGACTAGGTTGGTAACTATTTACTAATATTTCTGTTATTTTCCTCTCATAACTATCCGACATCATAATGCCACCCATTTGATACCTTACCTACTTATAAGTTTTGTTAGGTAGGTACCTATACCTTCTTACCTATTAAAGGTGTGTCAAAAATATATATGTATGTATACGTGTTTATAGCTATTTTAAAGGCAGGCAGGTAGTAGCGACTTATTTATCATAGCTTCCACCCCAAATTGTCATATAGGCAACCCACGCTAAACCTAAGAGCCACTCAAAATACTTTTTCATAATAATTTTGAAAGATACTTATATACATACCTATCTATACATACCACCCACTCAATATCTCTTATAGATACTTATTTATATACCTATCTACTCTACATAGCCGTTGGCCTAGGAAAAGATAGATACCTATCTTCATTTTTCTTTTCATAGGTACACAGATATTTTGTTTTGCCGTCGCTATATCTTCACTTCGAATATTCGCTCTATCTTATCTAGGTATACCTATTTTTTATTTTAACGAATGAGAGATGGAATATGATATATAAAATTATGAAACTGTAGATGGAGAAATAAATTATTTATTTTTTTTTTTGTTGGTTTCATCAAATAGAAAGCAAGAAACACACACACAAAACACAAACAAACACATTCACGCACATAAATATTGTTAGCAACAAAAAATAAATAATAACCTGTGAATAAGAAAAGTGTGGGGCGGCAAGTGTTTAGCTAGCACTACTCACAAAAAAAGAACACCAACAAAACAGAGGAGAAGACGAAGAAGAAAAAGAATTCGCTCCGCCTAACCTTGTCATAATTTTTTCAAGAATATGAAAGAAAACTCAAACTGACTTCAAACGCAAAGAGCTATAAACGCTAAAGAGCCAAAGCCATCATCATCAGCGACAGCGAGATAGCAGCGTCAGCGACGAGCGACGACGGAACGAGCCGGGATAGACTTCAATCTTCAACTTATACACAAATGAGAAAGATACTTTTTGATTGTGTTTAGTTGAGATACATTTTTTCGGTGTTGTTTTTTGATTTCTTATAATTTTTCCGTTTTGCTCTTTTTTTCGTTTTGTTTGTTTATTTTTATTTCTTATGAGAATAAAAGAACGGGTGGGGATGGGGAAAAAGAGATGTCTAGAAAAATTCTACTCAAATGAGAAAGAAGATACAAAAGAAAGAGAAAAAGACAAAATTCTTTATTTTTGTTTCCTCTTTAAATTTCGAAAAACTCTTATACTGTTCGAATTTGAAATTCACCACACTCTCTTCGATTTAACTTCTATCTTTTGGATTTCTCTTTATTCGAAGTTCGAAAATTTGTATCTCAAAGATACACGATTTGTTTTTGTTTCTATTTTTATTCGAATTTCAAAACTAAATTGATATGTAAATGGTAAGATGCTGATTTCCATCTGCCGGATTCGGATAGGTTCTCACCACTTTATGGAATGATAATGTAGACACTTTTTTGTTGGTAGTTCGAATAGAAAGGTATAGGAAAAAAAAGTGACTTTTGTCACGCGATATCTAACCTAATAGATGCCCACCTTTATCTATCTACCTGTTAGTTGAAGTTGAAGATTGAACTGTTGCCGGCGCGTCCGGTGTGTGGATTGTGTATGTGGAATGCCAGCAGCACTGGTAATGGTACTGGTACTGCAACAATGAGACTTATCTTCCCGTTTGTCGATAGGAATGACAACAAATTTAAGCCCCCATGTTGTTGTTTTGTTGCAGTGTGTTCACTTGCAGATTCCCCCCCAAAGTACAGACAACAACGAGAACGACTTCGACGACATTTATATCTTGAAGGTGGTAGGATGGTTGTTTTTCTTTTCTTAGCTTTTTTTTGCAGAAAAGAGGGAAACTAACAGAAAATAAAAAGATTGAATGAAAATCCTTGGCTGCTTAGCATCAGCCTTAGCGGTGTTGGCTGAGTGGCTGAGTTAGCTGCCGCTAATACGAGAAGAGCACACAACTGACTTGCGCGCGTTTGGGTTAGTTGTGTGCAAAGTACGGTTGAAGAGAGAATGAGCAGAGCATGAGTTGAGAAATAATACTCGTGTGGCCGCCGCTTCGCTTTGTGTTGTGTCGTCGTCATCGTGTATCCTCGCTCGCTCGTTGTGAACGCGAACGCGCATCCTTTTTTTGAATGTGTCTCACTGCCTCACTGAATCTCGAATCTGCGGCTCCGTCATCCGTCGTCGCCCGGACCCGCTATGTAACTGTGTGTGTTGTATATTTTTTTTTTAGTTTGTTCTATGTGTTCGGTGTTCGCCTCCTTTTTATATATATACGTGGTGTGTGTGTAGATACAGTTTAATTCTCGACAGTCACTCAAAAAGAGTGTCTCGCTCGATTCTCGCCACCGCCGCCGCCGCCGCTGCCTTCACCATCGTCGAATCAAATGAGAAACGGATAAAGGTACGGTACAGATACTACGAATGCGCTGGCTCTGGTATGTGTGATGTGAAGGTGGACGACGACGACGACGTTCTCATCCTGCTCCACCTGACCTGCCAGTTATACGACTCGGCGCGGCACGGCGGAGTGTCTGCCTCAAACCCACCTAATTCTCTCCGAAACCTTAGGCGAAGGAGTAATTTTGAATCCTCGTTGTGTCTAAAACAAAATCAACCCCCAAAAAAGTCTGAACTATCCACCACCCCAATTTGACTCCCATCTAAAGCTCCCTTGTTGGATTCGAATTCAGAGACACAAATAGAAATTCTTTGCCTTTTTCGGGGGTTTTAGGTTAGCTTCCAAATCTACCTATGGATGGTTATCTAGGTTTTTATTTTTGGTCCGCTCTCGCTCTCATCATCATCATCGTCAGCAGCATAGAGGACACCAACTCCATCTAGACTCTTGTTGTTGGATTGGGTGGCAGTGGCGGAGGAGGCTTTAGCTTGACATAATCATAGAGTATCTATGCGTGTGTATTGGTGTCTTTTTTGCGTCTGTGTGTGTTTGTTTGGTTGGAAAACATAGCGAATTCCATATATCCATCCATATCTCGAAAAGTCGAATACGAAATCCATCGTTTTCGTTTCGCTTT
This sequence comes from Eupeodes latifasciatus, assembly GCA_920104205.1. Lineage (NCBI taxonomy): Eukaryota > Metazoa > Arthropoda > Insecta > Diptera > Syrphidae > Eupeodes > Eupeodes latifasciatus. The sequence goes on along the minus strand of OV049925.1, from coordinate 119,567,485 downwards.
TACCAAACGTAAAGTACTCAAATAAAGCACGAGTATAACGAGTACGAGTACGAGCGAAGCACACCAAAAAGGAGACTCTTTTGCTCGTCTACATCTCGTCGTTGTTATGTGTTCATCTTGTTGGTGTATTGTATATGGTGCGCTCTTTCTCATTTACAGTTGTATCGAGCACGAGTACTACGGTACTACCTCTATACCAAACCAAAATGTTTTCCACACTGGTTTAAGTGTATCTATCTTCTTTAGCAAAGCAAAGCAAAGCAGTTTCAGGATATTTTGGTATTTTCGCAAAGAGGAAATTTTAGTATTTTTTTATATCCAAATAAGGATGACTATAGAAGGTGGTGACTTTTTTAACTACTTTGTCCGTTTGATATTATAATGCAGAGATGATGCACAGAACATAATAATAACTGCTACTTTATTTCTCTACTATTGTGCAAATAAAAAACAAAACAAAAAATCATCTCTTTTTGTAGTTTTATCGTGTTTTATTTAATTGTAAGTAGGTGAACGAGATTTTTGTTTTATTGTATTGTTGTTCGCAAGGATATTTTTTGTTGTTGTCGATGTTTGTTGTAAAATCGGGATATTATTGCATAACTTAGCAGATTTAACGGTGTTTTGGTTTTAAGATGTGTGAATTTGAATCAGTTTTTGCAACGATCCTTGATGTTTTCTCTTCGGGACGATGATTATTTATTTTTATTCTTAGTTTTTTCTTTGTGTTGGTGAAGGATTTTTAACAATGTGATTTTTTTCCATCTATTAATTTAGATAACCTAAGTGCAATACCTATACGAAATTCTTATGCGGGGCTAAGTCGTTGATTTGTAATTTAACTAAAACAGAAATAGGTAGGTATACAAAATTTAATACCATCACCAAAGTGCCGACGGTAAAAACGAAAACGAATGAACTTTACTGTGTGAATGTGAATTTTAAATTAACCAAAATATAACGAAAAAGAAAACAAAAACAAAAATTGAAATCGACTATTTACGATTAGATAGAAATCATAAATCTGGAAGGCGAAAGATACAAATTCAACACAATTTAATGGATAGTAGCTGAGATTATTTGGAAGGTTCGTATATTTAAATTTTAAATTTGTAGGTAATATGGAAAAGTAATAATTATCTACAAGGTTAGAACAGGAAGAGATATATTGTGTATTTAGGTTATAATTTTTGAAACGTCATATCCTTAAATACTTCATAGATATACAGGTACCTATGTACCTACATTTTTATCTACAAATACAGTTGGATACGGTTTTCATTTATTCAATAAATGTACGTTTAATAAATGGGTTAAACAGATGTTATTTTTCATTATAATGAATAATGGTTAGATATACACAAGTACAACCACCGGGAAATAGCTTATTAACTTTTTTTGGCATTGGTTTTTATTTCCAATTTTTCTTTTAAGGTTCAGTTAAAATGATGAAATCAAATTTTTGAAAAAAAGTGCTCACGAAAAAGGCAGGTTTGAGAAAGTTGGCACAGGTACGTAGTAACCTATTTCCCAAGACTTTGCTATTGTTTATTGTTGCTGACCAATTGCCAATAAGAAAGAAAAAGAGTGAAACATTTCTGATTTTTATTAAAGCACACATTTTTTTCTTCTAAAGGTATTTTAAATAATGTTTTCTTGAAATTTAGAATACTTCTTACTTCTTTAGATAAATAAAAGTTATATGTAAATAGTTTATAAATAGTAAAACAATATTTTTCAGCACAAATCATTTAATTTTTTGGTTAATTTCTAAGTAAGAAAAAAGAGGTTAATTTTCCTTATTCTGTAAATCTTTTCCTAATTAGGTACCTAACTCGTAATAATTTTGAGTATTTTCGTTTCTTACCTATCTACATTAAAGAAGTACATATTGGAAAATTTGTCGCTATGTAGATTCCAATTTATTTCTGAACGTCTTAGGTTTACTGTAAGTGGTCTACATCTTGTCCCTATTTCCCTAAATTATTAGGTCTTGTCAGGGGCGAACACAGGTAGGGGTTTTGGGGGTTAAAACCCCCTCCGAAATATCAGAATATGTGCAGTAATCAAATATCCATTATTGTCCAAAAAAAGAAAAACAGAAATGGTACAAAATTAATTTCCAACTCAAATTCTAAAACTATGTTAAACAAAAAATTTTAATAAATTTGCTACGGTGATAGAAATTGTGCACAAAACACAAACACGCTAAATTAGAACAATAAATTTCTGTATTTTTTGGTAAGGAAAGACAAATATTTTTCTTGTTTTCATTCATACTAACAATTAAAATGTTTAGTATTTTTATTTTCAAACACTAAGGTAGAAGATGAAGGGTTTTTAACTTTTTGTATAAAGCTAAATAATATTATTATTAACACAGAGATGCTCCCTTTCGCCATGTTTCTTATGGCTAAAAATGAAAAATTGCAAACAGAAAATGACGATCTCACGGCCACTTATGACATATGTATTTAAATGTCAAACCACCGAAAAATTGTTCGGTTCATTTATGTTAGTTTTAACTGTAAATTAAAAAAAAATGTTTAACTTAACTTTTTTCACTTCTTGAATTGTGACACAAGAATATTTTAAAACAAAAACAGCAACCCTGTTTGCCTTTGTCGCGTTTTTTCCCTATTTTTCAAGAACAAGAATCAAACTAATAATGAAAGTAACGTGATGTCACCTAAATTCAATATTCTTAAACATTTGAATGCGTTTCTGCATTTAAACATACCTTAATGTAAGACACAAAACAATATGGGGCATATTCAGTCATATTTTAAACCCGAGTGTATTTGAACTGGAGTCTAAATTTAACATATATGTAGGTTAGACACAGCTGCTATTCATAAAGAATTTTCCAGCTCTGTTTAGTTAGAAACAGGTTTAAGGCATATATTCTACTACAATTTTGAAAAATTTCACTTAAACCTATACAAAATAGCTTGTAGAGGGTAACAAAATAAATTGCGTTAGCTGGAGAGCCAAAATCTTTGAAACCTTTTAAACTATTTTGTTTGCTCTTAGTTGAGAAATTTTAGAAGATCAATTATAAACTTGACAATTTTTTTTCTCGAATCGATACCTTTCACACGAATGGTCTTCATCTATTTCAAAGGGGTCCCATCGGGTTAAGTAGGTACAGCTTTCGTTTTTTGTTAGTTGGTAGCATTTAAACATCCAGCAAAAAATATCAAAATATTGATATATGCTTAAGTCTTTTTACATTTTAATTTTTGTTTTTAAATTTTCAAATAAAATGCCTCGTAACTTAATTTTCTCAATCAGTTTGTTTATTTTTGACGTTTAATAGATTTAGAAACAGCTTAAACATAGGTTCCGTCGTGTTTATTTTTAGACTCCAGATTATCGTTTTAAAATGGGTTTAAATTGTCTATGAATAACATAAACTGTAGTTTAATTTAGCAAAGACAAAATCAGAACTTATCAATGAACTATGAATATGACCCTATGTCTTCGGTCTAAAGTTTCGGAGCGCATTCAAAGTCATTAGTTCTAGTATTTTCATGGTGAGAACTGTGAAAATAGAAAAATCTCATCTCATCACGGCAACTAGAAAAAAAGGCATACAAACTTATACTATAGATGCATAATGCATATAAAAATTAAGTTTTAGCTTTGAAGTCAAAGTCAAACTGTTTTGCCAATCGTGAAAGCAAATCATATATGTGTATATGTATATGTAATTTTTATTCATACATGTTTCTTAGTACCCACCAATGTTCTCAGCTGTATTAGAAGAAATTTTCAAGAACCTAAAAAAACTGGAAAACACGGTATGGCATTAACATAGGCGGAAAATATCTAAACAACTTGAGATTCGCTGATGGCATCGTACTTATTTCAACGAACGCCAAACAAATCGAATCGATGCTAAAAGAATTGACTACTGCTTGTAAGCCCTATGGACTCAACATAAACCAAACAAAAACAAAAGCAATGACCAATCACACAAAAATAGATATCACATTAGACGGAGTAAAGATAGATTATGTAGAAGATTACATTTACCTTGGACAATTAAAATCATTCAAAGACCAAGAAAACAAGGAGATAAACAGACGAATCACAAACAGTTGGAAACAATTCTGGAATATACATCAAATAATGGAATCAAATTTAAGTAACAACACAAAAAAATATATAATGGACTCAGGAATACTACCCGTTATGACTTATGGACTACAAGCACTTGGATTAATCTCAAATTTAACAGAAAAACTTAGGATTTGCCAAACTAAAATGGAAAGAAAAATTCTAAAAATAAGACCAATTCAAAAAATACGAAACCAGCATATAAGACAACAAACACAAATCATTGATGTAGTTGAAAGAACAAGAAGGCTTAAATGGAGCTGGGCAGGCCACATCTCAAGGCTTCAAGAACAAAGATGGACTAAAGTAATCACAAAATGGACTCCAGCTGACAAAAGACGACCTGGAAGACCCAAGAAAAGATGGGCTGATGATTTATCGGACTACAGACAAAATTGGTATAATGAAGCTAAGGACAGAGAATTATGGGCAACATTGGGGGAGGCTTATGCCAGAAATATATCTTCATGAAAAGAACAATCAAAGGTTTATATACTTACTTACTAAATTTTCAATATAATTAGTTAAAAATTTTCAATATAATTAATAAGTTAATACCAGACTTTGTTTGTAATTTAAATTTATTATAAAAAAAAAAAAACATTGTTAAAACGAAAATTGTATATATGTATAAATTTAAGAAATTTAAATGGCAAATAAAAGCTTATAATAATAATAATAATAATAATATAAAATAGTGTCAAAAAAGAAAAAAAAAAACACTTGACATTTAAAATAAAAAAATAATATAATATATATTTTTTGAAACCCCCCCCGAAATTTTTTTCTGCGTTCGCCCCTGGGTCTTGTATAAGAAATCCTCTATTGAACACCTGTTAACACATAAGAACTTAAACAATAAGACTTGACAAACCATTGGATATCTATTCAATTTTAATTGTATCTAAATTTGATCCAGACATTTTAGATATTTTGTAATGCAAAACATATCACCAAAGATCACTTTAAAAGCTGACAAAATTTGTTTTTTGGGGGATTACAGTACAGAAACATATCAGTGACTGTTTAAAATAATTGTTTTAAAGCGATTTGCTCCAAAAAGGCGGCTGCTGTGACAACGTTTATTCCTTTCTTAAAGGTTAAAGGCTGCTGTTATATTGTTAATCATAATGATGTTATGAATATTTTGTTAGCTGCTATATTACAGTACACGGTCGATATAGTGAAGTAATAAAAACCAGCCATGTTCACTATTTCGAGATTGTTTACTATTTCGAGCGGAAGCCTAGAAACGCTTTCCAAAGTTAAATTTGAACAAAAATACACATTTTGTTCAGTGTGAAGATAATTATATTTATTTAATCGATAAACTAACATTTAATCAAGTTGAAACAGCTAAAAACAAAAACAATTTATAATACATACTTATTATTACAATTACAATTAGAATGAGATATGCATGAATGAACGGTAAAATTTGTTTAAAGGCAGTCAACATGCTGTAGACGTATTGCCACTGTAATATTCTTGTTTAAACCTGAGAAAAAGTATATGTTCACTATATGGAAATTTGTATTGTTCACTATTTAGAGTAGTACATGTAAAATTTTGGGTGTTCACTATACAGGATAGTTCACTCTTCCGAGATTCACTATATCGAGCGTCTACGTACGATTTTTAACATACATTGATTTCTTTCCAGATGGCGCACTTCTAAAGTGAAAAGTGTTAAATGTGGCTACACAATTTTTAGACAAGTGTTGATAAATAAGTATCTATCTACTTATTTGTTATTAAAATACTAAATTTTTGAAATACATTTAATACCTACTTAAATTTATAAACTGAGTACTAAAGATTTTCAAAATTGTATGGATGGCCTTACCCCTTAAGCTCGTTTTCAAGATAACTTAAAAATAGTACCCCCCAATTGTATGGAAGATTATTTATAGGTAGAACTTATAACATAAAACAAACTGTTTAAATTTAATACTACGAGTACTTCACCAAAATATTTTTTTTTTTTTTTCTTCCGCAGGAAGGTGAGAAATCTTCAGAGACACTATAAGCCCGATGCTTATAGTAGTGTCAGATTTTTACTGACTAAAACTCACCTCCCTTATCTTCTATATTATTACTACAACTAAGTCCAGCTTAACAAGTAGTTTTAGCGTCATTTTGTTCGCGTTTTGTCAGGAAGCTCCCCAACGAGAGGACCTGAAGATTCCACAAAATTCGAGTGGAGAGATTAATTTGTTTGCGCTAGATCAGAAGGTCTTGTTCGGTGCAGACGCCGAAAAACGAACGCCTCGCTAACAGATTGTTGGATTAAGTTATTACTATGATTTCTAAGTCGTGATCTTAGCTCTGTAGCAAATTTTTTAATTTCGTTTTCTACATATTTTATATTTAAATCTCTATGTAAGTCGCTATTTCTTACATACCATGGAGCATTTACTATTATTTTAAGTACTTTGTTTTGGTATGTTTGCAAAATTTGTATATTTCTTTCGTTGGTACAACCCCAAAGTTGTATACCGTACGTCCAAACTGGTTTCAGTACTTGCTTATAAATAAGAAGCTTGTTATAAACGCTTAGATTGGAATATCTTCCAATAAGCCATGTCAATTCGCGGAGTTTATTTTCGAGTTCATCGCGTTTCTTTTTTACATGAACTTTCCATTTAAGTTTCGCGTCTAGAGTCATGCCTAGATACTTCGCTTCATTAGCGTATGGAATTTGCACAGAATTTATATAAATAGGTAAGTTATATACTTTTTTATACGTAAAATTTGTGTGCGTCGATTTCGTTTCATTAAGAGCAATTCGCCATTTCTTTGTCCAATCTGAAATGCTATTTAATGCCTTTTGAAGCTTAGAGGTTGCCGTTTCTATTGAATTCGATATTGCGAGTACAGCTGTATCATCGGCAAAAGTGCCAAAAGTTGTGCCTTCTGTTTGGGGTATATCTCGGGTATAAAGAACAAACAAAATCGGTCCAAGGACGCTACCCTGGGGAACCCCAGCGTTTATTTCTTTAAACTCCGAATACTCCGTTCCTTGCTTAACTCGAAAGAATCTATTTTCTAGGTACGATTCAAGAATGTTATATATTTGCTCTGGAAAGACTTTTAATTTATATTTTAGCCCGTCATGCCAAACTTTGTCAAAAGCTTGAGAAACGTCAAGAAATGCAGTTGAGCAAATCTTTTTTTCTTCAAATGCTTTTTCAATTTCGTTAGTTATTCGGTAAACCTGATCAATTGTCGAGTGATTATTCCGGAAACCGAATTGGTGGTCGGGAATTAAACGTTTTTCTTCAATAATTGGTAGCATTCGTTTAAGAAGCAATTTTTCAAATATTTTAGATATAATTGGTAAGAGAGAAATTGGTCTATACGATTTTTTCTCATTCGGTGGCTTACCCGGTTTGGGGATCATTATTACTTCGGCGACTTTCCATTGCGTGGGTACGTAAGCAAGTCTTAAAGCAGCGTTAGTGAGCTGTAAGAGCTTAACCATTGCTTTTTTAGGCAACTCTTTGAGGACACGACCGTTAATCAGGTCGTAGCCAGGAGCTTTATTATTTTTCTGCCGTTTAATTTCCTGGACAAGTTCAGTCAAAGTAATATTCCTGATAGAAAAATTGTCCGGCGCTGGTTGGAGCTCACCGTCATTAGTCAGAAGCTCTTGACCATCGAAAGGTTTGAACGTTTCCTCAAGGTGCTTAGCAAATAAATCCGCCTTTTCCTTATCAGTTTTTGCCCATTCAGAATTATTTTTTCGAATAGGTGCCGACATTATTTGAGGCTTTTTAATACCTTTTATCGTCTTCCAAAGAGAATAATTCGTTTTTTTGTCTGTTGCTAGGCTTTCAAGATAGGCAGAATTCTCGCTGTTTTTAAAATCTCGTAACAAATTTTTAATCTTGTTTGATAAAAAGTTGACGACACTTTTATGCTGAGGAGCACGTGATTGCTGCCATACTTTTCGAGCTTTTCGTTTTTCGCGTATCAATTCTTTTATATCTTCTGGAATTTTTTCTTCGTATTGCCTTGACTTTTTACTACAGATCGGAGTATTATTCCAAGCTGCTTCTTGAACACAAATATTTAATAATGTGTTACAAAACATGCATTAGAATTCTATATGGAGTTAAAACTGAAACTCCGTATGACAAAGTCCAACATTTTTCGTATTCGGCATTCACACTTATGTACGAGTATATCGGGATTATTTTCGTACAATTAATAAATTTATAGGTATCTACTAATATAATATACTGTTAAATCTTTTTCTTATATTCATTTATTATCAAGAAGTACATAGATTTTGTAATCTTATAAATGGTTTGGTAAGAATGAAGTCTTAAAATTAAAGATAAAAGATCTTAAATAAAACAGGTACCTATTAACTTTTGAATTGATAAATTTACCTTATCACCAATTTCTATGTTGCTTTAAAAATATGACAACAACTCCTTATATTTCAGTTTCAATAAATTTCTTCTCACTATTGTTTATGATTGCTTTGAAAAATGCTCATACAAGTTTACAGTACTTATAATTATGAATCTTAATATCTTCAATTTCAAACACTCTTAAAATAAGAGTACTGTTTAAAAGATTCTTCTATTGTTTCAATTTAGAAATCCTAAACAAAAACTTTCAATTTATCATTGTGTAAACAAATTTGTGCAAGTGCCCATTGTTTTGTTCAACTAAAATACACTTGTTTTAATTTAAATTTCGAATAAGACCTACATACATACATATCTCTAAAGCAGCATTCACATGAGCGCGACCAACGAACGACGAATGAATTACAAAATGTGAGTTTATATACGTTTGAAGACATATTTCCACACAAATTCTTAACAAAACGATAGCAATATATGTAGTTTCTATTTGATTTATGATGCATACTTTTACTTTTCAATATCATATATTAATAAATTTAAGAAAACAAATTTATTCGTCGCGAAAAAAGTTGTAGTTGATACAAACTGTCAAACTTTTTTCGCGTTCCACATTATCCACACTCGCAACGAATAAAAAAATCGCGCGTAGTTAACCTACAAAAATAAAAATTTCATTCTTGTTTTGGTTTCGGTGGTGAATGTCAAACTTCATTCGCGACGAATTGAAAACTCTCATTGAAAGAAATGTCAAAATCGACGAATATTCGTCCATTCGTTAGTCGTGCTCATGTGAATAGTGCTTAAAAGCTGCAATTATGAATTTAAAGACCCACATTACGATATCAAAATAATTTAAATTTTGAAATTGAAAAATTTAATACACGATTTTGCAGGTATAAGTATAATAAATACATACCTATGGTATTGATACAAATGCATATAATATTACATACTTAACTTTAAGTATACCTTTATTTAATTTTTCATAAATAAAATAAAAAACAAAATTATCTCAGCTTTTGCGCAAACATTAATTAATATGAACATTTCGGGGTCCATTTCTTATCAAAAACGATTTAGGTAGGTTGGTACGTCGAATTTGCGTGCATTATTTTTAGCATTAATTATGCATCCAAAACGACCAAAGAAGAAGACGACGACGACATTGACGATGGACGACATACAAAAATGAAAAACAACTCATGAAAGAAGGAATGAAAACAGAAAAAAGAAAATTATAAAAAAAGAAACAACGCGATTATATCCCTTAAATGTCGTGCATTTCGAGACATAGCAAGATATAAACATATACACGTACATATATTTACTTTAATTCTCCTGAGGGATTTACTGGCTTCCTTCATACATTTTTAGCTTACATACATGTAGGGTATGTATCTGTTCAGTTCATACATACATATGTATATGAAATATTTTATAAGTTGGTTATACATAAGGAATCATGTGTAAAATAAGGACTACTTCTTCGTGAGTACGATGATGTTTAAGTGCAATCACTCCTCTTTTCATAAGTTCCAAACCTGATTTTTTTAATTCAGCAATATACTGTAGGAAGATTTATGCAAATATGACAATTGTTAATATTTATAAAAATTTGATATTTATGGAAGAAGACAAAAAAACAAATTATAAGGATTATGTTTAATTTTTAAGAGCAAAATAGGATTCAAATTATGTGTTCTTAAAACATAATAGACAATGACAAATTATCAGTTTTCTTAACGTTTAAAATATTAATGCAATTTTATATAAAACCTTGCATTGAAAACGTCTATAAGCACTGACAGTTCGATAAAAAAAAACATAGCAAACGAACCTAAATCACATGACCGGACTTATTAATTTGAATGTCAGAAACTTAGAAGAAGGAAACTACTAAAAGTAAATGCAGCAGAAAATGTTCTATTTGAAGATGCTTAAATCGCTTAAAATTTACAAAATATTCTGTTAAGCTATGTAACTTATTAAAATGGCTTTAATATTCTCATACATTGTTTCAAATTGTACTCCAATGTTATTTGGAAATTTGCCTGTGTTTAGAAATTAATTTCTTTGGGTATATGAAATATTTTCTTCAAAAACTATGATGTTATTTTAATATTACGTTTTAAATCTGTATTTTTATGCATACATTTTTTTTCAGCTAGTAAGAATTTCATTTTTATATTATGTTACATTTCATTGAATCAATGAAAAAATTCATTCAAGTGAAAATTGTTCGTAGTTAAATGTAAAAACTAAATACATAGAAGTTTTGAATACCTAAATACAGATAGTTTTGCTTAAATCTTATGGGCAATCATGTACTTCCTTAATTTTGTACTTAGAATCTTTTTTGGAAAAAATATGGATAAGCAAAATTTGTCACTAACAAATTTAGAAGAAATTAAGCGTTAGAAGAAATAAAGACAAATATTTTCATGAAAATAACGTCTAATTTTTTCTATCAAAAAAAGTCTGCTACTGCAAAAATATTACAAAATACTATACAGCAACATTTATATGGAATGCTACAACTTTGAAGTAAGTATCCTTAATTGTTTTCAAGATATTTAAGTCAAAATGTGATTTTTAGTTCTTTTTATTTTGTAGTCGATATCTCGGCTTGTTCTTAAGATGTTGCCAACAAAAAAAAAAAAATATCAAAATTGTCAATTTCACAAATCGAACCCATTATAAAAACTTTCTCTTTATAAGTTAAAACGAATTGAAATTTCGTTTTTCGAAATTAAAAACAGTTTTATAAAAAATATTCAAAACGCAGTATTTCAAAATCATTCCTATACCTATTAAGTTTAAGCAAAACAGCCATTGAAATTATGCTAGAAGAAATTACGTCAGAATTGCTGATTGGTATTTTTTCTATACATTTCTGTAAATGGAAACAAGTATAGATAAGACTAGATACGATAAATTTCTGACCTTTATTCCATTTTGCTTCCTTTTTCTGGTCTTGGACATTTTACAACGTTTTTGTCTTATTTTCTAAACAAAATTCAATTTAAAGAAGAAAATAATATGGTAATCTATACTAATATTATAAAGAGGAAAGATTTGTATTTGTGTATGTAACGAATAAACTCAAAATGTATTGGACCAATTTTAATAATTCTTTTTTCATTATAAAAAGCTACATTATCACTGAGTAACATAGGCTATATTTAGTACTAGATTACTACAGAAATCCTTTGAAATTCCTATTAAAACCAACCGAAGGTGTAAAAAAAATTAGCCATAAAATGTCTTTCATCGCATACGCTGCGAAGAGTATTAATGATAGGACAAAAAAATGTTCGACAATATCTGCACTAATATTATAAAGAGGAAAGATTTGTATTTTTGTATGCAATATGATGGGTGGCGTAACTTTTGTTTTCGCTGGAGATTTCGCCAAACTCTACCAATTGTATCAAAAGGTACACGTGCCGAAGTTATTAATGCGTGCCTCAAATCATCACCTTTGTGGCTATCAATAATTAAAACTCTCAATTTGCGCACGAATGTGAGAGCACATTTATGCAATAACCGCGGTGAAAATTTCTCAGAAAATATAATTAAATTAGGAGATGGAAAATGTACTACTCCAATTGCAAACAGCTCCCAAGTACTGTTGGATATTGAATTGGCTCAAACTGTTCACAGTCTAGAAATTCTTATAGACACAATCTATCCCGACATCAACAATCTTACAGAAATTTTCATTGGCTCTGTTCGAGAGCAATATTGTCACCCAGAAACGACTCAGTAAATGATATAAACAAAATTATTATTGAAAAAGTACCAAGTGATTTTAAATGTTACAAATCTGTGGACAGCGTGTGCAACATCGAAGATACAGTGCACTACCCACAGGAAATTTTAAATTCCCTCAATCCTGCTGGCTTGCCACCTCATGAACTAAAATTAAAAATAGGTACGCCTGTTATGCTTTTAAAAAATTTAAGCCCTCCCAATATGTGTAATGGTACAAGACTATTGATCAAAGAATTAAGAGATAATTTGATTGTAGCAACTATCATTACGGGTCCCGCGGCCGGCCGGTCAGCTCGCACATGTTCCGCGGATCCCGATGATACCAACTGATTTGCCGATATCTTTTAAAAGGTTACAGTTCCCTTTAAAAATATCCTTTGCCCTAACAACAAATAAATCCTAGGGACAAACTTTTTCCATAGTTGGTATCGACTTAACGAAAGAGTGCTTTTCCCACGGGCAATTGTATGTGGCACTTTCTCGAGTAGGATCTCCTGAAAATCAATACGTCAGCCAACGTAGTGTACAGGGAGGCTTTAAGATAAGCATACAATTTTTTTCTAATTTAGTGATTCATGGTCGTTTTAATTAGCATGCTTATAACTTAAATATCTTTACCTATTTATGTCTACCCGTGCAAAGCCGGGACGGGCCGCTAGTACAAAATAAAAACGTAATTAAAGGGACTTGAAATTTTTCAGATGTTCTTTAGTCAACTATACAAACAATATTTCTGTACTAAATTTCAAGATCTTAGCTGTATAACGAGTCGGACCAAATGGAGCTATTAATAATACCAAATTGTAAGAAACGAAAAATACGTAAAAGTTTCTGATTAACTCAATGATTTTGTTTTTGTAAATATAGGCGCTTTTATTAACTAGTTATTTATTGGCTAAACGAAAAAATTGGCTAACAAACTGCTTAATCAAATCATTAAAACGAATTCCATCCCCAGTTCAATTTTAAATAAAACAAATTGTTTCATTTAAATTCTACACATCCACGCGTTCATTTCAGACTTTTAATAATACAACATCATATTTATGAAATCATTTGTCAAATAATTGCATCAGTTCATCGCTTTTCCCACCTCACTCGCTTAGTCACTTAGTCAATATCATATCCAAAACTTCAAATTAAATTAATACTTTCAATATCTATCTTTAAAAATGTATACCTATACGTATTTATAGCACATTCACACGCATCATGAATTATCAAAGTCAAATAGAAGATCCATAACTAATTGTAAATCGGTATACTATGTAGGTATCTTCAAATGTAAACATAGATGCGGTCTTCTTCTGAAGAGTACTTTACTTATATCCAGCAATCACCTTTTAGAAACATGAATTTTGAAAATTGTAAATCTTCAGACAAGCTAAAAACCATTGGGGGTGGATTGGATATTCTCCATCATACATAAAGATATTTTACTTTTGATATCAATCTATTAAATTCTTTTTTATCTGATGGGATGATGATTCTGTTAGGTGAGGAAAAAATTCAAATACGTCTGGTAAGACCTTAACACAGCCACCACCCTCCTCCGCCGCCGCCGATATACCAATATGATGCCCATAGCCTCTGTTAAAGTTTCTTGGTTCTTGCACATCACGTTAGCATGTATAAAGTATATAGACGATTATGTATGAAAATGTATCTCGTTCATTCAATATTTATATCTACATACTTACATCTGTGGGCATAAATTCAAATAATTGGCGTTAAGATATAAATTCATAAAGCAATATCCCTTCTTGGCGCTATAAAATGTATATATATATATTCTTCCCGCCCTCTTACCGCCATCATATCGCATTGATCGCATATCGCCCGCCACCCGTCTTTTATTTTTCTTGGTGTAGGTATTAAGTTTATGATCGCTCTCTTGCGATTGTTTGTTGGGAAAACAACCATCCATCGTTGTTTCTCGTTTATTACAGTAAAATTAATTTTATTTTTGGCTGATTAATTCATATAAAATATATACGAGTACACAATCTCAATCCCAATCCAAATTCAAATCCACACGAGTCCACAAGTTTTCGTTTTGAAATTAAATTGCATTTTTAGTGGATTAATTTTTGTGTGTATAGATAAATGAATTTTTTAAAAATGTTGATGTTCTTTTTTTCTTGTTGGTATAATTAAATTGAATGTTCCTTTGATTTTTCATCAATTGCGATTATAAGAATGTTAAATTAATTGCGTTTCATAGAAAAAGAGAATAATTGATTGAAATTGATAGCCCATTCATCTTCGAAAATAAGAACTTTAGGAAATTTGTGTAACTACTCGTACCTATGGTATGGATATGCAATATTTTAAAAAATAAGTTGTACATTTATGGAGAGAACTGTCTGGCAATCTAAACGACTTGGTAATATATTATTATTTCATCAATTTCAAGCTCTTTCTTTTTTAAGGCGATTGAGAGTATAAAATTTGAATTTTATTCGTTTGCAAGCATGAAGTTAATTGATTTATACTAAATAATTAAAATGCGCTAAGTAAAGGGTGTCTTTTAGGTGGCGCAACAATCCATTTAGAACTAGGGCCTAGTGACTTACGACTCTAAACCATTCATGCGTGCGAGTAATGTTGTCAGCAATGGGTTTAAATTAATTACAGGAAATAAATTTGGTAATATTTGTATTAAACGAATGTTGAAGGATGAATTCGTGGATAAGACATCTGTACGTGGAGGGTAAAGTGGTGGCTTATGATTGAAATGACCACAAAATATTAATTTGAAGCAACCGTACACAAAACATCATTTTTGTATCACTCACTTGCCTTTAAAACATAAACTACGGTTAAACCTATAGGTGGAAAAACCTCTTTCTGAGCAAAGTTCTAAATTGACTGCCTCCAGTAAAATTCTGTTTAAAGGTAGTCGTTCTTAACTTGTTCGTACTAATTTAAGTGAGATTATTCTATATAGTCCGTCCTTCCTTCGGAAGACCCTGGAAAACTTAGAATGACTCTTTTCCGTTTTCAGTCTGGACTCTGCAGTCAAACGCATAATCAGATTTTATCAATTCATACAGAATTCACCAAATAAAAGGTTGGAAAATATCTCCCTTCCGCCTTTTTGTCTTTTGAATTTCGCGGCTATGTACAAAGCGCTTCAGAGCTCGTATCTGGCAATACTATACATCATTTGAAAGGTCTTGACATAACCTACAAAACGACGCTATGTATGATTAGTTTAGATAATGCGTTCAACAGTTTTAGACGTGTAAGCATGGCAGGGGCGAACGCAGAAAAAAATTTCGGGGGGGGTTTCAAAAAATATATATTATATTATTTTTTTATTTTAACTGTCAAGTGTTTTTTTTTTCTTTTTTGACACTATTTTATATATGTAGGTAATAAGAAACATGTATAAATAAAAAATACATATACATATACACATATATGACTTGCTTTCACGATTGGCAAAACAGTTTGACTGACTTCAAAGCTAAAACTTAATTTTTATATGCATTATGCATGTATAAGTATAGTATAAGTTTGTATGCCTTTTTTTCTAGTTGCCGTGATGAGGTGAGATTTTTCTATTTTCACAGTTCTCTTTTGTTCTCACCATGAAAATACTAGAAGTAATGACTTTGAATGCGCTCCGAAACTTTAGACCGAAGACATAGGGTCATATTCATAGTTCATTGATAAGTTCTGATTTTGTCTTTGCTAAATTAAACTACAGTTTATGTTATTCAAAGACAATTTAAACCCATTTTAAAACGATAATCTGGAGTCTAAAAATAAACACGACGGAACCTATGTTTAAGTGGTTTCTAAATCTATTAAACGTCAAAAATAAACAAACTGATTGACAAAAATTAAGTTACGAGGCATTTTATTTGAAAATTTAAAAACAAATACTAAAATGTAAAAAGACTTAAGCATGTATCAATATTTTGATATTTTTTGCTGGATGTTGGAATGCTACCAACTAACAAAAAACAAAAGCTCTACTTAACCCGATGGGACCCCTTTGAAATAGATGAAGACCATTCGTGTGAAAGGTATCGATTCGAGAAAAAAAATTGTCAAGTTTATAATTGATCTTCTAAAATTTCTCAACTAAGAGCAAACAAAATAGTTTAAAGGGTTTCAAAGATTTTGGCTCTCCAGCTAACGCAATTTATTTTGTTACCCTCTACAAGCTATTTTGTATAGGTTTAAGTGAAATTTTTCAAAATTGTAGTAGAATTTATGCCAAACCTGTTTCTAACCAAACAGAGCTGGAAAATTCTTTATGAGTAGCAGCTGTGTCTAACCTACATATATGTTAAATTTAGACTCCAGTTCAAATACACTCGGGTTTAAAATATGACTGAATATGCCCCATATTGTTTTGTGTCTTACATTAAGGTATGTTTAAATGCAGAAACGCATTCAAATGCTTAAAAATATTGAATTTAGGTGACATCACGTAACTTTCATTATTAGTTTGATTCTTGTTCTTGAAAAATAGGGAAAAAACGCCACAAAGGCAAACAGGGTTGCTGTTTTTGTTTTAAAATATTCTTGTGTCACAATTCAAGAAGTGAAAAAAGTTAAGTTAAACATTTTTTTTTTAATTTACAGTTAAAAGTAACATAAATGAACCGAACAATTTTTCGGTGGTTTGACATTTAAATACATATGTCATAAGTGGCCGTGAGATCGTCATTTTCTGTTTTCAATTTTTCATTTTTAGCCATAAGAAACATGGCGAAAGGGAGCATCTCTGTGTTAATAATAATATTTAGCTGTATACAAAAAGTTAAAAACCCTTCATCTTCTACCTTAGTGTTTGAAAATAAAAATACTAAACATTTTAATTGTTAGTATGAATGAAAACAAGAAAAATATTTGTCTTTCTTTACCAAAAAATACAGACATTTTTTGTTCTAATTTAGCGTGTTTGTGTTTTGTGCACAATTTCTATCACCGTAGCAAATTTATTAAAATTTTTTGTTTAACATAGTTTTAGAATTCGAGTTGGAAAATAATTTTGTACCATTTCTGTTTTTCTTTTTTTGGACAATAATGGATATTTGATTACTGCACATATTCTGATATTTCGGAGGGGGTTTTAACCCCCAAAACCCCTACCTGCGTTCGCCCCTGAAGCATGGAGTTTACTTACGCCGAAATTCGCGCTATTTTAAAGTTTTTCTTCGTTAAAAGCAAATACGCTAGAGAAACGTTCCGTGAGATTAATTGTGTTTTGGGGGATGGTACTCTATCACTTCGAACTGCGGAGGAATGGTTTTGACGATTCAGAGCCGATGAAAACGACACGATATTTTTTGCTCATAAATTCAAATTAAAAACAGACATATCTGAATTGCTATTCAATTTACTAATATTAAAAAAAAAAAGAAAAACATAGAAAACATTTCGAAATAATTTGAATTTGGCTTTGATATCAATTTTAGGTGAAATAAGTAAATAAACAAAAACATAGAAATAATTGAACGAAAAATTTGCAAATATTAAAACCAATAAGACATAAAAAAAAAAGTTTATTCCAGGACAGTCTTGGTCTATTTTAAATTTTAAAAAAACAGAAAACAATAAAAAAAAAGCTTATAGAAAACATTGCAAGTAATTATTCTCGTCAAAGCCCCTTCCGATGACCATAATTTGTATTTTTGTAAGTGGTTCTTTGCATGTTAGTATGATAGTAGTTAGAAAGTAGTTACGTAAAAACATAGAATATATGGAACATAAAATAATGAGCGTATAAAGTTATAATTTTCGATTAACACATAAGAGATGTTTGTCAAAACTTGTACATATCTTTTAAATTTATTGTTTTCTATTTTTAGCAGTTTTTTCCTTTCAAATTAAGGAAGCTTCAAAAAACATCGAAAACATTGCAAACATTGCAAAGATATTCTCATCAAATATTATTCCAAAAACCATACAAACAAAGAATTTTGTACATTTTTGAAGGGTTTCGAAGCTATAGGGTAATTTAAACAAATAGGACACAAAAAAACATAGAAAACATAGAAAAATGTTTTATTTTCCAATTTCTCACCACTAAAACTGGATTATCTTAAATCAATATTTTTTGAATGCACTTAACTCCATTTTAAAGACGTTGCTTAGCAATTATTGTCAAAATGAGTACAATTACACATAGAAAACATTGCAAGAAAAAGCAATATAATTATCTTAGAGCAAATTCAAAAAAACTACTCTTGTTAACCGCTGTTTCTTTGGCCTAAGAAAGCAATTGAATAGCAAAGCCCTCTCTCGAGCGATCAAAGTGTGGCTATATATAAGACCCTCATCATCCCCGTCCTGCTATACGGTGCAGAAGCATGGACTATGACAAAAGCGGATAAAAGCACCTTGGGTCCTTTCGAGGACAGCGCAGTAGAGGAAGACCGCGGATCAGGTGGCCCGCACAAATGGAAAGCGACCTCACCCAACTGCGCAAGATGCGCAACTGGCGACATCTAGCTAGGGACCGAGCTAGATGGAAAAGTTTGTTAGGTGAGCCTGAGCCCTAGTTCACACAGGACTGTAGCGCCACCTTTAGTAAAGTAATGTAAGTAAGTATAAATTCAAAAGAATACAACTTGTTCCGAGGTTATTTTGGTCTATGAGTTAAGAAGAAAAGATAGACAAAAATAGAACAAATAATTCTTAAATATCACGTCTAATTCACTACTTAAACAGTTTATTATCAAAACATAACGAGCCCTTCCCGCCAATTTATCGTAAGCGCCAAAATAAAATTAAATAATAATAATAAATAAATTTTATCGTAAACGACAAATCAAAAGCTTACTGCTGGTCCTTGAAACAACTTGTACCCATAGTCAGTAATGGAAAATATTAATAATGGTTAAGGCATGACAATAGCCTTCAAGGCTCTATGGGTTCCTAGCAAATTTTAACAATTAAGTTCTCTTTTTTATTGAAAATGTCGCTTACGATAAAATGGCGGGAAGGTCTCGATAATATTTTCAATGTAAGGCTTCTAAACCCTTTGAAGGGAATGGAATAAGTCAATTAGCAAAACTGCCAAAATAAAAATATAGAAAACATGTAATATCCACTCTAGTTTATCGGTGTTTCAGTGCCATTAGATAGGTTGATATAATTTGAAACATTTTTCAATATAACTACGAGTATACCTATTCTGTATCTTTATACCCTACCCTCTATAAATATAATTATCTCTAACATTTTTAATACATGAATTTTAAACAAAACTTAAGTGTTGCTGACAACCTACGAATGTAGTTCATCTCCTTTCAATTAAAAAACATTTTTGTTTTGACTTCAACACCAGACGTGTGCATCTTAGCATCATCATCATCATCACAAGAAAAAAAAAAAGAACACAAAAAAGAAAGAAAAAAAAAACAAAAACAATCTAAAAAAGAAAACAAAAATAAGATGATAAAGAACATCAGGAAAAGCATAAAAAAAAACTTTGATCTAAATGAGCTACTAATTTGTATCTAAATTGAGAACTTTGCCGTGAAAATGCTTTCTTTCAAAAGGCCTAAACATAGGTTCTATTTTAAGTTTGAACTTTCTATGTTTTTTTTTTTTTTAATTTTTGTTAAATACAGACAATTTACGAATGTATATATTTATAAACTTTTGAACATTTCAAAACATAATCACACAAATAAAAATAGGACAAAACATTCATGTCACACATCTTCAATTTTTCACAAAACCATTGCTTTATACGAGTGAAAGATACATCAGAGGAAGAGGATTAAAAAGATACAAAAATTGTCCTGCTGGTCCAGAAAAACTAAAAATAATATTTATTTAAATAATCACTTTAAAAAAGAAGAAACAAAATTTAAAGATACAAAAAATTGACTTTGGCACATGCTTTCAGAGCTCAATTCAAGTGTGTTCCATGATGACACCTGTCATCGTAATTGTACCCGGGGGAGAGAAATAAAATTTTGACTAAGAAATGTCAAACATGACAACACACCACACATCCACATCTCACATGAAAGCCATCAGCAGAGTGCCAGCGTCAGCATCTCAGCATCCCAGCAGTATTCAGCTTAAGCGTTCATCATCAGCGAGTGCATATATTATAGAAGTCATTTGCAAGATCATTTTGGAAATGGAGTGCTTCCGGTTAGGTTTATTAGGTAAAAATACTTTGAGATAATTCATTTCAAAAGTTGCGCCCTTAGGGTGTGTTATGGTATGGTGTACTGTGGTGTGGTGTGGCGTAGATGGCGTGGCGTAAATTTGGATGTTGATGCATAACAAAAAGAAAAAATAAAGAAGTTACATGTGTTGCTTTTTGAGAACTTCTTATGTTTGTCGATGATGAATTCAATAATTTGAAAGTAAAAGTATATAAATATGATATTAAGTAGGTCTTCAGTATTTCTCAACTTGACAGTTGTATTGATTAATTTGGTTCTGTTTCTGAAATGCAACAGATGGGTTAGCGTGGATGGGCTTTTGAGATTTAAGGGATTTGTATTGACATTGTTGCAAGAAGGAAGAAGGTTGTATTCTATTGAAACTCTTTGACTTTATGTAGTTTTTTAATAAAAGTTTATTTATTAAAGTGGTAGGAACACCCAAAGGAATAAATAATTCAGGAGCATCACAGTTACAGATTTGTCGCATTCATTTTTGTTTTAGCTTTTCTAAGACCACTCCTTCTTATGCGACGAAAAAGGTGAGGCGTGATGGGAACGTAAAAAGGGGGTGATTGCCTAAACCAGCCGTTTTATTCACTCCATAATTCATACTAAATTTTGAAGAAAATTTTAGAATTGGTCAGAAAATACAAATAAAAAGAGGTTAGTATGCGACCCACACTGATTTACTTTCCATCAGTGCCCGTCTGTCGATTTTTCTTAAAGTTAAACAAGATGTTAATACCTCGTAAAAGCTACACAATTTGAAGTCAAAATCTTTCTTTTTTCTCAATTTACTTGAGTCGAAACCCATTCGTTAAAATTTTGTTTAGTTGTTTTTATGTTCAAGTTTTGTTAAAAAAGTTATCATTCAGATTTTTCCCTAAAAAAAAATAACCAGAAGCTAACAAAAATGTTTTGCATATAATAAAATACGTTTGATTTCAATACCTGGGGTGGAATCGGCTAAGGTGATTGTTGATAATTGACAGTCAAAAAAATCGAATTTGATCTATGTATGTAAGGTAATAGTCAAATTGATACCTAAAAAGCTGTCACAAGAAAATGTGATAGTCGTTTTCCTACAAATATGTCGTTTCTGAATAGAGCTACCAGACGCTTACAAAAAACGAATGGAACATTTGTTTAGTTACCTTTTTTAGGTACAAAAACACATTCATGTGACAAAGCTTACGACATTCGAAAAAACACAAGAGAAGTAAGAATGTTATTTAAACACAGCCAATTTGATACTTTTATTTAGCTATTTTATAGGAATCATTTTAAAATTTCACCATAGCAACAATGAATTGTGCCAATTATAATCGAAACTGTTCAATCGAATTGAATTGAGTTGAATCATCTTACACAGACGGAATGAAAATGATAGTCAAATTTTACTATCAAAAATATGATAGTCAATTATCAGCTTAGCCGATTCCACCCCTATTTTCGTTCCCGAGATTTTTAGTCGAAAACCAATGTTTACTAATTTTAATAGCATATTCTGAAAGTTTTTATTTTTTATAAAAAAAATACAAATTGAATATTTTAATAAAACTATCTTATAAACAAAAAAATTAGGTGGCGCAACAATCCCTTGAGAACTAGTGACTTACAACTCTCAACCATTGCTATGTGCGAACAATGTTAGCAGGGATGGAGGGCACTTACGGTTTTAAGCCGATTCCAAACGATTAATTTGAGAAAGCGCTTTTCATGACAAGATGGAGATTTTGTCTTTTTCTCGCAAGAAGCAGTATCCGTGCAAGAAAACTTTAGATGGCACAGGCGGGGATTGTACCCAAGACCTCTGGGGTGATAGTCCAACGCACTAACCATCATGCCACCGGTTATCTTATGTTACACGGAAAGAATTCTTAGAACAGATCAAGACCAATAAGCTACAAATCACGAAAAATGAAACCAGTTTTGTACCTTTTGGCTTCGAAATAAGTAAATTGCGACTTTTTGTTTGCAATTTCATAAAATGAGCAAAATAAGATATTGACACTCAAAAATCATATTTCACTACATTTGAGTAGCAATAATTGGATCGAGGAAAACAAATTTTGCAAACAGCGAATTGCAATTTGATATTAATTTGTATCAATTTAATGTTTTTTTTTTAATCTAAATTTCAGCAGGAGTTTGTAGATTGAAATTGTTTTCTTGTAGATTATGAATCGTTTTTTTTTAATCTACAAACACAAGTGGTAAATTTCAACCCTTGTTTTCTTAAACTGCGACCAAATACATTAGTTTACAAATGACAACTAAAGTTTTGATACTTATTTTTTTTAAATTGCAACTTTTGAGTTGTAATTCGAAACAGGTTATTCTGCAGTTTGCAAATGACAGTCACAGTTTTGATACTTAGTTATTTTTAAACTGCAACTTTTGAGTAGTAATTTGAAACTCAACTTATTTCTAGAAATACAAATTTAGAAACTTAAAATTAAAATATATACTAGTGTTATTAATTTTTAGTAGGTATTACCAATCGTGGTCCTTCTGAGATTTTATGAGCTGGCCATTCTTGAATTAAACCTGAAATGTCCTTTGTTTTCAAGGCTATTTCTTCAGCACGTTCCCTTTGTTTGGTCTTCCACATGTTTTCCAAGGTGGCAAATGGCGTGGAGTGTGTTTTTAACCACTTTTTGTAGTCAGATGGGGACAGGTCTAACGTATAAACAAACATTTTAAAAATTAAAGAAAAAATATGCAAACTATGTTTTTACTTTTACAAACCTTCTCTTTCTTCAGGAACTTTGATTAGGGTTTCGCATATCCTCCTCTTATTGATGTAGGTAGACCGTTTCGACGGAGTCTAGAGAGAATAGTTGTATACGTCGAGCCTTCCTTTTCGAGTGAACTCGTTATAGTACATAAACGCTTTGTAGTTTTATTTTTTTTTTAACGTAATCTTTTTTCTAAACAATCATATTACTTTTGGTTCGTTCGGTAAAATCAAACAAATAATTAAATGAAGAACAATTAATTTCTTTTGTGTTTAATTCCAGTGTTGCCGAAGGGACACGATCGTGCGTTTTGAAATACAAATTTTATCGTGTTACGGTGACACCAAAAAATTCAATATCATAATATATATTTTTTTATTCAAATAAATGGATTTTGTGATATTTTTGGGAAATTGCTCCAAATGGAGTTAAAAGTGACAGAAACCAATATTTTTCGAAAATACAGTTATAGAATATTTGATCCAACAATTCAATGATATTTTTTAAAACGTCGTTTTTTAAGAAAATATGGAATTATATTTTTTATTGGGTGGCAACGCCACTATGTAATTAGAGAGAGCATTGAGTGCATGCGGTGAAAGAGTCGGATTATGGAAAGATTTTGCAACAGGAGAAGGTGGTGACATTATCCACCTTTAGGCAACATAAATATTTTTAGATTATTACCCTGAAGATAGTAGATTAAGACTAAAAGAATTGTAATTTACAGTTTAGTTTTTTTTTTTTTTTTAATCAGCAAATATGTAGGTATTTCGTAAATTACAATCTTGCAGCTTCAATAATTATATCGTGATTATAATTTTATTGATTTGAGGATTGAGAAAGCTTAAATCACCGTATACATTTCCCAAAACAAAATTAATGAGTAGTCAAATTAATTTATTCTCCTGAAGTAGTAGATTGTGACTCAAAATTTGCAATTTACTTTAATTTCAATTAGCTCGAATTATTACTTTTGATAATAATTACCAAATTATAAAATTTTGTATTTTACGAAGATTTAAATGCTAAATTACAACTTTCTCATTCATTTAATAATAAAATCGTCTTGATTTACTAAAAAAAGGATTTTCGTAAATTGCAACCCATAATTTCGTAATTAGTGATTTTTCAATTCTCTCCGTGTAAGAACAACATTTTGAATAGAATGAAATTATTTTAAATAAATAAATTCAATATTTTTTTCAATTATTCGCGAGACAATCAAATCGTACATAAGTTTTTTACTAATTTTGTGTAATACAGCTTCATCCATTTTGAGGTTTCAAAAGTAAACGTAAATAAAACACATATAAAATATTTATTTTCATGATATTTCTTTTTTTTTAACCTTGAAATTATGTGCGAAATACTACATCATTTAATCGTCCACCACGCGAATTGTTGCAAGCATCGATTCTTTTGAGGTAATTTTCGCCCAATTTTTGACACGTATTGGCTGGTATCTCAGCCATAACTTGACGAATGTTGGTTTCTAAGTGCTCAAGACTTATCTGCATAAATACGGTCTTTCGCGTAGCCCCACAAAAAAATGTCTAGCGGTATCAAATCGCATGATCTATGCGGCTAGCAAATGTCTTTTGCAATAAAGCCATATTCGCTCGAGTTGTGTGGCATGTGGCACCGTCTTGTCGAAACTACATATTCTCCAAGTCGTATTCTTCAATAGCAGGCAAAAAAAAGTCGCTTATCATATATGACCATAACACTCCGAATTGAAGGTGACAGTCGTTCCATCGTCGTTTTCGAAGAAGTAAGGTCCAATCACACCTCCGGACCAAAGAGCGCACCAAACAGTGACTTTTTGTAGATGTAATGGCCTCTCTTCAATAACTTGAGGATTCTCAGAACTCCAAATACGACCATTTTGTTTATTAACATACCCACTGAGTGAGAAATGTACTTCGTCGGTGAAGAACATTTTGTTCGAAAAATCGATGTCCACCGCCTCCTGTTGTTCAAGCACCCATTCGACGTATCTACGACGTTGTGAATGTTCAGCTGGCTTAAGTTGTTGTGTGGGCTGGACTTTAAATGGATGTAGATGTAGGTCGAAATGCAAAATACGTCATAATGTGCCTAAAGACTGTCCTAATTCCTAAGAACGACGAGGAATTGACACATTCGGGGCTTCGGCAACACTTTCACTTACAGCAGTGACAGTGATATTTTCAGCAACAAACTCCATTTAACAAGATGAAAATCTCAGACTGACATTTCGGTTTGCCTACAAGCTACTGAGGACTAAATGTGAGAAAGTGTGCGTGAAATGTTGCAGAAACCAAACACATTCTCACATTTAGTCTTCTGGCCCATCAAAATGCTTCATTTTGAATGTTTCATGGCCTTCGTTCAAAAACGAAACAATCCTAACCAACAGAATCTGAAGTGCTGACATGGTTTTAAATTGGAAGATTTGTATAGCTTTTTAATTTCAATCCAAATAAATGTTGTAAATGTATATTAAATAAAATAAAATTGACCAAATACATATTTACTGATTTATTAGTGCTGTATTTTGTTTACTTAAATTATTTGCCAACGCAATATGCGCTGTAACTGGTTAAGTAAAATTGGAAATGGACAAAAGTGTAACTCAATACTTTGTAAAACAACAAAACAGACAATTTTTTCAGCTGTAGTTTGCTTAGAGCATATTTTTTTTGGCGCGGCGTTAGAAGTTCAAGTGGAAACAATAGGCGGGTGTCTCCGTATTTTTTTTTGTACAGACAATGCTCGAAAAACATACTTGTGAAGTTCCATTGCCAACTTTATCTAGTTCAGATTCCTCAATTAGATTAGTATTTTCATCATTTAAGCGGGAATTGTAAGACCAAATTTTAGTTTTGTTTGTAGCGGAAATATTCCTGAACATTTCTTTTCGAGGGACTGTGTTTTGTTTGTAGTTAGATTTTGGAATAAAAATTTAAGGGGAACCATGTTTTAAAAATAAGTTGCTTAGTGTAAAGCATCTTTAAGGAATAGAAATAGGCAATATGGTTACACACAATACCAACTAAATGAGTGCAATAAATAGATTTAAGTAACTTTTTTTATTCCAGTATGGGGAAACGGAACACCCAATAGAAAAAAACCGGTAAACGCGCCAAAATCCATACTTCTTGACTAAATAATGTTATCTTCTATGTTTACGCATAAAATTACGAATTTTGTAGCATATGAAAACTTCTAGACATTTTACAATATGAACAATTAAATATGCTATGAAATAATTGGCTGCTATTAATCCTAAATTTTTTTCTAAGAAGTTGATGAAGGTTAGCTGAAGCGGAAATTTCTTTAATGAACATACCTAAAATATTATTGGCTTTCTCAAAAATATTTGTCTACGCTTACCTCTGCTTTGTATCGGAAAACTATTGTTTAGTTTATGTATATTTTCTTCTATGTTCTGCATTTATAAAATGTAATCTACGGTAGTATTTATTATATTAAGAAAAACAAAAACATGTACTCATTAATTTTTTTCATTATTATTATTCTTATAATTTTATTGAAATATAAATAAATTACATTATCAATAATTAGAAACTAGATAGAGCGATAGCTACCAGGACTTTTCGCTAATTTTATAATGAAAGAAAATGTACGAGTATATATTTATATAGATAATTTTAACTTAAGAATAATATCATTAACTGATCTTATATTAATGTCGGATATGTTTGTTAAAAGGTGATGGAGGTCTTTAATAGAGATGGTTTTGGAGATGGAGTTAATTTTTTCGCATTGCAACATATGAGGTATTCTAAATGTTGGTCTTTCGTCACAGAAGTAGCAAACTGGGGTTGGTTCTTTGGTGATTAGATGTTTGTGCGTTGAATTGGTATGCCCTATTCTGAGTCTTAGTAGAGTTTAGTCATCGAGGCTGATAGGTTTGCAGAATATAAAGGAGTTTCAGCGCCTGGATTGATCATTGAATAATGATGTTGATATTCGGACCAGGACTCCTTCATCATATTTTTGTTAATTGTTGAAAGATATTTTTTTAAATCTTTTTGGTTAAATTGATAAAATTCCATAAGAGGCTCCTCCAGTGCGCTTTTGGCTTCTCTGTCTGCGTTTTCATTGCCAACGATATCTGCGTGGCCTGGTACCCAAACTAATCTGAGGCTGTTTTCTTTCGTAATAAGTTTAAGAAAAAAACAAAAAACATGTACGTAAAACTCATTATTTTTTTTGCACTTGTACTAAACATTTCCTTCAAACAATAATAAGTAAACTTGAACTTTGGTAAGTGAACATTTTTAAGAATTGAATGAAAATTATATTTTGCGTTAAACTGTGGGAATTCACTAAAAAAAACTTCTGTCGATTACATGATCTATTGAATGAGTTGTGCATGAATTCAGAACGATTTAAAGATGTTTTAATTTTGTGATATATGTCAAAATTTGCATTTTATTTGCTCTGCATTTATTCAACAGGTTTGCTATAATCGTTCTGATTATTTTTTTAAAACACTAGTGTTCCTTTGATGCACATTTTTTTTATAGCAAATACATGTATGCTTCCATCAATCAAGAATGTTATGGATAAGGTATTTTTCGTTTTGACTTTTTTTTAAACTTAATCAAAACGGAATTGAAAAATAGTTGCAGGCTTAAATCATTAAAAACATACTATAAATGTTCTTGGATTAATTTAATTGATACGGATTTGGGCCGTTCATTAACGACAATTTATAAGAATTCAATAAATTGCGCTCGCGCTCTTAACTTGATGGTTCTTCGAACGCATCATCATAATCCGACACATAATCCGAGGTTACGAGTAATTATGAAATTTAAAGAATTTCGTAGTGATTACTGTAAATTAGTGAATTAATTATAATAAACTGATGTTGAACATGCTTTTTTCAAGACAAAAATGTACATTGCTTCTTTATCAACAAAATGAATGCAAGATCGAAGCTTAAAACTGACTTTTTTTCATCGGAAAAAGTAAAAAGAAAAATCTGAAAAAAAAAACTTATTAACCTCCCCATTTTGTTTTTGCTTTGCAAAGTTCCGCTAGCCCACGGCATTGTTTTTTTTTGTTTGTTTCCACATCTATTCATGGACTAATTGTCAAATTTAGAAATACAACAATGTAAACAAACCGGTTTTGGAGAGTGAAACGTATTTTCAGTGGTACGACAGAAACGATGATGCACAGGCCTTACAATATCTGTTACCAATCTTGTCTTTTCAAATTTCTTCACAATTTTGACAATTATTTGCTTAGATGGACGATTATGTAAACCATAATCTCCTCTTAAAGCAAGATATGAATCACCATTTTTGTAGTAGGCTTAAACAATTTGTATGCGTTGTGCGGTAGTTAAGCGATTTGTTTTCGTAAATGTCAGGCTTCAAACTTACAAAATAAAAATTAGTTTAACGACTCAGTTCAACAGATGACGAGTTCCAGCCCTATACTTTTGAAACCGCTAAATGGATAACCCATATTTTTTTTGTTTTATTTCATTCATTTTATTCGATTTTCTAAAATAAAACATCTTTGATAATTCTTGAGATATAACTTTTGAAAAAAGGTTCCCGAACGTACGGAAACTTTTGTTTTTGTTTACTTCCTACGCTTTGCTCTTCTATCTGTGTCCAATAGTAAATCGCAAATGATCTTAGAAGCTTTAATAAGGATGACTATTTAAATAACATCTTTAAATTTATTTATTTACATAAAAATTCATAAGAAAAGATTAAGAAATCTTATGAATCATTTGATTCGTCATCATATTCATAGCAATGCAAAACAATTATACAAATTAATTCATCCATATTTTAAAAAAATTCTAAATATCATTATAACATTCTTTTCCCACAGAATCGTCACAGAATTTTGTCACAAATGTTTTCTTGTTTTATAAGAATTGCATCCGGTATCAGGACAACAAAATATAAGAATTATCTATGTATATGCTATTTTTAGGTATACCTTTTATTTTATCTGCCGACCTATAACAAGAATATTGATTCATACATTTATTTCTAATTAAGGAATTCAGATTTCTACCTTTGATTCTTTGATAAGAATCTCAAAACTGAATGAGTAATAATTCGGTGTGTTTTGGAATATCGGTATTCCTTTGTGGCCTTTGTTTGTCAGTTGTGTGTTGCCGTTTGAATTTTTAAAAAGGATATTGCGTAACTTAGGGGCAAATATACATTTATAAATAGTAGAAGAGAAAAGGATTTCTTTTGTGTGTTCTTCTCAAATGTAGGCGTCGACTTTAGACAAAAACCTTAAAATGCGGTTTCTTTGATTCTCTTTTTCAGCTCATTTCATTCATCGAAGGACATTTTTTGATGATAATTAGTGCGGTTAGGTAATAATATCCCTATATAGAGAATAGATTTTCATGAAAAATTCACTTTATCAATAAAAAGTACAAGAAACTAATTTTAATTCAGGAAACATATAGAGTGCACAATTTATTCATTAATATCATGACTATGCAATTTTTTGAACTTCCAGTAAGGTAAAAGTAAAAATTTTATGATTTTGAATGTCACAGTGAATTATATGCATATATGAAGAAAAAAACGTGCTCCTAATTCAACTTTTTCTATTAACTGTAATTAAGACCAATTTTTGATTATTCTTAACCCATTTCAAATTTTTAATAGCTTAAGCTTTTAAAATAATAATTTAAATCAAATTTATCTCATCTATATATATGTATACAAAAAAGTAGAAGATATCTTATTGGTCTTCGACTCAAAAAAAAAAAAAAGTAACTGGATTATGTTAATAAATAATCAATTTAAAATATATTCACAAATTCATATATATTTTTATTTTTTATCTTTTTCTCATAACATTTATATCTACTTTCAAATATTTTTCGTTAATAGACATCACATGCGAAGACCTTTTATGTATATATACGAGTATCAACTTCTTAACAGACGAAAACATAAAACTTATATTTATGACATAAAGTGTGAAAAGGCCACTTCAAGACCACAATAAATATGTTCTTTCTATAAATGCATACATATGTACAATATATATGTATATAGTTATTTATGTATAAATGAAAACAAAAATAAATAAATAAAATATATGTATAAAACCAATAACCATATCTCACGTCATAAAAATGCCATAAAAATCAAAACTTAATACCAAAATTTAAATAAACACTTCTTGTTGGAAGTTTGGATTTTAATGAACAATATATGGATTAACCGGTTAAATAAAATTTAATTGGAATCAATAAAACTTTCCAAAAATACAAAATGCCTTCTGTTATTATCAAACATATCTCTATAACATAAACAAAACACACAAGACAGAACATACATACACATAGATACATATGCACATATGTAAGTATATTTGATTTAAAAGAAATAAAAGATAATCAATAGACAATAATTAAATTCTTCGTCCAAAATTTTAGCATCTTATGATCTTTAATTTTCAATTTAATTATTGTATTAAGTCAATTTTATGCCCTAGTTTGTATGGATCAAATTTCCTATCGACATAGATATTGAATAAAAGAAGGAGAAAGACTTTGTCTTATTTTTGAATTCAAAGTAAATAATGGTTAGATATTAAATAAGTCAAAGTTGTTTTATTTTTATCACAGGAATCAGGAAAATCAAAAAGCGCAATAGCTCAAATTTTAATCAATAAAATCATGTTTCTCAATAATAATTATTATCAAAATTGAAATTGCCGCTAAATAATCGATTGATCTTTTTGTATTTTTGTAAAAAAAAGATGACCGAAAATAGTTTCTTAGAACCAACTGCACCAAAAAAGAGAATTTTTAAAATAACACTGAAGCTTGTCGATTGAAGATGTTCAATCTCATGAAGATGTGGACCTTGCTATTGAAAAGTTTGAGCAAACTTTCAATAACGCTGCTCAAATATCTATACCAAAAACCAGAAATCCTAGTTCCATTTCAAACCTTTAACCTTTGCCGGGTAACACATTGTCTTTGATCCGTTTACGAAACACTGAAAGGAGAAAGTGGATTCGTTACAAATTAGACTCTTTTAAAACTAATGTTAACATCCTAAATCGTAAAATTCAAATACTAAATTTTAGTGTTTCGTAATCAAAAGTGGAACAACTTACTATCGAGTTTTGATAAGGGTTCAAAACCTTTTTGGAATGCAACAAAAATATCTAAGAAGAAAGGTTCAGCTATTCCTCCTCTTAGGGAACAAAATAACGTTCGCGAAAAACTCTTTGAGTTCGAACATTCTGTAATTTTTCAACCCAGTACACTTATTCCTAACAACAGTTTAGTAAAAGGCTTGCTTAAAGACCTGAAAATAAATAAATCTCCTGGAGATGATGGAATTAGCAACCAATTATTAAAGGCACTGCCTAAAAAAGGGTATAACTTTTTTAACTTTTATATTCAATGTTTGTATCAAACACTGTTATTTTCCTGAAAAATGGAAAGTATCAAAGGTTATACCTATTGCCAAGACTGGAAAACTTAAAGATAGCCCATCAAGTTACAGGCCTATAAGTCTTCTAAGCAATATTAGTAAACTTTTTGAAAAGGTGTTAAAGGACCGACTCCTGCAACATACTCGTATTGATGATAGAAGCATATATCCAACTGAACAATTCGGATTTAAGTCAGGTTTTCCTTCCTGACGCTATAACTCCAGAACGCACGAACCGATTTCCACGGTTTTGCATTCGTTGGAAAGGTCTTGGTCTCCGTGGGGTTTATAGCAGACAAAATTCTCGAAAAATTTTAACAGAAAAGCGGTGAACTCCGTTTAGCTTCTCATAGAAAGCTATTGTAAAAGTTCCGATTTGTGGAATTGAAATTTTTTAAACCAAAGCTTACTTTTGGGAACCTTTTTTAGTCAACCATATCTCTAGAAACGTCAGAGATATCGACTTCAAATAACGTATGAAATCTACAATGAAGGAATGATTATGATTGAGGATCAATGCCAAGCTTCAAGCTTCTGATTGAAATAGGAATGATTGCGCCAAATCGATCGATGCACGATGCATTGAACCAAGAATAAAATCGAGAGCTGCAATACAATGTTGATACATTGCAGGAATTGGTTCGAAATAATGTGCCGTTGCTGAATGAATAGCAAAAACATGTTTACGAAACATTAATGCAAGAGGTGGACAATAATACTGGTGTTCTATTCTTCCTGGACGCACCTCTAGGAACAGGGAAAACATTTGTCAGTTCATTGATTTTGGCCACTATTCGATCAAGATGTGACATAGCTTTGGCGTTAGCATCATCTGCAATTGCGGCAACTCTTCTAGATGGCGGTCGTACTGCACGTTCTGCGCTTAAGTTGCCACTCAATTTAAACATACAATTGATACTCCATACAATATGTATTTCCCGATCCAGTGCAATGGGAAAATTGTTGATGCAATGCAAGCTCATTGTTTGGGATGAGTGCACAATGGCACATAAGAAATCACTTGAAGCACTTATCATCACACTGAAGGATCTTCGACGAAGTAACAACATCTTTGGCTGCTTGATGATATTGTTGGCAGGCGATTTCAGGCAGACGTTGTTGCCAGTAATTCTCCGTGGAACGCCTGCAGATGAATTGAATGCTTGCCTGAAGGCATCACTTTTGTGGAATAACGTAAAAACATTATCGCTAACCACTAATATGAGAGTTCACCTTCAAAATGATCAAAATGCTGCACAATTTTCCAAACAATTGTTTGCTGTTGGAAATGGAAAAGTGCCAGTTGATGCGACAACTAGATTAATTACTCTTACCAACTACTTTTGCCGATTTGTAGACTCTCAATTAGCTCTTATTGAAAATGTTTTCCCAAACATTAGTGAGAATTATCAGAATTATGCTTGGTTAAGTCAATGAGCAATTCTCTCCTCAAAGAATAATGATGTACACGCACTGAATTTCACCATTCAATCAAAAATCGCTGGCGATTTGGTGACATACAAATCCGTTGATTCCATAACAAATCCCGATAAATAAATAAATAAATTAGGTGGCGCAACAGTCCATGAAGGACCAGGGCCTAGTGACTTACAACTCCCAACCATCCCTGTGTGCGAGTAATGTTGTCAGAGATGGAAGTTAGGTGGCACAGGCAGGGATTGAACCCAAGACCCCTTGCATGACAGTCCAACGCACTAACCATCACGCTACGGGTACTAAAAATCGCTACAAACAAATCCCGATGATGTAGTAAATTATCCAACGAAGTTTTTGAACTCTCTGGAGTTACCAGGATTTCCACCACATAACTTGCAATTCAAAGTTGGTTCAGTTATTATGATATTGCGTAATTTGAATCCACCGCGACTTTAATTATTATTATATTATTTAATTATAACATTATTAACGGAAAGTACGCAGGTGAAAATGTATGTTTTCCTCGAATAACAATGATTCCGACTGATCTTCCGTTTGACTTGCCACTATAACCTAACCTAACCTCCGTTTGACTTCAAACGATTGCAATTTCCGGTTCGCTTTGCGTTCGCAATGACAATTAATAAGTCGCAATGCCAATAGCTTAGTGTTTGCGGGATAAATTTAGAAAATCATTGTTTTTCACAGTTGGGAAACCATCCGCTTTTTTTGTGTTAACGTCAGAAAATGTGGTTTACCAAAGAGCACTTCAATGAAACGTAAATTTGCAGACAAGTATAACGCTTCGATTTAGTATTTACTTTGGATTCACTTTCATTTTTTACTTAGAGAAGTTCAACTAAATTACACTTCAATTTTGTAATCGAAATGAATTCATTACTATTGTGAAATGAAATAAATTGTTTCCTTTTAAAATATAAAACAAAAAAATAATTTTTCTTCGTCTTTTAATCCCCAAACGAAATGTTACAAAAAACGAAGCCATCTGGTGGCGAAAAAATCGCCGGGATTGCTAGTCTTGTTATAAATTTGTTATTTATGTTAAAGTTGTAAAGAAATTTTTGTTTTTCTAAATCTCTTAAATTGTTTGTCAAATTTAAAATAATGTAAAAATTGTGCTACAAATAAAACGAAACGGAAACTGAAACAAACACTGAAGGCTTTCAACTCATCACATTTTAATTTATTTTATTATATTGAGATTAGAAAAAGAAGAAATTTAATTAAAGTGAAATAATGTCCACAATTATAAGTACTGAAATTTAATATGTAAAGTTTTTGAATAAGAGGTTTCAATTTGAATAGCCTGCTATTTCTGCAGCTGTCATCTTGTGACATTTTTCAAGTGAAAACTTCGACTTTACTCAAAATGAAAGGATAGATACACACTTGAACAAAGCATTGAAATCGAAATTTTGCAAGAAAATATTTTTTGACCGTGTAATGCTCCAATACCCAATTGAGGACCTACAACATAGAGTTTATGAAGTAATTGAGGATATACAGCTGCAATATTGAAATTCATGGTCATTCGAAAGCAGTAGTAATTGTGGCAGCCATTTGGATGATATCAGCTTCCATTTTCAATGGTAAACTCTTTCCTCTTTACAATAAAATAGGCATCTATTGATTCCTCTATAAAATAACATTTTTATATTAAAAAGAAACATTTTATTAAAAAGTGTTTTTCTTTTTTCTTTTTTTTCTTCAGCGGGCCGATAGAAATTAAGCATTTTAAAAGGCGTGGTGAAATCAGGCCTAGTGAAATAAAGGGTCCGCCATCTAACGTTTTTTTTCAACTAGTGCTTATTTCGTGAATGGTACCACTTAGTTCATATCTGATTTGGCAGATAATTAGTTTTATCCTTCCGCTGAACGA
This sequence comes from Eupeodes latifasciatus, assembly GCA_920104205.1. Lineage (NCBI taxonomy): Eukaryota > Metazoa > Arthropoda > Insecta > Diptera > Syrphidae > Eupeodes > Eupeodes latifasciatus. Next base: position 119,532,514 of record OV049925.1, on the reverse strand, counting down.
ATATGGTTGTGTATACGCTTGAACAACGCTGGAAAATATTGCGACATTACTTTGAAAATCATGGTAATGTTGCAGAATGTGGGCGAAAATTGCGTACGAATTTTGAAAGAAGAGAAGCACCGTCAGTTTTGTATGTTCGTTATCTTGTGGAAAAAATGAAAGAAACTGCATTCCTCATCGATAAACCAAAGCGTGAAAAGCCAAAAACAGTGCGTACACCCGAGAATATTGCGTGAAGCGCATTCAACATCAATTCACCGTCGCGTCGTTCTCAACAGTTGAACATTTCGGAGACATCATTGAGACGAATTTTGCATAAAAACCTTGGTATGACACCACACAAAGTGCAATTGGTTCAGGAGTTGAAGCCAACTGACCATCCAATGGGTTTTCACTTCGCCAAGTGGGTCTGCGATCGACTTAGAGAAGATGCCGATTTTGCCAAAAAAAATCATCTTTTCAGATGAAGCTCATTTTGATCTTGTCGGGTATGTAAACAAGCAAAATTGTCGGATTTGGGGCACAGAAAACCCGCAAGCATACATTGAAAAGCCGATACACCCAAAACGAGTTACTGTTTGGTGCGGATTTTGGTCCAGAGGCATAATTGGGCCATTTTTCTTCGAAAATGAGCAAGGAATGGCCGTTACATTCAATGGCTATCGTTATCGGGTCATGTTGAACGAATTTTTGTTCACAAAAATTGAATAGGAGGATATTGGCAACATTTGGTTTCAATAGGACGGCGCGGCGTTACGTGCCACACAGCCGAAGCAACACTCGATGTTTTGCGCTCTGTTTTTCAAGATCGCATTATCAGCCGCAGAGCTGATGTCGTTTGGCCACCTCGGACTATTATTTGTGGGGTGCCGTAAAAGATAAGTGAAAAGCCATAAGCCGAAAAGCCAGAGACAATTGACGCTTTAAAGGACAAAATTCGTGAAGCCGTTGGTGAAAACAAAACAATCAATAATGTGCTTAAAAATTGGACCGATCGTGAAGGCTACTGCATGGCCAGCCGAGGTGGCCATTTAAATTAAATTATTTTCCATTATTAACCGGAAAAATTGTACTTTCAAATTAAAAAAGAAATTTGAGAAAATATTCAGTATTTTTTTTTATATAGCATTTTCAAAAAAAAATTATTTGGCGGACACTTTATATTACAAAAGCCCCAACACCCAATTCAGGACCTTAAACATACAGTTCATGAAGTAATTGACGACATACAGCTGCAATATGGGAATAGATGGTCATTAAAAAACAGTAGTAATTGTGGCAGCCATTTGGATGATTTCGTTTTCCATTTTTATAAGTCAACTCTTTGCCCTTAACAATAAAATAAATATCCAAGGATTTTTCTTTAAAATACCATTTTTATATAAAAAAGAAACATTTTATTGAAAAGTGTTTTTCTTTTTTTTTCAGCGAACCGACTGAAATAAAGCATTTTAATTGTTAAAATATAAGCCTAACTTTCAAAAATTGGCCTTATTGCACTTTACAAAAAGGAAATAAGGCCAATTTTTAGCAGTTGTTCAATTGCACTTTGACAAAGTGAAAAAAGGCCAAATTACTTTGAGAAATACTTATTTTTACGACGAGTTATATAAATAAGAGAAGGCATGCTGCCCCCGTTCAATCCCCCCTGACTGGGCACACTTTAGGATTTGGGGTCCTTGCGAGGTTGGGTGCATCCACAGTTTTTTTGTATTTATAGCAAACCATATTCCGCTAAAGAAGAAATTTACAATTATACATGAAATTGTAATGGAGAAAACTTGAATTACTAATTATACATTTAATTTAAATGGAAGTCGAAATTAATAACAAAAAGTAATCATTGTTTCCTAAGTCTGCGAAAAACCATAGTTTTTTGGGTGGATTTAAAACATGTTGCCACTCTCAGCATCTGAAATCAAAATCACGTTTGTGTGGATTTAAAAAATGTTTTTAAATTCACACAAATGTGGAATTTTTAATGTGTGCCAAAAAAAAATTGCTACAAAAAAAAATTGTCACAAACATTTGGTCTACAAATAACTGTAACAACAAAATGTCAACGAAAAAATGGTCATAACCTAGCTTAAGGTGGCCATAGACGACGAGCATGCTCGCGCAACATGCTCGCCTGCGTTCCTCCACAGACGGCGAACATTGTTCGCGAACATTCATTTCGTTTTGAATCTCCGAGGAGGAAACATCATGTGTGATGAAAAAGCACAAGTCGTTGCCCTTATGATGATTTACCTTTGCGAAAGGAAAAAAAAATCAAGCAAAAAAAGAGAGTGGATGAAGGGCTGGCTTTATAAACGGAACATTCGATCGCATGTAAATTTATTAAAAGAGTTGGAGATAAAATCGCCAGAGGTTTTTAAAAAATTTTTGAGGATGGATTCCACAACCTATGCTATGCAGAACTCCTTTCTAAAATACCGCCGTCTGTACAGAAAAAAACCACAAATATGAGAGATGCAATCACGCCAAATAAAAGATTGTCTGCAACATTGCTTCTGGACAAAGTTATGAAGATTTAAAATTTTTAACAAATATTTCTCCGCAAAGCCTGGGAGTTATAATAATAGAGACGTGTGAAGCAATTATTTCAGCATTAAAACCATTTATTAAGGTAATTCATCAATGAAATCACGGCTTACTGTCACCATTGTTTTTCTTCCGCGATGTGTACTCTACGAAAATCTGAATAAAAATGAAGTTTTGCTCGCGAACATCGCCACAGACGACGAACATTGAAACCGGCGAACACGATGAAATCGAAATTTTTCGGCAACAGCGAGCCGCTCGCTAACAACCCCACAGACGACGAATTTAGCGCGAGCACAAGCATGTTGCGCGAGCATGTTCATCGTCTGTGGTCACCTTTAAACATAAAAGTCATCTATTATGAAGATGGTGTCAGGAAAAATGGCTGCCTGCCAAATAAATGTTCTTCATAGTTTCTTCTTGTTTGGCTGGAGTATTATAGAAATCAGTCCAGTCGTTCTCAAGTTATAAACGTATTAACTAACGACACTTTATGTAAGTGTTAAAGTTTCTTTTCATATTTAATTCTAATAATCAAAATTAAATCACAAAATTGTAGATGTAATAAAAATATGTTCTACATTGTATGCATATAATAATATTTGTAAAATGGGGCGTATACGCATTATTTGTGTAAATTTTAGCATTCATCCTTAAAAATTGCTTTTAAATATTTATTTTCATTCACGCAGCACATTTCACGTGCTGTGCATGGCGCTTAGCAATCAAATCATTAAAAAGAGGCTGGGATGCTTAAACGTTTGTCTATATGTATCAATATTTTTACCAAATTTGCGTACTATTTTTTGTAGATTTTATTTTTTTATGAAAAAACGAACTGTTGGATTTTTATAAAAAAATTAATGAATATCGAAAACAATATTTTCTGTGAAATAAAATAAGTTTGAAGCCAATATTTTTGTAAAGCTATTTGAGTCGAAAGTAAATTTTTACCAAGTTTTAGTATTGTTTATTTTTTGTAAAAAAAAATTTTTCTCAAAATTTTTCCTAATGTTGAAAACAATATTGCTTATAAGTTAAAATTAGTTAGAAGCCATTATCTCATTTTTGAGTCGAAAATCAATTTTTAACAACTTTTGTTAAATTTTTTTTTTCGGTTTTTAATTTTTTGTAAAAAACAACAATTCGATTTTTTTCAAAATTTTACTGAATGTTGACAACAATATTTTTTGAAAGATAAAAGTGGTTTAAAGCCAATATCTCAAAGTTTTGAAAAGATATTTGAATCGAAAATCAATTTTTACCAACTTTTGTTAAATTTTTTTTTCGGTTTTTAATTTTTTGTAAAAAAAGTGTCAATTTGATTTTTCTCAACATTTTTTAGAATGTTGGAAACAATATTTCTTACAAGATAAAATAAGTTTGAAGCCATAATCTCAAGTTTTGGAAAAGATATTTGATTCGAAATTCAATTTTTACCAACTTTGAGTAATGTTTTTTTTAGGTTTTTATTTTTTATAAAAAAAACTATCAATTAGATTTTTCTCAAAATTTTATCAGATGACAAAAACATCATTCTTCGTTGCACAAAATTGTTTTGCAGATGAAATCATATTTTAGTCGTAAAATTTTCAAGGTGACAAATTTTTTTTCAGTTTTATAAAAAAAACCGTTAATTGGAATTTTTTTCCAAAAATATACTTCTTTTGTATCACGTTACAATATATAATATAAAATTTAATTCAAGTCTCTAGCGTCATTGGTTCATGAGATACATATTTAGTGTTAACCAAAATTTTCACCATTTTTTTTAAACTGCTATGGTAAAAAAAAAAAACCGACGCAATTTTCTTGACAGCCCTTTCTGCATCTTTCTGCCTTATTATCTGTATATCAAAATTTATTTGAAGTCGATATCTCTTCTGGTTCTTGAGCTATGGACGACGAAAAAAACGTCGCATACAGACGTACGGACGTACGAACGTACGTACACACGCACGCACAAACATATTTCTAAAAATCTTTTATTTTGACTCTAGGGATCTTGAAACGTCGAGAAATGTCAAAATTTTCAATTTGAAAAATGGGACCCATTACAATAACTTCCTATGGGAAGTTAAAAATAGTTCAAAATCTATTATTTTTAAATATTCTTGAAAACATACATTATTTTCTAACAAATCAATCCATAAAATGTGCAAAAAGAAATTGTTTATTTCAGGTTAATTTCGAATAAAAATCCTAAAAGCTAATTTATTTAAATCTTATTCAAAAATCATAGGTTGAACTGTCATTTTGGCATTAATAAATCAGGCTCATAATTTAAAATATATTATGTCTTTTGCAATTAAGCACGTTGATAAATAATCAAAATGCTAAAGAAATTAGACAAAAACCCAACCAGAACTACTTTGGAGGCAATTTTAATATTTTATCATCCACCCACATATCGTCGGTGAAACCAGAAAAGTGTGTAACTCCATATTAGCAAATTTTACAGGAGAGCATTAAAACGTCATAGTTTTGAAGTTATTGGCACGATTTGCCTGAAATTTTCAGAAATGATATTTCGTCATATTATTTATGTGTCGAAATGATTCAAAATCAAAATGTTGCCCAATATTTAACTTTTTTTGGAGATACACAATTTTCACTAGAAAATATTACGGGTGCTATGAGGATATTCACATTTTTCCTTCGCTGTTATCAGTCCGTGCATACGAATCTCTAGGTTCTTGTAGGTATTTCCTATTAAATTAATAACCTTCATCAAACATTCAAAAAAAAAAAAAAAACGAACACAAAACAATCAAAATCTTTTTTTTTTTTTTAATACAGAAACAAAAGAACTAACAAAAAATTTTCATTCATAAGTAAAAATTACAAAGTAAAAATAAACGAAAAGGAATAAAACTAAAAACTATTTTTTTAAAATAAAGCTATCTACTTTGTAGTAAAAGGAATTGCATCGTAGAACGCATGATAATCACATGGTAAGCTTTTCTTCAGAATCTGTAAATGGTCATATTTTTCTTTCTTGATTTTCCTTCTTTCCAAAAATAAAGCAGGTAATGTTTTCATATCATATCGTTCAGTTTGTATCTTTGTTGATCGTCTTACATCCAATGTAGTCCAATCGTTATCTGTGTGCCTCAGTTTGTACTGAATTACCGAATCTGGTGTATATTTGATTTGTTTAAGATCATTTACTGTTGGTTCCCCAACTTTACGACCTGGTCTTATTGATGAAATGTATTTTATGCACGAAAAGTCTTTAAAAAAGGTATGGTAAAGATACCGAACTTTGTATGGAAAGGGTTTTTGTCGTGCATTCTCGCAATGACTGATATAATCAGCTGGGACATTGATGTCTTTGTTTCTGAGTATCCGCTCAATAGCTGAGTGCATTGAATCTGCCTCCATTTGTGTATGGCCCTTGTAAAGGTATTTTTGAATGATTGTTATGTCATGAATTACAGATGTATTCAGCAATGCATTGGATAAACATGCGTTTCTGTTTTGGCCTGTACAACCATCGCTCCAAAATATAATTTTTGAAGTTTTATCTGTCATGTGAGGAAGAATATCGAATTCAATGAAATTGACAATAATAGAAGAGAACTCATTCGCAGTTAAAGCACCTTCGGTCTCATTCCACAGAAAACAATAAGCTTCATGAGTTTTTATATTGTAAATTGTGAAATTATGAACAGTGAGTTTAGTTTTGTAGTACATAGCTCCTACCTTATTTTTAGGAGCTAGCAACACAGATTGCATGTCCATTGTCAAAACAACGTCTGATGTTTCACAAATTTTGTCTTGGCTCTTTGAATTCCTTGCTTCGTCTTTTAGTACAAGATGTTGTTGATAGGCTTCTTCAGTTAAATTTTTAGTTTTATGGGCAATACATGTATCACACTGGTCTTTCCGCGGACGAAACAGTGATAAGTTCATTTTAAAGAACTCTTCATTAAATGTTGTTCTCGAAACAGGTGTCTCTTCTTGTTCCTTGCAATAGGTATTGAAATAAAACCTATAAAGATCTTGTTTCGTTTGCCAAATCGGTTCCAAATAGAGTCGTTGGGTAGACGCCCGACAGTAATGTGATTCAACCTTTGGCAGTAAATTAAAAAAATCGGTTAGTTTGATTCGACTTTTCGATACTTGTTGTCTGGTCTGTAATATAGGATTTATAACATCTTCAATTCTATCAGTCGCATCAATTGGGTAACTTTTATTATTTTCGACATTCGTGTCAGTTAGGTCATTTGGATCAGTTTGGCGTTCGTCGTCAATACCAGCTTTAATCCATAACAAAGTGCAGTTATTTTTAAGCCCTAGTGTGTTATTAAACATCTTTTTACAAACACGATACGTCAAACCCTCGTGTTTTAGTTGATACATAATGCTAAAGTTGCGTCTGGATTTGTGAGCCTCGCCTCTTCGTCGCTTGACATTTTGTAATTGGGCCCGGGCTGTGACGTATTCTCGTTTTTCTAGCCAAGATTTTTTCCAAAACGAGTCGAATAGTAAACGCCTTTGTGTTTCAGTCAACTTGCGACACTCTAGGCGAGTATTTTTTTCGGATAGCTTGCATTTACACGGGTTGACTAAAAATTTTCCAGGTTTTTCTACTGTGTACTTCCATTTTCCGTCGGATTTCTTTTTACCTTTATAAGGCAGTCCCATTTCCCTCTTCTTTTTATTTTCTGCATACTTACTATCTCTCTTCAGGTTGCTGAGCTTACGTTTCTTTGGTTTTACTACTTCTTCATTTTGGTTTACAGGCCCTTCCATTTGAAATCCCTCATTTAAAGATATTTCGGAATTAACAGGAATTTCGAGAATTTCGAGATTCTCAACTGCACTTTCCTCTGTTACCAAATCCATTGCTAGTTGATTTTCCTCTGGTAAAGTCTCGATGACACTAATTCCACCGGCTGCAGTGTCAACTTCGACGTCGTATGCTATCAACATATCGTTTTGGAGCGCTTCATTCAATAGATTGAAATCATGAGGTTCAGAACTTGATGTTGAATTTTGAGAGTCTTTTTTCTTGTTATTCTGTAATGTGATGTTCAACATATTGAGCATTTTCAAGCCACGAGACATGACGAGGACCTACAAAAAAAAAGTGTTTATGTCCAATTCTAACGGTTATTTTAGACGCAAAATGTGTATCTCCTTTTCCTATTGAAAGAGTGATGACAATGCAAATTGTGTAAGTCCTTTCTTATTTTTAACACAGATTTGTGGGATAACTATACAATTATGGAGTTAAAAAATGATTTTGCGCTACACTTACCGCTACTTTTGTATGGAAATGAGTTAATCACAAATAATATATTATTTATTATGCACGTATATTACAAACTTTTTAAGAGCACGATGTCACTCACACTTTTACTACCGCATAATGGGGAGATACACGGTTTTCTCACAAAATTAAGTGGAGCATGGAGTTACACCATTTTCAAATTTGCCAATAGAATAAAAAGTATGAACTTTAAGGGGATTCCCAGTTTAAGTAACGGTAGATATCAGGTTTGGCTAACAGATGTCATTCAAATCTCATTTTCAGAAAATTTGGAGTTACACACTTTTCTGGTTTCACCGACGATATGTGATATTTTATTTCTCCAAAATTAAAAAAAAAAAAAAAACTAAAAAGATCGAAACCTGTTGCATCAGATAGCTCACCTCTATGGTTCTAAGTTTGTAGGTATCCATGGAATACTTTATAGTTGAGTTTTAAAAGATTTTAAGACTTATTTCCACAACCAAAACATCACACACGATATCCACATCACAAGTTGGTCGGTCTATTTAGGCAGTAGATATTTGCGCCACAAAATGTGCCACGTTTATGGAGTAAATTTATTATGTTCATGGCTAAAAGCTAGATTGGTTATTTTATATATGGGGGTTTTTAGTTTAATTTAAAGGAGCAATCATGCGATCGTTATCATTAGTCGAAGTATTTAAATGAAAAGCCATATAGTTTTTAAAGTTTGTATGTTTTTCTTTTCTTTTCTGTTTTTTTTTTTATTTTTATCTTTGATGGTTTTAATTTTTTGATTCCAAAATTTTATAATTTGGAACATGAATATTGGATGATGATGCAGCAGCAGTGAGGGTTTAAAAAATAAAACCGTGATACATTTCAATGTCTCTCACATGATCGCGTGGAAGAGATAAATTTTAATGATGGACATAGTTTTTATCTTGTTTTTTGGTTTAACATGAATGTTTTTACATTTTGATGACACAATTTGACAAAGCTTGAAAAATGTCAAGTTGAAGATATCAGAATGTATGGGAGAATTAAGATTAATTTAATTTAAACAAATTGTTTCAAAAATATACCGAATATTGATTAAAGTGTACATTTTGCTTTTGATTGCATGATAAAAGGTACAAAACCACTTCATTGTAAAATAAGCTTAAAATTAAAAGAAAGATTAACAAATATTTTTCCTATTTCCAAATTAGAGAGATTAAGGGTTAAATGGGAAATACACTTGTGAAAATCATTTTTATGATGGATTTAAAAAACACTTTTTAGGAAATATATATTAATTTTAGAAATGATGGGGTATTGTAAGGGGAAAGCAATCTATTACTTTTTACTTTCGACTTATAGGAGCTATGTGAAGAGTATTGCCTTTTTAAAAATGTTCGAACCCAAGGTTTTATTGAAACTTGATAAACTATGATAAAATAATAAATAAATTAGGTAGCGCAACAGTCCGGTGATAACTAGGGCCTATAGTGACTTACAACTCTCAACCATTCCTGTGTGCGAGTAATGTTTTCAGGGATGGAAGGGGCCTACAGTTTTAAAGCCGAATCCGAACGGCTAATTTGAGAAAGCACAATTCATGACAAGAATTACTCTTGGAGAAATTGTCAATTCCTAGCACTTTCGATGACACTTAGAACGCACTAACCATCATGCTACGGGTAATATACAAAACGATGATAAAGAAGACGAAAAAAATTGGGTCCGGCGATCCTGTCGGCTTGGTTTAATTCAAACTTAGAAGTTAAGGTTTAAAACAGATGGGCGTTATGCGTTTTGTTTTCATTTTTTTTTTCAGACCAAAAATAACAGAAGTCCCAATACAATTTTGTTTGTCAAAATTGAAAATTTGATGTTTCTCAAGGCCCGATAGACTTTTATGAAATACTCTTCTTAATGTGTTGTTTAGAACTGTTATTTTGTATTTTAATTTTTTCAAAAATTTTCTTTTCTAATATTTGAAATAATTTGAAGATCACAAATGTCTATTTTCTTGGAGTTTTTAAGAAATATTAGTTTATTTTTTTTTAAATTCAATATCTTAAAAACGGATCAACGTTTCCTAACGAAATTCAAATGTTAAACGTATCCTTATACTCGTATGCACAAAATATCGGCAGAATAGAAATATATATTTATATTTTTAAAACAACGGAAACGGCTGTAACGACTTTTGGAACATTTTCTTTTTATAAAGGATGATTTTTTAAAAGCTATAAGAAAGTTTCAAAAAAAAAACACATAAAATAAAAAACTGCATGAAATCTTTATTTGAATCGAAAGTAGGCTCCATATAATTTACTTACTTATTTACTATGCTGAGATTCCACTCATCGGGCATGCTTTCGTCCGACCATATTTTGCAGATGAGTTGGTACATGCTCCCTACCAAGTCATCGCCTGCTGCTTTGAATAGTTCGGCAGCGATGCCGTCAGCCCCAGCAGCTTTGTTTGACTTCAGTTTAGATATAGCTATCTTCACTTCGTCGAGGTCGGTCGGGTAGGCGGAATTGTTGATCTGCGTCGCCTAGGTTGAGGGTTTCTATCTCCCTTAGAGCGGAATTCGGTTCGCCATCGCCGTTATATAATTTGGAGAAGTGGTCTTTCCATATTCTCAACATAGAATGAGGTTATACTACGATATTCCACTGATCGTCCTTACAGGCTTCGGTTCGTGGTAAAATTTACGAAACTCATTCCTGTTGTGACATCCCTCTATCTCCTCGATCGCGCGCTTCTCATGCTCTCTTTTTTTCTATCTAAGAAGCCGGTGTTCCTCTCTCCTCTTCTGCTGGTAGAGCTCGCGAGCAGCTTTAGTCCTCCTGTGCAGTGCCATTTTGGATGCCTGTTGTTTCGCTGCGTGCCCTTGCCGGCATTCGTCGTCAAACCAGGGGTTTCGCTGTGGTGGTCGTGTGAAACTTAGCACTTCAGAGGCGGCATCTCTGATGGCTGCAAGGCAATGTTGCCACGGGTTTTCAATGCTTAATGCAGGCAGCATAGGACTCCTTAAGACGTTATTAGAGACTCGATCGGAAAGGATCGTCTCTTGCGATTGTAGCCGTCTAACGTCGAAACTTCTCACACTACTTCCTTGTTTTGGCTTGGATCGGGATATTCGTTGCCGAACCTTAGCTACAACGAGGTAGTGGTCCGAGTCAATGTTGGCCCCTCGGAATGTTCGGACATCCTGTATACTGGAGAAGTGTCGAGCGTCGATCGCAATGTGGTCAATCTGGTTGACAGTTGATTGATCAGGAGATTTCCATGTCCCCTTGTGGATATTGAGATGTGTGAACTGCGTACTAGCTACCAGAACGTCTCGCCCCGCAGTGAAATAGATCAGCCTGAATCCGTTGTCGGAGGTGGTGTCGTGCAGGCTGTATCTTCCGATTGTGCCACCAAAGATGTCTTCTCTTCCTAGCTTGGCATTAAAATCTCCTAAGACAATTTTAATGTCATAGCCAGGGCACTTCTCATATGTCTTGTCCAAGAGCTCAAAGAATATGTCTTTGGTGTCTTCATCTTTCTCCTCTGTTGGGGCATGCGCACATGTGGCGAATTTAGCCTTGATGCGGATTGTCGTGATGCGCTCGCTCACACTCTTGAAACTCAAGACTTTTTGCCTGAGTCTAGTTCCAACAACAATTCCACACCCAAATAGACGCTGTCTTTGTTCTCGGTAGCCAGTCGCCGTAGTATACATCGCAGTTTTTAGTTTGCGTTTGCCCGGTCCATCCCATCGCACCTCTTGGATGGCGGTAATATCTGCCTTGCAGCAGTTTAGGGCTTCCGCTAATTGTTCGGCTGCACGTGGTCTGTTAAGGGACCTAACATTCCACGTACAGATCCGAAGTTCGTTGTCCTTATTTCGTTTGCTTGGGTTGTTAACAGTGAATCCGTCCGTATCCGAGGCTTGTTGGTGTTTCGCAACTAAGGTATTTTTTACGTGGCCAGGAAGTCACCCCGACGGCACAACCCCCAACCTGGAGGGCCAGATCCTCAGTATAACTCCAATGACGGGGAGCCGGATAAACCGCTCCTTATAGGCCTGGGCTCCGAAAATGTCGTAGAAGCCCTATAAGGTGTTCACTAAGTAGTTTAACCTTACTGGAACTGTAGACGCCACCGTTGATTCCATCTCGAGAATTCGTCCGCTGCCGTCTGGATAAGGAGAGGTGCCTTAGTGGAAACACCTCTCCCCCCCTCTCCCGTTTGCTGCCACCAACAACTTTCCACTGCGGTTAGAACCCAATCTCCAGTTGAGGTACTAGGCACCCAATGTTCACCGCGGGGAGGTGAGAGTAGGAGTTGATAGACAGAGGTGGGTTTTGAGAAAAACCTGTGGACGCTTGTGTCCTCTTGAATGCACATGTCTACCATTTGAACATCGTTTGAATATTATTTCATGCAAATTTTGACCTTGACTAGGCTTCAAATTGTCCATCCGCTTAGTCCAATTTTGGCATACTCTTTTCAACATTTCGGCCGGTATCTCACGAATAAATGCTTCAATGTTGTCTTTCAATGAGTCAATTGAAGCGAGCTTGTCTGTATAGACATGAGCTTTAACATAGACCTACAAAAAATAGTATATAAAGGCGTTAAATCGCACGATCTAGGCGGCCAATTGACCGGTACAGAACGTAAAATAAAATGTTCACCGAACTCGCCTCTCAATAAGTCCATTATTGTGCGTGCTGTGTGGCATGTGACACCGTCTTGTTGAAACCACATGACATGCAAGTCAAGCTCTTGTATTTAGGGCAAACAAAAGTTGGGTATCATCTCACGGTAGCGCTCACCACTCAAAGTTACGTGACGATTCGCATCATCTTTGAAGAAGTACGGTCCAATGATGCCAACAGTCCATAAACCGCACCAAACTGTTACTTTTTGTGGATGCATTGGTAGCTCTTGCAATGCTTCTGGCTGATATTCACTCCAAAATCGACAATTCTGCTTATTTACGTACCCATTCAGCCAAAAATGAGCTTCGTGGCTCGCTGGAAGAAGTGCGCGATGAACTTTCTTAACAGAACACGAATTTTGATAATAAAATTCAATAATTTGCTAGCGTTGTTCGTTTTGTAAGACGATTCATGGTTAAATTATAGACCAAACTGAAGATGTTTGACAGTGAAACAAAACACGAAACGTGCCGCAGCTCTTTAAACCAGTGTTGCCAAAAAGATAATAGCTAAACAATCACCCTTTATACTACGTTTTTTTTTTGAGAAATTAAATGACATTTAAATTTTTGAAGATAAACTTATTATTGAATCCCAAAATATACGTACCTACACTATTTTTAAACAGACTCTTTTAGAACAGAAGCAAGTTCATGGAACCCAGTTGTGCATTTTATATTAGCAAGGATTCTGTACTAATAATTCTGAACAAAGACAATCTTCGTTAATAATAAAAAGATATTGAAGAAATATTACGATATATCTTTAAATGCTAATGGTGAACATACACTGCCAATCACTAGGATGAGGCCACATATTTTTCAACCGATTTTCGGTCCGATACCTGTTGGAATTTGTTCAACCCGGAAAATTTTACTACATGAGAGTAGGTACATATTTTCTTAAAACAAAGTGATACAATTATAGGGTTAATTAGAAAAGACCGTTGGAATTTCCCTACATTAATGAATGAGCTACCTAAAAAGGATATAAAAAAGTGAGTCACTAGGATGAGGCCATTGCGAATATTTCGTTGTAGAAGTTCAGATCAGCAATTTTTTTCAAAATTTGGGTTACAATATTTAAGAAAGTTTTACAAATAACTATTTTTATTAAATTTCAACTACAAATGGGTTCCGGAAAGACGTTGACAGTAGCAGAAAGAGGACAAATCGATGCTTTCAAGGAAATGGGACTCTCAAGCCGAGAAATAGCAAGGAAGCTGAACAGAAGTAAGACAGTTGTAAACAACTATCTTGCTGATCCTCAAAATTATGGAAAAAACCAAAAAGGACGCACAGCCCAAGCAACAACATCCCGAGAAAAGCGGTTAATTTTCGTATTGCTTCAAATTCTACTCAATCAGCTACTAAAATAAGGTCCAAAAGCGGAGTATCAGCCAGTATTTCGACAGTCCGAAGGATAAGAAAAGATGGTACTATCCAGAGAATAAAACTCAAAAAGAAACCTGTTCTAAAGCAAGTACACAAGGAGCTGCGAATGAACTTTGCAACAGAACATGTCTCTTGGAGCAGTCAATAGAAACGCGTCGTCTTTTCGGATGAAAAAAAGTTTAGCCTTGACGGCCCCGACGGTTACAACTTTTATTTCCATGATTTAAGAAAAGAGGAACTAATTTTGGGAAGACATCACAGCCGTACATCAGGTGTTATGGTGTGGGGAGCTATCACCTACTATAGCAAAATCGAATTGGAGTTTCTTTCTCTAACAATGAACGGAAACAGCACAAATACTTGTTGGAACGCTCATTTCCGAAGATGAAAAATATTTTTGGACCTCTGCCTTGGATTTTCCAACAAGACAATGCCCCCATCCACACTTCCAGGGTTGTCAAAAGCTGGATTTTATCAGAAAACGTAGAGCTTTTGCCATGGCCACCCTATTCACCAAGCTTGAACATAATCGAAAACGTATGGGCATGGCTATCTCGAAAAGTTTATGAAGGCGGTAGACAATTTGAAGACAAGGACTCCTTAATTGAAGCTATCCGTGATGCCTGGGACGAGATTTCACTTGACTATTTAAAAAAACTTTATGATTCCATTCCAAACCGTCTAATAGAGGTCATATCGAAAAATGGGGGGCATACTCATTATTAATTGAGAAAAACTTAATAAATAAATGTTTGAAAACCAAAAACTGTAAACATTTCTTTAATTTTTTTGATATTTTATAAGATTTTTCATGTGGCCTCATCCAAGTGACGCACTTTTTCATACTGTTTTTAAGTAGCTCTTTAATTAATGTAGGGAAATTCCAACTGTTTTTTCTATTTAACCCCTTAATTTTATTACTTTTTTTAAAGAAAATATCTACCTACTCAAATGTAGTAAATTTTTATTGGTACGAAATTTCCAGCAGGTATAAAGAACGAAAATCGGTTGAAAAATATGTGGCCTCATCCTAGTGATTGGCAGTGTATAACAATTTTACTCTATCGTAAGTTTAACATTAACATGTCGGATACGTAACCATTAAGATGTAATAATTTAAAAACAAAATTAAAAAAAAGTTGTTTTTAGAACTTCAAAACTTTCCATCATGATTAAGGGATTTTATTTTCATCAATAGGAAAGATTCCATTGTTCATAAGTCATATCAACGCATAACCGATATCAATACCAATCTTTCAAAAAATATATTCAGTTATTCCTAATTTATCCCAAAAATCAGTTATTCTAACAAATATAAAATAATCATATGTATACTGTTCGAAAATCAAAATACAGAGCCTATATAATAAATTTAAACTATGCAATTTCAATAAATAACATTTTTCTGATTTATATAAATAAACTAAGCAAATTTCCAACAATAATCTTATTTAACCGTACCTTGGCGATCGGAACGGTACGATTCAGTCGAAAAACCTCCGAATCGAAATTATACGGATAAAAAATTCAAAAACAAAATATAATAAAATTAGTAACCTAATAATATGCGACACCGTTTATCACGTTTATCGTGAGTTCTCGCGTCTATAGCTAGCTATAAACTTATTCATATAAACAGCCTATTCATATATTCAAAAAGTATTTTATCATAACACTGCGTAATACTTGGAAATTGGAACTTATGTGACCAAATAGAAGCTTGACTCTGATGTATTTCCAGCTTCAATAGAGTTTTGAGTTATTGCTCAATCTAATTTTACGAATAAATGTATCCGTGCGAGTACCTATACCTTTAACGCTAAACGATTTCCTTTTTCTTTTTCAATTATAGACTTGCGAGTTAGCAGCAGCGGCAGCAGCAGCAGTTGTAGCAGCAGCAACGTTAGCAAGATGTGCTCCATTTTTCACAACCGAATTAATTATCGAGGTCCTAGGGGTGGCAATGGTGCCGGAGGCAACGCCACGGAGCCTTCGTCCATCAAAGATGACCCAGATCGGAATAACAACAGTGGCAGCGATGGCCCAGACTCGCGTCTCCTACACCTACATCCAAGCGACGAGGAGGAGGACGAAGGCGATGGTGGCGTCGTTGTGGAGGAGGCATTGGATCTATCGGTGATGTCTCGATTCCCGGCCACCGGCCATGTTGCCCTCGAAGCCCTCCAACACACAAAGGTGGCTGTGGCTCAATTTGCCGCCACAGCCATAGCCAACTCCCAGAACTATGACGAGGCAGTGAGTGATCTGGCAGTGGTGCAATCGACGATATTCAACGTGCAGCGCCAGCAGCTCATGCAGATGCAGCTGATACAGCACCTGCAATCACAGCTAAAGCACCGAACGGAGGAGGATGTTGAGAATGACAACGACAACGAAAACGACGACGAAAATGACGATGATGATGCTGGTAATGGTAATGGCAATGTTGAAGGTGACGCTGAAGCTGACGCTGACGCTGACGAGGATGAAAGACTTACGATTAAGGAGGAGGAAGATGACGGGGACATAACTTGCCATCAGAGCACTGATCAAATCCCAGAGAAAGAAAAGACTGAAATTAAAGAGGAACAGGCGAAGGCGATTGGTGAGAGTCTGAGCCTGAGGGTGAGGGAGATGGAGAGCGAGAAGCCGGAATGCACGGAAGCATTTCAGCCGCACCTATGCGATATAAGTTCATCATTTGCCTCGAGCATCATCACCAATCATGACCCTCCACCGCCGCCCAACGAGCCCAATTGCCTGGAAATGCTGCAGCGACGAACAGAAGAGGTCCTAGACTCAGCCTCGCAGAGCGTGCATTCGAATCATTTGAATGACGAGTATGACTACTCGAGGAAAGACGGCCAGGGTAGAGGGGAGATCTTCAAGCATCGTTGTAAATACTGTGGGAAAATATTTGGTTCCTATTCGGCTCTGCAGATTCACCTGCGATCGCACACCGGGGAGAGACCCTTTCAGTGCAATGTTTGCGGTAGCAAATTCACAACAAAGGGCAACTTGAAGGTGCACTACCAACGACACACTCAGATATTTCCACCTATGATGATGCCACCGTCTGGGAACCCGGAGCAATATCCCCCACCTCCTTATCCGGTGCCCAGTGGGAATCCATCCATTCGCTTGCCATTCCCCCCATTCGTCCAAATGCCTCCATTCCATATGAGTTCGTCCCCGAATCGGGAAAAGGAACCTCCATCAATTGAGAAGAAACCACAGCCTCAGCAGCAAACCGAGGCGCAGGACCTCCGAAAGCCTATGAAAGAAGACGACGAGGAGCCTGTTGTGCTTCCTGTCGTCGATGATAAACCAAAGAAAGAAATAGCCATTCCCATCCCTCCATCCAATCATCGTCGAAAGCGGCCATCAAGTCCCAGAGAGCTGAGAGATTCGCATCCCCCACCTCCACCAAAAATACCCGCAGAAGAAATTGGGGCCGAAAACTTGTGCAAAACATCGCGACGATCTTCGTTGAGTCGAGGATCGGCTGCAAGCCTCGAGCAAATACCATCTGAGTATTCCCTGGCCCAGATGGAACGACTCATTGACAAGTCCTGGGAGGACCTAATCGAAATCGACAAGACCTCTGAAACGTCCAAGCTGCAGCAACTGGTGGACAACATCGAGAACAAGCTCACCGACCCCAATCAGTGTATATTCTGCCAGAAAGTGATGTCCTGTCGGAGTTCCTTGCAGATGCACATCCGAACGCACACCGGCGAAAGGCCTTTCCGATGTCGGATCTGTGGTCGAGCTTTCGCCACCAAGGGAAATCTCAAAGCGCACATGAGCATACACAAAATCAAACCGCCAATGCGAAGCCAATTCAAGTGTCCTGTATGCCACCAGAAGTTCTCGAATGGCATAATTCTGCAGCAACACATTCGGATACACACGCTCGACGATGCCGACGGAGGTGGCATTGATAGAGCGAAGTACATCGAGATGTCGAATGCGGCTGAGGACCAAAGTTCCACCAGATCGATATGCACATCGGATAATATGGACTTTTCACAGTCCGAGTATTCGGGTCAGAGGTCAGAATCGTCACAGGGTGACTTCGATGATTTCACCATGGCGAGTGAGGAAGATTCTCCGAATAATGAGGTGAATAGCGAGGAGAGACGGGAGCGTGAACGTTATCGGGAAGAAAAGGAGCGCCATGATGAATCGGAGGGTGGTAGTTATTCGGATGAGAACAACGGTGTAATGGACTTGTCGGCGAAATCGGCAGACAGTGAAAAGAGTTCAGAAAATACGGGTGTCAGTTTGGTGCCTAATTTCCTGCTAATGGCGAGAGAGAATCGAAGTCCACCGAAATTCCCGATGTTGCCGTTCGGTCCGTTGGGGATAATTGGTAAGTTTAAGACATTTTAACTTGTTTTTAGTTTGTTCACATTTGAAAAGAGTTCTTTGCATTTTCGTAAAATTTCCTATTTTTAGCGTTTTTTAGTCAAGTAATGATTTTTATTACTAATTGGGCTTAAAGAAGAAAAATTGAGCTAAATGGGGCCCGAGACATAATCTTTAAGAAATTTCTTCAAGTGGTAGGAACTTTTTTTGGTATATTGTTTCACTTCAGAGGAATTTGCACAATAAAACAAAGAGTTCACACTTACATCTATATTAAATTGTAGAAAGTTGTTATTTGGTTTTAAATGGCGCTCAATAAGAGATCATTTTTGAATTGTCAGATCTATTGCAGTAGCAGTAGCCGGGTTACGGCTCTTGCTTGACTTATTTGTCTTAAAATAAAGAATCATTATATTTAGAGATTTTTCAAAGGCTTTAATTCAAAGTTTTGGCAATATTTACAATTATCTCTTAAATGGCGCCCGGGTGTGAACTTCAAAGTTCTTCCATTCGCTACATTTTATCGTTTTTTTTTTTTCATTGAGTACGTTGTTTTAAGAAAAAAATAATTAATATGCGTGTAGTAACAAATTTTCCTCAAAATGGCGCCCGGGACAGTATCGTAGATTTCTTGTTTTTCATGGTTTAAGTTTATTTTAAAGAAGATGTTAAGAAAAAAAGAATTTCGTTTTGCTTAAATTGTTTTAAATCTTTTATTTATTTTATCTGGAATATTTAAACTTCACCAACAAATTCAAGATCCATTTAATCGCTCTAAAAGGTGAAAACATCTAAGCAAGTACCTAAGGAAGTATAATAGCACAAGTCAAAAAACTATTCCGCCAAAAGACTCTATCTATCCAGTAGCAGCGAATCCTCTAGCAAACAGATTATTTCTGTTATTCGAATCATTTCCGATAGCCTCAGTCAACACCCAACAAACTCTGCAAAACTCTGATGAAGTATTTAGCAAAAGACTCTTTTGCAAAAGATTCCATCTGTCATTTTCTCAATCACCATGACATAATGCAGTGTCTATAAAAAGCTATAAATCTATATTCGCCCATATAATATACAAACGTTTGTAGGTAGGTCGGTATACATTTTGCTAAATGCTTTGAGATTGAAATCTTCCCTGCGCCATCCACTGCGCCGCGCCGCTTACTGGTCTCTCATCAGAACAGAACTCTTCAGAAATGCTCATGGATATTCATCGTGTGTGGATATGTATGTAAAAGAGGTTCCTCTTCTTAACTTAACCATTTCCCATTGAGTAAGCCATAAATTCATGTCATTCAAAAGAAATTAAAAACGCTTCGTGATGCTCTGCGACGAAGACGAAAACGACTTCAACTTCAACGACGACGACGCGACGCGACGACCATGCCGAGAGTACATAACACAACACACACTTGATTTTGATTTAATTTGGGAAATTGGAATCTTCTTCAATACTTTTTTTTAGCTTCTATAGAGCATCATCATTGTCGGGTCTTTGTGCTCGCGATCGGTCCAATTGAATTATGGTATCCAACAACATTTATATCACTGTTAATGCTTGCACACTTGGTGCGCTAATTTGGTATTTTTACGCTCTCTAGGTCAAAGGTAACAGACTAAAAGAGTTCATCATTAATTTCGTTTCATTGGTATGCGCATACAAAAACACATACAAACAGACAGACACATAGAAATTGATCTGTTGCGTTGTGTCGCGTAAGTGCGTATCGTAGTCGTTTTCGTTTGTCGAAGTCACATTATAGACGCTTGGTTGTATGATCATGAAGCTGTCTTGTTTGAGAATCTATTACAACATGCTGTTGTTCTTGACAGACGTCATCGAAGAGTGTATGTGATATGTGTCAGAGAACTTTTAGTGAGTTCAAAAAATGTATATCGTTTATTTTCAGAAAGTGGGGAGGAATTATTTGCGGTCTTAATCGAGTGATATTATTGTAGGGTCGATGGTTTTGAAAAATTTTAACATTTGTTATGAAAATTGTTAAAAGTTCAATGTTGCCTTTAACTCAAAAAAGAACCGAATATAAGAAAATTTAAGCCAACTACTCCGACTTTAGAATATAAAAAACCCAATATCCCATTTTTCGATGGACTTCTTATTCGGGGATATTCGATTTTTGCGTTTATTTTGCGGGTTTTTAATCAATGTATGAGAATTGTTTGTTTAGGATTTTTATGGTGTTGTGTCAATAACTCTCTTAAATTTGATGCGTCTTTTAATCAGTATTCTTGCAAGAATATCCAATATCCTAACGTTTAAATTTTATACTTGTCACTTTTTGATTTGCAGATTTTTGATCTGTGACTTAAAAATATTCTTCTCTCAGGATTTTAAAATTGTATAGATTTTGGATAAAACCAAAGAGATTCCAGCTTTTATAGAATTTCGTTTTTTCTTTATCCCGTTTATGAGCCTTATGATTTTTGAAAATGTTTGGTTTTCAGGTAGCGAATATCCCATAAAGCATTTGAAGGTCTTCTAATCTTGGAATCGGAGGATTTAGCTCGAGTTTTCTATGAATTATGTTGTTTCTTGATTCTTGAAATAAAGGATTTTACTTTTGAGGGTTCGCAGGAAATTTATTGGTATTTTGTGTTTGAGAATTGTTTCAATGTCGCGAAACCTGATGAATCTTTCAAAATGTTTCCAATTGTCATATTTGTGGTTGTTTATTTTGTATGTGTTATCGTTTTTTTTGTCTCTAAATTAACTTATGAATATGTTCTGTCAGTAATTTTTGGAATTATGTCAATATTCCACTTTCAACTCATAAATAATTTATTCCATTTCGATTACAGAGGTTATGTGGGATTTTCCGCTTAAACCATTTTGAATCTTTCAATTATTGTCTTCAAACAGGTTCCTGACTTTTTGCTTACAAACATGATAAATACCAAGAGCTGACTCTTAACATTTTTAAAAAAAATATCCAATATTCCAATTAAATGAAATTTATTATTTAAAAATCAAAACTTTTACATTATTAGTTTTCGATCTATGTATTGTAGTTAAAAAACTGGTTTACGTAGAAAATTATAGATCGATGATTTTGAATAAAGTTTCGGGGATTTAGTGAAAATCCCAATTACAATTTATGCTTTGTTTAATTTTATCCGCCAAGAAAGTCCCTATTATTTACCATTTTATTTGGAAAAAAATATTGGATTATGCGAAAATCCCATTTCTTAAAATATATAAATTATTCTATTGTTAGGTGGCCCGAAAGTTTTATTGCTTTCAGATTTTGTTGATTTGGGGATTTAACTTATGGGTTTTGGTTTTTAAATTGTGATATTGGATATTTCGAGATTGAGGTCTTTAGTACAAGTTCTGTGTTTCTTTTTTTCTTTGATGATAGCCAGGTGCACTTTTTCCGCAAAACCTTCTCCAATATCCCATTTTGCAGCGTGAAGCAAATCATTTTCAAAAGTTCTACGAATTGTGAATTTCCGGATTAAGATTTTAAAATAGGAGAATTTTAATTTGTGGGAATTTATGATACAGAGATGTTTTTTGTTTACGAAACTACTTCAATATCCCACTTTTGTTGTGAAAAATGTTTCCATTTTCCCATTAAATTATCAAGTTATTTTTCATTTTTTTTCATTTCAGCTGGTCTTCGTGGTGCTGCGAATATATGCAACATATGTTTTCTCATCTTTCCAAGTCCAACTGAACTCGAACTTCACATTCGAACTCATAATACCAAAGAGGATAACTTCAAGTGCTCCATCTGTGATAAAGGCTGTGCAACAAAAGTAAGTACATTTTTTTTTAAATTTTTTGTTTATAAATATTTAACAACATAAAAATTAATTACTTGAGAGTTGCGGAATAAAAATATATAAATAAAAATAAAAAATAACATCAAAAACTTGTTGATATACAAAGCACATACGCATGTAGCATGTCAATCAATTGTTTGTTGTTGTTGTTGTAGTTGTAGTTGATTCGCTTGCTGCCATCATTGTGATGCTTGCCGCCTGGCCTCGCCTGGCCGCCTGGCCCTTCCCAAGGGATGTCTAATTAATCCTGAATGGAATTTACTTGTTGCCCATATAATCTAGTTGTCTTTTCTATCTTTTCTCTTATAAATATACGTTCATATATTCAAGTATAGTACCGCATCTATAGTGCGTTATATTATTTTTTGAAATTACTCTATGTGAGTTAAAGTATTGTATTAATTAAAATTGTCGGCATTATTTTGTGTGAGGCCATAAAAGGCAACCATTTTGCACCATGTACCAACAAATTATGAGCTCAGATTATTAATTACCAGAAAGAATAAGAGGACCAAATTGATGGTCTCTAAAGAGTGTGAAGGGGGCTTAAGTTGGGTGTAAGTGATGCCACTTTTTAATAAATTCCACTAAGGTTCAAAATAACAACTCTGTTCAAAGTTGTTCTTTAGAACTCCCTATACATTAGCTTGTCTTATGATGTTTCGAATATTACTCAAACCTTATAAGAGATAAATATTACTCCAGAAATCGATTGTATTCGAAGCAATTTGAAGAACAAGGGTAGAAATGGATTCCAGCATCAGTGGAATAGTCTTGGGTGTAGTACTCGTATATTTCAAACTGCAACTTTAACTCCTCACATTTGTAAAGGTAGGAATAGACACTTACCAAACCACATTGCTATAATTTCTATATAGTGGCACCCACCATAAGCACTCAAACAAACTTAACACAGCCTCCTTGTTTGGATGGCTTTGGATACGTTGCTCCTGCGGGACCAAAACATAACCAACCACTTTACCAGAATTGTAACAATAATTATTGTGAATTCCCTGTTGATTGAGTAACTTGTATACGTATATGATGCTTGCCTTGATGGACGTGATTAGTAAGGCCGTTAATTAAAAATGTATTCCACGGGGGCATTGGATTTTCAAGAACTTCACTTTGGTATTTTTCAACAAGATTATACATTATATACGAGTAGGTATGTGAAAAATACTGAATAGTGAAATAGTGTTTAGTATAATAATATTTTATAAAGTTGGAGTGTTGAAGTTGATTTCAAAAATAATTATATATATATTTTTTCTTACATTTACAATTACATTGTATATTATTGAAGAGGCGTAATAGAGCCTTATTGATGCGTTAACAGGTTATTTGAAATTTACAGAATTTAGCTGAAGTGAACAAAAACATTAAAGTCAATGTTGGAAGTTCTTTAAATTTCTTACATTTAAAGATCAGCAAAACATGCGTGTTGTTTTCGTAAGAGTTGTTTGGTGTAATTTCTGGTATTAAGTTGTTCAAGTGCGCATTTCTGAACTTGGCAATGATATGATGGAAGAATTTTGATTTTGTTAGATTGAAGATATGAATTTTTGTATAGTAGATGGGAGACATCAGAGAAATATTTAGTTCTAGCCATGACAAGTTTATTATTTATATTGAAGTTGAAGTATAAAAAAAAAACTAGTCTGATTTAATTGCTGAAGACTGAGTCAATTCGTAGAACATTGATGTTGCTGTTGTGTTGGGAATTAATTTTATGAGTAATTATCTTATCAAGTTATGAAAGAAGTCTCAAAATGCAAAGTAAACAATTTACCTCAATCAATGAATTGAATCAGTTCTATCATCCTTATAACGAGAAGGGATTGAAAGATTTGTATTTATAATTAGATTCAATGAAGAACAATGAGAGATATGCTGAATTAAATTACTCCAGGCATTTTTCCTGTGTGTTTTATACTTATCTTTTCATACTTCGATTGGAGAGATATAGTTAGCTTTAATACTTATTAAAAATTAACAAAATGGATGAACATAGGCCTATTTCGGAAGAAAACAATAACTTCCAAAAACTGTTATGCATACAAAATAGTTATTTTCAAAAATGAATGTTCTCAAAAAATACATGCTAGTCATTTAAAACCTGGTGCAATCGACGAGATTTAAATCTAATTTTTTGTTTTAAAAGGTTTAAAAACGAAACAACTGCATTACAAAAAAAAAATTATTTAAAAAATCAATTTTAAGAAACAACAAATTGAAGTCCTCGGGATTTTGTAAAAGAGTTGCCAGAACAATTATAAAATGATTTTCAATTTAAAGCGACTTTTTCCACTTAAAATCTTAAACTTAAAATAAAATAAATAAATTAGGTGGCACAACAGTCCCTTGAGAACTAGGGCCTATTGACTTGCAACTCTCAACCATTCCTGTGTGCGAGTACTGTTATCAAGGCTGGAGGGGACCTACAGTTTTAAGCGGAATCTGTACGGCTAATTTTAGTAAACCACTTTTTATGACAAGAATTACTCTTAGAGGATTTGTCAACTCCTCGAAAGAGGCAGTACCCGTGCAAAAAAAAAAACTTTAGATGAGACGTGCAGGGATTGAAGACCTCTGGCATGACAGTCCAACGCACTAACCATCATGTCACGGGTATACAATTCAAATTCTGAAAAAAGAGCCTAAAATTGAATTGAATTTTTTCTATATCGTTTTAAATCTTTCTCACAGAGAGGGGCCCAAAACTTTTTAAAAAAAGGTGTTTCGAGCTAACTTTACATATTTGTTTTAAGAAAATCAAATATTTGGGCATATTTTTATTTAAGTTTTTAATAAATCAAGATCTTTTTTTATAGAGCCGGGTTGAGGGTTTTTGTAGCCATTAAAAATTCGTCGGAGCAAAAATTATTTCTTTTCAATTAGTTTTTTCCTATCGGAAAAGAATGAAAAAGTAAGACACGGAAGAACATATACTCGTCAAATTTAACAATAATTGTCTTACACTCAAGTTCTACCGATTGTTGTAAAATTAACAAACCCGAAACATATTAAAATTATAATTTATGATGATATAGGTTGGCGGAACAATGATCCGCAAAATTAAACAAAACAAAATATGAAAACGAAACGATTAAAATAATTCGCAATAGGCAGCCGGCGCGCACGAGCGGATACCTATTTCTTATTGTAAACAATTGTAAGTAGTAAATGTCAGATTCCAAAAAGGTTGGTTTGTTAATTCTACCACCGACAGCAAATACAGTGCTGTCACCCAGTAGCTCAGTTTGGGGGTGGGTTTGGTAAAATGTAGATTTTATTAATCGAACTCGATTAATAAAATCGAAATTAATTATAAACCTAATAAAAGATACTACACAGGGGCGTAGCAAAAAAAATAATAAAAATGGGCGCCAGGAAGTATTATGGTACTTACCATCACCATTCAAGAAGAAAATAATAAAAGCGGAAACTTACTTCCCAATTGAAATAAAATTCAAAAGTAATTTTTCACTAAGAAAAGGTTGAGATATTTTATTTTGTATCTGGGAAACCTTTATAAATATAGGTAGAAAACCCAGAATTTTTTCCAACAAGATATTGTACAATTTAAAAGCGAAACAATGAACAAAAAAAAAAAGAGAACAATTGGTTGTGCACAAAGGACACAAAGAAAGGTCACCTTGGGGAAAGTTCTCGAAGAACAAAGGAACAAAGTTCGCGGGTCCCGCAATCTCGGGAGACAAAAGAAACGACCGAAAGTCTAACAGGTTAAATTTTGGCTCTTTATAGCCAACCACAAATTACCAGAAATATTAACGCACAAAAACTCACTCGAAAGAAATAAAAAAAATATACTTAGCTTCTTTCTGTTTGCCAAAAATAGATCCTGCCTCTCCTTTTTCTCTCTTCTTAAAAAAAAGAAACGCCTTCCTCACAAATTGTATGATTTTCTTAATAAATTTTTAATATTTTTATCACCCAACGCACTAACACGATTTTTCTTTTCCGTTTTTTTTTCTCCTCAAAAATTCTTCACTAATTTTACTCTTTTTTAAACCTCACTCTGCTTAGCTTCTTTCAAAAGTGCCATCTTCATGGCGAACTTCCCTCATCCAAGAGGCCACGACAATTATGCCATCCTACTCTGACCTTTTGTTATGATCTGGTTTTCTCTTTCGGTCTAACTGCGACACCCGGCTTTTTCGCTGGGGTGCATGCCGATTTCAAAAACCAGTCAACCTTTGTGGTCTTTTTCACATTGGTGATTTGAACACCAACCTTGGCTTAATGGACGAGTTCAGTTCTTATCCGTCAAATCCAATTGGTCTAAAAAGTAAACGAAAAATTTTTGAGAGTTCGCGAGTAAACTCCCCAGCCCAAACCGGCCCAGTTTAATAACTTGAGGAAAGCGTTCTTGTTGTTAGGAATCTTGGAATTGCTCAACCAAGATTGAGATGCAGGGTCCGATAGTTTTAAATTTAGACTCTAAACCCTTAGACTTCCGTGCAGATAATTTTAAGGGAAGGGAAAACACATCGCAAGGTGACCTTACTTAGTATTCCGACACTTTAGGGTGGGCATTAAGCCATACTAATTTTAGGGTGGTGTGCCAATTAGATAAAGGATGCACACTATCGTTTTCTCCTTGTGTGGACCACCTGTCACCCACTCATTAAGCCGTCTTTGTGACTCCTCCGTCACACAATTATGCATTTTGTGACCGCCCGTCACAAATTTCAAAAGTTAATGAAGATGTGGACCTCCTGTCACACAACTCCGCATTACCACTGAAACCTATTTTGTTTGCTTTTCCAAAATACAATAAGAGCAGGACACTGACTGATGGAAATCAGGATTCTACTGAACTCTTAAAATATTTTGGAGCCGCAACGAAGAAAGGAAGGTTAAAAAAAGGAAAAAGGATATGAGATAGGCTAGTGAAACTTGTTGTGGTAAATTTTACCGCAACACGATTAAGTTAAGATTGGTATTGTCATTGTTGGATGTGTGAATAATTTGTATAGGTCCAAAAAGTTGGCTAGAAAACATATTGGCCAAGTTATAAAAAAAAAAAACAAAATGTGTGCTTAATTTATGACAAGAACTAAAAGGATAAAATAAGTTCAAAATTTTGATTTTTTATGATGAAAATTACTTCATGAAGCCTAAAATTAAAGTCCAGTTTTTGGTTTTCGCAAAGGAATATGATCAATATATATGATCTTGGCTTTCAAAGAGTTGCCATTAGTAAAAATAATCATGAACCACACTTCTTTTCCAATTTTCAATAACTTGATTGTCAACACAAGTTGGACCCATTTCATCACACAATTGTAAAATTCGTAAATTTTTGTTGATTTTTCTACAAATCTATTATAATCGTCAATAATAATATAACTATCATTGTATTTCATTTTATAATAATTATATTTGTTATAGTTTTAATACATTTTATCTCAAAAATTGAATTTTATTAAACATCTCCACTTTATTTTATTTAATTCTGCTTATTTTGAATAAACAAATATTAACTTCCCATAGGAAGTTTTTGTAATCGGTCTGATTTGTCGAATTGAAATTTTTGACATTTCTCAATGTTTCAAGGTCCCTAGAGTCGAAATAAATTTTTGGTTTGTAAGTAAATTTTGTTATACAGATAATAACGCAGAAAGATGCAGAAAGGACTCTCAACAAAATTCAAAGGGTGGTTTTTTTACCATCGTAATTTAAAAAAGAGGCTGGGATGCGACCCACACTGATAACTTCCCATCCCGTCTGTCGATTTGTCTTGCTTAAAAGTTTGTCTATATGTATCAATTTTTACCAAATTTGCGTACTATTTTTTTGTAGATTTTATTTTTTTATGAAAAAACGTACTGTTGGAATTTTATAAAAAAATTACTGAATATCGAAAAAAATATTTTCTGTAAAATAAAATAAGTTTTAAGCCAATATTTTTAATCTTTGAAAAGCTATTTGAGTCGAAAGTAAATTTTAACCAAGTTTTAGTATTGTTTTTTTTTAGCTTTTTATTTTTTGTAAAACAAACTGTCAATTCGATTGTTCTCAAAATTTTATCGAATGTTGAAAACAATATTTTTTATAAGATAAAATTAGTTTGAAACCAATGTCTTAAATTTTAGAAAAGATATTTACGTCGAAAAACAATTTTTACCAACTTTTATACATTTTGGTGTTAGATTTTTATTCTTTGTAAAAAAACTGTCACTTCGATTTTTCTCAAAATGTTTCCTTATGTTGCAAACAATATTTCTTATAAGTTAAAATTAAATAGAAGCCATTATCTCAAATTTTTGAAAAGATATTTGAGTCGAAAATCCATTTTTAACAAATTTTGTTAAATTTTTTTTTGTGTTTTTAATTTTTTGTAAAAAAAACTGTCAATTCGATTTTTTTTCAAAATTTTACTGAATGTTGACAACAATATTTTTTGAAAGATAAAAGTAGATCAAAGTTAATATCTCAAAGTTTTGAAAAGATATTTGAGTCGAAAATCAATTTTTACCAACTTTTATTCATTTTTTTGTTTAGGTTTTTATTTTTTCTTAAAAAACTGTCGATTCGAATTTTCTCAACATTTTTCAGAATGTTGAAAACAATATTTCTTATAAGATAAAATAAGTTTGAAGCCTTAATCTCAAGTTTTTGAAAAGATATTTGAGTCGAAAATCCATTTTTACCAAATTAAAATTTTTTTTTCGGTTTTTAATATTTTGTAAGAAAATTGTCAATTAGATTTTTCCCAAAATTTTATCAGATGTTAAAAATGTTATTCTTCGTTGCACAAAATTGTTTTGGAGATGAAATCATATTTAAGTCGTAAAATTTTCGAGGTGACACATTTTTTTTTCAGTTTTTTTGATTTATAAAAAAAACCGTTAATTCTATTTTTTTTCCTAAAATATAATTGTTTTGTATCACGTTACAATATATAATATATAATTTAATTCAAGTCTCTAGCGTCATTGGTTCACGAGATAATAAGGTTTGACCAAAATATTCACCTTTTTTTTAAACTGCTATGGTAAAAAAAAACCACCCACGTAATTTTCTTGAGATCCTTTTCTGCATCTTTCTGCCTTATTATCTGTATAACAAAATTTATTTGAAGTCGATATCTTTTCTGGTTCTTGAGCTATGGACGACGAAAAAAATTCGCAAACGTACGGACGTACGCACGCACAGACATCTTTCTAAAAATCTTTTATTTCGACTCTAGGGACCTTGAAACGTCGAGAAATGTCAAAATTTTCATTTCGACAAATCGGACCCATTAAAATAACTTCCTATGTGAAGTTAAAAAAAAGTGAACATTTTGGTTAACCCAAAATACTCAAGAACTAATAATGCTAGCGACTTGAATTAAATTGTATATTATTTATTATGACGTGATACCAAACGTGTATATTTTTGGAAAAAAATCCAACTAAAGTTTTTTTTATAAATAAAAAAAAACTGGAAAAATATATTTGTCACCTCGAAAATTGTACGAACAACAAATTATTTAATCTCCAAAATAATTTTATACAACGAAGAATTACGTTCTTGTCATCTGGTCAAATTTTGAAGAAAAAGAAATTACTATAACTAAAAGTTGGTAAAAATTGATTTTCGACTCAAAATTCTTTTAAAAATTTGAGATTATAGCTTCTAACAACTTTTTTCTTATAAGACATATTATTTTCGACATTCAATTAAATTTTAAGAAAAATCAAATTGTTATTTTTTAAACCTAGAAAAAACCAATACTAAAACAGTGTAAAAATTTACTTTTCAAAAATATTGGCTTCAAACTAATTTTATCTCACAGAAAATATTGTTTTTGATATTCAGTAATTTTTTTTATAAAAATCTAACAGTCAGTTTTTTTTATAAAAAATAAAGACTACAAAAAATAGTAAGCAAATGCTACTAAAATTGGTAAAAATTGGTTTTCGACTAAGAATCTCATTAACAAAAATAGTTTTTAACTAGTTCATCATATGCAAATTATTGTTGGTAATTTTTAAAAATTTAAGAATAACTCAACTGACAACTTTTTTAACAAAACACGAAAACCTGCAAGACAAATCGGCCGATGGGATGGGAAGTTATCAGTTTGGGTCGGATCCCAGCCTCTTTTTTAATTTTAGTTTTATAATTTAATCTAATTTTTTTTCATTATGTTTGTTATATTTTGTATACATTTTATTTGCCATATAATTTATTTTATTTCATTTCATTTTGCTTATTTTAAATAAACAAATATTTTTCTAGGTTTACAAATTGTACTCTTTAACATTTTCCAACGTTTTTATTTGATGAGTAAATTCAAAGTCGGACTAATACTAATTTTTGCCCGAGCATAAATACCAAAACCTTAGAATTTTTCAAAATTATTCTATTGCTTAAAAATACAAAATTATTCATATAAATACTTTGCCTATTGTCGTCATACAATCAAAATTAAAAATCACAGAAAATTTCGCACATTAAATACTTTTCATTCCGCAATATTATTTTCCATTTAAATTTCGATTAAGATCCGCCGCATTGTCGTCTGTCTGCAATCTTAAAAACATAAAAATAAAATCTGCAATAAGAACATACTTATGCACATTTATACCTTCTCTAATATCTATAGAACCAAATTTATATGAGAAACAAAAAATACAATAAAGCGTTTTTCATCTGCAAGATGCATATGCGATGCGGCGACATCCTTGTGCGGAATAACCCGCGCTGGCCACCCCATTAGCACCACCAACTACCCTTTCCCCCCAATGAATAAAACAACAACTGGACTTGGCAATGCCCCCCCACCACACCGCATCATTCCATTTCATATAAATACGATATTATATTTTTTGATGTATTGTTAATGCCGTCTACAATATGAAATATCCCATCATCTCTGGTATCTATGACTAATGACAATGTTCATTATTTTCAAGTCAAAATATAACACAAAACACCCAACAACAAATAAAAGTGATAGAAGAGATTCTTTGGAAATGATCCAAATTCTTTGTGTTGCGCAGACACAATTCATTCCAACGACCGACCGAAGCCTGAAGACCGATGACGACGAGGACGGGGATGGCACATGGCACTGCTATAAGCCCCCACCAGTTTGGCATTTTTTTTTGTCTTGTTTGGAACTTGGGAGATTTGTACCTACATCTGCAGCGCATTGTTTAAGCCTAAATGTCCTAGCAGTGATATTCGCCACTACACTTCTATGGAGACTACGGCCGGCGGCGGCGCGGCGGTGGTATTACACATAATTCACTTGTTGGAATATAACTGCAACCGATCCAAATCGGAGTGGGGAGTAGGTTTGGGCTAGGGAGACAAATCATATTGTTATAATGGGATTTTGAATCTTTTGTAGAGCGTGCGTGTGTCTAGAGTGTCTGCTGTGAATTTTGCGTGCGTGCGTCGTCGGGTGGGCTGTGGGCCTAACTCGACTTGCGACGCATATATTCGATAGAAATTTTTAATGAATCGAAAATTTTAAATAATTACCAAGATCACAATGCGTGCAGACAATGTTTTATGACATTTTAGGATTTACATCACAGAACAGAATAGAAAAGAACATGAACTGCATGTTTTAGGATTAGTGTTGGATCTATCGGCAGCGGCGGCGGCGGTGGTGGTAGATGGTACATGTACCGTTCAATCTAGATTTTGGCTTTTTAAGTTATGGTATCACGTCATGCTGTTTGCCGGACAGATATAGATTTGCACTTGTATGAAATTAATTTAATTTCTTTAAACAAATTTTCAACAATGAGTATCGAAAATCTTCCAATTTCTGAAAAATATCCCAAATGATGAAAGAATGTTGTGTATTTTGAGTTGATTTGAAAAAGTGTTAATTATTCGTCAACTAGTTTTTAAAAAACAATTTTTGATCCAAAATTTTCCCATATAGAATTCAAGTCTCACTTTTTAATTTCAATACTATGTCAATTTGAATTACAGGGTTTTCTGTCAAAAAATCTGTCCGTTTTAGGACCAGGTCATGTCATTCTACAATACCCGATAGAACTTTTACTCTAGATCTTAGAACTCTGCAACATAAGTTTCATCTCGGTATCAGCTTCACATAATCGAGTCTCTTTTCAATCTGTTTCCTTTTTCGTGGAAAACGAATTTGCACTTCTGCTGTTTGTGATTTTTAAGACGACAAAATTAGTGAACTTTTTAAAAGTTTCTTAATACATCGATATTGGACCATTTTTTTACTGGAAATTAAGTTATTTTATCTGTCTCTTATAAATAATTCTCGCCTTGGTCTTACTTTTTGACAAATTACCATTTTGGAGAAACAAAAGATATAAACTTTTTCCCCTCTAATCATTCTCTAAATTTCAAATATTTGCCAAATTTCGTTTTCTTTTTGCAGGAGGAATTCCATCATCATATTTTGTCCCACAGATTGCGTCGAGATTCTGAGGATTCTATGCTTAATCAAAATTCAAATAATTTCCCACACGATGAGACTCACTTAGAAATGAGTCAAAAACCACCATCGGAAATATCCACCAATACCAATACCACAACCACCACTAACCACGATAATCAAATCCCATCATTATCTCCTACCGGACGAGATTCATCTTCAACTATGACCTCGGATAATAATAATGTAGGAGGTGATGCTGAACATTCACTGATGAAAATGCAACTCCGTAAGGAAATTTTCCAATGCGAGATGACAAAATTTCCTCCAATCAATAAATTTCCTTTTTAGTTTCTTCACTCCCCACTGAATCACATCACAGGCATCAATCATCGTCATCGGATTCATCACAATTCACACCCAATACTCTAATCAAACAACAAGAACTTCAACAAAACGCCCAAGAACCACCGGCGAACAATAAGCACTTTTGTACGGTTTGTCGAAGAAATTTCAGCTCTAGTTCGGCCCTGCAAATTCATATGAGAACTCACACTGGAGATAAGCCATTTCAGTGTAATGTCTGTCAGAAGGCTTTCACCACGAAAGGAAATCTGAAGGTGAGTTAGAAACAGAAAGCTTCTGATATCAGTGCATTATTTCGGAAAAATAATCTAATCGAAGAAATACCGGGGTAATTTCCACACAGATGACAAGTGTTTGTTGTTCTTTTCTGATTTAAGGTTCATATGGGTACTCATATGTGGACGAATCCAGCATCGAGACGAGGTCGTCGAATGTCATTGGAACTTCCGATGCATAGGCCTAATTTACCTCCATTAGGAACACATCAAGACTCTGAACTTATGTCGCGAAGACCAGAAATATTTTTCCCCTATTTACCACCATTCTTCAATGGTTTACAACCAAAGGTACACATTTCTTTCACACAGGGTTGATCTTAAAATAACTATTATATTTGCATATAGCCTGTTGATCTTCCACCTGGGTCATTCCCCGGTCTCCCACCACCCCCATTTCCGAATGGTAGTGGCCAGAAGTACTCCGATCTTATGGGATTTGCTCCATTCCTAGGTGCACCATACAATTTTCCACCATTACCGAACATGGATCGTCAACCTAGTAAATCACCATCCTTAGATGAGAAGAATTCAAGAAGTCCTCACCAAGAAAGTCCAACAAATCAGAATGGACCTTTATCACATCGTCATCAGCAGCAATTTAACAATCAACAACAACAACAACAATCTTTGTCATCGTCATCAATGAAAAAAAATTTCCATCATGATGAATTTGTCAAAGGCTGAAGTTAGAGAAAAATAAAAGAAAAACAATTAAAAAATGTATACCGATGATCAAAGATTAAAAAAACACACATATCCTTTATTTATATAAATAAAAAAAATATAAACAAAAATTAAAGATATCAAAGGATATCTTAGCAATACGTTGGCATTTATTGAAGGAATAAAACATGAATTGCATTAAGTTTTGTAAAAATTAAAATAAAATAAAAAAAGAAAATTTAAATTGAAATATAATAAAAATTAGACTATTAGTTTGTAGTGGTATTTATGCTGTATATGTATATTTAATCTAGGCTTTTAAGAACTAAAAATTAGAACTATGAATAAAGAAATATGAAAAATTAAAACTTAGCTTATTTTTTACTTTTGGTACATGGTTCAGAAGTTGTAATTTATATAAATGGAACTCTATAATCAGAGACAGTGTAAGTATAACTAAAATGGCAAATTTTTAGTTTTTGATTCCGAAAAATCTATATACAATTTTTTTTATATGAAACTGCTTGAATTTTTCCACAGAAACTAAGCTATGGGCAAAGAAATCAAATTGCTTGCACTGTTGTACTAAGGACTAAACAATTCCAGAATCCCTTGCATTTAGGTAATACATTAAAGAAATTTACGCAATAGAACTTAGCTTTTAATATCTACTGGAATATTTTTACTAATAGAACCTGAAATAAAGCCCCATATTTATATACGCTGAAAAACAATCGCAGCTTGGCTGTGCTCTAGAATTTAAGCTGGATTCAAGCCACTACGATCTAAAAATTTGCTTTTGTAGAATATAAATGCTAGAAAGCAACTACAAGATTTCGTACGCGCTAAACTCTTGCTAAAAGCTGTTGAAGTTTTGTTTAAGTACCAAATTTCTAGCTTCCATCCCATAAAAATACTTTTTAACGATTGACAAAACTACTAAGATACTAGAGCCTATCGACAAAAATGCAACTTCTTTTTATAACCGTTTAAATCTTCCTTTAATAATTCAACAGCTGATCTCTTTCTGCTGAATTTTTTTATCTGGAAGCAAACAGGCGAAGGTACTGAACTGTAACCACTGTATTGCAATGAAAACGAAATAATTTCAAAACTGTGTGTTAGATTTCAGTTGCTTTGGAGCATCCTAGACTTTATTTGCAAGACTACAAAAATCTGGCAAGTAAAATGCATTTTGCCTAAGTCTGAACTATTCGTAACCTACTCTTAAAGTCAAACTACTGGAATAAAGTGTTCACTTCTAGAAGTAAACATAACTGCTGCAACCAAATATCAACTATGTTACTTCTGGAACAAACAAACTTTATGTCTCTATAACTACTGGAATCCAGCTGCAAGAATCCAACACCAGATTCTGGATTCTGAAATCAAGTCGCTAGCTTCTAAATGCTAGTACCTTGCAATAACATCAGAACTACCCTTAGAAATATAACTGCTGGAATTGTGCCACTAAAATCTAGCGACAAGAACGGCTAAAAGAATTTTTAATCTCGATTCCTGTTAATTGGAACTGTTTCAGTCTTAGTGCAAGTAACTGCTAGAATCTTTCCATTTGAATTTATGATTACCTACCGCGTTAACCTAGCTACAAAAATATATCTGAAAGCAGATGCGTGAGAGAACTGGAAGAATTTTCTTAACTGCAAGCATGTTATCAGAACATACAGTCCAATTAAATAAGTAATAACATTTTTCAGAAGAAAATTCGACAGAGCTTAATTTTTGTGAGGAGTCCTAAAATAGTCAATAGAGTGTTATAGGAAAAACACATTTTAAAAGGGGAAGGAGAGTGCAGTTTTATCGGTCTTGGAAGTTGTTAAAAATGATTGAACCGCGAACAAGTCTGATGAGAGTGGTGGGATCTGAAACCAAGCGATTTTAACTTGCCATAGGAAGTTATTATAATGGGTTCGATTTGTCGAATTTAAAATTTTGACATTTATCGACGTTTCAAGGTCCCTAGAGTCGAAATAAAAGATTTTTAGAAAGATGTCTGTGCGTGCGTTTGTACGTACGTTCGCGACGTTTTTTTCGTCGTACATAGCTCGAACCAGAAGAGATATCGACTTGAAATAAATTTTGTTATACGGATAATAAGGCAGAAAAATGCAGAAAGGGCTCTCAAGAAAATTGCGTGGGTGGTTTTTTTACCATAGCAGTTTAAAAAACGGTGAACATTTTGGTTAACCCTAAATATCTCATGAACCAATGACGCTAGAGACTTGAATTAAATTTTATATTATATATTGTAACGTGATACAAAACAAGTGTATTTTTGAAAAAAAAAATCCAATTAACGGTTTTTTTATAAATCAAAAAAACTGAAAAAAAAAATTTGTAATCTCGAAAATTTTACGACTAAAATATGATTTCATCTCCAAAACAATTTTGTGCAACGAAGAATAATGTTTTCGACATCTGATAAAATTTTGAGAAAAATCTAATTGACATTTTTTTTTATAAAAAATAAAAACCTAAAAAAAAACATTATTACTGGTAAAAATTGAATTTCGACTCAAATATCTTATCAAAAACTTAAGATTAGGGCTTCAAACTTTTTTTATCTTATAAGAAATATTGTTTTCAATATTCTGAAAAATGTTGAGAAAAATCTAATTGACACTTTTTTTACAAAAAATAAAAACCCAAAAAAAAAATTAATAAAAGTTGGTAAAAATTGATTTTCGACTCGAATATCTGTTTTAAATTTTGAGATATTGGCTTTAAACTACTTTAGTCTTTCAAAATATATTGTTGTCAATATTCAGTAAATTTTTGAAAAAAAATCGAATTAACAGTTTTTTACAAAAAATTAAAAACCGAAAAAAATATTTAACAAAAATTGTTAAAAATTGATTTTTGACTCAAATATCTTTTCAAAA
The DNA here is from genome assembly GCA_920104205.1 of Eupeodes latifasciatus. NCBI lineage: Eukaryota > Metazoa > Arthropoda > Insecta > Diptera > Syrphidae > Eupeodes > Eupeodes latifasciatus. The sequence goes on along the minus strand of OV049925.1, from coordinate 119,495,847 downwards.
ATTTGAGATAATGGCTTCTAACTAATTTTAACTTATAAGAAATATTGTTTTCAACAATAGGAAAAATTTTGAGAAAAATCGAATTGAGAGTTTTTTACAAAATATAAAAACCTAAAAAAAAATGTGCAAAAGTTAGTAAAAATTGTTTTTCGACATAAATATCTTTTCAAAAATGTGAGACATTGGCTTCAAACTAATTTTATCTTTTAAGAAATATTGTTTTCAACATTCTATACAATTTTGAGAACAATCGAATTGACAGTTTTTTTTACAAAAAATAAAAACCTAAAAAAAAAACAATACTAAAACTTGTAAAAATTTACTTTCGACTCAAATAGCTTTTTAAAAATTACAAATATTGGCTTCAAACTTATTTTATTTCACAGAAAATATTGTTTTCGATATTCAGTAATTTTTTTATAAAAATCCAACAGTACGTTTTTTCATAAAAAAATAAAATCTACAAAAAAGTAGTACGCAAATTTGGTAAAAATTGATATATATAGACAAACTTTTTACCAAGACAAATCGACAGACGGGATGGGAAGTTATCTGTGTGGGTCGCATCCCAGCCTCTTTTTTTATTGTTATAGCCCTGAAAAAGTCCAAATCTTCCAAAGAAATTGGCTTAGCAATGGTTAAACTAAAAACCGAGTTGGCGTACTGAAATCGTTCGTACACCCTTATTACGAGAAGCGAATCCAACGTTCGACTGAAAGCGAACGTTTTTAAAATCACTCATCTCGTGAATACCATTATTTCAATATTCACTTCAAAAGCCAACTTTTTTGGAAAAAGAGGTGTTAACCCATTTGAACGTCGAAATTATTTTAATTTTGCTCTATATTTGATTTCTCAAACGTTCGCTTTAAGTCGAACGTTCGATTCGCTTCTCGTAATAAGGGCTTAAGTTTCAACACCCTCGTGCTTCCAACTATTTTCCTCCAAACCAGTTGTATAAAAATTTGCTTACAACATTTTCTTGTGCAGTAACAATTGAGCTGCAATGTGTGCTTTTTCTAAAAACAGTACTATTTTGGAGAAATTGGGATAAAATTGGATCTAATCCCCTCTCACACCCCTCTCCAATCCGAATATATGAACACTTTAATTAAGAACGTACAAATGAAGCTCTTCACCAAGTGAATATCTAAATAATTTTCTTAGAATCCAATACCTAAAGCCGATCATATATGATCTCGTGCTGCTGGAATTTCCCCCTTCTTTCCTTGTTCACCGAAAAAGCTGATTCACACCCCTACAACAGCACATTATTTATGTCAAATAAATATTTTCATTTTCAAACATTTTTTCTTTAATGACTCATGAATTCTTAAATTGTGTTAAATATCTTAATCGAAATTAAAACGATGTTTTTCTGTTTCAAAAATAAAAAAAAAATAAAAAAAGAACACATCACACAAAATTATCCAGAATATGGAATTCAAAGTATTTTCCAAATCATATAGCATTTCATATAGCCCAAAGCGTAACATTCAACAGATTTGTCATATAAACTGTGTACCACCCATATAAAGTTTTCAAAAACATAAAAAGAAACACCCAGACCAGACTTTCAATCTTGGCGTGTGCCTCAGCCTCAGCCTCTATCTGTTCTACAACTTCTGTTTCTGTTTCTCGTTAACAATATTCGAACAGATGCGTTCTACTAAATCGACAGAAAAAAAATGATATACAATTAAAAACCAAAGAAATTATTATTTCTAGACCGAGACATCTTTGTCTGGGCCGAATTAAAATTAAAATTAAAATCTGGAAAAATTGTTGAATATTTTTCTCTCTGGGGCATAAACTACGAGTATCTATAAAACAAAAATTATCTTGCAACACCACAGCATCTCTTCAACATCAAACAGTAAAATATTTTGACAGCAGGAGACCTTTTGATTCCTTGGTAGTTTCTCATTTTCCACATTATGCAATTTTCCCAAGAAATACAATTTATTTTGTCCTCAAGCATTAGAGAGATTGGAAGTCGTCATAATAAGTTATTGTGGATGGCCTGCGCCTTCTTCGTCTTCGCCGTCGACTAAAAGGGGTCGAGGCTGAGAAGAGTATAGCTATGATCGTCTTCATATCATATTATGAGACTTATGGTGGATCATGATTTTTAGTTTGGACGGTATTTTATAATTTTCATAAAGTGTCATATGGCAGTGGGATATGTATTTTTGCAGACGACAAAGTGCCAATTTGTTTCATGCTCGCAACTAAAAGAGAAGGGATTGTCAGACAGAGGCTAGACTATGGTGCAGTCGGTGTACAACATATTTCCAGACGGAACATATAAGTAAGTTCCCTTTGATAGCGGTGAGCTACATTAATATTTCTCATAATTCATCTAAATATAAGTAAAAACCTGTTAAAGGTGCCTATGCATGCTTGGGACCATAAAGCATTACTCTTGGTAAAATTTTTAAGATCTAGGGTTGTTTGAATGGAGCACTTTTTAGGTAAATGTTTTGTTTTATTTTGTCGTTAAAATAGAAAACTATTGCTGATAGTTTTATTTGTTGGTAAAACATTTCTAAAAATATGAAATCTATGTTTTTTTGACGTTTGAATATTTCAAAGTGTCAAAGTTTTAAAAAGAAACATTTTGACATATGAACGATGTTGATTTTCAAAACAAAATTAAAATTAAAGAAAAATGATAAATATAAAAATATTTGGTAATAGGTGTGACACACTTTCTTTCAAATTTGTAATACGTGCCTACCGAAACATTTGAAAAAACGATTTTTTGAATCACATGAAAGACAGAAAATATTCTATGAGCGGATCGGATTGCTGTATTTTAAAATACTGTATGGCAAACATTTTGTATGATACTGTATGGTCATAATACTGTAAGGTATTATACTGTACATTTAAAATACTGTGTCTAATAAAGGCTGTATTGTCAAAAAACTGTATATCATAATAATGTACAATACTGGAAGTTTTGACTGATTATTTAGTTTGGTTGAATTGTTTATGCAATTGTTGATTATGATAGGAACAATCGTGTTAAAGTTTGGGAGAGATACAAACAATTTAGAAGAAGAAAATGAGAAAGAGAAAATAAGAAGATACCATTTATTTTGTTTTTATTAATTCAAAGACTTATGCATTATCATAGGCACTTATGTTATTGTTCAAAGGAAGTATATTAGAAAATTATGCTAATACAAAATTATTATGATGTTTTCTATAAAAAAGTGTTCTGTTTTCAAAAATGCGGTATTTCAAAATGCTGTTAATAGGCTAAAAAATAAAAATAAAAAAAAATTGTTTTTCAGTCATACTTACAGCATATTAAAACACAGAATTCTGATATAAACAATTTTGAAATACAGAATTTTGAGATGCAGTATTGTGATCATACAGTATTTTGTACATACAGTTTTTTGAGATACAGTATTTTAAATGCAGTATTATGATCCATACAGTATTTTGCCCCCAATATTCTAAATGAAATAACTAATGCACGTGTTGTTTGGTGTGAACGTTACTGTATTTAGGATGTATTTAGGCTTTGGGAGATAAGACATACGTTTTTGAAAAAGTTTTCGAGATAAAGCAAACAAAATCTTAAAGTGTGTTCGTATATTGGTCTTTTTTTAAGTGTCATAAGAGTTTTATTCATAGACTTTGAAACATACAAAAAATTGAAAAAAAATTCTTGATTTAAAAAAAAAAAATGTATTAAAAAAATGCAAGAAGTTGGTAATAATTGTTATTAATGAAATCATTTTGAAGATGATTAAGGCATATTTACAGTAAAATTTGTTTCTTAATTAACTTTATGGTGTTGTCCACACTATAGAATCATTTCAGGAAAAATTGTTTAAAAAACGTTTCCCATTTGTTTCAAATACATATAAGAATCATTTCAGAAATGTTTTTTTTTTGTTTCTAAAACGTTTCAAAAAGGTTTCTTTGGTCTGAGCACTTCTTTGTAAACTTCGATAGTTTATTTCAGAAAAACTATTTGACGAATTAATTACTAAATTTCTGTAAGAACTCTTGACAGGATAAGATTGGAATTTCAGAAGATTTACAAAAATATTAAAAATATTACAAAAACCTATTTTTTTGTACTTTTTCAAAAAAAAGGAGAATTGTAAGCAAATATTTTTTCTCAAAAACTTATAAATCATTTAGAATTTTTAAGCATATTTTTCAATCTGATCGTACATCTTTTTTGTCGTCGTTATTTATTTTTGATTTTGGAGACCAAAGACTAAAATGAGTTAAACACTTTTCAGAATAAAACTGAATAAAGTTATTTGAGGCTACTATTTAGTGAACTTAAAATTTATTTTTGAGAATTTTTGACTGGTGATATTATTTAGAAACTACAGAGCAAAAAGATTCTTTCTTACGAACAGCTTTAATTGTTTTTGAAATAAAATGTTCCTAAATTTTGTATTTTTGCACATGTTATTTTTGTGTGTTGAAAGCGTAATTAGTTTAAAAGACATGAGAAAGTAATCAACTTTTCTTAAATAATAAGATAAAGTTCATAAATGATTGTATTTAAAATAAGATCCTGCGTATGAATATCGAGCATCATTTTTGATGTAATGATGTGGAGAAAATTAAGAAAACTAACCGAAAAACAAACATTGTACATTCGCTGTCTTGAAATATTGGCATATTTTGAAATATACAACCAATATATTCAAAATTATCTAAAATAGATATTTGATGTCTTTCATTTGTAAATCAGAAACAAAACTTTAAAAGAAATTCGATCTATTCCCGATGTAAACCAGTATAAAATAAAATAATTTCCTTGGAACTCTACTCTTAAATTTTAATTCAAAATACAATTTTTCTAGCTCGATAAAATTTTGCAGAATTCCTGCTTATTCTATTCGACTAAAATTGTATTATTATGCAATTTTCCAAAGAACTATAATTTATTTTGTCCTCAAGCATTACAGAGTTTGAAAGTCGTCATCATTTTTGAAGTATAAAAGTATAAAATTAGGGCTGATACTCATAAAATTAGTTTGTTTCGAGTCTTCTGCATCAAGGATGAGTAAGTATCACTATATATTTCGTACTAAAACTATTTGAATTTTTTTTTCTAACTATTGAAATGTGCTTCAAATCCGCCCCCTGCTTCCACACAAAAATTTTCCAAAACACTTAAACACCAATGAAAAATAAAAATAGTTCAATGCTGCATCTGCCATGTTATTTATGACGTGGGAGGCACGATGCTATATTTTAAATATATGAAGTTATGTTAGCGTAAAACCACACACTCTTGTCTAATAATTTTCCACATTAACGTTGCGTGTGTGCTTATGACACTTATGCGTAATTAAATAGCGGCGCTAATTTATCTGTGACGCAGACGATTAGATTCGCAGTAATTAAAAATCATCAAATCAATTTAGAAAAAAAAAAAAAAACTCAAAGCCATCATCGTCACCAAAAAAGTGAAACCTTTCGAGACAAAGAATATGTTTTGTCAAACGTGTCACATCGACTCGGCCACTCCAACTCCAACTCCACAGTCCACAACATGCGATAGCCCACCACAAAAATGTTTGCCCTTCCTTTGCGGCAAATTCCTATTGATTCATCCATCGACTCCTGCGCTAATTGTTTTATCGAGCTATTTGCTTCTATTAAACAAATAAAACAAACTAAGAGAAGCAAAAATGAAATCAAGTTTGAAGATTTGCGCTCCTCTTCGTCTTCACGAAAATGTAGGTAGGCAAGGCAGGTATAGCGTATAGATACTCCGCAGTCGTAGTCGTTAGCCGGCAGCAGTTTCAGCTTTAACTTCGGCTTCACTCTGGCTCTTGTCGGCAAGTTCATCTCTGGGTATATAACGTCATGGCCTTAGGGTGGTAGAGTTGCGGTGGCGGTGGTGGTGTCCAAGTCCAGGTCCAGGCCAACGAATATGTGCCCAGACCTCTGCTCCTCACATACTCCGTGTGTCGGATTGGTGAATATTTTGTTGTTGCTTCTCTAAGTCATGTGTGTTGTATATGTAACTACGGCGGTCGGCGGCAGCAGCAATATCTACTGAAAAGTAGAGGAGCCGATCTTTTTGCATGTAAATGCAGTCCGACCTTGCTGGCGCGACCCACCTGCGTTTTGCATTTTCATAGATCCCATGCGCACTCCACATAGATAGGTAGGTCTATCCAACAGTTTCCTCCTCCTACTTTAAAGTGTATAGCGAGACAGAGACTTGAGCTAGAGTTGGCATTTTTCGTTCGTCTGAAACACTCTCTGTTCGACTGGGATGCTGTCGTTGGCAGCGGCGTCGTCGTAGTCATTGGCTTTGGCATGCTGCCGTGTCTATATAGGAGCCTTCTTGGCATGCTGCTTCTGCTGCTGTTACTGCTGCTAGTGGTGGTGCTGTTGGCAATGGACAAGGGCACACACATCGGATAAGAGAAGCTCGCGATCTGTGGGAGCAATAGTCAATTTGCAGAGGCTGAATACTGTTTATTATGGTTCCCGATAGCGTCTTACAAATTTTTCCCATGTCTTAATTCATAAAGGAAGCTTGGCCGTTCGTCGGTCTATACGGTCTTGGAAAGACTCTGCTTCTCTATCTCACTTTAACTTAATATACAGCCTGTGTCTGTTTTTCTTTCTTCTTCTTTTTCTGAACTGTGTGATCAATCTATGCGAATTTGTGGCACTCTAAAATGTTAAAGCAACTCACCGACCGACCAAATGTACGTATTTTGGCATTGGACTTTGCCAATAGCTCGCTAAAGGTGGTGACTTTAAGGCTTTTATATACAAATATTGAAGATGGAAGATATCCATTAGATCCGACTTGGTTTATAAGACTTCATAGACTTTGTAAACGCAATTTTGGCATATAGGTTGTTTTTTAGTTGTTTTTGTTTGGAATTCTAATGCAATGCAATTTGTGGACGTCTAGAATTTGGAACCTGCAAGTGATGGAGGACGGTGATGGCGGTGATCGTCAATGGGATGCAGATTTAGCCTTGATGAAGGTTATTCTTAAGGTTCATTGCTAATTATTGAAAACCGCATAAAAACTTACTTTTGTGAAGGTCATAAATGTTCAATGAAAATAATTAATTGCAAATCACATGTGATTTAAACTTCTTAGCCCCAGGAAGGTTTTTCCAAAATGAAATTAAATTAAAATTTCTGCCATTTATGTACTTACATAACCAGCCTTTATGAAATTAAAAAAAAAATTGACAGCTGACAGTTCAGAGTGTTTTGATTTTTATCAAAATATGTGTATGGGGCACTGTTATTTTTTGTCTTAAAAAACGTCTTAAGGGAATTTGCTTAATAGGCTGTTGGGCTAGGACATACAGACGGACGAATTCGACGGATCCATTTTTCGGACTCATGTATTATAATTTTAATACTTGCCATAAAATAAGTGGTGTCAAAAAATTGCACGTAAGATTACAATATGTCACTCCTTTGTGAAGTTTAGAGTTCCCAACACTTTAAAAAAGTAAAAAAGAAATCTTTTTGCTGCCATGCTTGTTTTGTTTTTCTTACAGTTCAGAGTGTTTTGAAACCAGAGCATTGTTTGCAAGAAATCCGCTTATGAAAAAAACCCGGTTATACAAATCATGTTTCTTATAGTCAAATATTTGTTGGAAAATTAACTTTTTAACACTGGTTATGAAGAACGTACTTACTTACTTAAGGTGGCGCTACAGTCTTGTGAGAGCTAGGGCCTCACCCATCAAACTTCTCCAACTAGCTCGGTCCCTAGCTAGATGTCTCCAGTTTCGCGCTCTAAGTTGGGTGAGGTCACCTTCCACTTGTGCGCGCCACCTGATTCGCGGTCTTCCTCTACTGCGCTGTCCTGTGGGTGTGGATTCGAAGACTTTCCGGACCGGAGCATTGGTTTCCATGCGCTCTACGTGACCCAGCCATCTTAGTCGTTGGACTTTTACCCTTCTGGCTAAGTCTACGTCACTGTACAGCCCGTACAGCTCGTCGTTCCATATTCTCCTCTAATCCCCTTCTATGCATACGGAACCGTAGGTCACACGAAGAACTTTTCTCGCGAAACGACCCAAGGTGCATTCAACGGCTTTTGTCATAGTCCATGCTTCTGCACCGTATAGCAGGACGGGGATGATGAGGGTCTTATATGGGGACACTTTGGTCCCTCGAGAGAGGACTTTGCTACTTAATTGCTTTCTTAACCCAAAGAAACAGCGGTTAGCAAGAGTTATTCTTCGTTTGATCTTAGCGTTGGTGTTGTTTTCTGTGTTAATTGCGGAGCCTAGGTAGACAAAGTCTTTGACTACCTCAAAGTTACGTCTGTCGATGGTTACGTTTTGACTGAGACGTCTTTGTTGTAAGTCCTGTGAGTTATGAAAAACTTGCTTAAGTTAAAAATCCAAGTATTTGAACAGTTACCGTAGAAAAATCTCTCTTGAACACAATAACAAATTTGCTGAACGTTTTCATTTCTTCTTTATTTTTCATCGTCAAAAAAATTTAAAATTAAATCAAGCGGCTCTCCCTTTTAACCGGGTCTTACTGTGCTATTATAGAACAATTTTGTTGAAGTTAAACAGTGTTTCAAAACTTTTGACAGTTAACAAACTTCTTTCTCAGAAGACGATAAGTGCGTTTCGCATTAGCTTTAAAGCTTCAACAACTTCTCAATTATTTAGTTTTTAAGGGTTGCCAACATTACCAAAAAATGCTATTTTAAGGCAATTCAAAATCTGTAATGTGCTATTCCGATAACATTTCATTTTTTTTAACCACCACTAACTTCCAAGCACATCACTAGTATTATTTTTTTTTTGCTTCTCAAACCAATTTCTTTTTTTTTTGAGTTCTTGAAAAAAAAACACCGCAAACTAACATTTCACCTAACCCAATGCATTCTTTTTTAGTGTACATACGAGTACATAAGAATTTAGAAACAAGTGCAACGGTTAAATCGCGCGATTCTTATTAGTTAAGAGGGAGATGGGATCATTTTTGGCAAAATTAAAAATAGTTCAATGTCATGCACTCGACAGTTGGTTAAGAACTTTAAAAAGGGCAACATCGTGATTTGCTCCCGAAAATAAAACAAACAAAAACAATAATTGATAAATCCTCTGAGTATTTTTAAAGTTAAGGCAAGGTAAAAGAAAGGTAGTGAATCGTTTTGATTATTTTATAAATTTAAACAAAAAAAAAGAACAAACATTGTGCAAACATTTATTAGGCCGTATAGGTTTATTAAAAAAGAACCATCAATCGTTTTCCCTCTGAAAGAGAACAAAATAAAACCCTATTAAATCGAATTTAAAACAAAAAAAGCGGTATGTAAATTATAATTAGTGCATCTCTAGTTTTGTTTTCTAGGTGCCTTATATATTTTAAATAGGAGACACCATAGCTACGCTTCTAGGAACGGAACACAGATGCATCCAACTTCACCACCACCGTTAGAACCATTTCCATCTTCACTGGATTTACCCAAAGTTAAATACAGAAGAGGATAACGGAGATAAGAGGCAACTTCAAGATTTTTTTTTTGTTCAAATTCTCAAAATTCAAATTTATTTAAACCTATTTTACTCATTTTTATTAACTTCAAGATAACCTGTTTTTTATTTATCTTCAAGATTCAAATTTAAACCTTCTTTTTACTCAGTTAATTACCTTCAAATTTTCAAAATTTCCAAATTCAGATTTAATTTTTTTGTTATTTCAATTTCAATTAATTCTTCTTATAGTCAATATAATCAATAGTGTACAACGAAAAGAAAGAACATTTTTTTTGCCATAGTATTAAAAAAAAAACATTGTTAAGAAACAAGTATACATATGTAGGTACGAGTAGATGTATGTACAATGTACATATAGGTATATTCTTCCAGGCATTTTTTTTTCTTCGTTATTTTAATTTTTGTAAGCAAACGATTTTCTTGGGTAAGAGGCCTATTAGCTATAGGGAATTTGAAGTTTTTTCGAAAATATAAAATTTTATTTCGCGTTTTGAGTTTTTGCAAAATAATGCTTGTGAGATCATATAGCCGTCGCATTACCGTATACACAGTTTTCATAAACAATTCTTATGCATTACTACTTTTCTGGCTTTCTTCTCGTTTTTTTTGTAGAAATAAAAATATCTATGTATATCAATTTGTTTAAATATTTTTAAATATTAACCTAAGATCAAATGAAATTTTATTTAAACTTTAAATAGATAAAACAAAAATGAATTTTGAATACAATTTTATATGGTAGGATATACACCTCAAAAACAACAGTTTCGAATTGATTTATTTTGGCCAATCAATAACTCTTTTTTGGATGTGCATGGTTGGGAGGGGAATGTGAAGCCTTCACAACATCTTGGTTTCAGACTCATTCAAATGAATCCATACTAAATTTGTGTACCTTTTCTTTCCTCTTTTTTTTGCGAGCACATCTCTTTTGTATAGTTTGGTGAGACAGAGTAAAAATCCACCCCGCCGCCGGACTGAAGCGACCGTAGATTTAAAGTGCTCATGATGTCATGATACTCTGATATTGGGAAAACTAAATCTCACCCCAAACCAAACATAACAAATTTTGTATTAGTTTTAGTACATTTTTGTTACTGCTCAGTTTTGAATAGTAGATGTGATGTTGTACCAAAACGTGATTTTTCTATCATCCTACCACCCCCTTCCCCCCTAATACCTGAATGCCAAAGACCAATAATATTTTCGAAGAATATAGAAATGAAATTTTTTTTCAAAAATATTATTTATCTTTCTGCCATATGCGTAGTTTTTGTTTTGTTTTTAATATTCCTCAGCACAACTTGACCGTATTCTGCCGGTCTAATTACCATATGTTTCATCAAAATTTTGACACACACAAATATTTAATTTAATTTTTTCCCCCAAAATACGAAATTAATTATTTTGTAAAGATTGTCCTCCGTCTGTGCAAGCAAACTTATTAATTCGATCATTAAGATCACTTTCACATTGCGTTCAAAAATCGCATAAATAAAAGTCCCGAAATTTAATTTATGCATTTCACCGGCCAACTGAATGGACGCGATGGACGCAATGGACGTGACGGACGAACCGGACAGTCATGCCCCAACCGGCTATAGTGATGGTTAAAAATGTCACGTCATGCCTTGGCGACAATTAACTTATAAGAAAGATGATGCAGATGCAGAAAGTTGAGTGAAGCACTATTTTATTATTATTTATTTTGAATTGGCTTGAGTCCAAATGATGCCGAGCATCTTCTTCATAGTCAAGTGAAGTGAAGCATCAGTGAGAAATATTATCCTTCGTTTGATCGTCGCTTTTCGTCTTCGTCGCGTCGCGTCGTCGTCGCTTTTCTTCATCGTCATCGAGTCTAGGAGTCTGTGCTGCGATGTCGTTGAAAAGCAACCTTCAAAGTGTCAATTTGGTGTACCACCACGGTTGGTGAGTTGACACTCCATGAACAATATTTTCCTCACCTAGAGCTATTGGTCGGGTATTATAAGCTTGTTAGCTGAGACCTATGCTGATGCGGCGGTGGCGATGTCGGCCGATGGGATGAAGATTCTCCCTTTGGATCTTGGATGTGTCCCGGCAGTGCAGCGGGGTTCTATCTTGTCTGCCAATTCGGCACACAAATACACATATCAGCTATTCGGGATCACGAATGGCGGTCTACATCAGACGGCCGCATTGCACTTCAAGGAGATAGCAGATTATACGACCGACTAGGACACTCTTAACTCCTTGATGCTATATACGACGATGATCCGACGAAGATGATGATGATGATGATCTCCGCTTAGAGATTGGGCTATTGGAGTAAATGTCGTGACACAAGTGCAACGCTTTTCCGTTCTATTATATTGGGGGAATAGATTGGAGGCTCTTCTCACCACCTATAGGCTCTACGGGCATACTTATATACCTTGCCTACCTTTATAGATTTTCTCAAAAGACGTGATTGTCGTATCGTGGTTATATGTCGGTGGCGGTGCGGCGGCGGCTCTGCACTGTTGCCTGCAGTATACCTATTTAACGACGAAGTTTTGTCGTTTATATATTTGCGTTGTTGTTCTCCATTACTTTGCTGGCACTACGCTATAGTTTGCTCGTTGGGCTGTTCGCTTAGGCTAATCATCGTGAACACCTTTCGTGAAGCGTGCGATGAAAATTACTCAGAAAAAGTGAGAAAACAAGAACGTTTTTAACAAATCGCAAATTTTTCATTCTCTTCAGATCTCCCTCTAAGATGACAGATGAGCCGAAAGTGTTTTGCCATCGTCATCATCATCCAGTTTTTATTGTTGTTGTACTTAACTTTGTTAAAGTCAGTCTAAAGGATAAATTCTAGAATTTGAATTTGGAGCAATGTTACATGTCAAGTGATGTAGATCGTGAGGATTCTGACGAGTTGAATAGAATTGGAGCACCACAACTAGAGATGATGTTTGATTCTAAGATATATACTTATGGGTACGGTGGAGCGGCGGCGGCAGCGCGGCGGCGGCGAGAGGCTCGATGTATGTTGCAATAATGTTGCAAAAGACAGTGGCCAATTGTTAAGTTGTTGTAAGAATTTTGTTGCAGCATAGAATCGGGATAAATAGTTGTTTAACGTGTGACTTTGTTATCACGGTTTAAAAATGGGGTTTTGGGAACAGTATTTTGTCTCGATGGGTTTACCGCATAAGTTAACCTTTGAATATAAAATTGGTGTTTAGTTTTAAACTAGTTACCTTCAGATTTAATAGTGGTTAAACACAATTAACACGAAGGTGAAACTACAACTGCAGCCACAATTGCTGTCAATATAATTCGTTTGGATGAACACAGCCTTAGAAGGAAATGTTGGAAAATCTTTTAATAAAAAGTTAAAATAATATTTATTTGTTTAGTTTTTAGAAAATGTAGAATATTTGTATAGTATCTTTTACAAACATTCTTTTTTTACTTAGTCCTATTCGTCAGCTGTCAAATTGATATTATTTTAGGGTTGCCAGGAGTTAGAGTTTTTTTAAACTTCAAAATTTTCAGAAGGTAGTTAGCTTATGCAAGCTTCAAACTACGATCAGAACCTCATCGTAAGTGCATGTGTTAGTTGTTAGTAAAAAAATAATACAATTAAAGCCTAACACACACATTATTAACATTTAACATGAATTAATACAGAACAAAAACAAAATAAAAAAGAGGCTGGGATGCGACCCACACTGACAACTTCATATCCCGTCTTTCGATTTGTCTTGCTTAAAAGTTTGTCTATATTTAACAATTATTACCAAATTTGCGTACTATTTTTTGTAGATTTTATTTTTTTTATAAAAAACGGACTGTTGGATTTTTATAAAAAAATTACTGAATATCGAAAACAATATTTTGTGTGAAATAAAATAAGTTTGAAGCCAATATTTGTAACTTTTGAAAAGCTATTTGAGTCGAAAGTAAATTTTTACCAAGTTTTAGTATTGTTTTTTTTTTAGGTTTTTATTTTTTGTAAAAAAAACTATCTATTCGATTTTTCTCAAAATTTTATAGAATTTTGAAAACAATATTTCTCAAAAGATAAAATTAGTTTGAAGCCAATGTCTAAAATTTTTGAAAAGATATTTACGTCGAAAAACAATTTTTACCAACTTTTATAAATTTTTTTCGGTTTTTATATTTTGTAAAAAAACTGTCAATTCGATTTTTCTCCAAAATTTTCCTATTGTTGAAAACAATATTTCTTATAAGTTAAAATTAGTTAGAAGCCCTTATCTCAAATTTTTGAAAAGATATTTAATTCAAAAATCAATTTTTAACAATTTTTGTTAAATTTTTTTTCGGTTTTTATTTTTTTGTAAAAAAACTGTCAATTCGATTTTTTCAAAATTTTACAGAATGTTGACAAAAATATTTTTTGAAAGATTAAATTAGTTTAAAGCCAATATCTCAAAGTTTTGAAAAGATATTTGAGTCGAAATTCAATTTTTACCAACTTTGAGTAATGTTTTTTTTAGGTTTTTATTTTTTATAAAAAAAACTGTCAATTAGATTTTTCTCAAAATTTTATCAAAAATGTCAAAAACATTATTCTTCGTTGCACAAAATTGTTTTGGAGATGAAATCATATTTTAGTCGTAAAATTTTCGAGATGACAATTTTTTTTTTTCAGTTTTTTAGATTTATAGAAAAAAATCGTTAATTGGATTTTTTTCCAAAAATATAATTGTATTGTATCACGATATAATATATAATATAAAATTTAATTTAAGTCTCTAGCGTCATTGGTTTATGAGATATTTAGGGTTAACAAAAATTTTCACCTTTTTTTAAACTGCTATGGTAAAAAAATCACCCACGAAATTTTCTTGAGAGCCCTTTCTCCATCGTTCCGCCTTATTATCTGTATAATAAAATTTATTTGAAGTCGATATCTCTTCTGGTTCTTGAGCTATGGACGATGAAAAAAACGTCGCGAACGTACACAAGCACACACAGACATCTTTCTAAAAATCTTTTATTTCGACTCTAGGGACCTTGAAACGTCGAGAAATGTCAAAATTTTCAATTTGTCAAATCGGACCCATTACAATAACTTCCTACGGGAAGTTAATAAAGACGTTTACGATAGTAAAGCACTGGTTCTAAACAATGATATTAATCCCACCTTATTTAAATTAAAATCTATTGATGACGACTTAAAGCTTAATTCTTCCCATAGTTAGTTCTATGGAAGTCAATATCTATAAAATCAAATGTACGCAGGTGATGAGTTCCACCTCGGTAATTCAAATGTACACAAGATAGCGAATAAGATGCATCACTTTCACCATTAATGAGTTGATTAAGAAATATTAAGTCATTATTAACACGCCTTTTATGGAGAGATTGTATTTGAAGAAGCAGAATACGATCTTCATAGGGAGGCAGATCATAAGGATCTTCCCAAGGAAGACCCTTAAGGGCAAAGCAATTGAAATTATGTTGAATTGATTCAATACGTTTTCTATGAATTTCGTAACAGAGAATCCATACCTGCGAAGCATATTCAAACATAACAATTGTACAAAGAAAGAGTAACATAGGGATCATTGAACTTCTATGCCCAGCGTTTTATAAAACTTAGCATAGAACTTGCTTTATTAAAAATAAAATTAATGTGATGTGTAAATTCTAAGTTGGAACAGAAATGAACACCTAACTAAATCTTTAAATAATTAGGACGTGACAGAGTTTTTGCTGTGATATACAATAATCAAATACACAACCGATTCGTTTTTTAGTAAAAGTTATCGTCTGGTATTTCAAAGGGTTAAGGTCAAGGCTATTAATTTTCCCACACCAAAATGTGAAACTATCAATGTGGGCTTGTAAAAGGATACGATCATGGGTGGACGTATCTTAAAAATGCTCATGTCATCAGCAAAAATGAGATGTTCACTTCAGCGTAGACATGACAATAAATCGTTAATAGACAGGATGAACAAAAACGGGCCAAGGTGGCTTCCCTGGGGAACACCAGATTGAGCCACAAAAGGTTCTGAATGACAATTTCTAAATTTTACCTCATAGGATGTGTTTTCAAGGTATGATTTGAGCTAATAAAAATGGTGAAAAACCAAGAGCTTTAAGTTTAAATAAAATAATTCCGTGGCTAAGTTGGTCAAAAGCTTTAGAAAAGTCAGTGTACACACAGTCAACTTCATAACCTTGTTGTAAAGCGTTTGAACATATGTTTGAGAATGTAAGGATATTTGTAACGGTTGATCTTTTTTTCACAAAACAATGTTGCTGTTGGCAAATGAGATTTTTACTAAAAAATGCTACACTTTCACAAACAACTTGTTCAAACAATTTAGGAATGCGAGAAAGCTTTGCAATGGACCTGTAGTTTATTATATCCGCCTTGTTACCTTTCTTGAAAATTGGTGTTAGAAATGACTTCTTCCATATACTGGGAAATTTGCCTGTTTTAAGAGAAAGTTTGAATAAGAACGTAAGGGGTTCAACTAAAGCATTGCTACACTTTTTTAATACTATCGGGGGAATACCATCGGGACCGGCTAAGCAGTTATCATTCAACACGGATAAGGGATCAAGGACCGTACTCTGTAGCACAGGGATGTGACTACAGCTAGTTTGCGAAAAGGAGTGAAGATTATGAAAATATACTTCATCAACTTCTTCAGGGCTATTAACAAATGACTCACGGAAATTTGTTGCGAAAGCGTTACGGATATCAACAGTTTTATCTAATGAAAGGTTCTTGTAAGTGAAGTAAACTGGAAAGCCATCTGATTTTTTCTTTAAGTTTAGAAGTTTCCAAAATTTTTTTAGGATTCTCTTTCAAAGAGGTGGCCATATCAGTAACATAACTTAACTAGCATATAAAATATTGGAAAGAGATTTAAATTCGTTAACGAGTTTAACATAAAAAGAGAAGTTGATTGGAGACAGAGTTTTGAGATAAGTTTTCCATGCCTTATTTCTTTTGTTACGCAGTAAATGCAATTCCTTCGTGCACCAAGGGTAACTAAAGTTTGTATTTCTTGATTTTTTTAAAGGTACATTTTTTCCAAACAAAAAATAAGGATCTTATAAAAATTTTAAACTGATTCGTCAATATTAGAAAATGCTGAATTATCAGCAATTCCAGAAATGGTGAAATCTTCAGACAACAACTGGAAATAAGCTCTTCTGAAATCAAAGCTATATAAGCAATCAAAGGAATTACTTTGTTCAGCAAGGTGATTACTTAAATCAAGAAAAATGTCCAAAGGGGTGAGATATTTATCAATATAAGTAATTTCTGATCGAGACTCTAGAACAAGATTACTAATAGCGTCAGAAGAAAATACTAAATCGAGAATTCGATTTTTTGAGTTTTTTATACAGCTTTTTTGCTGTATGTCAGTAAGAAGGATTTTATCGAGAAAATTTAGTTCCAAGTGTGAAGAAGAAAGTGAGGCTTCAAGGCAGAATTTGTCTTCAGATGGAATCCAGTCAATGTGTGGTAAGGTAAATTAAAAATCACTTAAAAGTAAAATATTGGTGTCAGAGCAGGACAAATTGATTAGAAAGTCTAATGCCAAGAAGAGTTCGCTATAAACAGACTCCAAAGTTTTTGGAGGAATGTAAACGTTTAAAATTAAAATGATCTTACTCTAAACCATTATCACACAGACCAGTCCAATTGATAGTTCAAATGGAAAAGATACAGAAGAAGAGAAATGTGTGTTTTTTACCGCTATGAGAACACCTCCACCTAAATCCTTTGCATTAAAAACATGACGATCGTTTCGTTTCTGTAAACTTCGAACTCTTGACTTAAAAGCTTAATGTCGGAAAAGCTTGAATTAAGCCAAGTTTCTATCAAAACGAATACGTCGTGTGGAAATGAGTTAAGAAAAATGTCAGCAGTCTTAGGGTTAGTAGAAGAACTCTTACATAATGCCTTAGACAGACTAATAGTTTGGGCTGATCGGTGTGGACTGGGCGTTAACCCACAGAAAACTGATTTAGTCCTATTTTCGAGGAGATACAAAATTCCATTTGTCAACCCTTCCCATATTTAAGGAATCCAATTAAAATTCTCAGACGAGGCTAAATACCTGGGTCTTGTCTTAGATAAAAAACTAAATTGGAAACGCAACGTACAGGAAAGAGTCAAAAAAGCTACTGTAGCTCTCTTTTCTTGCAAAAAAGTCATCGGTAATAAATGGGACTTACAACCCAGAATCACACATTGGCTATACACATCGGTAATCAGACCGATTTTAATGTACTTCCCAGATCTTTTTGGGAGGATAGGACATTCCTGGAAGATGAGTCAGTCCATTTCTATACAGATGGGTCAAAAACAAAAGAAGGGGTTGGTGGAGGTGTGTACTCTGAACGACTGAAATTAAGTCTCTCATTCCGCCTTCCCAATCATTGTAGCGTGTTCCAGGCGGAACTTTTGGCGATAAAAGAAGTCTTGTCCTGGCTTAAAGAAAACGTGATATCGACATCTGATATCCGTATTTTCTCAGATAGTCAGGCCGCTATTAAATCTCTGGATTCTGTCTCTACAAACTCTATATCAGTCCAGAACTGTCGATCATCTCTAATGGAGATGGCACAACAGTTTAATATTCACCTTTGCTGGGTGCCGGGCCATAGAGACATTCCAGGTAACTGTAAGGCAGATGAACTCGCCAGGAACGGTACAGTACAGCCCATCCTACCACGTTAGGCACGTACTGGCATACCAATCGCTACTTGTAAACTGTTGCTAATGCAAGACGCTGTGAGGAGGGCAGGCACCAGGTGGAACAACATCACCACGTGTCAAGCCACAAAAACATCTGGCCAACACTGGACTTAAAACGTTCAAGGTGCTTGCTCTCTCTAAGCAGATCGCATATAAGTTCGATAATAGGTGTCATAACCGGACACTGTCTAATAGGAAAGCACGCCACGAGATTAGGCGTATTCTCAAATGACTTTTGCAGAAGCTGTATGGACGAGGAAGAGGAAGAAACAGTTCTTCATCTTCTCTGCACATGCCCTGCTCTGGCTCGAAAACGCAAGAATTACCTAGGAGAATTCTTCTTTAACGATCTAAACGATCTAAATCATATCAGCATAATCAGCCTCTCACGTTTCGTAAGGGACTCAAACTGGTTCCATTGAGCTTAGGAGGAGGCCTCACGATTCATGTGGTATATCACAATGGGCCATTAAATTGGCCTAAGTGTGTCCGTTTACATCTTGGACAGCCACTATAACCTAACCTAACCTAACCTAGGGTTAGTTAGTTAGTTTAGAGAGATACACAAACAAAAAATAATAATTGATTTTCGGAAAATACTCGTGAATAAATGAACCCATAGAAATATGAACCCTTTTGTTATTCATTAGTTTATTAGAAACTGTTACAATGATTCGAAAAATTTTATAAGTGTTATCTTTAGTAAATTTAACGCGCTTTTAGTAAAATCAATCTAATGACATGCCCACTTTTTCAAGCTTTTCTAGATTTGTGTATTAACTTAGAAGAGCTAGACAATTATTTTTAGTTATTTTTAAGAAAACTTACTTAGTTCGTCTCATAATCTTATTATAAAATTTTCAAAACTGTGACAATCGATAACAGGAGACCGTTGAAGGCGCAGCTGTCAAAAAGCAATCATTTTTTCAATCTACTTTGCCGAATCGTCATAATCTGTGGTAACTACCAACAAAAAATTGCAGAGAATAAAATTGTGTTAGCAAAATGGGTGCCCTAGTTTGGCAAGATTGAGCATGCCGTCACGTCTCGTCCTTCCTAAAGGTTTATTCGATCTGATATAAATTACACATAGTACAAAAATCTGAAAATTTAATGTTTTATTAGACCGAAGTCATTTTAAAATTATTGTATCATTTTGAAACTAAACATTTCATTAAAAAAAGGTAGGTTAGGTACTTGTCATATATTTTTAGGTACCTATCAAAAACTTCAGTTTTTCTATTTTTGTTCATAAAATACAATTATCACGAAAAACACGCTCTTTTTTTGAAAGGAGGAAAAAAAAGAAAAACCTATAAAATATTGTTTAATGGAGATCAGCAATGTTTTTCTCTGGAATTCAATATTTGCATGAAAACTTTTCGACTAGATAAACAAGCACTGATGTGTAGTATCTGTATATATTCTAGTCAAATAGGTAGTAGATGCGGTATAGTTGCATCACACTATAGTATGTATTCGCTAGGTCAACAAAGATGGAAACAGTGAATTTATTTTCCCAACAACCAAAGCTCGTAAATTTTCTAGCTCAACACAAAACAAAAATGAAATAAAAAATAAAACAAATATCTATCTAAAGCCTTTAAACCGGTCTCTAAGCCCTTTGCCAAATCCCGCCAAAAACAAAGCAAAAATAAAATCCTAAATGCACTCAATTCCATCGGGATAACATAAGTTACACTCAGCATCAACATTTATATAGTATAGAAGCGAGAGTTTAGAAATATAGTAATAGGAAACAGAGTGCAGTGTGTATACCTAGCTAAACGCAAAAGGAACACGTCCAGCATATAACTATGAGGCAACATAACACCACCGCCCTTCTAACTTTATTCATACACACGAGTAGTATGTACCAGAATATTCCTCTGGGATTGGGATCTGAGTTGGGGCAGCACTAGAACAATAATACAAAACATTACACAACCAAAAAGGTACACTTCGACTAAAAAACTTTAACAACAACAACAAAAAATGGAAAAAATATGCGCGCTACTGTTTGGACATTTCTGATGCCACCATCACCAATGCCGAGCTTCGACCATCGCAGATATAGTGAAATGCACTCCTACATTGTTTATGCCTGAATATTGCTGTAATATCTAAATGTCCTTCTTGCCAGACTTCGCATATAGGTTAGGCACCCCAGTTATAGTTGCAGTCTCACATATCCTGATCGGCTGCAGCTAGATTCGTATGCACTGCTCGCCCAATCCAATTGTGTTCTATCCAATTCTTCTACGAGCATAGACGAAACACAAAAAGCGCGTGTACCATTTTGCAATGTTTATTGCGGCGGTTGTGAAAATTAAGAGGCCATGTCATCTCCAGCTCTGGAACTGGTATTGGTACTGGCACTAGAACTGGCTGATATGGAGGAAGAGGAGTCCCATAGTTCGTTGTTTTGTTTGTATATGAAGCTGTAGCATGAAAGCCCCAGCGATGAATCCAACATTTGGCCAGAATGCGCATCATATAGACAGAGACACGCACTGTTTCGCAATTGTACTCATAGATAACCCAGCTAAACGCTTCCGTAGCCGAGCTGGCCGAATAGAGACTCTCTCTCTTTTCTAATTCTGTTTCTATTTCCAAAACAAGAAGTTTTCAAAGTTGGTTGATATTTCCAAACCTAATCGATGGACGGGAATTGTTGTTTGCATTTTGCTGCAAATCCCTCTTTGATCTAACCTGCCTATAGTTTTGTTCCTATATTCCTAACCTCCTGCTATCTTGCTCCTGCTTCGGCTTCTGCTTTTGTTGGAACTACTATAGCGCCTCGTCCGTCGTCGTCGTCGTCGTCGTCGTCGTCGTCGTCGTCGTCGTCATCATCATGTATGCGCACATTATTTCCTATTCCTATGCATTTGGGAAGCAAAAGCAAGAGTTTCTGTTTCTACTTTCTGCATATGGATATCGTGACATTCATTTGGAGAGGCAAACAATAGGGCACGATGTTGTTGTGCCGAAATTGTGGCATTTATGGAACACACGCACAATGTCCTTTTCAAATATAAAACGAACCTATAACCAAACCGAACTCCAAAACCAAACCGAACCGAACTGAATCGAACAACATGTCCGCTTTCCGCCTGCCGTTGGTATAGGAAATGAGTATACAAAAGGGATTCGTTTTGTTTAGGTACGAGTATCTAAATGAGGCAAATTTATTTCACGCCGATACTAAATCATACAACAGGGACTAGGACTATACTTTCCTATACTACTCCTGTATAGTGTCCATGTCGGTCGTTTTAGATTTTAGAATAGTGAACGACGACGATGGAACTATGGCAATGGCTATACCGCAAAAGCATAGGGAAATAATGATTTGGATTGGACTTTTAAATAGATATTCATTTGTTAAGCTGTAGTCAAAGTCGTATACTACCATGTTCCCCGGGAAGAGAGCGTTGTTTTTGTGGAAAATACATACGTTTTAATTTGTTTAGCAGAAGTACCTAAAATATATTTTTGGAATTTAAATGGTGTTGCAATAAACACCCACAAATCTCTTTCAAAAAGATTTAATATAAAACATCAACGTTCAAAGGATATCAAGAGGGCCTTTCGTTCAGCACATTATATTTTTAGTCATTTTTGTTATTCATTTACAGCTTGAAATAAGAAAAATAAATAAACTTTTGAAAAACGTTGAACATACAAATTATGTATGGTTTTTTCAGGATGCATTTTTGTCCGGTTTCAGATTTGAGGTAGATGGATCTTGTTGACGTACTATAATTCGTTTACAGAAATTGGTATCATCCATAAAGATTGTTTTTCGAATAATATAGGGTTTTTAAATTAGATAGATAGATAGATAGATAGATAGATAGGTAGATAGATAGATAGATAGATAGGTAGATAGATAGATAGATAGATAGATAGATAGATAGATAGATAGATAGATAGATAGATAGATAGATAGATAGATAGATAGATAGATAGATAGATAGATAGATAGATAGATAGATAGATAGATAGATAGATAGATAGATAGATAGATAGATAGATAGATAGATAGATAGATAGATAGATAGATAGATAGATAGATAGATAGATAGATAGATAGATAGATAGATAGATAGATAGATAGATAGATAGATAGATAGATAGATAGATAGATAGATAGATAGATAGATAGATAGATAGATAGATAGATAGATAGATAGATAGATAGATAGATAGATAGATAGATAGATAGATAGATAGATAGATAGATAGATAGATAGATAGATAGATAGATAGATAGATAGATAGATAGATAGATAGATAGATAGATAGATAGATAGATAGATAGATATATAGATAGATAGATAGATAGATAGATAGATAGATAGATAGATAGATAGATAGATAGATAGATAGATAGATAGATAGATAGATAGATAGATAGATAGACAGATAGATAGATAGATAGATAGATAGATAGATAGATAGATAGATAGATAGATAGATAGATAGATAGATAGATAGATAGAAAGATAGATAGATAGATAGATAGATAGATAGATAGATAGAAAGATAGATAGATAGATAGATAGATAGATAGATATATAGATAGATAGATAGATAGATAGATAGATAGATAGATAGATAGATAGATAGATAGATAGATAGATAGATAGATAGATAGATAGATAGATAGATAGATAGATAGATAGATAGATAGATAGATAGATAGATAGATAGATAGATAGATAGATAGATAGATAGATAGATAGATAGATAGATAGATAGATAGATAGATAGATAGATAGATAGATAGATAGATAGATAGATAGATAGATAGATAGATAGATAGATAGATAGATAGATAGATAGATAGATAGATAGATAGATAGATAGATAGATAGATAGATAGATAGATAGATAGATAGATAGATAGATAGATAGATAGATAGATAGATAGATAAATTAAATTGGCGCGGGTAGATTTTGGCGCCCCCTGGCAGCCATTTTGTTTTGGTGACATCTGTCAAATCTTTTTTTTATTATTCAGTTGTTTATGCCAAATCATCATGGCAAGTTACACGATTGAACAGCACGTTCAAATGATAAAACTTTATTATCAAAATGAATGTTCGTTAACGCAACCGTTAAGCGCATTGCGCCCATTTTACGGTAGACGTGGTGGGCCTTCACAGTCGACTCTTCAACGTTTGGTAGCCAAATTTGAGACGACCGACCGGTTCAGTAAACAATCAGCCAATACCCCTTACGTTCAAGGAACGCAAAATCTGCGGAGAACATTGCCGCGTTCCGTGGAAGTGTACAGCACAACCCAAGGCAGTCTATTCCTCCGTGCACAAGAACTCGGCCTTTCGCAGACTTCAACTTGGCCAATTTTTGGTCGAGACTTGGGCCTACACCTGTACAAGATCCAACTGACCCAGAAACTCAAAGTTCATGCCCATAGACAACGTCGCGCCGCCGCCGCTGTTTGTTCGCTGACTGGGCTTCGAATCGTTTGGAAGAGGACCCACCCCAATTTTGGTCGAAAAATCATCTTTAGTGACGAGGCGCATTTTTGGATGAATGGCTGTGTTAACAAGGTTCACCAGGTGATAATGCATCCTCAAAAAGTTACCCTTTGATTATTTTTCAAAACATATTGAATAAATGACAGATAATTTGACAGATGTAGTATAAATAATATGGCTGCTTTGAATTGTCAATGTTTGAAAATTACTTTGAAAATACCCATAATTTGAGAAATTTCAACATATTTATAAAATTGGGCATAGGTTCAGGCGACATAAGGGTCTTGAAAGTAAGGCAAGTTTCTAATATCTAATTGGGGTCTATAAAATAACTCCCACGAAATAAGTCCCACTTTTAAAAACGAAATAAGTCCCACCAAAAATTGCTTACAAAAATGAAATAACTCCCACTTTTGAAAACGAAATAAGTCCCACCAAAATAAAATGATTTAAAAATTTACTTGAAATGAAATAACTCCCACTCAAAATGAAATAACTCCCCCTTGAATAATATATTTCTTAAATGAATTAAGTCCCACTTTCATAAACGAAATAAGTGCCACTAGTAACAACGTTTGGATTCGTAAATGGATTAAGTACAGATCAATTGTTTTTATTATTAAGATGGAAACCGTTTCGGAAGGACCATCAGATTAAAATTATCGACCTTTATGAATGGCTTGAAGATCCAGTGCATGGTAGACGGTATAATAGTTTTAACGTGGCATTGGGATTAGTTGTATTTTGTAATGGTGATATCAGAAAACATGGAACACGAATTCCAATTTCCTACTAAAAATATAATAAAACACTTACATACGTAATTACGTCAACAATTTTTTTTAATATTGTTTTTCCAGTAGTTAAGTTCGGTACCTATTTGTACACATTTCTTTAAAGTTTTTCTTATTATAGTAAGTATAAAGTAATTAATAACAAAAAAAGGAGAGCCATGAGATTTAAGGACAACAAATTATGGTTGTCCCTTTTACGAAATGTCCAATATATAACTTTTTGCTTAAGAAAAAAATGAGAAATAAAGCCATAATGGCCTTTTATTCAAAAAAGCTGTTGATATTGGCGCCTGCCTGGCGACTTTACATACCCTAAGCGGAGCAACTGAGTTGCGTGAGCGGGTGTGACCCCGAAAAAGGGAGTTAAAATCCTGAGAACCCGCGAAGCGGGCCACCCACAGGTCCTTTTATTGAAAGAAGTTGTTGATATAGGCGCCTGCCTGGGGACTTTACACACTTTATATATAATTGTTTCTCAAAAAAAAATATAATGAAGCTTGCTGTTATTCCTCTTCCCTGCAATTATTTCGTATGTCACACTCATATTCACTATTGAAATTCACAAACTTAACTAATCAATATAATGGTAAGGTCTTGTAAACTAGCACACTTAACAACAAATTTGAAACAATACCATTAATTTCGTAAAGAGCAAGAAATAACGGAACTTTTCGAAAGCATATTCTACAATACAATACATTTTTTTTTTAAACAACAAAAAGAACATTATGAAATTCAATGAGAAACAACGTGAAGAGCAACAAATAACGGCAAAAATTATTAAGCATTCACTTAAAATGCAAAATTATGAAAATGAAATAAGTCCCACTTAAAACGAAATAAATCCCACCAAAATATAAATTTAGGGGTATGAAATAACTCCCACTTTACAAAACGAATTTATTCCCACTCAAAACGAAATAAGTCCCACTTAAAATAAAAACGCGTAACGAAATAAGTCCCACCAATTGACGAAATAAGTCCCACTTTTAAAAACGAAATAACTCCCACTTTCCAAATAGCAATTTTTGGTGGGACTTATTTCGTTTTTTAAAGTGGGACTTATTTCGTGGGAGTTATTTCATAGACGCATCTAATTGGCCAGTTGCCACAAAAATTGCCTTACAATTGAGGCAACTTTATTGGAAAGTGATTGAAAGTTAGTCAAGAAAAATTTCCCTAACTATCAAGTCAAGTTAAGTTATATCAAAATGACAATATTGATCATGTTCATTGATTGAACTGAAAGCTGAACTTTATTACTCTATGATTTATTTATTTTTTGCACAATTCGATTTCTTTTTTGTAGATAGTTTGATAGTTTTTTTTACGATGAACTGAAGGAAGAGGTTAGTGAAGTAATGTTCTGAGTTTTAAATGTATGACACGTTAAAAACGAACCAGTTGCCTGGTCAAAATTTACCTTCAAAGAATGCATTCCACTGCAAATGAAGTCCCTTACGTTATCTGAGCCTACCCATTGTCTCGTTGATGTTCTTGTTTACTAAGGAAATCTACTAAAAATATATTTTTTAAAATGATTTTTTCAAATATATTTAGGGAAAAATAGATATGACCTTGGAGTTGGTTTGATGGCTTCATTTATAAGTCAAATTTGGAGAGGGGAGGGGAGGGGTCAAGTTTAATTTCATCCAAATTAGTCGAAATTATATTTTTGGACTGACGATTTTTTTTTCGAATCAAATTTGTTTGAACAAAATATTTTCTATTAAAAATCAAAGTTTTACAATGGTTTTCGGTTTACTCTTTTTGATATTCTTTAGCTTTAATTTGTACAAAATGATCTTACGTTGGTCTAAAACACTTGTGTGAATACCTCTGTCAACATATCGTGTATCATTTAGCCACACATGCCACATCGATCTATTGAAACCGATGAAGTTTTGAATCTATGGGCCACTTTAGAAAATAATATTAACGACGACGTCTGCACGTCATTTCGTTAAGTTGAAGCAGTAAAAATGGAACACTTTTATTCAAATGGATAATTTTGTTTCTTTTCATTGGATAATGCTTATGGACTGTTTTTTGATGTTTTGTTTTTTACTATATTTATAGGTAAATTTTGTTTCGAAAATGTTGGAAAAAGTATTGTTTTACTCTTCCAGATTACTGAGCCGTAAAACTGTTTGGTAAAAGTAGTTAGTAATGTAAGGAATCCGTGACAAAATAACGATTACTTCAAGTAATCATTACTTACTCGAGTAACGATTACCAGTCGAAACGATTACTTCTTGTTACTTTTGGATTTGATTTCTTTAGTTTTTTAACTTCTTATAGGAAGTTATTGTAATCGGTCCGATTTGTCGAATTTAAAATTTTGACATTTCTCGACGTTTCAAGGTCCTTAGAGTCGAAATAAAAGATTTTTAGAAAGATGTCTGTGCGTGCGTGTGTACGTACGTTCGCTAAGTTATTTTCGACGTCCATAGCTTAAGAATAACCAGTAGAGATATCGACTTCAAATACATTTTTTTATACAGATAATAAGGCAGAAAGATGCAGAAAGGGCTCTCAAGAAAATTGCGTGGGCGGTTTTTTTTTACCATAGCAGTTTAAAAAAAAGGTAAACATTTTGGTTAACCCTAAAAATCTGACGAACCAATAACGCTAGAGACTTGAATTAAATTTTATATTATATAATGTAACGTGATACTAAACAAATATATTTTTGGAAAAAATTTAATTTAACGGTTTTTTTTATAAATCAAAAAAAACTGAAAAAAAATATTATTTACCTCGAAAAATTTACGAACAAAAAACGATTTTATCTCCAAAACAATTTTGTGCAACGAAGAATAATGTTTTACATCTGTTAAAATTTTGAGAAAAATCGAATTGTCAGTTTTTTTTTATAAAAAATAAAAACCTATAAAAAACATTACTCAAAGTTGGTAAATATTGATTTTCGACTTAAATATCTTTTCGAAAATTTATGATTAACAAATATTATTTTCAACATTTTGTAAAATTTTAAGAAAAATCGAATTGACAGTTTTATACAAAAAATAAAAACCTAAAAAAAAAATATTGATAAAAGTTGGTAAGAATTTATTTTCGACTCAATTATTTTTTTTTAAATTTTGATATATTGACCTTAAACTAATTTTATATTTTAAAAAATATCCTTGTCAACATTCAGTAAAATTTTGAGAAAAATCGAATTGGCAGTTTTTTACAAAAAATAAAAACCTAAAAAAAAAAAACAAGATTAAAACTTAGTAAAAATTAAATTTCGACTCAAATATCTTTTCAAAAATTAAAAATATTGGCTTCAATATTATTTTATCTCACAGAAAATATTGTTTTCGACGTTCAGTATATTTTTTATAAGAATCCAACAGTCAGTTTTTTCATAAAAAAATTAAAATCTACCAAAAATAGTACGCAAAATTGGTAAAAATTGATGTTCGGTTTTCGATATCTCGTGAACAATAGAAGATATTGACTTCAAATTAATTTCATTCATCCAATTTGTATTTGTTTATATAAGAAATAATTTGTTTTAAGAAATGCTACTAAAATTGGTAAAAATTGGTTTTTGACTAAAATTCTCGTTAACAAAAATAGATTTTGAAATCAAACTATTCCATTATATGCAAAATGTTATTGGTAGTTTTTGAATTTTTAAGAATAATTCAACTGAGAACTTTTTTAACAAAACACGAAAAGCTACAAACTTTTAAGCAAGACAAATCGACAGACAGATTGGGAAGTTATCAGTGTGGGTCCCATCCCAGCCTCTTTAATTTTATTTCTTTAAGTTACTTTTGGTTTTGCATTTTAAAAATATTTTTGGATTTAATCATTCTTGTTTTTGTTACGAAATACATTTCAATGTTACTGAAACTGATTACTATTTCAGATATAATTGTATAGAAATAGAATATTGGAAAAGAGAGTGGTTTAGGAAGAGTTTCTGGATTTGTTGATATTGTTAATATTTTTTGTATTTATTTATATAGACATTAAGATTTGTACAAAAAAGTAGTCTTTCGTCTTTGGCTACATGACAATATTCACAATAAATATAATTTACTTGTGGCCTGGACTACAGTTTTGATTCAAACTGATAAATATTCACAACGAAGGTTACTTATGTACCAAAAAAACAGAACAGCAAAATCTAAATGGAAATGGTGGTACTGTAGTCTAACTTCTACATTTTAAGCTCAAATTTATTTATTTATTCGTCTTAAAAGTTACACACTCCAGTTAGACTAATAATTATATGATACATAACATAAAAAATGAAATACATATGTAATTTACTTATAGCATTATAACAAATTTACTAATTTATGTTTCAAAACATTTCTATTAATATTAAAATCAATTGCAAAACCATATTCATTAAAATCCATACAAGCTCTTGTGATAGGATTATACTTAGCATAGCTAGTACTGTGGTAAGGAACATTTAAAAAATCAAAGTCACGAGGGCGCAAGATAGATAACAAAACTGAACAGTCAAAATTTAAATTCAAGACATCAAAAGCAAAAAGTATTGAGTTTAATTTTCTTCTAGGAGCAACAGGTTTTAGATCAATTAAAATACACCTCGTCTCATAAGATGGAACATTTGAATAACCAAATATTTTTTGTAAGGCAAACTTTGTGAACCTTTTTGAACTTTTTCTACACGACAAATGCTAGACGCGGTAAAGGGGCTCCATAAAACATAGTACAATATTCTAAATGTGGTCGGACGAGACTAGAAAAAAGAGCTTTTAATGTATAGGGGTTTTCGAAATCTTTTGAATTTCGAAAAACAAACCCTAGCATAGAGTTTGCTTTTGAGATCGCATGGTCTATGTGATTTGAGAAATTCATTTTAGAATCGAAGATTACGCCTAGATCCTTATGGCTATCAAGTCTTTGTAGAATGTCATTTTCAAGTTTATAATTATAATATAATGGACTGTGATTTCTAAAAAATGTCACAACGTTACATTTCTTATTGTTAAAATATAGCCCATTGATATTACACCATTTAATTAAATTATTTAAATCAATTTGAACTTTTTTTGCATCGTTAAGTGAATTAGAAGTAGAACTGAATATTTTCAAATCGTCAGCAAATAGAAGACATTTAAAAAAAGTAAGATGTAATGGTAAGTCGTTAATAAAAATGATAAAAAGAAGTGGTCCAAGGTGACTACCTTGAGGAACACCCGAAAAATTTATAATTTCCTTAGACAAGGCATTATCAATTTTTATCACCTATTTTCTACCTACTAAATAGCTCTTTATCCACATTAGGAGCTGAGAGTGAAATCCATATATCTCTAGTTTTTTTTTTAAGAGAACACTATGTTGAATGCGGTAGAAAGCCTTTGAAAAATCAGTGTAAATAGTGTCGACTTGAGAACGCATTTCCATCTGTGATAGAAAAAAATTTGTAAATATTTATAAATTTGTAGTAGTAGATCTACCTTTTAAGAAATCATGTTGGTAAACTGAAATGTTATTGTGAATAATATTATACAATTTGTTTTTTACTATAGCTTCGAAAACCTTAGGAATTAAAATTGATCAATATTCACTTATTTACCAACAAATAAAGTGGACAAATCTAGATCCGATAGCTAACTCCCTACGTTCTTAGATCAAACTAATTCATTTGTATATTACTAAATATTGTCATTAAACTAAGAGTTATACATACGAGGGCGGGTCAATAAGTCCGTGACTTTTGGAATAAAACACAGATTTTTTTAATAAAAAAATAATTTTATTTTTCAACGTAGTCTCCCTTGAGCTCTATACACTTTGTCCAACGCTTCTCCAATTTTTTTATCCTTTCCAAAAAAAAAAGATTTGTCCAGGTCCTCAAAATAGGCCTTTGTTTGCGAGATGACTTCTTCATTGGAGTCAAATCTTTTTCCACCAAGCCATTTCTTCAGGTTTGGGAACAAGAAGTAGTCGCTCGGAGCCAAATCTGGAGAATAGGGTGGATAAGGGAGCAATTCATAGCCCAATTCATGGATTTTTGCCATGGCAAATGCACATGTGTGCACTCAAAAAATTTTCCTGGTAGGCAAAATCTGGTAGAAAATACCAGCCAAAAAACTGGTACAATAGTCCAGATTTCGTGGTAAATAACTCCAGATTTCCTGGTAAAAGGAAATCTGGTTTTATTTACCAGAAATCTAGTATCCTGGTAAAATTTTTGACAGAAAATTTTCTGGTAAATATTACCAGCGTCCTGGTAGAAAGTATTTTTTTTCCTGGTAAAATGAAGTTTATCTGGAATCTGGTAAATAGAACCAGGAAATTTATTTTCTGGTATATTTTTTCCTGGTAGATAAAACCAGTCTTCTGGTATTTATTACCAGAAATACTGGGAGTTTAAAAATTATCTTTTTTCTGGTAAATTAAACCAGGAATTTTACTGTCTGGTATATTTTTTCCTGTTAGATAAAACCAGTTTTCTGGTACTTATTACCAGAAATACCGGAAGTCTAAAAATTATCTTTTATTTGGTAAATAAAACCAGGAATTTTATTGTCTGGTACATTTTTTCTTGTCTGGTATACATTTTTACCAGAAAAAAATTCCTGTTATATTTTACCAGAATTGTGGTACCTACATTTTTACAAAAAAAAAAATATTCCTGGTATATTCTACCAGAATTCTGGTACATTTTTACCTGGTATATTTTACCAGAATTCTGGTATATTTTTACCAGGAAAAAAATATTCCTGGTATATTCTTCCAGAATTCTGGTATATTTTTACCAGGAAAAAAATATTCCTGGTATATTTTACCAGAATTCTGGTACATTTTTACCAGGAAAAAAATATTCCTGGTATATTCTACCAGAATTCTGGTACATTTTTACCAGGAAATAAAATATTCCTGGTATATTTTACCAGAATTCTGGTATATTTTTACCAGGAAAAAAATATTCCTGGTATATTCTACCAGAATTCTGGTAGGTACATTTTTACCAGGAAATAAAATATTCCTGGTATATTTTACCAGAATTCTGGTCAATTTTTACCAGGAAAAAAATATTCCTGGTACATTTTACCAGGAAAAAAAATTCCTGGTACATTTTACCAGAAAAAAAAATATTCCTGGTATTCTACCAGAATTCTGTCACATTTTTACCAGGAAAAAAATATTCCTGGTATATTCTACCAGAATTCTGGTATATTTTTACCAGGAAAAAAAATATTCCTGGTATATTTTTACCAGGAAAAAAATATTCCTGGTATATTCTACCAGAATTCTGGTATATTTTTACCAGGAAAAAAAATATTCCTGGTATATTCTACCAGTATTCTGGTATATTTTTACCAGGAATACTGGGGAAAATTTTACCAGGGAAAACAAATATTCCTAGTATATTCTACCTGAATACTGGGTCTATTCCGGGTATAATTTTTACCAGGAAAAATAATTCTCCTGGTATATTGTACCAGAAATCTGGTGTATTTTACCAGGAATTCTTCAAAAAATCTCCTGGTAAAATTTACCAGGATTTTCTGAAATCTGGTCACCGGTACCAGTTTTTTTTTTGAGTGTGCACCCTTGCATTGTCTTTGTGGAAAAGAATGCGGCACCCATCTTGCGTAAAGCTTTCTCATGCCCAAGTGATCATTCAAAATTGAAACCACTGAGCCATGCGAGATCCCTACGGCTTCCACAATCTCGCACTTTCATTCTTCGGTCGGCCAACACCATATCGTGAATTTTTTCGATTGTTTCGGGTATAGAGACCTCAACTGGGCGTCCAGGACGTTCGGCATCTTCAGTGCTTGTACGGCCACAACGAAATTCAGTAAACCACTTTTTTACCATTTAAAATGATGGTGCAGAGTCCCCATAGCATTTATCAAGCTTAGCCTTGGTCTCGGTAATGGTTTTTTTTTGCAAGAAATAATGCTTAATAAGCACATTTTCTCCTCAAATTAGTGAGTAGTCTGATAAAAATAGCTGTCAAACACAAACTAACTGACGCAGCAAGTTTAAATGTTGACAGGAGTCAACTGACAGATGCCTGTTGACAGGAGCAGTGTTGCTGTTTCAGTAAAGAGGTCAGAAATTCAAAAAGTAACGGACTTATTGACCCGCCCTCGTATATAAACACTTTGAGTGTAGGGCATTATAGATGGATAACAAAGTTAATAGTAAAAATTGTGCGTAAAGTAGTTGTATAATAAATTAAAAACAATGCATTCAAAATGTAAGTTTAACTACACTACTAGCTCGGTTATTCAAGCAATCATTAAAACAACAACCTCTCTTTTAGGTTTCATCTCCCTATGACCTTGCAATATCTCAAACAAATTTGTGCCTAATTCACGTAATTTTTGTTTAAAGTAATCACAAAGTAATCATCCAAAAGTAACGATTATTTCGGGAAAAGTAACTAAATGAACCTAAAAGTTACTACTCTTCACATTACTGAAAGTGGTTCTCATTTTAAAGCTAAAAAGTACTCACAAAAATTATGAATTTCCTGAATTTTTTGAAGTAACGACATTATTACAAATATAATTTTAAGACTTCTACGAGACATTTAAATTTAAGAATTAGTTCAAATTTTTTAATTTTTTAAATTAAGATTTTGGCATTTTATTGGTAAAACAAAAACCATTATACTTTTTTTGTATTTCATCGTTTACAATTAATTAAACTAAAATAAATTTAAATCAAAACCACATTCAAAAAATTTAAATATGTACCAATTTTATATATAAACTGCACACATTAACAAAAAAAAAACACATTCGAATAAATAATTCAACGAGGTGTGAATTAGAAAATCAAATTTGAAATTACCAATAATTTCAAATAACACAAATTCACTTTTTCACATACAATTTACATGCGAGTGGTATGAAGAAAAAACCTTTTGAACATTCATAATTATTATCCTAAAAAACCACTTTATGGTATATAGTTAGATGGAATTTATATTTATATATATTATACTTTATTTGCCATCAACTTAACCGCTATATAGCCTTTATAGTATCTGTACCTTAGGGATGGGGGGCAACTGGGAAAAAGGGTTTAAATAAAATTACACAAGCCCCAAAAACCATCTGTGTTATGCTATGTTGATGGTCATACCGTTCGTTATACCAAAAAATGGTATTTGCATTAGAAATGTAAATTTTCCACGAAGCGCCGCGCCACGTTCGCCGGCCGGCCGTCGCACCGCTTAGGCCATCATTAGAAACGTAATAATTATTTTAATTGGGTTTTCCAAAATGCAGCAGCTTTGCATTTATGTAAATGAGAATGCGGTCGGGTTGTATTAATATTTATAAATTTTCAACAGTCCGCAAAAATAACCCCGCACCATCAACAGTGGATATGGTGGCCCTGGCCAGAGTGGTGGACACAGTGGTCATATCCGTGTCCACTCCTTATGGTTACGATCCGAACATTTATATAGAGATAAACTCAAACCTATCTCATGGAGGTATATTTTGGAGTGTACCCTGTGTTGCGGTATTAAAATAATATTGAATTTAAAATCTAGGCGGACTTAGGTACACAAAGCGAGCTTCTACATATATAGGCCTAAACTATAGTCCTGTATATGAGTATGAGCTTGTGATAGTTAATTTATCGCTGATTAAAAATTCCTAAA
This sequence comes from Eupeodes latifasciatus, assembly GCA_920104205.1. Taxonomy (NCBI): domain Eukaryota; kingdom Metazoa; phylum Arthropoda; class Insecta; order Diptera; family Syrphidae; genus Eupeodes; species Eupeodes latifasciatus. The sequence continues at coordinate 119,461,687 of OV049925.1, read as the reverse complement.
CGCACAGTTCAACTTGTTATTACAATTCACCTGAATTAAAGGCTCCCTCTGCAGAGAGCACCTATCCTATACCTAACAGAACAGCCAGCGTCCTGCATAGAGTCGAGGATGTTATAGGCTGGGCACCTATAGCTATATTTAAAGTGAAAGATGAGAGCGAATAAAAGTTAATCGTGGTAGATAGACGCCATTTCAAATGAACGACGGACGCATCCTTATGATGATGGTGATGCGGCTACGGGCTAACCCAACTCTTCCCTTCGTCGTCGGGTCGCTTGTTTAGAACCGCATCATGTTAGCTGTAGTCCGTGCGCATAAATGTACAACCATCTTATGAACATGAATGTTGTGCATTGGCCTGGCCCTAATGGCCCTGGCCCGCTCGTCTCTCTGTCCGTCCTCGATATTATACACGTTGAAGTTCCTTTTCTATATCCAAGTTTTAAGAATAAAAGGTTGCGCATAGGAAGGTTATGCTGGGGGTTTGACATGAACAATTTGCATTTTCAACATGGGGATTGGTTATTAGCGAGATTTATGGATATCATATTTTTTTGTATGTTAGTGTCTGTGTGTTCTGTTTGTGTTGCTAACTTCTATATGAATAGACGATAACGACGACGACGATGATGACAGGCAACATGTATATGGAAATGGAATAAGCGCAGACTCTAAATTTTATAAAAGGAACAACAAGATTTTAAGATAAAAATAAAATTAAAAATATGAGTACGAGTATAAGTTTGATGAAGGACATTTTCTTTTGTATTGTGCTTTGCTTTAATCTTTTAAAAGGCGCATGTCGTGCACAGAAAGTGAAGGAAGGGAAAATTATGATTTACATTCATTTTTTGAAGGAATTAAGATTGGCTAAAAAAAAATAAACCTAAATTTAATAAATGTATTAATTACTTTTTAACTTCGCATAGGAAGTTATTATAATCGGTCCGATTTGTTGAATTGAAAATATTGACATTTCTCGACGTTTCAAGGTCCCTAGAGTCGAAATAAAAGACTCTTAGAGAGATATCTGTGCGTGCGTGTGTACGTACGTTCGCGACGTTTTTTTCGTCGTCCATATGCTACAGGTACTACAGGTTGTTATATAGATAATAATGCAGAAAGATGCAGAAAGGACCCTCAAAAAAATTTAGTGGATGGTATTTTTACCATAGCAATTCAAAAAAAGGTAAAAATTTTGGTTAACCCAAAATATTTCCCGAACCAATAACGCTACAGGTAGTACCCGTAGCGTGATGGTTAGTGCGTTGGACTGTCATGCAAGGGGTTTTGGGTTCAATCCCTGACTGTGCCACCTAACTTTTTTCACGGGTACTGCCTCTTGCGAGGAATTGACAAATTCTCCAAGAGTAATTCTTGTCATGACAAGTGCTTTCTCAAATTAGCCGTTCGGATTCGGCATATAAACTGTAGGTCCCCTCCATCCCTGAAAACATTACTCGCACACAGGAATGGTTGAGAGTTGTAAGTCACTAGGCCCTGGTTCTTCATGGACTGTTGCGCCACCTAATTTTTTTTTTTTTTTTTTTTTTTTATTAATAACGCTACAGACTTGAATTAAATTTTATATTATATATTGTAACGCATTACCAAACAAATATATTTTTGGCAAAAAATCCTATTAACAGAAAAACAAAATTTCACCTTCAATATTTTACCACCAAAAAATGATTTCATCTCCAAAATAATTTTATGCAACAAGAAATAAAGTTTTTGGCATCTGGTAAAATTTTGAGTAAAATCGAATTGACAGTTCTTTTTTACAAAAAATAAAAAAGCTTAACAAAAATTAATAAAAAATGGTAAAAATTGATTTTCGACTCAAATATCTTTTCAAAAATTTGAGATTATGGCTTTAAACTAATTTTGTCTTATAAAAAATACTGTTTTCAACATTCATTTAAATTTTGAGAAAAATCGAATACACAGTTTTTTTACAAAAAAGAAACTTAAACAAAACATTACTAAAAGCTGGTAAAAATTGAGGCTTAAGTAATTTTCGACTCAAATATCTTTTCGAAAATTTGAGATTATGGCTTCAAACTAGTTTTTTTTTTATAAAAAATATTGTTTTCAACATTCGGTTTTTTGTACGAAAAATAAAAACCTAAAAAAAAAAAAACAATACTTAAACTTGGTAAAAATTTACTTTCGACTGAAATATCTTTTAAAATTTAAAAACATTGGCTTCAAATTATTTTTATCTCACAGAATATATTGTTTTCGACATTGAGTAAACTTTTTATAAAAGTCCAATAGGCAGTTTTTTCATAAAAAAATAAAATTTACAAGTATAGTATACTGCAAAATTGGTAAAAATTGATGTTCGGTTTTCGATATCTGGTGAGCAATACGAGTAGAAGACATTGACTTCAAATTAATATGTTTAATTCAATTTGTATTGGTTTATATAAGAAATAAAAACTTTTAAGAAATACTACAAAAATTGGTTTTCGACTAAAAATCTCGTTAGCTAAAATAAGTTTTGAAATCGAACTATTTCATCATATGCAAAATATTGTTGGTAATTTTTAATTTTTTTTAGAATAATTCAACTGACAACTTTCTTAACAAAACACGTAAACCTACAAACCTTTTCAGCAAGACAAATCGACAGACAGGATGTTAAGTTATCAGTGTGGGTCGCTTTCCAGCCTCTTTTTTTAATTTTATTTTTAAAAACTCTCTATTTAAAAAAAGAGGTTTTTGTAACATTTAGAAAATTTTTTTTGTATTTAATTTTAGGTTTCACCATTCAAAAATGTATGAAACTGATTTTGTTAGGATCTTTCAAGTCTAAGACGATTTGGTAAAACAAGGATTGTTAATCGTTTTTTCTTTTTCAATTTTTAAATATTTATTGCATAAGAAATTTTGAAAAGCTACTTCCTTAAATTCAGATGCCATGATATTTTTTAGAAAGTATTTAGATTGGAAGTAGTTAGCGCTTAAATATGATTTTAAGATACGAAATATTTTTTCTCAAAGGTTTATACCTATACAATTTTGTACATCACGTCCCGTATTTCTGTTTACAAAATAATTTAAGGGGTGGGGACGCCGTATCTTAATTATTTTATTAACTTCCCATAGGAAGTTATTGTAATGGGTCCGATTTGTCAAATTGAAAATTTTGACATTTCTCGACGTTTCAAGGTCCCTAGAATCGAAATAAATTTTTTTTAGAAAGATGTCTGTGCGTGCGTGTGTACGTACGTTCGTACGTCCGTACGTCTGTACGTTCGCGACGTTTTTTTCGTTGTCCACAGCTCAAGAACCAGAAGAGGTATCGACTTCAAATAAATTTTGTTATACAGATAATAAGGCAGAAAGATGCAGAAAGGGCTCTCAAGAAAATTGCGTAGGTGGTTTTTTTACCGTAGCAGTTTAAAAAAAGGTGAAAATTTTGGTTAACCCTAAATATCTCATGAACCAATGACACTAGAAACTTGAATTAAAATTTATATAATATATTGTAACGTGATACAAAACAAGTATATTTTTGGAAAAAAATCCAATTAACTGTTTTTATAAATCAAAAAAACTGAAAAAAAAAATTTGTCACCTCGAAAATTTTACGACTAAAATATGATTTCATTTCCAAAATAATTTTGTGCAACGAAGAATAATGTTTTTGACATATGATAAAATTTTGCAAAAAAATTCAATTGACAGTTTTTTTTATAAAAAATAAAAAACTAAAAAAACATTACTCAAAATTGGTAAAAACTGAATTTCGACTCAAATATCCTTTCAAGACTTTGAGATATTGGCTTTAAACTACTTTTATCTTTCAAAAAATATTGTTGTCAATATTCAGTAAAATTTTGCAAAAAATCGAATTGACAGTTTTTTTTACAAAAAATTAAAGACCTAAAAAAAATTTAACAAAAGTTGGTAAAAATTATTTTTCGACGTAAATATCTTTTTAAAAATTTGAGACATTGGCTTCAAACTAATTTTATATTATACAAAATATTGTTTTCAACATTCAGTAAAAATTTTGAGAAAAATTGAATTGACAGTTTTTTTTACAAAAAATAAAAACCTAAAAAAAATAAAATGCACGACTGGGTCGCACGAACTTGCTCCTGTATGCAAAGAGTCTGTTTAAAAAAGCACCTATATAAGATTTAAAATTATACCTTTAAAACAAGTTTGTCTTCAAAGATTTAAATGCTATTCGATTTGTCAAAAAAACCGTGCGATTCATCCCAAGACAAAACTCATCCTATGACAACTCATCCCGGAAATGAATTGGTATTTACAATAGTTATAGTTATAAACAATACATACATATGTACCAAATGCATTATCTAATTTGGATAAAAGATAGTAATCAGCCCTATCATGAATTCCATCGTAGTCGGAATTTTTACGAATCCCGAAAAACTGTATCATCAAATCCGTTCGTAATGCAAAATTGTATGAGTTTTTCCACTACGAACGGATTTCATGATACAGTTTTTCGGGATTCGTAAAAATTTCCGATTACGATGGAATTCATGATAGGGCTGAATATAATAAAAGTTTTGTCAATGTAATGCGCTCTTTCGGGCTCACGCACAGGATTTGATCTGGTGAGATGGGAGGGGATTACATTTAATGCAGTTAAAATAATTTAAAAAAAAAACTATTTTAAGATTCAAAACTTTACCTGAAAAATAAGTTTGTCTTCAAAAATTTAGATGCCATTTTATAAATCAAAAAACCCTTGATTTTTCAAAAAAAATTTTGAAAATCGTTATAGCGGTTTTTTTTAAATTAATTTTTTATATATAAAATTTTTAAATTTTGTTCTAAAAATATTTTTGGTATGCAGTTGTTTAGTGATTGTAAATATACGCTCTACATTTGAATTTCGTAAAAAAATGTTGACCCGTTTTTGAGATATAGAATTTTGAAAAAAAAAGTTCAATATTTTTTTAAAAATCCAAACAATAAAAAATTTCACTTTTGATAATCAAATATTGTTGAGGCAATATAAGAGCTTATTCAGAAAAAAAATTATTGAAATCAGTTGATAAGTTACTGAGAAAATTAAGAAACAAAATAACGGTTCTATGAGCGGTACCTTTCCTGAGCAATACAAAAATATGTTTTTCTTATGAAAAGAAGCCAAGTTTAAAAATAAAATTTTAGAGAAAATTTAAAAAAAATCTATCGGTTTGTTTTTGAGAAAATTCGAATTTTCGTTTTTTGACCAAAAAAATTGTATGGGGGCCACTGTTAGTTTTGGTCTTAAAAAAAAATGAAAAAAACGCCTAACACAAATCTGCTGAAAACCTTAACTTCCAAGTTTGAACTCAATCGACCCAATGGTTTAGGCTGTAGGAGCGTGGACAGACAGACAAAACAGACCGGACGGAATCGCGGGACCCACTTTTTTCGACTTCTCTACCATCGTAATATCATGTTTGATTAAAATCTCGAGTTCGAAATTTTGCACGAATGCAAAACTTGCCATATATAGTTCCTATATGTCGCAAGTAAAAATTTTAAATTGGCTATTTTTGATAAGATTATAACCAAATAATTATTTAGATTTTGAACTGTCTCATAAACCTACTGATACGCCATACAACTTTTTCTTAATGCAATATTCATGAAGTGATATTTCAATACTTGTTGCTTTTTATTTTTGACAATGTTTATTTTATACAAATAATATTTTCATTAGCTCAGAAAGAGTTGTCGACGATTTTTGATCTATTTTGAATTTGATTTTAAAAAAAGTTTTCATACCAATAATATCGATAAACTGTATACTTTAGTGTCCACTAAAAAATAAATAAGAACTCATAATACATGTACACATCATTTTGTTTTAAATTTATATCCTGATCCTAGAAAATGCTCACAAAAACAAAAAATAAAAAAAATACTTAAGCCAAAAACGATGACAACAATTGATATCAATAATGTTGCACGGAATTAGCGGTTGCATATCGAATGACAGTTTTGTTGCGGGTGTCTTTGACCATACAGATATACATATATGACTATATCTTTATAGTGTACACCCGCTCAACAATTCCTTTTCATTTTTTTGTCCACATTCTATAGAGAAGTTGTTGCTGTTGGTGATGGTGCGGAGTGCACATCGGTACATGCATCGGCACATAACCAATATGCCAGCCTCCTCCTACCAGTGTGTCTTCCATTTCGATATCTTCATACACCATTTAGTCGCATTCATTTGTTACCATTAACTCGGCTTGGTTCCTTATCTGTTTAAAAGGATTTCACTTTGTGTTGTTCCTCGCTTCAGATGCTGATGCACAGCAACAGCAGCAGCACAAGAAGCGCAGTCAGCCACTTTGCTCTTCGATGGCATATTCCTTTCGCCACCTCCACCATTGCTGGCATTGTCTTGGCGGTCGGTCGGTTGGTGCGGGTATAGAGGTCGTATAATAATTGAATCTTTTGGCCAAGAGAATTCCAAAGCAAACAACAAAGTAAAAAATATAAAGAAAAAAGGAAGAACTCATCTCGTGAATACATGGATATGTTCGCAAGGGAACTTAGCTTCATGCTTTTCGATACAATTCACCTATAACCGTTGTTGCGAGGATTGTGTGCTTTGTTGGCTGCACTATTGAGCTCGGAGCTACGCTTTGGGCAACTCGCGGATCCTTAGTTTGTGATAGGCGAGCATTGCTTGACTCAGCTGGGATAGAATTAGACACGTTTTGTTCCACAAATGTTTCAGCGATAGGCTTCCGCTGCTCCGACTTGCTGCGGTCTCAATGCTCAGTTGCTTCAGCCTTCATATACATATGTATGTATCTGTAGTGCATAGAGTACTTATCTATTTTATATGAGTATGCGCTTGGGAGCCTTTATTCTTCTTTATGGGTTATTTTAATGTCGTTAATGCTCATCGTAATTTTTGCTATGACTTTCCTACTGGCGGGTTTAACATTCGTTTTGATCTGCATATCTTCATTTTGCTAAAAACAAAAAGACGAACCAAAACAGTCTTAAGGATTCGTTTCAATAAGATACACAAGTTCAAAAAAAAGACGCTAAGCGATTCAATGGTTGGTTGGTTGGTTGTTGGAAGCATATGTATTTTTAGATATTATGCTTGCTGTAGAAGAAATAATGAGCATCTCTTGTGGTTCCAATAGCTAGCTTATTGCTTAGTGGCTTTTGGAAAAGAATACTTTAATTTATCATTAGTTTCTATGTATACATATGGTTTCTTGGTTTCTATGAATTTCTTTATTTAACTTGGTATTTGTTTGCGGTATCGTCACTTCATTGGAAATATGATCGTGCATGGCTTTTTGTTTTTTATCGATGTTATAAAATTTTGAACAAATGTGCGCTCATTAACGACTAAATTATTTGTATACAATGAAGATTAGATGTCGCTTTAAATTGGATATAGCTATGCAAAAAGATTTGTTTTGTAATTTAGGATAATCGTACTCACCATAACAATTCAAAAAGAGGTATCGCTCAGTTGTTATTAACACAAGAAAATTGCGTATACGCCCTAGTGCAACATTCTATTGTCTATTATTCTAGTAATGGATTTTTCAAGAGCAGAAAATCGTTGATTTTTGGACATTTCTGATCAGGTTTGGGTTATTTTTATCTTTTATTCAGAGATAACTGTGAAAGCTTCAAGAAATGAATGAAGAATTGTAGGGAAAAAACTTGATTGCTTAGATCTCGTGAAGAGAGCCTAAAAATTTTCAATTGAATTAAACGCATGTTTAAAATGTTCGATAAGATATTTTTTTAATTCGGATATTATATAGGATTTTTCAATAAGGGCGGGTAGATGTTGTGTGTAGATATCGTGGCGTTTGCTGTGTGGCACGTAGCGCCGTCCTACTGGAACCACATGTCGTCTAAGTCCACATGATTCAATTTGGGCCATAAGAAATTATTTATTATCGTAATATAGCGCTCGCTGTTGACGGTGACCACGTCACTAACGTCCTTTTCAAAAAAGTACGGACCAATAACGAAGTTGGCCCAAAATCCACACCAAATGGTAACTTTTTGAGGATGCATTATCACCTGGTGAACCAGCGTGGGTTGGTGTCGTCCCAATACGGAAATTTTGCTTGAGAACACAGCCATCCATCCAAAAATGCGCCTCGTCAATAAATATGATTTTTCGGCCAAAATTGGAAGAGCCAAACGATTCGAAGCCCAGTCAGCGAACAAACGGTGTTGTATATGGTCATGAACTTTGAGCTCCTGGGTCAGTTGGATCTTGTACGGGTTCTCGACTGCTTTGGGTTCTGCTGTACACTTTCACGGACCGCGGCGATGTTCTCGGCCGATCTTGCGTTCCTTGAACGTACGGGTGTTGGCTGATTGTTAACTGAACCGGTCGTCTCAAATTTGGCCACCAAACGTTGAGGAGTCGACTGTGAAGGGCCACCATGTCTACTTTAAATTGGGCGCAATTCGCGCAACGTTTGCATTAACGAACAATCATTTTGATAAACAAAATGGCCGCTACGGGGCGTTAATATCTACCCGCGCCAATTTTAAAATCCTCACTAACGTTGTTTTTAAAATACATGTAATTCTTGTGCACGGAATAGACTGCCCCGGGTTCTTCTGTACACTTTCACGGACCGCCGCCGCGATGTTCTCGGCCGATCTTGCATTCCTTGTACGTACTGGTGTTGGCTGATTGTTTACTGTTGGTCGTATTGCTTAACTCAGCCGGTCATCTGAAATTTGGCCACCAAACGTTGAAGAGTCTACTGTGAAGGGGCACCACATCTACCGTAAAATGGGGGTAATGCGCGCAACGTTTGCGTTAACGAACACTCATTTTGATAATAAAGTTTTATCATTTGCACGTGCTGTTCCATCGTGTAACTTGCCATGATGATTTGGCATAAACAACTGAATAATAAACAAAAGATTTGACAGATGTCACCAAAACAAAATGGCCACCACGGGGCCACTATATTAGTCACGATTCGATAAAATAATTTCTGCTGATGGATTTACTGGCGTCAGTTCCTTTCGCTCAAAACCAAATAGCCCAAATTAAAAATGTGATAGCGCTCATAGCCATTTTATTAACATTTTGTTGTTGTACGGTTCAGGCAATATTACCGAAACTTTGGGAGTTAAAACTTTGTTGGTTTTCATAAAATTAAAAATAGAAGAAGAGTTCGGTCTTATTGCCCAATTCAATTTTAATATCATGACGAGCAAAATTACCAATTGACAAATCACCGAAAAGATGTCATGTGTTCCATCATTTAGGCATTCTGACAAAGTATTTGATTATTATGGCACGACAAACGAAAAAATGTCAGATCGCCCAAAAACTTGGAACGTAACTTTCAGAAAGTAAAATAAGGCCAATTTTCAAAGTGAAATACAACGAAATGGTTTACTTGCTCACAGCGTGTACACCCAGCATTAGGGCGTATACATAGTGAAATGTGTATGGAGCCATAATTCTCCTCTGCAACCCCCATGCTTGGGTTCACTACAGAACTTGCGGTAGGTGCGATTTTCTGTGCATGCCAAGTTTCATTAAATCGAGATTCTTTAAATGCAAACAAACTTTGGACACACCCAACTTCGCATCTACCCCAAATCCTATTGTGAGCACAACCAGGGGTTTTGCATACATCACTGTTAATACGCGTTTCAGAGCTAAACCACACAAAATCTTTTGTTTGGCTGTTATGACATTTCTAAATTTGGGCGTTACGACATTGAAAGTAGATTTGGGTGATATGATATTTTATTTGGACTTTGTGACGTTTTTTTTTTTTTTTTTTTTTTTTTTATAATAAGCGCACACTTAAGGGGATATTACTACACTTATTATGTAAAGACACAGTGAGCACTAGGAAAGGGAGAGAGGGGTTGAAAGGAGGTGTCGGTGCACATTGGTTTTGAATTCCTGAATATTGCAATGGCTGGGAAAGACAGAGTGTGGAAAGGAATTCTACATTCGCGTAGTACGGCTAAAGAACGATTCTCTGTACTTGACGGTACGACCGAAGTTGGGCTCGAGGGTATACTGATGAGCATTCATAGAAGCGCGAGTATTACGGTTGAACTGTTTAAGGGGAGGAATGCAGCTGACTATTTCACTAGAGCATAAACTGTTAAAATAACGGTAAAAGAGGGTGAGACAGGAAACTTTACGACGATGTTCGAGCGACGTAAATGATCCTATTATGGTATTATCACCAATCAATATAAATGCTCTACGTTCAATACTGTCCAAGAGGCTTAAGTAAGTTGCAGGAGCACCAGCCCAAATATGGGAGTTATACTCAAGCTTTGGACGTATATAAGTTTTGTAAATAACAGCCAGATCAGAGGGGGAGAAAAACTTCTTGCATCGCCTTAGAAAACCCAAACATCTTGCGGCATTTTTGGCGACATCGCGTATGTGTTCGTTCCACAAAAGCGGAACAATGTATTGGATTAGAAGTTGCAGACAGGAGATCATTAATAAAATGAGAAAGAGTGTTGGAGATAGAACAGAGCCCTGGGGCACACCAGCATTTATTTTGTGGTTTTCAGACTTTAATCCATCCAATACTACTTGTATTGAACGATCCGAAAGGTAATTACTAATCGAATGAAGCAGGGATTCGTGAAAACCGAAAGCACGCATTTTCGATAAAAGAGCCTGATGCCAAACTCTATCAAATGCTTAGATAATTTATAGAAAACGATACAAATCATAATTGTCGTAATGCCCAAAATAGATGTCACAAAGCCCAACCCCTATATATCACAAAACCCGAATTAAAAATTAAAAAATGACAACTAACAATTTGATTGTTCTTTGATTTGAAATTTACTTAGGCGTTAAGACATTCGCTTTGGGTTTTTTGGTGATTTTTTATTTAACTTTTTTGACTTTTATAACCAATTTTGGGCTAAATTACTTTTAAGGATTTGGGCGTTATGGTTTTGTGCGAAAACACCTTGTGCCTGTTTTACTATGATTCCACAAATTGATCACATTACAATATTGTTTTGTTTGTGAGGGCAGTCAAGGATAGAAAAATGAGCTCTTCACATATATGTTTGAATACAATCTTGAAAAAAGGTTTTATCTTCTTCCAAATTAACAAAAATCCAAAATCCTTAAAAATAAGTATCAAGTATTTTATTTTCCAAAAATTCAGTAAGTATTGAAGAGTAGTAATTTACTTAGTTAGGTTAGGTTGAACGGGCTGACAGTTGATGTTATTACCATCACACTAAGATCAATGTAGATCCATTGTGGTACCCTGAAGTGTTGTAACTTCCTGAAAAGATATAATAACCTATGAATCATGTGGTTCGTTTAACCATTTAGAGGTCTTGACAAAGTTAAGTAAGTTTTTGCCTGGCAGTTCTGATAGTTCCTCTAGTTTATTAAAGAAGAAGTTGCCTAGAGTTTTCTTCCTAGCAAGACAGAATGAAGGACAGTGGCAGAGAAAGTGAGCAGTGTCTTCATGCTCGTTTTTATCACCACAGCCTCTACAAAGGTCATCAGTACTGAGCCCCATCTTCTTCTTATGGTAGCCGAGTAGGTTGTGTCCTGTAATAATACCGATAAGGGATCTTAGGGAGGGTTTATTAAGAGTTTAGATCCAATCGGACCTTTTCTTATCGTATCTAGGCCATAGCTTCCTGGTGTTAACACAGGTTTCTAGGAGATTCCATCTGTCATTGGATTTTTTAATGATGGTTTTACTGACGTTATGTTTCAGTTCACATAACGGTATCCCTATACGATGGTCTATCAGAGAGGGTTCCAGTGTGGAGCCCTCCCTAGCAAGTTCATCCGCCTTTTCGTTGCCTGGTACATCACTGTGGCCAGGAACCCAGCAGAGTCTTACGTTATGCTGTGTGCCAAGAACCTTTAGCTCTTCGCGACAGCAAGAGACAAGCTTCGACTTGATTTGGGTGGCAGAGATAGCTTTTATTGCTGCTTGGCTATCAATGAAAAAAGTGATGTCCGCGTGTGAAAATGAAAAATATGATATTTCGATTTTTTCAATAAATTTTATATAATTTTCTAATCCATTCATGTTTCAATAAAATCTCTTGAATTAAATTCTCCAAATAAGAGTAGTTTTAAAATTACGCCCACTAAAAAAATGGAAAAACTATCAATTTCTAAAAAAAATAATGAATGAATAAAGTGAAATTCTGATAATAAAATTTTATCACTTTTAAAGGAAACCCAAAAGCAGTTTTTATACTAAATAGAAATTAAAGGCCAGCCACTATTGTTTCACTCTATGCAGCCGGCGCGGCGGCCGGCCTGATAGGCTCAAACAAAGTAACATGCTAAAAATTGTTTCGTAGTCCTAAAACTCGACTTAAAAGATATTGTAGTTCACTGCAGTTTAACATTTTAATCACTTTTCACCTCACTTTACCATTTGGGGAAATAACAAATTGCAATTTAATACCAAAATTGGGAATTATAACATTCCAATTATTATTATCTACTATTAAACCCATTTATATCGACCACCCACAACAAAAAAAAAAGAGATAGAGAAAGAGAGAGATGAAGAGAAAAATATTTGGTTCACAAAAAGGAAATTATACTGTGAACCTAACGTCCGTCGATCATTAAATAGATAACTTTATGTTAGCAGTCATCCTGTGTTGTCAGCCAATGATGAATCCTCCATCAATCAGACTCATTTGCGATCACTTGATAGGCTCCTTATAAATTTTTTGTTTGTCTTAAATATTTTATTATATTATAGTCTTTGGCATTCAAGTTTGAGTCACCTCTCTCTCTCTTTCTCTTTCTGAATGGCTTGACTACTACTCGTAGCATGTCGAGTGCGGTCTGACTTGACTTGGGCAACTCAACTATCGCCGCTTATCCGCCAGCACATTTCCATCAATCTAATCAGTCGCTTTGCTCCCGCAATCGATTGTAATCATGTCAAGACTCTTGGTTGATGTGCTTATATAGACTACGTACCTACATATACTGCTATAACATCAGCATCAAAATGCCTGGCGATATGATTGAAGTCAAAACCGTCGTCCATCGTCGTCGTCGTCGTCATTGGCGTCTTATGTAGCGAGCGTTCGTTGTTCGTACCGTCTTCATTCATTTACCGTGGGTCGGTCTGGTCTCCTTGGCAGGCTTCCGATTGTATATTGTCTTGTTTTATAGAAAGCTGTTTCGCTTCTCTTCACTTCTCTCGCGCTGTTCTCATTAATTCAGATAAATGTACTCGATCGAGGAAATAATTTAGAAAAATCCAGTCCGGAATAAAATATTTATCTGCGCATAAAACAATGACGTTGTTGCTTTCTTGTTGTTGTTGTTGTTGTTGCTGAGATGGTTTTCTAAAACTTTTTCCACATCCTCTGCTACCATTTCTGATGATGATGACTCGATTCGATTCGAATCGAATCGACTTTTGCTTTAGCTTTGGCTTTGGCTTGATTTGACTTGGGGTTGGCATTCATTGATTCGTTGTTTGGACTCTTTGGTTTGGTTCTTCTTCTTTTCTTCAATTTTTTCGTTTTTATCTTCTTATTTTAATTTTTTATTCTGCGTGCATAAATATTCACCATTTGCAAATATATCAACGAGTATTTTTCAATTAATGAATATGTATCGGAATAATAGTGACATCGGTCCCCACGGAGTAAAAATCGACTTCTGCCCAAAGAAGTGTGCAGCGGCGGCAGCGGCAGCGGCGGTGGTGGTGTGGTGTTCTTAGTGGATTGCACTGCATATTTATGCAGCAGAATATAACCTTCCTTTCATAGTCAAGATCCAGAGACAAAGATCGTATTTGCGTTTTAAACATGAAGATGATGATCATGCAGAATATGCAGACAGAGAGAAAGAGGGAGGAAGAAGAAGAAATTCCGTGGGAAATGTGCAATGCAGATGAAAGGAAATGTCAAATTTTTGCTTTACAATCGTAAAGTTAATAGCTTGAGGTCTTCTATATATGTGGTGATGGTGTGCTGTCCTGTGCTGTCTGTCTTTTCTCTTGTTGGTGGAATTGATCAGTTAAAGAGATCGGATTGACATCTTATCATAGATTTTCATCATCAACTGACAGAAAATATTGTAGCTATAGAATGTAGAGTGGGAATTTTCTACATAAATAATTGATGTGCTAAAATGACTTTGTTTATACTTTTCATGTGTGGAAGAACTTCTTTCAATAAGGCAGGTGCTTAGCAACATATTTGAAAAAGTGGTTTTTAATGTCAAATTCTAGATCATTAATATTTTGATCACGATCAGATCGTTAGGAGACATAATTAGAAGAAATGAAGAAGCAACGTGATACTAGATGAAATTGACCAAAATATACACGGCGGTTACTGTAAGGACTATTGAGCGTTGATAGACATGATATCCTGGACTAGCCTTAACCAAATGGCCACAGAGGATAATTCTTACCGTACGATGTAAATCAGAAGAGATGAGATCATAAAATTAAAGAAGAAAGTAAAAGCTATAATTTCTTCTGCTTTGGCCAAAAAAACTAGAAGAGCAAAAAGCTTTAGGCCAAAGGAAGAAAATCAAGTAGCAGAAGGTGAAGAAATGGAAGAAGAAATGCAAAAGGAAGCAGCTTTAGGAGATAAATAAGGATGGCGCAACAGTCCGTTGAGAACTGGGGCCTAGTGACTTACAACTCTCAACCATTCCTGTGTGCGAGTAATGTTATCAGGAATGGAGGGGACCTACAGTTTTAAGTCGAATCTGAACGGCTAGGTAATTTGAGAAAGCACTTTTCATGGCAAGAATTACTCTTGGAGAATTTGTCAATTCCTCGTAAGAGGCAGTACCCTTAAAAAAAACTTTAGATGGCATAGGCATGGATCGAACCCAAGACCTCTGGCATGACAGTCCAACGTACTTACCGAAATAGAAGGTTACGAAGCACGAAACAATAAGGAAACAAAAAGAAACATACAAAAAAGGCAAAGATGCCGAACCGAAAAAGACGAAAACAAATTAATAGGTAAATCAGGAATAGAAAAAAAAGAAAAAAATGTAAGGGAAGACGCAGAATTAGCTGAACTCGTAGTAAATAAGCAGACCAAAAGTTAAGACAAGTCAAAAAAGCTGATTTAGAAATACAGAGTCAAAACAAACCAAGAAACAGAAATAAACAAAAGAATTGATGCAGTACAAGGAAATTAGTAGATCAGAAGGCTTGCTTAGGATTCGAAGAAGCAAAAGAAGGATTCAAAGAAGAAGAACAAATAGGGGAGATGCTGAGAAAGAAACAAAGGAACATGCCAATACAGCAGAATGTAAAGCAATAGAAGACGATGAGGAAGAAAACGTTTAAGGCAAGGATAAAGAGGATCAGGTATATTTAGACTTCTCAGAAGAGGAAGAAGAAGTACTTTAAGCAAAGAAATAGAGGATCAGGCTTATTAGAATTGTTAAGGAGAAGAACGATAGCAGAATAAAAAATAGACAAAACATAACAAAATTACACTAATATATTTATGCATCGAAAGCTTGAAGTATTTAATTATTTTCCTGGGCGCCATTTAACGATTCGAGTGAGGCATAACTCATAAGGTAAATCTATCCTCTTTACAGTTTTTAAGGTTCACATAGTCTTAGACCCATGATTCACAGTTACAGGAGGGACCAATATTGGCAAGTTACCCGTAATGCTTAGCTTTTAAATTTTGTTTTTTTAGGTTTTTAGATAAAATGCAAAACTTTTAAGTTTTTGTGAATGTATCAATCTTTTTCTCTGCGTCTAGAAACCTTTTACCAACCATTTTATTAAGATATCTTCTTTTTTCATCATCGAGCTATCTCACCATCATCGTTGGGAAGAATAAATAAATTATGATTTTTTTTTTGTCTTAATATTAAAACATGGACGATGATGCTTCAGCAATATTTCCAGAGCCTCACCAATCGCAATGCAGCATCTCATCTACCATTTCATATCTCCAGTTAAAAGATATTCCAATCTCCACCTTAAAGTTGGAAAAATATCCCAATCAAAAATATTATAAAACAACAACAAACATACAACAAAACGAAAAAAAAACAGCGGGAATCCGCCACAATACGAACGACGCGGACGGTCCGGGTCCGATGATGGTGCAGTGGCGCGGCGCCATTATGAAAACAGGTAACCGACACGACTTACTCATAAATCCTCATAACCATGGAATCGAAGATGACAGCTGAATAATGAATATCGCGGCTTTGTTTGCCATTCACAATCGCTTCTCAAAAACCAAACAGTCCTCCCATCTATGTTACTTTAGTGTCTACAATCCCAGTCACCCTCTTTCTTTGTCGTCTTCGTCGTCTTGTTCTTCATTTGGAATGAGATTTTTAACTTCTTTGGGTTGGGTGCTGTTGTGTAGCTCTTTGTATATTCCAACTTCCAACACAAAGGGAACCCACGCTTCTTATGATTTCTTCTTCTTTTTCTTTAATATTTTTTGTATTCTTTGGATCTTTTGATGATGTTGATGATGATGATGATGATGACTGGACTGGGATTGGAAACCTGGTGCTGGCATTGGCATATCTAACCTATACCTATACCCGGTCTCGGTTCCCATAAGATATCGTCGGATGAGAAGGAGGAGCACACACATTATATACGCGAGTACTAATTCATCGTCTTTTCGAATTGGACACAAAAATGGTTGACTCTATGTCTATACAGCGCGCGGTGCAGTGTGCTGTGCACTGTGCAGTGGGTACATGGATGGAGCTATGCAAAAGGCGCGTCATGCCATTACGATCATATTAGCATAAAGATGAAGTAAAATTTTAAATAATTGCAATTTTTTCTTAAACGAACCATTGTTCTACTGGCGTAACAGGGAGGACTTGAAATCGTAGTCGAATATTGCAACTGAAATAAATATGAGATTTAAAAAAAAAGCTTCTCCAGTAAAACTTGGTATTCAAAAGACCTATGACCCTCCTTGTCTGAAACTTAAGAATAACAAATATGTTTTCCATTTTACACAATTGCACTAACTATCACATCTAGCGTGTTGTAAGACATTCCACATTCACGCAGTACGGCTAAAGAACGAATCTCTGCACTCCATTGAACGGAAGGAGTTGAAATCAATGGTTAGCTGATGGACATTTCTAGAAGCGAGAGAGTTGAACTTTTTTAGGTGAGAAATTCAACTGAAAATTTTACTATTTATTGTACGTTAAAAAGTGGTAAGAAACTCTACGACGGACGGCATTCCAGTGACACAATTGAGTTAATGACCAATAATATTGCAACCAATAATTTTAAAAGCTCTTCTTTGAATACTGCTTGGAGCATCAGCTAAGAGTTTTGAGTTGTACTCTAATTTTGGACGTATGTTGTATAGCTTTGTAAACTGTAGCCAGATCAGAATGAGAGACACATTTTTGGCATCGTCTTGTGAAAAATATAGGTTAGATGGAAAAGCTTACGTAGGGGTTTTGCCAATGTGGAGGAACATTTCTTCAGAATTATAGCGTGGACATCCTCTAACCCAGCGGATTTATGCATGTGGAAATCTTTTGAGGATTCTCAAAACAACACGAGTACAGAAAAAGATTAGTTCCGTAGAATCATTAACGCGCCTAAGACCTGGGGGAGCCATAACACTATCAGGTAAGGGGGAGTTTGCTGGAAACTGGCTTGCTTTCTTAATAACGCTAACTAAAAGAGTATAGGAGTATAAAGAATGTCTCATGTTTTATTACGAATGACCAAACACTTGTACAGGCTTTGGGACAATGAAGTATTTCTACAAGTTATTTTTGGTCTTGCAATTATTTGAACATTCAAATATGGGAGTTTTCAGGCCTTCATTGCTTACTTTAACTTTTTCCAGATTTTCTCAGTTAGGTAGCTTCTAAAACACTAGAAGCACACCTCTCTAAATTGTGTTCTACGAAGAGCCGATTTTCTGACAGTAGTACGAAGTCCTGATACCCATTGTCTCACGGTTGATTTTCCACTATTACTTTATCGTTTTGTGATGATGAAATGAAAAAGGCAAGCGTAAAACGAGTGGAGCACACGTCAAGTTCCCACGTTCATAAACACAAAAAAAAAAAACAATTCGTTAATTTACATGTGAACGTATTGTGAAAAGCTTTACTCATCCTTGGTGGTTTTTCAAAACCTACAGAATGAATAGCAGCTAAAGTGATTTATTGATAGGCAACGGCCTAGTCACTGATAAAGCTTCGGTTCCCATCGATCACCGAAATCAAGCATCAGTGAGCGTGGTTAGTAGAAAGATGGGGGACCGTCTCGAAACCTACCGCGTGCTGTTGTCATATGTTCTTTCTGTATGTTGTTCTTTCTCCTCTGTCCTTCTGTCTTGTACTAATGTCTTGTGTTGTTATCACCTTATATAGTCTAGTCGCTCAAGGTGCTGTGTTCTCTACTCTGTACATTTATGTGCTAAGTAGTGTGAAATGTAATGTAATGTAATGTGATTTATTGATCTTCACTAAGTCCCTTTGAAGATTCCCTAATTTGAGGTTGGTGTATTAAAACTTCGTCAGATACTGAAATGATAGATCTTTATTAATTGAAATGTTTAAATATTTCTTGCTACAAAGAAAACACTTCGATACAATTTCTGTCAATACCGCAAATTTTCCAGGTAAAAAAAAAATCCTTTATTAAAAGCCGACAATATTCTTAATAACTCAAATAACATGAGAATATTATTAATCATACTTATACCTATGCGATCTCCTGATCATTTATGACCGGTTTATCAAGTTGTAATTGCAATCTTTTTGCAACATAGTATACAGTGACTGCCTTTATTGAATGCGAAGAACCATAACACGTCCTGAGATTATGCCACGCATGCCCTCTGTTGCCAATGCCGCCACAGCCTCTCTATAAGAGATCAGGAACTCGCTGATGACGATGATGATGTGGTATATAGTGTGCAATATCATGCGTGCTTCGAACATTTCAATATCATTAACAGACATGCGCATCAGAGCACTTATCGGAATTGTAAGTGCCGATGCCATATAGATGCGCCCGTCGTTCTGTGCCTGGCCTGATGTTGCGGGATGCGCGCGCATAAACGAGCGATATAGAATTATTGCTTATAAATATTTTGGTCGTTTTGTTGGAATTGAACATCATCACATGCATCGTGTCCATTCGCCATGCCCCTTACTTGCATCAGCTTGAGCTATGTAAACATATATGAAGGATGAAAGGGAGGCGGGGGAATATGTTTAAAGTTATGAGACGACCAAGGGCGAACATTTGGTTGGGTTTTGGGTCAGAACAAAATTGTTATTTTTCCTCCTGAAGTCTGATGCAATATCTTGAGTCTCTCTCTCTCTTTCTCTTGAAGAGCCTTCAGTCGACCAGCGATGGATCGGGACTTGGATCTGCTATAAAGCTTGAACCATCATCACAAGGAGCCAATGCGAAATTAAAATGGAAATCTCAGCCAATAAAGCTGAAGAAGTTATTTCGGCCATTAATCAACAACGCCATCGACCAGGTTCTGTAGAAGGTACATACTACGTATTGCTTAAAGTATGGATATGGGATACATATAGTATAACATCAAGCCACCCTGCGCTACCGCCCGATGATGCTGCGTCTCCTTCCTTTTGGATCCTGGAATGATGGCTGGACCCAGTCCCTGGCGGATGCATTTTCTTTCGTTCGTTCTTTCGTTCGCTACATCATCAGCATCATCTCTCATGAATCTGTTGTGTGTTGTGTCGTTGTCGTTCGACATCAACTTATGATCATCATTATTGTTGGCTGCGCGCATAACACAGCATAAGGCCCGATGTTCGAATTTGAGGCCCGCCACCTCCGCCGCACGTCTACCGCTCACCACCACCAGCAATAAAAATCCCTCGAACAACCTTTATGTATATTCGAGCCGAATTGGAGGACATCGCCATCCCTATGCCACAGCGAATCACATGGCAGACAATAAAAGCAAACATTGCATCGCGCATAGTATCGCGGGTATAAAATCGGCCACAATCCGCGTTTGTATATGTCTGTCCGGTGTGTCCGTTGAGTTCTGGCCATCATCATCTTTTCTTTGAGATGAAGCTTAGATGGCCGACCTGGGACCGACCAAAAGGCAAAGGCAAAGAATACGACAACGAAGAGAGATCGATGGATGGGAGTCGACCAACCATCCCCAATACCCATCCGCAGCCGCCCGATCAGCCATCATCATATGTACCAAGAGCCAAGAGCTAACCGACCGACCAAGCTACGACGAAGATACAAGACTTTATGTAGGATGTTGCGCTAAAGTCAAAAGATGTGTTGCTACATTATTACACGGGCTTTGTTTTTATGAAAATGTGTGCACTTCAATGAAAGGTACACGGTACCGAAATGATTTTTGGCTCGTATAAGATTGCTTCTTTTGCTGTTTTTCTGCCCTACGCTAGCCTCCGCGAGGCATGGGGAATGGGTGTAGGCTTTTCTTGATACGTTCTTATAAATAAGTTCCAGGTGATCATATAGAAGAAGATGAAGATGAAGGACGAAGGATCACTTTGAAGAAGAGAGTGATATTGGATATTGTGTTGCAAATGGAAATCATTGTGTATAAAGCAAAGTGATTGAACAGATGGCTCAAAGGGTTACCTTTACAAAAAAAGAGAGGTGGTTTTTTTTTTAACGTAAAGAAGAACTCTCGGCGCGTTAATAATAATTTGTTCGAGGTACTCAAACCCATTAGCAGAGTTAAAAAGTTAATGTCACATTGAAAAAGTAACATTTAGTTTGAAAATAACTTCGTTTAAAACTAACAAGCTGTCTATAATGCATTCAACGACCCCCAACGGAACAGACAAACAAGAGGTTCTTAAGATGCCCTGAGACGTTTTGCATGATTTTGTTCAACTTAAGTATTTTTACACAAATGACATAAATTTTGCATTTCAAAGGTGTAGAACTTAAGATATGAGAGGAAAGGAATCTAACCAAGAGTTCTTTGAAGTCCGGTTTTTAAGTTGAAGCCGATTTGATTCTTGAATTTTTTTGAGTTAGGTCCGAACTCTGGAATATTTACACAAGTGGTTTTATGGTTAATCTTTTCACTTTGAAAGGTCCTTCTGAATACAACTTCCAATGGAAAACAGTTTATTGAGATAAATTATAAGTTAAGTTTATGTCACGAGCCACTAGTGAAGATTGAACTCACCCGTATAAAACATGGCCTTAAAGTTTCCCATTGGTAAGCCTATCTGACACTTATGTAAGTTAGGATTTAATCCAGCGAACAATTGATATAGGTACAAAATGGTAAAGTCTCTTCTAATACGAAGTTTTGCAATTTAGCAGTTGACTGCGGCCATATTGGTGAAGCTATAGCTGTCAAAATTACGTACAGCCTTTTTTAGCAAATACTGGACGTAAAAACCACAAGCGCTTTCTGCGTTTTAGTGTCGCCATATTGGTTGCATCAGTAGTAGTATTATTGAGAGAACCGTTCGCAGTGTCATGGATTAATTTAAATCCACTGGGTAAGTCAAGGATTGACAAACAACAGTTTATGAACTAATTACAAGATCTGCCGAAAACACGCTCGTTGTACATTTCATATCCTTAAGAAGCAAAATCACTTTTGCTGAAAACAACTTTGCAAATTTTGCATCGTGACGTTAGCCTGTACCCGTGATATAATCTCTTGACCCAAGAGCTGGAGTTAAAAGATCATATGTAGAACAACGTTTGCTTGCTGAATCTATCGGGTTTGTCAATAAGAGCGCTACAAATTCAGTTTCAGTTTCAGTTTATTTATTTATTTATAAAGCTTACACAGTAAGATAATAGATATCTTATAAATTTGTGAAAGCCTATGACTTAACTTTATATAACAATTCAGATTTAAAAAAAGAAAATACGATAAGAAAATAATAATATAAAATAAAATTAAATAAAAATTAAATAAAAAAAAAAAAAAAGAAAATAACAATAATTTATCGATAGAATATTAATTGACGTTAAAATAGAAATGATAGAAATAGAAGAAGAAAAAGAAAGAGAAAGAGAAAAGATAGTTAAGTTAGTTAAAGTTAAGAAGAGAAGATAGCTAAGTTAGTTGCTTTGGTTCGAAAAGAAGATTTTAATACTTTGTTGGAAAATATGCATATCACTTATATCCCGCAAATGAGTTGGAAGTGAGTTCCAGAGGCGACAAGCAGCGATGAAAAATTGCCTTTCCGAGGTCAAACACGAAAAACGTGGCAAAATTACCGATGTCGATCTGTTCGATGTAGACATTCTGATTTTTTCAAACAGATAAGCTGGTTGACGTGTCTTCAAGATTTTAAAAAACAGTATCAATGTTCGAAGCTTCATGAAGTCATTAAAAGGCATACTAAGCAGAATCTCTTGCAAATGTGAAACATGGTCGTACCTTCTTAACCCAAAGATGTATCGAATGATACTATTGAATGCTATGTTTAATTTATTTTTGCTGATGGCATCGCAGTTGTAAAAAATTTCGCATCCATGTGTGAGAACAGGTATTACAAGGGTCCTTGCCAGCATTAGTCTGGTTTTAAATGGAGTGATGTTTTGGGCTGTCCACAGCGTTCTAAGCGTTCCATAAGTTTTACCTACTAATTGGTTGATGTGGTCATTCCAGGTCAATGTTTTATTGAAGATTACTCCTAGATTTTTACTGGAATTTACGAATTCTAATGGGTTCTGGTTTAGAAATATGGAAGGAAAGTATGTTAAGTCTAATTCTTTTCTTGATATAACCAGGCATTTGCATTTGCTTGCGTTAAGAACCAACCCATTGCACGACGCCCAGTAGGATATCTTCTCTAGTTCCTGGTTCAGAGTGAAAGCGCAGTCGTCAATTAAACCCAAAGGACAGCTTTTGTAAATTTGAATGTCATCGGCATAAAAATGTTTTGATACTTCATTTATAATGAAACCGATTTCATTCACATATAATGAAAATAGAAGGGGGGATAAAATTGATCCTTGGGGAACTCCTTGTTGAACCGGAAGAAAATCGGATAGATTTCCATTTAAGGAAACGGCTTGCTGTCTATTATTCAAAAAGGAAGAAAGTAGTTTAATAGCTTCTGAAGATATGTTGAAACTGTGACGCAGTTTATTCAGAAGGTTCGAATGATTCACCATGTCGAATGCTTTTGAAAAGTCTAATAGGACTAAAAAAGTTACATTATCAATATCGAGTTCAGTCCTTATGTCTTCGATTATTTTAGTTAGTGCTGTTATACAGCTATGGTGCGAACGAAAACCTGATTGAACTTCGACTAAAAGGTTGTTGCGACTGATGAAGTTGCTTAATTGTTTTTGCATTATCCTTTCACAGACCTTAGACAGAAAAGGAAGTATTGAAATTGGTCTAAATTCATTGCAAAGCGAGTTTTTGGGGATGGGAATTATTTTTGCTTTTTTCCATTGATGTGGGAAAAAGCCAGTGGTAAGGACTGAATTTATTACATGTGTAAAATAGGGTAGAAGTAGAGGAAGAATAGCTTTAATGAAAATAGGATTCAAATCATCAGCACCAGTGGCATTGGATTTTATACTTATGACACTTTCAACTATGTCTAAGGTGTTCACACAATCGAAATTGAACAAAGTGTCTGTAGAAGGTGGAGGTATGGTATTAAGAGATACATGGTCTCTTAGAGTTATTAAAGGTGTAGAAACAAATTTATTGTTAAGCTCATTAATATTCAACTCAGTTGGAAAATTATTTCTTTGTTTGCCTATTCCTAGCTTGCGGAGGTTGTTCCATATTTTTCGACTATCCGATTTTAGATCTAGACGGTTAGAGTAGAACTGTAGTTTTGAGCGTCTTACCTCTTGAACTACTTTATTTCGGAATGATTTATATAACTCATAAAGCTCGTTAACACGGAAACGTTTCCAGCGTCGGTATGCTAGATCACGCTGATTTATAAGTTCTTTAATCCTACTAGTAAACCATTGTTTATTTTCGCGGATTCTAGTTTGTGTTTTCAATGGAACGTGTCGATTAAATAAAGTATTAATATTTGTGTTTAGAAACTCGACTTGGTCATTTGGTGAAGTCATTAGAAAGATGTCACTCCATGCTATTGTGTTTATATCATTTTCAAGATGTGTTTTATTGATATTCTTAAAATCTCTAAACTGAATTCTAGAAATCACTTGGTTTACACTTAAATTAAAATCATATGTCAAAAAAATAAGATCATGTCTAGAAAAAACTGGTGTTTCAAGCTGATCATATAACAGTACTCTATCTTTTTCACTTACATAGTAATGATCTAGTAGCGTACAGGATGACTGGGAAAAGTGAGTAGGTTGAGTATTGTTTACTGAGTGCAAGTCGAAGGATCTCATGTTTTCAATTAACCTTTTGTCAGTTAAATGGTCACAGTTAAAGTCACCGCATATAATAATGTTTGAAGAGATAACAGTAATTTCTTCAATAACTCTATAGATTTGTTCCAAATCGATATACCTATTAGGTCTGTAGATAGTTCCCAGGAGAAGATTACCTTCACTGCCTTTAACCTCCAAAAACAAATACTCGCAAGAAGAGCCGGGTGACGAATAGTATAACTTCTTACAGATAAGGTTTTCCTTAACATATATAGCAACACCTCCTCCGCGGTTGCACCTATCAGAACGGAAGATCCTATATCCACTAAGAGAGTATGTTGCATCCTTCACATATGCAGAGAACCACGTTTCTGAAACACAGATCGCGTCGATATGCGAATCTTCAAAAAGTAATCTGAATTCATCAATCTTTTTCATCAAACTCTGAGCATTGATATGAACAACCTTGAAACCGTCACGTCGCCAACTCAAAATTTTTAACATAGTTCGCAATATAACATCACCGGTGTATCCTATGGAGCCCACCATTCGTTCACTCAACTCTGAAACGAGTGGTTATAAGGCGAGATCCAAGTAACATACATCTAATATGGTGGGGAACAAAGCAACAACTTTTACAAAAGGGTTTCCATATGGTAGCAGTAATAAATATACATTGGTGAAAAAGGAAAATAAGATAGAGCATAATAAGAGGAAAAATAGAAAGAGTGAAAGGTAATAGTAATAATAGTAATAGTAAAAGTAATAATATTTCATACAATAAAAATTGGTTCATCATGTTGAGTGCTGGTGAAATTCTTCTTCTTCTTGACTGCCTGTCACAGCAGAGGCAGCGAGTATGGTTTTCAATGTTGTATCGTTGTTGATGTGTATTGTCTCTCCTTCTTCGCTCTCTTTAACGTAAACAGAACCAGAGCGTGTATACACTTTAGTGATAACACCGCAATGTTTGAGACGCATTGCTTGCTGGAGGAAAAATCGGTTTTTAGGTGTTAAGCTTGCATGCAGGTAGACTTTATTTGTTTTTTTTCCTTGCGCATTTATTCCCGTGTCGTCAAGATGCAATGCTCTTTTGTGTGTTTTGTGAAAGAGAGCAACAGATTTTAGTACCAAGTTCCTTTCGTGTGGCGAACTAAATTTAAGTATGATCGGAGCGTCGTGGGTGTTATTAGTTTTACGTTGCAGTCGGAAAGCAGCTTTTACAGTAGGAGGTACACATTCAACCGCATGGCAGATGCGGTTTAAAACAGATTGTAAGTCTTCGTTTGGCAGTTGAGGTATACCGAGAAGAACAGCATCAGATGCAACCTCCTTCCGTTCAGACAAGTCACATCGCTGTTGTAGATCAGCTAAGTCATCCTTAAGTTCATTTACAACAGCCAAGTGATGGGATTCCATTTTCTCAATTCGCTCTGTAAGGGACTTTATCGTCTTATCAGTGTTTTTCATGTAGGTGGTCACGTTGTTTTCGATTTGTTCAAAACGTTTTACAAAGTCCAGACGTAGATCTTTGATCTCTTGTGACAGTCTATTGACGATATCAGTTGATTGGTCTTTTATCAGAGTGTCCATTTCAGATCGAGAGATTGCAAACATAGGTGACATGGATTCACTCTCTTTGGTAGTGGGTGGTGTGGTATCAGTGGCAGCAGCGGCAGTGATGTTGGCAGAGGTTGTTGCAGTGTTAGTTAGGTCTTTGATGGAAGAGGTTGTTTTCGGAGTTGATTTTGATTTTATTAGATTTTGTTTTACTATTGCGGGAGAGGATATGTTAGTTGAGGGAGTAGTTTTTTTTGTATTTTCTATTTTTTTGGAGGTTGCAGGGGTAACAGCTTTTGCATTCTCTTTATCAGAGGCGCGAGTCTTAACATTAGACATAATTTCAAAGAGAGGGAAATACAGATATCCGAACTGATGGAGTTAATGTACAGAAAAAAGAAGGCGCGTGACACTTGTAAAATTTAATTATTTTTACTTTGTTTACTAAGCGCACTTTGATTTCTGGGCAGATTTGTCGGTTTAAATGCAGTAAGATCGTTTTCCGCACACACTTTTGGACTTTTATAGAATAGCGATACAAAATATGGGTATAAATTAAGCTATTTTGCCGGACAGTACTATCAAACACGTCTATTCACTCATGAGAACTCACTCAAACTGTGTTTTTTTAAATAAAACAAAAACGGCTTTCGAAATCAATAAAATTCTTTATTCCTGTGAAAGTACGTTCGATGCCATTATGTATGGAACTCGATTTCTTTTGCATGGCCACCATGGGCACGCTTGCAGAAGTCTAGACGCTGAATCCAATTTTCGATGGTTTTCAAGCATAAATTGGCCGATACTGCTGCAGTTTGACGTTCGATATTTTGGTCGAAGTTCAGTAATCGTCGCTGGCTTGTTGGCATAGACCATAGACTTGATGTAGCTTCACAGGAAATAGTCTAACGACGTCAAATCGCCACGACCGAGGCGGCGAAGCGATTGGACCATTTAGTCAGATAACAAGTTCTAAAAACTTGGTTTCCAATAAATTGACTGTGACATTCGCTGTGTGACTTGTGGCGCCGCCGTCATATTGGAATCACATGTCCTCCAAGTCCTTATCATCCAATTGGGTTCAAAAATATTCGGTTATCACTGAACGGTAGCGATTCCCATTCACAGTAACGTGCCGGTCTTGATCATCACGGAAGAAGTACGGCCCAATAACGCCGCCGACCCATTAACCACCCCAAACCATAATTTTTTCGGGATGCAATGATGACTCATGGAGTACGTGTGGATTGCTGCCTGACCAACACCTCATATTTTGTTTATTGACGAAACCATTCTGCCAGAAATGAGCCTCATTGCTGAAGATGATTTTTCGATGAAAATCCGAATCATTTTCAAGTTGTTGATTAGCCCAATTTACGAACATACGACGCTGCTGGTGGTCAAGCGGCTTCAGTTCTTGTGTCAATTTAATCTTGTAAGGATGTATACCAAGATCATTTTCCAAAATTCGCCACAATGACGCCACAAAGATGCTCAACGCTTGAGAACGACACGACGTGTGAGAGACAATTTGGGCTTTCTGCAACGGAAGCCTCAGCTGCAGTAATATTCTCGACACTACGGGCACTTCTTTGTCTCACTGGCACGGGAACATTTTATACTATGCGATTATTGAAGGAGGTCTTAATATCGACAGTTTAAATATAAGGTTCTTGATGTATGCTGACGACATGGTGATCTTAGCAGAGGATGTGGAGGTTTTGCAACGCATGATAGAACGTTTTGAAGAGTACTGCACCAATTGGAATCTAGAAGTGAATCTCTCAAAATCGGAAATTATGGTCTTCCGAAATGGTGGCAGGCTATCAAATAGGGAAAAGTGGATTTTCAACGGAGAAAAAATTCGGATAGTATACCTCAGTACACATATCTTGGTGTGCTGCTCACTCCAAAGATGAACTTTTTTAAGCATGTAGAGAAAAGAAATGCAGCAGCAAAGAACAGTATTAACTCGACATGGCATTGTTTTCTGAGTAAGCAGAATATCAACCTCATTTCAAAATGGATACTCTTTTTGGCAGTATGCAGAGCTATTCAAACTTATAGTCTGGGGTTTTGGAACTTTTGATGAAGTGGATAAGCTACAACGATACTTTCTGAAAAGAGTTTTAAAGTTACCATCATACATTCCAAACTATGCATTACCGATTGAAACAGCAGCTGAAGACGGGCACTATACTACACACTGGACTTACACCTTAGATATATACAAAAGACTATAATTGAATACAGTGACACGAGACTACCTAAGCAACTTACCAAAATCCTCTTAGCAAAACAACTTTTTTGGGTTAAGGAGATTAATATGATCGGAAAAAGGTTCGGCTTGCACTGGGATGAGAACATGACAAATGAAAGAGATTGCATTGTCAATAACTCACAAATTCTTGATCAACTGAATTCGCATGCAAATCAAGAAGCAGAGCAGAGAGCGAGGGGAAGCAGCACACGAATTTTTAAGATGTTGGATTATTCAATAGGACCGCAATACATAACAGATGACTTGGAGCCTTACAAAATATCATGGATTTTCAAAGCTAGATGCGATCTTATCTTATACAACATTTCCTAGGCAGGTGTCCGTACTAAGAGAATTCAGGATAAGACATTTTGAAAAGGCAACTCTAAATGAAGCTGAAATTATTGCTGTCCTTAACGGAAATTGCAGGGCTGATTGGAACAGACTCTCGAGTTATATTTACGTGGCTATAAGCTATAGAAAACAAATCTTAACAGAGAGAACTATGAACGTATACACATCACTTTAAATCTTTAAAATTTAGGATTTCTCTTTAAATTTATCTAAACTCAAAAATTGTATCTTTTTTATAAATGTACTTAAATGTAAAATTATTTGTATCTTTTCACTTACCCGACAGACGACTCTTTATGTCATTGTCGTAAGTTTTTTAAATTTTTCAACATAACTTTATTTCAAGTTAAACTCAAAAATGTATAAAAATATTAAGTTGAAAATAAAAACATTTTACTACTACTATTATTGTGCCTGTGAGCGTCCACTAGACGCTCAATTGTTGATCTGCTAGGACGATTATGACGACCATAAATTGGACGTAGCGCTCTTAACGTTGAGGCCATTGACTCCGAATTTCGGTAGTAAATTTAAATAATTTCGACTCGTTGTTGGCTTGTATATCTTTCCATCATGAAATGGCAAATCTTACTAAAAAGAAATTTCAAAAGAGCGTTAAGAAATATGGTGTCGTTTGTTGTCCCTGTCACTCTACTTTTGTAGCGTCCCTGTTGAAAAACCCTGTATTTGGTCTGAGCAGATGGAAACTGTGCTTTATTTTCGTCAAAAAAAAATCATCTTCAGGAAGCAGACACATTTCTGGATGAAAAGGTCAACTAAACAAAATTCCGGGATATCAGACAATAACCATACACATTAGATCCAAAATCATCAATTGTATTCTGAAAAATTGATTTTTGTTAATGGCTTAAATTTTGACATTAAAGTTTAAAAATGTGTAGGTTTCAGTCAAATTAGATCTAATTTGATCCAAAGTACAACGTAACTTGAACAATCCATACTATCCATACTTTCTTTCTTTCTGTTACTCAATCACGCCTAAACTACTGAACCAATTTGCATGAAATTTGGTATGGAGATATTTTGATACCCGAGAAAGGACAGAGGCTACTTTTTATCCCAGGAAAATGACGCATTCCCATGGGAAAAGTTACTTTCCGGGGAATCTGATCGCTTTCACTCCTAAATTACCAAAGATTTGAATAATATTTGGATAAAATTGGTATTACGGGAAAACAACGCTTCCCAACCCTTATGAAAAAAGAGGCTGGGATGCGACCCACACTGATAACTTCCCATCCCGTCTGTCGATTTGTCTTGCTTAAAAGTTTGTCTATATGTATCAATTTTTACCAAATTTGCGTACTATTTTTTGTAAATTTTATTTTTTTACGAAAAAACGGACTGTTTGATTTTTATATCGAATGATATATGAATATCGAAAACAATATTTTCTGTGAAATAAAATAAGTTTGAAACCAATATTTGTAATTTTTGAAAAGCTATTTGAGTCGAAAGTAAATTTCTACCAAGTTTTAGTATTGTTTTATCTTAGGTTTTTTAATTTTTGTAAAAAAAACTGTCAATTCGATTTTTCTTAAAATTTTATCGAATGTTGAAAACAATATTTCTTATAAGTTAAAATTAGTTAGAAGCCATTATCGTAGAGTTTTGAAAAGATATTTGAGTCGAAAATCAATTTTTACCAACTTTTGTTCAATTTTTTTTAGGTTTTTAATTTTTTGTACAAAAGCTGTCAATTCGATTTTTTCCAAATTTTACTGAATCTTGACAACAATATTTTTTTGAAAGATTGAAGTAGTTTAAAGTCAATATCTCCAAGTTTTGAAAAGATATTTGAGTCGAAAATCAATTTTTAACAACTTTTATTATTTTTTTTAAGGTTTTTATTTTTTTTAAACAGTCAATTCGATTTTTCTCAACATTTTTCAGAATGTTGAAAACAATATTTCTTATAAGATAAAAAAAGTTTTAAGCCTTAGGCCTCGGGCACGCAGTAAGTGGCTGAGCGGCTAAGCGGCTGAGCGGCAACTCTAAGCGACGTATGGCCAGGCACTGAGCGACTGCTTTTGAGCGATTAGTAGTTAAATTCGAGATTGCACACACGAAATTAACAACTCAATGTTTACTTTGACCATCTTTACTTCTTGCCGCTCAGAAAATTAAAACAGGCTTGGTTGCTGAGCGGCGCCGCTTAGCCGCTCAGAATTTTGTTTCGCCGCTCGCTCATAGCGTGGCCGCTTCTATGTGATTTCATAGGTTTTATATTTTTTTTTCCGCTCAGCCGCTTACTGCGTGGCCGCGGCCTTCATCTCAAGTTTTTGAAAAGATATTTGAGTCGAAATTCAATTTTTACCAACTATGAGTAATGTTTTTTTTAGGATTTTATTTTTTATAAAAAAAACTGTCAATTAGATTTTTCTCAAAATTTTATCAGATGTCAAAAACATTATTCTTCGTTGCACAAAACTGTTTTGGAGATGAAATCATATTTTGGTCGTAAAATTTTCGAGGTGACAAATTTTTTTTTTCAGTTTTTTTGATTTATAAAAAAAACCGTTAATTGGATTTTTTTCCAAAAACATAATTGTTTTGTATTACGTTACAATATATATTATAAAATTTAAGTCAAGTCTCTAGCACCATTGGTTCATGAGATATTTAGGTTTAACCAAAACTTTCACCTTTTTTTTAAACTGCTATGGTAAAAAAAACCACCCACGCAATTTTCTTGAGAGCCCTTTCTGCATCTTTCTGCCTTATCTATACTATTATATAAAAGCGAAACCATTTTAAAGTTCGTAACGCATGATCTCAGAAAGTAGTCAACCGATTTATTTGAAATATATTTTATTATTTTCTATATTGTTATGAGAGTGTTTATGGCTTTAATTTTTTTTCATTAATTATTTGTCAAACTTAAATATTATTAATTTTACATTTTTTGTCCATTTTTTTTCATAAGTTGACTTATACAACCATTCATATCTTAAAACCTATACAATAATCGACAAATATTAGCATTGCTTCATAAAGTCAATATTGTTGCGCAAATTTTAAGCCTAAAATCACTTCTAAGCTAAACATACAACCTGAGAAATAAATAAAAACAAATTATAAAATTAAAAACTTTTTGAATTTATTTTATCCAATAAATTAGATTCAATCACAATCGCGAGGTCGCTGCTTTGTTTCATTTCATTATCATTCCAACATTTTTGATTTTCTTTTCTTCCCATGCTATTTCTCTCTTAATATGTGTTCCATTTAATAGTTACGTCTTACGTTTTTTCTCTTACCTACCTACCTACATATTCAGTTTTTCTGTATTGTATAGTTCATCAACTAACCTACACACACACATTATTTTTTGTTTCTCTAATTCTATCGTCACATCTGACATCGCTGAGCAGTGTGGGCTCTTTTTTTTAAGTTACTATGGACATTTAATAAAAATTAATAAACAGTGCCGTGCACATGAAATGCCGATTTATCTAAAGAAAAATTAGATCTTTTTTATTTTTCTGGTTCGAGGAAGTGAATAGATTATAATTCTTCCAATTTAAAAATAAAAAAGAGGCTGGGATGCGACCCACACTGATAACTTCCCATCCCGTCTGTTGATTTGTCTTGCTTAAAAGTTTGTCTATATGTATCAATTTTAACCAAATTTGCGTACTATTTTTTGTAGATCCAACGGACTGTTGGATTTTTATAAAAAAACTACTGAATATCGAAAACAATATTTTCTGTGAAATAAAATAAGTTTGAAGCCAATATTTGTAATTTTTGAAAAGCTATTTGAGTCGAAAGTAAATTTTTACCAAGTTTTAGCATTGTTTTTTTTTTAGGTTTTTATTTTTTGTAAGAAAACTGTCAATTCGATTTTTCAATTCCGTCCGTACGTGCGTACGTTCGCGACGTTTTTTTCGTCGTCCATAGCTCAAGAACTAAAAGAGATATCGACTTCAAATAAATTTTGTTATACAGATAATAAGGCAGAAAGATGCAGAAAGGGCTCTCAAGAAAATTGCGTGGGTGGTTTTTTTACCATAGCAGTTTAAAAAAAGGTGAAAATTTTGGTTAACCCTAAATATCTCATGAACCAATGACGCTAGAGACTTGAATTAAATTTTATGTTATATATTGTAACGTGATACAAAATAATTATATTTTTGGAAAAAAATTCAATTAATGGTTTTTTTTATAAATCAAAAAAACTGAAAAAAAAAAAAATGTCACTTCGAAAATTTTACGACTAAAATATGATTTCATCTCCAAAACAATTTTGTGCAACGAAGAATAATGTTTTTGACATCTGATAAAATTTTGAGAAAAATCGAATTGACAGTTTTTTTACAAAAAATAATAACCTAAAAAAAAAATAAAAAAAAAGTTGGTAAAAATTGAGTTTTGACTCAAATATCTTTTCAAGACTTTGAGATATTGGCTTTAAACTACTTTTATCTTTCAAAAAATATTGTTTTCAACATTCAGTGAAATTTTGAAAAAAATAGAATTGACAGTTTTTTTACAAAAAATTAAAAACCGAAAAAAAATTTAACATGAGTGGGTAAAAATTGATTTTCGACTTAAATATCTTTTCAAAAATTAAAAATATTGGCTTCAAACTTATTTTATTTCACAGAAAATATTGTTTTTTATATTCAATAATTTTTTTATAAAAATCCAACAGTTCGTTTTTTCATAAAAAAAATAAAATCTACAAAAAATAGAACGCAAATTCGGTAAGAATTGATACATTTAGACAAACTTTTAAGCAAGACAAATCGATAGACGGGATGGGAAGTTATCAGTGTGGGTCGCATCCCAGCCTCTTTTTTTAATAAAAATTCAACAGTCCGTTTTTCATAAAAAAATAAAATCTACACAAAATAGTACGCAAATTTGGTAAAAATTGATACATATAGACAAACTTTTAAGCAAGACAAATCGACAGATGGGATGGGAAGTTATCAGTGTGGGTCGCATCCCAGCCTCTTTTTTTTTTATGAAAAAACGGACTGTTGGATTTTTATAAAAAAATTATTGAATATAAAAAACAATATTTTCTGTGAAATAAAATAAGTTTGAAGCCAATATTTTTAATTTTTGAAAAGCTATTTGAGCCGAAAATCAATTTTTACCAACTTTTATTAATTTTTTTGTTTAGGTTTTTATTTTTTGTAAAAAAACTGTCAATTCGATTTTTCTCAAAATTTTTCCTAATGTTGAAAACAATATTTCTTATACGTTAAAATTAGTTAGAAGCCATAATCTCAAATTTTTGAAAAGATATTTAAGTCGAAAATCAATTTTTACCCACTTTTGTTAAATTTTTTTTCGGTTTTTAATTTTTTGTAAAAAAACTGTCAATTCGATTTTTCTCAAAATTTTATCAGATGTCAAAAACATTATTCTTCGTTGCACAAAATTGTTTTGGAGATGAAATCATATTTTAGTCGTAAAATTTTCGAAGTGACAATTTTTTTTTCAGTTTTTTTTTGATTTATAAAAAAAAACATTAATTGAATTTTTTTCCAAAAATATAATTGTTTTGTATCACGTTACAATATATAACATAAAATTTAATTCAAGTCTCTAGCGTCATTGGTTCATGAGATATTTAGGGTTAACCAAAATTTTCACCTTTTTTTTAAACTGCTATGGTAAAAAAACCACCCACGCAATTTTCTTGAGAGCCCTTTCTGCATCTTTCTGCCTTATTATCTGTATAACAAAATTTATTTGAAGTCGATATCTCTTCTGGTTCTTGAGCTATGGACGACGAAAAAAACATCGCGAACGTACGGACGTACGGACGTACGTACACACGCACGCACAGACATCTTTCTAAAAATCTTTTATTTCGACTCTAGGGACCTTGAAACGTCGAGAAATGTCGAAATTTTCAATTTAACAAATCGGACCCATTACAATAACTTCCTATGGGAAGTTAAAAAAGTTCTATTATAATAGCTTGAATTACCAATTTTGTATCACTTCCTCGAACAATAAAACTGAAATTAAGTTAAAATTTTCTCAAAGAAGGTACTTACAATGAAGTCGATAAAAAGAGCAAACAAATGTAGGTAGGTTAAGTCAGTTGCACTGCACTGAACATGAGCAGATGAATAAAAATATATTGGATATTTACACACGCATACCTATAGATGTATTAGAACATTAAAAACACAAATTTGTTTTTTTTTTTACCGCAAACTATATTTTTCGGTTGCAAAAAAACGTTTCAAGGTATGAATAAAGAAAGAAAAGAAGAAAATAGACAAAAATTTCGTTCTGTTTTCAACTAAAAAATTGAAATGGTTTTGTATTTTGTTTGTTTTCACGTGCGGCTTGGCCTTTACTACGTAATATTTTACTTAAGTTTTTTTTTTCTAAAGTGTTAATTTCGGTAAGGAAGTGTTTTTTGATTATAAACTAAAATTAATATTATTGTAGAAAATATGCTCAGTCCCATTGAGAAATTTTTTCATATGCTAATACTAATATTCAAAAAATGTTCGTGGTTACAACTTGCGCAGCAACGCGAGCACGGGTCGGCTAGTTATCTATATAACAAAATTTATTTGAAGTCGATATCTCTTCTGGTTCTTGAGCTATGGAAGACGAAAAAAACGTCGCGAACGTACAGACGTACGGACGTACGTACACAGTACACACGCACGCACAGACATCTTTATAAAAATCTTTTATTTCGAGTTTAGGGACCTTGAAACGTCGAGAAATGTCAAAATTTTCAATTTGACAAATCGGACCCATTACAATAACTTCCTATGGGAAGTTAATAAGTTGTCGAACATCTTAAACTTATCATACACGTATATTAACGCGGGCTTCGCGTGCCATGTGCCTCAAGCCCTCATGAATAGAATAGCAAAAGGAAAAAATGTTTTAATTCCCTGCTTTCCGATAATTCAAACCGATTTGCCGTTTCAGTTTAAAAGAGTGCAGTTTCCTCTGAAAGCAGCATTTGCAATAACAATAAATAAAGCTCAGGGGCAAACGCTGAAAGTTGCAGGTGTAAATTTGGAAAAAAAAAACTGTTTTTCCCATGGACAATTATATGTAGCGTGCTCACGAGTCTCAAACCCACAAAATCTTTACGTTCTGGCCAAGGAAGGAAAAACAAAAAATGTCGTATATAAAAATGTATTACAGTAACCTATCTTCTTCTTAAAATGTAATAACCTAACCTAATGACAATCACACTTAGTATGGCCTCATCCCATCTCGGCACAATTCAAACATACGTACAAAAAAAGTACAGCTCAGGTTTTTTTATACTACTATCCAAAAAAACTATCTAATGCGGACAAAGTCGGTAGTAAAAGCTAGTAATAAATATATCTTATCCATAAATTTAAAATTCGTCCCAACGCTGTAAAGGTTTGCCACATAGCTCAAAAAAATATCTCTCTCGCGATAATAAATGTCAAAAAGATTATCTTTTCATTAAAAAATAAATATTTGATATCTCATTATAGTGTCAGAAGAAAATGATTGTTTTTTAATTACAACAAACACTCTCGAACAGAAAAAGTTGCCATGGACCATCCTCCCACCATTACCGCATCACTTCAATCCCAGATCTTTTCGTCTATATTTATGTATGTATGATAGAATGTCATTAGCGTATAGTCATAATCATCACATCCATAAACACTTATATTATGCGCCAGAACCGAAGCATCAGCCTTTCTTCCAGATGTTTTGAAGCAGACTTATGAAAGATGAAGGGTGTGTGCCATCAATGGGTGGTCTTTGGAATCAAAGGCATCATAACGTCGCGTCGTCGTTCGTCGTCATCGTATCGTGAGTTCGTTCTTGGATTTGAAGAAAGATATGATGGCAAACAGATCGTGAGTCGTCGTCGTTCGTCTTCGCGACATCATCAGCATCT
Source organism: Eupeodes latifasciatus (assembly GCA_920104205.1). NCBI lineage: Eukaryota > Metazoa > Arthropoda > Insecta > Diptera > Syrphidae > Eupeodes > Eupeodes latifasciatus. The sequence goes on along the minus strand of OV049925.1, from coordinate 119,425,260 downwards.
TCATAACGCGTGCGGTATTCTCACGCATTCTTACTTCTGAAGAACGATTATGAACGATTATACATAATATTTTTCATCTCGGTGTCTCTGAGTCTGGACAAAAATTCAACGCCATATGAATAGAGCGTAATAATTGTCAAAGACATCTTGACACTTTGTAGCTAATATGTCAGTTTAATGAGCTGAAGAGAGAGAGAGAGGGTTAATATAAGTGATGATGATGTCTGGATCTGGATGGGTATACTTTTACTTCTGCTGATGAAAATGATTGATGGATTAGTTTATGAAAAGTGAGACTCATCAAGTTGGGGAACACCATGTAAAACCATTGGAAAATATGACTTTTATTGAGTTTAAAGGTCACAAACTTCATACGGAAGCTTTAAGGAAGTTTTTTTTTTTTTTAATTTATTTATTTATCTGTATATGGTTTTTACAATAGTATCTGCGAAGCCGAAGATTGTCTGCAGAAGAATATCTATCAATTATATTAGTAAGCAAAGTTTATGATTTTATATAAAATGCAATTTCAAAGTTCAAAACTAAAAAAATAAGTATCGATTATAATAAAATATTTATATATAAAATTTTAATTTGTACAATTAATTAAATATTTTTTTAGTTCTTTTTTCGTTTTTTAAAGTTCTGAATCATGACAATTTCTCTTGGTAGTCCGTTGATCATACTTGGTACGGTGTGTTAAAGTTTACGTCTTCCGTAGTTGTTGTAGTTTCTTGGTATCTGTAACATTCCTTGTGCACGTCTTCTGGTGTTGAGTTGGTGTTGAATTGGTTGTTTGAATCGGTTGTCATCAAAGTATTCTATTATGGTTGTCATCTTAAAAATATCTTCAACTTGTAGTGGCTTAAAAAGTGTGTCATACGTTTGTCTATAGTTGTTGTTAAATTGTTTTATAGCTGCATTTTGGAGTTTTTGAATTTTGATAATGTGGGTTTTACTCGTAGCTGCATTAACCCAAGCAAGTATACCATATCGTATCCTAGATTTCATCAATGAGTAATACACTTGTTAACATCGTGGTGTGGTAAGTGTGGTATTTAAGATGAGATAGTGCAAACATCGCTTTCTTTAGGTCCATCCTCAATTTATTTATTTATTTATTTATCATCAAGCAGAGATCAACTCTTACAGACTACGATATACATAATTACTTTAATTTATTAATAATAAATATAATATTTATAAGAATGAGAAAAAAAAACTCAACAATAATAATAACAATTAACAAAAATATTAAAGTTCAGCTGATTGAATAATTAATTCATTTAAAACATATAATTTAAACTCTCTTGAACAACTTTTAAAAATATCTATTTTATTACATACAGCATTAGTTTCCCTGATGGAACGAGAAATTGGCTCATTAAGGCCATAATTTGTGCGATGAAAATATTCATATAAAAGGTTAGATTCACGAACATTCCTTTGAGGAACACAAGATTAATAAGATTTAATAAATTAGGACATTTTATGTGATACGTTAAAATATCTCTGATGAACATAATAGGGAAGCAAGTACGCCGACTTTCTAGAGTTTTAATATCGAATAATAAGCACCTTGTTTTGTAGGTTGGCATCTCAATTCGCCAATGTAATTTAAAGATTAAATAACGAGTAAAGTTTCTTTGAACTTTTTCAATTCTATTACAGGGGCCCTACTATGTAACTTGATTCTACAATGAAATTGCTCGAATTCGAAAAATTGGTACTATGTATCTATTTGACTACTTCCGAACAAACGAGAATCGAATAGTTCTAGTAGTGCCAACTATATTCTTATGAACTTTCGAATAAACGAGGAACTACGTAACTCGAAAGTAGAATTCAAAACAAGGCAAAATCGAAAATAAATTTAAATTTGGTTGCGGATATAAACCATGATGATTAAGGCTATGGTTTGCGGACCATAAACTTTTAGTCAGTAACAAAACCAAACTTATGATGTTCAGCAATGAACTTCATGGACTAAATGACATTAAATTCTTGTTCCATGCGCACCGTCTTGTTTTAGTTTTAAACTCTTCAATAGCAAATGTCTAGTATCTCATTTAATAAATAGCTTCAATTCTGAAGTAAACTGCTGCAGTACATGCTTCAATATAGAAATAGTGAAAGATTTTAAATATTAAGGTGTCAAAATTGACCAACATTTAAAATGGTCTGAGCACATTACGGATTTAAAGCAATATCTTCTTTCAACAGTAAGATGCTTTTATCGGTTAAAAAAATATTGTTCATTCTCCACGTTAAAAAAGGTTTACTATGGTATTTTCCACTCGAAGTTACAATATGGTATCAGTTATTGGGGAGGTGCATACTTAAACAAAATCCAACAATTAACAGTCCTTCAAAAATGTGTCCTAAGAAAAATATGCAACGCTGCCCGCCTCGCTCACTCTGCAGATTTATTTAGACAAACAGGTATTCTAACAGTAAGACACTTGTTTTATTTTAAGGTTTTGAAGATATTTTTTATAAGGAGTGCTTATTTGGAAAGCCCTATAAGTAATACATATAACATGAGAAATTCTAACTCGGTACGATTAAACACTTTTCGAACTACACTTTTTAAGAATTCTTACACTATCGTCTCTCGCAAATTATACAACAGTCTTCCAGCTGAATTACGTAGCATTAGAAACCGTCCACATCAGTTCTTAAAATCCGTTAAATTATGGCTTCTTAATTTCGATACTTATAACATTGAATCTTTGTTAAACTACGTCATTTGATAATATTTGTTCTCTTTATTTATTTGCGTAGGTATATAATAATTAAAATATTGTTTATGTAGTTCAAATCAATCATAGTTGATACAATTCATAAGAAACTTTTTTCTCTGTTTCTGTTCCTTTATATTACGTTATTTATAATATGTCCACCCCACAATATAAAAATTTGTAAATGTGGCATTAATTCAATTTTAACTTCAAATTCAAATGCTACAACCTATTCTCTCTAATTAATTGTACAAAATACATATATTATTAAATTCGAAATAAGATATCTAAAAATTGTTAGGAGAATATGATATTAATAAATAATAAAATAATAATCATAAGTAGTACCCGTGGCATGATGGTTAGTGCGTTGGACTGTCATGCCAGAGGTCTTGGGTTCGATCCCTGCCTATGCCATCTAAAGTTTTTTTCACGGGTACTGCCTCTTGCGAGGAATTGACAAATTCTCCAAGAGTAATTCTTGTCATGAAAAGTGCTTTCTCAAATTAGCCGTTCGGATTCGGCTTAAAAACTGTAGGTCCCCTCCATTCCTGACAACATTACTCGCACACAGGAATGGTTGAGAGTTGTAAGTCACTAGGCCCTAGTTCTCAACGGACTGTTGCGCCACCCAATTTATTTATTTATTAAAATAATAATCACATTTGATGTACAAATGTGTTTGAGAGCGAAGTTTTTTTTGTCTAAATTAGCGTTTGGACTTTCGTTTCTCTTCCTCTTTCATTTCAAAATTCATCATCGGCAGGCACATGACGATTGAAGTCAAAACTTCGGCAGGTATTTTTGACATGGTTTGCTTTGCACGTCCAGCGTTCTTGTCACCACCGATTTGGTTTTGGTAACCTCTTGTTGCCAAACGCTTCAATGCTGCTGATAACTTAATGATAATCGGAACAGCGTTTTGTCTTCTGCGAGTATTCATGTCAGAAAATATGGTGTTAAGTAAGAACATAAATCCGTCTTTAGAACGACTATAGTTCTTAACAAAACTAAAACAAAAGTATATATTTTTCATTAAGAATGCGTTGAAATATTCTACCGTATATATAAAGGGCTGTGTGGCACGTAGCGCCGCCCTTCCCGTTGAAAACCAAATTTTGCCAACATCCTCCTCCTTTTGTGAACAAAAATTCGTTCAACATGGCCCGATAACGATCAAACGACCAAAATCCGCAACATACAGTATTGATTTCACCGAAGAAGATATAGTAGAGGCTATTTTATCTATTAAGTCGAACGCGGTGGGAATAGATGAAGTAAATCCTAAATTTTTGAAAATTGTTCTGCCTCAAATCCTAAAATTTATAACTCATTTATTCAACTCTATATTAAGTACTTGTGAGTATCCAAGACTATGGAAGAATGCCAAGATACTTCCAATTCCTAAGACAAAATATTCTGCTAACCCTGAATACCGGCCTATTGCTATATTGCCGTACCTGTCAAAAGTTTTCGAAAAGTCGATTTTAAAACAAATCCAAGCATACCTAAATACTAACCGCCTTCTAAGCTCAAACCAATCAGGTTTTCGAGAAAGCAGAAGTTGCAAAACTGTTCTTCTACTTGTTGTAGATGATATTCGAAGATCGATGGACACTAATTGTGCTACTTTTTTAACGTTGTTGGACTTTTCCAAAGCATTTGACACGGTTGATCACTTTACACTTTGTAAAAAGCTTAGAGATGATTTCGGTTTTTCTTCTTATGCAGTAAAACTTTTGCACTCATACTTAACCGATCGTCAGCAATGTGTGGCTGTGGGAAGCCAGTTGTCGTCATACCTTGCAGTCCCTGCAGGAGTGCCACAGGGTTCCATTCTTGGGCCGCTATTATTTTCGCTATATGTCAATGAAATTCCTCATCTAGTTAAGTCCTGCAAAGTTCATATGTTCGCAGACGACGTCCAATTATACATATGCAGTCCGTTAGATGGCATAAGTAATGCTATCAGCCATATAAATGAAGACCTAGAAATTATTCTGCAGTGGGCTCTAAAGCATAACCTTTCTCTCAACCCGGGGAAGTCAAAGACACTATGCATTTACAAACGCATTTTAGATACGTCAAGTTTTCCACCAGTTCGACTCGGTAGATCGACCATTGACTATGTGCATTCTGCCAGGAACCTGGGGATAATTTTCAACGAAATTTTAACTTGGACTGATCATGCAGCTACTACAATTGGTAAACTATATAATGCTTTGCGCCTATTATGGTCAACCCAAAAGTATGTTCCTGTCAAAACTAAGATGTTGCTTGTCAAAGCACTGCTGCTACCCATTTTGTTGTACGGATGTGAAGTTTTCTGTTGTGTTGACTCCTCAACAAGGCGAAAACTTAATGTCATATACAACAATCTTGCAAGATACATCTTCAATATAAGATATTTCGAGCATATTTCTAGTTACTCAAAACAAATAATGGGTCTGACTTTCGATAATCTCTTAAAGTTTAGGTCACTTATCCATTTACATGTAATTATGCAGTCTCGTCAACCTGAGTACTTGTACAACCGATTAGTTTTTGGAAGTTCACTTAGAACCGCGGTCCTAATTCAACCCAGATTTTATTGCCTGCAATCAGAGCGTACGTTTTTTGTCCACGCCACTCAATTATGGAACACTTTACCAACAACGATCAGAAGCATCATTAACGCGAACACATTCAAAAACCGTCTTTTTAAACACTTGGCCAGTAATACTTAAGCAAAAAGAATAAAAATGAATAAAGAATAAAAAAAAAAATGCTAGATTTAATTTCTATTAACATAAACTTAAAATTAAATAATTATTATGTATATCTTGCTTTGTTAAACATTTTCGAACATTCTTAAATATTGTAAAGCCTTCACTTATAATAAGATTGTAATCTTAATGTGAAATTGTCATTAATAAATACGAAATACGAAATACAGTGACTTGTTTTGGGTGTATCGGCTATTCAATGTATGCGTACGGGTTTTCTGTGCCCCAAATACGACAATTTTGCTTGTTTACATACCCGCCAAGATCAAAATGAGCTTCATCCGAAAAGGTGATGAAGCGTATACACAACCATATTCGTTCAGCGGAAATATAAAACTAATTATCTGTGAAATCAGACATGAGCTAAGTGTTACCATTCACGAAATAAGCACTAGTTAAAAAAAAACGTTCGATGGCGGACCCTATATATGTGCAAACCTTTTCTCACGCAGTTCTTCATTTCCTTGCAAATTAAACCAAATTCCAACGGTGTCCATTTTTGTTTTAATAATTATACTTGCCCAAAAATTTGATGTTTTATTTGTTTTTTTTTTGTTTTTAAAACTGTCAAACGACTCGATACTCTTTCAAAAGTAGAAATTTTTTTTGTAAAAAAGTTGGTATAACCGACATTCGATTCTACTTTCATACGTAGTACGATTTGAAAGTAGAATCGGAAATGAGTTTCGAATAGAATCAAAAGTAGAATCGAGTTACATAGTAAGGCCCCAGGAGTTTCTATAAAAAGTATTCCAAACCACACTAGAAAACTCCAACACAGATCTTACCAGAGAATTGAAAAGTGACTTAAGAGAATATGGATCTTTGAACTCTCTTGTGTTTCTCTTTAAAAACCCGAGCATTTAATTAGCCTTGTTAACCGTATAGTCAATGTGTGGCAGGAATGAAAGTTTAATGTCTAAAACGACCTTCTAAAAGGTCCTTCTTACATTCAACGCGTTCTAAAATTACATGATTAAGTTCATAATTGAATAGAATAGGGGTAGTATGTCTAAAACACGACATAACTTGGCATTTAGAAATATTAAGATGGAGGAAATTAGACTGACACCATTCTGTTAATCTAAGTACATCTTCAAGAAGTAAATGACAATCAGATCAACATTTAATTCCACGATACAACTTAAGGTCATCGGCAAATAAGAGACAAGGAGAAGATACAAAAATTGACGGAATATCATTTATGAATAATAAAAATAACAATGGGCCCAAATGACTTCCTTGAGGAACACCTGATGGAACACAAATGTTTTCATAATAATAGTCTTCAATTTTAACAATTTGAATCCTATTGGAAAGGTAAGATTTTAACCAGAAGAAGAAGGCCTATAGTTGTTAAATTGGTCCTTTGCTCCTCCTTTGTAATCGGTGTTTTTAAAATAGATGGAATATTTGATTGAGTTATGCTCAAATTAATTAATTTGTATATAATAGGAGCAAAGACATCCTTATAGCTTTTTATATCAATTTGAAGTTTGTATAGCAACAATCTAAACATTTTCGAACACAGGCCACTGTACCTTTTCTAATGAAATATTATTCACTCCTCTCCGGGTTTAAATTGACAGTCACTGCACTCTGCCCCAACACCGACGACATTCATTCTTTAAAATCTATATCACCAGTGATGGATTTACGCCTAGGCCCGTGAGGCCCAGGCCTAGGGCGGCATAATTTGAGGGGCGCAAAATTTATGAAATTCTTAACACTTGAATGCGTTTCTGCATTTAAACATACCTTAATGAAAGGCACAAATATGCCTTCGGTCTAAAGTTTCGGAATGCATCCAAAATCATAACTTGTGTTTGACAATCTAAAATTTATTAAATAAATATGAGTGGCTATCGAACAAAATAAAAGAAAAAGAATCTACGAAGTTAGATAATTTACTTAAAAAAATTCCAAAAAGTATCTAGTTTTATGACAAGCTCAACTGAATCTTCTAACAATGACCAACAAGCATCATGTTCACCGGTTGTAAGTATCTTGTTTTGATTGGTAATAATTATCTCTTTCTTATTAGCATTGATTTTGTCTTTACAGCTGGAATCAGAAGAGACTTCAGAACAAGATAGTGAAAAAGTACACTCTTCCCTATCACAAGGTACGAACGAGGCACCCTCAAATTTTCCTTCATCACAATATACTGAAGAAATCCAGTCAACAGCTGATATTTTTAAATTTAATACTGATCCCTTTTTATGGAACTTGAATGAAGAAACACGGGATTTTATATCTATAAATGGTGTACCACGAAATTATAATGCAGACTTTAAAAATTCTAGAAATGTTTATAGTGATAAAACGAGGTATTGTTCCAAAAGTTTATTTCAACGTACTTTAAAAAAATGGAGAAACTAAAGGCTATGTACTTTGTATTTCATGCTTATTATTTGGTAGAAGTGGTGAAATGCATGCTTTTACTGGCGAAGGATTCCGTGACTGGAAAAACTCAAAAGCACGCATCGAAGCTCATGAAATTTCTGACTGTCACAAAACTAACGTTAGTCATTTTAAAGCTCGAGCAGTAGTTCATGGGCGTGTTAATTAAAATCTTATAAAACAACTCAATGAGGAAATAATGTATTGGATAAAAATTAAATACCGAGTAATTGCAAATATTAAAATTATACTGTTGATTCCAAATAAAGTACTACAACAAATTTCTAGTGAAGTGAAATCTGCTAAGTATTTTGGTATAATTGTAGATTCTACGCCTGGCTTAGCACATGTCGATCAACTTACTATAATTATAAGGTACATATGTACGTGATAACGACGAAATTGTTGAAAAGTTTCTAAAATTTTCTACCAAATATCGGCCTAAAGATATTGAGGATGTATTGTTAAAATCTCTAGAAAATAATGGTTTTGATATAATGAACTGAAGTGGTCAATCGTATGACAATGCGAGCAATATGTCAGGTATGTGTTCAGGCCTTCAGACACGAATCAAAACAATAAATCCTTTAACAGATTATGTTCCTTGTTGCGCCCATTCTTTAAATTTGGTAGGGTCATGTGCAGTTGAATCGGTAACAGAAGTGTTGTTGATTTCTTTTCTACTTTAGAAGAACTATACAATTTCTCTACTATATCTATTAATCGTTGGGAAATCTTGGTGCAGCGTATAAATTTAAGAATTAAGAGTCTTTCTCAAACTCGTTGGTCTGCTCGACATGATGGATGCTACGCATTAGAAAAAGAGTGGTCTGCAATAATTGATGCACTGGAATTTATTGACGAAAGCAGAGATGACCGTCTACGCGATCTGAAACTACGGAACTGCAGCGAAAATTACAAAATTTAGAAACAGCAATCCTAGTCATTGCCTGGAATGTAATTTTAGGTCGTTTTAATGCTGCTTGTAAGAAGCTTCAAGAATCTCAAGCTGATTTATCATTCGTTGTGCAGATCTATAGTTCTTTGGCTTTATTTCTGCAAGACATGAGAGACAGACAATTTTCTGAATATAAAGAAAAAGCTAAAGCACTGTCTGTAGTTCAGGATTATTATCGTTATGATAGTCATCGCAAAAAAAAAGAAAAGTTCAGCCAGATGAATTACGGGTAAATAGTCTTCAAGATGTTTATTTCAATGTGGACATTGCTCTCCGAATTTTTTTGAGTATTCCGGCTACAAATTGTTCAGGAGAAAGATCTTTTTCCACTCCAAAAAGAGTAAAAACATATCTACGTGCAAGCATGAGCCAAGATAGACTTAATGCTCTTGCATTACTATCTATTGAAGCACAACTAGTCCAATATATTAATTATGACGATATAATCGACGTTTTTGCCGTTTTTAAAAAAAATGTTTATTATTTGTCTATCTAAGGATTATAACTTATTTGTCTTTCATGTTAATTAACTATATTTATAAATTATACTTCAATAAAACAAAGTTATTTTGAAAAAAAAAAATATTGGATCAAAACAAAATATTGGATCAAAATTTATGAAATATAATTTATCAATAAGGGCGGCGCATCGAATCGGGCCTAGGGCGGCAGCAAGCCTAAATCCGTCACTGTATATCACCAATTGATGGCTCCTCGTCGAATGGCCATTTTTGCCGTCGTGTCGTTGACGTCAATTCAAAGCCTCTTCTTCTCATATGCAAATCTGCGTCAACCAGCGCCAGCGCCATCAGAATCCCCCCGAGAGACATCGGTCGTTCCCATCCCCATCACCATCATCATCATCATCCTCCAGGTCATCATTGTTGTCATCGTGAATCGGAAGAAGCAACTCATAGAAGTTAGCTTCTATAGCCAGAGTCGGTCGCAGTCATATAATACTCGTACCTGAGTGTCACCCCTCACTGTTACTCCTTGGCAATGTGACACCGAAGACAGATGCCGCTGAAGTCGAATTGTGGCACATGATATCCATAAATACGTCACAATGTGAAAGTTAACATGAGAAAGACGCGCGCTATTCTTTATGAATATCTCTAGAAGATATTCAGATTTAACTTCTTTTTTTTTGTATTCGTTTCTTCACTTCAATGGCATCGAATAGAATCGACTTGGCTTGACTCGACTCTCTATAAGAGAATTTATGCCTTCTTTGGAAACATTTATAAACATTTGCATGCCGAAGCAGGAGAAGCTTCACAATCATTTGCACGAAAGGAAAGTAGCTGGATGCTATACGAGTAGGTATATATATAGACCTCGGCCGGGTATATTTACGCTACGGTACTGTTCCCCCCGTTCGGCCCGCCATCAAATCATCCCGGTAGCACAATCTGAAATTCAATCTGGATACAAAATAGAATCCATCAATATTCCTTATCTGCGTTATGTGTATTAAGCGAGTATAACACAAAGGATCTTTCGCACAGCTCCTTCTTCGCTTTCGACTTCGGGTCTGGAATCTGGATACGGATACGGATACGGATCCGGCTCCCCCATGCGATACTAAAGGATATAAATTTCACTACCCAACCCCTCTATAATGCATTATTGTATGGCGCAATCTTTTTTGCTAAATTTATGTCTGAATATATAAAAACACCACCACCCCAACCCCCTGGCAATGGAAATACGGTAGCAGTGCCAACTAATATCGGTGTAATGGTGTGTAAAATTATGAAGGTCGTTCAAAATGTCTTCAAGTTGAATATTAATTTTTTTTTCTTTCTTCTTTGCGCCTTCATCGTCAAAGTGCCTTGGGAGTTGGTGGGAGCTTAGATAGGTATATATGTATGTATAACAAATAAGAGAGGTGAAGTTAGGCATGGATGAATGCAAACTCATTGGCACGAGAATGGCAGAATATCCTGAGAGCAGTTGTTGGGAGATGGAAATCCTTGCACGTTATTCTTCATGGAACAACGCCCTCACAAGAAAAAAAAAGGTTGGTAAGGGGTATGTATAATGATGGAAGTTTTAACTTTAGAAAATTCTTTGTTTGTTTGTTGTTTTTTTTTTCTTATTTGTTCGAAAGACGTGAGCAACTTTTTGGAAAAGATTTTCCATAATGATACCTGAGATAAATTTGGTTGGTGGAAGGAAATACCTTCCTGATGTTTATGCGGGATATGGCAAGAAGTTAAAGAAGCTTATGATCATGGAATTATACAATTTCTTGATATCGAGATGAGGATATATTATGAGCAATAATGGGGGAAAGTTTATTCAGTGAAAATCCTGGGGTGAGATTTTTTTTTTTCTTAAGTTTGAAAGTTGTGATTTAAGGGAGATGGGGTGGAAATCCACTCGAATATTTTAGAGAGGCGTGCTGCGTTTTTTTTTTGTTTGAAAAAATTATACTCTGAGATACAAAAAAAGTAACCGCTTTATTTTTGCAGAGATATTAGGTGCCTGAAAGCCTTCGAGATCGTCACCAAACAGCGGTTGAAATGTCTCACAGACTTTAATCAGTGAGAGGGATCACTTTGAGTGCTTAAACGGTGGGGTGGTGTTTAATTGAGAGTGATCTGGTCGTATACGAAGACTCACGAAACAGCACGAGCGAATGGAATTTGCTCGCCTTCACCAAGATTGAACCGAGGCCGAGAAGGGTATAGTTCTCTTCGCTGATAAGTCCAGGTGTTGTCTACGCTCATCAAATGTACGTAAAAGAGTGTGCAGAAGATCAGGTGGAAGATCATAGTGGAATGATCGGTGAACTCCAATTATTACATCACCAACATTTTTTGGAAGGTAGTACCCGTTGTATGATAGTTAGATGTGTTGGACTGTCATGCCAGAGGTCTTAGGTTCAATTCTTGCCTGTGCCATCTAAAAGTTTTTTTCACGGGTATGCTGCCTCTTGCGAGGAATTGACAAATTCACGAAGAGTAATTCTTGTCATGAAAATGCTTTCTCAAATTGGCCGTTCGGATTCGGCTTAAAAACTGTGGGTCCCCTCCATTCCTGACAACAGTACTCGCACGCCAGAATGTTTGAGTGTTGTAAGTAACTAGGCCCTAGTTCTTTACGGACTATTGCGCTACCTAATTTATTTTTAACATTTTGCAAAAATATGTGCTTCTTTTCGCACCATTTATTGGTAAAAAATTCTTGCTAATTCAAGACAATGCGAGACCTCACGTTGCCAAGTGTATTACGGACTAATTGGAAGAAATAGAAATCGATGTGATGGCTTCGCCTGCCATGATCCCGGATATGAATCCCATCGAACATATTTGAGATCTGCTGGAAAAATGATAAGGAAGCGCACTGCTCTTTCCGAGACACTAAATGGACTAAGATCTGGTCAGATTGATAGATGTTAGGGGAAACAATACCCACTACTCAGTGAACAAAAACTCGTTTATTTAATGTTTTATTTAAAAGTTCTTCCCATTTGTTTATTTTGTCCATATATATGTATGTATAATAATATTAAATGTTAATAAACAATACTGAATATAAAAAAAAGGCTTTTTTACATATTTGAAATTATTGTGAAATTTCAAGGTGCGCCACTTTTTTTGTAACTCAGTGTACATATCAGTATTAGAAATCTACAGTCATAAAATATCATCGAAACCTTGTATACGTTTGAAAAGCATTGATGATGCTACTTCTCTATAGCATATTTGTGCGACTTCAGGAAAACCTACAAGAAAAACTCTGACGCAGTTAATTTGCAAAATCATTGATCTTATGAGGATTTGTTTTGTTCCTTAATAATCCAGAACTTTTGTGATGAAAATAAGCATCTATGTCTATGTTCAGATCCCTTCAGCTCTTGTGCTCGTTGAATTTTACAAAAGTGCAAGCTCAACTTAGGACTCAAAATTTGACAATTTGTTTTCTGTGTCAGTTTGAGTTTTTGTGACCAAAAGCGTGATTTCCAGTAACAGGTTGCTTCATCGTGACTGAACCAGTCGACACTCCAATTCGACCAATATTCTTACGTTAAGGAGGAGAAAGGGGGTTTATGAGCAGATCACTAAATTTGATTGAATTTTTTCAAGTATCACGAACTGTTGAACCGATTATCCATTCCTAACAAGGAAATGACTACCAAGTTGACAGATACACGTTCAACAGTATGACCGCTTTCAACTTAAAGTCATAATAGGAAGACCCTCTATTTACCTTATTTATAACTTTCAGGTTTACTGTGCTCTCAACACAATTATTGTTACAAAAACTAGTACACATTTTTTATGGGAGCGGGTCGAAATGCTGTATTTCAAAATACTGCATGGTCAAAATTCTGTATGATACTGTACGATACTGTATGGTCATAATACTGTATGGTTAATATTCTGTATTTCAAAATACTGTACATTTAAAATACTGTGTCTCAAAATGCTGTATTGTCAAAATACTGTATCTCACAATACTGTATAATACTGGAAGTTTTGACAGATCAATTAGTCTGGTGCAGTTGATAGGTGGGTCGATGCTGTATATTATAGTGAAAAGCGCATTTTGTTTGGAGGCTTGGTTGAGGAAATAGACCAATCGAATGATAATTTGTGATGGATTGGATCGAAATTCTGTAATTTTAATTTTTGACGAATTTTTCCGAAACGAGAACCTTTTGGTTTGCAGTTGGGGGTAGAGCATTAAAATACCTTCCTTTTGATGTGTATGTCGATTGGGTGGGAATAATAGTTTTGAAAATACTCCTTTTTTCAGCATAACGAAGCCCACGATTTTTTCGAAAAACTGAAAAAAAAATAATTTTTGAGATTTATGCATCAATTGAGAAGTGGGTCGATGCTCTGTATTATAGTGAAAACCGCATCTTTTTTGGAGGATTCGTTGAGGAAATAGACCAACCGAAAGATAATTTGTGACGGGCTGGGTTGAAATTCTGTAATTTTACTTTTTGACAATGTTATTATTCAAGGAAAGTATGTATGTATGTATATTAGAACATTATGCTAATTAAAAATTACATTAGATTACATTACATTTCACACTACTCAGCACATAAATGTACAGAGTAGAGAAAGAGAACACAGCACCTTGAACGACTATGACTACCTATGTAAGTTGATAACAACACAAGACATTAATACAAGACAGAAGGACAAAAGAGAAAGAACACATGACAACAGCACGCGGTAGGTTTCGAGACGGTCCCCCATCTGTCTCCTAACCACGCTCACTGATGCTTGATTTCGGTGATCGATGGGAACCGAAGCTTTATCAGTGACTAGGCCGTTGCCCTAATTAAAAATTATTATGATGTTTTCTTAAAAAAAGTATTCTGGTTTTCAAAATGCTGTTAATAAGGCTAAAAAATAAAAATTGTTTTGATAATTTAAAAAATTGCGCCCTTTATTACATTGTCAAAACGATTTTTATTTTTTAGCCTTATTTACAGCATTTTGAAATACAGAATTTTGATATACAGAATTTTGAGATGCAGTATTTTGATCATACAGTGTTTTGTACATACAGTATTTTGAAATACATTATTTTGAGATACAGTATTTTAAATACAGTATTATGATCCATACAGTATTTCGACCCCAACCTATGTTTTATAAATTATATTCTGAGTTGTGAATTAGGATCTGTCAACAAGAATTGAGGGCGGGTCAAAGTATTCTTTTTCAGAGTCCTGCATAATCAAAATTCTGTAATGATACAAAAGGGAGTCTGTTTGGTCAAAATTCAGTGTGTCTTAACTTCTGTATTTCTGAACATTGCAAACTAACAATACTCTTAACTTATCCATCAGGGATGGAGGAGACCTATTTTATGTCGAATCCGAACGGCAAAATTGAGAAAGCCGTTTGCATGATAAGAATTACTCTTGGAGGATTTGTCAATTCCTCGCAAGAGGCAGTATTCGTTAAAAACAAAGCTTTAGTTGGCGCAGGCAGGGATTAAACACAAGACCTCTAGCAGGACAGTCCTATGCACTTTTTTTTCAAATTCATTTTTATTCATTATTTCTTAAAACTATCTTAAAGCTAGACAAAAATTCATAAAATTATCCATAACTAATTATCCATAACTTACAACTAACTTACTGGTCCCATACGGACACTCTAAGTTAAACAATAATACTTAATTCTAATGCCTTTCGGCCCTAAGATCTATTTAACTTCAATTCAATTTTATTTATTTTTGTATTCATTAGAAAGTTAAAAAAAAAAATATCAATATCCTTTTTTATTTTTACTTAAAAGCTACTTAAAATTAGGTCCTTAAATAAAACTTAAAACTAACTTAAACTACCTATTCTACCTGGGTGATTATACAAAAGTTGGGTAACTCGATGTCATCAACCAATATATACAAAGTCTGATTATATTTTATTGAGATTGCAATTAATTTTAAAACAATGGAAAGACCTTTATTTAGTCACCCAATTTCAGTTCTTCATTTTGAGTACAAGTTATTAAAAAAACACAATTAGTTCTTAAAACGTCAGTCCTCTGGCATGTTGTGATGGGATATTACTTAGGTGGACAGTGGTGGTCGTGAAATGAATATCCACTTATCCGGTTGCGACTGTAGGCACGCTTGCTATGCTCGACTATATAGCTCGACGGAGGGGTAGGATCTTGTCGCATGAAATACCTAAGCACACATAATATTACGTGCCTGTTTAGGTTCAATTTCAGGTTTTAATTGAAAAGAGGAAAGCACAAATGGAAAGGAAAAACGTGGAATAGGGAAGTCGATTGGAATTGGGTTAACTTCACACACAACCTTGGTTTCGATGTTGATAAACCTTTGAGTACACCCTCCCCTATATATCTTTGAGGCTGAAATCAAAAATACACCATGACTATCTTACTCACAAATGTTGAGATAGCCCCTTACTAGATTTACTCAACTCACAAACTCACCAGATCATTCTTAGCAGCTAGGAAGATTTAATTACTGAAACACATCATTTTATTTTTGTTCTAAAATTCACTTAAATTTTTAATATTCATTTTTTTTTTGTTGTATTATTATAATGTTAGGAACCAAAACTGTTTGGAAACAAAATTAATTCAAATCAATTTTTGAAAATTCGATAATCGTGATATTTTATGATAGGTAAAAAAAAAACTCTCTTTTATTTATGTACATATGTACATATGTATGTATCATCCTCTCTTATAATTTTTGTTTTTGTTTAAAGAATCCTCCTTTAGCTTTGTGTTTAAATTAATTTAGATTTTTTTTTTTATCAAGTAAATATTTTATTCTTCATAAATTTGTAATTTTATAAGTATTTTAGGTATTTGTTCATAAAACAGATATCGAGATAATATAAAAATTTGAAGACAAAACAAAATATAATGAATCGTACAAATGGGTACTTACATACTTGATTCTCGGCGTTGCGACGAAAGTTGTGGCCACAAGTTTCCCTCGCTGAACTTTGGGAATTAGCTTTGTTAAATTTTTTAAGATTATTTTTTTTTGTAATTATATTTTTTTTTATCTATCAAGCCTAGTTATATTACCAAGAATTCTTTATGAACTTTATTAACTAGTACTCTTTTTTTTTTTTTTTTCTTTATACTTTTTATGTTAAATTTAAACACAAATCTATTACACAATTATTTATAACTCTTATTTTTTTTTACTTTTTGAATTTTCTGCATATTTAATTTGTATGTAGGTATTTTTTTTTTTTTTGTTTTCCTTTTATTTTTTTGATGAGATGAGTCACTGGGAATGCTGGTGAAGACTAAAGTTAGACCATTCTAAGTAACTCTGGTAGGTACAGTACCACGTGTATGATTTCGGCTTTTGGCCTTGAAAAACACCTGATTTTCTCTTTGGTTCTTTAATTTCTTTATGATTTTGTTTCTCTTCGATTTTGTTTGTTTCGATGGAACCAACTTTTTAGGGTCTGCGGACGCACTGTCCTTACTCTTTACTGAGTGTTTTATGACAATATACGTCCGCAGTGATCTGTGGGCGTATAAATGTCGATTAGTCTGATGTTCTACATTATTGTCTTATTGCGTTTTTTTTTTTTTTTTAATTTTTTTAATTTATAATAAAAATTCAGAGTATTACCTTTTTGTTTCTTTTTCTTTTTATTTGATCAGATTCCTGAATTCTTTCTGTTTTTCTGTTTCTTATATCTTTTGTTTAAAAATTCTTTTTGTTTTTACACTATTAATTTAATTTGTTCAATTTTCTATCAATTTTACTGTGTACTTTATTTTACTTTAAGTTTCTAAGTTTGCTATTCTTTTTGCGAAAGAACATCTGAACAGCTCGGGATTTGGAATCAAAAAGAAGGAAGATTCACGATGAATCTCTCAAAAAAAAATGGATTAGTTTCCGCAAATGGCTGAATAATTCGAAACTCAGAATAGGTTTCGTCAAGTTTCGAAGATAACCAGTATAATAATTTACACGATGATTTTTTCTTTTAGGTCTGTTCACTTTAACTATAGGTGTACGCTACAATGTCACAACCCTGAAAACCAAACATTAAGTGACTGTCTATTAAACATTATCATTGATTTGAGAAAACTTATTAAATTAATACAATCTGCGATGTATATAGTTTAATATATACTACAACTTTCATAATGCAGTGTTCTCCACTTTATTTAAAAAAATAAGAAATTTTGTGTTTAGTTTTATTCGTCAGTTTCTTGTGTGTTATTTAAATTTAAAATTCGTGCGAAATATCGCCGACTCAACGTCAAATCCCACTTTGAATTTTAATGTTGGTAATAAAGTTAGTTGCGGGTCGCACAATTTGACGGCCACCATAACTGTACCAGAGTTTGGGTTATGTTTGTTGTCTATACACGTGCTTAGCCAGTCAACACGTCAGTTTTATGGTGAGTCGTTATTTTTTTGTTAATCTAAAGTTTATTTTTATTTATTCGTATTAGACTTTGATTTGTTAAAATGTAGTTCGTTGATATTTGAAATGACAAAAAAAACATTAGTCCTAATTATAATCTCAAATTTCGTCTTTTTCGTCAATCCTATGGCGTCAGTACTGTGTCAGGTATATTGTTATTGTTCTTCATTTCATGATCATTAGTACTTTTAAGATGAATATTGTTAGATTTTGTTCATATTTTTTGTTGATTACTTAGAAATATTTAGTAAAACTATGTAAAAATAGTAAAAGATAAGTGAATAACGTTACGTTAAATGTCAAAAGTCTGTTTTGAAAACTGATGTAGTATTTTCTCCTAGTATTACATATTAATAATTGTTTTTAATTGTTACTAAGTGATTTTAAGTGATCATTATTAAATCCTAAGAGATTTTTACTAATTTGTATTAAATTTCATTATAATACTTTCAAAACTGTGTATACTCGTCAGTCCTCTGGCAGTTAAATTCTGAAATTTTTAAATATCTTAAAATCTACTCAAAAAAGTGACTGGCCCGATTGTTAACAATATATTAATTAGATTAGCTATCATATACACCCGAATTTATAGAAGTTTGATTTAAAAACTATCGTAAACAAAATATCCTCAAAAGTTACCCAACTTTTGTATAATCACCCACCTATAAACTACTTAAAACTAGAACAACCACAGCAGCAAATCTAACTATCTAACATTTTTTGTTTTTCATATTTTGCTGTGCTTTTTTTTTTATTCCAAGTTTTTTTTTAACTATATTTTTATTTTGTTTTGTATTTTTTGTTGTGCCACCATGCCTATTCTACTTAAAAGTAAACCCAAAAACTATAAAACAAGTATGTAAGCCGGCCAAGGCTTGAAACCCCATCCCGACTACCCACTATCAAGTGCCGATTGAAGCCACCAAAATTGGTTCTCCTGCTTCACCCTATCAGTTCGGTCCCGTTCGGACACAGCCCTACTGAACCGAAGGAGCCTTGCTCCGCCTTGTGCCATGACGTCCCGATTGTACAGGAGTCGCCTATCCACGGTTCTTCGTCTGAGGTTTTAGATTAGCGGAACTGCCAATCTATCCTGTATCAGACCTCATCCGTATAAAAAGAGGAATGCCTCTGGTGGAATGAAGCCGCTCAAGCGTGCACTCTCATAATACTCGTCGTTCGGATAGAACGCCCCGAAAATTAAATTGTTGGTCGAAGACATAGCTCTTGCAATGTGACCTCGAACGAGTTTTATCACGAAATTGTCAATTCGAGCCCCGTTGTATTAGGACCTCGTTGGAATAGTAATGCCTACGCACTATCCATCAAGTCACCGGTACTACACCATCCAGCACTTGGTTTAATATAGATATTTTTTTTTAAATCGTAAATGGGCTAAAATTAAAAATTATTTTGATAATTAACAAAAGAATTTTTTTTTCTGACTATTTAAAATATTTTGAAGTACCTACATGATTTTGTCCTAACAAACTTTGTCCAGAGAGAATTTTGTTCATACAGAATCTTATAATAAAGACATTCAATTTTTCAAATACATTATGATCCATATAGTATTTCGACCCACACCCACTCCAAAATCCAAAACTTAGATCCACTTGAAACTAAGTTCAAATCCA
This sequence comes from Eupeodes latifasciatus, assembly GCA_920104205.1. Taxonomy (NCBI): domain Eukaryota; kingdom Metazoa; phylum Arthropoda; class Insecta; order Diptera; family Syrphidae; genus Eupeodes; species Eupeodes latifasciatus. Next base: position 119,405,836 of record OV049925.1, on the reverse strand, counting down.
TGCGACCTGGTCAAGCATTTCAGCTTTTATAGGAACTGTATATGTCAAGTATTGCATTCATAAAAAATTTCGAACTCGAGATTTTAATTAAGCACGACAATACGATGGTAGAGAATAGAAAAAAGAAGGTCCCGTCCGTCTGTCCTGCCCTCTACGTATATTAATAATTTCTAAATAACTGAATACCAAAAATATTATTAATTTTAATTGAAAAATTGTATATGCATAGATACAAATTATTTAAAAAAAAACGCTCTTACGATCTTCAAACAAAAATTTTGAAACATTAATGATGTTTTGATAAATCAAATAGCATTTAAATTTTTAGAATACAAACTTTTTTTCAGGTACATTTTAAATCTTAAAATATAGGAAATATTTGTAAACAGAGTCTTTGGGTACAAGAGCCAGTTCGTGCGACCCAGTCGTGCTTTTTATTTTACGATAAAATATAATTATTGCACCCTATATAACTACCGAAGATATTTTTTACGACTGCCCCATCATCAGTAATTTTAACCTTAACAATAAATATATTTCCGACACAAAAGAATCAGACACTTCAATGAATAATGAACAAATGAAATGAAGAAAATCACATAGTTTCACATTTCAGTTAAAATTTAATATGCACAAAAATATAACATACATTCGAAAATAACAACAACAACCACATTGAACACATACCGGATGTGTCCCCCAGGAGTTCTCACAATAAAAAGAAACCGAACGTGTTTCGGACCACTTAACACCAAAGAGAGTATCGCGATTTATACGGATTCATTACAATAACTTGGTTGTGTCATATCATTGTCGTCCGTCTGTCCGTCTGTCCGTCCGTCTTTCCGTCAGACTTTATTATATGGTATGACTTTTTCCTTTTAAACCATCAGGGCGGTCAACATACTTGATTCGTTAATCATTGTCATCGAATTCGGAATAAAGTTTAAACATATTATAGTGCCTTTAGTGTCAAAAACAAAAGGAACCTCATTAACCCCCAAGATCGATTCCAATAGTCAAACTATAGTGTTTAATCTTGTATTGGATCTTAACCTGTACTTATGTCGATGATGGTATAAAAACAATTGCCCATTGCATCAATTATATATTGGAAGAACATCATGAGGAAGGACGAAGGACGAAGAACATGACGATCAAATAAATTAAAAGTGACCAAGTATCTCATTCACACATTATGATGAAATGATAAGAGATATATGTGCCATTGCCATTGCCTACAGATACGAACCTATATATATGTATGTATGTAGCTACGTACTTAAATGTAGACATCATATATTAAATGTTTGTAGGTGGGAATTGAATCCTTATTGCAATCAATGCTCCTCAGTCCATTCCATCCATAGTATATACTCCTGTGTAGTGTGTATGTCCTGTTGTGCATTGTAAATGTTTATCCGGTATATTCTGTGATTTTAATGAACGGGTATCAATGTCTTTCCTTATAATCAACAAATCACACCCCCTGTTTCGTATGTTAACTCAATTTAAATATTGATTGATATCCGTTCTCAGTCAGGACTCAGTGTTCGGTGTTCTTAGTTCTCACTTAGAAGAAAATGGTCTGAGTTCGAATGCGGATGCGGATGCAGAGCGGAGCGGAGTGTGTATATTTATGTTGTTTGCAATTCAAAGCCACTGCCATATTTATTATATATGCACCTCTATACACCTAACCTACAATATGATGTCTTAAGGGGTTGATGATGAGATATACTGATATGAGGATGGATGACTTATGAATTCATATCCCAAGAAAAGGGGGAAAACCAAACCACCGACAACAACAAGTCCAAAAGTCAAGAGAGACAATTGTTGAGGTAGCACAAATGAGCTTCTTGATTTCACAAATGACTAACAACTGACCATCAACTCAACTCATATAATAAAGTTTGATAGTGATGGCAGAAGAAGAATTCAATCGTAAGAACGGATATAATAAGAAAACGAAATCAATCGGGTTTGGTGGGAATCTATATATTCGAGAAATAGGGATAAGGGGGCTTGAAAAAGAAACAAGTGGTAATTTTTGGTTTTTCGCACGCAGTGTCATTTGATACTTGCTATCTGACTGCGCCAAATGGTCTGGAAATTTGGATTCACTTTACCAATGTTTTTGTTCTATTGCTTCGGTAACAATCGGATGTGAGTTCAATAATGTTGCAGTAATATTTTTGTATACGAAAGAAAACGCAAGGAATTGATTCAATGAGTGGAAAATTTGGTATTAAATCGGTAATATTGTTATGATCATTTTTCAACTGACCATGGGAGTATTTTTGGTGTGAGAAAACGTGGAAAAAGGGGAATAAAATTGGTATTGATATGTTAGACCAATACTGGGAAACTTCCTTTTGGTGCTCTTGGAGTATTGGAATTAATACAGATTTGGTGTTATTTTCATATTTAAAAAAAGTTGGCAATTCAAGATGCTCGAAGGCCTGTGTAAACGAGTTCGAGGCTTCCCATCTAACCATCTAATGTACAAGGACTATAGAGAAGTCCGATAATGTTGGTTTTCCTAAGCCGTGGGGCGATCATTTATTTGGCCTTTGTTTTTTTTTTCAATAGAGTGACTTAAAATTGGCATTCTGTTTAACCCACAGAAAGATAGTTCTTAGGGCTGCAATAAGGTAGGTGCAAGGTAGGTATTTCCAATATAACGGGTGTCCCAAAATTAACGCAAGATTTGAATTTGCCGCCATTTGTGCAGTGAAGTGTTGGCAACCCTGAAAAAAAGCAATTTGACAGCTAACAGTATAGGGTTATTAAAAATGTAGCGTTATACGAGAGAACAACGTGTCTTCATTATTAAAGAATATTTCAAAAATAGTGAAAGCTTGGCGGCTGCAGTTCGAAAATTTCATACAAAATATGGTCGGAATAGTGTTTTAACTTCGTCAACTGTGAAGAGATTAATTGAAAAATCCGTTGGAGACGCCAAACACACTGGTCGTCCAAAAACAAGCCATTCAAATGTGAATGTCGAAGCAGTGCGTGATCTGTGTCTTCATGCTTACAAAATTCAATTAACACAACAATTGAAGCCTAATGACCATGGACAGAGAAGAGAGTTCGTTGAATGGATTATTGAACATCAACAAATGGACCCTGATTTTTCGAGCAAAATCATCCTAAGCGATGAAGCACATTTTCATCTTGATGGCTTTGTCAATCGCCGAAATTGCCGCATTTGGGGTTCGGATAACCCACATGTGATTGTCGAAAAACAAATGCATCCACAACGCGTGACTGTATGGTGTGGATTTTGGGCTGGAGGCATAATTGGGCCATATTTTGTTGAAAATGCTGCTGGTCAAGCAGTGCCTGTTACTGGTGCTCGATATCGCGACATGATTATACACAGTTCTTTCTGCCAAAATTGGATGATATTGATGTGTCCAATATGTGGTTTCAACAAGACGGTGCCACATGTCATACAGCCCGTGAAACAATTCAATTACTGCATGAGACATTTCCAGGTCGTGTACTCTCTCGTTTCGGTGATCAAAATTGGCCTCCTAGATCGTGTGATTTAACACCATTAGATTTCTTTTTATGGGGTTATTTGAAATCACAAGTCTATGTCAACAAGCCCACAAACACCCGTGCATTAACGGAGGAGATTCAACGCTGCATCAACGAAATTCAGCCACATTTATGCAGAATGGTCATGGAAAATTTCAACAAAAGAGTGCGCATAAGCATGCAAAGCCGTGGAGGCCATTTGTCCGATGTGTTATTCCATACATAACCCTATCCTATGTACTTTACGAGTCAATAAAAATATAACTATCAAAAGACTAAAAACGGCGTTTTCTATTTAATTCAAATCTTGCGTTAATTTTGGGACACCCTTTATAATTGATAACATAATTATGTAATATATTGTTTGCCGGATTCTGAAAAAAGGAGATTCTTTAAAATGCACCAAATATAGAGGAATCAGTCTACTTAACATCGCTTACAAAATCTTCTTTGCCGTAATATGTGAACGTCTAAAGCCCATCGTCAACAACCTGATAGGTCCTTATCGGTGTGGTTTTAGACCAGGAAAGTCCACAGTCGATCAAATATTCACATTACGACAGATCCTGGAAAAAACCCAAGAACACCAAATCGAAACCCACCATCTTTTCATCGATTTCAAGGCCGCAAATGACAGCATCTACAGGGACGAGCTGTATAGAGCCATGTCTAGTTTTGGCATCCCAAACTCGTCCGTTTGTGCAAAATGGCAAAAAAAAGTACATGCTGTCGTCAAGAAAGGACCTACAACACCGACGTCTTGGTCAAAACGTCACCATTGACAGACGTAACTTTGAGATAGTCAAGGACTTCGTCTACCTAGGCTCCGCTGTAAACGCAGAAAACAACACCAGCGCTGAGATCAAACAAAGAATAACTCTTGCTAACCGCTGTTTCTTTGGGCTAAGAAAGCAATTGAGTAGCAAAGTCCCCTCTCGAGGGACCAAAGTGTCGCTATATAAGGCCTTATCATCCCCGTCCTGCTATAGGGTGCAGAAGCATGGACTATGACAAAAGCGGATGAAAGCACCTTGGGTCGTTTCGAGAGCAAAGTTCTTCGTGTGATCTACGGTCCCGTATGCATAGAAGGGGAGTGGAGGAGAAGAACGACATTCTGTACGGGCTGTACGGGCTGTACAGCGACGTAGACTTAGCAAGAAGGGTAAAAGTTCAACGACTAAGATGGCTGGGTCATGTAGTCTTCGGAAAGTCTTCGAATCCACACCCACAGGACAGCGCAGTAGAGGAAGACCGCGAATCAGGTGGCGCGCAAAAGTGGAAAGTGACCTCACCCAACTTGGAGCGTGAAACTGGAGACATCTAGCTAGACCGAGCTAGATGGAGAAGTTTGTTGGTGGGGCTCTAGTTCACACCAGGACTGTAGTGCCACCTTAAGTAAGTAAGGTAGGTATTTCGAGATTTGTTCTGCATTAAACAACATAATGACTTGTTCACGAGCCAATGCTCTAGACTTGTTCCTTACATGTCTGGTCCTGATAAGAACATATTTTTAGTGTATTATCGCCTTTGGAAAGTACCAGAGCGAAGAGGAATGGCCTCAGTGATATCTTCCAAAAATGTAACTGATCAATATTTTTCCCCAATAGGGACGTAGTCTTGCTGGTATGAGAAATTTTACTCCGAATACGATATCTTTCAAATCGAAAAATACCAAGATTGGATTAGGGCGGTAAAGACACTATCTGGGTTATTAAAAAAGTCAGTTTCCTTAGCTCAAAAAATTATACGACGAACTAAATAATTGCATGACCAAAAAGGTAAAAAATACTTAAATTACCCAAAGGTAGTAACAATTTTTTAGTAATTTTTGAAATTTACGAAACATTTCTACCGTTCCAACAAAACTTGTCTAATTGGTTGGTTATAAATCCTGCAGTATCTGATTTTATTGGACAAATACTGTCTCAACAGTACTATTTTTGTCCCACTTTTCCCTGTAAAACTTTTACCTTGATTCAATGATATGACTTTTATAAAAATTAAAAAAAAGTGTTATGCTAGTTCCATTTACTTTTTTGGAACTCCTTCGAGAAATGTATTGATTTTTGGAGATTTATTTCATTGATTCCAATAGTTAAATGACGCCCAACAAAAGTACAGAAGTACTCTTAACTAATTGCTTGATATCTCACTATCGCCAACGAAGCTATACTATTTTGATTTAAATATTTCATATTTTTCAGTGAATTCTTAAGAAACTAAAAGTTCAAAATCTATAAAATAACAACAAAATTCTACGAAAATACTGTGAACTTCAAAAACAACAAAATTCATTAAAAAATGATCCCTTCATACTGCCAATAACTATCGACATAAAGTTATTTAAACCATAACTTTTTAACAATGAAATATCCCAAAAACCCATTATGAACAAAATGAAAAGTAAAGCTACAACAAACGAAGAAACCTAACAAAAAATTTGACAGATCTTTCCCCAAAATACTGCTAAAAAGGTGTTGACACATTGATTTATCTGGCATGCCATCATCTGAGCTTTGCTTTCGTTCCATTTATATATATTGGATTGGACCATCATCAAAAGACCTATCGAATTTGGCCGAAAAGATATATAAACACCACCAATCAAATAATATCTGGAATTTCAATATTGTGTCCTGCCACCGAAAAAATAAAAACTCAAACAAAAAAAAAAACAAACATCGAAACAAAAGGACAATGCTTTATTTTTGCGCAGCTGGTCAAGACTTAAAAAACAAACACACAAAACATCACAAAAAGATTATACGCAATTCTTGAGAACTCGCATGATGATGAAAAAAAATGTCAACTCTGGATCATCTACGCGAGTATAAACTGCCCACTTACGCCCAAATATGTTACAATTTTTTGAGACTCTTTTGCGGTTTGTGTTTTCGATCTTTTTGTTCATTTTTTTTTGGGTAAGCATGCCAATTTAAAAATTCCAAAATGAAATAATATAAATCGACCAAATTAATATTGGGTCTTTGGTTTAGCGACAGGACAATTCTGAGAGAAAAATGTTCCAAATTTGTTGAGAAAAATAAGGTTTATTTCTATAGTCTGATGATGATGATGATGGTGCTCTTAAAGTGTACACAAAGTTAAACGTGGATGTTAAAGCCCTCACACAGGAAAATACTGCAACAAAAAACCGAACAAGTGGAGAATTAAAATGCTTCTGAATTTTTAATATTTCAAAAAATATATGTTGGTACTTTTTATCTTTTGATGATGAGAGATGAGAAAAAAGAGGATTCCGTTTATGGGCTTTTAGCCACTTAATCGGAATGAAAAAAATATTGGAAGTAGAAACTGTAATGAAAAGCTTAAGAAATCAAGTGATTTAGTGTACAATACCCTATGAATGTGAAATAAATGAAATGAGAACAAAATAATGAAAGATATTAAATGATTATTATGTCAGGAAAAGGGATAATTAAGAAAAATTCAGTATTTATTTCATGATTTATTCGTATAAAAATATTAATAAATTCAAAAGAAATAATTGGTATAAAACGCATCAGGATGTTTGTTTTACTTGCAATTTGTCAAATGAACTGCTTCATCAATTTAAATATTTTAATTTGAGAATATTTTTCAAAATGAAGGTCATTTTAAAAAAGTGAATGAATTATATACTACTAATAATTGATATAAATTCAATTGGCTCAATTTTCAAAAGCAACTTAAACAAAATGTACTTAATGGTACTTAAATGGTATAACATACATTTAAATACAATTTTGATAACAAAAAATACATACAAACCAAAATTTTAATTTTTTTTAAAAAGTAGACAAAATATTAAAAGAGATTAAATACACTTTTCAATTGGTATACAATATGCGAGTCCAACATAATTTCAACTTCAATATGGATTTCAATTATTAAATTAATGTTATTGAAGTATATGACTAAGTGAAAAACGTTCATAATTCGCATAAATTCAACTGGTATAATTTTTTCATTTGTGTAATGAATTGAATTTAAAGTAACATATTATATATTCTTAAAAAAGTAGATGTAAAAAGATAAATCTGTAAAATATAATTTATAATATTGCATAAAATGTCACTTTATTGACATTGAATCATCCATCATAAACACAAAAGTTGGATAAACTTTTTAATTGGTATACAAACTTCTTTGCCATTATGATTGTATTATAATTCTATTAGTTTAGTATTGATCAATTGTAAATGGTACAGAACGGTTCCTATAAATGTCCATACAAACTGTCATGCGTTTAAATTTTTACTACAAAATTAAATGGTATAATTTGTGCATTATAACAAGCCATCATTGTCTCATTAATTTTCCTCTGAGCTGTTTGAATAAATTGTATTTAATATTTTTTTCAAAAAAATATGTACAAATTTGGATGGTATAAATGTATGTTGGAAGTTTTATTGGTATAAATACTGCATCATTTCAAAGAAACATAGAAAATATGTTTTTAAGAATATATTGAAACATGAATTTGGTGCAATTGTTGAACAAAGACATCTATATATGATGGTTTTAAATATTTTGTTGAATGGTACAAAATTCCATGTAACTATCTTCTGATAAAAGAGGAAATAATTTATTTGTTTTATTATTTTAAATATTTAATTGAAATTAATTTGTTCAACTCAGTTTTAAAGCAGCATTTGGACTTTTCAATTGGTATAAAAAGAATTGGGTATAATATCACTTAAGTTCGATGATTTTTGTTAATTGGTCCTGAATAGAAACAAAATCATGAAATTTTATTTCGAAAGCAAATATACACATTTAAATATAAATGTTAACCTCTAAGCAGTGAACAAAATAGAAAATAAGAAAACGTTCTATCTTAGGTGTTCAATATTTTAATGGTCGATTTTATTATGTATTTTAGCTATTTAACAGCAATACCAGCCAGTATATGCAAATTTTAGCCCCGTAGGCTTGTGTGCCATAGAAAATATTTGTATGGCCATCTATGTATACTCCCTTGGGTATCCTAAAGAAAAAAAAAACATCTTTTATAAATAATTTATTGAATGGTATAAAATTCCATGTAACTATCTTCTGAAAAAAGAGGAAATAATTTATTTGTTTTATTATTTTCACTATTTAATTGAAATTAATTTGTTCAACTCAGCTTTAAGGCAACATTCTGACTTTTCAATTGGTATAAAAAGAATTGTATAATATCACTTAATTTCACTTAATTTCGATAATTTTTGTTAATTTTCTAGCTTATTACTATGAACTTGTGTCTTTCGTGTTTTGAAAAATTTGATTGATACAAATTTTAACTGGTATAAATTTATTTTTTTTTACTAAAAACTCATGAAATTTTACCTCCAAAGCAAGTGTATACATTAAAATAAAAAAATGTTAACCTCTAAACTTTAGCCACAGTAGTAAATAGTAGAGTGAAAAAAATAGAAAATAATTACAAAATGTTCTATCTTGGCTGTTCAATCTTTTAATGGTCGATTTTATTAAGTATTGTAGCAATTTAACAGCAATAACTGCTAGCATATGCAAATTTAAACCCCACAGGCTTCAGAGCTACTGTTTCTGTTGTGTTGTTCAGCTAATTACCTTTCACCTCACATAAAGTGTTCATATAATAAAATTCATCTAATCTAAAACACAAACTTATACAACACTCATCAAAATTATACTGAAATTCGATTAATGTGTTTTGATCCAAAGGCCGTTGTTTTCATCTTCATTTCTTTTTGGACTTTTTGGACTAAAAAAAAAAGTACTCGTACATCCTGCGATGATGATGATCGATTTAATCTTCAGCGATATTAAAAACCTCTACAATATACATCCTCATTTCATAACAAGCTTAAAGAAATAAGAAGCAAAAGATATTTTCGGCTTCCATTCAATCTTCAATGAATGAATGAAAGACAATAATCATGTGCAGCCGGGTAAGTCGGTCGCTCAGTGGCTCGGTGGCTCAAGCCCATTTCAACAAGTATGATAAATGTGGTTATCTGTTTCATGTATGATTATAGCCAACCGATTACTGTTAGCCGGAATATAAAACACGACAATTAACAGCATTTACTGGACATTAATCATTTTAATCATTGTCGAATGATCATTTTTGTATATTATGCGGACACAGAGGAACAGACGGCCGGCGGCGGCGGCGCATGAGGATGAATGGACAGACGAAGACGACGCGACGGATGGTGATGACGGACGTATGAAACAAAGTTAACAGCGCCGACGCGACGCAACTCGACGACAAACGTCATTGATACAACAACGTTAAAAACCTACCTGTGTTGTGTTGTGTACTTAAAGGCTGATGTTTGAAAAGGCTCAAAAACCAACTCGTATACATTAACGCATGTTTGGTATAACCAAGCACAGGTAGTTTCTTTTATAATGTTTGTTGTTTTTGTAATTTTGGACCAAAAAAGGGTTAGGGTATGTGGAAGTTAGTTTGACAAAATTAACACAAACACACACCACTCAATAAGTCTTCAGGATTGTGATTTTATGAGCGAGGGTAAGAAAAAACTTTGAAATGGTAATTGGGAAGTGGGTACATGCATTTTTATGACATAAAAAAAGATTAAAGGAATGGAATGCAATTATATAAAACCTAAACAATTTTAATGAACGTCATTAATGTAACTAATAAAAATAGCAATGTTAATGTGTAAGAAAAAATTAGAGAGGTAGTGATGTGTTGCACGAAATTGCTCTGAATGATATGTGGTAAAAAATTCGTAATTCTAAAACGGCCTTGTCTTAGAAAATGTTAAAAGGGGAAGGAGATGATTTCTACTGTTGGCATTGTTTTTAATTTTACTTAAAACGGCACAAAAACAATGATTTTTATGTATATTAATTTTGTGTTATTTTCAAACCTGGTTTTGACATCTAACACACGCTTCGTGCTTTATTCTTCAGTTTGGTCTTGAACAATTTAACTATGAATCGTTTTACAACCAAACAACGCTTACTGAATTTAATTGTCAAAATGTGTGCTCTTTTAAGAAAGTACATCCCACGTTTCTAATTTTTGTTCAGTTTATAACCTGCACTGTGAAAATATTGAAGCTGCATCGATTAGTGTTACTGACGACCGTATATTAGCGATTCGGTCTCTTTTGCAGCGATTGGGCCTCTATATAACTCTACTGAGTCCAAAATTTTGCAGAACGATTTAGGTGTAAAGCTTTTCAAACTATAGCTAGTGCAAGAATTAAAGCCGAATAACTCACCACAATTTTGAATTTTTAGTAAAATGGACCTTAAGAAGTTGGTGGAAGATTCACTTTTTTTTTATCAAACAATTGTGATGGGCGACGAAGCTCACTACTGGTTGAATTGATACGTGAACAAGCAAAGCAGCAGTTTATTTGTTTTAAAGAGCAGCCAGAAGTATTGAAAAAAGTTCCTGTTTGTTGCGGATTATGGGCTGGCGGAATCTTTGGGCCATATTTCTTTAAAGATGATGCGAATCGCAACGTTACTGTAAATGGTGAGCTGTACCGTGCGATCATGGTTCATGGTTGGTAGCCTAGATCGTGCCATTTAACGCCTCTAAAATATTTTTTGTGGGGCTATGTAAGGGAGCATCTCTTAAGTGTCAATCCCTCTTCGATTGAAGCACTGGAAGCCAATATTGAAGAATTTGTTCGGTGGATACCGCACAAATGCTGTTTTTTTTACTTTTAGGTAACTTAATTGGTAATTTTTTATTAACTTCCCATAGGAAGTTATTGTAATGGATCCGATTTGTCAAATTAAAAATTTTGACATTTCTCGACGTTTCAAGGTCCCTAGAGTCGAAATAAAAGATTTTTTAGAAAGATGTCTGTGCGTGCGTGTGTACGTACGTTCGTACGTCTGTACGTTCGCGACGTTTTTTCGTCTTCCAAAGCTCAAGAACCAGAAGAGATATCGAATTCAAATAAATTTTGTTATACAGATAATAAGGCGGAAAGATGCAGAAAGGGCTCTCACGAAAATTGCGTGGGTGGTTTTTTTACCATAGCAGTTTAAAAAAAAGATGAACATTTTGGTTAACCCTAAATATCTCATGAACCAATGACGTTAGAGACTTGAATTAAATTAAATATTATATATTGTAACGTAATACATAACAAGTATACTTTTGGAAAAAAATCCAATTAACGGTTTTTTTTATAAATCAAAAAAACTGACAAAAAAATTTGTCACCTCGAAAATTTTACGACCAAAATATGATTTCATCTCCAAAACAATTTTGTGAAACGAAGAACAATGTTTTTGACATCTGATAAAATTTTGAGAAAAATCTAATTGACAGTTTTTTTTATAAAAAATAAAAACCTAAAAAAAACATTACTCAAAGTTGGGAAAAATTGAATTTCGACTCAAATATCTTTTCAAAAACTTGAGATTATGGCTTCAAACTTATTTTATCTTATAAGAAATATTGTTTCCAACATTCAGTAAAATTTAAAAAAAATCGAATTGACAGTTTTTTTACAAAAAATTAAAAACCGAACAAAAATTTAACAAAAGTTGTTAAAAATTGATTTTCGACTCAAATATCTTTTCAAAAATTTGAGATATTGGCTTTAAACTACTTTAATCTTTCAAAAAATATTGTTGTCAACATTCAGTAAAATTTTTGAAAAAAATCGAATTGACAGCTTTTGTACAAAAAATTAAAAACCTAAAAAAAATTTAACAAAAGTTGGTAAAAATTGATATCCGACTCAAATATCTTTTCAAAAATTTGAGATAATGGCTTCTTACTAATTTTAACTTATAAGAAATATTTCTTTCAACATTAGATAAAATTTTGAGAAAAATCGAATGGACAGTTTTTTTACAAAAAATAAAAACCTAAAAAAAACAACATAAAAACTTGGTAAAAATTTACCTACTTTCGACTCAAACAGCTTTTCAAAAATTACAAATATTGGCTTCAAACTTATTTTATTTCACAGAAAATATTGTTTTCGATATTCAGTAATTTTTTTATAAAAATTCAACAGTCCGTTTTTTCATAAAAAAATAAAATCTACAAAAAATAGTACGCAAATTTGGTAAAAATTGATACATATAGACAAACTTTTAAGCAAGACAAATCGACAGACGGGATGGAAGTTATCAGTGTGGGTCGCATCCCAGCCTCTTTTTTTTGGTCCCATTGTAACAAATAAAAAACAGAATTCAATATCAATTTAAAAATTCTATTAGTTTATTTTCCTGGAAAGAATCCTGCGTGTGCCTAAGCCCTAAAGAGTGCAGATTTAAATTTTCAAGGACGACAAGCCTCCTACACCGACAAAAGTTGACGTTCTGATATAATCGAATTCAAGATTGTTTCTACACAGAATAAAAAAAGTCATCCTATTGATAGTCAAATTGACTAATTGGTAGTCAATTTTTAGCCGATAACCGCAATAGGACAATTTTCGGTTGTCAATTTTGGGATCCGAAATTTTTTACAACTGTGACAACTACGGTAGTCAATATGACAACTACGCTAGTCAATATGAAAACTGCAGTAGCAAATAAGACAACTTTGGTTAAAATAAATTGAAACTACGGTTGTCATATTGACTAGCGTGGCAGTCAATATGACAACTGTGGTAGTCAATATGGCAACTGCGGTAGTCAATACGACAACTGCGGTAGTCAATATGACAATTTTTATTTAAATCATAGTCTAATTTGACAACGGGATAGTCAATATAACAATTCTCGATATTCAATTTTGGTAGTCAATATGACAACCAAATTGTTAACTACCGAAGTTGTCCTATTGACTACTTTTGATATCATATTGACTACCCGAAACTGACAATCGAAAATTGTTCTATTGGCTACCCAGTAGTCAATATTGACTACTGTCATATTGACTATTTTGGTAGTCAATGGGATCATTTGGCCAAATTTCAAGTTGACTATCGACGATTTGTTAATATGACAACTTTTTTTTTCTGTGTAGAATATGAAACAATTCCCATTTAGAACTCTACTTTCACTACCAAAACTTACCAATACACATCAGAATGCTTTTACCTCACAAAATAATATTCAAAAAAGGCATGGTAAATATTTGTATGACCAACTATACCCTCTTGGGTATCCGAAAGAACATGTCAATTGCGAGAAATTATATCCCAAGGAATTATTTTTGATTTGAGTGAAATTATGACCCACTATACTCACTTCTTCTTGTTCAACTTATGCCACACAAAAACGACCAAAATCAAAAAAAAAAAGAAACTGCTGAAATCACAAGAATATTAAACTGGGCACAGGAAGATATTCTTTTCCCCCTACCCTCCCTTCCCTTCTTTAATATAACAAACATACCTATTATCCCAACTCCAATATAACTTTCTTGACCCTTCCTTGTTCTTTTTTTTTTTTTTTTTTTTGAATCCCCAAGAGATCCCTGTGAAATATAGTCATAAAAGTTATTGAACTTCGTTCAGCTCTTCTAGAAATTTTTCTGCAATACAATTTTTTTTAGATCAAACATCGCAGATTATACCTTTTTCGTTTATATCTAATGCATGGTCTTCTACTGTTTCTACACCAAGAGAAAAAGAAAGAAAGAGTATGATTCGGCTATAATATAGAGCGGGTATAGTTAAATTATTATCCCCGATAGAGGATATCGAATAAGGGTAAGGTACTCGTAGCTGCTCTACATGGAATTATAGTTTTTCCACATAAAAAAAAAGCTCATTCCGCTGAAGTGGCCAGTTGTTTTTATTACCTTTGCTGATTGGAATATGATATAGATAAGGGATTTAGGTTTACTCCAATTGAACAAAGGTACTAAAATAATATCAATGTACTTATACCTATAATTTCGAGTAAGTCGAGAAAAGATATCTGAGTTATGAGTGTTCGATGTTTCATGGGTTGTGAATTGAATCTCAAATCGATTCCAAAAGGGGATGAAAGGATTTTAATATCTGTTGAAGAAACACATTCGACGATTATGCTTCAATCTTTATTATTACTGAACTGTCTCATGGAAGAAGTTGGTTTCAGCACTTCTTAAAAAAACTTTAAGCTTTTAAAATCGTTTTAGTTTGGTTCAATTTTAAAATTGGTGTTACGTAAGGAGTATACTTATAACGATTTCCACACTTTGACAGTTAATGCCGGTCATATTGTTTTTCTGTTATATTAAATTAAATAGGTATTTTATTGACTTTTCATATTGTGCAAGTAACATCTATCAAATTACTATCCATTTCTTCAACCCATTGTTTTAAATCAGTATAGGTGTGTATTGCATTCAACACCACGTACGTGAAGTAGTACCAGAGTGGCGTGATGGTAAGTGCGTTGAACTGTCATGCCAGAACCCTTAAGTTTAAACATGGTTTTTGCGAGAAATTGACAAATCCTCTAAGCATAATTCTATTCATGAAAAGTTCTTCTTCAAATAAGCCTCTCGGATTCGATATACCTAACTACTGTGTAGGTCCCCACCAACCCAAAAATTACTCGCACACAGATTTGGTTGAGAGTCGTAAGTCACTAGGCACTGATTCCCTACAAGTTGTTGCGCCGCCTTATTTATGTATTCAATTTCATCATCATCATCGGCTCTACAACCGGGATCCGGTACTGGCCTTATACAACAAGTCTTTCCATTTATCACGAACACGAGTCCACACTATCCAGCTGTGCACCCAAGGCGTCCAATTCTCAGTAAAATCTTCTTCTCGAATGTTCCTAAGAGGTCGGAGTGCCTTTTACTAAGCACCCAGGTCTCAGACCCATGTGGCAGAAACATCGTCCCTTGTAGCAGCGTAGAAGTTATTTTAAGGTTTCTGGATTTAAAAAACCTTGACAAAATAAAGTAGGGTATATTGGCTTTGACCAACCGCCCGTGTATTTCTTCTTTTATACTGTTATGGGCTGCTACTATTGACCCAAGGGCAAGGGTGGACAAACTTGCGGAAAATGCGGAACATGCTGCAGGAAGAGGGGACGCAAGGGAGCTGTATAAAATCACTAAGGACATTGTCGGACAGCGTAGTAGCACTAACACTAACCATCCCGTGTTAGATTTGAACGGCAACCTTTTAGTGACGATAGAAGATCAGCTACAAAGATGGAAGGAGCACTTTTGTGCGCTGCTAAATGACGACCACAATGCAGAATTTAATCCACAATTGAACAACATGCACAGATCTTCTAGGGGTATTGACACCAGTCCCCCAACAAGTGCAGAGATAAGTAATGCGATACATCTTCTAAAGAAAAACAAAGCAAGCATTTTGCTGGGAGAGTGAAACTTACCCAAGGGACTGGAAGGATGGAGTTATTGTAAAGTTACCAAAGAAAGGTAACCTCAAAAACTGTAGATAATAACTGGCGTGGTATATCACAGTTCTGTCCGTTTTTCCGAACTTAATGGCAACTATTATTCTCGAAAGGATTAAGTCCAGGATCGAGTCTACCCTTAATAGGCACCAAGCGGGGTTTCGCAGTGGCCGATCTTGCGTCGACCACATCAACACCTTGTGAATCATACTCGAACAATCATCTGAGTACTAATCACCGCTGTACCTAATGTTTGTAGATTTTGAGAAGGCGTTTGATCGGGTCAATCATAAATGCATCTGGAGATCGCTTATTGCGCGAGGAATCCCTGAGAAAATTGTCGCTGTTATTAAAGAATCGTACAACAACGCAAGGTGTTTTGTTTTGCACAATAGTCAGCTTACCGACTCCTTCGATGTGCGTCAAGGAGTGAGACAAGGAGATGTCTTGTCACCAATTCTGTTTTTGCTGGCGATCGACGATGTGATAACTGACACGGTGAATGCAAATGAAAGACACGGTATCCAATGGAGTCTGTTTGACAAGCTTAGTCACATAGATTATGCTGACAATATACATATGTCTCATGGCAAACAACACGGCAGGCTTAAATCAGATGTGTCATTCGCTACAATTGAATGAAGAGGTGGCTGGCTTAAGGATTAACACAAATAAGACCAAAGTAATGACCACGGGCCAAAGCACACAAGTTATTCTAAGGCAGGGGACAATAGAGGAGGTCGAGCAGTTTAATTATGTGGGAAGTTTTATAGCTCTCGATGGCGGAACGGACCTGGATGTTAACAGTAGAATAAACAAAGCCCGTAGTGCATTTGGAATCCTTTTTTCTTGTGTGGAACTCTAGCAAAATATCGCTACGCACCAAGTTGAAACTCTTCGAATCCAACGTCAAATTAGTGCTGTTCTATGCTTCTGAAACATGGAAATGCTCTGCCAACATCTCGAGCAGACTACAAGTTTTCGTTAACCGTTGTCTGCGCTCTATTCTGAAGATCCGATGGCCGCAAACCATATCTAACGTTGAGCTGTGGAATAGGACCTTACAGAAAAAATTGGACGTAGACATCACGCAACGGAAGTGGCGTTGGATAGGCCATACACTAAGGAAACCTGACGACAATATAGCAAAACAGTCCGTCCAATGGAATCCCCAGGGTAATAGACGCGTTGGAAGACCAAAAACAACTTGGAGGTCATCAGTTTTGAAAGAAGCTCGGTCTCAAGGTATTCAATCGTGGCCACAGCTGAGGTCAGTTGCTTTGAATCGGGATAGGTGGAAGGATCTTGTTGCTGCCCTATGCTCCAGGAGAAGTTAAAGCGCTGCTGTACTTGCAGCCGGACAACAACACAAAACACTATTGACCGAAGGTCAACCGCTACCTTGATTGTTTGACCAATTGTTCTTCTCACAGTCGACACACCACCATATACTTTGTTTTTCTTCAGTAATGTGCCGCCTGCTCCATCTGGGTGAAGGAATCGTGTACACTACAGCTTGTTAGGTTCTCCCGATGATGTAGATGTCTTCAGCGTAAGCCAATATCTGGATGGACTAGGTGAAAATGGTCACTCTTGTTAACGTGTCAGAATCGCGAATTGCTTTCTCCAACTCCAGAATTCTCTCATGGCTTTGTTTTCTACCCTGGCTATGCTATCATAGGCGGCCTTAAAGTCTATAAACAGATAAGTTGGAAAATTTAATGATAGGTACACATTTTTTCATCGCTTGCCTAAGGATACAAATCTAATCGGTTGTTGATTTGCCTGGGATTAAGCCACACTGATCTCGTATGGTAGAGGAGAATATCTTATGGGTGGTACTTAACAACGTTGATATATGGCGTTTTTCTTTTTTAGTTCAGAGCAAAGCTCGAACTGTCAAAAAAATAATTGTGTTTCTTTTTGAGCTCTTATCGTTCAGAGTTTCAAATTCGTGTTTCTTTTTTAGTTCGAACATGTTCAGAGCGCGCTCTGTGAGCTCAGAATAAAATAACAGAGTAAACGGAGTAAAATACTGAACACTCTACTCTACTCTGTTCGCTCAGACTCTGCTCAGTGCTCAGCTCTGAAATAAAAAAGAAAAACGCCAATAGTTGATGCACGTTTTGACATTTTCTTTCTTTAGGGGCTTTGAAGCAATTCAATGAGGGAATTGTTTTATTGGATTCTTTTAGTAAAGAAGATGTCATATTTCTTGAACAGACATTACTGTGACCTCTATTTCGGTAACCCCTGCAAGTCGTGTAATCTTGCATAAGTCTGTTGCTTCCTTCATTCTTTAAGTATACAAATACGTTGACCAAGCCATAAGAGAAGCAAATCATAGAATAATATTATATCCTGTGGCGCCTAAATATACTTATTCAAATTTGTGTATGTCACTTAATGCGAATAATAAATCTTACTTCAGCAAATTCCTCAATTCCATACAATGATTTGTATATTTCCTTGATATTAAAAATTCTTTTTTTTCCAATTTGATTATCAAAATAATTAAGTACCTCCATGCAAGTATAGTATCTATCAAAAGTAAATCGGAATTCTTAAATAATATTTATTGTTGGCATACATCCGTTTATGTCTCATTGGTAATTTTTATTGTCTCTTAACGACAAACTAACAACCACACAAACAACAACAACGAAGACTCATACACTGCAAAATTTACATGTTATTTTGTCTCAGCATGAGTCCACACATAACATGCAAGGTGTCAGACAATAATACCCCAGCTATTAAACACGAACTTTAATGGCGCCTCAAATCATAAACACATTTTAATTTTCTCGGCAATGCCACTGTAAATAGTAACGTCAACAAGACACAACCTTTAGGGCTTTCTCATTTCGAATTCATAGCTGCACAACAACGTATCGACGACGGATGGACGCAACGCAACCGCAACAATACTCGCATGTAGGTAAGATAACCGAAATCGACTAAACCGTGAGGTGTTGTTGTGTACAACCTACAACAACACACAATAATAATTGTGCATATTGATCCGTCAGAAAGTGAGAGAGTTCTTCTATTACGCAAGTAATTAATTTAATTGATCTTCATCAATAATCCTCATCAGAAACAGAATAATATCCTCAACAAATAACACCACAACACACATGCATCGTCGTCGTCGTCCGTGCGTCGCTTGTTCGACGTTGTTCGTTCAGGCAGACTACTTGTCCGATGGACGCATAACTTTATGGCACCCTTTTGACAGTTCGCTTCTTTTTTTCAATTTTTTTTTTTTTATTATTGATTATAGACACGTAAAGAGTGTGAGGTGAGGTGTATGTAATTTGTATGGAGTTGTTTTTTTAAAAAACATAACGTTTCGAGGGAGATTCTGATGTTCGATGGTCGATAGTTATGGTTAGATTTTAATCACGTTCCTAATGATGAGTACGCTATCGATGTTTGATATGAATATGATCGTGTAGCCGTGTATATCAGTATATATAGTACAAGCCCACGCGCAGGGTGCTCTCTTGGGCTAGGCATCCCTCCACCTCCTTTATCCAACTTAACTTCTTATATCGTTTGGGTAATAACCACACTTTAATACGTGCTACGAACCATAATGCACGTTGTGTGGGAAAATATTGTTTTGGCAGGCAAATTCTCAATTTGACATTTTAGGCTGATGATGGAGCTTTGTTTGAAATTCAAATCATATTTTGCCATAAAATAATGGGGATAAATGAATGATAGAGTTGGGCTATAAATCAGAAAGGGGCTATAAAGTATTATAAATGGTGTATAGTTCAATGGCATAAACTCCATAAACATATGATCGAATTCTATGAAGAAGAAAGAATGGTGTTGTAGGTGCTTAATGATTTAGGTTATATGCAAGTTATATGACGCCTTTAGGGTGGGTGCATATACAAAGACAACGACACGAAGACGTAGACGTAGAGGATTTATTGTGTCAAGTGCAGGAATTATTCTTTTCTGAGAAATTTCATGTAATCATGCGGAGTTTCAGAATATCAGTTGGTGTTGGAATATCCATATATTATATTAAAACTGTCAGTCATTAATTCGCTTTAATATAAGTTTCATACGTTATCTTAAAAGGTTTTTAAACTGAAACTTTACCTAGCGTCTCAGTTGTACCAATTTTAAAATTAGATATTTTCTTGTATTTTTGTATTAAAAATCGGTCTTATTGTTGTATGGCGATAAAATGTTTTTTTTTTAAATTGTTTCAAAAACCGGAAGAAATAAAGTACGATCAATTGGTATAAACTAACAGAAATGTATCTTTTGATCCATTGTATACAATGTATTTCACAAAATTGATTTAATTGTGTCATTTATGTCAGCATGTTTGTTTGTCACTTCTTTCATAATTCTAATTGATAAATAATGGTCATAAGATTTGTTTCATAATTCTGATTAATGAAGGAAACCTATTGGTATAAAATGAATGATAATGCTTTAAATCCTGTTACAAATATCGGTGGATGGAAAAAACTATTGATATAAACTGACAGAAACAGACAAAACAAATTGCAAAATTTCTGTCATAATTTCCTTCTTTGTATAATGTATTATGTGTAGTTACATTTGTTTCACAATCCCTATTTACGAATAATAACAATTGGTATAAAATGATCGATAATGGAACTTCACTAATTTCCCGTTTTTGTAAATTATTTAACAAATAATAATTGTTTCAATTTTAAATTGGCAAGTTATTGGTATAAATAACTTATGGGTGATTATACAAAAGTTGAGTAACTTTTGAGGATATTTTGTCTACGATAGTTTTTAAATCAAACTTCTATAAATTCGGGTGTATATGATAGCTAATCTAATTAATATATTGTTCCCAATCGGGCCAGTCACTTTTTTGAGTACATTGTAAGATATTTAAAAATTTCAGAATTTGACTGCCAGAGGACTGACGAGTATACAGAGTTTTAAAAGTATTATAATGAAATTTAATACAAATTAGTAAAAATCTCTTAGGATTTAATAATTATAACTTAAAATCACTTAGTAACAATTAAAAATAATTATTAATATGTAATACCAGGAGAAAATACTACATCAGTTTTCAAAACAGACTTTTGACATTTAACGTAACGTTATTCACTTATCTTTTACTACTTTCACATAGTTTTACTAAATATTTCAAAATAATCAACAAACAAAATCTAACAATGTTCATCTTAAAAGTACTAATGATCAAGAAATGAAGAACAATAGCAATTTACCTGACACAGAACTGACGCCATACTACTGACGAAAAAGACGAAATTTGAGATTATAATCTGGACTAATGTTTTTTTTGTAATTTCAAATATCAACAAACTACATTTTAACAAATCATAGTCTAATATGTATAAATAAAAATAAACTTTAGATTAACAAAAAAATAACCACTCACCATAAAACTGACGTGTTGACTGGCTAAGCACGTGTATAGACAACAAACATAACCCAAACTCTGGTACAGTTATGGTGGCCGTCAAATTGTGCGACCCGCAACTAACTTTATTACCAACATTAAAATTCAAAGTGGGATTTGACGTTGAGTCGGCGATATTTCGCACGAATTTTAAATTCAAATAACACACAAGAAACTGACGAATAAAACTGAACACAAAATTTCTTATTTTTTTAAATAAAGTGGAGAACACTGCATTATGAAAGTTATAGTATATATTAAACTATATACATCGCAGATTGTATTAATTTAATAAGTTTTCTCAAATCAATGATAATGTTTAATAGACAGTCACTTAATGGTTGGTTTTCAGGGTTGCGACATGCCAGAGGACTGACGTTTTAAGAACTAATTGTGTTTTTTTTAAAGCTTGTATTCAAAACGAAGAACTGAAATTGGGTGACTAAATAAAGGTCTTTCCATTGTTTTAAAATAAATTGCAATCTCAATAAAATATAATCAGACTTTGTATATAGTGATTATATATAGTATATATATATAATCACCCATATATATTTCCGATCTTTTACAAACGAAATTGGTATACAACGATACGATAATTTAATTGTGCTATTTATGTCATAATTATTTTGGTTGGTAAGTAGACGATTGGTATAATGTGACAAAAACTCAAACAAATTATCATGCAAAATAAAAAAAAAATATTATTATGTTTAAATGTCACTATTATTATTATTATACGGCACTTTATACCAAATAAGTAAAATAAGATATAAAATAGTCATTATATTTGTTTCATAATTCTATTTAAAAAGAAGCCAATTGGTATAAAACTATTGATAGTGCGATAAATCCTGTCACCGTATGGAAAAACTATTTGTATAAAATGACGGAAAAGGACAAAACAGATTACATAATCTGTCATTATTTCCTTTTTTGAATAAAGTTTTGTTTTATTACATTTATTTCACAATCCCAATTTATAAAAAAATAACAACTGGTATAAAATAATCGATAATGGGACTTTACTAATGTTTCGATTCTGGGAAATATTTAATAAATTATTGTCTTAGACGTGAGAAGCAAGAACATTTTGATCCCCTTGCTTTATGTCAAATTGGCGAGTTATTGGTATAAAATGGCTGAAGTAATGGAATATTTTCATTCGTGTCCAATATTCAATACTTAAAATAAATTGTTAGAAAATTGTACAATGCAACAATTTGGGCTAGGATATTTCGTCCAATAATTTCGTAATTTCGCTATACACAACTATTGAAAAGAAATTGTTATATAAAATTATAAACAGTAAAACAATTGTATATCCATAATCCTGATTTATTGATCAGAAATGGTATAAAATTGTGAATATAAGAAATCCTATGTTATGACAAACATATGGTATAAATAAATAAAATGAAAATCTGTCATTTTTGCCTCAACTACGAAGTCATAAAATTGATATAAAATAACAAAAATAGAATATTGGATTGGTCACACGTTTCATAATCATGGTTTATGGAGACATGGATGGTATAAAATGGCAAAACTGCGATAGTAATTATTTGGTTTATTTGGTATAAAAAAATAAAAAAAATTCCAACAAATCCATACTCGAGGTAACGTTTTTAGGAAAATGATTTTTTTCCCATCAGCTTTCTTTTACCGCCAATGTGGTCTAAAACAAATGACAATACATAAAACGGTAAAATCCAACAATTTCTATTACTTCTTAGAACATGCCTGTCATCATAAGTTTTTAACGCCAGCCATTGCAGTTTTTTGTGCGTCTTTTCATATAAACAAATCTGCGCTTCTCATTCAGCCATCATGGCGTGTGTTGTTTACGCCTGGACTCTTCAATATCAATTTTATTATTACCTTTTTATTTGCATTATTTTTTCTGTAATTCTGTGTCTTTCATCGTTCGTCCAGTACCAGTTATTCTTTTTTCGTATTTTTGTTGTATCTCGTGAGTTGGCTTAATCCGTGTATACGCTCGCGTTTCGCCATTCCACGCTTGCCGCGTGCATTTATTTTCATACCTATATAAATAATCATTTAGCCCGCGAGCTCGGACTCAAACCATAGTAACAGTATCACAGTATTAACATTCAAATTCACATACATATACATAACTATCTACCTACGACGACGACGTACCGTATCTATATATGCATAAAATCAAGAACACCATCAGGCCAGGCGCGAGTGCGCTATAATAATTCGAAATCACAGTGAATTGGGTGATAAAGTTGATTTTAGCACGATAAACGAATTATAAATGCATTTGAGAGAGTATTTATTTAATAATAAGTTTTTCGTTGACACCTCTGTTTCACGCGTTGCTCTGCTCTGCTCTGCTCCGCTCTGCTCTGTGTGGTGTGTTGGGCTCTGGATGATGTTTTTGTTGTTGTTTTAATTTGGATTTTGCTTCTTTGGAAGGAGGCAATCGCTATCGCAATTTTCATTCATTCACAGACCTAAATGCGCATGCGCCAATGCTCCAAATGGCTAAGTTGCGAGCGCGGAGAGCTTGGCATTTAAAATTGTTGTTTTTTTTTATTTGGTTTTTGTTCATTATAATTTATTTTTATTTTTTTATTGTGACTTTTGATGAATTTATGGCTAAAGGAGATTTAATTTCACAAAGATTTATGCGAAAGGACATTTATTTATCCAATTTTAAAAATAGTTGTTACGGAGATACTCATGCACTGCACACTTTACATTGCACCACAGCACATGACATGATATAAGCTAAGTACATACGAGCATTATATTGATATTGGAAAAGAGTATATGAATATTATTTTTAGTCGGAGTCAAGCAAAGCTTAGGACTCTATTCATAGATAAGGTGAGTTTGTTCGAAATTGTACGGATGACACAGGTCTTGAATGTTTTAATCAATGAAAAATGGTGGATTGAAATAGAATTGTTGACGTATTTCTGGCAAATAAAAGTCCTTACTTACAAATTCATGTCCTCTGTGTGTCAATTGTGATTCTTTTGTAATTTAAGAATTAAGATGACAGGACAATTGAATGACAGTTTGAAACGTCTTGGATTGTTTTGTTTCTGGAGTTCAAATTTGCTTCCATAATGGCTAGGAAGATTTCCAACAAATTTTAAAACAGCTTAAGTTATTGTGACATCAACTGTCGTCAAGAAATCACGCTTATTGCGTAGATCAACTTTCAATTGATAGTTGAAATTTTTCATTCAATATTACATATGTGGCGTTGTGTCTATCAATTAACAAGAATATTGACCCATTGTGAATATTTTTCAATTATCTATTTTAAATGGTATCGTTAAAAACAATTTTCATAAATTTTCTTGTTAGCTGTTAATTTTTCTCTAAATCAGAAATTTGAAGTTAAGGAGTTGGTAATAGCTCAGAACTTATTCAAAAATGTGAGTATTGAAATAATTAAAGTATACCATTGTTAACTATTTTGTTTTAATCACAAAGTAGGAGTCAACAAAAAAAAAGTGGTACTGATTGGTCCAGTTCTTAGAAGAGAAAGATGCAATATCCAAAGGATTTTGTTCCAAAGCTGTTTAGGTATAGCTAATACAACGTGGAAAATATGTTTGTTAGTCATTTTGATACAAGAAAATAGAAACAATATTCACTGATGGTGGGCTTAATACGAGTAAATATTTGATTTCAGCTATTTCAGCAATCTAGAAATATATACAAAACATTTCTATTTACTAATCTAATCTAATATATACAAGACATTTCTATTTATCAATAAAAATTAGGCATAATATTTTATCAATTCAATTTCACAATTCCGATTTTTATTTCAATTGATAAATTCTATGAAGCGTCTATCGGTTGACAGTTGATCTTCGCATTCGTGATAAGGGTGAATGATAAAACTTTTTGTAAAGCTAGACAAAAATGAGGATCGTGCACATTTTCAAAATCAGAAGACTTTATGGATTCTAGCCAACAGGGATACGAAATTAAGTCTGTAAAATATCATAGCATGTAACATATTGTGAGATGTAATAGCTATAGACAAATTGTCCGGAATGTATGAGCTTATAGTTGTATAGCATTATTGCCAAAAAAGTTATGCAGAATCCATTTCAGTAGCGTAGCGTGAGGGGGGCAGGGGGGGGGGGGGCAAATTCCCCGGGCGGCAATTGTTTGAGAGGCGGCAAAAAATGGGCGTCGGCAACAAAAAAAGGTTACCAAACAAACAACCCTGCACTTGTTTGAGGGGCGGCAAAAAAAAAAGGTAACCAAACAAAAGAACCCTGAAATAATTTTCGGTAAACAGAATTTCGTATGGGGTGGCATCCAATCGACCTGTACCTATACCACCACAAACTTCATTTAATCACAAATTCAACATAAGCATTAGACTGAAAATCTACGATGGTAAATCTTTTGCGAATTACGATCCACCCATCACACATTCAGATAAACAACAAAATCTTAAATAACAATTGCTTCACGATTAGCGGTTGTTGCGACCGAACACATATCTTTTGGGACGGGTGGTGCGGTGTCGACTCGTCGCGGCGGCGGAGCGGCGCGGCGGGTATAGAAAAACATCGAAATCAACCCTTCACGATCACGAACATTCACGCACCAACCCAAACTGTTCTGGTATCTGGCACTTGAACACCTGCAAAATGCAAGTTATTTTCATTTGCTTTCGCATAGTGGCGGCCGATAAACAGTAAACGCAACCGAAAATCAGCGACTGACACAACATGACAAGGGTGAAGATCTTATTTTAAAAGTCCGGTAATACATTGCAAAACAAAAACACTGCTGCAAGTTTGTTTTTGTTCTTTTACTATCCTAGAAATAGAAGTTGAAGTTTATTCATTCTCAAACTCTTTTCTTTTGTGTCCGATGACTTACGGAGAAGGTTGTGAACTACGAATTTTAAAGTTAAAGTGAAAAATTTATAATTTTCATAAAAACAATAAACATTAATGTGCGTTGTGAAATGTGATAGTTTTCTTAAGTTGTTGAGTTCAAATAAAAGATATTTCTTTTTGTAGATCTTAACAACTTAAGAAATGATTAACAAAAAAAGATGTATAAGTGATGTGTTTTGTGTTTTTGTTTTTGTTTAATTACGATTCCCAAACATAAACAAAATTTATTTCCCTACCCCAGCTCTCAAGTACCACCCAAAAAAGAAACAATTAACAATTAACGATACACAATTAATAATAAACAATAAACAATATTTAAAAACAAATTTTGCCAACCTAAAAGGAGCGAAGGAGTGAATCCCATATAAGTTCTGATTTTACCTACCCTCATTGGTTTCATTTCAAGTAAGTTTATTTATCTTTTTTTCGTTCTTATCATTTCATGATGCACATGATCCACAAATTTTCGTCATACACACATTATATAGTACTTAGCTACATTTGTATTATTAAAATTGAGTAATAAGTAAGGGGCCGATTATAGCTATCATTGAATCGTATCATAGAAAGTGTTTAAATAGATTTTTAAGCACGTTATCCTTTGGCCAAGAACGTAAATGATGTATCTACCAATCGATTGGAAATCACTCAAAGAATTTTTTTGACATATCATTAAAGATATCTAATGATTTCACTTGGAAGATAATATCTGTTATTTGAATAGATTTTTCAAACATTTTTAAAACATATTTTTACATTAATTTTAATTGCATTAAATTTTTCGTTGTAAGTGATTGCTTGCTTTTTCTTACCACGGTTTAATTTGCATGTGCATGCAAATAATATTATCGTATGGCTATACACAACTGAAACAGAAATCATCGTCCTTAAAATCAAAAAAATCTGAAACCAATTGAAATTATTTCCTTCCAGTTTTTGGAAATGAAACGAATCAGAGAAAGTGGAGCTTCTTACCGAAGTAAAAAAAAAGCCAGGGAAGAAAATTTACAAAAAAATCGGGCGCCATCTTTAAATACATTCAGCCTCCAATTTCCAAAACTGCAGCCTCTACGTCAGCTACTAATATTCATGCTGTTGCCGAACCAGAAACTCCAATAGCAGACCCAGAACTGAGCTCCAAAATCAATACCTTGTTACCCGCGATTAGTATTCCACCACCGTCCACTTCAAGCCCTTCTACTGAAGTTATAAATATTTCGTCTCCTGAACAAATAAAAACATCTAATTCTGAACATATCCAGTCTCGAACCCCAAACATTTCTTCTTCTGCTAACCTGGAAACACCAAATACTGATTCTCTAAAAATTACTCATCGTGAGCAATTTTCAGAAATCTGTTTTGGCACTAAACACGAATCTACCCTTGCAAACATCACTTTGTATAGCACAGAATCTAACTCCGAATCAGATCATAGCTATGCTTCTAAAGCATTGAAAGAGAATTTAACCCACTACAAGGATTTAGATGACATTGGAAGATGGCCAGACCGTATTGCACCAAGAATTAGAACTCTTCTTGTTCAACGAGGACCAGAAGTTGTGCAGCATCTTCAAAGTAACTTTGCTGCTGTATCTACAGTTTCAGGTACATCTAGGCGGTTAACGAAAGATTGGTTTTACCGCACACTAACAAATGGCGAAAAAGTATTAAGGAGCTGGTTAGCTTATTCTCCTTCTAAAATGTCATTATTTTGTTATTGTTGCTGCTTATTAGAAGATAAGACCAGAGAGGGACAATCAATGTTCTGTTCAACCAATGGATTCAATAACTGGAAAAAACTTAATCCCAAAGTACAGAACCATGAGTCAGGTCCAAAACATAACATAAATGTTTGCAAATGGAAAGAATTGGAAGTAAGACTTCAGAAAGATCAAACCATTGATCAAACTGAGGAAAAACTCTTGGCTAATAAATCAAAAAAATGGCAAGAAATTTTTGTTAGAATGGTTGACATCATTAAATTCCTAGCAAAACAAACTTTAGCTTTTCGTGGCCATAGAGAAGACCCTACAAGCTCTAACAGAGGCAACTTCTTAGAGCTAGTACATCTCATCTCAAAGTCTCGATATAATGGATTGCAGGGGTCAAGCTTACGACAATGCCGCTGTTATGGCCGGAAAAAACACAGGAGTCCAAAAAAGAATTCAAGACATAAACCCGAAAGCCCAGTTCGTTCCATGCTCAAATCACTCTTTAAATCTTGTTTGCCTGCACGCTGCTGCAACTGAGTCCGACTCAGTTACTTTTTTCGGAACATTGAAACGATGCTATGTGTTTTTTGCAATGTCAACTTATCGTTGGGACGTCCTGATTGCGACTACTGGTAAATCGTTGAAAGAATTCAAGAAACAAGATGGAGTGCAAGAGCGGATTCTGTGGAGACCACATACATTTACTATGAGGATATTTTAAATTCTATAGAAAAGCTTACTGAGACAGGCGAAAGCTTAAATACGAGAACAGATGCAGGAACTTTGCTAATAGCAACGCAATCCTTTTCTTTTCTCTGCTTTTTGGGCTTTTGGAAACCTGTTCTTCATGAAATAAATGATTCTCAAATTTACTTACAAACCGAAGGTCTTGACCTTTATCAGTGTGAAGCTAAAATCAGTGCTCTACTGACTTTTCTTGAAGACACAAGAGAAAAATTAGTCAATGATGCTCTTGTTTACGCAAGGAATTTGTGTAAGAGCTTAGACATTTCCTTGGATCCTCCCAGAAGGAAAAAAAGGAAGTACATCTTTGGTGATGGAAGCACAGATGTTGGTCTGTCTCATGACGAAGAGTTGAGAATAAAATTGTTTTCTTCCTTAGATAAAATCATCGTCGAAATCAAGGAGAGATTTAACCAATTGCAAAATTTGGCCAAAAAATTCGACTTTCTTTCAGCTTCCAAGCTACTGGCTGAAAATTTTGATTACGATTCGGAACTTGCATTCAATGAGCATGATGTATCTCTCGATGATTTCAAAATAGAAGAGCCTTTGCATCTTTCTTGGAAAGACTTAACGATCTTGAAAGAACAAACCGGCTTGAAATATTTAATTTCATAGTACAGTCGAAGTTAGAAACAAGTTTGCTAAACATTACCATTATGCTGCGTATTTTTTTAACAATAGCAATAAGCAATGCCGGATGTGAGAGGAGTTTTTCAAAACTAAAACTAATAAAAAACTATTTCAGGTCAACAATGAGTACTCTAAGGTTAAGTAACCTAGGAATTCTAGCCATAGAAATGCAAAAAACTGATGCGATTGACACCGAAAGAATAATAAAAGAATTTGTGTGTAAAAAACAAAGAAGACAAATAATTTAAACATTTTCTACGTTTTATAATTTATTAAATATGGGTAACGTACATAAGTCAATGTAAGTTAAGTTGCTTACCACAATGTACCTAATTAAAAAAATCAAATTTGCTCAATTTAAAAATCGAAACAAATGTTCATTAAAAATAAAAATAAACGAAACTTTCCTTATTAAAATGAATACAAAAATTAAATTTTTACTTTATATGTAGGTACTAGTAATTACCAAAACGAAGTGATTTAAAAAATTAACTATAATTTCTTAATCTTAATTTATTTTTTGAGCTTTATTTTATAGTGAGTATGCAATTTAAAACATTAACCAAATTTGAATGTTAGGTTCCTTAAAATGTGGTTACTTTCAATATGGTTATAATCGATATACATCACCTACAAATAAATGGATACTCTGTAAGTATAGTTCATTATGGAAGAAATGGTAGTGTTCACCAACTTTGAAAAAAAAAATTTGGGGCGGCAAAATTTGATCTGCCCCGGGCGGAAAAACCCACGCTACGCCACTGATCCATTTACTCCGATTCATGAAAATTAATTCTCAGAATGAATTGCAAGAAATTCGCTTCATCTCACTTCCTCAGTCTCAAATAACCATTCGATTTAAAAACAAGTTCAAGACACTTTTTAAAAAACATCACAAAAAAGTCATGAGAAGTATCTTCTGTCTTGGTAAGTATCACTCAGAATTCTGCGAGTGCTAGAAAATCTAAAAATCTAAACCAATTTTCAACCAAATGTAACAACAAACTTTTGGTGACACACTTACATACTTACTTAGGTCCTCCGACATGTTAAGTACGTTGGGGACTCCTTAAGGGGCATAGGGCCTCTACTACCCATAACTCTTGCCTAGTGACGCTGATTCCTCCTCGACTGTCCTGCGCCATGTGCTTCACGGTCGTCCATTGCTTGGCCTGCAATGCAGTCGTTACCTCTTCGAAGCGTATGTCCAATCCATTGCCAATTACGCCTTCGTATAATAGAGTCTATATGTTCCTGACCTGCCCATCTATGACTCCGCTGACTCCGCTACGGATTTCAAAATCATCTGACAACCTACCATGAACTTGCAGAACGTGACACACTTAGTCAACATCAATTACGCTAAGTATATGTATACTTATGAATGAATGTATATATACTTTTTTAGCCGATTTTAGTTTGTGCTGTCTTTGTCCTCTTCCGTATTTTAGAATATAATCCAGTCCTCTGTTAAACTTACAATTTTTCAGTAACTTCGATGATAGTCCTGAAAACCGAACTTTGTTTCCGAAATTTTCAACAAATCCAGGATCATCAACGAAGAAAAACCATCATTCTAGTTTTATCAGTACGGTGGAGTGTTTAATTCTGAGAAACATTTTTTACTAGGCAAGGTAATACTATAAAATGCCGGATCCAGACTTATAATCATATAGACGAGTTTTTAGTCACCACTTAAAAATGTTCTTTACAGAACAAAATTAAAAAAACAACAAAATTTAAAATTTAACAATATTTAAATTTATACATTTTAAAGGCTAAATGACAATTGTAGTTATTATATTATTTTAGAACACTGTTGTCCAGCAAGGGATACGAAATTAAGCATTTCAAGATGCCAACAGTTTTCTAAATATGCCATGTTTAAGAGCTTAAACACAAGTGTTCAGAGGGTTTTTGTTGCTTTCACGCAGAAATGTAAAAAATTGTTTATAAACATAGCTTTTTTTCAAAAAATAATATATTTTTTTTTTGTTGCCATTTCTATTAATGCGAAAAACGTTACAAAAATTCAAAAACCCAGAAAATGAGAAAGAAATCTGATATTAAGAATTCCTGGCTTTTTTAACGTAGTTTTTTCGAACTCAATTTTCGGGAGTCTATTATTACTATCGTTATCAGTCTACTTACTCGTAAATTGGAGCTGAGGCAAGAAAATATTTTGATCTTAAGGGAGTCAACAAAACTTAAAAATTGTAGAGAGAAAAGTGTTTTGTTCTTGAATTTAAGAATTTCAATTAGTCATTAGTTTAACAAAAGTGTCAGTTTTGCTGTTTTTGGGACATTTATATTATTGAAATTCGTGTTTAAATCTCAGTTCTAGAGCACCCAAAGCAAAATCACTTCAAAAAGTAGATTTCTTTAAATTTTTTAAGATTTTAAAAGTTTTTGTAGTCAACAGAAAATCAATTTTTAAAGAAATAAAATGCACGACTGGGTCGCTAGAACTTACTTATTTCTTCCAAAAAAGTCTGTTTCATAATATATTAAATATATTTTAAGATTTGAAAATGTACCTGCAAAATAAATTTTTTTCAAAAATGTAAATCCCATTTTATTTCTCAAAGAACTTAAAATAACTTGCTTGCAAAAAAGATTATTGAAATTGGTTTATTAGTTCTTGAGAAAACTTAAAAAAAAATAACGGTTTTATAAGAATAAGGAGCAATGCCAAAATAATTATTTCTTTTCGAAAGAAGCCAAATTAAGAAGAACACATTTAGAGAAAGTTATTAAAACATCTATCGGTTCATTTTTGAAAAAGTTAGAATTTTCAAACCCTACGACCAAACCCCCCCCCCCCTCCCCCTGGATCCGTCATTGAATGCCACTGAGCTATAGACATTTTAAGAAACAAAATAATACAAAATTAGCACCAAAAAAAACACCCTAATAGCTTATATTAGGTCCGAGTTATTCTTTTAACAATAATTTCATAAAATTAATGCCAGATGTGATGTGCATTTTTTTATTTCTTTTATATTTCCTGCTTTTTGCAAATATCTTGACCTTTTACATTCAACATTCGTCAATATTCAATTTTTATTTTGCACAAGAAAAAACAAATTCTATAACTTTTTTTTGCAAAAAACAACTTCGACCCCTTTCAATTTGAATTATTACTCACATCACTCCCCTTCCCATATCTCACCCACGCACAAGGACAACACACTATATGCCTACCAACTTAAACAAAAAGAAAGGTTAAATATCTTCCGGACCATTTATTAATTTACTCTCTTCTATAAGTTTATTCGAGAGCTCTGTGGGTGTGGGATGAGGAATGTTATAAAAGGGCTCCAAACACAAAAAGCCAGCAAATTAATTGAAGCTCAGCAATTCATAACAACTATATTTAATGTTATGTTATAATTCAAAAGGATATATACATTATAATACAGAACCATCAGAATAGCAGCAGCAGCATTAACAGTAAAAAGCAGGAAGAATGATTCCGTAAAAGAGGAAGTTATTGCCATTATAAGAAAAGGGGTATGATGGTACAATCACAATCAGATGATTATGTTCCATCCATTTTCTATTTCGAAATGCCGCGCTTTACAATATTCCTTTTGATTTCGATAAACACAAAAAACGATAATAACAATGACGAGAAATGTTGAAAGTTGGATGATGATGATGATGATGATGATAAACGGATATAAAGCAATTTTAAGATATTACCAAGGGTATAACGGTATATCAGCTATATGCGAGGACTTCAATTACTTGGAGTCAGTTCAGTCATCGTTTCTCGTCGTCGTCGTCGTCGCTGCTGATGGGAGAAATGGATTGACGGTCGCATGGACAGTTCAATCTCCATTCAACAATATTTAGGGTGATGCCGACTGAAAGGGTTGAAAAATATAAAAATGTCAATAAAGTGACAGCAAAAGGAAAATACATATTTTACTCTTGACAGAGATTGACCCTGATATCTGTATAGGTACAGACAGAGTGTGTGAGAGAGAGAAAGATAGAAAGTGACAGGTTCTTTATTTGACAGCTTTTAATCAGAATTCAATGTGGATAAATTAAAATTCACATAAAATTATTATGACAGCCATTTTTGTGTTTCAACGCACATTAATGTCATAAAATTTTGTAATTCGTGGCGTTTTATTTAGTTGTTTATTATGACTTTCTATAAATTTTCTTAGTCAATAAACGTTTTTTTTTTTTGTTTGTATTTAACATTCGTGAATAGTTTCGGTTTGTCTTGCATCTGCGATGTTTATTGTAAATTTAATTTAATAAAATCGCCATTCATATTCAATTTGTTGTCATATAAAATGACAAGGTCACACCTCTCGGTATAAAATAAAAAATAACTAACACAATAAATTATAAGTGATTTTATATTAAATACACAAAAAATGCTTTATAGCCTCAGTGAACACGCAGTCAAGTCGTCCGTCCGTCGCTCCGCGTTCGTAGTCGTTAGTTATGAAGTTGGGTATAGGTAGTTTCAATTCAGAATTGAAATTCTGTCAACGGGCAAATTTATATCACTGATACAGTGATCATAAACATGTTTATTTATGAAATTCAATTTGAAGTAATAAGTGAGTTCAGATGTTAATTTATTTCTTATTTTATTAAAACAAATTATAAATCATTTAAGAGGGTACTTTAAATTCAAGACGTGATACACGATACGAGAATATGATATACCTTACCTTACCTTAACTTATCTATGTATATCTACTATATACGTAAGTTAGGTAATATTCATAAACAAAATACAGTGCGGAAAATAATGTTAAATATTTATAATTTAATCATCAGCAATAGCAATCTCATGGACGGGCTTGTCCTAATTAAGTAATAAGGGCCGCCGCGCCGGCCGAGCCCGCCGCCAATTAAAATAGTAATTGTATTTTTATAAATTATAAAAACATAAACTTTTAATCTGGAGTATAAAATATTCACTTAAAATTGTTTATGTAAGATATTTTTGTATGTTAAACAACAAGATTATGATTGTTAATTTGGTCAGATGTCAAAAAGTATCTATGATACAATACCAGTTATTTTGTTTTTGACAGTTGACATTGACGTTTAAAAATAATTAATAAAAATGCAGTATCTGCGATAAAATCATACGAGATTGCTGCTCAGGGTTTTTTTTTAAACATGGTTTTACATTAAAGATCTATGTTAATAATCTTTTTTTTAGTGAATAAATGATTTATTTAAACATTTAAAGAGAAACAAATCCCTTTCACATTTTGCTTTGATATGTTTCTTTTGATAAATTAATAAAAACCAGTTATTTAGAGTTTATATCGATTAAGTCAATGATCCCGAAAATATTATTATCATTATTTCTTTTTTTTTGATTGCTCTAAAAAAGTTCATAATTAGAAAGGTACGATTTTTAATTTATTCATTAAAATCTTATTAATTATACGTCAATCGAACAGTTATTTTAAATAATTATGTATATTTATGTATATTAGGGAGGTTCTGGTAATAATTTTCAATTTAGTTCAAAATAATTATCACATAACGTGGTTTTTGTTTTTTTTTTCGATTTTGTATTTCTTTTATCTACTCGTAATTGTTTTCTCTATAAATATTATATAGATCAATCCCTTTCACCAAAAAATGGCTTTTTGCCATAACCATAAGCAGCTGCTATAAATTTGCTAGTTTATGTTTCCATAATTGATCTGAATATTAATTTATTTGAAATTGTGCGTGTGTTCGTCGGTAGGTTGGACAGAAGAGTGACTTTGCGTACAATTGTTTTTAAAGTTTATAAATATTGTTATAATCCTAAAAGAATGTATAATATGTTTAATTACACTTTTATAAATTGCTAAAGGGTTTATATGATAATTATGAAAGTATAGTACTTCTTTTAAATTTGTAAAGTATCTTAATACTGGAATGAAAATATAATTAGTTAAAAAGTAGGTATACGCCTTAGTGTATAATTAATTAGACTTGAAAAGGGTCTTCCAATAGCAGTAAGCCACAAAAAAAGTGGATTTAAATTCAACAAAATTTCCTGGCATTTCAAATCCAGCTAAAGCTTTGAAAAATACCACACTTAATTCAGCCTTTTTAAAAATACTAGTGGAAGGGATATTTTAGTGTAGTTCCAGTGCCTTTTAGTTGCCAGAACTTAAGATAGCCCTCTTACAAAAATTGTGTGGTGACATCAAGTTAGAAACACCGCATCTCAAATAACAAAAAATTAGGAATTGAAAAGAAAATTTGTATGTTGATAATTTTACTTCAAGAAATTAAAAATTCGAAGACTTCATTACCCTGACGAAATTTCAAAAAGTAACGTTACTAGATTTTAGTGTCAAAGCAAAATTTTTGTGTAACATTTTTTTAGTTTTCCTTATTTTTTGTAACAATATAGAAGTCAATTGAAAGGAGTTAAAAGATAGAAATGTAGGTAGACGCCTTAGTGACCAATTGACTTTTGTTGAGTTTGATGCCATTTGTGTTTTATTATTATCATCCCATAGGAAGTTATTGTAATCGGTCCGATACGGCAAATTGAAAATTTTGACACTTCTCGACGTTTCAAGGTCCCTAGCGTCTAGTTCAAAGATTTTTAGAGAGATGTCAGTACGTCTGTAGTACGTCCGTCCATAGCTCAAGAACCAGTAAAGATATCGACTTTAAATAAATTTTGTTATACAGATAATAATACAGAAAGGACTCTCAAAAAATGTAGGTGTTTTTTTCACCATAGCAATTTAAAAAAAGATGAA
Source organism: Eupeodes latifasciatus (assembly GCA_920104205.1). NCBI lineage: Eukaryota > Metazoa > Arthropoda > Insecta > Diptera > Syrphidae > Eupeodes > Eupeodes latifasciatus. The sequence goes on along the minus strand of OV049925.1, from coordinate 119,369,778 downwards.
AATTTCGGTTAATCCAAAATATCTCACGAACCAATAACGTTAGCGACTTGGATTAAGTTTTATATTATATATTGTAACGTGATACCAAACTTGTATATTTTTGGAAAAAAAAATCCAATTAACGGGTTTCCTATAAATAAAAAAAAATGAAAAAAAAATATTTCTCACGTCGAATATTTTACGAACAAAAGATGATTCACTCTCGAAAATAATTTTAGGCAATGAAGAATAACGTTTTTGATAACTGATAAAGTTTTCAGAAAAATCGAATTGACAGTTTTTTTTACAAAAAACATTACTGAAAGTTGGTAAAAATTGATTTTCAACTCAAATATCTTTTTCAAAAATTGTAGATATTGGCTTCAAAATTATTTAAAAAATGTTGTTTTCAACATCCAGTAAAAGTTTGAGAAAAATCGAAATGACAGTTTTTTTCACAAAAAAAAATAAAAATCTAAACAAAAAATTACTAAAAATTAGTAAAAATTGATTTGCGAACCAAATATCGTTTCAAAAATTTGATACTATGGCTTTAAACTAATTTAATCTCACAGAAAATATTGTTTTCAACATTCAGTAATACAAAAATGCAACAGTCAGTTTTTTTCATAAAAAAAATAAAATCTACACAAAATTGTTAAAAATTGATGTTCGGTTCTTTATATCTCGTGAACAATAGAAGAAATTAACTTTAAATTAATTTTATTCGTCCAATTGGTTCTTGTCTAAAAATAGATTTTGAAATCAAACTATTTCATCATATGCAAAATATTGTTTATAATTTTTAATTTTTTTAGAATAATTCAACTGACAACTTTTTTAACAAAACACAAAAACTACATAAAAGACATAGCAGATCGCTTTAAAAATACTCGAATCTTTGATACAGACAAATATATAATAACCATGAAAGCAACCAATACAACTTCACAACTTTTCACCAACCTTAAGACGAAAATAGACAAATTGGAGCATTCAGATTTAATTTACAAAATAAATTGTAAAGGCAACTCGGACGAAGAATGCAACCAAATTTATATTGGAACCACCAAACAAAAATTAAAAAAAAAACTTTCAGGACATAAATCAGACTTAAAAAGTAATGACTCACAGAAGACAGCACTGGCATCGCACTGTATTACTCTTAACCACACTCCTGACTTTGAAAATGTTATTTACTACAAAGAGAAGACAACTATAATAAGAGAATGATAATCGAAACGCTGCATATCATCAACGCCAAAAACACTCTATATGAAGATATAAATCCTTCGTACTTATCACCCTTCAAAACCCATTTGTTTACATTGTTGTATTTGTAATGTGGAAGAATTCAACGAGTAAAATTGACGTGTTTTTTTACGCATACATAGACACAATTACTGAGTTTTTAGGGGAAATTTCATAAATTAGAGGAGAAATTACACGCACACTAAGAAATATTTTATAAGGCCAGTTTCCGGTTTAGCTTGTAGGCAAACCAATATGGCTACCGAGGATTTATATCTTTACTAGAGTGTTTTTGATCAACGCCAACAACACCATGGTCCATGAACCAAAAAACGGACATGGAAGAGATAAGCCCTCAGTTCAAAACACTTGTTAGAGAGTACGAGAATAAAACCTTCTAATAATATGAAATCTCTTGACACTAATTTTCCTATGCCTGTTACTTGTAAGTTGAACTTTGGTCTAATTTTTAATTCTTTAATTTTTGTAAAAATTGTTGTGAATCAAATGATTTTATTCTTAAGTGCAATATTCATGTAACAAGTTTAAGTTTTCATAGTTTTTTCAATGTTATCAAAATTGTAACCAATTTATTAATGCAAATATAGATTAATCGCCACACCTGATGATGTGACATGAACGAAACGTTCGGTCGTGACAATATAAATAATTGTGTTTTTTCATTGACCTAAGGCCCGTCATCTGAGAATATTGAACACAAAAATGCTTCAAGTTTGCGGAATTTTCAAATTTGATGATTTGCTCTTGAAATACGAAGCTTAAAGTTACATTTTTATTTTGAAAGATTTTTCAACTGGACCTTATTTTACTTAAGTTTTAAGGTAGAAAGCGCTTGGGTCTAAGAAAAAACTAGTGGATATCCGAAGAAGAATTACCCTAGCGAACCGCTGCTGCTTCGGTTTGGCCAAACAACTGGGTTAAAAACTCCTCACTCAAAAGACAAAGTGTCTGCTATACAAAACTTTGATTTTACCAGTCCTACTCTACGGCGCCGAGTGCTGGACGATAAGTAAAAAAGGGGAATTGATACTGGGCACTTTCGAAAGAAAAATTCTTCGACGGATTGTAGGTCCCGTATGCGACGATGGCGAATGGAGAAGAAGATACAACCGAGAACTGTATGAGCTGTACCAAGATGTGGATGTAGTCCAGAAGGCCAAGAAAAGACGACTACATTGGCTCAGCCACATCGAGCGAATGGACGACAACGCTCCAGCCAAGAAAGTCTTCTCATCCCAGCCCCCAGGTTCAAGACGACAAGGAAGACCGAACCTACGGTACAAGGACCAAGTGACTGCGGATGCCAGAGCGCTTGGTCTCGGTGACTGGAGAGTGCATGCGAGGGATCGTTCACGATGGAAGACTGCAGTATCTCAGGCTGAGACCCTTCATGGATTGTGAGCCGGATAATTAAGTAAGTACTAAGAAAAAACTATCAGATAGATGCAAAACAGTAAGTATACGCCTCAGTGTACAATTAATTATTGACTAGTTCGTCATTAGTATTTCATTTCTCAAGTCGGAAATGATATAATATTTAGAGATAGAGCCTTACTTACTTACTTACTTACTTAAGGTGGCGCTACAGTCCTGTGTGAACTAGGGCCTCACCCAACAAACTTCTCCATCTAGCTCGGTCCCTAACTAGATGTCTTCAGTTTCGCGCTCCTGAGTTGCTGAGTTGAGTGAGGTCACTTTTCACTCTTGCGCCCCACCTGATCCGCGGTCTTCCTCTACTGCGCTGTCCTGTAGGTGTGGATTCGGAGACTTTCCGGGCCGGAGCATTGGTTTCCATGCGCTCTACGTGACCCAGCCATCTTAGTCGTTGGACTTTTACCCTTCTGGCTAAGTCTACGTCGCTGTACAGCTCGTCGTTCCATCTTCTCCTCCACTCCCCTTCGATGCATACGGGACCGTAGATCACACGAAAAACTTTTCTCTCGAAACGACAAAAGGTGCTTTCATCCGCTTTTGTCATAGTCCATGCTTCTGCACCGTATAGCAGGACGGGGATGATAAGGATCTTATATAGCGACACTTTGGTCTTTCGAGAGAGGAATTTGTTACTCAATTGCTTTCTTATCCCAAAGAAACAGCGGTTAGCAAGAGTTATTCTTCGATTGATCTCAGCGCTGGTGTTCTTTTCTGCGTTTACAGCGGAGCCTAGGAAGACGAAGTCCTTGAGTACCTCAAAGTTACGTCTGTCGATGGTGACGTTTTGACCAAGACGTCGCGTCGGTGTTGTAGGTCCTTTCTTGACGACAGCATGTACTTTGTTTTGCCCTCATTAACCGTTAAACCCATTTTTGCCGCCTCTGCCTCAATACTCACAAAAGCCCCATTGACATCACGCTGAGTTCTTCTGATTATGTCAATGTTATCAGCATATGCTGGTAATTGGACAGACTTTTGACAGATAGTGCCTCTAGTGTTGACGTGTGAGGTCTGCACTATTCTTTCAAGTACGATGTTAAAAAAATCGCATGACAGTGCATCCCCTGTCTAATACCTTTTTCGACATCGAAAGGTTCTGTTAAGTTGTTTCCAACCTTTATGGAGCAGCGTGAATTCTCCATGGTCATCGTGCACAAACGGACGAGTTTGGCAGGGATACCAAAACTAGACATGGCTCTATACAGCTCGTCCCTGTATATGTTGTCATATGCGGCCTTGAAATCGATGAAAAGATGGTGGGTGTCGATTTGGTGTTCTTTTGTTTTTTCCAGGATCTGCCGTAATGTGAATATTTGATCGACTATGGACTTTCCTGGTCTAGAACCACACTGATAAGGACAAGAGATAGAGCCGTTATAGCATATATTTTTCAAACACTCAGAAGCACTTGTTTCTCAAGATGGCCAAATTAATTTATAATACAAAAATTAGTTTTTTTTTCAAGCAGTTATATGACCAAAGATTTTGATTCTGTAATTTTTGTGTTTCAAGGTTAAAGGTTTGAGTTTTATGGAGTGTTGCGAATTAATTTTGTCTTATAAAGCTCTTTGATATGATTATTTGCTTGAGATTAACACCAATAAGGCCACAAAGAACTTATACTCCAAGTAAGTATTTATAGAAAAGTCATTAAAATATTTATCATAAATTAACACTATAAGACTCTAATAGCAGATTAATGATTCTTATCTCATATCAAATAACTATTATACCCGTTTATTATTAAATGGAAAATACTCAAGGGAGCTTATAAAAGTATATATACAGGAGGTATTATTCCTTATAGCCAACAAATTGCATAGCTAATATAGATATCCAATAAAAAGACTAGAAAATGCCATATCGAACAACTTGATATATTCTTTCTTAATCCGCACAAAACTCACTTTAGGCACGCGTGATGGACATAAGGGATTTCAGAATAAACCACCAAAGAAGCTTCTTATTACATACATATATATACTCTTACCTGCTTTGTAGGTAAGGTAGTCAATTCTATGTCGATTTGATCGTACTTATCTCATATTATTATGCGATCGATCAGAGGAGTGATCTAGAATAGTAATGTTTCGTCTGCTCTCCAACTCTCTAGAGATCTCGCAGCACAGTCCCTAATTAAAATACTTCGTTGGTAGTCTTCCTATTCCTATTGCTATTCCTATACCTGGCCAACTTATGCCAATAATCCATATAGAAATGGTAACTTCGCGTATCGCACTTTCTGATACGTGTGTAGATAGCAAATTCTGAGTTTGTTTCAGTTTCGTCTCTTCAGCAGCAATAGAGCAATTAATATGACACCGAGCGAGACTCTACGCAAGCCTCTGAGTCTCTGATGGTCTCGCTAGCTGGCTGGCTTTAGGACAAAAAAAACTAACCCTTCCACTTTTGAACGCGCGCGTATACTTTCCACGTAGCTATATCGAAAAGGAAATCGTCCGTCGTCGTTGGCCAATTCTATACCGTATTACCATAAAGAGTTGTCATAGGTCTTTAAACGCTGCCACTTTTGTGCTATAACTTGGTCACTGTAATATCGACTGGCTCCAGCGTCAGCACCACCAACTGTTGTTCTGAACATGAGTACATATATATTATTGGCTTCCTGCGCTGCTGCCGCTACCGCCACCGTCTTCGTCGTCGTCGTCGTCATCGTGTAGTGCGGTGGTAACTTTTGTTTTTTTGTTTGTTAAGTCTTTTTGTTTATACTCCAGTTATTACTTATATTGATTTAGCTGACTAGTGGCACTTTTGCGCTTGTTGCCCACTGCTCCAGCTCCAGCTCCATCATCAGCTTTATACCCGACTCAGTGTTCAGCTTAGAGCTCAGTATCAGCCACATGCAATCCCCGAGATCTGGAAAATTTCCATGGTGATTGTATCTTATGAGTCGATGATGGCTGATGCCGGAGATGTGGTACGAACGGAGACAAGGACAAGAAGCAGTCACCGCGCGAGCAAACAGCATGGCCATTGATCAATCAACTTTGGGCATACGCAATTTATTTCTCGTTAAGAACGGGAGCACGCATCTGAAAAGCTTCAATTGTTTTATTTTTGCTCCCCATCATCGTCATCATCAGCATCCAATATTCAGCATCAGCTTCAGTTTTAAAGCCTTTATAGCTTCAACTACAGTAGGAGTAGTTGCAGCATCAGAAGCCTGTGTAGGTATAGCGTATATAGTCTTTTCCTTTGGCTTCTTAGCTCCTTTTTGTTGAGTTTTTAGTTTGTGTTATTGTTGTTGTTGTTGTTGTTGTTGTTGTTGTGTTATTGTTGGTTTGTCATTCTTTTTGAATTGAAATAATGAGCTCTTGTTCTGTCAATAATAATTGATGCATAATTTAATTTGAATGAAGCTATTGTCAAGAAATAAAAATAAAATAAGAGTTAACCTGTTTTTCTGTTTGGACTTTTTGTTTTTGTTCTTGAAATGAAACAAGAAATATTGTTCTTAGAGGGGTCATTTAAAAGGGACTTTTAGCTAAAGCTTTTTTTTTATATTTATTTCTTTGATTGCTTATATCGGGTGATTTTTTAAGAGCTTGAGAACTTTTTTTTAAAAAAAAGCGCATAAAATTTGCAAAATCTCATCGATTCTTTATTTGAAACGTTAGATTGGTCCATGACATTTACTTTTTGAAGATAATTTCATTTAAATGTTGACCGCGGCTGCGTCTTAGGTGGTCCATTCGGAAAGTCCAATTTTGGGTAACTTTTTCGAGCATTTCGGCCGGAATAGCCCGAATTTCTTCGGAAATGTTGTCTTCCAAAGCTGGAATAGTTGCTGGCTTATTTGTGTAGACTTTAGACTTGACGTAGTCCCACAAAAAATAGCCTAAAGGCGTCAAATCGCATGATCTTGGTGGCCAACTTACCGGTCCATTCCTTGAGATGAATTGTTCTCCAAAGTTTTCCCTCAAAATGGCCATAGAATCGCGAGCTGTGTGGCATGTAGCGCCATCTTGTTGAAACCACATGTCAACCAAGTTCAGTTCTTCCATTTTTGGCAACAAAAAGTTTGTTAGCATTGAACGATAGCGATCGCCATTCACCGTAACGTTGCGTCCAACAGCACCTTTGAAAAAATACGGTCCAATGATTCCACCAGCGTACAAACCACACCAAACAGTGCATTTTTCGGGATGCATGGGCAGTTCTTGAACGGCTTCTGGTTGCTCTTCACTCCAAATGCGGCAATTTTGCTTATTTACGTAGCCATTCAACCAGAAATGAGCCTCATCGCTGAACAAAATTTGTCGATAAAAAAGCGCGAAACACATTTCGAACCGAACACTGATTTTGGTAATAAAATTCAATGATTTGCAAGCGTTGCTCGTTAGTAAGTCTATTCATGATGAAATGTCAAAGCATACTGAGCATCTTTCTCTTTGACACCATGTCTGAAATCCCGCGTGATCTGTCAAATACTAATGCATGAAAATCCTAACCTCAAAAAAATCACCCATTACAAAGTAAGATACAATATCTTATAAGTTATTGCTAAGCTAAAATAGAATTTATTATTATTATGAGAGCTACTCGAACAATAATGATAGATGAAATCCGTAACAATTTATAAAATAGAAATCTACATAGTTATATTTCTATATATAATTTTAATTTAATAATGTTTTTTTATATTTATTTTTTATTTAATAAGAGTAATTCAACAAGAAAAGTATGTTTTAAGATCTTTTTTAAACTGTGCTGCGTTATTTATCCTTCTAAGTTGTCGAGGCAAATTATTCCACAATCGGGTAGAATTAATAAAAAATTGACGTTCAGAAACCAAGGATGAGTGACGAGGGAAAATTAAAAGTCCGGATCTGCCTGATGAAAAATGACTTATTCTTTCATAAAGGTATGTTGGCTTGTGGGTTAACATAATATCTGAGAAAAGACTTAGGGTACGATACTGAAGAAGACTATCAAACGGCATATTGTACAAACGAGATGAAAAGTTAGAAATCATGTCATACCTGCGTAAACCATAAGTGTAACGTATTATGGAATTGAAAACAACATTCAGTTTACGCTTACTAGCATAGCTACATTTAGAAAATATTTCACAACCATAAGTTAATATAGACATAATTAAAGTTTTTGCAATTATAACTCTAGTAGCCAGGGGAGTAAAAGATTGTGTGTTCCACAATGAACGAAGGATACCGTAAGACTTACTTACTTACTTAAGGTGGCGCTACAGTCCGGGGCGGAACTGGGCCTCAACCAACATGCGTCTCCAGCCAGCTCGGTCCCTAGCTAGCTGTCTCCAGTTTCGCACGCCAAGTTGGTTGAGGTCCTCACCCACCTGAGTACGCCACCTGAGTCGCGGTCTTCCTCTACTGCGGCGTCCCTCGGGATTGGATTCGAAGACCTTCCGGGCTGGAGCGTTGATGTCCATTCGCTCTACATGACCTAGCCATCTAAGCCGTTGGACTTTTATTCTGCTAACTAGGTCAGTGTCGCTGTACAGCCCGTACAGTTCGTCGTTATATCTTCTCCTCCATTCTCCATCTATACGTACGGGACCAAAAATCACCCGAAGAATTTTTCTCTCGAAGCATACTAAGACGTTCTCATCTTTCTTTGACAGGGTCCAGGCCTCAGCGCCATAAATGAGAACCGGGATGATGAGTGTCTTATAGATGGTGATTTTAGATGCTCGAGAGAGGACTTTACTTCTCAATTGCCTTCTAAGTCCAAAGAAGCAGCGATTTGCAAGAGTTATTCTTCGTTTGATTTCAGCGCTGGTGTCTTTGCCTGTGTTTATAGCGGTGCCTAGGTAGACAAAGTCCTTAACTACCTCGAAGTTATAGCTGTCCATGGTGACGTTTTGTCCAAGACGTCGTTGTTCAATGTCCTTTTTTGATGACAGCATATACTTGGTCTTGCCCTCATTGACCACTAAACCCATCTTCTTCGCTTCCGTCGCAATGCTCAAAAACGCTCCACTGACATCACGCTTTGATCTTCCAATTATGTCAATATCATCTGCGTATCCGAGTAATTGGATGGACCTTTGGAAGATTGTGCCTCTAGTGTTGACGGTTGAGTTTTGCACAATTCTTTCCAGAACGATGTTGAAGAAATCGCATGACAGTGCATCGCCTTGTCTAAAACCTTTTTTGACATCAAATGCATCGGTGAGATCTTTTCCGACCCTGATGGAGCAGCGTGCATTCTCCATCGTCATTCTGCACAAACGGATAAGTTTGACAGGGATGCCAAAACTAGACATTGCTCTGTAGAGCTCTTCCCTATGGATGCTGTCATACGCGGCTTTAAAATCGATAAAGAGATGGTGGGTATCGATTTGAAGCTCCTGGGTTTTTTCCAAGATCTGCCGTAATGTGAATATTTGGTCGATAGTGGACTTTCCTGGTCTGAAGCCACACTGATAAGGACCTATCAGGTTGTTGACGAACGGCTTCAGACGTTCACATAGTACGGCAGAAAGGATCTTATATGCAATGTTAAGGAGACTGATCCCTCTGTAGTTGGCGCAATTTAAAGGGTCTCCTTTTTTATGTATCGGACAAACTATGCTGAGATTCCACTCATCGGGCATGCTTTCTTCCGACCATATTTTGCAGATGAGTTGGTGCATGCTCCCTACCAAGTCATCGCCTGCTGCTTTAAATAGTTCGGCAGCTATGCCGTCAGCTCCAGCAGCTTTGTTTGACTTCAGTTTAGATATAGCTATCTTCACTTCGTCTAGGTCGGGTAGGCGGAATTGTTGATCTGCGTCGCCTAAGTTGAGTGGTTCTATCTCCCTTACAGCGGGATTCGGTTCGTCATCGCCGTTATATAATTTGGAGAAGTGGTCTTTCCATATTCTCAACATAGACTGCGGTTCTACTACGATGTTCCCCTGATCGTCTTTACAGGCTTCGGTTCGTGGCTGGTACCCTTGGGAGTTCTTTTTTACCTTTTGGTAAAATTTACGAACCTCATTCCTGTTGTAACATCCCTCTATCTCCTCGATCGCGCGCTTCTCGTGCTCTCTTTTTTCCATCTAAGAAGCCGGTGTTCCTCTCTCCTCCTCTGCTCGAAGAGCTCGCGAGCAGCTCTGGTCCTTCTGTGCAGGGCCGTTTTGTATGCCTCTTGCTTCGCTGCGTGCGCTTGCCGGCATTCGTCGTCAAACCAGGGGTTTCGCTGTTGTAGACGTGTGAAACCTAGCACTTCAGAGGCGGCATCTCTGATGGCTGCAAGGCAATGTTGCCACTGGTTTTCAATGCTTAATGCATGTAGCATAGGACTCCTTAAGAGGTTACTAGAGACTCGATCGGAAAAGGACATGGCAGTCTCTTGCGATTGTAGCCGTCTAACGTCGAAACTTCTCACAGTACTTCATTGTTTTGGCTTGGATCGGGATATCCGTAGCCGTACCTTGGCTACAACGAGGTAGTGGTCCGAGTCAATGTTGGCCCCTCGGAATGTTCGGATATACTGTAGTATTTATCGCAGTCTTTTAGTTTGCGTTTGCCCGGTCCATCCCATCGCACTTCTTGGATGGCTGTAATATCTGCCTTGCAGCAGTTTAGGGCTTCCGCTAATTGTTCGGCTGCACGTGGTCTGTTAAGGGACCTAACATTCCACGTACAGATCCGAAGTTCGTTGTCCTTATTTCGTTTGCTTGGGTTGTCAACAGTGAATCCGTCCGTATCCGAAGCTTGTTGGTGCTTCGCAACTAGACCGTAAGACTTATCAACGGCAATATTTATATGGTTTTCCCAGGTTAAATTTCGATTAAAAATAACTCCAAGGTTACAAGCGGTATTAGTATACTCGATTTTAGCGTTATTTAAGCAGACAGTTGGAAAATACGTTAAGTCCAGTGTTTTTCTAGAAATTACCAAACATTTCGATTTAATGGGGTTTAAAAGGAGTCCATTTTCGGAAGACCAACGTGATATTTCTGCCAAATCATCGTTTATACAGCTAACAGTGTGCTCGATTAGACCCAATGGGCAGCTTACATAAAGCTGAACGTCGTCAGAGTAAAAATGTATAGAACATTGCCTAATAATCGACGGGTGTTCGGTAATGTACAATGAAAACATTAAAGGTCCCAAGATTGAACCCTGAGTGACTCCACTCACAGTTGGTAAAAAGTCTGAGAGAATGTTATTTGATTCAACAGCTTGGAGCCTATTTCTCAAATAGGATGAAATCAACCTCACAGCGCATGGGGAAAACTTGAACTTATTTAGGAGCTTACTACATAAGGTAATGTGATCAACAGTATCAAAAGCCTTAGAGAAATCCAGTAGGACTAGAAATGTAACCCCATCTTTATCTATACCCTGTCGTATATCTTCAGTAACATTTATGAGAGCTGTAATGCAGATGTGGTTCTTCCGAAAGCCTGATTGTGTGGGTGTTAAATTGTTCCTTTGTCTCATATACTGGCTTATTTGCTGTTGCATGATTTTTTCTAAGGCTTTTTATAAGAACGGGAGAATAGATATATAGGCCTAAAATCATCCATTTTCGAATTTTTTGGAATAGGAAATATCTTTGCTACTTTCCACTGAGGAGGAAACACTCCAGTCATAAGTACTGTGTTAAAAATGTGTGTTAAGTAGGGCAATAACATGGGTAGAATAATCTTTAGAAATAGTGGATGTACACAATCGAGCCCAGCTGCATTAGATTTAATAGAAAGTATGCTTTCTAGTACGTCAGCACAATTTACTCCCCTAAATCGAAAACTGGTAAAAGAAAACTGAGTGGAATCGCTATAAGATTTTAGTAAAGGATCTTCAGTTCCACTAATGGTTTGTTGAAAGGATACAAACTTCCTATTAAGCATATTCAAATACACTGTTACTATCTTTAGATTTTCCGATACCAACAGATCGTAATCCTTTTGCCGTTCCCAGAAACATTTAAACGAGTAGAAAAAACTCGAGTTTTTGCCCTACGCGTTTCCATTACAACTCTGTTACGCAGTGAGCGGTAAAGATTGTGAAGTTCGTTATAGCGAAAACGCTTCCATTGCTTATAAACTTGGTCACGCCAGAGCATGAGATCGCGTATACTACTCGTGAACCACCCAGTAGTGTAGTTATTTGAACTTATTGTTTTAGTTACTAAAGGAACATGTACATTGAATAATGCTACCAAATTTACGTTAAGGAACTCGACTTGAGAATGAGAGGTTTGCAGGGTATAAATAATATCCCAGTTTATACCTTGTACGCTCCGCTCTAAGGCCATCGAATCAATACTATTAAATTTACGAAACTGGAAGGTTCTAGGAGAAACTGTGACACAAAAATCAAACGTTAAATATATAAGGTCGTGCTTAGAGAACACGGGAACAGGCAGCTGACTATATAGTAGTACCTTATTTGCCTCACTTACAAGAAAAAGATCAAGCAGTGTTGATTTATGACTGGTGAAGTGTGTAGGTTCAGTGGTGTTCACGGGGATTAAATTCATTGAAACCATTTCATCGACTATGTGATTTAGTCTGAAGAACTCTGTGTACTCTAATTGCCAGCCTGTTAGGTGACTCAACTTTAACTATTGAAAGACATTTTTACTACGGTTTTAAAATGGTCTAGGGCTCACCGATAAAGGTCAGTTTAAGACAAAAATAGGAATTCTTGAACATACCACAACGCCCTCAAGTCAAGTACCTACTATACTAAAAATTACCTTTAGAGGAAGTAAAATTATCCTTTCTCACGCTCGCATTGCCTTTATTCGCTCTGCCGATTAATCTCCGCACCTATTTTAACAATAAAAATAAATTTTAGGTGTGAATGTTGACTGCAGATTTACCTCGAAAACAAATAAATAAAATTGCAATTTCTCAAATCAAAGTATGGTCTAAAGCGCTGCACACACTAACATTATATCCAATCGAAGAGATGTGTTTTGACATCAAATAGACACTTCAATCCATTACGATTGACTATGTGTTTTTCTTTGGCCTCTGGAGTCACTCTTATGATACGTCTCGTCTATAGGTACCTATAACTCTGCAGTGATCAAAAGATTGTTGTTCGTATAGAGTTTTATGGCGATACTTTAGGTTAACCATAATTGGTATGAAAAGGTAGGGGTTAAAAAAGCGCATTGACTTAAAAGCTCTTTTATACAGAAGATTGAAGAACATGCAATGTGGTCTTTTAAAAAGATACGCTATAAGACGAAATTATTGCGAATTCGCCTGCCATAGCATCGTTTCTAATATTTATGATGATTTCAATGTTTGATTAGAAGTGATAAATGAATTGGATGTATTAAAAAATTATACAATGTCCGAGTTAAAAGTACAGAGACTGGGTGCAACAGTTCAAGTAGCAAATAATAGGTTAAGATATATGTTTGTAAAGTAAGGTTGCAAAGTTATTTCAAGTAATTTTTTATGCTGTAATGTATTTTAGGTTTTAAGGATTTAATTCGATAAAAATTTGTTATAAAGGGTGTCCAAATATTTACGCAAGATTTGAACTCATTGCAATTTGTTATAGAAAACATACATATAACAAATTGATAGCTTCCTTAGTTTAAGGCTTAAGGAAATATCAAATTAAAAAAAAAAACATCAGTTAATATCTTGGTACCGTAAAACTTTAGTACTAAGTAGTTGTATTAGGGAATATTGAATTTTAAGCCTTTTTACTGCATTTCTTCAAAAAATTTCTTTACTCAATAAAATTTGTACTAATATTGCAATTATATACATACATATATTCCAAAACGAGGTTTCATTTTGATATTAAAAAAACCCGAGTATTTTTTAAGAGAAATCAATTAACGTTAATTTGATTTTTAAGAATGGAATGATATCTGCCATATTTATTGAGCGCACTATATCCTTTTTATTAAATTTTTCTTAAGTAAGTCACCGGCTATGTGTCTTCGCTAACTTCACAAATTTCATTTTTGAGGTCTTGAATCGATTATGCAGTATGTCCACAGATTTAATTTCACGTGACTCTAAGAAATAAAATGCACGACTGGATCACGCCAACCTGCTCATGTATCCAAAGAGACTTTTTAAAAATATTTTTAACTTCCCATAGGAAGTTATTGTAATGGGTCCGATTTGTCGAATTGAAAATCTTGACATTTCTCGACGTTTCAAGGTCCCTAGAGTCGAAATAAAAGATTTTTAGAAAGATGTCTGTGCGTGTGTACGTACGTCCGTAAGTTCGCGACGTTTTTTTTGTCGTCCATAGCTCAAGAACCAGAAGAGATATCGACTTCAAATAAATTTTGTTATACAGATAATAAGGCAGAAAGTTGCAGAAAGAGCTCTCAAGAAAATTGCGTGGGTGGTTTTTTTTACCATAGCAGTTTAAAAAAAAAGTGAAAATGTTGGTTAAACCTAAATATCTCATGAACCAATGACGCTAGAGACTTGAATTAAATTTTATATTATATATTGTAACGTGATACAAAGCAAGTATATTTTTTGAAAAAAAAAATCCAATTTACGTTTTTTTTTATAAATCAAAAAAACTGAAAAAAAAATTTGTCACCTCGAAAATTTGACGACTAAAATATGATTTCATCTCCAAAACAATTTTGTGCAACGAAGAATAATGTTTTTGACATCTGATAAAATTTTGAGAAAAATCTAATTGACAGTTTTTTTATAAAAAATTAAAAACCGAACAAAAAAATTGACAAAAGTTGGTAAAAATTGATTTTCGACTCAAATATCTTTTCAAAAATTTAAGATAATAGCTTCTTACTACTTTAAACTTATAAGTTATATTGTTTTCAACATTAGGAAACATTTTGAGAAAAATCGAATTTGCAGTTTTTTTACTAAAAATAAAAACCTAAAAAAATGTATAAAAGTTGGTAAAAATTGATTTTCGACTCAAAAATCTTTTCAAAGCTTTGAGATATTGGCTTTAAACTGCTTTTATTTTTCAAAAAATATTGTTGTTAACATCCAGTAAAATTTTGAGAAAAATCGAATTGACAGTTTTTTTACAAAAAATTAAAAACTTAAAAAAAATTAATAAAAGTTGGTAAAAATTGATTTTCGACTAAAATATCTTTTCAAAAATTTGAGACATTTGCTTCAAACTAATTTTATCTTATAAGAAATATTGTTTTCAACATTCGACAAAATTTTGAGAACAATCGAATTGACCATTTTTTTTTTACAAAAAATAAAAACCTAAAAAAAAAAATAATACTAAAACTTGGTAAAAATTTACTTTCGACTCAAATAGCTTTTCAAAAATTAAAAATATTGGCTTCAAACTTATTTTATTTCACAGAAAATATTGTTTTCGATATTGAGTAATTTTTTTATAAAAATCCAAAAGTCCTTTTTTTCATGAAAAAATAAAACCTATAAAAAATAATACCCAAATTTGGTAAAAATTGATTCATATAGACAAACTTTTAAGCAAGACAAATCGACAGACGGGATGGGAAGTTATTAGTGTGGTTCGCATCCCAGCCTCTTTTTTATCATCAAATATAACGGGTGATTTTTTTGAGGTTAGGATTTTCATGCATTAGTATTTGACAGATCACGCGGGATTTCAGACATGGTGTCAAAGAGAAAGATGCTCAGTATGCTTTGACATTTCATCATGAATAGACTTACTAACGAGCAACGCTTGCAAATCATTGAATTTTATTACCAAAATCAGTGTTTCGCGCTTTACGTCCGATTTATGGTCTACATAATCGACCAAGTGAGCAAACAATTAATGCGATTGTGACCAAGTTTCGCACTCAGTTTACTTTATTGGACATTAAACATACCACACGAATGCGTACAGTGCGTACAGAAGAGAATATTGCGTCTGTTTCTGAGAGTGTTGCTGAAGACCGTGAAATGTCGATTCGTCGCCGTTCGCAGCAATTGGGTTTGTGTTATTCGACCACATGGAAGATTTTACGCAAAGATCTTGGTGTAAAACCGTATAAAATACAGCTCGTGCAAGAACTGAAGCCGAACGATCTGCCACAACGTCGAATTTTCAGTGAATGGGCCCTAGAAAAGTTGGCAGAAAATCCGCTTTTTTATCGACAAATTTTGTTCAGCGATGAGGCTCATTTCTGGTTGAATGGCTACGTAAATAAGCAAAATTGCCGCATTTGGAGTGAAGAGCAACCAGAAGCCGTTCAAGAACTGCCCAAGCATCACGAAAAATGCACTGTTTGGTGTGGTTTGTACGCTGGTGGAATCATTGGACCGTATTTTTTCAAAGATGCTGTTGGACGCAACGTTACGGTGAATGGCGATCGCTATCGTTCAATGCTAACAAACTTTTTGTTGCCAAAAATGGAAGAACTGAACTTGGTTGACATGTGGTTTCAACAAGATGGCGCTACATGCCACACAGCTCGCGATTCTATGGCCATTTTGAGGGAAAACTTCGGAGAACAATTCATCTCAAGGAATGGACCGGTAAGTTGGCCACCAAGATCATGCGATTTGACGCCTTTAGACTATTTTTTGTGGGGCTACGTCAAGTCTAAAGTCTACACAAATAAGCCAGCAACTATTCCAGCTTTGGAAGACAACATTTCTGAAGAAATTCGGGCTATTCCGGCCGAAATGCTCGAAAAAGTTACCCAAAATTGGACTTTCCGAATGGACCACCTAAGACGCAGCCGCGGTCAACATTTAAATGAAATTATCTTCAAAAAGTAAATGTCATGGACCAATCTAACGTTTCAAATAAAGAATCGATGAGATTTTGCAAATTTTATGGGTTTTTTTTAAAAAAAAGTTCTCAAGCTCTTAAAAAATCACCCATTAGCCTGTGCAGAAAAATCGGTTGATTAGCTAGCTCTTGAGAAAATTTAAAATAATAGTTCTATGGGTTCCCTTCTAGCGCAATAAAATTTATTAAAATAAGCCAAGTTAGGAATTTTTTTTCAGAGAAAATTGAATACAAATCTATCTATTCGTTTCTAAAAGAATTCGAATTTTCGATTTTTGGCCAACAAAATTTTGTGCGGACTACTGTTTTTCGTCTTAAAAAAAAATTAAACAAACGGTTGACGCAAATCAGCTTAAAACCTTTATTTCTAAATTTGAAGTCAATTGAACCCATGGTTTGGGCTATAGAAGCGAGGTCAGATAGACAGACGGAATCGGGGGACCCGCTTCTTTCGACTTCTCTACCAACGTAATGACATAAATAAAAAATTAGGTGGCGCAACAGTCCGTTGAGAACTAGAACCTAGTGACTTATGACTCTCAACCATTCCTGTGTGCGAGTAATGTTTTTCATTAAATTTAAATTAAATTTCAAAGACATTTGATAAAGTTTGGTATCTTGCTCTCTTATCGAAAATGCGTGCTTTCGATATCAATCTTATTCGTTGTATTGGAAATTTTCTTTCAAACCGTTCAATACAAGTTGTTTTGGACGGATTCAAGTCTGAAACCCATAAAATAAATGCTGGTGTGCCCCAGGGCTCCGTTTTGTCTCCGACACTTTTCCTCATTTTTATAAATGACCTCCTGTCTGCTACTTTTAATCCTATACATTGTATCGCTGACGATAGCACTCTTAGCTTTTCATATTCGTTTCCAGACTCACAACCCTCCTCTTCGGATGTGGAACTGCAACGGCAAAATATGATTAGCTCATTAAATTCCGACCTACACAGCATTGCACAATGGGGAATAAAAAATCGTGTGGAATTTAATGCTTCGAAAACGCAATGCTGTCTTCTATCGTTAAAGCAAGATAAACCCTCTTTGCCACTATCTATGAGTGGCACCACTTGCATCAACGAAACGGAAAATCTCGACATCCTCGGAATGTGCATCAGCAACCACCTTTTGTGGAGCGATCACATGCGCGATGTCGCCAAAAATGCCGCAAGATGTCTAGGTTTGCAAGAAACCTAGACATCTTGCAAGAAATTTTTCTCTCCGTCTGATCTGGCTACAATCTACAAAACCTATATATACGTCCGAAACTTGAATATAACTCTCATTTCTGGGCTGGTGCTCCAGTAACTTATTTAAGCCTCTTGGACAGTATACAAAGAAGAGCTTTTAAAATGATTGGTGACATTAACATCATCAACTCGATTACTACACTCGAACATCGACGCAAGGTTTCTTATCTCACCCTTTTTTACCGTTATTTTAACGGACTATGCTCTAGTGAAATAGCCAGTTCCTTTCCTCCCCTCAAAACAATTTAACCGTAATACCTGCGCTTCTAGGAATGCCCATCAGTTTCCCAACTTCGGCCGTACTAAAAAGTACAGAGATTCATTTTTTAGCCGTACTACGCGAATGTGGAACGCCTTGCCACGATCTATCTATTCCTATCATTGCAATGTTCAGGAATTCAAAACCAATGTACACCGACACCTCCTACCCAAACCTTCCCTCTTTTCTTTATGCTCACACTGTGTCTTTGACATATTAAAGGTATAAAAAAAAAACTCTTTTAGTGTTTGCTAATTATCAGGAATGGAGGGGACCTACTGTTTTAAGCCGAATCCGAACGGCTAATTTGAGAAAGCACTTTTCATGACAAGAAATACTCTTGGAGAATTTGTCAATTCCTCGCAAGAGGCAGTACCCGTGAAAAAACTTTAGATGGCACAGGCAGCAAGACCTCTGGCATGACAGTCCAACGCACTAACCAACATGCCACGGGTACTACAACGTAATGACATGTTTGATTAAAATCTCGATTTCGAAATGCAATTCTTGCCATATACTTCATATATGTATGTCTCAAGTAAAATGATCTTTTCAAGAAATAACTTGGACAGGAATCCTTCTTCCAAAAATGCGATTTATTTTTGTTGATTTATTTTCCATGTGACGTCTGGATGAAGATAAACGTTGCACACACTAAAATCTCCTAGTTCTCGTCATGAAAAATCATTCTTCATAGTTTTCTAGCACAATTAATCCAGGTTTAAGCTTACTATTATACCAAAAGCGAATTAAGATCAATTTTTGATTTTCTAAACCTCAAATGTGATAATTCTGCTTAGTAACTTAGCCTCTAAGTGAAAATAGTCTGAAGAAGAAAATGCTGATACATTTAATGCATTTCAAGGACTCAATTAACGAAGATACGGAAGTTGCTGAAGATAGGCTGTCTTGCTCTATTGAACTTTAAAAGCCTGCAAAATATAGAATAATGTCGAAGATAAAACGACAAACCCAAAATTTTCGTCAACACTACGAGTATCCGAAAATATCAACATTCTCAATTGTTCTTGAACGAAGCTCATTGTTTCGATATACTCTCCACATCACTAACTTGTTCTAATGGTTCAAATTTGTCCACAAATTTTAAATAGTGGCAGCCGAGAAAGTGCTTCAACACCATCCAAACGTGTTCTGCTTTTGCAAACTGTAACTGAAAAATATTCACAACTTTTTAATGTGAATTTGAACAATTTAAGTACATACGTTGTTTAAGCGTGGTGTTATTTTTACCTATCAAATGTCAAAAGATGACACCTTTAAAAGTGACTTTTTTTATATTGTACGCGCACTCAAGGAGATATGAATACCCTTATAATGATTATACACAGTGCGAGTAATTAGGAAGGGAGGATAGGATTTGAAAGAAGATACCGATGCACATTGGTTTTGAATGCCTGCACATTGTAATGAGTGGGAAATATTGAGTCTGCTAAAGCATTCCACATTCGTGTAGTGCGACTAAAAAAAGAATCTCTGTACTTTACAGTACGTCCGAAATTGGGCTAAAGGGTAAACTGATGGGCATTCCTAAAAGAACGAGTATTACGGTTGAATTGTTTGAGGGGAGGAATGCAAATGGCTATTTCTTTAGAGCATTGCTTATGGAAGTAGCGATAAAATAATGAGAAACATGAAACCTTGCGACGGTGCTCGAGAGATGCAAAAGCGAGCAGGTCATAATGGAACCTGTTGTTTAAAAACTCTTTATATATTACATGCTATCATATTCAGACAAATAATTTTTCCACTAAAAACAATTGATAATTTGGTTAATATTTGTCAATAAAGAAATGGCACATGAACTATTGTGTTACAGACAATTTGGGGAGGAAATAATCCTTCTTAAACTGCAAGCAGCTTGAACTAACGTACAAAACATTTAAGTTGACATTTTCAAAAAAATTGAAAGATCTCCAAAAATTAGTGTCTTCGACATTTGCATAGGAACTTTTTGAATTGAATTAGATCTCTGTTGGGCACTATTTCGTCGTAGGCCACAGAGAATTGGTCTGATAATCTTATTGATATTGGCATTTTGAAATTAATTTCTTTCCATTATGGCAAACTATTTTTTTGAATATTTATCCCTGAACCACCAAAAAAGAATCCATTGAGTTTTATTCAAATTGCTTTAAAAACTGTTTCTAAAACCAACCTACCTTAAGGTCAATATCAATACCGGATTGATATTTGTATTTTATTTTTATAAATGCATATAATTCCTTTGTTTCCACTTGCTTTAAGAATAAGGCTATTTAAATATAAGATACGGAAGTTATATCTACCTGAAATTGATTATTTTTATTGATGTTTTTGTTGAAACAAACAAAACTATAAAAAATTAATAAGTACAAAATTTAATGACATTTTTTATTTTATAACAAAAATTCCTTCCATCTTCTGATTTATGACTTCGATATCGACATCAAAAAAGCAGAAGTTGACTCATGAGAACCAAATAAAAAAATAAAATTAAGAATACCAAATGACTTCGTCTTATCTCCAAGGCCATAGCATAATTTTAATATGTATATACATATGTATATTTTGTTTATTCTTTTAATAAAGTCTAAAGGACATTACCCACACCTGGTGTGGTCTTCATATAGATGATGATTTTAGCTGAAAGCAAAGAGGTGAGGTTGTGATGCAGCTCTGATGGTGATGGGACTTTTTTGTATGTAATTAAACCTTCATAAACGCGACATGACTTATTTTAAGTTTGTCATCAACAATTTTTTCTTTTTTATTTTTAATTTCATGACAAATTAAAAATTATTTTGCCAATTAATTGGCATAATACAAAACACACGGGGTACTAAAACTGTTGTGTGGCATATAAAAGAAGGACATTCTCTATAACTCTGTTTTGTTTTAGGTTGTGTTCACATAAAAATGTTTTTTTAATCATCGATTTCATTGATTTTAATAAGAACGACCCCCTGCAGAAACAACGTGCCATAGATGACGAACTCATCATTTTATAGTCGCATCAACACAACACAAACAGAGACGTGATTCAGTCATCACAAAAATCTGTGGGGGTAATTAATTAATGCACACAGAGCCTTATATATATGTATAAATTGACCACATGCCGTTTTTTACGCTTTTGTCAATGATGGTCGTAAATGTGCGGGTATTGGTACAAGGATGTGATGAGAGCATAGGACTATAGGACGACGACGACGGACGTCTTCAGTCATCGTCTTTTAAGAAAATATATAAAAAATAATTTCCTATAGCTGATGGCTCGTCTGATCGTACGAGGGGGATGCGTCCATCGGCGTCGCAGAGAGATAATAATAAATAATGAGCTACGATATAAAACAAAACTCTCGTAAACTCACCCTCTCTGAGCTGAGGATCTGGAGCTGGACAAAAGGTCATTCATAAAGTTAAATATTTTATATATTGTCTTGTTGTTTTTTTACTTTTATATTTTCTTATAGATATATACTCCCAGAAGAGAATATGGACATGGAATGTCCTGCTGCCCTAGAAGAAGCATCTATTTCCATTAAATTTAATATTGTTGAAGTATCTTTTCTATATATGAGTGGTATCTACCTATAGCTTGGATAGTAACGTGCGTCTTCGTGTCGGTCGGTTGGTTGGTCTTATTTTCATTTATCATGATGGTGTGGACTTTGAAAATGATGACTACGATGATGGGTCAGTGTTATAAGTTGATATTATAGAGCGAGATATAATAGAAAAGCTTTTTACGTTTCATATTTTTTTTGGGTTGTTTTGTCATTTTTTAGTTCTTTGTTTTTTTATTAAGATAAATTGGGTAATTTGGGTTTCTTTTTATAACTTAACGACTTACCCTCGTCGTTTCTTAACAAATAACCTTTATATCAATTTTGAAAGTAATATTTCAATTAAATTTAAGTTTTCTGAAAGTTTTTCATCTCAGTGCCTTGGGTAGACATGCATGAGACTCGCCTTGACTTATAAACTACTCCAGTATGTATACAAGTTGATAAATGGAGAACCCTTAGCTTGTATTATGCCCATATTAGTAATCCATAATTAGCATATTATATTAAAATTGTTTTGGAAGAAGTGCTGGATTTAAATGCTGTAATTCATTAATAGTAAGTACATTGAAATTTCATATTCATTTCAACCAAAATTCCGAAAAAATTAAACTTTGAAGCTTGAAATACACTCCGCTTCAAATGAATACGCACAAAACACTTTGGAAAATGCTTTTAACACTTTTTCAAAATACTTGGAGTTTTTGTGACATCTGTCGATGCTAACTACTCCCTTAAGTCGTTAAGAATAAAAAAATCAAAACAAAAAATACCGAAATAAAACTGCGAGTCTTGTTAATGCCCACTTGTAAAGTATTTCAAAAAAGAATACAGGGTTTTTCAACACGGACGCTACAAAAGTAGAGCGATAGGGACAGCAAACGACGCCATATTTCTTGCCGCTCTTTTGACATTTCTCTTCAGTAAGGGTTGCCATTTCATGATGGAAAGATATACGAGTCAATAACGAGTAGAAATTAATAAAATTTTCTACCGAAATTTCGAGTCAGTGGCCTCACCGGTAAGAGCGGTACTTCCAATTTATTCGTTGTCATAGTCGTCCTAGCTGATCAACAATTGAGCGTCTAGTGGACGCTCACAGGCACAGTATAAAATGTTCCCGTGCCAGTGAGACAAAGAAGTGCCCGTAGTGTCGAGAATATTGCTGTGGCTGAGGCTTCCATTGCAGAAAGTCCAAATGTGTCTCTCACACGTCACGTCGTTCTCAAGCCTTGGGCATCTCTCTTACGTCGTTGTGGTGAATTTTGCAAAAAGATCTTGGCCTTCATCCCTACAAGTTTAAATTGACGCAAGAACTGAAGCCGCTTGAACATCAGAAGCGTCGTATGTTTGTGAATTGGGCTGAGCAACAACTTGAAAATGATTCGGATTTTCATCGAAAAAACATCTTCAGCGATGAGGCTCATTTCTGTCTGAATGGCTTCGTCAATAAACAAAATATGTATGCGGTATTGGTCAGGCACCAATCCACACGTACTTCATGAGTCATCATTGCATACCGAAAAAATTACGGTTTGGTGTGGATTATGGGCCAGTGGCATCATTGGGCCGTTCTTCTTCCGAGATGATCAAGATCGGCACGTTACTGTGAATGGGGATCGCTATGGTTCAATGATAATCGAATATTTTTGACCCCGATTGGATACTATGAACTTGGAGGATATATGGTTTTAACAGGACGGCACGGCGGCGCAGCAAGCCACACAGCGAATGCCACACTCAATTTATTGGAAACCAAGTTTGGAGAACGCCTTATCTCACGAAATGGTCCAGTCGCTTAGCCGCCTCGGTCGTGCGATTTGACGCCGCCGTTAGATTATTTCCTTTGGGGCTACGTCAAGTCTATGGTCTATTCCAACAAGCTAGCGATGATTGATGAACTTCGTACGACTATTGAACGTGAAATTGCAGCAGTATCGGCGGATTTATGCTTGAAAACCGTCGAAAAGTAGGTTCTGCGTCTGGATTTCTGCAAGCGTGCCCGTGGTGGTCATGCCAAAGAAATTGAGTTCCATACATAATGGCATTGAACGTTCTTTCACAGGTATAAAGAATTTCATTGATACCCAAAGCCGTTTTTGTTTTATTTAAAAAAAAAACTTTTGTAGCGCTCTTATTGAAAAACCCGATACTTGGGGCTATTTAGCGAAACATCGTTGAACTATATCAAAAGGCTGTGGTATGGTATTCATACCAGAACTAATTTACAAAATGATACAAAATTATAGGTGGAAGTACTAACTTCCTTACTTACTTACGGTGGCGCTACAGTCCTGTGTGAACTAAGATGTTAAGTAGACTGATGCCTTTATAGTTGGTGCAGTACCAACTACCAAACTTAAAAGAAATGTTTATTCCAATACAATAGCAATTTTAATTTTTGACTCAAAAGAATATTCAATTTTCCCAGTAGAAAGTTGATTTTGGATAATTCTTTTCAAATTCTTTTTTCAACGTCGGGAGTAGTTAGCACCAACAGATGGTACTATACCAATCAATATTGGAAAAAAAATGTATAAACTATTTTCAAAAATGTTTGTGCGTATTCATTTGAAGTGGAGTTTATAAGTCCTTAAAATTGCCCTACATTTGAAGTGTAGCAGACAAATTTAGGAGTGAAGTGCATTTTTATAGAAAGTATTCGAAAAGTATGTTTTTTTTTTTTGAAAAAGTTGTGGGTCACATTGTAGACCATGTAAAAAAATATTGCAAAATAAAAATTGTTGGATATTCAATACATTTTGACCTCTATAACTAAAGAACGAACTGAAGTCTAGAGTCCACTACCTTCTACCATGACAAAAATGGTAATTTTGAAAATAATTTATTTTAAATGGCGGCTCAGTTTTGAATAGATAGTACACAAAATAGATGAAGATCAAAAAATATTTTTTTTAGTTTTGTTTCTATCAAAATATTTTGGTATTGCTCCAGAACCGTTATTTTATTTAAAATTTTTTTCAGAAACTAATGAACCGATATACCTAAATAATTTTGTTATTTTGTATTTTATATCTCAAAAACGGGTCAGCACTTTTTTACGAAATTCAAATGTAAAATGTTATTATAAGTACTAAGTAACAGGACAACGAAATTATTAAAAAAAAAAAAAATGATACATTTAATTGGAATATATGGTTGAAATGTAGCGTTATGGCTTAAGTGTTTAAGAATGTCATGCCAGAGGTCTTAACAGGAATTTATAGTTATAGCTGTAAAACCACCAAATGTATATTTATTTAAAATTAGGTAGATGGTATTATTATTACTCAAGTTCTTTTCATCTTCTCAATTTCATATCAAACAACATGTTACTCGTTTTTCAATTCAATCAAAAAGTTGGACAGGTATGCTCCGATTTTTAATACTTGAACCATGAGTTTTTTTGATTGTTGATAGTAAAGACGAGTAATCTGTTCTATTTAATTTATTTATTTATTTATTGAATTCGTTAAACAAACTAACGTTAGAACTTAAGACTAATATTACATTTATTCTTAGATTTATAAATTTACAATGCAAAATCAATCAAAAAAAAAAAAAATGCTAAACTGAAGTATTGAAAAAATTTACTTTAAATGTTTTACTTTTAAAATCATCGCTTACGGAATATACCAAAAAGTAATACTTGTTGTAAACTGAAATCAATTGGTTGAGGGGACTGTTTTTACCATAGTTCGATCTGCTTGATATAGGACGTAAAGGAACTTGTCTTCTAATACTTGAACGGCTATAAATATAGTTTAATTGTTCCAAAATTGATGGTGATATGACTGACCCATTGATTAATTTTATAATAAAGCACAGCTGAATGTACTCTCTGTGTTTAGAAATCGATGGAAGATCTATGAGCGTGAGCCTATGATTGTACGGTGGAAGTTCGAGCCTATTAGACCATTGGAAGAAACGGAGGCAGAAGCGCATGAATCTTCTTTGTACTCCTTCTATTCTGTTTATATGGACTGAATAAAAGGGAGCCCATATTATGCAGCCATATTCCCATATTGGTCTTACAAATGATATATAAAGAAGTTTAAGAATATAAGGGTCGCGAAAATCATGTGAAAACCGTTTTATAAATCCGAGTGTCTTATTTGCTTTTTTAATAATATAGTCATAATGATTTGTAAAAGTTAATTTTGAGTCAAGAATAATACCTAGGTCAGAGAAAGTAGGGATTTTTGTCAAATAAGAAGAGTCTAATTTAATTTTAGTTCTTGATGCTAATAGTTTTTTCCTAACCAAGATGTGGAAAGTTAAACTGCATATTGTAAATTGAAGCAACATTTTGAGAACACCCGAAATAAATATTGTATCCTTTAGCTACCAGCCCACAAGTTGTAGTTTTTGGAAATATACAAAAAAAAAAGTTTTTTATACGAAAATGCCAAACCCACAAAAGTTGTAGGTTAATATCGTAACTCGTAATACTGCATAATAATACATTTTCAATTTTATAATCTTTTCCTGGCAATTAATTATCAAAATATACAAAATAAATTGAAAGTGCAACAATTACCGAAGTCCGAAGTCTAAACATTCATTCATATATAAAAACTTCAAAATGTGTACAAAAGGTTTCACACTTCACTGGCGACCAACCCACGACGAATAATTATTATATCTATTATATTGTCCACTTTACCCGTACTCGTATGTCGCTGCCGGCGCGGCGTCGTCATACTAACAAACCTTTTCCCGCAACTATTGCCACGTTTTCAGTCAAATAAAATATAAATTTTCTTTTGTCCTAGAAAATGAAATACAAAATATAAGAGATTTCCATCCACCCACCCGTTTATAGTTTTTATTTCGTTTTGTTGTTGTATTAAATTAATTATTTTCTATAGTTTTCATTTCCTGTGCCTTTAGTTTAATTGTTCACCATAGCAATTGGTATATTTTTATTTTTTCAAAACTTTGTATTTATTACTCAATGCTTCGTTATTGTATGTATACTCGTAGTACCTGTGTGTGTGGCCGTATAACCTACTGGCAAATTATTCATAGGCATTATCATCGTAGAGTTATCTCTGGATGTCAGGTCGAGGTATGTCCAGAGCCAGAGGCTAACAAAAACGATGACGGTTAGTGAATCGGATAATTTTTCTGATATCTGAATACAAATAATAATAAACAGGCCATTCATTGATTTTAGGGGCTTGGAGTGGTCATTTGGTTGACTGAACGCGGTGTTGCTTCCTTACCTACACAAATGGATGAAATCCATTTGAATGGAATTAAGTTGATCGGAGAACACACTTGTTGATTTGAGTTTATAGACAGTTGAGAGCTGAGAACTGTGGCACTTGTTCACCACCGATTAAGCACAATCAATTGACAGAACAAAATTTTAACCAAAAACAATGCTGTTCCGTTGAATGGGTTCAACTTTTAAAAGGTTTTCTGATGCTTTCTTTTTATCTTTAAAATGAGAACAAAATCTGAACGCATAACACGATACGGTTTAAGGCTTTGTTATTATTGATAAAGAAAATCAATTTTATATTTATTTTCATTTTTGATGTCAACTAAAAAATGTCAGTCTTTGAATTTTTAAGCTTCATTGTTAAGTGGGACATTTCAGATTGTTTAGCGAGTCTGTCATTGGAGTGTGAACGTAGTTTTTCAAAATTAAAATTAATATAGACTTATCTAAGATCAAGGATGAACTAAATTAAGTTGACTAATTTGGATACACTTTCAATCCCAAAGGAGAACACACAAATTATGAATTTTAATGATTTAATCGAAACATTCAGTACAATAAAACCTCAAAAGCACCTTTAAATAAAATCTTTGTTCGAGTTTTTTTTTCTTTAGCTCTTGAATGTCAGTGCTTCTTAGTTCACCCTTGCCTTTGAGGTAGGCCATTTTAACTTTCGGTTTCAGAGCATTCACAGAGTGGGCTGTAAGCTGTTCAGAATACCTTATCAAACATTGAAGTCAAATTCATTTTAACAGCTTGAGGATCAGTTTTAAAATTAAGTCAAGATTTCAAAATAAAATGATTTTTTTTTTTGATTTTCACATTTTATTTCTTAAAATCCAAATAAGTTCAATAAGACCTCTAAAAGAAAAATTAAAAAAGGGAAGTTGAAATACCATTAATTTATGTAATGCATACAAAAATTAAATTGAAGTTAAACATTAAAAAAGAAAACATCAGTTAGAACCATTTACAAAAAATTCAATAATCTTATTATTAAGACTAAGGAGCCATTATTTAACTTGTTTCATAAATAACAAAAATAGTCTATAACATCCGACATGAGGAAATATTATACAAATTTTTAAATGCGGTTGTTCGATATACCGGTATAGAAACATGGTTAAAAAACTTTCCACGTAAAATATAATTATCAACTATTCTAAAATTAAGATCACCTGATCTCTTAAAGAAAATTTTTAGAACTTTATAACAATACATATGTCGCACTGAAAGAATTTTCAAATCCCTAAAACTAGGGTACAGTTTTCTTCAGAACACTGATAGAGGTTGTATTTCGTTATAATATGAACCTCCTCAACAATAAATTCCATATTCCAGTTTCGAATGAAATCTTCAAAAGACACTTGGCAGTATTCGACACCAAGTAGTGTGGGACTCTTAACCACTAAAACCACCTCTTCATCAGGACCAATCTTGAAGGATCGACATCAGATTTTTCTTTCTTAACTTTGTACAATCACTTTGGAAGAAGTTTAAACTTTTAATACTTTCCCATGTTTTTTTAGGACCATAAGCTCATGAGGCTTGGTTCTTCTTAATCTCCGAACATGGTTTCTTATTATTCAAGACGGGCTCCATTTCAGAATTAGTATGACTTTGCAGTCTCTGGTTGTGCGATACAGCGTATTTTTTAACAACTTCTGTAACCATTTCTATTTTTTTGTAAGTCACGATGTAGATCGGTATTTCTTATGTATGTACCAAGGTGCATTAACTATTCCACGAAGGACTTTGTTTTGGAATTTTTGGATAATTTCGGTATTTGTTTTCTTTGTACAGCCCCATAATTGGATTCCATAGGTCCAAACAGGCTTTAGTACTTGATTATACAGCATTATTTTGTTTTGGATTGATAAATCAGAGTTGTTACCAAGTAACCAGTACATTTTTCTATATTTCAAGTTTAGTTCTTCTCTTTTCTTTTTGATGTGCTCTTTCCACTTTAGCTTTGCATCCAAAGTCATTCCAAGGTATTTGGCCGTATTGGCGTAAGGTACAGCTTGATTATTAATGAATATTGGAATATTGTTTATCTTTTTATTTGTAAAGTTTATATGTGAAGATTTTGTTTCATTGAGTTTGATACGCCATTTTTCGGTCCAAGCTCTCACTGTGTCGACGGCATTTTGTAGTTTTACTGCTGCCTTAGAGACACATTTGTCGGGTACCAAAATTGCGGTATCATCTGCAAAAGTAGCCATTATGGTGTGAATACCAACTGGAATATCCCTTGTGTATAGTAAATACAGGATAGGACCTAGGACACTTCCTTGTGGTACTCAAGTCCCTCCTGCCAAACCTTGTCAAAAGCTTGAATGAAAAATGCCATAATAAATTTAAAGTAGCTGTTTGAAAGAGCAAACTTTAAGCAAAAAGAAGAAGTTTCTAAGAGTGCACAGAAAATACTGTCCAATATTTTCTGTCTTACTTACTTACTTAGGTCCTCCGACCTGTTAAGTCCGTTGGGAACCCCTTAAGGGGCATAGGGCCTCTACTACGCCTACGCGTCATAGTGTACGGTTCCCGGAGATGTGTTTCAGCTCACTCCAACTCTTGCCTAGTGACGCTGATTCCGCTTTGACTGTCCTGCGCTATGTGTTTCTCGGTCGTCCAGCTCTTCTTCCTTCTTGTGAGAGCGGATTCCACTGCATTACTTGGCCTGCAATGCAGTCGTTACCTTTTCGAAGCGTATGTCCAATCCATTACCACTTACGCTTTCATATTATAGAGTCTATAGGTTCCTGACCTGTCCTTCTATAAAGGACGCTGAGATCCCAATTTATATCAGATATAAGATTCAGACAACTATCTGTACCATAAGAAAAACCAACGTCATCTGAAAAGGCTGTAAGAGAACCCTTAAACGGCAAACTAAGTATAGAATTAATGAATACAAAAAATGTATTGCTCCTAAAACTGAACCTTGTGGAACTCCCAAATCGAGTGTCTTTATATCACTCCTAATACCATAAAATTTCAATCTTAATATTTATATAAGACCTTAACCAATCACTAATGAAACCTTGAAACCCAGCAATTTTAAGATTGCTAGTCAAAATTTCATGATTAACCCATGTCAAAGGCTTTTGATATGTCAACAAACAATGCGGCTGTAGTCTTTTTTTCTGTCAAGACTTACAAATATTTGAGAACAGGAATGTAACAAAAATTTCGTTCTCGTTAAAAAGCTCACCATTCTATTTTTTAACAGCTTATTCAAAAATATTACTTATCGAGGGCAAGAGTGATATAGGCATATAGGTTACCCAGATCATTAATTGCGCCTTTCTTGAAAATTTGCAAGATATTTAGCACGTTTACGAGCAACAGGAAATACTCCAGAAAAAATACTTTTGTTAAAGATATGTGCCAAAACATCATTTATTTTTGTTATGGAATTTTCAGAGACTTGTTTTAATTTTTCAAAACCCTTTACATAATTTTTAAAATAAAATTTGGTGTATGAATTTTCAATTTAGAAAACAAATTGATCTATCGGTTTTGAGTACCTAAAAAATTAAACATTTTTTTTTTAAATTAATACACCGTTTTTGTGTGTGGATTTCCTATATCTTGAAAAAAGGGTTTATTATATTTCTTAGAAAAACTATTATAAGAAACTTCTCGCTAATGAAAAGAACTACAAAAATGTGCTTTATAAACTAAATCTTCTGCGTATTTTAAGTAGATCTGAGGCATACAGTTAAAAACCGCTTTTTAAAAGCCAAGACATTTTTCGCTTTTTTCGAAAACATTTTTAATGCAAACAATTTTTCAGATTTTACTAGAATTTTTTTAATTGTATTATTTTCGTAAATCGGTTGGTTTAAAAATAACGGATGCCCAAAATCCTGGAAAATTATAATCATATACAAACTCAAAGTCCCGAAACTATTTATTGAAAATTGAAAAATCAAGAAAAAGAAATTTAAACTTTGTTTAATATTTTTCATTTTTCTTTAATGAAATCTTGCTTTCATTTGGAAGACTTGGAGGGATTAGTAGTAAGTAGTAGTAGTAGTAGTAAAATGTTTTTTATTTTCAACTTAATATTTTTATACATTTTTGAGTTTAACTTGAAAGAAAATTATGTTGAAAGATTTAAAAAACTTACGACAATGACATAAAGAGTCGTCTGTCGGGTAAGTGAAAAGATACAAATAATTTTACATTTAAGTACATTTATAAAAAAGATACAATTTTTGATTTTAGATAAATTTAAAGAGAAATCCTAAATTTTAAAAATTTAAAGTGATGTGTACACGTTCATAGTTTAGTATTAGTATTTAGTATTTTTATTTATCTATGAAAAGCTTACACTGTAAGATACAATATCTTATAAAAAAAAGTGAAGCTAGCGATGTGTTAAATGCTACAGGTTTGATTGAAATTCAAGTGTTACATATTTTTATTTTATACATTGATTGGTGCTAAATAAACTAAGAATTACAATAATATAGTTTAAGTTCTTTTCCTAATTGCTTCGTGTTGCTTATATTTCTTATCTCTCTTGGCAATGAATTCCAAATCCTTACTGAGTACACAAAAAATTGGCGTTCGGATGTCAAGCAACGAAAACGCGGAATTCCAAGATCTAGAGATCTATTTGAATTAAGGCAGATTATTTTACTGTACAGATCCTCAGGCTGACGGGTTAAAAGTATATCAGAAAACAAGGTAATTGTTCGGAACTTTAAGAAGTTTTCAAATGACATACCAAGAAATTGCTTTGAGTATTGAGAAACACTATCGTAGCGTCGTAGCGCGTAGACATATCGTATGGCACTATTAAAAGCAACTGTTAATTTTCTTTTACTTTCGTAATCTAAGTAGCAAAAGATTTCGCAGCCGTATGTAATCAAAGGTAAAACCAGTGTTTTCACAAGTAAGGCTCTAACATGTCTTGGAATAAAGTGTTGACTATACCATAGCGTTCGAAGGACACCATACGATTTACCAATGGTGTTATTTACATGGTTCGTCCAGGTAAGGCTGCGGTTAAAAACAACTCCTAAGTTTTTAGCGGAATCTACAAAAGAAATCGGACATTCATTTAACAAGATTGGGGGAAAGTAAGACAAATCAATTTTGCTTTTTGAAATCACAAGACACTTTGATTTATTTGGGTTCAGGATTAGACCGTTTTCAAGTGACCAGCGTTCTAATGTATACAAGTCTTCATTTATACAGGCTACATGGTGTTCAATAAGACCCAACGGGCAGCTTAAGTAGAGTTGGGTATCATCAGCATACATACGTATTGAACAATGATTTAAGATCGAAGGAAGTTCATTGACATATATTGAAAATAGCATAGGTCCCAGAATTGAACCTTGTGGGACGCCACTAACGACAGATACAAAATCAGATAGCGTGTTGTTAAGTGTTACTGCTTGAATTCGACTTGTAAGATACGAGAATAAGAGTTTGACCGCGTGCGTAGAAAAATTGAACAAATTGAGAAGCTTTTCACAAAGTATGTCGTGTTTGACCATGTCAAAAGCTTTCGAAAAGTCGAGAAGTATTAAAAATGTAACATTATCCTCGTCAATAGCTTTCCTTATATCTTCGGAAACACTTAACAATGCCGTTATACAACTATTTTTCTTACGAAATCCTGATTGTTTAGATGTCAGTAAATTAGATAAATCAAGGAACTCGTTGATCTGTTTTTGAATGACCTTTTCAAAAACCTTTGATAGAAATGGTAGTATCGAGATTGGTCTAAATTCGTCTCCTTTAGAGGTCTTTGGAACAGGTACAATTTTCGCTATTTTCCATTGTTCAGGATATACACTTGTTGTTATGATGGTATTGAATATATGTGTAATAAAGGGCAGAAGGGTTGGTAAAAGAATTTTTAAGAAAGATGGATGCATGTTATCAAGACCTATTGCATTGGATTTGATAGAGAGTACCGCTTCAACCAGGTCCTCCGCTGTAATTGAAGAAAATTGAAAAGAATTCACATTTGAATTATTAGATGAAAATATTCTTTCGTTTAGTCGTAAATAGCCTGAAGAATTATTTCTTAGATTAACATTAGCAACAAATGATTGGTTAAGAGCGTTGATATTTATGTCTTCTGGATAGACATTAGATCTGCTCCTTATGCCAATATTCTTCAGATTTTTCCAGATTTGTTTTGTACTTAAAGAAGTGTTAATGCGACTTGAATACAAGGCAGCTTTTGCTTTTCGGATTTCGTTGACAGTTTTGTTGCGCAGAGTTGTATATTCTTGATGAAAGGTTTTTATACGAAACATTTTCCATCTTTTATAGGCTAAGTCACGTTGTCTTATCAGAGATCGAATTGCATAAGTAAACCAAGGCTTATTTTGTGGGGCACAGGTTTTAGTTTTCAAAGGAACATGGTTTTCGAAAAGTCTATAAATATTGTTATTTAGAAATTCTACCTGGTCACATAGTGATGGCATTTCAAAGATATTGTTCCAATTTATGTTACCAACATCCGTTTCAAGAGAAGTATAGTCAATATGTTTAAAATCACGATATTTGATTACAAGACTTTGAATCTCAACTTGAAAGTCAAACGTTAAAAAGATTAGATCATGCTTCGAGAAGGCTGGTGCCGAGAGCTGATCATAAAGCATGACTTTACTTTCATCAGCAACAAAAAATAGATCCAACAGAGTGGGGTCAGACATCGAAAAATGGGTGGCAGTGCATGTGTTAACGGGGTGAAGATTAAGGCAACTGAAATCGTCCAAAAAATTGTTTTCGTCAAGGAGATTACAATTGTAATCGCCACATAAAACAACATTTTGAAAAGAAACTGTTATTTGTTCTAGGAGACCAATAAGCGGAGACATACATACGTTTCTATTTGGCCTATATATAGTACCCATCAGAAGCTTTCCGTTGCTGTTGTTTAATTCGACAAAAACAAACTCGAATTCATCATCCTCAAGAGAAGAAATTATGTGTTTGCTTTTAATCCCTTCTCTCACATACATTGCAACACCTCCTCCCCGACATCGCACCCTATCCGAACGATATACCTTATAACCTGCGAGTGAACATAGTTGGTTGTTTTGTGAAACGTTAAACCAAGTTTCCGACACACAAACCACGTCAACCTTTGAATTTTCAAATGTGAAACGAAACTCGTCAATTTTACCCATTAAACTCTGAGCGTTAATATGACACACCCGAAGACCAACCTGTTGTGAACTCAATACATTTACCATGGTGCGTAAGTTATGATCGATCATTATTAAAAATATTAAATAAAAGAGAGAAGAATAATAAGCTCAGAAATAAGTACGAGAAGAAGTAAAAGAAAGAGAAATTAGAATATATGTAAGTATTAATTAAAAATGAGAAATAGTATGAAAATGTAAAATGATTATAAAAATAATAATTATGAAGAACAAATAAAATAAAGTATATAACTTAAACGGTAGAGTGGGCAACCCTGTCCAAACCCTCGATGCAGTCAATCGGTTCAGCAGCTTCATTCATGAGCCGTTTGATATAAACAATTCCTCTTGATGCAAATACAGATGATAACAGTTTTTTCTTTTTGAGTGACATTGCATGGTGAAAAATCAGTTGGTTGTGTTTTGTTAAAGCCTCTCGCATGTGAATAAAATTTGTTGAGTCAAAATCAATGTCTTGCAAGCAAAGGTCTCTGCCACTTTGCTTACGAAATTGCGCGATGGACTTTAGAATATAATTTCGGTCAAACGGTGTTTGGAATTTGATTAAGATCGGCGAGTCTTTCGATTCATTGCGGGCGCGAGTGCGGAAAATCGATTTAAGTGTTGGTGGTTTAATTGTTAAGGCATTGCAAAGCAGGTTGAACGTAGATTTAAGATTTTCGTTATCCATATAAGGTACACCAAAAAGAAGTGAAACATTTGCTACGGTTCGGTTATCTTGAATGTTTTGATTTTTAGTTACGGTTATCATTTCGGCTTGTGTGATTGTGCATTGTTTATTTACTTCGGTGATGTTCTGCTTAAGAAGGCATATTTCAGAATTAAGTGCATCAATGTTACTGTTGGCATTAGAAAGCGCTAACTCGAGCTCAGCCACTTTATTATTTGTTTCTTTGATACAATTTCGCAATTCTTTGATTTCACAATATTTTCAAATCAAATAAACTCTGTTAAGATTTGTTTTCTATAGCTTATAGCCACGTAAATATAACTCGAGAGTCTGTTCCAATCAGCCCGGCAATTTCCGTTAAGGACAGTAATAATTTCAGCTTCATTTAGAGTTGCCTTTTCAAAATGTCTTATTCTTAATTCTCTGCCTAGGAAATGTTGTATATATTCTTCTTCTCTCATGTTGCACAGGCTACATAATGTTGATGCGTTGCCTCCACGCCTATTTCCGTTGAGTGAGATAAGATCGCATCTAGCTTTGAAAATCCATGATATTTTGTAAGGCTCCAAGTCATCTGTTATGTAGGTATTGCGATCCTATTGAATAATCCAATATCTTAAAAATTCGTGGTGCTGCTTCCCCTCGCTCTCTGCTCTGCTTCTTGATTTGCATGCGATTTCAGTTGATCAAGAATTTATGAGTTATTGACAATGCAATCTCTTTCATTTGTCATGTTCTCATCCCAGTGCAAGCCGAACCATATTAACCTCCTTAACCCAAAAAAGTTGTTTTGCTAAGAGGATTTTGGTAAGTTGCTTAGGTAGTCTCGTGTCACTGTATTCAATTATAGTCTTTTGTACATATCTAAGGTGTAAGTCCAGTGTGTAGTAGTGCCCGTCTTCAGCTGCTGTTTCAATCGGTAATGCATAGTTTTGAGTGTATGATGGTAACTTTAAAACTCTTTTCAGAAAGTATTGTTGTAGCTTATCCACTTCATAAAAAGTTCCAAAACCCCAGACTTGTGCACTATAAGTTTGAATAGCTCTGCATACTGCCAAAAAGAGTTTCCATTTTGAAC
The DNA here is from genome assembly GCA_920104205.1 of Eupeodes latifasciatus. Taxonomy (NCBI): domain Eukaryota; kingdom Metazoa; phylum Arthropoda; class Insecta; order Diptera; family Syrphidae; genus Eupeodes; species Eupeodes latifasciatus. Next base: position 119,334,142 of record OV049925.1, on the reverse strand, counting down.
TGAGGTTGATATTCTGCTTACTCAGAAAACAATGCCATGTCGCGTTAATACTGTTCTTTGCTGCTGCATTTCTTTTCTCTACATGCTTAAAAAAGTTCATCTTTGGAGTGAGCAGCACACCAAGTATGTGTACTGACGTATACTATCCGAATTTCTTCTCCGTTGAAAATCCACTTTTCCCTATTTGATAGCCTGCCACTATTTCGGAAGACCTTAATTTCCGATTTTGAGAGATTCGCTTCTAAATTCCACTTGGTGCAGTACTCTTCAAAACGTTCTATCATGCGTTGCAAAACCTCCACATCCTCTGCTAAGATCACCATGTCGTCGTCAGCATACAGCATAACAACCTTATATTTAAACTGTCGATGTTGAGACCTCCTTCAATAATGGAGGGATTATGAAATGAGTTCAAGCATTTGAAAAATAAAAGCCACTGTGATTTTATTTACCTGAAGACCATAATAAAATTAATAATTTGGTTAACTAATGGCCTCTAAATAGAACAACTGACCTCGATTATAAGACAAAATACATTAGGTACATGTTTTAACCTTAACAGTATCACGTCATTATAAAATCGTAAAGGTATTAACTTTTTGTTCATTGTTCAAATACCTAACAAACATTTCCTTTTCTTATAATTTATCAAAGAAAATAAAAAGTAATTATTTTGAACACGTTTAAATTTTAATTTCCGATTAAATGATTATTTTATAGCCCCAACAACAAAAACATTAACAGCAACAGCTATACGTTTATCGACGCGACGTGGCTCAGTTGTCGCGTCATCAGTCTGTCAGTTAATCAAGTTCAAAACTATATATATATATACCCTTTGGGATTCTTAAAAACTCATAAAAATATTCCTAAAGACAACAAATTTTATTTTATAAACATTTTTGTTGCTTTATCAGAAAATAAAAATAAAACAATAAAATCTTAAACATCCTTTTCGTAAGTAAAAAAAAAATAAAATAAAAACAAACAAACATTTTTGTTAGGTATAAACAACAGTGCCATGCATTGCCATGCCATAAGGATGCATCAGATACTTGCTTCATATGTGATGTGGCAGCCACAAAAATAAATTATTTTATATACTCGCACTCCAACACAACAACTGGTGGTCACTGATAAGAATTAAGTCCCTAAAATGGTTATGATTCAGGTAAAAACAAAAAATAATTGAAAACGATTAAAAAACTGTCACATGGGCTATCAGGTAGATATTGGTACCTCCTGGGGATGTGGTGGCGCTGAGATGGACAAACATTTACAATTTATAGGTTTTCCAAGGATTTTTCAAATGTCACATTTTTAATAGTCATACCATCATCAGAAGTAGAGATATGCATGCATATGTCTTGCAGGATATAAACAAAAAAGGTATAACTATGCTTCTTCTTCTCGAAGGACCTATGTGTATAACGGAAATGCCTATAAGTCTAGGACATAATTATTTATTATTGAGCCTTATCGATGACAGAGTCTAGAATCTGGTTGTTTGCTGGAAACTGACCTAAAACTGGTATCACTATAGAAAGGTAAAACGCAACAGCGAACCATTTGTCGTCGTGACGGAGACGATGACGACGGATCATTCAAAAATTTTTATTGGATTCTTGTCTTCTGATGCTTCATGGGCATTCATTGAGTCATGGAATTAATTTTTGGTTTGCTTTTGAAAGTAGTCTATCATTATGTCATTAATTTCGAATGAATTACTTTATATGACTTTGATAAGAATTTGTGGGAAATGTGCCCTTTTCTTGTATGAAACGTGTTTAACGTATGTAAGTGGGCTACAGGACACTGAAAAGTTTTTTTGACGCTACGTATTTTTGCTTTGGTAAAGTGTATTTAGAAAACACTGATTGCTTCTGAGACAAAGTCATATATAGATTTAAGCTTTGTAATGATCTCAAGACTTCAAAAGACTGAAAATCCTTCTGAAAGAAGAAGGTAGGTCCATCTAACTTGTAAAAAAATCCTTTTGTAATTAATTTATTCACAACAAAAATTGCATTACAAAAAAACAAAAACAAAAACAACAACAAACCAGAGACAAACCCATTTTAGATCTAACTATCAACACCAGTGGCTAACGAAAATATGTCCATTTCGATCTATGATCCCTTATATTCCACTAAATCGTCGTCGTCGTAGTCATCGTCCTCGTCTTCGTCGTCGTCGCCCAACCAAACAACTACCAACTAGGACCCCAATGACCCAAGTCTGCGCACCAGCAGCCTAACAGCCCAACAGCCCTCCCAAATCGAAGTGCCAAACAAATGAAACAAATACAAATAAAAAAAAAATAAAAAATAAAAAATAACTTCTGATTATTCGTGCTCATGTTTGTCGCCATTTAAAATGGCAGCAAATTTAAAACGAACAAAAATTGGTAACATTACAAAAACAAAACAAATATGTAGTACTTCGAACCATTTAACGAATTGCGCGATTGCGCAGGACATCGCATTGTCGACTTTGGTCTTCGTCGTTGTCGTCATCGCATCGGTCCACGTCGCGGTCGCGTCGTCATCGTATAGTCGGCGCACTATAGGTATAAAACATTTACAACAAAATCTCAACCGGGTGCAAGCGCCTCATTTCAACTGTTTTCACACAAATTCCGACTTGACTTGAGAACTTCCAATCAACAGCAGTGCAGCGGTGGCGGGGCATAGGTATAGCAGTGGAGGTGGTTGTGGATGGCGGCACAGAAAAAACATGACCATGCACCTATCTGGAATACTAGTGCTAGAATCCCTCGAACATAAGCTACTGTGTGCGGATCTTAAGGTTTAGGCTGTATGATGATGATCCCATCAGGCGATCGTTTATTGCAGTACTTTTTCGAGCACTTGATTCTAATAGGTATTGTATTGGTTTTTTGACAAAAATGGTTAATTTAACAAAAAATGGTACATTAGACGTCACACTTAGTGGCAATCTGATGTCAAAAAATTCGACTTATTTTATAACTTAAAATGGAAGAGGGAACTAAGTTATAGTCGAAATTAGTAAACTATAGAATTCGTAAAAGTTGATGAGTTACGTGTTATACTCATCATGCGTCATAAAATCACAGTCAAAATTGTCAATTGTAAAAATTGATAAACATTGACAGGTGATAATTTTACAAATTTGTATAATTATAAGTTAAATACGACTACAATTTTGTCATGACAATTTTTTCATTGTCAACGTATGACAATTTTGTCGTGACCATTATCATCATCCACCATTTCAAATATTGTATGTTCACTTCCCAAACGATTTTCCAAGTTATGCAGTACCACCGTTGAAAAAAGGCTTACTATTGTACTGAATTCAGTACTATTTGATTTTATCAGTACGTAAGTACATCTTTGCCATTTTCAGTACTATTTTGAATTGAAAAAAAAAAAATTATGTGCGATGCGAACATACCCAAATCACAATTACCCAATAAGAGTATTCATGAAACGTCGACACAAAGGCCAAAAAATGATCAAAGAAATAATGGCTCCGGAAAATTCGAAAATTATTTCCGAAATAACAAACCGCCAATATTTTTCATTAGTTGAAGATGATAGTACCGATATAACTATAAAAAAAAATTGGCGGTGGTTATTCGAATATACATACGACGAAAAGTGCCATGATATGTTTTTGACACTTACTGAAGTTCCTGACAGAAAGGCTTTCGGAATTTTTAACACAATTAAAAATATTTTTTAACAAACAAATACTTCATTTAAAAACATGGTTGGATTCACCGCAGATAATTGTCCTGTTATGATGGGCAAAACAAACGGTGTTCAAGCAAAATTAAAGGAAGTCGTCACCAGTCTCATTGTAAATGGCTACGTATGTCATAATTTAAATCTTTCATCGATTCAAAGATTCCAAGAGTTCCAAGAATATTTTGGAACTAATTTACACACAATTTTAAAATATTGTGCTACGCGATGGCTTTCCCGTCAGGTACTTGAAAGAATGCATTTCAAAATTGCGCTTATGCTAATTTTTTTGTGTTAGCAGCACTTGACCGCATCTTAGAGCAATGGGACCCTCTTTGTGTTATTACTTTGGACTTGGTGAATTTGAATCCAATTATGAGAAACAAAACCTCAACTTCATATCTTCCAGCGTTAAGGACTTAAATGTTAAGTTATATTTTACTTTTGTATCTTATATCTTAAAACTAATTAATGATGTTAACTTGGAAATGCAATCCGAAGATGTAGGAGTGCACGTCTTAATTCCAAGATAAAAATCTATTTTTAAACAACTCTGCAGAAATTTTAGGAAGCATTTGATGATAAACCGATAAACTCCATTAATCTTTTACCTACTTCCTATTATTTTACTACTTACAATTTATTTTCAAGTTTTTTTTCCAATGAACACAAAAATATTGAACTGATAAACAATGAATATAGAGCTCTAGCTGACTGCGAATATTAAAAAAAAAAAAATGAGAAATGTTTCCATATCAGAGTTTTGAGCAAAAATTGGTCTTCTTAAAAATGAATGCAATGAGTTAATGTTTGAAAATATTCATCGCATTGTTCAGGGTGCCTTCTGTGTTCCTCACTCTTCGGCAAATGTCGAAAGAATATTTTCATACCAAAACATAATTAAAACTAAATTAAGAAATCGTTTGCAAGTGCAAACGTGCTCTGCACTGATAGAAACGAAAAATCTGATAAAAAATGAATATTGTCACAGCTTCATAATTAATAAAAATCTTGTGAGTAAAAATGGTACAAACAAACCACTTCAAAAAGAAGAACTTTTAGAGTAAAAAATTATCTACATACATATGTAAGTCATCAGTTATAAAAATCATTGAAACTCACAAAATACAAATATTCAATGATGAGTTTCAATGAAAACTCCTAACTGTGATATGGGGATCCGTCCGATATTTATCTAGCTATTAATAATGAAGTTTTTTTTTTCTTATTTATGTTCATTTAATATTAAATATGTAATAACTAGTAACAAATGAATTGTTTTTGTTTTTGTTCTCGTTAATAAATACCTACATTTTGTTTTTGAATTTGTGTGTTCGTTTACTTTAATCCATTTAAAAGAGCTCAGTACTATTTGGTCTTTTTCAGTACTTTTTTGTTTCAGCTTTCAGTACAAACGAAAAAAGTGGATTTTCATTACTGTGCAGTACTATTATACAAGTCAACATAACCTCGTATGCAGTTGCTGGTGACAATCTCAAATAGTTAAGACAAGGAAATTTTTCCTTCAGAATACCCAATGCATTTTCTACAAGCCTCCTCGTTTTCTTATGAGCCCTCGAAAATCTTAATAATGCTTCAGATTGTTCAAGTTGGTGTGGAATAACTGGTGTTATCAGCCATAACAAACTATAACCGCAGTCTCCTCATATTATAGAATTTGGAAATGGCCTCCATCCATTTTCCCAGCGTCGTGCTAATGAGCTATTCCTTAAAACCCTAGCATCATGAACGGATCCAGGCGAGCGTGCAGAAACAAAAAAAAAACTCCAAATTTGAGCCGCATACAAACACGGCATTAATTGAGTGGCCGCCATTTCGTCAACAAAAATGCTGACTGATTTATCAGTTGGAGCATCAATTCTTATTAATATCCTTGATGGTTGAATGCCAGCAACACAAGAAAAATCAGCAAAATGTCTAAAACATGTAGGGATGTATACATATAATATTTTCCTAAGACCAGCGCATTTCTTCCCCCATTAGATTATCTACCCGATTTTTAACAAAAAAAAAAGAGGCTGGGATGCGACCCACACTGATAACTTCCCATCCCGTCTGTCGATTTGTCTTGCTTAAAAGTTTGTCTATTTGTATCAATTTTTACCAAATTTACGTACTATTTTTTGTAGATTTTATTTTTTTTATGAATAAACGGACTGTTGGATTTTTATAAACAAAATTACTGAATGACGAAAACAATATTTTCTGTGAAATAAAATAAGTTTGAAGCCAATATTTGTAATTTTTGAAAAGATATTTGAGTCGAAAGTAAATTTTTACCAAGTTTTAGTATTGTTTTTTTTTTTAGATTCTTATTTTTTGTAAAAAAAACTGTCAATTCGATTTTTCTCCAAATTTTTCCGAATGTTGAAAACAATATTTCTTATAAGTTAAAATTAGTTAGAAGCCATTATCTCAAATTTTTGAAAAGATATTTGAGTCGGATATCAATTTTTACCAACTTTTGTTAAATTTTTTTTAGGTTTTTAATTTTTTGTACAAAAGCTGTCAATTCGATTTTATTCAAAATTTTACTGAATGTTGACAACAATATTTTTTGAAAGATAAAAGTAGATTAAAGCCAATAACTCAAAGTTTTGAAAAGATATTTGAGTCCAAAATCAATTTTTACCAACTTTTATTAATTTTTGTTTAGGTTTTTATTTTTTGTAAGAAAACTGTCAATTTCGATTTTTCTCAAAATTTTTCCTAACCTTGAAAACAATATTTCTTATAAGTTAAAATTAGTTAGAAGCCATTTTCTCAAAGTTTTGAAAAGATATTTGAGTCGAAAATCAATTTTTACCAACTTTTATTAATTTTTGTTTAGGTTTTTATTTCTTGTAAAAAAACTGTCAATTCGATTTTTCTCAACATTTTTCAGAATGTTGAAAACAATATTTCTTATAAAATAAAATAAGCTTGAAGCCTTAATCTCAAGGTTTTGAAAAGATATTTGAGTCGAAATTCAAATTTTCCCAACTTTGAGTACCTAATGTTTTTTTTTAGGTTTTTATTTTTTATAAAAAAACTGTCAATTAGATTTTTCTCAAAATTTTATCAGATTATTTTTCTTCGTTGCACAAAATTGTTTTGGAGATGAAATCATATTTTAGTCGTAAAATTTTCGAGGTGACAAATTTTTTTTTGTCCGTTTTTTTTTATTTGTAAAAAAAACCGTAAATTGGATTTTTTTCCAAAAATATACTTGTTTAGTATCACGTTACAATATATAATATAAAATTAAATTCAAGTCTCTAGCGTCATTGGTTTATGAGATATTTAGGTTAAACTAAAATGTTCACCTTTTTCACCTTGAGAGCCCTTTCTGCATCTTTCTGCCTTATTATCTGTATAACAAAATTTATTTGATGTCGATATCTCTTCTGGTTCTTGAGCTATGGACGACCAAAAAAACGTCGCGAACGTACTGACACACGTACACACGCACGCACAGACATCTTTCTAAAAATCTTTTATTTCGACTCTAGGGACCTTGAAACGTCGAGAAATGTCAAAATTTTCAATTCGACAATTCGGACCCATTACAATAACTTCCTATGGGAAGTTAAATATTCTGCTGTTGTTTTGTAGACGCGAAATCATTGTTTATTCTTTGTCTAATAATTCGAGGTTGGCGTACTTCGCGTTCATCATCACTTTTACGTGATTGTCACCTTACGACCGAAACTCAATTACCGGTCACAATTATTGTCAACTACATACTGACAAAATTGTAATTTGTACTATTTTTCCTGATTCATAAAAAAATTGTCACTACAAATTTGTCAGCGAATTTGTGACAATTTTCGAAAAATCCCTGACAATTTATTGTCATGACAATTTTTTTATGACTCGAAATCTTGAGAACTGTGTTGCCCCGACAATTTTACAAAATTGACAGTTTTTTTACGGAACAAAATTTAGGCAATTGTCTAAATTTCGTCGGACCTGCCAATAATTAGAAAATAGGGCCCTGATGAAATGTCATTCTTGGCACTTGTTTGCAGGCCAAGTTAGAAAACAAGAAACGATTGACCTCAGTGTATTGAAGTTCGAATTTACAAAGCCAAAATTTGCAGTAAAAATTAACATATTTAAGCAAGTATCGAGTATCATTGAGGCAGAAGTGCGCTCGAGTCAGTAGATCAACGATAGCCTTCCTCGGTAGCTTACAGTCCGACTTTATATAGATACGTCGGAAATTAGGAAAAACTAGAATATGAAATATTAAACCAAAAATCTTCAAAAGATTACAATAAATTGGTGGATTACAATCCGACTTCATATGCGGCAGAAAATTAAAGTCTAAAGTGATAAACTTCACAAATTTGGCTAAATATCAAATTGAAGTCTGAGTAAAATTGGTTACAAACAGTCGGACTTCAGATACGTCAAAAAAAAATACAATCAGAATTGTAAAATGTCACCAATTTAATATAGAATTTTCTAAAATTGTCAGAAATGACACTAAATTACCGTCTCAGTAAAAAAACTAAAAATAGCTGCCGTTGGTTGATAACAATCCGAATTCGCATACGTCGAAAATACATAACCATTAACCAGTACCCTCAAACTTCTCAAATTTTATATAATTATATATTATGACCGTACCCATGGCATGATGGTTAGTGTGCTTGACTTTCATGCCAGAGGTTTTGGGTTCAGTCCCTGCCTGTGCCATCTAAAGTTTACTTCACGGGTACTGCCTCTAACAAGGAATTGACAAATCCTCCAAGGGTAATTCTTGTCATGAAAAATTCTTTCTCAAATTAGCCGTTCGGGTACTACCAATGAAGACGGAAAACACCAGGTGGAACAATATCACCACGTGTCAGGTCACAAAAAACATCTGGCCTACACTAGATTTAAAACGATCAAGGTGCTTGCTATCTCTAAGCAGATCGCATATAAGCTCGATAAAAGGTGCCATAACCGGTCACTGTCTAATAAGAAAGCACGCCAAGTGACTAGGCGTATTTTCAAATGACTTTTGCAGAAGCTGTATGGACGAGGAAGCGGAGAAAACAATTCTTCACCTTCTCTGTACATGCCCTGCTCTAGCTCAAAAACGCAAGAATTACCTAGGAAAATTCTTCTATAACGATCTAAATCATATAAGCATAATCAGCCTCTCACGTTTCGTAAGGAACTCAAACTGGTTTCATTGAGCTTAGGAGGAAGCCTCAAGACTCATGTGGTATCAAAATGGGCCATTAAACTGGCCTAAGTGTGTCCTATTCCACCATGGACAGCCACTTTTTTAACCTAAGCTAACCTAGCCGTTCGGGTTCGGCTTAAAACTGTAGGTCCCCTCCATCCCTGACAACATTACTCGCATACATGAATGATTGTAAGTCATTAGGTTTTAATTCTCATAGGACTGTAGCGCCACCTAATTAATTTATTTTACATACAATGATAGCAGACTTTATAGATAGAAGTTCAAATGTTCCTCAATATTGATTTCTCTTCCCGGGGTACCACATCTCGAGTGGGAGTAAAGTTTACCTAATTATTTACTTACTTTATTAAAATCTCAAAAATGAAGCCCCTCCTTTCGAATTGTTTTGTAAAATTTTGGAAATAGACACCTTAAGTACATCTACAGCCAGAACTTACGACTTAATCCAACATTTAACTCATATTCACCCAATTGTGACCATTTGCTCGCATTGCCTCCACAAAGTGCGGTAGTCATCATCCATCCCCCCGCCCTAAAAAAACAAAAAATAAATACATATCACTCGGGAGCCATTTACAGGCAGCAACGAAGGTTTATTACCAAAAGGATTACCTATTGCTTTGCTCATCTGCCCACAGAAAGGAATAGAGTCCACCAACAAAACACTCACAAAAAAGGGCTAAATAAAGACGAAATAAAGATGCGACCAGGCTAACACTTCCAATTGCAATTGATGCGCTATAGTTGCACAGCTTTTGCAAACCTAGAAGCTATATTATAGCTGACGATGCTCCTGGATCTGGATACTAGATGGTGGTGTCTTATAATGCGGTGTTTTGCTATATAGTTATTACGATGGTGTACTTGCTTGGTGCTTGGTAACTTTATGGTCGAAGAAGAACAAGAACAAGAATATAAGAAGATGGAACATTTTTAGTTAAGGTAGGTAAGGTAGATATAGCTGTGATGATGATGATGATGATGATGCTGAAGCCTACGAGTATAGCCTATAGGAAAGATAATCGGTGCGGCGGCGCGGCGTTGTCGTCGTGGTCGCTAGTCGCAATAGTCGAGACTTTGTTGATGTCGTGGTGGTTGTTGCCGCCGCACCGACGACGATTGTCTTGTCGTTTTGTGTTCAAATGAATTTCACTCCTTGTTGCACGACGATAGTTTTGTAATAGTTCAGTTTGTCCGAGCTGTTTGTTTTCTGTCCATCGGACAAGACTCAATTTTGCTAATTTTTGTAATTTCTGTTCGAATGGGGCCCGAGAGCTGGGAGCAGCAGTGCGGGCTCTGTGGACAGGAGGAGGCGGCAATACACCAACCAGTAGCTAGTACAATGTGTGTGCTGTGTTTTTAAGGATCAGGATTCAATATATAAACAGAGAGACAATAAGAGTGACAGAGACAGAGAGATTGGAAGATCGGTTCCCTTTTGCTACAACTGATCACCCTTCTTTTGAGTGTGTGTAGTGTGTTTTGCGCGAATGTCCGATTCTTTGCTATTTTCAGTGTGTTTCTGGGATTTTTGTAATTTTCTGGAATTCCCAAGGACTGTTTGTCTGTTTTATTTGTTTGTTTCTTGAGCATTGATGATGAGGACGCAATGATGGTGCAATGGGAACGACCAAAATGGATTTTCTGTATATCTACCTTAGTTACACAAAAGGTGACTTGCTACTGCGCAGCGCATTGCACAAAACTATAAGCCTCCATATCAACTTGTATACAGTAATAGAGGTACATACATTTTACCTGAAAACTTGCGAGATTTCAACAACTGCGCAGAACTTGCAGCGAGATATGTCACTGATGACACTGTACACATGCAGAAAATATTTTACATAATTATTGGCCAGTGGTTGTGAGGAATGTTAAATGCTCCTCGATGGGAGATGGAAATCATGTTGGATGTCAGTTGTTGAATTTTTTAACATTTAAAGTGTTGCTATATCTTAGTGTGAATTTTCTATAAAGCTAACTTCCTATCAGCTAGGTACTAATTCCTTTGTTACAGTCATCTTAATTTTGTCTTTTTATTTTTGTAAGAGCTTTTCAATAAGAACTTTTTAAGGTACTGGAGTCTTAAAACCACATATACGGGATGTTTGGAAGAAAAGTGGGATATTCGAAAAAAAAAATCTAACCAATTGATGAAAAAGCCAATATCATAAGTCATCTAAAGAAGTTTGTCAGTGAATGGCTAGATTGTTTAATAAATTACCAAACACTAAGAAGACAATTTCTGTTTGTGTTTTTGGGATATTCGCTATTATTGACAACTCTTTTCGGAAACAAATCAAAGGCTAAGCAATTACTGCATCCATTCCTGATTTTTAATAAAAATTGAGTTATTTCTTAATGTATATATTTGTTGAGAATATCCCACTTACGAAAATGGCAAAATTGGACTTACTTTGAGAAAATAAATTGATTAGAGTGTTTAGTGTCAGTTATCATCATATCGACGTACACTTTTCTAATAGTCACGGACTAAGAACGTCGTATGTGGGATATTCGCATAAAAGCAGATATGTTGTTTTAAAATCAGCACAAAACTGATAACAAAATTAGGAGCTCATCCTTAGGTGAAATATGGTTATAGTTTTTTGATAGATTTTCAGAAATCGTATGATTCGTTTTGTGGGATATTCGCACTTATTTATAACCTTAGTATTATTTTTGATAATAAATGTTCTTTTCCTGACCTTCTACTGGAGTCTGTATAGATTTGTATATGATACACATCCCCTTCTCCAAATATCCCAAATAAAAATACCTTCAATGAGCTACACAATTTTTAGTCAATTGGTTGGCATTTTCACTGTTTTCTGCAAAACATTAAGCAAAGCATCTATGGTTGACAAATTACAGGAATTTTGGGTTAAAATACTTTCTTTGGGAATATCCCAGTCATATATAAATTTCAAAATCCCACTTTTTAAGAAATGTGATATTTTTATATTTATTTTTTATGGAATTTCATTCAACTAACAAACCCTTTAAACGAATATCCCCTCAGAAAATGTTAAGTCAAATGATTTTTAAACAACTTATTTGTGGGATTTTCACTGTTTTCGGCACCACATTTACCAAACCACCTATTACAGAAATTATGGACTTAAATAAAGTTTGTGGGAATATCCCACTCATATATGAATTTCAAAATCCCACTTTTTCAGGTATTTGATTCTCAGTATATCAACCCACAGGGTTTTTCATCCAACGATTAAGAAATAGATAAGGAAAATAGAAATACAAGTTCTTTTCGGATCCTAGACAGTCATATCGGCTTACATGGCTTAAAGAAAAAGTATATGTAAGACTAAACTCTCCATTTAATAATTCCTCTTTACAAAATATCTAATTGTTTATTTTATTTATCTATCGCGACCTTTTTGCTAGACTATTAATATACCATCATAAGCTGGTATAAGCTTCGAACCTTAGGTGGCAGACACACAAATACGAGCCTAGAACAACAACATGCCTTAAGGCTTATTAATCATAAGCTGACATAGAATATCATATTTAAATAATTGCATGACTATGAAAGAATACAAAAAAAAAACAACAACAACTACGCCAACATAGAAACAGGTTGCAAAAGTCAACTGATGGCTATGGCTAATAGACAAAACATAATTATACTATATAGGCATAAAGTGGAGAGGTACTATGCATGAACAAAAGCTCATTTTTCCAGACATCAAGCAGAAGCAGATCCGATTACGTGAACATTTTTAATTACCCATGTTTCTTTTTATTAATACAAAATGACTTTTTGCAGAGAAATAAGACGAAGAACTTATGGAGGTAACTTACCGTATATATGTATTGTTATACGATGACGATGATGATATAATACGCTTAGGGCAAGTTTTAAAATAATCCTCTTAAAAAAGGGGGGTTAATTATTGTTGACGTTGTTTCTTAATTATTATTCGTTTTTCTTTTTGTATAGATTAGATAGGTATTGTAACTTTTGGTGTTCAGTTACCAAGTTCAGTGTTAACAAGTTCAAAGGTATTTTTGCCTTATCAAATCATATAATAAATTTATAAGACATAAAATACAAAGGGTGAAGTATTGAGTGAAGAAATGGGGATGAGAAATCGAAGTGTTTATTTTTTTCTTTGGCCTTTGTAATTGGGTTAATTATGGAGAACCATTAGTGATTTTTGGAATTTAATACCATGAGCTTATGATACTTGGAAGTATTTAACGCCACCTTTTTTCAGTGTAATACAAAAACAATTATACAAAAAGCAGCAAAAACAAAATATATATTTTTAAATGGGCGTAGAAGGAAATTGACTCAGAGTATTTACATTACATTTAGTCTCTTGAAAAAGTTTTTAGAAAATGTCAAGTATACGTCTAATGGTAAACCAACAATTCAAAATTAACAAAAACTAAAAATAATAGTACTGTTTAAGTGAAGATGAATCGGGTTTTCAAACAATTTTAAACATCGCCAAACTTAAACAACCCCCCCCCCCCACCAAACAAAAATTAAGTTTATAATTATTTTCCACCACTCAGGTCTACAGGTCTAGTATATTAAGATAGATCGATAACGTTTTTTATCACCCAACTAAAAAATTCCGAATGCAAATCCCCTTAAGTCCCATTTGTGGGTTATTCGTAAAAAAGGATGTAATTTCAATGTTATGACTAATTCAGAATTTATGAATTAGTTTTAGTAGTAAAGAGACTAAGTAAGTACTTAATTTTAATATATTTTTAGAATCCAACTGATGGGATATTCGTAAACAAATTTTTAGAAATCCTTTTTTATCACGATAATTAAATACCAGCCAGGACAAGGAAAAATTTAACCAAATACTTATATTTTATTTTGATAATTTTTTGGAAGTTCGCATATTGATATTTCAGCTGTGGGATATTCGCAGAAACGTGTGGGTTTTGAATGGTCTTTAGTTAGACTTCCCTTGGAGTTACTAAGCCTTGCATTGTATTAACAATTTGTTTTAACTGTCAAAATGGAATAAGGAAGGGAATGAAATATTATCTGCATTGTCCTGAATTTTTTAGATTTTAACTGTTGGTTTATTAATTTTTGTATTCAAAATCACAACAAAAAAAAAAAACAAATTCCTAAGAAAAGATTAACTAAATCGGTATATTGTTGCTCAGTCACTGAAGTGTGTTAAAAAATTCTTATAAAATCTTAAAATCGGATAGATGTTAAATTTGCATTTCTGGAATATTCGAGACAAAGTTTATTCAAATGTTCATCAATGTTAATTGATCGTTTCAACAGTCTTGTCAATCATTATTTCGTAATGTTTTCCTAAAAATCATGATAATAATTATGGTAAGGGCCGTTTAAATTTATTTATGGGATATTCGAACAAATGTTATACTTTTAAAAGGGTAACTATAAATAATTATAATAAATTACTAAGAACTTGTGGTTTGGACCTTCAAAATAAATTTTTAACTTAACATAGGAAGTTATTGTAATGGGTCCGATTTGTCAAATTGAAAATGTTGACAATTCTCGACGTTTCAAGGTCCCTAGAGTCGAAATAAAAGATTTTTAGAAAGATGTCTGTGCGTGCGTGTGTACGTACGTTCGTACGTCCGTACGTCCGTATATGTCCGTACGTCCGTAAGTCCGTACGTTCGCGACGTTTTTTTTGTCGTCCATAGCTCAAGAACCAAAAGAGATATCGACTTCAAATAAATTATGTTATACAGATAATAAGGCAGAAAGATGCAGAAAGGGCTCTCAAGAAAATTGCGTGGGTGGTTTTTTTTTAAAAAACAAAATATTTTTGGAAAATAATCCAATTAACGGTTTTTTTATAAATCAAAAAAACTGAAAAAAGAAAATTTGTCACCTCGAAAATTTTACGACTAAAATATGATTTCATCTCCAAAACAATTTTGTGCAACGAAGAATAATGTTTTTGACATCTGATAAAATTTTGAGAAAAATCGAACTGACAGTTTTTTTTATAAAAAATAAAAATCTAAAAAAAAAACATTACTCAAAGTTGGTAAAAATTGAATTTCGACTCAAATATCTTTTCAAAAACTTGAGATGAAGGCTTCAAACTTATTTTATTTTATAAGAAATATTGTTTTCAACATTCTGAAAAGTGTTGAGAAAAATCGAATTGACAGTTTTTTTTACAAAAAATTAAAAACCAAAAAAAAATTAACAAAAGTTGGTAAAAATTTATTTTCGACTCAAATATCTTTTCAAAAATTTGTGATAATGACTTCTAACTAATTTTAACTTATAACAAATATTGTTTTCAACATTCTGAAAAATGTTGAGAAAAATCGAATTGACAGTTTTTTTACAAAAAATAAAAACCTAAACAAAAATTAATAAAAGTTGTTAAAAATTGATTTTCGACTCAAATATCTTTTCAAAACTTTGAGTTATTGGCTTTAATCTACTTTTATCTTTCAAAAAATATTGTTGTCAACATTCAGTAAAATTTTGAATAAAATCGAATTGACAGCTTTTGTACAAAAAATTAAAAACCTAAAAAAAATTTAACAAAAGTTGGTAAAAATTGATTTTCGACTCAAATATCTTTTCAAAAATTTGAGATAATGGCTTCTAACTAATCTTAACTTATAAGAAATATTGTTTTCAACATTCGGAAAAATTTTGAGAAAAATCGAATTGACAGTTTTTTTTACAAAAAATAAGAACCTAAAAAAAAACAATACTAAAACTTGGTAAAAATTTACTTTCGACTCAAATAGCTTTTCAAAAGTTACAAATATTGGCTTCAAACTTGTTCTATTTCACAGAAAATATTGTTTTCGATATTCAGTAATTTTTTTATAAAAATCCAACAGTACGTTTTTCCATACAAAAAATAAAATCTACAAAAAATAGTACGAAAATTTGGTAAAAATTGATACATATAGATACAAATTTAAGCAAGACAAATCGACAGAAGGGATGGGAAGTTATCGGTGTGGGTCGCATCCCAGCCTCTTTTTTTTTTTGAATATCCCACACATAATGTGTTAAAGAAACCGGATGCTCTAATAACTTGAACCACTGAAATCAATTGACCCTTTTCGACCTTATTTACCTTTAAGATGATGGTATCTAAAATGTCTTCTCGAATATCCCTTTTGTGAATTTCAAAAAACTTGGGAGGTATTTTAAATACACTTTAAAAATAGTTTCAGAAATCGCTATGATCTAACAAAGTTTTTATAAAAAGGAATTTTAAATTAATACATTAGTTTCTTAATCAATAATTATAAGTTTGTTCTTGAGGACTGTCGATGGCGCCTCAAACCCACCTTCGAATTATAAACTAATGTCAGTTCAATATTTTATTGATACGTTATTTTTATTTAAACAAGAACAAAAAAAAAACATTACAAATCGTGACTACACAACAAGTGAAAACAATAATAAATATGTTCATGATACAAACTCTGGTTGCAACAAATGTTTATGGATTTAATTTTATAGTGGCGCCAATTAAAAACAAATTTCCTCTCTCTCTAAACTTATACCTAAGCTATGTGGCGTGCCGTGTGTGCGTGGGTGCTAGAAACGAAACCATTAAAGGATGACTTCCACTTCTTTAGGTATTAGCTTTAGCTCTTGTATCTCTCCGTGTGTGCAATGTGCATGATGAATACATTTTTTTTTTTAATTTTACCTTAGATAAAACATAAATTATAAGGCCATCAAAAGAATATTTCCATCACGCCAAAACTGCTTTTCACTTACTTACCTACGAAAGACGACGAACGGCGCGGCGACGGACGACTGACTTCGACTTTTCCCATTAACTCATTGACATTTGTCAGAAATTCTTACAGGAATACCAATAACCTAGTCCATATTATAATACCTATCATAAATATATCACCAAGAAAAGCTATATCTATTTAGCTACTTTCTCTCTGAATCAGTGATAGTCTATTAGCCCAGTGATCTATAAAATGTATCATTCTCCATTGATATGGGGCTCTAAATCGTTGGCAACTATTCAAAACCTACACGCTAAAGTATCCTCATCCGCATCCGCACCACATCTTGCCATAGGTATATTAATTTGTCCAGCTAAATAATAAAGTAAATCATAAGTAAGATGACATTACTAATGCCTTTATAATGAATGTGCTGAGTCTTAATACGGGACGGAGACCGCTTTTGATATGCGGAGTGTGTTTTCGAGGTATACCTACGAGTAGGTATATAAGTTTAATCTGATGGTGTTCGAGCTAGTTGCTATAAGACAGTTTTTTTGAGTTATTGAAAAATCATAGACGTCATTTGATGGTGCTTGGCGTTATATATTAAGCCAGCAGCACTTAAGGCAAAATGTGACTATTTAAATTCCTGCGGTTTTGTCTTGTGTGATGTCTGATGCGTGGATATGGGGAAATATTATTTTTATTTAATGACATATTAATATGAGCAGGCGTTTAATTTACAATCTTATTTTTTTTTTCTATTTGTTGGAAAAATCATTTTAATTTTGAAAAATATTGAAAGTGGTGGAAATATTTGTAAACATTGCTGTGATAGATGTGGACACATGTTGGAGAAAAAATATTGTTCTATCAATTTTATATATTTTTGGATCTATACATTATATTATGAGTTTTGAAACATTAGCAGTGTGTGAATCATTGGTTTGATAATTTTTTAATGAAAAAACCAAATAGGTGTTAAGAGGTCATGTAATATGTTTGATTTTTTAAATGTGTTATTATTTAAGAGAGAAGTTTATAGCTTTTGACATTTTTAATATATTATGTATTATGGTTCAAGAATTTGTTGGTACCGATGGATTTCTTTGTTTTAATTTTGAAAATTTTTTGTTTGAAGTCAAAACTGAGCGAAATTTTAAATTCTTTCTATAAGTAGGATATTCGTCGATTTTTTTGATTTCCGTGGACCTTTTAAGGCATAAGCTCTTATAGTATACCTGAGTCACAAAAATTAAGGGAACACAATTGGAACATAAAAAAGTTGTGTTTTTTGACAGATTGATTCCAGGTACATATGTGGGTCAATAATTTTGGTTTCGTAGAAATGCAACAAAACAACATTCATTGACCACCCCCAATCCATGTTACCATAAAAGTTCCCACACTCCAAAAACCATATCAAACATTTTCTTCGTTTCCAATTCTCAATTCCACAACATACATTTATCTTAAATCTGCCTATACCTATGATAAATCTTACCTCTACCTTCACTACTTGATACCTTCCTACACCTCCTACCTTGCTGCCTATACCTATATCTTATATTTTAAAAGCCATTAAGCCTGAGAAAGTATTCTCCTTCTCAGCACCTTGAAGCTGTCTCCGAGATCAGCTTAAGACATTTCAAAACATTGAAATAGAATTCCTGACGTTGCTGAGAGGTAGGTACCACCTATATTTGTTTGTATCTTAACTCCAGTTCAACAATAATTATAAAATGATGACAATGCGCGCGGCATAAAACATAACCACGCCACAACAACAAATTCGCACAAAATTTTCAAAAGAAAAAAAGGAGAACACCAAAATCCCATACAACTTCTGGTTATAGGAGAAGGGAAGAGCATCAAAAACATAAAAGAAAAAACCCTGCAACACCTGAGAGATCAGAAACGGAGATGTATCCTTAAAAATTTCAAAACACACACAACATATTGCCCCATTCCAATTGACGACATCGACAACTACGAAGACGACGACTACAACAACAGACAACAACTGTAGGTATGGCAGAAATACAAAAAAAAAGATACAAACAACAACAACAAAGACCACGTTGTCTGGGCGACTGAACGAGATGCGACAACGCGACGACGACACTATGGCGGCAGAATTTCAAAATTAACTCAAGGAACACGGGAGTGTCACAAAAGTCTTCTCCCTCTCCAACCATCATCATGAGCAACAAATGGAACTTCGACTTGCGATGATACCAGGCTCAGGAACAGGAACAAGCACAGCGCACAGCGCACAGAGATTCTGCAGCAGATCAATTGAATTCCTTGCTCCATTTGGTGGCTTGTCTCTCTGCAGATGATGCGGATTTTGCAACTCACAGTATTTAGTGCAAGGATCTGTATAGTTGTACCAATATATATTTTGTTTTATACCTAATTCTCGATCTCCATCTTAGCCATCATATGGAGTCAGAGAAGCTGGGCAAGATGAATTTAGCAAATGAATGGAGTTGCTCCACGCTTAAACACACAGGGCCCCGATTCCGAGCCAGCCCGATCGTGAGAGTTGCATCAGGAACCAAATTGCAAACTAAGAGATATCTTATTAAAAATTGCGGATGCTGCCTGCCACCAAGTACATATATCGTTGCGTCTCATCGTCGTCGTTTTCTCTTCACCATCAGGATATACGATCGACGAGTTCGAGGACGAAGACGAAGACGAGGACAACCAAAGGCAAAAAGTGAGTTAGTATCTCCATCGATTTGTCGACAGTGGCGGATGAGAATCGAAGGAGGGCGAGCATTTTATGTGGCATAATCGAATCTCGCACAGCGAGGTATACGCCCAGCTCAGATCGTGGTTTAGCATAGGAATTAATTTTTCAATATGTTTCCCATATGCGAGTATTTAGCCAATTTAATTTTTGTGTCATCCTCTTTGGCATCTTCCATAAGGTTTGTCCCTTACAAAAAAGGGTATGCAAAACGAAAGATCCCTCCAGGATCTGCATGGGAAGATCTGAATCAGACGAAAAAATGTTCAACGACGAGTCATCGAAGAAATGCAAAGATTCATATTTATTCAAGCTTTTTTTACTTTTGAACTGTTAGGTTACTAAATGTCATATAAGGACCATGGATTGGTTTTGGAATTACGAACAAATTGGCACTTTTTATGCATGAAATGACGTAAGGCGTGATACTTAAGAATTTTGGAAAAGTAAATAAGTCATTTCGGAATTCATCGCCTCATGATTTGTTGCAAGCAAAGTTACCTTCTGAAGTTACTGCGATACCTTTTGGCCTGTATTCAAATATACCTATACCCAAAATGTGCAAACTTTTGTTAAGATTTTTAAAACGGTAAGATTTTAAGTTTTTGTTTTTAAGGGCTATCAATATTTTGATATCGAAAAACAAGTTATGCTCATATTCCGGCACAAAAAGTGGCAGCTACGAAGGAGTTTTTTTTTTTAAGTTTTTGAGTTTTTGTGACAAGGATCAAAGCAAATTTAAAATTTGAGTTAGTTTTGAAAAATAGAATTCTATACCTAACACAGTTAAAAAAGATATAATTTACGTTCAATGGCTATGAGTTGATAGCAGTTGAATAATTTTGTTTTGGATGCCAACTATTTTGTACCTACATTTTTGAACGAAGAATTGCCACATGATAAGTTCATAATTCTGCCTAAGTACATACATAGTTACATAATGCTAGCACTTTAATCGACTCTCAAGTTGCGTCAGAATTAGATATAACACTTAACGTGAGGCCAGCCACGCCTTTTGCATACACTTTTCTCATTGTTAAAGCCGTTTTTTGGATTTTTTTTACTTAAAAAGTCATGAATCTTAATCCTTTTTCTTCATTTCAATTCGTGTACAATGACCTCTGTTTCTATAGAATAGATAGTACATCTCGTACACTTTTCCTAAATTTATTTTCCTCAAGCTTCAAACTCCCAAAAACTCAAACCCAAAAAGGCGACAAAGCATGTAACCGGTAAATTAAAAAGGAAAAGGATAAAGTTTAATTGGAAAACTCTATCCAACACACAAAATGAATGCCTATTATATGAAAACTAAATAAGTTCTAGTCAAGGATTCAACGAGAAGATACCTATAGATAGATATATAGACACATATAGCTTAAAGGACCATCGCATCAGATCTTACTGACAAACATGCATACCTATACACTGGAATTTCTGTATAGGTATAGAATTGGATGGATACTACTGCTGTTGATGCGACTTCACTCTTTATTTTCACCTCTTCACCGCTGCGTCACATCACACACAGGACAAACAGTTTTATGCCTTGAAATTCCCTTCCCTTCGCTCTTTCTTTGCATCCTTCAGCTTTGTCTCCCTTTCTCTATTTAACACCCGAAGCAAAAGGATTAATTAGGATAGTATTCTGTTCGGTTGATAGTTTTTCGAAGTTGGTTCAGGCTTTCTTATAGGTAGGTAGGTATACCTTTGCTTGGGGAGGAGGTACAGGAAAAAGATTCAGCCAACGGAACGAATGAAAAGTTTTCCATTTCTTTGTTTACCTATACCTACCTGCGAATAGAGAGATACCTAACTATACCTAGATACTTTTTGAAAGTTAGCTAAAGGTACTGGGGGTTGCTTGACGAGAGAACGGGGGGAGTGAGGCTATACCTATAAGAAACAGAAAAACCACAAGGAACCAGTTAAAATCCCTGCAGGAATCCAAAATGCGGATGTAATTATTATCAATAAAGAAATGAAGAACATTTCCCTAGATAGTCCTTCCAACAACAATTACAACAAGAAAGAAAATCCTTGAATATTCTTTTTTTAATAATTCAAAAGTTTTTTTCATGGCAATTTTTCAAATCATTTAACTCACAATTTAATTTTAATTTTATCTATAACAACACAAGGAGGAGCTAAAGCACCCTTTTCTCATTCAATTCAAAGTCGTCCTTGCACCAGCATCACGGAACAAGAACAAGCAGAAGCAGCAGCGGAAGCATAAAGAATTAATAATTTGAATAAGGATTCGATGCGCTTGATGACAAATAGCGTAATTTTGTAGTTCATCGTCGTCATTGTTGTTGTTCGATCAAATATGTATGCAAAACATCACCTAAAACGTGCACAGTGAAATAACACACAGAACAACGCAACACTAAAAAACATCCCTATTTACCATAGTAAGGTATTGTGAATATCCTTTTGCTTCTTCCACAATGACAATGTATGTATGTTGGTAAATGGTACTTTTGTATTGGATTTTAATACCATTTCACAATCAAATTAATTGGTCACGTGAAGAGAATTACATCATCATCATCATTATTATTTTTATTATTTCAAATGAAAACGGCAGCAACAACCAAAGGTTCTGTATCCTTTTTTTTCTTATCCTTCTTTATACCTTAACTCTTGGTGTATACATTTTCTAGGTATACAAATATACGCAACAATAAGATGATGAAAAAATTGCGGAACAAATGTATGCAAATAGGATTTTATATAATTTGGTAATTTCCAAGGATTTATACGTATATGATTTGTACCTATGATGCTAAACATACAAATAGTATACGCAAGGATATTATATTGCACACTTTTGATGCATTATAAATTTCATGGTGACTTAAGTGACTTATTTTATTAAATTTTTATCATTGCCATCATGTTTACTAATCGAAGGGGAAGCCTGATACGTTTTGGGAATTTGTTTTATGTGTCAACTATTATAAATAAATTATTACCCATATGACATCTTGTTATCCTTTCTTTTGTATTTTTTTTTGGAAATTTGTACGTCTAATTTTTTAAAAACTAACAATCCGATTTATAGGATAATTGAATCAAGTTGGTTCCCACGAATTGAAAAACATTTTTCTCGATAATAATTCAAAAGTTTAAGGTTTATTCATCTATCCTTTTCAGTATTTAATATTCATTAGAGAGTTAAAACAGAAATTCAGTATAGGTAATGCCAATCAATTCTTTTTAACAGCATAATAGAAGGTTTTACAATATAAACTTCTTAACTAGAACTAGTTGATTCCAGCCATATTATCAAAACTGTTAAATTGGCTGTCTCTTTTCTAAGATAAAAACAGCATCTGAAAACATTGTTTTATCAAAATCGAGGTTCTGTTCGAGCAATGTTCCGTGCACTTCTTGAACTCAATGAACTATCAATTGATAACATTATTATCGACGAAAAACCTGTAGAAAACATCTGAGTTGTCCGTTTGATTACGCAGGAAAATACGAAGCAGTCGATTTCATGTCACTAACAAATACAAGGTCTTTCGCAAAACATAACTGGCCTAACTGCGTCCATAATTTGAGCTTATCTTTTCATGGAAATATATAATTTTCAGGCATTCAAGGTGGTTATTAATATTCTTTATATACATATATCGTTTGGAAAATAGGAAAGGATTTAAAAGGAGGTGCACTTTGATCTCAAAGTTTTGAATATAAAATTTTGAAGGGAAAAAACAAAGTTGGTTAAGGCGTTTCACATGGAGACATGGAGAATGTCTGAAATTGAGCTCAAAGGTGATGAGGATTCCTGGAAGTACGAGTATAACGGCTGAATTGTTTTAGGAGAGGGGGGGGGTTTGGAATACAACTGGCTAATTCGAAAGAACATTGTTTGTAAAAATATTGTGAAACAACGAAAGGCATGAAATATTGAGGTTGTGAAAGAGCGATGAAAATGTTTCGGTTATAATTCTATCGCCAATCATTTTCAAAACCCTTTTTTGGACTCTATTTAAGAGACTTTAACTTGTTTTTGGGGCACCTGCAAATAAAAATAAATATATTTTTATTTATAAGTATTTGAGTTATATTTATGTTTCGGATGAATAAAGGACGAATGAATTATCACTGTTTTGTATAAATTTCGGTGGTCATTGGTTCTTATTTAATTGAAAACGGAGTTGATAAGACTATCACTGTTCTGTTTGCGTTTATTATTTTTACTAGGTTCCCTTTGACCAAGCGTATAAAATACTTTGCATTTGAATCAAAATTAAGACGATAAACCCTAGATGATAAATTTTATAATCCATCTTAATTGTCAGCACTGAACAGGTAAATTAATTTTCCGAAAAAAATACCTTTTAAACTTTAATTTGTATAGGTATATAACTTCTTTTCAATGCTTGGTTCTAATGAATAAATTAAACATTACCAACTTTCATAAACATAAAGCTTTAAGGGTTAAAAGCTTTCCCTACCGCGAAATAAAAACACACTTTCACATTAGGTATTTTAATAGACCTTTTATCCTTATTTTGTTCTCCAAATTCAACTAACATATAGTTCAAGTTTAATTTTACCCTTTCGATCCGGAAAGCCACTAATATAAAAACTCTTCAATTTATATGCTTACCTGCCATGTTGTGTAAAAATAAATTCTTTTTTTTTTTTTTTTCCGCAGGAAGGTGAGAAATCTTCAGAGACACTATAAGCCCGATGCTTATAGTAGTGTCAGATTTTTACTGACTAAAACTCACCTCCCTTATCTTCTATATTATTACTACAACTAAGTCCAGCTTAACAAGTAGTAGTATTTTAAGTACTTTGTTTTGGTATGTTTGCAAAATTTGTATATTTCTTTCGTTGGTACAACCCCAAAGTTGTATACCGTACGTCCAAACTGGTTTCAGTACTTGCTTATAAATTGGAAGCTTGTTATAAACGCTTAGATTGGAATATCTTCCAATAAGCCATGTCAATTCGCGGAGTTTATTTTCGAGTTCATCGCGTTTCTTTTTTACATGAACTTTCCATTTAAGTTTCGCGTCTAGAGTCATGCCTAGATACTTCGCTTCATTAGCGTATGGAATTTGCACAGAATTTATATAAATAGGTAAGTTATATACTTTTTTATACGTAAAATTTGTGTGCGTCGATTTCGTTTCATTAAGAGCAATTCGCCATTTCTTTGTCCAATCTGAAATGCTATTTAATGCCTTTTGAAGTTTAGAGGTTGCCGTTTCTATTGAATCCGATATTGCGAGTACAGCTGTATCATCGGCAAAAGTGCCTAAAGTTGTGCCTTCTGTTTGGGGTATATCTCGGGTATAAAGAACAAACAAAATCGGTCCAAGGACGCTACCCTGGGGAACCCCAGCGTTTATTTCTTTAAACTCCGAATACTCCGTTCCTTGCTTAACTCGAAAGAATCTATTTTCTAGGTACGATTCAAGAATGTTATATATTTGCTCTGGAAAGACTTTTAATTTATATTTTAGCCCGTCATGCCAAACTTTGTCAAAAGCTTGAGAAACGTCAAGAAATGCAGTTGAGCAAATCTTTTTTTCTTCAAATGCTTTTTCAATTTCGTTAGTTATTCGGTAAACCTGATCAATTGTCGAGTGATTATTCCGGAAACCGAATTGGTGGTCGGGAATTAAACGTTTTTCTTCAATAATTGGTAGCATTCGTTTAAGAAGCAATTTTTCAAATATTTTAGATATAATTGGTAAGTGAGAAATTGGTCTATACGATTTTTTCTCATTCGGTGGCTTACCCGGTTTGGGGATCATTATTACTTCGGCGACTTTCCATTGCGTGGGTACGTAAGCAAGTCTTAAAGCAGCGTTAGTGAGCTGTAAGAGCTTAACCATTGCTTTTTTAGGCAACTCTTTGAGGACACGACCGTTAATCAGGTCGTAGCCAGGAGCTTTATTATTTTTCTGCCGTTTTATTTCCTGGACAAGTTCAGTCAAAGTAATATTCCTGATAGAAAAATTGTCCGGTGCTGGTTGGAGCTCTCCGTCATTAGTCAGAAGCTCTTGACCATCGAAAGGTTTGAACGTTTCCTCAAGGTGCTTAGCAAATAAATCCGCTTTTTCCTTATCAGTTTTTGCCCATTCAGAATTATTTTTTCGAATAGGTGCCGACATTATTTGAGGCTTTTTAATACCTTTTATCGTCTTCCAAAGAGAATAATTCGTTTTTTTGTCTGCTGTTAGGCTTTCAAGATAGGCAGAATTCTCGCTGTTTTTAAAATCTCGTAACAAATTTTTAATCTTGTTTGATAAAAAGTTGACGACACTTTTATGCTGAGGAGCACGTGATTGCTGCCATACTTTTCGAGCTTTTCGTTTTTCGCGTATCAATTCTTTTACATCTTCTGGAATTTTTTCTTCGTATTGCCTTGACTTTTTACTACAGATCGGAGTATTATTCCAAGCTGCTTCTTGAACAATATTTATAAATTTTTCTGTTTCATCTTCTAACTCAAACGGAGTTTGCAAAGAGACGTTCAGTATAATTCTATTTTCGCAATCTTCTTTGAATTTATCCCAATTTGTGTTATTATTTGTTTAAATTAGGGGCTTTTCTTTTTCGATTACGTTACTGGGCAAGAGTACGATAACTTAGGCGACAAGATATTATAACAGAATTTTTTAGAACAGTTAAAAATAAGCATTTTTTACTATGGGAGGGGGGTCTATCTCCCCCCGTTTAGGCAGGAGGGGCAATTTAAAAAAATTATTACTTAAAATGGAACAAAATTCTTAAAAAATAACGGTGATACTTACAATTAAGTTGTATACATTTTTTTAAAGCCAACATTCTGTTCTATTAGCCAGTTTTTAAATCAAGTCAAAACTATGCGTAGTTTTCGAAAAATTTAATTTTAAACTCAAAATTTGAGTAAAAAAAGTTAAAAAAAGGTTTAAAGTGTAACTTTTTCAATACTTCAAGATTATCTACCATTGTTTTTATTTCAGAATTTATTGCTCTTATTTGTTTTTGATCAAAAACTGAAAACTAGATGATTTTATGTCTTTTGGTTTTTGAGAAAATTGAAAATAACCACAACTACTATTTTAATTTAATTCTTCTTTTTTGCTTGAGTGGTCTTATTTTGATAGTAATATAATAATGGTATTTGCGTATGCGTAATGCGTGTTTGGGTTTATGCAACAGTAAGGTGTGCGCGAATTTGGGTATATGCAACAGTGGCATCTGTAAGGGGGGGCATGCTGCCCCCCTGCAACCCCCCTGCTTGGGCACACTATAGGATTTGGGGTGGGTGCAAGTTGGAGTGTGTGCAAGGTGGGGAGGGTGCAAGATGGGGTGCATGCAAAGTTTCTTTTGCATTTAAATAAGTTGGATTTAAGAAAAATTAATTTACCCTAGGTGTATCTTAATCCATATTCGATTATTACTATCAAAATAAGACTACGTTAATACTTAAGCAAGGAAAAAGTAATTTAATTAAAATATTTATTTTGGTAATTTTCAACTTTCTCAAGAACTAGAAGACATAAAGTCATCTAGTTTTCAGTTTTTGATAAAAAACAAATAAGAGCAATGAATTCTAAAAAAAAAAAACAGTAAATAATTTGAAAGTTTTGAAAAATTACACTTTAAACCTTTTTTTTAACTTTTTTTTGCACAAATTTTGACTTTAAAACAATTTTTTTTTTTTTTAAAGCAAGCTAATAGACAAAAGTGTTGGCTTTAAAAAAAGGTATAACACTTAATTGAGGGTATTACCGTTATTTTTTAATTATTTTTTTCCATTTAATGTACATATTTTTTTTAACTGCCCCTACCGCCTAAACGGGGGGAGATAGACCCCCCCTTCCCATAGTAAAAAATGCTTGTTTTTAACTGTTCCATACAAATCCGTCATTAAACTTTGTCGCCTAAGTTATCGTACTCTCCCCCGTTACTGTTTATTGTTAAGATAACGGCCGAGTGATCCGTAGAAAAATCGAAGTTATCATCTACTGTCATATATTTTCTGTTCGTTCCTCTTGCGATGAAAAAGTCAACAAGATCGGGTGTTTTCGCTGTATCGGTTGGCCAATACGTTGGTTTTCCTGATGAGAAAAATTCAACGTTACATTCAATACCCGCTTTGTAGAGTTGTCTACCCTTCGTCGAAATGCAACGTGATCCCCAAAATGAATGTTTCGAATTGAAGTCGCCGCCAATAATAAATTTTGGACCTAAAGCGTTGAAAAGATCTTTAAAATCGTTTTTGTCTATCTTGGACCGAGGAGGACAGTAAATAGACGCAATATTAAAAAATTCGTGTCTAACTTTTATGCTAACGGAAGTAACTTGCATTGTATCGAGCTCGATATTTATCTCAAACGAATGATTGATATTTTCTCTGATAAATACGGAAGAACCACCCCTTGCTCTTTCGGATGGATGGCATGCGTGGTAAGCCGAATAACCTTTAATACTAAAATTTGAGTCTTTTTTCAAATGAGTTTCAGAGATCAAACAAATATCTATTCTTTCGTTAAGTAGAACCGTTTCTAGTTCTTCGATTTTTGCGGTAAGTCCGTTCGCGTTCCATGTTATTATTTTGAGTTGTTGAGACAACTGATCCATGTTTACGGTAAATTTGGTGTTTTAAGAGCCGCCGACTCAAATTTGTCCAATTTCTCAAGAATAATTGTGTTAATTCTCCCTTGTTCTTCTAATCGTTCAAGTATAAGGGAAAATACATTTTGAACGGAGTCAGGTTTAATAGTTTTAGGTTTTTCGGGCGCCGTGACTTGAGCGTACGTGTTCGTCTTTTTTGTTTTTATGTTTTCTGAGGGTAAAACGTTTTCATTATTTTTCCCGTCCGTTTTACTCGACGCTTGAGTATTAGTCTTGGTTTTTAATTTTAATTCTTTGTTTTGCTTTGAGGTATTTTTTTTAGTTTTCTTACTAAATTCTTCGCGCCTCTTTAACATTTCCTTTGCGACCTCACAGCCACGGTAATTTGCTGGATGATTACCTTTGCAATTCGCGCATGTAGCCGGAGTTTCTTTTTTAAGACGGCATACATCAGTCATGTGCTTTCCCGCGCATTTAACGCAAACGGGGTCCTTCTGACAACAAGCTGCTGTATGGTTAAAACCTTGACATCGCTTGCACTGAGGAATAAGGCGTTTGTTCTTTCTTAGTGGTTCGATTTTTACAACAATATTCATTATAGTTTTAATATTCTTCTTTTGAACAAGAGGGATGAAGTCCTCTAGCTACTACACGTAAAGGTCTTTCTTCTTTAATTGAATAACTATACCATTCAATTTTTTCATCAAAATAAAATGATTTGTTTAGACAAATGAAAAAAATAAGTTCTAGAAGTGGTGGGCGTGGCTGGGATATATGTATGTAGGTACATATGTCCCGACCGTTTTTGTCTATGGGATATAAGGTGTGCCGGTCAGTTTTTTACGTACACAGGCGACGCAAAGAGGAATTTGGCTTTCCTCGCATATAGATTTGGTTCTTTTCTCTATACTGTTTTCGCTGGTAAGTGTCCAGTTGAGAATTTCCTTTTTCTCCCAGATACACCGCTTCTTTGAAAAGCCGCTGTTTTCATTCCCTTTTTTATAGGGTTTTCAGCCAAATCAACCGTGAAATCGATAAGTGGTCTTTGTTTCCGTCCTAATTGAAATTGTATGACCCAAGAATTCCCAACACTCATCATGAGCAAACGATAAAAAAAGCTTTTTCTCTGGCTTTCAAAAACCGAGCTTTCAAGCATCCAACAACATCCTCAATGTAATATAGCTTTGATGCTTGGTCTGGCTTCTCGGGAGGAGAAAAGTACATTTTGGAAGACAAGAGCTGAAACATGTCTTGAGAAATAGTAGATTTTATGGCATTATTTTCCATAGAAGGATGCTTGGACTAATAGTGCCTGAAGGCTGGAAGATGATTGTAAGTATTAATTATAATGCAACCAAAAACAATCTTCATTAGCTTGATGTTTCGGTTTGCCTGTTTTGACTTACGCAAAATTTTAATTCTTTAATTGGTACATTGAGTAACATACAGGGAAAAAATTGCTGAAGATTTGTAACAGATCGTCAGTCCTATCGAAGCTCTGATTTATTACGGGAACTCTAAGAGTACTTACGGTCTTTCGTTACGCAAAATTGGCTTGAGGTCTTCACCAAATCGTAGACAAATTTCTGGAACTACTTTTAGAATGTTGAATATCAGCATCAATTTCTTCTTCACTAAACTCGTTTGATTCCGTTTCGCAATCAGTGGGCTCATATTCATCTTCACTTCCATTTGAAAAGTCATCTTCATCAGAAAACTCTTCTAAACTAAACATAATATCTTGATTTCGAGGTTTTTG
This sequence comes from Eupeodes latifasciatus, assembly GCA_920104205.1. Taxonomy (NCBI): domain Eukaryota; kingdom Metazoa; phylum Arthropoda; class Insecta; order Diptera; family Syrphidae; genus Eupeodes; species Eupeodes latifasciatus. Next base: position 119,304,377 of record OV049925.1, on the reverse strand, counting down.
GCATATTGATAGAACTGTAAAATATAAGGGCATAAGAACCTTACTGGGACAAACTTCACCCGCTCTAAAATACTGATGGGACATATACGTCGCGCAGTATAAAAAATGAAATACCAAGGAAATTATAGTATTTATTCGGGCGTCAAGACAAGATGTAATGGTCATCTTCTGATGAGCCCAACCATTACATCGGGGCGAAACGCATATATGAACACTTTTATGCTGGTTTATATTTATTTTCGTGATTTTAAATCATATTTATTGAAATTATAGTACTTAAGTAGTACCCGTGGCATGATGGTTAGTGCGTTGGACTGTCATGCCAGAGGTCTTGGGTTCGTTCCCTGCCTATGTCACCTAAAAGTTTTTTCACGGGTACCTACTGCCTCTTGCGAGGAATTGACAAATTCTCCAAGAGTAATTCTTGTCATGAAAAGTGCTTTCTCAAATTAGCCGTTCGAATTCAGCTTGAAACTGTAGGTCCCCTCCATTCCTGACAACATTACTCGCACACAGGAATGGTTGAGAATTGTCAGGCACTAGGCCCTAGTTCTCAAACGGACTGTTGCGCCACCCAATTTATTTATTTATTTTATAGTACTTAAAACCACTTTACATGCGTGCGGATACAAAGCAACAATATTTACTGTTAACCACATTTAATAAATTTATTCCTTAAACCTTTTGGTTAGCTGGTATTTGCAAAAAATCATTCTTTTATACAGATTTCCGTGTTAAAATTTAAACAATGTTATTTCACATGTATACAAAATGTTGGATAAAACCTCTCCACCTTTGTTTTATCTAAAAGATTTGAAACTCTAAATGAAATGGCCTGCTTATGGTACTAATCTTTCGAACCGTCTCTTGCAGCAACTCTTATTTGGCAGTTAATGTTTACTAGAACTCACGGATCCATGGACATTATTTTCACATAACCAGTGTACACACAGAAAAAATACAAGGTAAAATCAACAAAAACAATAATAATTCAACATATTTTGCCAATGTTTTTGCTTCATCGAGCATTCGTATTATTTTAACATGATTTTCGTATAAGGAAAATCAATATTAGATCATATTAAAATAACACCGTTTTTATAGTTAAATCAATATGTTTTAATTTTGAAATAATTAGAAAAAAACTGAAAATTAAAATAGAATCCATATCAAATGAATACTTTATCACTACGATTTTATGTTGAATTACAATTGAATCATGATGATAATCATGTTGAATTGCCATGGTCATTATATTAAATCACTTAGATCATCATGTTGAATCGCTATGAAGATAATGTTAAAGTATTACTATCATCATGTTAAATCACTATGATTATCATATTGAATTATCATGATGGTCATGTTGAATCACGACGATCATCACGTTGAATCATCATGGTCAACTTTTTAAAGCACGACGATCATCATGTTGATTAGCCATGATCATATTTTTAAATCAATCCTATTATCATGTTGAGCCACTATGATCATAATATTGAATTACCATGATCGCCATATTGAATTACGATGCTTTTAGCGTTAAATTACCACGATCATCATGTTGAATGACGATAATCATCATGTTGAATTGCCATGATCAGCATTTTAAATGTGAACAATTATCATGTTTAATCATTACTATCATCATATTGAATTCAGTAGTCATAATTTGGAATCAACATTATCATCATGTTGAATCACGATGACCATCGTGTTGAATTAGCACGATCATAACTTTATATCACCACAATCATTATATTAATTCATTTCTTTCATCATAATGAATTATGACGATCATCATTTAAAATAAAGATTACCATCATGTCATATCACCATGCTCCTACATTGAATCCATCATAATTATTATGTATCATCATGAAAAACTGATCATCGTGTTGAAATAACACAAAAGTCCTGTTGAAACAAACTTGTTTTTTCTATAAAACAGTCCACACAATCAAGAAATGTTGATTTTTTTTTTGAAAAAATCCTGCAAAAAAGTTAATTTCCTTGGAGAAAAAAGAAAAAGAAAACATTTTTAAATCTTTGCTTTATACCGATTTATTTTCATAATATACAACAAATTTATCAAAGATAAATAAATAATTTATAATAATAAAATGAGTTGGTAAATGCGTTCATATATGAAGTTTAACTTCACAGCATAAAACAAAACTTCAAGTTAAATTGAACAAAATTATATACTCTTAACACAAAAAATACATATTTTTCAAATTTAGGTTAACATAAAAAAATAATTCATAGTACTTTGTATAAAGTCTGTGGAATCTGAAAATATGTGTTAGTAGGCTATGTACAAAGATAAGATTTAAGAATAACTTACCTGCTTGAGTTATTTCTCTCGAGTTTAAAAAATTGTATCGAGATTTTTTGTCATTAATATTTGTGTGGTAGTATTGTGGTATCTTATTTTTGAATTCTTGCCATTTACTGAAAAGTAAATGTCCTTTATTTGGATGCAGCAATTTAAAATCTAAATTGACCTAAAGGAAAAAATGAATAACATTTAAAACGAAGAAAACGTACATTTTTAAACATACTATACTCAATTGAGTACAGTGACCAGAAACGGTAAATTGTGGTATCAAATACTGCTAAAAAAAAATTACTTTAAGCTTTTCTTTTCTTATCAAAATGAAAACAAAAAGAAGTCCAGTTTATTTAATTTTTTTTTCTTAGTTAATAACTTTAAACAAAATAGTAAAACATTTTCAGTTAACCTAGCAGTTGGCTACTTTTTGCATTTGAATATAAAGGCCATTCAGATAAAAAATTAAAATTTGTTGCTGAAGATTTTAATTCTTTTTGCCTTAAAATAAATACCGATCCCAAAGTTTCCCTCCTGGATTCTATTTTGCCCCACGTGGACTGAAATAATATTCCTGAACAAAAAAAATCAAATTTTATATGGAATATTTTATTAAAATTCACCCATTTTTTTGGTATGTTAAAATAATTTTGGATTATTGGATTTCCTCCAAAGAAAAAGTGTTTCCCGAAAACAAGCCCGCAATCCGATTGGCTTGATAGCTTCTTGTATATCCTCCTTCGAAACAAATCTTAAGCTTTCATAATCTATTTCAGCATCTACAAAAGAAAATAAATTTTGTTGTTCGACATAATAATAAAGGATGCATTATTTACAAGGATCTGCGTTTAAACGTCAAAAAAATAATTATTTTTTTTGGTCATCATAAATATGTAACATTTATATCCTTTGGTATTGGGGTTGGGCAAAGAGTGACAGATCAATTGAAATCGACTAAGAAATTTAAGCCAAAGTACGTATGTATACGCCTGGGTGACCCACCCAATAATTTTTCAAAAACCTTCGACCTTAAATATGCTTAGAAGATGCAAATTCAAACTAAGAATCGTCTGAATCATCCAAATCGATCAAGAAGCTTACCACGAATTTCATGAAGAAAGAGATATGTTATGTTGGACCTCTTTCGATCAAATAATTCAGTAAGGGCTTGCCAATTCAAAAATACAATTTGAAACCACTTCTTAATGATAACTACCAAATAATCATTTACAAAAGCAATAATATTAAATTTTTAAGTTGACGCTGTGCAGTGGAAAACAAATATGTAAATACTCGTGAATACTTACCAATTAGGAATTTTTTTGCTTGAGTTAGGTTGAATCTAAGAAGTAATCCAATTTTTGTTTGCTACTGTCCGGAATGTTTAACACGATATTACTCTCTAGATCAGTAATGAAATCAATGCATCCCACTTCACTTATATAGACTATATCACACATAATTAATTTTATTTCACTTTACACAAAACCTTATAAATTGAAGTTACTTCAGTCACGACACAAACGGAAATGATTTAAATTTTCGAACCCAAATATTCCTTGGCTTTAAAGTAACGGGATCTTTCAAAATTTGTAGAATTCAACTATAAACAATAATACTTCTACATGATTTCCTTTTGAATTCTAGAGGTTGCATTTTGTTTTATGAGGAATTCAAATAGATTGAATAGCTTTCAACGTTGATTTACAAATGACGATAGATACAGGGTGAACCAACAATGGAAAGATAATTTACTTAGTCCTAAAACGATATTCCAAAATGCAGTTAAAAAATAACGGAAAGATAAAATATGAATTCTATCTTAATGTGAATTTGAGGTAATGTTGTTTATCGTAAATAAATTGTTTAATAAACAACACAAAATTACCTATTTAGGTGACTAATTAAGCTTTTTATTGGTGAAAAAAAAAGAAATTTTTTAAAAAGTTTATTCAAAATAAGTTTATTCAAAATAATAACACCTTCTGCACTCCTAAGACAAAAGCAATTATTTCCGAAACAGCCACTTTTTAACTTCCCATAGGAAGTTATTGTAATCGGTCCGATTTGTCAAATTTAAATTTTTGACATTTCTTGACGTTTCAAGGTCCATTAAGTTTAAATCAAAGGTTCGTACGTTCGAACGTTTGTACCTTCGTACGTTTGTACGTCTGTACGTTCGGAATACCATTTTTCGTCGGCCATATCTCAAGAACCAGTTCAGATATCGACGATATCAAATAAATTTGGTTTTACAGATAATAACTATAAAAGATGCAGAAAGGACTCTTACAGAAATTGAGTGGGAGGTTTTTTTTTATTATATAGCAGTTTAAAAAAAAAGTGAAAATTTTGGTTGACCGAAAATATCTTACTTACCAGATGCCCTAGTGACTTTAATTAAATTTTATGTTAAGTACTGTAACGTGGTACCGAATTTGAACAATTTTGGAAAAAAATCCAACTAACGGTTTTCTTAATAAAAAAAAAAACTGAAAAAAAATGTTTGTCACCTCGATTTTCTTACGAACAAAAATTGATATTTACACCAAAATAATTGTTTTCAACGGAAAGTAATGTGTTTGACATTTGGTCAAATTAAAAAAAAATCCCCACCCTTCTCCTCTCTAAATCCTCAAAACAATTTAATGAAGGTTTTTATGTAGCTTTTCCTTCAATATACTGTTATTTGCTTTTCATTACTTGTATTAAAAATTTTATTATTTGTCAGTAGTAAGGTAGATTTATACCGTAACTCTGGTCAGTTTTTTTTTTGAAAAAAAAAATAAAAACCTAAAAAAATTACTACTGAAATTTGGTAAAAATTGATTTTCGACTCGAATATCTTGGCAATAAATATAAATATTGTTTAAAAACTAATTTTATCTTATAGAAAATATTGTCCCTAACATTTGCTTAAAATTAAAAAAAAATCCAGTCGAAAGTGTTTTTACAAATAATAAAAATGATCTACATACAAAGAAGTACCTACATTTGGTTAAAATTGATTTTTGACTCAAATATTTTGGGAACAAAAAAGATATTGACTTAGAACTTTATGGTGACGTGAAATAGTGCCAAATGAAATAACACCAAATTTCAAATTTGGCCTTATTTCGTTGTTCAAAACGAAATAAAACCAATTTGGCTTTATTTATAAAAAGAAATAAGGCCAAAAAAATAATGGAAACAACGTCGAATATTTTAAAATTCAAAAGTTAATACAAAATTTTTAAAGTTCACTTTTTTACATACAAAACACGCAAAAATGGTTGATTTATTGTCTAGAATAGCTACTTTTGCTAAACAGTTTTTTGAATTGATAGCACGGCGGCGTACTAACAGCTTGGCATGTAAGGGGGGCCATGCTGCCCCCCTGCAACCCCCCTGCTTGGGATCACTATAGGATTTGGGGTGGGTGCGAGTTTGGGTATATGCAAAGAACTTTTGCATTTGAGCACTAAAATTAAAGAAATTCCCAAATTTAAAAAGCAAGTATGGCTCACAGTTATGAAAGAATCACAACGCATTCGTGTTCTTTGCATATACCCAAACTCGCACCCACCCCAAATCCTATAGTGATCCCAAGCAGGGGGGTTGCAGGGGGGCAGCATGCCCCCCTTACATACCTAGCTGTTAGTACGCCGTGCTATCAATTCAAAAAAACTTGTTTTAGCCTCCAATTTCAAAAATTTCAACCGAGCAACAAGTATCTGTCATTTTTCAACTTTTTTAATTAATAACAAAAAAAGTTGTTGCAAAATTGCACTTCCCCCGATTTTTTATTAAAGTTTACGAAAAAATACACCGATTTGGTTATTTTCCAAATTTTTTTTCTGTTTTTAGCAAAAGTAGCTATTCTAGACAATTACCGAATTTTGTAATTACCAAAATTGAATAAAGAATTTAATTTAGCATAGAGAGAAAACAAAAGATAATTTTACTTTATGTTTTTTTCTAATTCTGCAAAGTTTTAAATCGAAACAATGCCAAATTGCTATTATTTCGTTTTCTAAAGCGAAATAAACCCAAATTGAAAATTTGGCCTTATTTCGTTTTCAAAAACGAAATAATGCCAAATTTTTTGAATTTGGCTTTATTTCATTTGGCGTTATTTCACGTCACCGAACTTTATTCATCTTATACAAAATGTTTTTACTTAAAAATGTAATCAAAAACAATAACACAATTAAAAAACAACTTAGACTTAATTTTTTTGATTTCATACGCGTTCAATTTCTTTAAACAAAAAAATTGACTTGTTACAAGAAATATCATTTAAAATTTTTTAGCGAGCACCAATGGGAAGTTTTCAGTGTGGGTCACATCCCAGCCTCTTTTTTTCAATAAATTACCGTGTTTTCCTATTATACAATAATATAGTAAAAAATAATATAGTATCTACTAGTTACTATATTCAAATCTTAAGGTTTTTATTCTACAACGAACACACTCCAGGCAGATTTTAAGAAGTTTCACAAATTTTCCAATTTCGTCCGCTGATGTATATTTAAGCATTTTTGGTAGGTAGGTGACAATCAAACGAATCAAATCAAAAAAATATACCGTCAAAATATATTTATTTACATCTGAATTACTTGTAAGATTTAAATTTTTTCGAACCGAAAAATTAGTTGGCTTGGAAGTAATAACGCGATTTTTTTTGAAAATTTGTAGAATTCAACTATAAACAATAATACTTCTACATGATTTCCTTTTAAATTCTAGAGGTTGCATTTTGTTTTATGAGGAATTCAAATTGATTGAATAGCTTTCAACGTTGATTTACAATGACGATAGATACAGGGTGAACCAACAAAGGTCAACTTTTTATACATTAATGGAAAGATAATTTATTAAGTCTTAAAACGAAATTCAAAAATTAAATTAAAGAAAATAACGGAAAGAGAAAATACTAATTGAATTGCTTGTAATTGGTGACGTGAAATAGTGCCAAATGAAATAACACCAAATTTCAAATTTGCCCTTATTTCGTTGTTCAAAACGAAATAAAACCAATTTGGCTTTATTTCGATTTATAAAAAGAAATAAGGCCAAAAAAATAATGGAAACAACACCGAATATTTTAAAATTCAAAAATGGTTGATTTATTGTCTAGAAAAGCTACTTTTGCTAAAAAGTTTTTTTGAATTGATAGCACGGCGTACTAACAGCTAGGTATGTAAGAGGGGGCATGCTGCCCCCCTGCAACCCCCCTGCTTGGGATCACTATAGGATTTGGGGTGGGTGCGAGTTTGGGTATATGCAAAAAACTTTTGCATTTGAGCACTAAAATCAAAGAAATTCCCAACAAAAAAAAAGCAAGTATGGCTCACAGTTATGAAAGAATCTCAACGCATTCGTGTTCTTTGCATATACCCAAACTCCCACCCACCCCAAATCCTATAGTGATCCCAAGCAGGGGGGTTGCAGTGGGGCAGCATGCCCCCCCTTACATACCCAGCTGTTAGTACGCCGCGCCGTGCTATCAATTCAAAAAAACTTGTTTTAGCATAGAGAGAAAACAAAAGATAATTTTAATTTTTGTTTTTTCCTAATTCTGCAAAATTTTAAATCGAAACAATGCCAAATTGCTATTATTTCGTTTTCTAAAGCGAAATATTTGGATTTGGCTTTATTTCATTTGGCGTTATTCCACGTCACCCTTGTAATTTGCAAAATTTTGTTGAAATCTTATAAAAATACTTATCAATCATAATATGAAATATCCAAAAGAGGCGGGTTGTTTCATATCGTCCTTTAAGTTCGATCTCCCATATTTGTGCGAAATGTATGGAGTTCCAGTTTTTGCAACTTATTCCGATGAATAATAAAGAATGGCGTTGTTTTAGTCAAGCCATGTTGTTTTTACATGAAAAACGCTTTTTTAACATAAAGTACTTTTAAAATGGAAAACATATGTTAATCGTTTTATTTCAATACTATTTCAATATTAAAATTACTTCATTCATTTTATTTTAATATGTTCTTTCACATGAATTAGTTCTTATATAAAACCTTGATAATTTAATAATAGTTTCTTTAGAACAAAAGTTATTTAAAATCAAAACGAAAAACGTTTTTTATTGTAGCAATGTTGTTTTTACATGAAAAAATCTTGCTTTGACATGAAGTACTTTTAAAATGGAAAGCATGTGTTAATCGTTTTATTTTAATACTACTTCAATATTACAATTACTTCATTCATATTAATTCAACATGCTTCTTCACATGAATTAGTTTTTATATGAAACCTTGATAATTTAATAATAGTTCCTTTAGAACAAAAATCATTTAAAATCAAGATGAAAAACGTTTTTAGTGTAGCAATGTTGTTTTTACATGAAAAACGCTTGCTTCGACATGAAGCACTCTAAATTTAATTTTCAAAAAAACTTAAAAGTTAAAACAAAGTGAAAACGATTTGATTTAATATAAAATACCTTTTGACATGTATTACAATCTTAGATTAAGAGGATTTAGCCTTAAACTAATAATTTGAAATATTGAAATAAGATGAAAGCGTGTTAAAGCAAAATGAAATCGAATGATTGAAAAATTCATCTTTTTTATCGAAATCAATAATTTGTCATGTTGATTTTACATAGCGTTTTTTTTCTGTGTGTAAGGGTGCCCTCCCAAGTATTGTCTAAGCAAATGCATGTTTCAGAATACAAAAAACTTACCCCCTCCCAATTGCATTATTTTATTGTTATAGAAAAACCCATAACTCAAACATTTTCATAAAACCAACAACTTCTCTCTCACAAAACAAGATACATCTTTCGGAAGGTGCACTCAAAATGATAATGATATCATGTTACACCATCATATTTTATATATTCCATAAACATATAGATACCTCAAAAAGTCATACTCATAAATTTTACTATTGAATCCATTATTAATTTCTAATAATTCGGTCATTCGTTATCGATAATAACTCGTGTACGCCTCAAAGATTCCCTGATACCAGGCAATAATATCTTCCTTTTTTTATTCCTATACGAGTATGTATTTAAGGTTATAGAGAGCTTCTATAAATACGCTGCTGTCTGAATGAACAAAAGAGCCAATTCCGATTCCCGCAACGCAAGCCATCTACGAGTAATAACTTTTTCAACTTTATCAAAACTCGCTACTATATAGGAATCAAAACCAACCACCAGAATCAATTTGTTCTTTTTAGCTTCCGAATCTCTTAGAAAAGGAAGGTATAGAACTTTATATGACTTATAGCTTCATACTTTGTTATAGAGAGGGCCGCTAAGGATGATGATGATGATGGGAAGGCGAAGGTTGCCAGAGTGGCAGTAGACAGACACATTAGAACTCTAAAGGCCAACACGACCGATTCGACCATCAGGTCAGGTCCACTTCCAATTCCACTCCACTCCACTCCTTGGGAACGAAAGAACGAACGAATGAACATATAACATATGAGTAGCGCAAGAGCTATAAAAATCCATTACTTTCATGTGAGTGCGAGGATCATAAAATTCTATTACGATGATTTATGGATGTGGAACGAGCCGGACCAAGGAATACCTTCTATACGTTTGTATGTTTGTAGTATACAGGACGTCAAGGGAAATATTTGAGGGTGCTTAGTGCTTAATGGATGGACATTTTTTCCTGTTATACTCGTATTTCGTATTGTGCTGTCCTTGCAAACTTTGAATCCTTGATAAAAATCAACACACACTCACATTAACAGTGGCATCATATAAAAATATAAAAATGGAAACAAAGAAATACTTCCAGAAACATCAGAGCACAACAAAAATTACTAAACAACAAAATAAACTAAACTGAAGAAAGAACAAAAAACCAAGTAAGACCCTCGATGAAGAATCATGATTGTCGATGATGTCGATGATGCTGGTGGCGATGATGATGATGATGATGATTCTTAGTACCAGTACCACACCATCCCATTCCATCTCATCCCATCGAAAACATCCCCATCGCCTTCGTGCCCCTTTGCGTCGCGACTGCTAAACAATCCGACCGCTTGCGCGAATCCCGAAATCAATGTTGCAGAAACATCTCTTCCATCTCCCATCGCCGCCGCCGCTGCCCGCCAACCAAGCTGTATAAAGATAGCTTCTTCCTTGCTGCTACGCTACTGGTGGCGTCGGCGGCTGCGGTGAGACGCAGGAGACAACTCAAGATGAGACGAGTAAGGAGTAGATATATAGGAACACTACGATACGAAAAAAATGTGTATTTTTACGAATCACGGTTTCGATGTTTCGCATGAATACGTAATTAAATCTATAAATCGGCCAATTAAAATGCTTTGATATCGTGACAACACAACATTGGACATCGACAGAAGGAATTAAAATTATTACACACACACACACACTTTCAAACACAGAGACAGACACAAATTCAATTCAGTGTGGCTAAAAATCAGAAGGAGAATTCAACATCCCATCCAGCATCAGCTCAGTTGTTAGTTTGTTGAAACTTGGAAGGAACCACATAAGCTATGATATGGGGTCCTTGGCGCGAAGGGTTTTCAGAGTACCTACTACCTACCTACCTACCAGATACCATACTCTATGGAGTCTTGGAGTATAACTTGGGTTATAGGAGTATATAGGACTAGGCGCCCGCCGCGTTTTGGTGGAATCTTTGATTGCTGTATGGCGGTGTTTATTTCTTCTTCTCTGGTGTAGGTAGGTTGTTGTGATGTTGATGTTGTAACTAGAAAAAAATGTTTTTGGAAGATCATAGGCTTTACATCAGTGAATGCCCGCACTAAACATTCTATCTACTATCCTGCAGGAAAATTACGTATTGGAAACTTTACACATTGGAAATAAAAACCTGAGGTTAAGAAGGGGTGATTGCATAGATTTTGTAACTAGGCATTTAGTCATTGAAGTTACGGAATCAAAAGACTGATAACGAATGAAATTCTAAAAAACCGTCTTAATTAAAAACAAGGTACTACTCTAAATGTGTAGATTTCTTGAAAATCATATAAACTATAAAATATAATTTAAAATCATATCTAATACCTTATATAATAAAAAAATCACCTTTGAACTGTAGCATATAGAAAAATTCAATAATTACAAGTGCCATAAAATAAAGCCAAGTGAAATAAGGCCAAATTTCAAGAATTGGCCTTATTTCACTTCTGTAAAGTGTAATAAAGCCTGTATTCAACAGTTGGTCTTATTACACTTAATAAAGTTGAGTGAATCCAAATTGGTTTTATTTCACTTTTAACCGTTTGTCGTTTGTCATTATTGCAAAGAAACTTACACTCAACCTCGCACCTACCCCAAATCATTTAGTGTGCCCAAGCGAGGGGTTGCATACCTCACGTAAAAGTAAGTTGTTCTTATTTCTTAACATAGTTTGACCTTATTTTATTTTGCCAGTGTGCAATAAGAACAACTGCTGAAAATTTGACTTATATTTTGGGATAGGAATTTTGTTTGTATTGGAAAAGTATTTTTTTATTCGAAAACTAGATTTCAGAGCGGTTCTGCTAGTAAAAAATTCTGATATGTGATAAAAAAAATAGTTTGCATTTTGTTTAGTTTCCAATGAAATTTATATTTTTACAAAACGATCTGAGAAAATCCCCAGACAATACAATGTTGTATCTCAAAGACTTTAAGATATTACTTTGAATAGTGTTCATAACCTTTTTTATAATTCTTTTCATTAAAAATGTTTGTGCCCCACTATCATGAATATGGGACAAAATATCGTTAAGTTCTAAGAAAATACTAAACAGTACAAAATTTGGAGAATATGTTACTTAAAAATATCTTCTTGATATCTTTTAACAGACCCCACTCTTTCCCAAAAATGTTCTGTTCCGATCCAAAACAAGAAGACTTTCTAGGGAGTTTCAAAAACGAATAAATGAAGATCTCACCTAAATTCAGCTTTGTCGAAATTTTTTCGAAACCACGCCATTGTTGTATCTAATTTTATTAGACTATAGAAATTTGCAGATATCGTTATAAATGTTTTTCTTGTTTTCTAACTTGCTGAAAACTTAGCAAACTTTATCAAAAATCTTAAGTAGTTTATCTGCTATAAGTTTGAATTTTAAACTTGGCCAAGCACTCATTTAAAATCAGAAAAGAAAATATATATATGGAATTAATTATGGTATGTTAATTTGTCTTTAATTAATTGTTAACTAGTTGTTCTATGTTCTCTCTTTGATCGCTGAAATATATTCCGGTTAAAGACAAAACAAACAGTTTTCAACGTTACAAAAGTAACATATTTGTAAAATGATACGTCCTAGTCTCACATATTTGAGTATTATTGTGCTAACATTGGATAAAAAAAGTAACATTGTTGAATAATTTATAATATCACGAATATCTGCGTAACACACTTATTAAAACATGAAGTACCTCAGAAGTACAGAAAAAGAGTAAACACATTTTCATTGCTTCATTAATTCAAAATATGAATTGCAGCAATTTTCCATAGGTCTTATATTTATTTCCTTTTTTGAGTGTAATTTTATTTACCTTTTTTCTCATATACATAAAGTTGTTTCAACAAAAAATTTGTTTTACGATATTCATAGATCAACAAAGTCATATTTTATATCCTTATGAAAACTAAGAAGAAGAAATGTTAACATCTCTGTTTATATGACTTATTGTATATGGTGACCATTTGTTCTTTTTTACGGATAAAGTCATGTAACAGAAACATTTCTATTTACTTACACGAAAAAAAAAAATGTCAACATAAATAGAATATTTTATTTTGTTTTTAAGTAAGGAAAGATATTTCTTAAGTCATCTGTCAAAAATTTATACAAATGAATAAAAAATATCTGTTAATTTATATGTTTTTAAATTTTGTAGCCATATTTCAAGAAAAGAATTGAATTATGTCAAGCAGGAGATATGATCTCTAAGGATTTAAAAAATCCATTCTATACATCTTCACATAATAATGAACTTGTAAATGCTTTGAATTGGAATAAATACAGATTTAATTCATTTTTTGTGTAAATTCTTGAAAAAATGCCTTTTTGTTTTTGATTTTGTTCTTGGTTTCCATAAATATTTAAAAATCCTAACCAACTGTCCATTTATGGGAGGGATTTCTAAAATAAGTTAAACAACTTTCCAAGCCACTCGAAAAAAACACCCTCTTCGCTTCAGATTTCTGTTTAGACTCTAAGACCCGTTTGCTGATACGACTCATAACTATTTAAGTTCCACATAATTTACTAAGTCCTGCTTAATGGTTCGCACAGAACTCAAAGTTTGGCATAAATGAAACTTATTTTATGGGAAGAAATAATAGGGCATAAAGCCTTAAGTTGCCCTTAGTAGATTATGTTGTGTGATGACATTTCAGTAAATTGTTGTGAAAAAAATAGTTCTTGGTTCAAACTAAAATAAAAGTAATAAAAATGAATTTAGAATTGGACGATTTGTTGGAAGATGATGTGGAGGTTCTTGAATTGATTGAAGTTGTTATCCCCCGTCAGGTTTACGATAGGAATGAGTACTTTTTTAAATTTGATGACCTTGACCTTCTACAAAAGATTTCGTTTGACTAAAAATATGACTATCCATGCATTAGAACAAATCGAAAAGAATCTAGAACCGCCTTTTAACAGGTTTGATACATGGCATTTAAAACAAATTAATTATGTAATTTTGAACAAACTCAAAACGTTTCACAATCTTTTCACAAATTTACGGTTTTTAAAATATCACGTATTCTTTTACACAGTTTGAAGTTTGTTGGGCATTTTAGATCGGAACGAACTTAGATTCGTTTCATTTTATGTGTAACTTAGTAAAGTAAAACATACAAATTTTCTGACAACCAAAAATAAATAATGTTACACTCAGAATTTAAGATGTACTTAGTTATGACACAGATTTACGAAGTGAATCAGCAAATGGGCCTTAGTAGATTCCTGTTTCCTATACAAAATTAAAAAAGATCCTGGGATGCGACCCACACTGATAACTTCCCATCCCGTCTGTCGATTTGTCTTGCTTAAAAGTTTGTCTATATGTATCATTTTTTACCAAATTTGCGTACTATTTTTTGTAGATTTTAATTTTTTATGGAAAAACGGACTGTTGCATTTTTATAAAAAAATTACTGAATATCGAAAACGATGTTTTCTGTGAAATAAAATAAGTTTGAAGCCAATATTTGTAATTTTTGAAAAGCTATTTGAGTCGAAAGTAAATTCTTACAAGTTTTAGTATTATTTTTTTTGTTTTAGGTTTTTATTTTTTGTTAAAAAAACTGTCAATTCGATTTTCCTCAACATTTTTCAGAATGTTGAAAACAATATTTCTTATAAGATAAAATAAGTTTGAAGCCTTAATCTGAAGTTTTTGAAAAGATATTTGAGTCGAAATTCAATTTTTACCAACTTTGAGTAATGTTTTTTTTAGGTTTTTATTTTTTCTAAAAAAACTGTCGATTCGAATTTTCTAAACATTTTTCAGAATGTTGAAAACAATATTTTTTAAAAGATAAAATAAGTTTGAAGCCTTAATCTTAAGTTTTTGAAAAGATATTTGAGTCGAAATTCAATTTTTACCAGATTTGAGTAATGTTTTTTTTAGGTTTTTATTTTTTATAAAAAAAACTGTCAATTAGATTTTTCTCAAAATTTTATCAGATGTCAAAAACATTATTCTTCGTTGCACAAAATTGTTTTGGAGATGAAATCATATTTTAGTCGTAAAATTTTCGAGGTGACAAATTTTTTTTTCAGTTTCTTTGATTTATAAAAAAAAACCGTTAGGTAATTGGATTGTTTCCAAAAATATACTTCTTTTGTATCACGTTATAATATATAATATAAAATTTAATTCAAGTCTCTGGCGTCATTGGTTCATGAGATATTTAGGGTTAACCACCTTTTTTTTAAACTGATATGGTAAAAAAAACCACCCACGCAATTTTCTTGAGAGCCCTTTCTACATCTTTCTGCCTTATTATCTGTATAACAAAATTTATTTGAAGTCGATATCTCTTCTGGTTCTTGAGCTATGGACGACAGAAAAAAACGTCGCGAACGTACGGACCTATGGACATACGGACATACGGACATACGGACATACGGACATATGGACGTACGAACGTACGTACACACGCACGCACAGACATCTTTCTAAAAATCTTTTATTTCGACTCTAGGGACCTTGAAACGTCGAGAAATGTCAAAATTTTCAATTTGAAAAATCGGACATATTACAATAACTTCCTATGGGAAGTTAATAAAGATTCCAATTTTCATTAAATGCTCTTAAACATAACCGGAATATGAGGATTTTGGAAAACCTTACTATAAATGTTATAGATGTTAATCATAATATTTTATTCATTGATTATTTGGATCTTAGACCATATCTTGCAAAACTTTACGTTTAATAATTATGGCCATGATTATTTTAACCCTTATTAAAAATTGTTTCATTTCATTTATTCTTTAATACAAAAATGTTATTTTTAAGTTTGAATATATGGTCACTCTAGTTTAACACCTTCCGACAATAATTTGTAAACATAGCTACATATCAAAATTTTTGAAACAAAACAAAATAAAATATGTAGACAAAACAGAAGTTAATACTCGTACATACCTCTCATTCATCGCACCCACTCCAACAAAAATAAAAAAAATAATATTTCAAGTGATCTTCCTTATTTGAAAAAAGTGTTCCTTGTGGTACTTAGGTGCACTAAGACTTGACTAATGCTCTAGGCAAATGCCACTGTATCGATGTCGGTCTTATGGATGGATGATGGCGTTTTGATGCAAGAATGTTTACATCACAATCTTTCTGCAAGTATCTCAGATGTTTCTCATGTTGAAAGATAGACGATGAGTTTTTTTAGTTTAAAGAAAAAATTGATGTTCATATTAAAACGATAAACGATGTATCTAACAGTGCAACATCACACACATTACTTATTTTGGATCAATGTTTATAAACAATAATTTTTGTTGCCGTTGTGTTTTGTTGTTTATTAATAATTTGTCTACTTTTAGTTTATGAGAAGAGATATAGTGTTGTGTATAGTGATGGTTATGTTCATTATACTGAAATTAAAATGAATAGAGTTGTAACGTATTGAGTTATGGTTGAAGTTCAAAAAACGTATTTTTAAATGTTTTTTTTTTCTGTTGGGTTTACAAAGCAAAGGAAGTAAACAAATAATATGTAATGTGAAAAAAGACATAAATCATTATGAATAGTTGTGTTGGATGAAGGTTTTAATGATGACTGGAAAAATGAGCTGAAGTGTTATAGTTCAAAAACTTTATGCTTCTCTGTATATAACATTTGTATGTTTAATATTTTTATCTTTTAAGGCTCATAAGTAGTTCTTTTTTATAATATACTGGGAAGATTATACAAAGGTACATTTTGTAGCTTATGTTGTTCAAACTTCCTAGATAGATATTTTATTTAGCAAAACAGTTTTAAAAGAAAAATAACCGCACATTTTACAATTCAGTGATATGACTACATTTGTCTGAAACATTTAAATAATACTGTAAGGAATATACATACATATATAAGTTTAATATAATTCTATTTAGAGGAAAATGCATTAAAAAAGTTATTTTTAAGATTTTGTATTTGTTCGTAAGCATCATTTTGAGCAGTTCACACACACACAGGACAACCATTACAGTAAAATTGCTTGGAATATTACTTTAAATATTAAAATTTCGTTATCGTTAGTTAATACGAAGTTGCGATTTATGAAAAAATACAGTTATTTCATAGCAAGATTAATTTTGCTAAGTGTATATGTATCAAAATGTATCCCTAGATATTTAACAGATTTTTCCCAAATTCATATCATTTCCATTGAAGTTGACTACTGGTAAGGAAACGAGGCTTTCTTATCCGTGCAAAAAAAGATATCGTGAAACTTTTTCGTATTCAGTTTTATTTTTCACTTATTATAATTATTTTCTAATATATCAACAGCCATTTTTAAACTACTCTCTATATTAAGAGCCAAATTGCTGAATATATTGCTGTGTCATCTGCAAAAATCGCTGATTCACATTGTGGGATACTTGGAAAATCGGATGTATGTACATATAAATGTTTAATAACGGTGGAACAAGAACCGATCTTTGTGGAACACCATACATTGAAAGTTATTGTAGAAGATACACCACTATTCACATACACTTTGGAACATCTATTTGACAAGAAACTTTGACCTATTTTATACAAATACAATGGAAATTTCAATTTAATCATTTTAGAAATTATTCCGTTTCCCAATCGGAATCAAACGCCTTTTCTATAACTAACAAGATCATACCAGTTGACTTGCCTTGAGCACGTTTTTCTTTTACATGTTGGCAAATTCTTCCAACCTGATGGGAATTGCAATGATACCTTCTAAGTCCAAACTGATCATCTGGGAATATTTTTTCGTTGTTCACAACTTTTAAGATTTGTTGCTTAAAAACCTTCTCGAAGAAAGAAATTATGGCATGAGAACAATAAACAATAGACAGTTACAACCTCCAAAAACTTCAGAAATCAAACCAAACAAATTCAACTAATATTTAAATACGATGCTCAATAAAAAGAAGGAATTTAAAATCATATTCAATTTTAAGACAAACTGAACAATACTGACACGGGTAATCTGTTAAAGTCCGTCAGCCCGAGATTTTTTGTATCCCAGCGTTCATTGTATTTGGAGATAAGCCCTTAAGCGGGGGAAACTTTTTACTTGCGACAAATATTAACTATATGGCAAGTATTTCAATAAATAAAATAACAAAATAAATTAGGTGGCGCAACAGTCCGTTGAGAACTAGGGCCTAGTGACTTACAACTCTCAACCATTCCTGTGTGCGAGTAATGTTGTCAGGAATAGAGGGGACCTACACTTTTAAGCCCAATCCGAACGGCTAATTTGAGAAAGCACTTTTCATGACAAGAATTACTCTTGGAGAATTTGTCAATGTCTCGCAAGAGGCAGTACCCGTGAAAAAAAACTTTAGATAACACAGACAGGGATCGAACGCAAGACCTCTGGCATGACAGTCCAACGCACTTACCACCACGCCACGGGTACTACATATATATATATATATATGGCAAGTATTTCATCCGTAAACAAATTTTGAACTCGACATTTTAGTCAAACGTGAGAAGTCGAAAAAAGTTGGTACCCCGATTCCGTCCGACAGGAAATATTTTTAAACAGGCTCATTTCATACATAAGCAAGTTCGTACGACCCAGTCGTGCAATTTATTTTAAAAGGTTTCCATTTTTCTTTTCATTTTTATTTTACAAGGATTTATAATAAGAAGTCTCATGTTAACATTTATAGCTATCATTGAAATCTATCCGGAAAAACTTTTGAATCGATATTTGACGATGTTTCCCTCCGATTAGAAATGAAAATTATATACCGATCGATCGGAAATCACACAAAGAATTTTTTTTTTGAGAAAAAAAGTTTAGTTGCACATTTATTTTTCTCTAAAAATGTATTTTTCTATTTTCCAGACGGAAATTCATTTTCCTGAACAGCTGATACTTTTATGTTCAAAACTGAAACGAATCGTTCCACTGATTTGTGTTCCAAATTCACACAATTCCAATGACCGATTTCTGTCAGTAAAAATTTGTCGGTGGATTTCAATCAGGAATTTTTTTTCAATGACAGAAATTTCTAATGATAGCTATGAACGACCTGCCAAAAAAATTCCAATGTTTGTTTTCAATGATGAAAACCAATGATAGCTATAACTGGCGCCTTAAAAGGATGCATGCGACCCACACTGCTAGCTTGCTTTTTGTACCCGTTTGCCGATATTTCTAAAAGTTTTACAAAACTTGTGCAACATTTTGCATAAGTCAAACAAAGTTTCTTTTTATTTTCATAATAATTGAGGTCTTTAAATGTTTTCGTTTTTGTAAAAAAGTTTTCACTTATGTTTTTCTAGAAAATAAGTAAAAGTTACCAACAATATTTTGGATATGATCAAATAAGTTAAGTTTTAATATCTGAGACCATGAAGTTGAGACCCAATTTTTTTCTACAATTTAGTGGAATTTTTAAAAGTATTTATTTCTAATAAGAAAATGACAAATGAATTTTCAAAAAAATGTAACGTAAAGTTAAAAATAATAATTTGTAAATTTCGTGTAGTATTTTTTTTAAGATTTTTATTTCTTATAAAAAAAACTAGCTGACAAGACACACGTTGTTTTGTCATATAAATAATTTCTAGAGAATATTTTGCTAGAAATAAATAACTTATTGTAAGTGTGTAAGGATGTGTTATATCGTAGGGGCATGACCCCCCCCCCCCCGGGAAATAATTTGTTTGCTTTTTCGTAGGAA
This sequence comes from Eupeodes latifasciatus, assembly GCA_920104205.1. NCBI lineage: Eukaryota > Metazoa > Arthropoda > Insecta > Diptera > Syrphidae > Eupeodes > Eupeodes latifasciatus. Next base: position 119,284,662 of record OV049925.1, on the reverse strand, counting down.
TTCCCTTCAATTAAAAACTAATCGTATTGCGTTAATGGATATGACCCCCATTATATTTTGAATTATTTATTTTTTGTATATGAAAACAACATTTGTATTTTACTTCCTTAAACTTTGTTGCTAAAAGTACTAATTTTGACTGAAGATTGGACTAAGAACATAATATGAATCGGATATTCAGCCCTATTCCAAAAACACAGCACAAATTCATCAACGATCCAGGGGGGGGGGTCACATGAGCCAAAAAACTTATACAGTTAAGTTGTATAAGTGAAGATTTCATTAAAAGATTTATTAGTAATTTAACCACATTCACCAAAAAGTGGTTTGCTGTCAAAAACAACTAAAACTTTTGTTTTTACTCAATTTAGAATTTGAAAAAAACTTTAGTCTTGCTTTAAATTATTTTCATAAAAATTGTTTCTAAGAAAAAGAGCAAATATTCAGGTTCTTAAAAAGAAACCTTGAATGAGAGATCATCAATTTTATATTAAGTTGCCTTTAAATTCCTTAAACTAGCCTTCAATTTTATTATTACATTTTTTTGACACACATAAATAGTGATTATTGAAGTGATTTTTACTTGCGACAATTAGGAACTATATAGCAAGTTTTGCATTAGTAAACAATTTGAAATTAGAGCTTTTAATCAAATATAATATTACGACGGTAGAGAAGTCGAAAAAAGTGGGTACCCCGATTCCTACCGTCTATCTGTCTTTCCTGGCCCCTACAGTCCAAAAAATTGTATTGATTGATATTAAGATTTTCAGCCGATTAGTATAAGTCGTTTTTTTTCATTTTATTAATACGAAAAATAACAGCAGTCCCAACACAAATTCTTTGGTTCAAACATGTGATTTTTCTAAAACTTTCTCTAAATTGTGTGTTCTTAATTTGGCTTCTTTCTACAAGAAAAACATATTTTCGTATTGCTCCAGAAGGGTACCCCTCAAACCACCTTTATATTGTTTTTAAGTATTCTCAAGAACTAATGGACCGATTTCAAAATTCTTCTCTTTCTGTGCAAGCTCTTGTCAATGATCAAATGATCAAATTGATGATGATTTTTTTATGATCGAAAAAAAATAAGTAAATCTAGATTTTTTGACAAATTAAATAGCATTTAAATTTTGACAAATAAAATGGCATTTAAATTTTTGAGAAAAACTTATTTTGCAGGTACATTTTTAAATCTTAAAATATAGGAAATATTTTTAAACAGACTTTTTGGAAGAAATTAGCAAGTTCTAGCGACCCAGTCGTGCATTTTATTTCTTTCAAAATTGGTTTTCTGTTGAATACAAAAGATCTTAAAAGATCTTAAAAAATTAAATAAATCTACTTTTGAAGTATATTTGCTTTGGATGCTCTAGAACTGAGATTTAAACACGAATTTCAATGATACAAATGTCCCGAAAAAATCAAGTGACACTTTTGTTAAACTAATGGGTAAGTGAAAAACATAATAAACGTTTCATACCTATTGATATAAAAGCTTTGAAACGTGTAATTTGTGAGTGCTACTCGTACAAAAACTTTTCTTCCCAACTTATTTGTTTACCTACCTTACTTTGTTTTCATTTAATTTTTTAGAGAAATTATGTAGGTACTTAAATGCAACTATTTCCTTAAATTGAAGACCAAACCTTTTTATCTCTACAATTTTTATGTTTTGTTGACGCCTTTAAGATCAAAATACGAGTAAGCAGATTGATAACGATAGTAATAAGAGACTCCCGAAAATTGAGTTCGAAAAAACTACAACGAAAAAGCCCGACAATTCTACATTTCAGATCCTCTCTCACTTTCTGGATTTTTTAATTTTTGCAGCGTTCTTCACAATAATAGAAATGAAAACAAGAAAAGTGTATTTTGTTTTTGGAAAAAAGCAACATTTCAAAACAATTTCTTACATTTCTGCGTGAAATGCACCAAAAACCCTCTAAGCTATTGTGTTTTAGCTCTTAAATATGGCATATTTAGAAAACTGTTGGAATCTTGTAATGCTTTCAAATATAGGAAGTCATCCAAATTAAATAGTTAGACCATACCTTGCTGGACAACAGTGTTCTAAAATAAGTTAATAACTAAAGTTGTCATTTTAGATTTGATTAAATTTTGTTAGCCTCCTTTACAAAACATTAAAGAACATTTTTAAACGGTGAGTAAAAACTCATCTAAGTGTGTGACCCCCCCCTGATGAAAAGTCTGGATCCGCCCTTGGTTGGAAGCCATAATATCAAATGTTTGAAAAGATATTTGAGTCAAAAATCAATTTTTACGAACTTTTAGTAACGTTATTTTAGGATTTTATTTTTTATAAAAAAACCTGTCGATACGATTTTTCTCAAAATTTTACTAGATGTAAAAAACGTTATTCTTTGTTGCACAAAAATTATTTGGGAGATAAAATCATTTTTCGTTCGTCGATATCTCTACTGGTTCTTGAGCTATGGACGACGAAAAAAAACTTCGCGAACGTACGTACTCACGCACGCACAGACATCTCTCTAAAAATCTTTTATTTCGATTCTTGGGAGCTTGAAACGTCAAGAAAAGTCAAAATTTTTAATTCGACAATACAATAACATCCTATGGGAAGTTAATATATTTGAAATCAATATACGAGTATCTGCCGGTTTCTGTTTTGCTGTTAAAAAAAGTATCCCCATGGTACGTACATCACACACACACAGACCTGTTTCTAAAGATTTGATTTAGGGCGTTGAAACGTCGAGAAATGTCAAAGTTTTAAATTCGAAATATCCGATCTATTAAAATAACTTCTTATTTGAAGCTTATAAAACGAGTATTTATTTTTTGAAATCAGTGGATGTTAATTTCTTTCTTAATTACATTAGCACAATGACCACGATTGATTAAAGTTCTTCACAAGGACCAATTGTGGTTTTAAAGTAAGCGACCTGTAATTTTTGATTTGTTGTAAACTCACCTTTCCAGATTATATACCTACAATGCAAATGTCAACTTTTCCAGATGCAATCCCATAACCTCCTTACGGACGCAACGCTTCGATAGCAAAAATTTGTTATTTCTTGAACCCTGGTGAAGCTTGTGGATTTTTTTGGATATTCTTCCGTATGTCACGAAATGCACATAACAATTTTCCTATACTCAAAGTCTTTCAAAATAAAATGTTTATCATGAACGAAAACTAACGAGGAGGAAGACGGAAAAATATCCTTTTGACCCAAACCTCAAATCACATTGTATACTCTCGAAGAAGTAAAGGAATAACAATGTCGTTTTGTTCCAGTTGCACATCACATATGTCCTGCCCACCGCATCATACTCGTACATATCAAAATCGAAAGGAAGCGTAATATTCACAATTCTCTTGGGTGAAATCCTATCAAGTTGTACTCGTATGGCATAAAGCAGGACAAATAAAATGGAAATATCATCATAAAAATATCACACAAACGAAAAATCCGCAACTTCAACTCCAATATAAATAAGAACTGGACAATTTTATTTGTGAAAAATCCTAGAAACCAATAAAATCAGGGAATGAATTTTCTTTTATTCGTTCGAGTTCGGGTTTGACTTGAAGTATAGGTAAGCTGATGGTAAACCATGGATGGATATAGGGTATGGGTATATTGTCTTGATAGATATTCATAAAGCACACTCTTTTTTATTAGTCCGACGACGATACTATGTTGTTTTGTCTTGAGGTTTGATACTTTTATTATTCGTATTTCTTCTTCTTTTTAGTTTGCTTTTTATGATAATGGTTTTGGCACTTCGTTTTGATTATGAGAAGAAAGAGAGGGTGAGGGGGTGTGATTCTGATTTTATTTTTATTTTTATTTATATTTTTATTTGAAAGGGTGTGTGGATTGGATTGCGGGCCAGAGTGTCTGTCTCGACTCGAGTGTTGAACGTTTTTTTTTTCTTACATTTTTCTGTTTGTCATGTTCGATGACCAAAGTCAAAGCTAAAAGATATTCCAACTTCTCACTTGTAGGTACTTATAATCAAAATTACATGCATGGAATAGATTGTACGTAGACATCTTTCGCTACGATCTTGTCTGCAGTGCCTGGTCATTGTAGCAACTATTTGTTATATGGCTTAATTTATGAATATCCTTGAGTGAGTGCAGGGCATTTACGTGGAATGATAAATTGCGTTCAGTCAGAAAGTCGAAGTACGAGTGTATCTATAGACTTTACGAACGAAAAAAAGGTGCTGCTTAGAATTTATTTAAGTTGGTAGACTTGTAGTTGCGGCTATGTTTACCTATGTAGTATGGATTATTCTTTCATTCTTCGATAAAAATAGAGCCTACTGAATGAAACTCTTAATTATTTCAGTCTTTCCCATATTTCTGTAAAAATGCATTGAATATATCAGACAAAAATTCTTCTGTCAAGTTGGTTAAAGACTTGAAGGAGTGTTTGGAGGTTTACACTTATGATTAATATTATGGCCTTGACTCTAAGGATGTCAAATGTCAAATATATCTGTGGGATGATAAACACTGAAGTCAGATTACGGTTTGTAACTGGAGGTTATGACCATAAAGTGACACAAAATGCTAAAGGCACACAACAAGAAATGCTATATTAATGTTAATAATCAGTTAAAATGCATGTGAAGCAATTTTAAACTATTACTGCTTTAAAGAGTGTAACAACGGAATAGTGTAAGAGTGTTACAGGTTTAAAATGTAACAGTATTGAGGTTTTTTCGCTACAAGTAGATTTTTAAGAATTTATGAAAAAAACAAAGCATATGTGATCTTAAGTGTTCTAAAATGGAAATTAAGAAATTTTGAGACAGTAATCACGTTTGACACTAAAAATTAACAGTTGTCACAATAGAAGCATTAAGTTTTTTCCAACAAATTCCAAGAAATTTCATAATTTTGTAGTGTTAAAGACATTTAATCAAATGTTACACTATTAAATAATTGAATTTAAGTCCCAATCCTCTTAACTCTACTAAATTTTCAGAGTTCTATTATGATTTTTCATACATTCTCCTTCTTTAAATAAAGTTTAATTGATTATTTCACTTTTTAGACAGCCTAACATGGTCACACCGTTGTTGGTATATTATTTCGAGCATTATAAAATACTAATTAGGGAAAGTATTAAACACAAATAGGATTCGATCAAATTAAAATGTATCATGGTAGAAAATGTGCTTTAAGATAAACAATCCTTCGTGTGGTTCTTCTATGGGTTTATGCATCGAAGTGAAGCCTAAAAGCAGCTTTTAAGAAAATAATAGGTGAAAATAATGATATAAGAATAGTCCTGTATGTTGATATCATGTCTATCAATATACAAAACAAATGTTACTGGCAGTCAAGTGAAAAAATGCATTTTTTTTTCTTCTTCTAGAAATACTTCGATATGTGCTTTATGTAATACCACTTGATCCCATCTCATATTTCCATTTGAAAAGCATAAGCTATTGCTGCATTGTGTGATATTAATTTCTATACTACTTTTTGCACAACCTATCAACACCTCATAGAGCCATGGCAATTTATGACGGATTTCTGAATTTCATTTTGCTGTACAAAATTCCCAGATTACACATCACGATAATACAACCTTTCTTGTGAAAAAGTGAAATTTTTTTTCGTTCTAGGCTTATATAGTTGGAATAAGGAATATTAGACATTGGTTGTTGCCGTAGTCATAGTCACTGTTGTCGTCGTCTACGTCTGTCTGGCACTTGAAGGGATTCTACATATCTATCGCGTGATGGCGGTCTATGAGCCATATCTATCCAGGATGCCACCAGGAGAACCGTCGCGGTCGGTCGGTCGATTCCCGACTTAGGTATACCATCATCATATGGCTCTAGACTATGGTAGTCGTAGTTGTCTGATGTGACAATAAAACAAAAGCCTAAATAATATGCATAAATCCGCTGTCATCGAATGAAGTTGTTTACGCTGACCACCATATTACATATAAACTTCTATGCCTTATGCGGACCCGTTTCATATCCATTTTCCATATAAAATGTAGCTGCTATGATATTCGAGTATATTTCTATATTAAAACTTGTATGGCTAATAAGTATGCAGACATTATGCAGTGTTAATTATCGAATACGATCCGAATGCGACTGCTAAATGCGAGATTACACGTGTGTTGCTGACTTAATAGAAGAAGACACCTTAACGTGTAGACGAAGACGGGCCACCCGGCGTGCGAGTCATACCTATAGAGCTGCGAAGAGAGCGTACACAACGTATCTGACGGAGTCTATCTATCTATCATCACACATGTTGCGCATTGTAATCAGAATCATATAAATTCGAATTCACATGAATTATACTATTAATAATCCAAATCCAACTTTATTTTATGCAAATTAATATTCGATATCTGATATCTACTTGTATATATTTATACGGGTACGGGTTTGTGTTTATTTCAACGCTTTATGATGCACGGTTATAGTCATGGTTTTCTTGACTTTGACAATACTACACGACAAAAGCAACATATTGGGTGCGGTCATCAGATGAACTAAATTCGTGCGATAAACATTCCTAATATGTGTTTCAATTTAATTCAGTTCATAGCTTTAAAAATTCTTAATTTACCGATTTCCCCATCGCAAAATGAAAGAATTATTGGCTAAGATATGAGTATACACTTAACATAGTTTCAAACAAACGGAGGTAATAATTTGAATTGTAATTGTAACAAAATATGATGCATATTATATGGTTCAATAAATATTCTATACCATTTGCCAATATAGCAGCCGGCACCCCCTTTTTTCTTATTTGTCAGTTAACCCAGGGAAGAATCGATTCTAAGATGGCCTAAGACTCATTGGAGCTATATGAGACTTCTAGTTTTGTCAATGCAAACGGCAAAAGACAGAAGCACACAATACCATTTTTACTACCCTTACGTATATAAAATTGATAGGACAATTTGCTTAAACTTACACGAGACTATGAGATATTAGAAAAGTAAGTTTGATGCTTAAAGATAGGAAACAGTTTCTTGTTTAACTAAATTAAAGAGCCCAGAGGTGATTTATTTCTGTCTAACTCTAAAACCTATTTTACTTTTTGGTAACTCCCATAAATATCTTGCAAAATCCCTTAAACGTCGTCGTTAATTCTTCGATAATGTGGACATAATTAGAAAGCATCGTCTTTGTTTTTGAAACATCTGTAAACACTTTATTTGACATTGTTTTATAACATTTATGAAAGCAGATTAAAAAACTCCTTTGATGTTTATCAAAAATTCATTCATTATCCAATTCATTGCTGAATTAAAATTATTACTTTATTTTTAAGCTTTATATCGCAATCACTGAATCAAAAAAAAAAACAAGTTGTGTGATTATGGGATTGCTATACGTGTGTCAGAAACTTTGAAGTTTTCAATACCGAATCGAATGGAACCAAAATAAAAAATATGCGAGTCTTCTAACGGCTAAGAACAAATAATCTTTTTTGCTGGAGGAAAGATGTATGTATATATACATAAATACGAACAAATCACAATATTGATAATTTCAATGCGTCTATCAAATATTTTATGAGGGTTGGATTTTCGTTTTACTTTTATGCCTCACTTTACCTGTATCAGCGTTAAGCTTTCATTTGAAAATTAACACTGAAAAAGTTAGGAGCACTTCAAACCAAATAAAATAATTTGTGTTAAGAATCTTTTGAATGTTTATAAAGTTTTTCCTAAAAGAGTACAGGTTAGGTTAGGTTAGGTTAAAGTGGCTGCGGATACAGAATCCACACACTTAGGCCAATAGTCCAGTCAAGGAATGAGGTGTAGAGTGCGTGAGCAGGTAACTAAGCGATTCCTTCAGAAACTTGTTTAGGGGGCTTAGGTTGTTAACATACCAAAAGTCCTGACTCCTAGGTGATGAGCGGGGGGGTGGAGGGGGGGGGTAAAAGTACGAATTTTGGGTTTATCGCTTATATCTCGAAAACGGTGCATCGGAGAGAAATATTTTTAGAGAATAAAATGGAGTTCTCAAAATTATCTAAAACTTTTATATTATATGTTTTTTTCTAATTCCTAACCGTTTTCGAGCTATACCCTCGGAAAAAGTTGAAATTTACAAAAAAAATCAATTTACGTCAAAATATTCATAAACATTGCATCATATTGTCTAAACCTATTCATAAACGAAAAGTATGAATAGGAAAGAAGTTGTAGATTTTTAAATTCCCCTTTAGAATATATATACATATGCTGATTAATGTCCAACCCGCCTAAAGTTACAGCTATTTTAAAACTTGTATAGCATTTTGCAATTTTCAGAAAACTAGTTTGTATATCATATTCTTAACCCACAACCTTTGTTCGTGTATTTTCATGAGATATGCACTTCGCTTAAAGAGTTTTCTGGAGTCACATTCACTTCAAGTGAACAACACAAGGACATTGGACATGCTCGCAAGATGCAGAAGACATTGTCAAACTCAATCAGTGGTTTGATTCTCATCCTCCCTTCCCAGAAACCTCTCAAATCATGTCAATTTCGAGTGGAGTTGTCGGAGATGCCACGATAACATGCTTTGATGCTGTTCGAGTAGGTAAAAGGGCTATGAATTCAGTAGTTGACTTGACATTTGCAGACGTAAAGTTATCGCGCAAGGATCGGGCTTTGCCAATATCTTCTGTCAGCTCATCGATAAAAGTTCACGATAGGTAGTAGTTGACCCAACATTGCTCTTTCAGCGGATATGTATAAGCAAACGATCAGATGAGGATTTGATGACATATTTTGAGTATGAGTTGGCCCCATTTCAAAAATCTTACTTATCGAGGGCAAGAGTGATATAGGCCTATAGTTACCCAGATCATTAGTTGCTCCTTTCTTGAAAAGTGGCAAGATATTGGCATATTTAAGAGCAACCGGAAATACTCCAGAAAAAATGCTTTTGCTAAAGATATGTGCCAAAACATCAATTATTAAACATGCTACATTTTTCAAACAAACATTTGAAATACCATCATAACCAGAAGAGTTTGAAGTTTTTAAAGTGCCAATTAACTTCATAATCTCTAAACTAGTTATAGGCTCAAACACAAAACTTTGGCTTTGAGAAGGTTCATTACTGAATGGACTACAAAGTGTACAAGATGGGTGACTAGAACTAGCTTGTAGATTAAGTGAAATCGTTGAAAAGTATTCATTGAATGCATTAGCAATTGCAATTTTATCTGAGACCACACGACCATTAACATTGACAACAGATGGTTGTTTTTTTGCACTGAGATTTATTAAGTATACTATTCACTATTTTCCATTCATTTCTAATATTTCCTTCAGCTAGATTGAATTTGTTTTTAACGACAAATAGGAATTTCCTTCTTTAATTCAAAAAAAATTTTCAAAATCTACCAGCACCAGAGGTTCTTCTGAAAACTATATTTTGCCGCTCCACCAAGGATTGTGTAATTGGAAAATGTGGCAGCCGAAAAGCGATGCTCACCTGTTCTGCAGCGTGCCTCCACTGTCAAGGGAAGTTCCTGAACAGTGTGCCTGTTGACGATGGGGACGATGAAGACGATGTAGAGCCCATTCAGCAAGACCCACCCATTACTAAGGAAGAAGATGCCATGGAAGAACAATCATTGCCTGAGCCCTTAAGTTCAAAGAGGATGAAAATTTGATTACTTTTAAAGTTGAGAGTAAAACATTAGGAATATATTGAGAACAATGGGGCTTACAATTATTATTATTGTATTGGTGTAACGAAACTATCGGTAGAATAAAGTGTGAAATTTGTCATCATCATTATTTTTCTACTTTATTTAATAACTTGCTTATAAGTGACCATATATGTTATTAGATGAACGAACAAAGGTTGGGGGTTAAGAATATGATATACTCGTACAAACTTATTTTCTGAAAATTGCAAAATGCTATACGAGTTTTAAAATAGCTGTAACTTTAGGCAGGTTGGACATTAATCAGCATATGTATATATATTCTAAAAGGGAATTTAAAAATCTACAACTTCTTTCCTATTCATACTTTTCGTTTATGAATAGGTTTAGACAATATGATGCAATGTTTATGAATATTTTGACGTAAATTGATTTTTTTTTTGTAAATTTCAACTTTTTCCGAGGGTATAGCTCGAAAACGGTTAGGAATTAGAAAAAAACATATAATATAAAAGTTTTAGATAATTTTGAGAACTCCATTTTATTCTCTAAAAATATTTCTCTCCGATGCACCGTTTTCGAGATAAAATCGAAAAACCCAAAATTCGTACCTTTACCCCCCCTCCACCCCCCCGCTCATCACCTAGGAGTCAGGACTTTTGGTATGTTAACAACCTAAGCCCCCTAAACAAGTTTCTGAAGGAATCGCTTAGTTACCTGCTCACGCACTCTACACCTCATTTTGGGTCATTTATTGACTGGACTACAAAAGAAAATGCCCATTGTGATACCACATGAATCTAGAGAATTACTTCCCACTAGTCGAACCATTTTGAGCTTTTTATAAAGCGAAAGAGATATTTGATATCCTTTTTAGCTAGTTCACTGGGATTATCAAAAGAGTAGTCTCCCAGATGAAGTTTGCGTCTTAGTGCAAGAGCAGGGCAAGTGCAGAGAAGGTTGGACATTGTTTCCTCTTCTTCCTCGTCCATACAGCTCCTGCAGAAGTCATTTGAGGCTACACCAAGTCGTATTGCGTGTCTGCCTATAACACAGTGTCCCGTAAGGACACCTATTAGGGAGCTAATATGAAGTCTGCTTAGAGATAACAAGTCTTTAGAGCGCTTTAGGTCCAGTGAGGGCCATATGAATTTTGTGGCTGCGCAAGTTGGTTTGCCATCGCAAAAGCTGTTTCTTTTAGCAGAAGTTTACAAGCAGCTAAGCTATCGGTATACATATCTCCTCCCTTTCAGGTGAAATAGGTATGACGGTTCCATTTTTAGCAAGTTCATCGGCTCTACAATTTCCTGTGATGTGATGTCTCTGTGGCCCGGCACCCAACAGAGGTGAATGTTAAATTGCTGCGCCATCTCCATAAGAGACGATCGACAATCGAGGGCCGTTTGAGATTTAGTTGAGACACCGTCAAGAGATTTAATAGCAGCCTGACTGTCGGAGAAGATGCGGATATCAGAAGTTGATATCACGTTTTCTCTTAGCCAGGAGAGAACCTCTTTGATCGCTAAAATGTCCGCTTGGAAGACGCTACAATGATTAGAGAAGGTAATGAGATGCTTAGATTAAGCTTTTCTGAGTACACACCACTACCAACTCCCTCATTTGTCTTTGTCTGTATAAAAATGGATGCTTTTGTCATCCAAGAGTTTTTTGTCTTCCCATTCATCTCTGGATAGAATGGATACCAGGAAGTTTTTTCCAAATTGGGGTTTAGGAATAGTGTAGTCTATGTACTTTGGTATAGAACCGAAGAGGTTCAAAATGATGGAGTGCCCCACATTGTTGTTGGTCCATTGAGATGAGGCGTTGCGTCTTATAGCTGTATACTCACTGCCACTTGTTTGCTAAAGGTGTCAAGGTGTGTCAGATGGAGGAGAGTGTCTAACGCTGCTGAGGGTGTGGTTCTCAATGTCCCGCTTATGCAGAGATATGCAGTGCGTTGGACTCTGATGAGTTTGTCGTAGTATGTGACATACTGCAACCCCGTACATAAGTGTTGGTCGGATGACCGATGTGTATAGCCAATAGGTTATGCGAGGTTGAAAACCCCATTTGCTTCCTATGGCTTTCTTGCAAAGGAAAATAGCTACTGTAGCTTTTTTAACTCTTTCCTGAATATTAGGTTTCCAACTTAATTTTTTGTCCAATATCAGACCAAGATATTTGGCTTCAATGGTAAAAATTAGTGGTACACCTTTTATTGAAGGAGGTACAATTACCGGGATCTTGTATATCCGTGTAAAAAGGACGAGGTCTGTTTTTTGAGGATTAATACTAAGTCCGCAGTGATCAGCCCATCTCGTGAGCATATTGAGTGCGTTTTGGAGGAGGTCTCTCAGTGTATTAGGATGTTTTCCTATGACAGCGTTAGCAACATCATCGGCATACGCAACCACTTTGTAGCCTTCCCTCTCAAGGGATATTAGTAGCTCGTTGACCACTGTGTTCCACAGGAGAGGGGACAGAACACCACCTTGCGGAGTGCCTCTACTGACAGACCTTTTCGTACAAAAATCCCCCCTCTTAGAGTTGATGATCCTGCTTTTTAGCATTAGATTAATCAATTCACAGAGTGAATATTCGACGTTTAGGGTCGTCATAGTAGAAGTGATAGCGGATGTGTCAACGTTGTTGAACGCGCCCTCAACATCCAGAAAGACCACCATAGTACGAGTATTCCTTTTGTTCTAGGGAGTATTCGATAGTTCTTACCAAAGTATGCAAGGCCGTTTCTACCGATTTCCCTTTGCAGTAAGCATGCTGAGACATCGATAGTCTCTTATCAATGCTGTTACGTACATGGATATCAATCAAACGTTCCAGAGTTTTGAGAATGAATGATGATAGGCTAATAGGTCTTAGTTCTTTAGGGTTGACATGCGAACATTTGCCCGCCTTGGGAATGAAAACCACCTTTACTTCTCTCCATCGCTGATGTATATAGACCAGATCTAGACAACTTTTAAAGAGTACAAGAGTACAAAAATTTGACACCTGACAGCCTAAGGTAAGTGCAAATCGAGGATGCCAAGAGGGAGCCACTTTTGTAGCATACTTCAAACATTTTTTAATCACGAATTTAGGTTTGTCAACTCTAAAAGATACGATAAATTCAATTTTTTCTTTAAATGTGACAACTTCAATGTATATATGTCAATTTTTCATAAACATTTTAAATTTGTTGACACCCCTAACCATTACTTACTTAAGGTGGCCCTACAGTCCTGTGTATTAACTAGGACCCCATCCAACAAACTTCTCCATCTAGCTCGGTCCCTAGCTAGATGTCTCCCGTTGTGCACTCCAAGTTAGGTGGGGGGTCAAACTGACTTCCATGTAGATATAGGGAAACTATATGTTTGTCTATAATCTGGAAGGAAGAAGCGCTTACTTGCACCTCCACGTTGGTGGCCCCTGGGCACAAGTTACAGAAATCAGTGCAGCTCGATGATGAAATGATACTGTTGCAATTCATAGTTATTGAAAAAGGCACAGCTTAGAACTGCACTGAGAAAATTCTTAACTTGTGAGCGAACGCAAGAAGCTATGGTTGGTTTCCTTCCAAGATTAAAAATCTTGCGAAAGATGGTTAACAAAGCACCGTCGTCCTGCCTCTGGGTTCGAGGCTGACTTACTGATATAAATTATAAAAAATCCATAGAAATCAGTAAATATACAAATCGAATGACTATAAGTCGTCGGTATTTCAAATAAGATTAAAATGAGTCTGAAGTGGAAGTAAACATCATTTTCTAAAAAAAATGATGTAAATTGTAGATAAAGCTCGGTGGATTGAGTCCCACATAAAGCCACTGTAAATGTGGTAACACGGGGTATGTTGCAGCCCCCTGGTTAATTTCAGGAACATATATGGGATGGCCTCCTTGTGAGAGCATCGTGGTGGCTGTGGTTTATCCTATATGCATAGGGTATTGGTTTTTCATTGTTTACCCAGAAAAATCAATACTTAGATGGGCAAAGCCAAGACCAAAGCTTAACAAATATGTGGTAGCTTAGAAAGGGGAACTCACTCGAAACATTTCGCCAAATAAGAGAGGGTAAATCTTTGCGTAAATCCTTTTGGTAATTTTCAAAAACTAAGCGTAAAACAATGTCTAAGGACAGCAAGTATAAGAACTTGCCACCAAATTAAGGCTCACTGCCAGGTGTTTATGTTGTAAGTAATTATCTTAAACTCCAAGTTGGGTGAGGTCATTTTCCAGTTGTGCGCGTCACTCACATCTTTCTGGCAAAGCCTACGTTGATTTGCTATACAGCCCGTACAGCAGTTGTTCCATATTCATGTAGATCAGGGGACAACTTTTTTTTCGAAACGACCCGAGGTGCTTTCATCTACTGTTGTCATAGTCCATGCTTCTGTACCGTATAGCAGGACGGGGATGATAAGATTCTTATTTAACGACACTTTAATTGCTCGAGAGAGGCTTTTCATCGTTTCATCTAAGCGCTGGTATTGTTTTCTGCGTTAATAGCGGATTCTAAGCAGACAAAGGCCTTAAACTTCCTCAAAGTTACCAAGACGTGGATGTTGTAGGTCCTTTTTTGATGACAGCATGTACTTTGTTTTTCCCTCATTAACCCCTAAACCCAATCGACAACAAGCTGAGTTCTTCCAATTATGTCAATGTCACCAGCATATCCCAATAATTGGACAAACTTTTTAAAGACAGTGCCTCTAATGTTGACGTTTAATAAAATTAACCCATTCAATATTTAATAAAATTAAAAATGGTAATGGAAAATTGACACAATAAATGTCACCAAAAACCGAAAGATAGCACCACATTATTTATATCAATGAATTATAAGGTCTGATCAGAAACTAAAGTGTTTTTCTTATACTTTTATACATTTAATATTATAAATGCGAAAGTAACTCTGTCTGTCTGTCTGTTACTCAATCACGCCTAAACTACTGAACCAATTTGCATGAAATTTGGTATGGAGATATTTGGATACCCGAGAAAGGACATAGACTACTTTTTACTCGGGAAAATGACGCATTCCCATGGGAAAATTCAGGTGAGCCGATCGCTTTTACGCCTAAACTACTGAACAGATTTAAATGAAATTTGGTAAGGAGATAGTTTGAGACTTAAGAAAGAGCATGAGTTACTTTTGACCTCGGGAAAATTACTTTCCGGGGAATCTGATCGCTTTCACTCCTATAAATTACCAAAGATTTGAATAATATTTGGATAAAATTAGTATTACGGGAAAACAACGCATTCCCAACCCTTATGAAATAAGTTGTCGAACATCTTAAACTTATCATACACGTATATTAACGCGGGCTTTGCGCGCCACGTGCCTCAAGCCCTAAACGTTAGACGCAAACTGTGGCTCCCACCAAGTTCCACAAATAATAATTTTAAACCTAAACTTTGCTATGCTCAACCTTTCATCGCCAAACACGAGCTAGGTACAACAAATAATTCATTGGTTCTGTCTTCTACTTCTGATAATTCTGTTTCAGCTAAATTTAATAATTTAATAATTGTTTCTTAACGATTTACTCTGTTCGTCACGTAAAATAACCTATGACAATCACACTTAGTATGGCCTCATCCCATCTCGGCACAATTCAAACATACGTACAAAAAAAGTACAGCTCAGGTTTTTTCATACTACTATCCAAAAAAAAAAACAATCTAATAAAGTCGAAGTCGCAGGTAAAAGCTAGTACGAAATATATCTATTTTATTTTATTTGTCAGGCAGACGGCATGATTGCCACGCCCTTATTCTTAAGTTAATTTTTATAACGTTTATTGAAAAAATAATAAAGAATTTAATAATAATAATAATAATAATAATAATATATCTATTTTACCACAACTAAAAATACCATAGAAAAATTGTAAATGCCAAAAAGTACGTATACGCCATAGTGGACGGTTTGTTTTAAACATCCTCAAATATACACTTAAGCTCGTCTGTTTATCTTTTAGACCATGCTAGCTCAAGAATCAATATCATTGATGTCGGATACGAGCTTAGAGCATCGAAATTCTCATAGAAATCATAAATCAGATGCAGATGCTTTTTTTATTTTTCTGCATATTTTCCAAATAATTTTTGAAACATAAAATTTGGCTTCTTTAAAAAAACCCGATTTTTGAGGCTTACAGTTAAAATATAAATTTTTTTCACCTTTCATAACAAAATTCAAGAAATAGTAAGCTCATTATGATGGTTCTGAGATGTAGGAATTTGAATGGTTAGTTGATAATTGATTATTCAATTTTATTTTACTTTGTTGCTTTTCTGTTTCTCTCGCCTAAAAAATCGTAAATATATGCGTACTTTAAAAATTAATTAATCAAAAATTTACATAATGCCTTTGAACTTAAATTTAACCGCCCTTTCTAAATTTCCAACAATTGTAGGTTACCCCCTAAATGCGCCCCCTTTAAGCACGTACCTACCTAAATAATGTTAAATGACAACAAAAAAGTGGCTACTGGCCAGAAGATAAAATATTTCATAGATAAAATTTCATTGACATGACTTTCGCATGGTCCCATCATCATGGATTCGATATACACGAGTAGGTACGAGTACGATAGTGTATAGTTAATACAAAAGACATCCATCGATTCGCACGTCAAATAAACTATGTTATTTTTGACAGCGCGACCTAATAATAGAGGGCTTGGAGTATTTATAGCTTCTTTGCATATGCTGTTGCTGTACCTCTGATGGCTGATGATGATGATCGGATCACGGTATAGTCGTCCGTCCGACCGCCGCCGCGCCGTACATATACAATATCACTTTCGAAGAAGAACAACCAACAACAATTCGTTTCATATATTATTCATTTCATATGCGATCATAACTTAAAATCATTTGAATGCAAAACAAACAATGAGCGTGCTTTTGTTTTTGAATTATGACTGCTGGTTTAATGTTGCTGTTTTCTTCTCTATAGTCTTTACAATCTACATATTATAGTACTATACAAAAACCTGCGGTGCTGACTCTGAACTGAAGCCCGATAATATTGTTGAGGAATTTAGCAAACATCAGCTGAGGAGAAAGACAGCTTTTGCTTTGCTCGATCTGATTAAAAGGCTGGTATTTCCTGTAGTACAGCAGAAGGCGAACAATAAAAAGCTGATGATGATGATGATGATGAACACGATACACGAGGCTTTATAAATATTCTATATGTAGTTTTTATGATTAAATTTGAGGGCACCCTCAGTTATGAATAATTCAATAATAAAAATGATATTAGCGATTCCAAATCGTGTTATTTTATTTCATACCTATACATATCTACAACAAGAAAGTTGGTTGAGGTACAATAAGTATAGATATTATAGTTTGAAGCAAAAATAGCTGATAATTGTAATGAGAATCAAATGACACAAAATGTTACGCGGTTAATGTAGTCATTTTTCCATCGTCTGTTATGACGGTTAACTATAGATTCTTTTATTAATTTATTCATTTTTAATAAATAGATGATCAATCAATATATTTACAAGTGACATAAGTATACATATTTAACAGTTTGTTCTTAGAAAATGAAATGAAATGTTGATGCAACATTCTCGTTAACATGAGTGTGAATGAGACTTCTATTTCTGTTACCGTAATTTTGTATTTCAAAACTTGTACGTCAATAAACAGTGTAAAAGTTTCTTACGTATACAGTGTTGTTAAGTTATACAAGATCTCTTATTTAGGGCTCGTATGAGTTTATATTGATATTTTTACGTTTAACTGTCAAAGTTAGGAAGTTAGGAAGTAACAATCTAAGTTTATCGTTTCTATGAATGTTTGGAAATTTCTAAGGAAATTGAATTATTTTGAGCATAGTTGATTTATTTTTACAATTTTTTGAACAATTCTAGATATTGGGATCAGTCTCCTTAACATTGCATATAAGATCCTTTCTGCCGTACTATGTGAACGTCTGAAGCCGTTCGTCAACAACCTGATAGGTCCTTATCAGTGTGGCTTCAGACCAGGAAAGTCCACTATCGACCAAATATTCACATTACGGCAGATCTTGGAAAAAATCCAGGAGCTTCAAATCGATACCCATCATCTCTTTATCGATTTTAAAGCCGCGTATGACAGCATCCATAGGGAAGAGCTCTACAGAGCAATGTCTAGTTTTGGCATCCCTGTCAAACTTATCCGCTTGTGCAGAATGACGATGGAGAATGCACGCTGCTCCATCAAGGTCGGAAAAGATCTCACCGATGCATTTGATGTCAAAAAAGGTTTTAGACAAGGCGATGCACTGTCATGCGACTTCTTCAACATCGTTCTGGAAAGAATTGTGCAAAACTCAACCGTCAACACTAGAGGCACAATCTTCCAAAGGTCCATCCAATTACTCGGATACGCAGATGATATTGACATAATTGGAAGATCAAAGCGTGATGTCAGTGGAGCGTTTTTGAGCATTGCGACGGAAGCGAAGAAGATGGGTTTAGTGGTCAATGAGGGCAAGACCAAGTATATGCTGTCATCAAAAAATCACATTGAACAACGACGTCTTGGACAAAACGTCACCATGGACAGCTATAACTTCGAGGTAGTTAAGGACTTTGTCTACCTAGGCACCGCTATAAACACAGACAACACACCAGCGCTGAAATCAAACGAAGAATAACTCTTGCAAATCGCTGCTTCTTTGGACTTAGAAGGCAATTGAGAAGTAAAGTCCTCTTTCGAGCATCTAAAATCACCATCTATAAGACACTCATCATCCCGGTTCTCATTTATGGCGCTGAGGCCTGGACCCTGTCAAAGAAAGATGAGAACGTCTTAGGATGCTTCTAGAGAAAAATTCTTCGGGTGATTTTTGGTCCCGTACGTATAGATGGAGAATGGAGGAGAAGATATATCGACGAACTGTACGGGCTGTACAGCGACACTGACCTAGTTAGCAGAATAAAAGTCAAACGGCTTAGATGGCTGGGTCATGTAGAGCGAATGGACATCAACGCTCCAGCCCGGAAGGTCTTCGAATCCAATCCCGAGGGACGGCGCAGTAGAGGAAGACCGCGACTCAGGTGGCGCACTCAGGTGGGTGAGGACCTCAACCAACTTGGCGTGCGAAACTGGAGACAGCTAGCTAGGGACCGAGCTGGCTGGAGACGCATGTTGGTTGAGGCCCAGGTCCGCCCGGACTGTAGCGCCACCTTAAGTAAGTAAGTAAGATATTGGTTCAATGCCTCAGGCATGGGATGCTTTGTTCTTCTTTTGACGATTAAGATCGCTTGTAATTTTTGAGTCATAAGGATAGAATGATTTTGTTAATATATTTTAGCCAAATGGCGTGTTTCTAAACAAAGTTACGTTTGTCGATGATGACGTTTTGACCGAGATGTCGTCGGTGTTGTAGGTCCTTTATTGATGACAGCATGTATACTTTGTTTTTCCCTTATTAACCGCTAAACCCATTTTTGGCCTATTGACATCACCATGAGTTCTTCCGATTATGCCAATGTCACCAGTATATGCCAATAGTTGGACAAACTTTTAAAAGATAGCGCTATAGTGTTTTGTAAAGTTTTTGTAAAGTCTGATCAGAAACTAAAGTGTTTTTTATCACTAAATATATCTATTTTAGCCAAATGGCGTATTTCTAAACTGGAAAGTGATAAACTTGCCTACAAATTTTTTAGATAATCGTCAATAACAAACGAACTACGCAATATAATAAAATTGCACGACTGATCGCACAAACTTGCTTCTGTATCCAAAGACTTTTTAATACTACTTGGGTTTTAAAATTTAAAAAATGTACTTATTAAATAAATTTGGCGTTATAAAACTTAAATGCATATTAATCTACTATATAAAAATAAGTCGGATTTTCCTTCCTGACGCTATAACTCCAGAACGCACGAACCAATTTAAACGGTTTTGCATTCGTTGGAAAGGTCTCGGGCTCCTTGAGGTTTATAGCAGACAAAATTCAGGAAAAATTTCAACAGAAAAGCGGTGAACACCGTTTAGCTCCCAATAGAAAGCTTTTGTAAAAGTTCCGATTTGTGGAATTGAACATTTTTAAATTTTTTAACGTTTCAAGGGTCCTATATTCTTAACCAAAGCTTACTTTTGGGAACCTTTTTTAGTCAACCATATCTCTAGAAACGTTAGAGATATCGACTTCAAATAACGTATGAAATCTACAATGAAGGAATGATTCTGATTGAGGATCAATGCTTGACTATTGCAAACAAGCTACTGATTGTAGTAGGAATGATTGCGCCAAATCGATCGATGCACGATGCATTAAACTAAGAATTAAAACGAGAGCTGCAACACAATGTTGATACATTGCAGGAATTCGTTGGAAATAATGTGCCGTTGCTGAATGAACAGCAAAAACAAGTATACGAAACATTAATGCAAGCGGTGGACAATAATATTGGTGGTCTATTCTTCCTGAACGCAAATGGAGGAACAGGGAAAACATTTGTCATTTCATTGATTTTTCTGGAATTGCGGCAACTCTTCTAGATGGCGGTCGTACTGCACGTTCTGCGCTTAAGTTGCCACTCAATTTAAACACAATTGATACTCCAACATGCAATATTTCCCGACCCAGTGCAATGGGAAAATTATTGATGCAATTCAAGCTCATTGTTTGGGATGAGTGCACAATGGCACATAAGAAATCACTTGAAGCACTTACCTTCACACTGAAGGATTTTCGACGAAGTAACAACATCTTTGGCTGCTTGATGATATTGTTGGCAGGCGATTTCAGGCAGACGTTGCCAGTAATTCTCCGTGGAACGCCTGCAGATGAATTGAATGCTTGCCTGAAGGCATCACTTTTGTGGAATATCGTAAAAACATTATCGCTAACCACTAATATGAGAGTTCACCTTCAAAATGATCAAAACGCTGCACAATTTTCCAAACAATTGTTAGCTGTTAGAAATGGAAAAGTGCCAGTTGATGCGACAACTGGATTAATTACTCTTACCAACGACTTTTGTCGATTTGTAGACTCTCAATTAGCTCTTATTGAAAATGTTTTCCCAAAACATTAGTGAGAATTATTAGAATTATGCCTGGTCAAGTCAAGGAGCAATTCTCGCCGCAAAGAATAATGATGTACACGCACTGAATTTCACCATTCAATCAAAAATCTCTGGCGATTTGGTGACATACAAATCCGTTGATTCCATAACAAATCCCGATGATGTAGTAAATTATCCAACGGAGTTTTCGAACTCTCTGGAGTTACCAGGATTTCCACCACATAACTTGAAACTCAAAGTTGGTTCAGTTATTATGATATTGCGACTTTGCAACGGTACTCAACTTGCGGTGAAAAGACTTATGCCAAATTTGGTTGAGGCAACCATTATTAACGGAAAGTACGCAGGTGAAAATGTATGTTTTCCTCGAATACCAATGATTCCGACTGATCTTCCGTTTGACTTCAAACGATTGCAATTTCCGGTTCGCTTTGCGTTCGCAATGACAATTAACAAGTCGCAAGGCCAATCGCTTAGTGTTTGCCTGATAAATTTAGAAAATCATTATTTTTCACATGGGCAGCTATAGGTACGTTGCGTGTTCACGAGTTGGGAAACCATCCGCTTTGTTTGTGTTAACGTCCGACCAAAAAACAAAAAATGTGGTTTACCAAAGAGCACTTCAATGAAAAGGATAATTTGCGGACAAGTATAACGCTTCGATTCAGTATTTACTTTGGACTCACTTTCATTTTCTACTTAGAGAATTTCAACTTAATTACACTTCATTTTTTAAATCGAAATGAATTCACTACTGTTGTGAAATGAAATAAAATGTTTCCTTTTCAAATATAAAACAAAAAAAAAATAATTTTTCTTCATCTTTTAATCCCCAAACGAAATGTTACAAAAAACGAAGCCATCTGGTGGCGAAACGGAGTTCGCCGGGTTTGCTAGTTAATTATACAAAATTTGATTTATTAAATTTTGTTTTCGAAAATCTTTACAGCAGGTCTTTTAAGTTTATTTTGTATACATATAGAATTTTAAAATTGTATTTTAAAAATATTTTCAATATGCAATTACTTAGAACTTATAGATATACGTTTTACAATTGATTTTCGCAAAACAATTATGACCCGTTTTCGACATATCGAAAAAACTACAATGGCACTTTTGATCATCTGCTTGTGCAGAAAAACAAATTGTTGAAATCGGTTCATTAATTCTTGAGAAAACTTAAAACAAAATAACGGTTCTATGTGGGGGGGAACTCTTCTGGAACAATACAAAAATATGTTTTTTTAAATGAAAAAAGCCAAGTAAAGTGGAAAAATTTTAGAGACAATTTAATCAAAATCTATTGGTTCGTTTTTGAGAAAATTTGAATTTTCGATTTTTGACCAACCAATTTAGGGACTACTGTTATTTTTGGTCGTAATAAAGAAAAACGCGTTACTCAAATTTGGAATCGTGTTATCCACTTTTTTCGACTTCTCTACCACCGTACAATCGTTTGATTAAAATCTCAAGTTCGAAATTTGTACCGAATGCAAAACTGGCTATACAGTTTGTATATGTAGCAAGTAAAAATGAACCTTACAATAGAAAGAAAATAATACTCAAAATTTCAAGTAAATCGGTGAAAAATCGTCTGAGTCAACATATTGAGATAGACCCGTTTGATATTTGGAGTAATAGAAAATCATGAATACATTTTTCATACATTTTGTATACATTTGTTATGCATTTAAATACTAAAACTCGAAAACCGAGTACTAAATGTTTTGAGACATAATTTTTGAGATTCTAGGGGACCATTTGAAATTAAAAAAATCGATTTTCTGAAAATTCTACTGTGAAATTTTCATTTTGAAAATTAATATTTCTTTCTTCTTTAATTGAGTACCCTTCCATTTAAATATCACGAATTTTATGATTTCTCTCATTTGTCAGCCTCGTAAAAAACAATGAAATTCCAACAAATTGCAGATATTACCGAAGGTGACATATTTCGCGTGTATCCTCAATAAATTGCATATAATTCCTCACAAAATTGCATCGCCAATCGAACCAAACTAAACGCCGCCGATGCCGATCTGTTTTGAATGAATGCGACATAACCTCACACTTGAACGCATTTCCTCCATTTTTATTTTCTTCTTATATCTTCTATCCTGTTCCACTCGTATTATGACTGAAATTCCAATCCATATTCGAACAGAGACCATGGCCAAAAATTCAAAAATACATTTTAAAAAAAAGGACGTGTATATACGTTCATAGGCATATCAGTATGTATTCGTACGTCATATACGAGGCATGAATATCCTTTGAAATCCATTTCGCATGATTTCATTTGGTCGATTGCAATCGCTTTTTCACATGAAGTTCCTGTCAAAAGTTGCTGAATGGATTTTTTCGCCGAGTTCCCTTGGAATTGTAATTTCGTTGTTTTTTTGTTTTTGTTTTTGTTTTCATTTTTGATTTCTTTTTATTTTGTATTCGTTTTGTGAATATCCTTTAACTGGGAATATGTGCACAATGGAGTTTTCATATGCACTAAAGTTATGACTATGTGCGCTGTCCATGGGTAGAATCAGTTTTGGCAACTCTCCACTGCTATGCCTATATATGTACCTCTTCCACATCAGAACCCCATTACCCTCAGGGGAATAAATTAAAAATGACAAAAAATGCGGGACTCCTTTTTGAATGGCTTTTGGGTGTACGGTACGTGCATATAACGTAGGTAGTAGGTATGACGTAGGTACTTTTTGTATTTTTGTTTTATTAATAAAGACCATCAATCCGGCCATGTTTTGGGATTAATGGGAAAGAATGTGTCAACACAAAATAAAACAAAAATGTATAACGAAACGATACAAAACAATGCCCTGGCAGGAAGTGTCATTGTTGCAATTTTAATAAAATGTCACAATTCACTTGCAAACGATTTCGGTTATGGGGATTCGTTATGCTTGATAAATGTCTGACATTATCACCCATATATAGTTGGGCAGTTGGAATGAAAATTGAAACATTTTTTTCAGCAAAAAAAATATGAATGAATAAATTTAAAAGAAAAATACATCACAAATGTGTAAAAAAAGCTTGCAATATGCATCTCAAGTCTATGTATAGGTGTGTTACGTTACTTAAGAGTTTCACCACCAACCATTCGCCGCACTGTTCATAAAGTTCGTTCCATCTGACATGACTGCACTTACTAAGTGAGCGGCTTTTAGAAAACAAAGCAATAACTCGCGAATTGGACTTCTTAAGATTTAATATTAAGCAAAAATTGGAAAATTTAAATCAGAAACTAAATCAGGGATGAAATGAGGTTGTTCATCTTCAAGGCCAATTTTGTGAGTTTGTAACAACTTACCCTGGACAATTCGTTAATTTTACAAATATTTATTCAAAAAAAAAAGAAATAATTCTGTTATTCTGGACTCCGATTCTTATAATCAAATTAAAAAGTTAACTGGCGCCCAATTGAAGACTCTTTTTACCATCAAAATATTATCTTTTTTAATAATCTTACGGATTTTTCGACATTTTTATTTCGATGCAATAAAACCCGTCCAATTAGAACTTCTTTGAAAAGCTAAATGATGATTCTAGTCAGATAAATATGATATTTAAGTAAATTGGCGCCCGGGTATGGATAATGGTATATGCGTCTTAACTGCTCGTGAATAGTTTTTAAATGTCTTTAGACAAAAATATTACAAAAATGATCCCAATACGTTTTCTATGAGCTTTATAATGTACTAAGAAATTTAAGTGGCGCCCGGTTAAGGACTGCTTTTACCATAAAATTTCCTTTTTTTCAATTTATTAAAATTGTTAAGCTTTTAAAATGCTATACAGTAGAATACATCCAAATAAATCCACTTTCCCTACTCAATGCGGAATCTTAATACAAAAAAATGTCTTAACTGGCGCCCGGGTAAGAATGCCAGTATACTTATATTTTTGAATTCTTCTCCCAAAAAGAAAATAATACGCAAACTATCCCAAGATTTGAGGTAAAATCCAACCCTGCGGCAATTTAAAGTGATATTGCCCTTCACCGTTTCAAAAGATATACACAGGCCTCCGTTTGGACATCATCGGGATGAAATTGAAGTGCACTTCGATTCCAATAACTTATTGATAAGCAAAATAACACACAGATTCGCTTTGAATAGCTCTTAATACGATCGTCCGTCGTCGTTGTGTGATGTTGTGTATAATGTCGTATAGTCGCTCACTTTCTGGATCAACAACAACAACAACATTTCAACCCTCTTCTCCCCTTTCTCTTTGATCATTTTAAATCGAGAAACTCCACCATTAAATGGGATGTTCAATATTTACGACCTTGATGAAGGATTTGAAATTGCTTCCTTGTATTTAACACGTTGACCTTTTTCGTTTAAAAAGGGAAAAATGTCAAAAGACAGGGAGGGAGGGAGAGATAGAGAGAGAGAAAGGTGCTTTTTGCGTATGTAAGGTATATTAATACAAAGAAATTCCAAAAAATCACTGATTTTGTGTCCATCGCACGCATACATGTCTCTCTGACGGAAAAGATCTTCAGAAGATGTTGCGTTGTTTTGGCTCTATGTGGCAAGCTAATTTGCCTGATCTACTTTTTACACCGTGCGTCGCGCATCGTCGTTTTATTTCACCTCCTTTCGATTTTAAGGTATGGCTGAATGGTGATGGTTATGGTAGCTATCAGTTCTTGTATAAGTTTAAAAATGTTTTTGAGAAAAATAAATATTCCTCAAGATTGGGAGTGGAAGCAACGCGCAAAGTGCCAATCTGTATTCAAGTGGTTTATGAGGCCAATTTGATGTTTAACATAGGAAATAATGTTTTTCTTTTTGTGTTGTTGTATAGTAGATGAATGCTTACATAATTCACTAAGCTAATTTAATGGCATTGAGTAGAGGCTGTCAAAAGTGAGGGAAATGCGGAAATGTTAGATTGGTTTGTAATTGGAAAGACTATAGTGGTAAAAAAAGAATGTCTACCAAAAAGTTCCTAACTGGGAAAGCGAAACACAATTTAGGACCCTCTGCCAACATATAACACAGAGTCACCAAAAAAAAGCAGCTTAATGTAACTTTTTCTCGAACAAGGTGTTGTGTGGTAGCCTTCTTGACCCTAAGCAGGTTAGCTTGTGTAAAACTTGGGACCCTACAAAATTTACAGCTTCAGGTCTTAAGCATTTTTAATCTAGAGTCTTATTTTCTCATCAAAAAGAACTTAACCTGCATCTGAAAAAATCGGAGAGCTTAGGGTCTAAATCATTTTGGACCTCTAAGTCTTCTCCATTTTATGTCTACTGTCTAAATTTGTAAATAAATAACACGAATAAGTATAGTTGCTTAAGTCAATTCCAGAAAAATAAAGGAAGCAATGGGTCTCAATACTTTTTAAGTGGAGGGTCTTATTTTTTCAAAAACTTAAATAGCCCTGGCACTTGATAAATCTTGATAACTTTCCCTAAGGGACCTTATTTTAAATTATAAAAAAAAAAAACAATCACCATCTGGGTCTTAACAACCTACTTTCAAAGACTGGGTCATCACGCACTTTATTTTCTTTGAATTTATTAAAACAGGGCCTCAATACGCACCACGAAGCTTGAAACCCCTTTAACCAATCACAAATTCACAGTTAGGACTATAGATACTCCGAATAACCCCGTCTAGCAGGTCGAGTACAAAATTGAACATCACATCAAAGTTTATAATAATTGGAGTAATCTCATGTGGAATGATGTGATATAGGGGGCATAAATGTGTGTGTT
This sequence comes from Eupeodes latifasciatus, assembly GCA_920104205.1. Taxonomy (NCBI): domain Eukaryota; kingdom Metazoa; phylum Arthropoda; class Insecta; order Diptera; family Syrphidae; genus Eupeodes; species Eupeodes latifasciatus. The sequence goes on along the minus strand of OV049925.1, from coordinate 119,258,189 downwards.
TTTTTAGAGAAGTATCTACAATTCAACTTGTGATGGCTCAGGCCACCCAAAAACAGATTAACCACCCACGCAGAGAGTGACTTTTACAATTGCTGCGTCATGCGATGCTCTCTCGTACATCTATCTATCTATCTATCTATCTATCCATCCATCCGTCCATCTATCTAGGAGTATCTTTCCATTTGAATTGAACCCCATTCTGCCCATTTGTGGAGCACTGAATAATTGCTGAGAAGAAACTGTTTCAGCAAATCACCGCGCGGAGTACGAGTAATTTTCAAAAATCGCTTCACCATCAAATTAGTCCTCTTCACCCACAAGGAGTCCTCTCTGTACTACATACATATATCTCATCTGTCCATTCCACATATATATATGTATACTCGTACGTTCAGGGCTCATAGAGAGAAAAAAAATAACATAGATTTAGACAACAAATCGGGGGAGTTTAACCCTCTCCCCCTCCCCACGCCTTATTCTTCTTCTAAATAGAGAGTCCAAAACAGAAAACGTTCACGTTTTGCGGAGATAATTGCTGAAGTATGCACAGGCACACCGGGTTGATGGGGAGTGATTACTTCTCCATATATACTGTCACCCCCGTCGCCATCACCGCCAACGTCCTTGTCCCTGGGAAGCAATTTAATGATGGCTCCCCCCGAAAGGATCTCTGATAATTCCGCATCATGGCAAATCAGCAAATCCCACAACACATCGCAAGCATCAGCGGCAGAAGCGGTTCAGTACGGTTCAGTGCGATGCGGTGTGGTGTGGTGGAAGCTCAATTGAAGCATATTCACCGCCATTCGGTATGTAACGTCATCAGCATCTCTTCCTCCAACTCCATTCAACTATCCATCTTCATTCGCAGCAGCAGCAGCAGCAGCGCCCGTTTCATCCCAGTATGCATCATCCCATCCATCTCCGATTCCGCCAATACATATCTATACAAATGTTGTACCTACATGTACCTATACGTTGAACGGGTATAAGTATCTCGCTACAAACGACGACGGCGACGGACGCAAACGACGGACTATAGAAGTAAATACTATAGTATGTCCTCAAAGAGATGTTTCGCCGCGCGCTAGAATATTTGGCTGATGCGCGGCAACTTATACATCGCAGGCATCAGCCGCGATTCAAAATAACAGCAACAACAACAACAACAACGACGACGGACGACGAAAAAAATAGATTCGCGTGAAGGATAATTTCGCGGAGGTGATATGGTGATGTGCAACTTTGACGGATGGTCAGACAGGTTCTGATTGACTGACTTTCGGAATTGTTTGTTGTTGATATGAGATGGAAAATTAACTAGAATGCCCCAACATCAGCATCAGTATTGGCGGCGGCGGCGGCGGCGTCGTCATCATCATCGTGGTGGTTGCTGGATGTTACTACAGCACCAACATAGTCCTTGTTAGCTTTCACATTCGCGGACTTGCTGTGTAGCCCCTGTTATTACAACAGATTGTTGGAACCATATAGATAGATAGTTGTTAGAAGTCGAAGCGCGATTTGATGGTGCGAGAAGCTACAGACATCGTAAAGAGAGAGAAAGAGAGGGGTGGTAAACGCGCGAAGCGAAGGCGAAGAGACCCGTTTCTTCTTCGCGGCAAAATGATTTGCCGGAACTATACTAGAAATTATGTAGCTTCAGGTGAAGTGACTGGACAATGGCCCATTAGAATGGTTGCCACAACCAACTATACCAACCTCTTCTATTACAACAACAATAACTGGTTGGTTGGTTAGTTGTTCGGTTGGAAGCGGAGCGGCGGGCGGCGGCGGCGTCGTCGGCCGGCGGTGGCGTTGGATTCGTGCGGGCTTTTGCATATCGCAATCTGTATATGCCACCTTACCACATGATGGACATATTTATAATCGAAAAAAATTTAAACTGATGTTTTCAACCTATAACTTTACATACAGGTAAGTCTGGGCATACATAGGTAAGGTACAGTGTTGAATGTGAAACGAGTGCAGTGCAATGAACAACATGCGAGGTTACATGCGGTACATGTTGTTGGGTTAAATATTATGTTGCTACTTTATTTGAGCCGTTGCCGTTCGTTGTGTTCGTATGTGCACGGGTTATGAGTTTAAATATGTTAAAGTCAAAAGATCGATAGGTCTATAGATAATGTATGGAACTTAAATATTTATGATCAAGCCTGGCTAAAAACAATAGACAGTCTGTTCTATCATCCGTAGTGATATTATGTGTGTTTGGAAGGTCCAAAATGTTCATTCAAAAGTAAGGATTGGAACCTGTATTTTATAAGGTTCAGCCAAACTATGGGTGTGAAAGCCCTAAGGGAACACAAGTTTGCGCTGTTAAGAACCCTTAAAGGGTTTTTGAAACAACGACTGGCAAATTGTCTAAACTATTATGTTTGTTTTTCAAAACACAATATCTGATTTTTTAAAAAAGATTAAATTAGTGTACAAAAATGTTTGATGTGTTTCACTCTATCGAAAGAATGTTATCGCTGCATCTTTACATTGAAATTGTCAAACAAATCACGTTAGGGAAAGAGCTCAAGAGAGCTATTTAAGACCTTTAACTGGTCACTATGTTTCCTATATGTAAATCGTCAAATATCGGGTGATTTTTTAAGAGCTTGAGAACTTTTTAAAAAAAAAAACGCATAAAATTTGCAAAATCTCATCGATTCTTTATTTGAAACGTTAGATTGGTCCATGACATTTACTTTTTGAAGATAATTTCATTTAAATGTTGACCGCGGCTGCGTCTTAGGTGGTCCATTCGGAAAGTCCAATTTTGGGTAACTTTTTCGAGCATTTCGGCCGGAATAGCCCGAATTTCTTCGGAAATGTTGTCTTCCAAAGCTGGAATAGTTGCTGGCTTATTTGTGTAGACTTTAGACTTGACGTAGCCCCACAAAAAATAGTCTAAAGGCGTCAAATCGCATGATCTTGGTGGCCAACTTACCGGTCCATTCCTTGAGATGAATTGTTCTCCGAAGTTTTCCCTCAAAATGGCCATAGAATCGCGAGCTGTGTGGCATGTAGCGCCATCTTGTTGAAACCACATGTCAACCAAGTTCAGTTCTTCCATTTTTGGCAACAAAAACTTTTGTTAGCATTGAACGATAGCGATCGCCATTCACCGTAACGTTGCGTCCAACAGCATCTTTGAAAAAATACGGTCCAATGATTCCACCAGCGTACAAACCACACCAAACAGTGCATTTTTCGGGATGCATGGGCAGTTCTTGAACGGCTTCTGGTTGCTCTTCACTCCAAATGCGGCAATTTTGCTTATTTACGTAGCCATTCAACCAGAAATGAGCCTCATCGCTGAACAAAATTTGTCGATAAAAAAGCGCGAAACACATTTCGAACCGAACACTGATTTTGGTAATAAAATTCAATGATTTGCAAGCGTTGCTCGTTAGTAAGTCTATTCATGATGAAATGTCAAAGCATACTGAGCATCTTTCTCTTTGACACCATGTCTGAAATCCCGCGTGATCTGTCAAATACTAATGCATGAAAATCCTAACCTCAAAAAAATCACCCATTATATCTCTTGTGAAACGATCACAGTAGCAATATCACCAAAAATGCCTCCAGATTGTTGATTTTTCTGAGACCGAGACGGCCAAGAAATGTTACTCTCATTCTAATCTCGCTATAATTTTCAAAACCTATAAGCGTCAAAAACAAAATATTGAATATAACTGGTGCTCTGCCAACATACTTAAGCCCCTTTGAAATTGTTTAAAGAAGATGTTTTAAGATCCTTAGAGACAATTACTTGTCTTACCCTTACTTACCGTTATTTTAAAGCAGGCACGTAGCCAGGGGGGGCTAGAGGGGATTTTTAAAAAAAATATTTGAACAAAAGTTTGTATATTCTCTTATTAGTTCCTCACTACTTATGTATATTGTTCTGAAATCATGTTGCTTTTATAAATGTTTATCCCACAAATATTATAAACTAGCTGAAAACCCGTCGAAAACGACGGTGCATTATCTATCATACGCCACATCAGAAAAGCAGAGCTACTATCCAGCAGATAGGTTTTATTTCTGTTGATGACCAAACTTCAGAAAAACTGACTAAAACCATATTGCAGCAATGTGAGGAACAACATCTAGATATGAACAAGTGTGTTGGCCAAGGTTATGACGGAGCGGCAAATATGTCAGGCCACTTAAGTGGAGTACAGAGTAGGATAAGGCAACAGTGTCCAAATGCCAGATATGTTCACTGTGCAAGTCATCGCTTGAACCTGGCTCTGTCTAATGCCATGTCAACACCCTCGATTCGCAATTGTCTTGGTGTAGTAAGCGAAATAGCTAATTTCTTCCAAAACCATTCAAATGCAAATAAGACTTTCCAAATCACCATCCAAAAATACGCACCAGAAAGCAGAAAAAAACGACTTTTGCGCCTTTGTGAAACAAGGTTTATTGAAAGGCATGACAGCATTCTTTCATTTGTATAGAGCTCCTCAAATGTATTGCTATTAGTCTTGAAGAAATATCCACCAAGACGTGGGCAATGTCTTCAAAAGCATCAACTTTGTTAGCAGCAATTCAAAGAAGTGATTTTCTGGTAAGCCTCATGGTATGCGAAAAACTTTTTAGTTTAACGCTACCCTTATCAATTTTTCTTAAAAATGAATATTTAAATTTCGTGTCTGCAATAAATCACACGAAACAAGTCTTAAGTTCTCTTAGGAACATAAGAGAAACTGCCAGAGACTTTTTCAGAGACGCTTTTCAATCCGCATCACAACTTGCCAGGGATTTATTTGAAACTCTAAAATAGTTTTCTGAACATGATGTTTCTGGATTAGAGCGCGTTGTTTGTTTCAAAGAAAGCCTTGGAATTGTTATGCTGACTTCAAATAAATCCCTGGCAAGTTGTGATGCGGATTGAAAAGCGTCTCTGAAAAAGTCTCTGGCAGTTTCTCTTATGTTCCTAAGAGAACTTAAGACTTGTTTCGTGTGATTTATTGTCTAGATTCTCTTATACAAAATCTTACTGACAGATTTATGATCAACGAGGACGTTTTACTATCGTTTCAAGCTCTGCTTCCAGGTTTTGTTGCCGCCAATCGAGTAAATGAAATGGAAAATCTAACATTCTACTTCGATAACGCAATATCCTTGTCAGCTGTTAAAGCGGAGTACATACACTAGTGCGAAAAAATTTCATCGATGGATCCCTCTTCCGATGTTCTGAAACTGCTAGATATATGTGACAAGAACTACTTCAGGAGCATAAGCTACTTGCTTACAATTTTGGCCACACTACCAGTTACAACAGCTAGCGTTAAAAGAACCTTTTCAACGATGAAAAAGATCAAAACAGTATCTCGAAGCGTTATGGGCCATCCAAGACTAAGCGCACTTGCAATGCTGTCTGTTCACTCAGGTATTGATGTGGATCCAGATGAAGTGATCGACATTATGTCTAAAAAAAGACAAGGCGTTTATTGCTGTAAAAATCCAAACTATTTATTTAATTAAATTAAAAAAAAAAACAAACAAAAATAAAACATTTACATTATGTAGTTTTTTTTTTAAATTTTCGTATATAGAATTACTTCTTCGAAATTGAACAAGCCCCCCCCCCAACCGAAATCCTGGCTACGGGCCTGTTTTAAAGGAATATGCTCTAGTGAAATATATCAAGCTGCATACCCACTTTAACAATTTAACCGTAACACTAACGTTTCTAGGAATGCATAATGCATATCGGCTTACTCTCGGATCCAGATTCGATTATATTGTGAAGTACCTACAGAGATTATACTTCCTTAGCCGTACTATCCGAATGTGGAATAACTTACCACGCTCTGTTTTTCACCCTCAATTTGACTGTGTAGTGGTTATTAAAAAATTAGGTCTGAAAGTTGTCCTTCAGTAACTCAATTAAAATGTTGTTGGTATCACTCTTAAATGTCACCTTTTCAAGTTTTTTAACATGCCACGCCCTAAACAATTCAATGGAACTGTGAAACATTTACAAATATTTCGCAACAATGTATATATATTATAAGTCTTTTGAAAGCAAAACAATAAATGCTCTCGACCAAAGTAATAAATCTCATTTCATTGTGAGAAAAAATCAAATCATGAACAAAATAATACAAACTAAGGTTTGAAGCTGTACCTAGCTACCTTATAAGTCTTTGAATTATAGGTTAAGCTCGATGAATGAACGAAACGAATTTTCAATAGTTTTTGTTTAAATTTTGACCGCTGCAAGTCATATTTCATTAAATCGTAACGTGTCGCCGTCGTCGTCGTCGTCAGGCGCTCGTCATCAGTCCGCCCGACCCGAAGTTTTTTTGTGATGATGTGAATGTCTAAAGTCTGGGAGATAATCAATTCATTCATAGGACACACAATATCTATCTATAATCCTTCAAGAACCCAGACCGAGACATATGGGAAAATGTTTTGTTTTTTATAATGTCTGAGCGGTTGTTGTCAACAATAACCCAAAAGGCTCCAAGTTGATGACAGCATTGAATTTATATACGTAGCGTAGGTATATAGTGTGGTAGTTTTAAGGGGGGTGTTCTTTTTTGGCGCACAGCACAACAACCCATAGAAGAGACAAACATCTAGTATGAGCCTGGTGCATCGGATCCGTAGATACATAATTAATTACAGCGTTTTAATTTCTGTAATTAGTCACGATTTTGCATTTTGCTAGCACTTTGGTGTGTGTAAAGTTGGCGGCACCAGTTCAGCGCCAGTGCCAGCGACGACGACGACGACGACGTTTCTTGCTCGACATCTATTTGATCCAATGTGCATACTACATTCGGATGTATCTTGTATCCTTAAGCTAGAGTTGGAGTTGAAGCTGGAGCCAGCCATATAGACAGCAAAGCGATATTAGATGCATAAGGAACTGCATCAGGCATCTATAAGGAGTGGGAGTTACCTTACCTAGCCCGCATATTCTATAGCATCAACAACAGCACCTTTATCCGTATCTCCTCTCTCTCAGCAACTTCGGTTGGTGGTGCGGTGCCGGTGCTGGTGGTTCTGTTGGTGCGATGACGACGTATCTATACAGATATGTATGTAAATTGAGAAGGCGCTTAAATTCTGCTGCTCCGCCTCCGCTCGCTTCGAGTTCGAGTGTCAAAGAGTCAAGATTCGTAAATGCAATTATTTTATGCATAACATCGATTCTGGTCAGCCCAGCGTCAGCGCCAGTTTAGTGCGCATATATTTTTATAAAGCTTCAGACGAAGCGACGTATAGATTTTTCATTCCCTTCGCTTCGTTTTATTTTTTCGTTTTTTTTTTTCAGAATTTTCCAGGTTTTTCTAACTGTTTGACTGAGAATTAAATCTAATTCATAAGATTTCAAAAAGTCCATTTACTTATAGCAAAGCTAAGGTTGGTGATTCCAATCATTTGCAGTGTTCAGCTCATAAGGAAAAAAATGTTTCCTCTCGCGGTTTTTGTAGTGAGACTTGAAGAGATTGTCATCTAATTGGGGAGTATACCTTACCTAACCTATTCCATAAACGAAGACTTGCATTGAATTATATGTTAAAATCACTCATTAACAAGAAATTTGTATCTATGCAAATTGGCTTTTATATAGAAAAATCTACACAGGTATTATATGAAGGGGATCTCGAAAAAGCATTCTTAATGACGGAATTTGTTAGGAAGTGTTATCTCGCACTGAGGTGCATATTTGCACTAATTAGTACTCTCTGATCTTAAAAGTTCAATATGCTACAACATAATGATCTTCTAAGAAGCAAGGAAATAGGAAGCACAAATTGCAGTTTACTGGAAACGACGTCATTAGATTGCGCTTAGAAAATTTGTGTATGAAACTTATGTTATCTCTTGCGAAGGGATTTTTATGTTGGTATCTTCTTAAAATATCAGTTTAATTTACTTAAATGATAATTTTAAACTTTAACTGTCTTAGGGATCTAAAAGGTCTCAAAAATCGGAATAGGATCGTGAAGGAGAGATGAAACTAATTTTAGTGCTAAACGTCACCATTACAGAAAATATGTAATTTGAATTTTAATTAAATTACTTTTACTAAAAAGGATGTTTTATTTTTGATCTTTTTATTAAAAGTACAAAAAGTGAGTTAGCTGCTGTATTCTCTTAGTCGACAATTTTTTGGGAAAGTACAAACCGATCGCGATGAAGCCATCCTGCTAAAGTAAAATTCACAATAGGAGTTTTTTATCAACAAAAACAAAAAAAAATTGACCCTTCGAATGTCTCCCAAAAATCTGTTTAAGTTTTTTTTTTTCAATCTTAAAAACGATCTTCTAGGGAACTGAAACGTCGAAAAATGTCAAAATTTTCAATTCGTCAAATCGGATCGATATGCATAACTTCAAAAAAAGTATGTAATGGGTGATTTTTTTGAGGTTAGGATTTTCATGCATTAGTATTTGACAGATCACGCGGGATTTCAGACATGGTGTCAAAGAGAAAGATGCTCAGTATGCTTTGACATTTCATCATGAATAGACTTGCTAACGAGCAACGCTTGAAAATCATTGAATTTTATTACCAAAATCAGTGTTCGGTTCGAAATGTGTTTCGCGCTTTTTTATCGACAAATTTTGTTCAGCGATGAGGCTCATTTCTGGTTGAATGGCTACGTAAATAAGCAAAATTGCCGCATTTGGAGTGAAGAGCAACCAGAAGCCGTTCAAGAACTGCCCATGCATCCCGAAAAATGCACTGTTTGGTGTGGTTTGTACGCTGGTGGAATCATTGGACCGTATTTTTTCAAAGATGCTGTTGGACGCCACGTTACGGTGAATGGCGATCGCTATCGTTCAATGCTAACAAACTTTTTGTTGCCAAAAATGGAAGAACTGAATTTGGTTGACATGTGGTTTCAACAAGATGGCGCTACATGCCACACAGCTCGCGATTCTATGGCCATTTTGAGGGAAAACTTCGGAGAACAATTCATCTCAAGGAATGGACCGGTAAGTTGGCCACCAAGATCATGCGATTTGACGCCTTTAGACTATTTTTTGTGGGGCTACGTCAAGTCTAAAGTCTACACAAATAAGCCAGCAACTATTCCAGCTTTGGAAGACAACATTTCCGAAGAAATTCGGGCTATTCCGGCCGAAATGCTCGAAAAAGTTACCCAAAATTGGACTTTCCGAATGGACCACCTAAGACGCAGCCGTGGTCAACATTTAAATGAAATTATCTTCAAAAAGTAAATGTCATGGACCAATCTAACGTTTCAAATAAAGAATCGATGAGATTTTGCAAATTTTATGCGTTTTTTTTAAAAAAGTTCTCAAGCTCTTAAAAAATCACCCGATATAACATAAGTTTGTAAAATATTGTCAAAAAATTGTATATTCCTTTGAAAGGGCTACCAATGCCATGGAATATAACATTATTCAAAGGTCATACTTCTCTTGAGGGCGAACAATATAAACACAAGAACTGGTTCCTAAAGAGTACCGTTTTAGAATAATTATTTCCTATTTGGCTAAGATTATCAATATCATTAACATAAAGTAGATGTTTTCACAACGAAAACAATAATACAACGTAATAGTGCACTCGGGCGTATATGCACTTTTCTTAATTGGTTAGCCTAATACTTTTAGGTTGTTTTATCAAAATAGTCTAAACGAAGTGAGAGCATAAATGTTTTGTTCTAAAAAGAAATACAAGTAATACATGGTGCAGCAGAGCCGACTGACGAGTTTTGATGGGCTATAAATAACGAACACTAAAACTTAGAGAAAACATTTTTTTTTTATTTAAATCAGTATCCAATCCTATTTTTAAAAATTATTTTTTGAAAATTATATCTCCAAGATGGCGGCCGTCAGCATTGATACACTGTTGTAGACGATCTCTGAAGCTTTCACATGATTTTCGGCACATTTCGACTGGTATGGCCTCGATTTCTGCGGTGATTTTCTGTTTAATTTCTTCTATGGTATGTGGGCGATGTCTGAAAATGTCTGGATGGAATGATAAATCTTCGTGTAGAATTCTCCTCAAAGAACGGTCTGAGATTCCCAAAGCTACCGCGTGTTTCCGGGCTGAGCGTCTTGGTGACTGCTCAATTGACTCTCTAACCAACTGCACATTTTCGTGGGTTCTTACCGTTCTTGGTGCTTCGTGTGCAAGTCTACTTAGGGTACTTCCAGTTTCTTCCAAATTCCGTATCCACAATTTGATAGTGTTTGCAGAAGGAACAGATTCAGCACGTGGAATGCCGAAGTGTATACGAAAAGCCCTTTGTGTAGCGATCACAGAATGATTATTTTCGTAATATTCACGCACGACGAAACCACGATGGACACCTGTCCAGACCATGATTACGAATAAAAACGGCATTACCGTACAATTCAAAATATACCACTTATTAAGGCCTACTCTACTAAACTCGTCAGTCGGCTCTGCCGCACCCTGTATAATGTACAACCCAGTTTTAAGGAAATTATTGTCCTTTCATTTTATTACGATAATATTGGCATGGTTCAATTATGCATGGAACAAAATATCGCCCAAATGGCCGATCCAATCGATGGTCCAAATTTTTGATGACGCTGAGGCATAATTGAGGTATAGAACAGCATTTTCTATGCTCTCTTGAATTGTTTCTGGCTTAACGACGTACATACCTTTTCTTTCAAATAACCCCAAAGAAAGAAGTCCAACGGTGTCAAATCACATGATCTTGGCGTCCAATTGACATTAACACCACGTGAGATAAAACATCGTTTCGTTAGCTGTGTGACAAGTGGCACCATCCTGTTGAAACCACATATCATCCATATCCATATCTCCCGATTTGGGCCGCTAACATTTGTTTATCATCTCACGATAGCGAGCACAATTCAAAGTGACTGCCTGAATGGCTTCATTTTGAAAAAAAATACGGCCCAATGATGCAGCCAGCCCATAAACCCCACCAAACAGTCACTCTTTGTGTATGCATTGGTTTTTCGACATTCACTTTCACACATTCGCCCAAATGCGGCAATTCTTCTTACTGACGAACCCACTGAGGTGAAAATGTAACTCATCACTTAAGATGATTTTCTTCGAACATTGATCATCCCCTTTTTCCATTTTTTTCGTCACCATTCTGACCATTAACGACCGCGACGCTTGAAATGGTCAAGAGGCTTTAAGCCCTTATTACGAGAAGCGAAACGAATGTCCGATCTAAAGTGAACGTTTGAAAAATCCAATATAGGGCAAAATTAAGATGGGTGTATTTTGACTTCCAAATGGGTTATCACCTCTTTTTCCAAGAAAGTTGGCTTTTGAAGTGAATATTGAAATGGTATTCACGAGATGAGTGATTTCAAAAACATTCGCTTTCAGTCGAACGTTCGATTCACTTTTCGTAATAATTGCCTTTCAGTTCTTAAGTCAATTGCACCTTACAAAGAATCCCTAAGAATTTACAAGAAGGCACTAAGGAAATCTAAACGATCTTCTTGGCGATCCTTCTGTGGCACGATAGAAGAAACTTCTGAAGCCTCTAAGTTACGGAAAATTCTTTCGACTAATCCAGCGATGCCAAGCTGCTTGAAAAATGCAGACGGCTCCTGGACAAATTCAAGTAATGAATCGCTGAACTTACTACTGGATACTCATTTTCCTGGAAGTTCTCTTACCGAGACTTGCAACGGTTATATACGTTCAAGTCCCAATACTACATATCCACAAGGTCTGATTACAAGGGACAAGCTACAATGGGCTCTCAACAGCTTCAAACCATTTAAATCTGCAGGACCAGATGGAATAACACCAGCCGAGCTACAGAAGACTTCTGACATAATTGCACCAATTGAGGCAATTTTTACCAGCTGTCTCTACCTGGTCCATGTTCCCTCGGCATGGCGAGAAGTTAAAGTTGTTTTTATACCCAAGGCAGGTAAATGCTCCCAAGTCAATCCTAAAGATCTACGACTACGACCTATAAGTCTATCATCATTCCTTCTTAAGACCTTAGAAAGATTGATTGATACCCATTTAATGGCTAGTATATTGATACAAGACTTCTGTCTTCGTCTCAACATGCCTACTGTAAAGGTAAATCGATGGAAACAGCGTTACACACCTTAGTACGCACCGTCGAATATTCCCTCCATCATAAAGAGTTCACTATGGTTGCTTTCCTTGACATCGAAGGTGCCTTTAACAACGTGGACACATCTGCAATCACATCTGCACTAACATCTCTAAATGTAGAGAGTTCGCTTCGGGAGTTAATTCATTTAATGCTTACTAGCAGAATAATTAACTCAAAACTGGGCAACTCTTCTGGCAGACGATTCGTTAGTACAGGGATACCGCAAGGTGGTGTTCTATCCCCTCTCCTCTGGAACCTAGTGGTGAATGAAATCCTAACTAGTCTGGATGCGGAGGGTTTCAGAGTGATAGCCTATGCGGACGACGCACGTTGCTATAGCAGTTTCAGGAAAGAATCTTAACACGTTAAAAGAGCTCTTACAAAATGCCTTAGACAGACTAATACTTTGGGCTGATCGGTGTGAACTGGGCGTTAACCCGCACAAAACTTATTTAGTCTTATTTTCGAGGAAATACAAAATTCCATTTGTCAACCATATTAAAGGAATCCAATTAAAATTCTCAGACGAGGCTAAATACCTGGGTCTTGTCTTAGATAAAAAACTAAATTGGAAACGCAACGTAGAGGAAAGAGTCAAAAAAGCTACTGTAGCTCTCTTTTCTTGCAAAAAAGCCATTGGTAATAAATGGGGCTTACAACCCAGAATCACGCATTGGCTATACACATCGGTGATCAGACCGATTTTAATGTACGGTGTGGCAGTATGGTGGACTGCTTTAGAGAAAGGTATAAACCGGGATAAATTAAATAAAGTCCAACGTTCAACTTGCCTATGTATAAGCGGATCGCTTCGCACGACCCCATACTCTACCTAACACCTCTTGACATTTTTAGCAAACAAATAGCTGCAAGTTCTGCTATTCGCCTCAAAGCTTCGTCGCAGTGGACTAACAACAAAATTGGCCACTCCGTAATTCTTAGTTATTTAGAATCAATTCCAAAGCACTACACCATTACCCAACTGCAATTCGACAGAAATTTCCAGATTTCTATACCTCCCAGATCTTTTTGGGAGGATAGGATATTCCTGGAAGATGAGTCAATCCATTTCTATACAGATGGGTCAAAAACAAAAGAAGGGGTTGGTGGAGGTGTGTACTCCGAACGACTGAAATTAAGTCTTTCTTTTCGCCTTCCCAATCATTGTAGCGTGTTCCAGGCGGAACTTTTGGCGATAAGGAAAGCGTGATATCAATAACTGATATCCGTATTTTCTCAGATAGTCGGGTCGCTATCAAATCTCTGGACTCTGTCTCTACAAACTCTATAACAGTCCATAACTGTCTGTCTGTCTCTAATGGAGATGGCACAACAGTTTAATATTCACCTTTGCTGGGTGCCGGGCCATAGAGACATTCCAGGTAACTGTAAGGCAGATGAACTCGCCAGGAACGGTACAGTGCAGCCCATCCTACCAAGTTTGGCACGTACTGGCATAACAGTCACTACTTGTAAACTGTTGCTAATGCAAGACGCTGTGAGGAGGGCAGGCACCAGGTGGAACAACATCACAACGTGTCAAGTCACAAAAAACATCTGGCCAACACTGGATTTAAAACGTTCAAGGTGCTTGCTCTCTCGAAGCAGATCGCATTTAAGCTCGATAATAGGTGTCATAACCGGACACTGTCTAATAGGAAAGCACGCCACGAGATTAGGCGTATTCTCAAATGACTTTTGCAGAAGCTGTATGGACGAGGAAGAGGAAGAAACAGTTCTTCATCTTCTCTGCACATGCCCTGCTCTGGCTCGAAAACGCAAGAATAACCTAGGAGAATTCTTCTTTAACGATCTAAACGATCTAAATCATATCAGCATAATCAGCCTCTCACGTTTCGTAAGGGACTCAAACTGGTTCCATTGAGCTTAGGAGGAAGCCTCAAGATTCATGTGGTATCACAATGGGCCAGAAAACTGGCCTAAGTGTGTCCGTTTCCATCTAGGACAGCCACTATAAGCTAACCTAACCTATGCACAATTTTTCGATTGTATATATGTACGCACTTTTTGACTAAAAAAATCATGAAGCACAGAATATACATTTTGATTTAAATGCCTATTTTCATAATAAGCCTGAATATCATTAACGCGTTGCTTGATTGTATATGTTTCCATGGTTCAAATTGAGTTAGTCTAAAATTGAGAATTGTCAAATTAAAAAAACAAAAAGGTGTGGTTCACATTTAAAATCAACCCTTAAAATTTAACCTAAATATCGGGTGATTTTTTAAGAGCTTGAGAACTTTTTTTTAAAAAAAAATGCATAAAATTTGCAAAATCTCATCGATTCTTTATTTGAAACGTTAGATTGGTCCATGACATTTACTTTTTGAAGATAATTTCATTTAAATGTTGACCGCGGCTGCGTCTTAGGTGGTCCATTCGGAAAGTCCAATTTTGGGTAACTTTTTCGAGCATTTCGGCCGGAATAGCCCGAATTTCTTCGGAAATGTTGTCTTCCAAAGCTGGAATAGTTGCTGGCTTATTTGTGTAGACTTTAGACTTGACGTAACCCCACAAAAAATAGTCTAAAGGCGTCAAATCGCATGATCTTGGTGGCCAACTTACCGGTCCATTCCTTGAGATGAATTGTTCTCCGAAGTTTTCCCTCAAAATGGCCATAGAATCGCGAGCTGTGTGGCATGTAGCGCCATCTTGTTGAAACCACATGTCAACCAAGTTCAGTTCTTCCATTTTTGGCAACAAAAAGTTTGTTAGCATTGAACGATAGCGATCGCCATTCACCGTAACGTTGCGTCCAACAGCATCTTTGAAAAAATACGGTCCAATGATTCCACCAGCGTACAAACCACACCAAACAGTGCATTTTTCGGGATGCATGGGCAGTTCTTGAACGGCTTCTGGTTGCTCTTCACTCCAAATGCGGCAATTTTGCTTATTTACGTAGCCATTCAACCAGAAATGAGCCTCATCGCTGAACAAAATTTGTCGATAAAAAAGCGTGAAACACATTTCGAACCGAACACTGATTTTGGTAATAAAATTCAATGATTTGCAAGCGTTGCTCTATAGTAAGTCTATTCATGATGAAATGTCAAAGCATACTGAGCATCTTTCTCTTTGACACCATGTCTGAAATCCCGCGTGATCTGTCAAATACTAATGCTCAAAAATCCTAACCTCAAAAAAATCACCCGATATTTAGGACCGAACTACTCACAACTCTTTCTTTTCTCCTTTGTAAGTCGTTGTAATAGAAAATTCTCAGCATAGTTCTCTCCAAAAGCTTAGATTTAAAAAACTTATTCTTTAGCCCACAAACCATGGCAACAAATAAAATGTGTGTGCTATGGACTTTTCTGATTTTTGTATGGTTCGATGGTTACTTAATTGAAAAGCATTTAATAACTTTTTTTGCAAAGTTCTTAAGATAGCAGGTTACTAACAAAAATGCATATGACACAAACATACAATTATTTAATGTTTGATGCATCAGAATTACTCCAAACCACCCCCATTAGAAACTAGTCTTAGATGAATTTTGAAGCCATTTAACAAGAAATAAGCTTTATCCCTAAACACAGTTTTTGTAGCAAAGTGCTATATGAACTTTGCTAACAGAATTGTATTTTTGAAAATTAATTTCCACAATTTGAAAACGTTATTATGCGGCTCTAGATAATTCATAATAAATTTAAATTATTCAATACTGAACCACATACAACAGCCATCAAAACTTCTAATGCAGCTAAAAAAAAAAACACCCTAAACTATTTTTATTAAAATACATCTTTTATTGTGCTAAAGTACTTTTTGAACTTGAATGAGTCCAAAGCACAGTTAATGTAAATGCATACTAATTTTAAGTTGATACATTCTAGGCTACATTCCCCCAGACTAGACCACCAACAATAACCAACTTCTTTATTCTTCCCACAACTTTCTCAAAAATTTAGTCTGAATTTCAAATAAAATTAATTTAATAATTTATTTAATATAAAATATTTACATTAAACCAAATGAATAAGAAATATGTTTTTTGATACCAAATATAGCTACCAAACATAAGACCATACAAGATCAATGCTCTCAATATTTCAACAAAATAAAAAAAAAAAACAGAACTAGAATACAACTTTTTATTCCCACAAAATTGATGGAATTTCTCTGACTCACTGACATATATATACTGATATAAGTCGCACAATATTCTTCTATCAAAGTCACATGATGTTTCACATCTAAAAAATATTCATTTTTGTTTTCATATATATTTGAGTGTTTCATTTGCAAACTGATTTAATTAAACAAATAAAATACAAAATTAATATAAAATATTATTATTATTATTATTATTATTTATTAACACGTAATTTAAATTACAAGCTAATACAAAAGGTAAGAGCCTAGCTGCGGAGACTATTGGCTCTTTATTTTAATAATATTTATAGAGTTAATCTTAGAGTTTCAATAAATTTATTTACATTTTCGATGTTCTTAGAATTAGGATTTTTTAGTATTTCATAAATTGATAGATTTTTAAAAACGGAGTCCATAATTGGTTTTGAGATTTGGCAATTTTCGAGGATGTGTGAGATATTCAAAGTTGTGTTGCATGTTGCACACATCGGGTGGCTGTTTCTGGTGAGTAGGTGTTGGTGGGTTGTTGAGGTGTGACCGAGTCTGAGGCGTACAAAGTTTGTGATTTTGCGTTTTGGTAGGTTCGTAGGGTATTTAGGTGGAGATTTCGTTGGGTTTACTTTTTTATAATGATGGTGGTAAAGGCTCCATTCAGTTTGTTGCAAAGTTTTTAAGTTTTTATTAATCCGAGTTTTAAGGTCTTGTTTAGTGAATGCATTGAATTGAAGTACTGGCGCTTTTTTCGCCGAATTTGCTGCTTTGTCGGCTTCCTCATTGCCACGGATATTTACATGACCAGGGGTCCACATCAGTTTTATTTTCTTTGGCATCGTTGCAATCTTGTTTCTTATGGAGGAAATTAGGTCAGAGTTGTTGTTTGGATTGTTTATAGCTTTTAAGACAGATATACTGTCTGAGCATATAATAAATTTGCCACTGTTTTCCATAGTTATCTTTAGTGCATGTAGAATTGCAAATGCTTCTGCCGTGAAAATTGATGTGGATTCCGGTAAGGAACCAATGCGCAGAATAAAACCATTTTCTGATGTGACGGCAAACGACGTATGGCTTAGTGATTTGGAACCATCTGTAAAGATGAATTCCCAACCGTCTTTTTTGAGTTCAGATGAGATATCGGAGAACAAAGAGCGGTAAACTGCGTTGCTGGTATTTGACTTATTGTAGTGGGCCAAATTCATCAGGATGGAATCAGGTTTTATATGCCATGGCGGGTAAGTTACCAGTATCTTTCTTGGTTTTTTAAACTGGAGTTCCATTTCATGAGCTTTATCTATGATTTTGCTTATTGAGGATTGGATACGTTTCTTAGATTTATGTCTAATGGATTGATGGATGTCTTTGTCAATAACTGAGTTTTTTGAAAATATTAACTTCACAACTAACTTTGATATCAATTCTCTATGACGTTCCTCGATTGTTGGTAGTCCTGCTTCCGCAAGTATATTTTTTATAGGTGAAGTAGGGAAAGCGCAAATACTTCTCCTGGCTGCCTGGTGATATGGTGATTTCAAATATTTCAGGGTAGTTTTTGGTGAATTGCCATAAATATATATACCATAATCAATTTTACTTAAAACTATCATTTTTGTTATGTATGACAATGTATTGATATGTACATGACTTTTATTACTTGATAAATACTTAATTATAGCGAGCCTCGCAGCTAGGGATTTTTTTAGGTTTAAACAATGGTCTTTCCAATTAAACTTATTATTAAACGTTAATCCTAGGATACTTAGTGTTTTAACATTTGCAATCTGAACATTATTTATACTTAGGCTAAGCTCAGGGCAATTGAGTTTTCTGCAAATATGAAGTATTCTACATTTTTGTAATGATAGTTTTGCTCCTGAAGCAGAAGACCATTCTAAAATATCATTTACAGCGTTATTGAATTGGTCTTTACATATGCTTAAATTATTTGTTTTACTTAATATATAAATGTCGTCTGCGTACAAACAGCTGTCAAGAAGTTTGTAGTTACTTAACATGATTGAAATATGATCAAAAGCAATTGTAAATAATACTACAGATAATGGAGATCCTTGTGGGATACCATTATCCAACGAGTATGCGTTAGAAAAAAAATCGTTAACTCTTGTGAAGAATTTTCTATTTGTTAAAAATGATCTAACATAGCCAAAGATTTTCTTTCCAACGTTCCATGTTTTTAACTTATTAAGAACTACATGTAAACCGATTCGGTCAAAGGCTTTCTCAAAGTCGAGTGAAAGAACTGAGACATGATTTTTTGAAGATATCGCATTAGAGATGTAATAATCTAAGTGAAGATGTGCATCGATGCATCCTCTGTTTGTTCTAAATGCAACTTGGTTGGGTGATATTAATTTTTTTTCTTCAATAAGCCACATGAGGCGTTTTGCTACTATTTTTTCTAAAACCTTTGAGACACAGGATATTAGGGAAATTGGGCGATAGCCATCAATTGAAAATTTGTCTTTGTTGGGCTTATGTATGGGAAGTAGGGTAGCAGTTTTCCAAATTTGTGGTATTACTGAGGTTTCCAGAATATTGTTGTAGAGTAAGATGAGTCTTTGTTTCACATCTGTAGGTAAATTTTTTAGCATAGGATAACTTATCCTGTCTCTACCAGGTGTTGTGCCTTTGGTTTTGCTAAGACATGCCTCAAATTCAATTACTGAGATAGGGAGTTCTATACGTTCAGCAAAGATGTTTTTGTTTGGAATGTAGGGGAGATTTAAGGTAAATTCATCCTTTTTTGTTTTAAAAAGAGTAGAATAATTTGTATCTTTTGAATAATCAGACCAGGATTTGGAGAATAAGTTACATATTTCTGCTGGGTCTGTTAAAACTGTATTATCTGAATGGATGGACGATATTGAAAGTGAGCTGAGATTACCAGTTAGTCGTCGGATGTTTTGCCAAATTTGTGTGGTGGTAGAATTGGGATTTATGCTGGATGTAAATTCTGTGAACTTTTTTGACTTACTTTGTTTAAGTTCACGTCTGAATTTAGCATTCGCCTTTTTATATACAATTAAATTAGATTGAGAAGGTGACTTTTGGAAGTCTTTCAATGCTTTCATTTTGTCTTTGCGTAATGTAGAGAGAGTTTGATTCCACCATGGGACAGTTCGTTTGAAATTCGGGTTAAATGTTGGTGTTGTTTGGGGTATCGAAACGTTTGCTGCAGTTCTAATTGCTTTTTGGATTAATGCTGCTTCTTTATTAGTGTTAGTAGATGGGGGATTTAGAAAGAGATATTCTTTTACAATTTTTTTAAAATTTGTCCAATTAGAAAAATTAGTTTTAAATTTTGCTATCGGTTTTGATTTCAAGAGATTTATTCCGGGATTGAAATTTGAAATTATTGGAAAATGATCACTGTTATGTAGATCACTTAAGGTTTTCCAGGTGGTATTAAGAAAGAGCCCAGGAGAGCAGCATGTTATATCAATGTGGGTCAAAGTGTTATGTGTTGATAAATGAGTTGGTGAGCCGTCATTTAAAAGAATTAGGTTTTCGTTAAGAAGAAAATCTTCAAAGATTTCACCCCTTTTGTTTGTGACTGGTGAGCCCCAGAGTGTACTCCATGAATTTATGTCACCTCCAAGAATTACAGGAGACTCTGTTTGACTTATAATATTGTCGAGATCATTTTTACAAAAGTTTTGTTTTGGGTGGATGTACAAACAAATATAAGTGAATTTGGATTGAAATTCTATATCTACTGCCAAGGTTAGAATATTTGAATTTATGTGTCGAATTTTGTGTGGAATGTTTTGTCTTACTAATAAAGATATACCTTGTTTAGAAGTTGTATTTGTTGGAAGGTTTTTGAAATAGGCAGCATAATTTTTAGGGACAATGGGGGTTGAATTTGAAGGACAATGTGTCTCTTGTAACGAAATTATACCTGGATTATGGTCCTTTATTAAAATACTTAGCTCATCAAAGTTATTTAAAAGACCTTTCATGTTCCATTGAAGTATAATTAACGTTATATTATTTTTTTCATTTTGAAAACACACATTTTTTCTACGTGCAGCAGAAAAAGGGTGTTTTCTTCTATACGGATTTGGTTTTAGTGTGTGTGATTGAGTTTGATGTACAAAATTAGTGTTTTGTCGGTTTGGGTTGTTAAGATATGGACCCCGCGATCCGGAAGCTGGATCATTAGTGCTCCCATTGGAGCCCAAATGATTCAGCCTTCGAATCGCAGAGTCTGAGGTTTGGTTAAAGAGTTTGTTTTTATATGTCATCATCGTTATCAGAAATATTTTCGGTTTGGTTTATGATTTTATTGGAAATATGGGGTTGCGGGGGTAAATTGGGAGTTAGCTGAGGGTTTTTAGAGAAGTTATTGTATGTGTTTGAGTTTGAAGATTGTGGTTTTGATGCGGTTTTTTTTTGTAATAGAAGAGATTGAGATTCAGTTAACTGAGATAAAGAGAAATTATTTGAAGGTAATATAGCTTCAGTGTATGATCGTGATGTAAGTGGAAGAGAGGAGGGTTCAGTGATGTTTTCAGAGTTGATTTGGTTTAAGAGAGCTTCTGTATTCTGTTGTGATTTGAGTGCATTTTGTGGAGAGATTTTTTTTATTGTTTCTAGAGGTTGAGTGGGTTTTTGTGGAGGAATATTATGTTTCAGCTTTTCAGCGTATAATATATTTGGTTGGTTTAATAAGACAGAGCGAGACGACTCTATGGGGTTTCTTTCCTTATACAAGCGTTTAGCTTCACCCATGGTGCATTTATTGCTTGTCTTGATTGCTAAGATTTCTTTAGCTTGTCTATATTTTGGACATTCTCTTGATGAGGACGGGTGATCAAGAGAACAATTTGCACACATTGTTCGGGTGCATACTTCGGGGGTGTGTGGTGGGAGGCTACATACGTCACATTTGGTTATGCCATTGCAACGTTTTGTTGTGTGGCCTAACAATTGGCAATTTTTGCACCGCATGGGATTTGGGACGTATTCCGTGATGCGTGCGTTATAGAAACCAATTTCAATAGATTTAGGTGGGTTAAATAAGTTAAATGTAAACAGCATTAAACCCGATGGTGTGGACTTACCATTAATATCAGTTTTCATGAATTTATAAATTTCAATGACCCCTTGATTTTTCATCTCATTAATGATTTCTGACTCAGAAACATTGATAAGGCATGGCGCAAAAGCAATGCCTTTTGAGGAATTTAGGCGGTCATGTAATTTAACTTCCACTGTACAGACATTTGCTAGGTTATTCGTTTTAAGAAATTTATCCGCACTTGTTTGAGATTTGGCCATGATAAGTAGGCTATTATCACGAAGCAGAGATATTTTTTCATATTCTGTTGTGATATTATCTATTGCTTTTTTTAAGAGGAAGGGACTTAGTGAAGAGAGTGGTTTATTTAGCGTTGTAGAGGTCATCACAACAAATTTTGGGTTATTTTTATTGGACACTGTTGGGAGAGTAGGGAAGTTTTTATTATCGAGAGGGATTTGGTTTGTTTTTTTCTTTTTACTTGGCTGGGTGTCTAAATCAGGGTCAAGAGGCCTGAAACGACACCCGTCAGGCCTGTCAGGCCCTGGGGCCATTTAATGTTAAATTTATTTCACTTATAGAGCAAGGAAAAGGGAGATTAATCGAATGAAGAGGGGAAAAAAATATTATTGATACTGGGAGAGCGGTAAAAACGGAAGATACCTGTTTGCGCAAAGCGACAGAGAGAGAAAGGCACACGACAGATGGAGAACGATGTGATCAGTTCGAGAGCTAGTCGGTGACTCTAATATAAAATAATATTTCCTCTTTTGTTTATCAAGTTCATAATATTCAAAACTATCATAAATATATACATATGTAAAAAATGTACATATGTTCACAAATATATTTTTATTTTTGCTTATCTAAATGGATCTTTATGTTTTTCGAAAGGAAAATTTAATAAAAATCTATATACGATAGATGTCAAAAAAATGCAAAAAAAATATAAATATTTTAAAAAAACAACAACAAAACAAAAAAAATTATAGTTATTGTAAAAATATTCATATATTCGTCCGTCTACATCTATAGGTAGTATATGTAGGTACCTCCTAAATGGATACCGTGGGTACCCTAGTTTCAATCATTTATATTAAACAAATTAAAAATAAAATTTGAATAAATTTACAATAACTCTAAAAAGAGCTTGCTAGAGCTTGATAACTAAAGCATAAGCTAAATAGCTAAGAGAGAACATTTAAATTAATTAACAAAATTTTTGTTTATTTGTATTTCTTATTTGTTGGTATAATAATATCATATTTCGCTTTGCGTCTTATCAATAAATTTGTGTTTTTTGAATCTTTTTTTTTTTTTTTTTTGGTTGGCTTCGAGATAGACCAATCTACTAAAACAAAACTGGAATACTTAATTTTTGACACAATTATTGTCATTGTGTCGAAATGTTTTATCAAACAAATATATTTCACAAAAAATAACTTGCTTTTTAAATAAACACAAAAATTAAAAAAAAAAAAACACAAAGGCACGTTTACCTTTTTTATTCTAAATGAGGGTTCCATCAGCAAGACACACAAAACAACAACAACAAAATTAACTATACCCGATAGGCAGGTGGTATTTATGTGTAGCTGCGATGTGCGTTTACATTAAAACCTATCGAATTAATTATGCAAATATTTTTGATAACAAATGGTTCATAATTATACACACTGACACTGACATAAACACGAAATAATCAAAATCAAATTCAACTTGGTTCGGTTTTTGGCTTCCATAATGTAAATTAGAAATGCGACAACAACAAAAATACTAAAATTCTAACATTTTATTTTTTTGTTTGTCGGTATTTATTTATTTAAAATTCAGGATTTAAGGATTTTAATTTCTTTCTGGCCGTTAAAATAAAAAAAAAAAAATATTGTATAGAGAAGGATGACTGCACTTTGGGAATTTTTATAAAATCCACTGCAAAAATCCAAAATCCCTGCGCTGCAATCAATTTTCCATAACTTATCCTAATCTGCAATTTAGGAGCTGACACCTCATAATAAATTGTTACACACCTAAACATGGAAGGATTTTTGCATAATTTTACCATTAATCCTGTTGCACACGCCATGCCCATGCCACTGGCCAGGCCACATGCTGCATGCACAAAGTACCTCGTTTCATTTCGTTCGTCCTGCAGCAGCTTCAGTATATTCGTGTTGTGTAATAGTCCTTTTTTTGTAACATCAACGACCAAACGCGGATCCGGACATCCAGGGAGTCATGCAATATAGAAATTGTTAAAATCTCGACTCATCCTTTGTAACCGTTCGTTGTTGTTTTGGTTAGGAGTTAGAGTTGGTTTTTGCCTGGTGAATCCTTTGAAGATATCCACTTCTTTATACTGACATGCTTAATTTTATTGTTGTTGTTGTTGTTTTTTTTATTTTCTCAAAGTATTTATGAATTGCAATTTCTGTAGTTTAATCCTGTGGGATTAGGTGTAGCTATGTGCTATTTTTTCGTTGTTCGTTTGTATCCTTGAACCTTAGCTCGTGTGGGGGTGTGAATACCATTATTTTTATCCTTGCAAGGATCAGCATAAGTTAATTTTCACCAAAATCAAATGTTTTGGTTCTTACATAACATTACACATATACCTACTTATACAATAACAAAATAGTTGTGATTTTAAGGAAGACGCGCAATAAAGGATATAGTCCTTGTTCACACTTTTTTCTATGTATACTTATTTCTGGTTTATTTTTCTCAGAATACAAGTATTGCGGAATAAATGATTATTATGGGGCGTGTTGGGTTTAACGTGAATTATGAAGGCATACGTTCCGTTGATGTTCAATGCGGATATTCTCATTTGTTTTCAAATGTGGTCTCTCGCTTTGTGTATATATAGCTGACGCGAGTCCTTTTCCTTCTAAGAAATCAGGATAAGTTTGTATCATGGGTAGGCTGATGATGTTAGGTTGGATTTGTTATCATTCTGAATGGCACGTGCATTACTTTATATTGCATTATATTAGCCACACAATTGGTTATACTATCATAATATTGTGACACAAACCAAACGTTTGCAATTCATGAGATGTATCGTTTAGATTAAAAAGGCTATTTATATGAGAATGGAGGCTATATAGGGTGATAATATGACATGGAGTGGCGTATGTTTTGTTTCAAAGAGATCCCTGGTTTTTGGATGGAGATAAATATGAAATCAAGAAATGTTTTTCTCGGGATTTTTTACAATATTATTCAATAGTGAGTAATACAAGTAAACTCCAAAAATTTTTTATTGAAAAAATATGTGTTGGTTTGGAAATTGTTATAACACTTAAAGAACTACTATTTCTCAAATTCTTTAACCAGAATGTCAACTCACGCATACATACTTTAAAATTATAATTAAATTTAATTGAGAACTAGGGCCTAGGGACTTACGACTCTCAACCATTCCTGTGTGCAAGTAATGTTGTCAGCAATTAAGGGGACCTACAGTTTTAAGCCGAATCCGAACGGCTAATTTGAGGAAGCACTTTTCATGACAAGAATTACTCTTGGAGAATTTGTCAATTCCTCGCAAGAGGCAGTACCCGTGAAAAAAAAAAAAACTTTAGATGGCATAGGCAGGGATCGAACCCAAGACATCTGGCATGACAGTCCAACGCATTTTTTTTTTTTTTTTTAAATTCTTTTTATTAATTCATTCTTAAAACTATCTTAAAGCTAGACAAATATTCATAAAACTAGCCTAATTATCCATAACTTACAACTAACTTACTGGTCCCATACGGACACTCTAAGTTAAACAATAATACTTAATGCTAATGCCTTTCGGCCCTAAGATCTATTTAACTTCAATTCATTTTATTTATTTTTGTATTCATTAGAAAATTTAGAAAAACTAATGTCAATATCCTTTTTTATTTTTACTTAAAAACTACTTAAAATAAGGTCCTTAATATAAAACTTAAAGCTAACTAAAACTACCTATTCTACCTATAAACTACTTAAAACTAGAACAACCACAGGAGTACAGGAGTCGCCTATCCACGGTTCGTCGTTTGACGTGGTAGATTAGCGGAACTGCCAATCTATCCTGTATCAGACCGCATCTGTCTAAAAAGAGGAATGCCTCTGGTGGAATAAAGACGCTCAAGCGTGCACTCTCAAAATACTCGTCGTTCGGATAAAACGCCCCGAAAATTAAATTGTTGGTCGAAGATATAGCCCTTGCAATGTGACCTCGAACGAGTTTTATCACGAAATTGTCAATTCTGTTGATTCGAGCCCCGTTGTATAGGACCTCGTTGGAATAGTAATGCACGTAAGAAGATTCGGCTGTTCGATATAAGCCAGTACAGCACCGTAAACACTGCCGCTCGAACACCCGAAACTTCTCCATCTGTGAAGGGGCAACGTTGAACCACACCGGACAACCATAAACGATCATCGGCCGTATGAGGGCCATGTAGCAAATTACCTTCACTCTGGGGTCAAGCCGACTGCTGTAAAACAGCCGTTTCGTCAAAGCGAAGGCTCCTCTGGCCCTGGTCAGAGCAGCATTTATATGTCTGTCGAAATATAAATACTGATCTAACCAGATACCGAGGTACTTCACTACACTTTTGCTCGCTAATGGCTGCCCGTGAAGATCAACGATAACCATCTTGCGCCAATTCTTGCACGTATCCCTCGTGGCCCTAGCCAACGAAGTCCGGAACAGAATTGTCTCCGACTTCTGGACATTTATTTTCAGTTTCCAGTCGTCGCAATATCGCTGAATCTTGTCGAAATCACGCTGCAAGAGAATTCTAATAACCTCAACCTTTTGGGCCGTTCTGTACGCAATTAGATCGTCGGCATACGCAATTGCCTTTGTTAGACTACCTATCAGATCGCTGGTGTAAATGCTGAAGAGAATCGGCGAATTCACTGCTCCCTTTTGAAGACCATTTTTAATTAGAAAAGTTACATTGCCACTTTTGACAACCAACTTTCTACCGTTAGGCATATCATATAGTATATATACAGTATTCCCTGCTTAATTGCACTGACCATTTTTTCAGATTTTTCGGTCAATTATCCGGGTGGTTCAATTAGCGAAACCCCGCTTAATTGACATATCTGTTCAATTAAGCGAAACCCGTATAATTGCACGAGTAGGTTAACTAAAAAATAAAATATTCATCCCAGAAATTTACTCTATAAACATTTAAGTGTCAACTGTCTGCGTCTGTTAATTCGCCATAACATGATATGTTATGTCATCATATGCCAAATAAGCATTGAAATCTGCATTGTCCTCAAGAACGTAATCTATGACCATGAGATTATTTTCCGGTTCCTCTTCTTCTTGGATGAAGCCTGCCCTTAAAAAAAAGAACTTGCAAATGTAGGTTTAGTAGTAAAATACTTCCAATATTAACTTTCTAAAACAATTTCTTATAATAGAAGGTGTTATAAAGCCACAAACAATGTTTGCTTATGTGCATTGCTTGCAAAGATGTGATCGACTTCGAAAATTCTTCGGTGGCTGTAATTTGTTTCCTTATTATATTTTGCTGATAGTAAGCTTTGAAACAATGAATAATGCCTTGGTCAAGGGGCTGAATGATGCACGTTGTATTTGTGGGTACAAACTTCACGTTTATATATTTTTTATTTTTTTTCGAAGCCAATTTTTTCGATCAATTAAGCGGGATGTTCAATTAAGCGAAGTGCAACTAAGCGGGGATTACTGTACAACAATGGTTTGCTTATGCCAAGCCTGCTCAGTTTTAGGTAAAGACCCTCTAACCATACGGTGTCAAAGGCCTTTTCCAAATCAACCAGAACAGCACCTGGTGCATTGTTGTTTTGATTTATTCCATTAGATATCAGAAACGCGTTTAGACGAAGCATGAATTGTGTCATAATCCGCCCTGAACCCGAACTTTTTATCCGGAATTATTTTGTTGTCCGGAGCCCACTTAGTCAGAGCCCTATTGATGATCATTTCGAAAACTTTGCTGATGCTCGGAAGAAGACTTATCGACCGAAGATTTGACGGGTTGGAGTTGTCCTTTCCCTTTTTCGGGAGAGGATGAACCACAGCGGTCTTCCAATGCACTGGATAATATGCATTATTCAGTGCATTATTGAAGAGTGTGGTGTAAATGTCAATTGCCTCCATCGGTAAATGTCTTAGTACAACGTTGGATATACCATCGACACCTGCTGACTATTTATTTTTTATTGAGTTGAAGATGAGCTGAATCTCAACCTTCGTCACTAACAGGGGACTTGGACCCGTTTGCTCGGCTATTATGGCATTTGCCAAGGAATCGTCATTGAACCGCATGAAACCGCGGTTCTCAGATCGCCATTGTGTCATATCATTTCGAAGGTAAAAATGATTAAGTAGGGCTCTGTTTTCCAGGTCGTAATTGGGGCGAGTGCTAGCATTCACCTTGTACACTTGCTGGAAAGCAGCTCCCACCGCCTCCACTTTTTCCTTCGGATCTAAGGAAACGCATAAACCATCATGCCACGGGTACTACAATACTTACTTTTAATAATTAAAATAATTGATAAATGCACACAACAATTTTTAATAATTGGAGTAACAAATTAAGATTTTTAAACTTTTAAGATCAAAAAGATATCACCGTTAACAATCCAACTTTAAAATCAAACTATCACGTTAGATTTTTGAGATACAACCCTTTAAACATTTGTATTTAAAATTAATTTGTTGATGATTTTCGAAAGGGGTTTTCGATTGACGCGGGTAGATTTTGGCGCCCCGTGGCGACTATTTTGTTTTGGTGACATCTGTCAAATCTTTTGTTTATTATTCAGTTGTTTATGCCAAATCATCATGACAAGTTACACGATTGAACAGCAAGTTCAAATGATAAAATGAGTATTTGCTAACGCAAACGTTGCGCGCATTGCGCCCATTTTACGGTAGACGTGGTGGCCCTTCACATTCGACTCTTCAACGTTTGGTGGCCAAATTTGAGGAGACAGGTTCAGTTAACAATCAGCCAACTCCCGTATGTTCAAGGAACGCAAGATCGGCCGAGAACATCGCCACTGTCCGTTAAAGTGTACAGCAGAACCCGAGGCAAACTACTACTCGCCGTGCACAAGAACTCGGCCTTTCGCAGACTTCAACTTGGCGAATTTTGCGTCGGGACTTGGGCCTACACCCGTACAAGATCCAACTGACCCAGAAGCTCAAAGTTCATGACCATAGACAACGCCGTTTGTTCGCTGACTGGACTTCGAACCGTTTGGAAGGAGGACCCCAATTTTGGCCGAAAAATCATCTTTAGTGACGAGGCGCATTTTTGGATGAATGGCTGTGTTAACAAGCAAAATTTCCATATATGGGACGACACCAACCTACGCGAGGTTCACCAGGTGATAATGCATCCTCAAAAAGTTACCGTTTGGTGTGGATTTTGGACCGGCCGGCCGCGGCGGCGGCGTAATTGGTCCGTACGTTTTTGGAAACGAGGTTAGTGAGGCTACATAACGATGATAACTAATTTCTTATGGCCCAAATTGAACCATATGGACCTAGAAGACATGTGGTTCCAGCAAGATGACGCACGATTGACATTTTGCATGAACGATTTGAGGGTAAGGTTATCTCTCCCAGGGGTGATCTGAATTGGCCACCGAGGTCATGCGATTTGACCCCGCTGACTTCACCAGTGATACATAAACCTTAAAAGAATGCTGAAGCATTTATGATAAGACATTTCTTAAAATACAAATGAAAAATGGTATAGAAACAATTTTTGTTCTTCTAACGAGTAGTTTTAAGGTTAGAACTTCAAGTTTTTGAACAAATATTGAAATCAAATATAAAAATAATGAGCACAAACGGGAATTTCTAAGTTTGAGCTCTTTTAGCTAAAATTGGAGTTTCCATTCGGAATCAGAACTAAAAATTAACGTTAAAACAAATTATTCAAAAACATAAAGGAAGGTTTTTCATTACTTCAGATAGAGTGAAATGAAGACTCATAAGTAATGTCATAACTAATGAGAATTTAAGAAAACTGAGTGGAAAATTAAAATGATTAAAACTAGTAAATTTTCACAAAATTTCTGTCGATTTTTTAGAAAAAAAAATATAAGAATGTATTTTTTGATTTCTTGAGTTCCTTAGGTTATTAAGCTTCAAAGAATAAGATTTCAATTGCACAAATAAAATCGATTACAATAACTTCAAAAGCGGAGTTAAAAATAATAAGAAGGTTTTTTACAGACCCACTTCTCTAATTTTTGCAATAAACCTTTTGAAAAGTCAAATATTTTCTTTATATTTGGATACGTACAAAAAAAAGAGGCTGGGATGCGACGCACATTACTTAAAAGACTTGTAGGTTTACGTGTTTTGTTAAAAAGTTGTCAGTTGAATTATTCCAAAAAATTTAAAAATTACCAACAATATTTTGCAAATGATGAAATAGTTTGATTTCAAAATCTATTTTAGTCGAAAACCAATTTTAACCAATTTCAGTAGCATTTCTTCAAAGTTTTTAATACTTACATTATAAACAAATACAGATACAGCGATGAATGAAAGTCAATGTCATCTATTATTCACGAGATATCGTACTATTTTTTGTAGATTTCAATTTTTTATGAAAAAACTGTGCGATTTTTATAAAAAATGTATTGAATGTTAAAAACAATATTTTGTGTGAGATAAAAATAGTTTGAGGCCAATATTTTTAATTTTTGAGTCGAAAGTAAATTTTTAACGACTGTCAAGTTAGCACTACATTTTTCGAAATTTAAAAAACTGAGTATGCAGTTAATTGTAGCTTTTTTGTTGTAAATTAGTTGTGGAAAAAAAAATTTGTAGCTCGACGATTTTTCAAAAAAGTGGTATGTAGTGCTAGGTTGATATCAAGTTAGTTTTTTTTTTCATTTTGTTAAAACTAAGTACGCAATTAGTTGACAATTATTTGTTGTAAATTAGTTGTGGAAAGAAAAAAATTCCAAACATTTTTTTTACTTTGATTTTTTTAAAAAAGGGGGTATGTAGTGCTAACTTGACACCGTGAGTCCACCCATAAAACAAGGATATTCGAAAATGTAACGATGCAATTAATTGTAGCTTTTTTGTTTAAAATTAGTTGTGAAAAGAAAAAAATTCCAAAAATTTTTTAAATTTCGAAAAATGTAGTGCTAACTTGACAGTCGTAAATTTTTACCAAGTTTTAGTATTGTTTTTTTAGGTTTTTATTTTTTGTAAGAAAACTGTCAATTCG
The DNA here is from genome assembly GCA_920104205.1 of Eupeodes latifasciatus. Lineage (NCBI taxonomy): Eukaryota > Metazoa > Arthropoda > Insecta > Diptera > Syrphidae > Eupeodes > Eupeodes latifasciatus. The sequence goes on along the minus strand of OV049925.1, from coordinate 119,227,651 downwards.
ATTTTTTCTCAAAATTTTACTGAATGTTGGAAACAATATTTTTTATTAGATAAAATTAGTTGGAAGCCATAATCTCAAATTTTTGTAAGGATATTTGAGTTGAAAATCAATTTTTACGAACTTTTAGTAATTTTTTTTAGGTTTTTATTTTTTGTTAGAAAACTAACTGTCAATTCGATTTTTCTCAAAATATTACCGAATGTTGAAAACAATATTTCTTATTAGATAAAATTATTAGGAAGCCATAATCTCAATTTTATGAAAAGATATTTGAGCCGAAAATCAATTTTTACGAACTTTTAGTAATTTTTTTTAGGTTTTTATTTTTTGTTAAAAAACTGTCAATCCAACATTTCTCAAAATTTTACCGAATGTTGAAAACAATATTTTTTTATAAGATAAAATTAGTTTGAAGCCATAATTTCAAATTTTTGAAAAGATATTTGAGTCGGAAATCAATTTTAACCAACTTTGAGTATTGTTTTTTTAGGTTTTTATTTTTTTATAAAAAACCGTTAATTCGTTTTTTCTCAAAATTTTACCAGATGAAACGTTATTTTTGTTGATCACAATTATTTTGGAGATAAAATTATTTTTTTGTTCGTAAAGTTTTCGAGGTGACAAATATTTTTTATTTCAGTTTTTTTGATTTAAAAAAAAAACGTTAATTGGAATTTTTTCCAAAAATATATTGGTGTGGTATCACGTTACAATATATAATATCAAATTTAATTCAAGTCTCTATAGGGTTATTGGTTCGTGAGATATTAAGGGTTAACCAAAATGTTCACTTTTTTTTAAATCGTTATGGTAAAAAAAACGACCCACTCACTGCATCTTTCTGCATTATTATCTGTATAACAAAATTTATTTGAAGTCGATATCTCCACTGGTTCTTGAGCTATGGACGAGAAAAAAAACATCGAGAACGTAGTTCCACACGCATGCACAGACATCTCTATAAAAATCTTTTATTTTGACTCTAGGGATCTTACACGTCGATAAATGTTAAAATTTTCAATACGATACATCAAACCGATTACAATAACTTATGGGAAGTTAAAAATAATGAGCTCAAATGGGAATTTCTAAGTTTAAGCTCATTTAGCTAAAATTTCAGTCTGTATTCGAAATCAGAAATAAAAATTAACTGTACATGTACAACGAATTATTAAAAAATAAAAAGCAAGGTTATTGATAACTTCAAATGAAGATTCACAATTCATTTTATATTTAATAAAAATTTACGAAAATGGAGTGAGAAATAAAAATAATTAAAAGTGCTAAATTTTCATAAGAATTCTGTTTGCTACATTTGGATACGTACAAACAAATTCATGTTTTTTAATTTCAAAGTAATTTGTTTGAAGTTTTTATTTTTTAGATATATGTACCTATATATGTATATAAGTTTAAGTATACAATAAAATATTATTGGAGGCATACTTTTACTGACTTTGTCAGTTGCGAAATCATGAATTAAGTCATCAAATTCAATTTCCTGCAGTAATTCATTTTTAATTGATAAAATTGACAAGCTGTTATGTCTATGTTGTAGCATTGTGCTTCGAAGTTCATTTTTTATCCGGTTCAATTTCGAAAGAAATCCACTGCAGTTTGAAACCATCAAAGATAAAAAAAATTCTACAGGCAGTTTCTACATTTGGAAATGTGATCCCAATGTCATCCACTGTAATTAGACTGTACAATTTTGATATTGTAATAAGATCTTTATTTACATCTTTATTGAATTCTTTTAAATACTGTACGAGGTGGAAGCATTCTACCCCAAGTTCTTCTGCATAAACGTCTCTATGGTTTTTTGAAAACTGTTCGCAAGAATTTTGAAACTCCACTGAATTTAAATATTGCAATCGACAAAAAAGCCAAACAATGCATTAATTTCTTGAAATTGGAAATTGGATCGTATTTAATTGCAAAGTAATAGTGTCAATAATTTGAAAAATAGTTGATATTTTAAACTTTTCTTTCTCAATTAGCTGGACGGATGGTGCAGGACCATCAACATATGTGGCACGCGAACTTTTTACTATTTTTCGTTGCATTAAGTCTCTTAAGTAGCATCTGGATTCTGAATTTTTGCACACGCTTCAAATTTTCTCCCTTAGATCATTTATGAAAGAACATTGTGAACAAAGCAAATTGGCAGCAACATCAATCGTTATTGTTTCTTTTTAAAGGCTCTTGCTGGTTTTATGAATTCTTTCTAATATTGTGCTCCAAATTTCTGTTAAAATGAGGAACTCCAGTTGTGACATTTTCTTAGACAGGCTTAGCGCTTCGCTTTTTGTGCCTGGAGCTTATTCTGGATCTTTAAAGATAGATATCAAGGCTTCAGTAATTTGCTTATAACCATGATGGATGATGGAGCCTTTTAACTGCATCAGCTCGTGCAGACCATCTTGTTTCAGAAAGTCTTTTAAGCACTCTATGTGAACCTAAATATTCATTCAATTTATTCCAGCGATATGGGTAGAAACAGACAAAAAGTTGTATATTTTTTGAACCACTTGAAAGAAACTTGTTGCCTCCTGCACACAACCTCCTTTAACCTTGCTTGCAAACCAGAATATTTTCCCGACATATTAGACGCATTATCATAGGTTTGTCCTCAACAATCCGCTATTGAAATATCATGATTTTCCAGAAATGTCAAGATTGTGTCAGCCAAAAATTCAAAATTGTTCTATCTGACTCATCATGGTACAACTCATCCTTTCCTTTCGCAACTCATCATGGGACAACTTTGTGTTTGTTTATGGAGTGAGTTGAAAAGCCAACATGTGTGCAGAACTGTAGAGTAGAACGAAAGCAGAGTTGTTAAAATAATGTTGACAGCGTGTGCAGGTGTATGATTAAAGATTCATGTTGCCAGAAGTTTAAGATGTTGAGTAGGAGAATTTCAACGGAACGAAGAGTAAAATGAAACTTGTTTTTCTGTTACTGTCTACTAACCTTATTTCGTTTTTTATATAATTTTTGTATCGATTCATTCATTTTGAGTTGGTGGATTTGGGGGTCAAATAATTGCGGGGCCCTGGGCGGTGAATTTGAAGCTTTGGAAGAGAATATTGGGTGCGTTATTACTGACATACAGCCAAAAAGTGGTCGAAAATTAGGCCTCTCGGATGCAACTTATTCAAGTCATCCATGGCGTGGCGGCCACTTGCCCGAAATCATTTTTAAAACAAAATGGAATTTTTTAAAAATAAATCTAAATTCTTGACCATAAAAGTATTTCTATATTTTAGTATGTACTTTGTAAAGTTTTTTATATTTCCAGTACAGATATAAACATATGTATGTACATATATGTTTATAGTCTTTCGACTTACCTTGTCCTCAAATTTAAAATTGAATTGAGTTGTCTTGGAAAATGAAGTGAAAAATGCAATAAACTATTTATAAAAAATTGTTTCCAAAATATATGCAAGATTTTAATTTTCATGGAACTATTAGTATATAAATAATTATAAATCTTATAATTTGACTTTTGGTGTGTGATTTTACTCTATTCTAAAAAATAATTGTTTTAAAACCGAGTACTCACATTTAACTTGAATTTAAAGTATTTAGATTCTTCAGAAACAAAAATATAGAAATCGAAAGATTAAGTGAACTTAAAAAATAGGGGTTAAAGAATAACTACTAATGTTAACTGCATCCAATATATGTAGGATAGAGGAAAATATATACACTCATAAGTACATTTATAACTATAGAGAGTATGTATGTATGTATATCTATAGAAGTGGAGGTGCAAAACTAAAATTCCATAAATTAAAGCTAAAGAAAATAAAACTTTTCTCCTGCATATAAATCACAGATCTTCAACATAAATTTATGGTTGCCTTTTGTATATGAGTCTGTGTGTGTGTGTGTGCATGATGGTAGAATGGGTAGCAAAATCTCTTTATACAGTTATGTATCTGGGAATAGGTAGATATTACCAAAAGAAGGGGTTATATTTTTCAAACGTTATAAGGCAATGTACCTCTATAATGCTTACAGCTTTGGGGTTAAAATCCACCCCCATTGTAGATACACACAATATTCCAACATGCAGTAAAGTTTTTTTTTTTTTTTTTTTGTAAAGCGCAAAATGCTCTGCGATCTTATGAACGTCCATACATACATAAATACATATTCGTATATCTGTTTTCAATTGCATATCGATGTGCAGATGTATATCCTTGCTAAATTGCACACGAGTGTGTTATGGTGTAAAATAAAGTTTACCAGATATTCCTATATCCATCTCTATGTATGGTATATCTAAGACTTTACGACGACTTTAGTACCTATAGTACTACAATGTTAAAGAAAGTTACTTTCGAAAAGTAACTAAAGTTCGTGTATGAGGTTATTTATTAACGACATGATTGTGATGGAATATGGGAAAGGAAGAGGGTTGGGGGGGGGAGAGCTGTGTTTAAGGGAGTTGGTATAAATCAAATGTGGAAATGGAAAATGTCGAGAATTTATCATTGGAAACATGTTTTTTTCAAGGGAAATATTTATTTGTAATTAATCAATAAAGGAAAGATAAATTCAGAGTCAAAAAAGAGGTTGGGATGCAACCCCCACAGATAACTTAACTACCCCTTATATAATTTGCAAATAATATTTGTTTGTAATAAAATACAAATTTCCGTTTAAAGACCTTTAAAAAGTATGCAATCAAAATCTGAAGTTAAAGCTGTCCGCAGTGAAAATATTTAAATAGTATTTTAAGTTGGATTGTTTTTAAAAAAATTGTAAGTTGAATTTTTTTTTTGAAAATTTGACCAAATTACAACAAGAATATTTTGTTTCAGAAAATGTTAATTTGAAGTTGGATACTAAAATCGATTCTTACTAAATTTTACCTACTAGTATTTTTTGTTAAATAACTGTTAAAAGTAGTTTTTTTTTTAATTGCATTAAATAATAAAAACGTCATTATTCGTAATATAAAAAAATTGTCATGAAGAATGTATTATTTTTAGCTTCCGTAGCATGATGGTTAGTGCGTAATACTGTCATGTTAGAGGTCTTTGGTTCAATCGCTGCCTATGTCACATAAAGTTTTTTCACGGGTACTGCTTTTTGGGAGGAATTGACAAAGCTTTCAAAAGTATTTCTTATCATGCTTTCTCAGATTTACCGTTCGAATTCGTCATACAAACTGTAGGTCCCCTCCATTACTGAAACGAATCGCACACAGGAATGGTTAAGAGTTGTGAGTCACTATAGGTCCCAGTTCTCTGCCTTATTAACTTCCCATAAGAAGTTATTGTAATGGGTCCGATTTGTCAAATTGAAAATTTTGACATTTCTCGACGCGACGTTTCAAGGTCCCTAGATTCGAAATAAAAGATTTTTAGAAAGATGTCTGTGCGTGCGTGTGTACGTACGTTCGTACGTCCGTATACGTCCGTACATCGCGACGTTTTTTTCGTCGTCCATAGCTGAAGAACCAGAAGAGATATCGACATAAAATAAATTTTGTTATACAGATAATAATGCAGAACGATGCAGAAAAGGCTCTCAAGAAAATTGCGTGAGTGGTTTTTTTACCATAGCGATTTAAAAAAAAAGGTGAACATTTTGGTTAACCCTAAATATCTCATGAACCAATGATGTTAGAGACTTGAATTAAATTTTATACTATTATTGTAACGTGATACAAAACAAGTATATTTCTAGAAAATAATCCAATTAACGGTTTTTTTATAAATCAAAAAAACTGAAAAAAAAAATGTGTCACCTAGAAAATTCTACGACTGAAATATGATTTCATCTCAAAAACAATTTTGTGCAACGAAGAATAATGATTTTGATATCTGATAAAATTTTGAGAAAAATTTATTTGACAGTTTTTTTATAAAAAATAAAAACCTAAAAAAAAAACATTACTCAAAGTTGGTAAAAATTGATTTTCGACTCAAATATCTTTTCAAATTTTTGAGATATTGGCTTTAAACTACTTTTATCTTTCAAAAAATATTGTTGTCAACATTCAGTAAATATTTGAAAAAAATCGAATTGACAGTTTTTTTACAAAAAAATAAAAACCGAAAAAAAATTTAACAAAAGTTGGTAAAAATTGATTTTCGACTCAAATATCTTTTCAAAATTTGAGATAATAGCTTCTTACTACTTTAAACTTATAAGAAATATTGTTTTCAACATTAGGAAACATTATGAGAAAAATCAAATTGACAGTTTTTTACAAAAAATAAAAACCCCGACATAAAAATGTATTAAAGCGGGTAAAAATTGATTTTCGACTCAAATATCTTTTCAAAACTTTGAGATATTGGTTTTAAACTACTTTTATCTTTCAAAACATATTGTTTTCAACATTCAGTAAAATTTTGAAAAAAATCGAATTGACAGTTTTTTCACAAAAAATTAAAAACCGAAAAAAGAATTAATAAAACTTGGTAAAAATTGATTTTCGACTCAAATATCTTTTCAAAAATTTGAGATAATAGCTTCAAACTAATTTTATCTTATAAGAAATATTGTTTTCAACATTCGATAAAATTTAGAGAAAAATCGAATTGACAGTTTTTGTTTACAAAAAATAAAAACCTAAACAAAAACAATACTAAAACTTGGTAAAAATTTACTTTCGACTCAAATAGCTTTTCAAAAATTAAAAATATTGGCTTCAAACTTATTTTATTTCACAGAAAATATTATTTTCGATATTCAGTAATTTTTTTATAAAAATCCAACAGTCCGTTTTTTCATAAAAAAATAAAATCTACAAAAAATAGTACGCAAATTTGGTAAAAATTGATACATATAGACAAACTTTTAAGCAAGACAAATCGACAGACGGGATGGGAAGTTATCAGTGTGGGTCGCATCCCAGCCTCTTTTTTATTTTTTGTATTCGTTAAAAAATCACGTTTTAAAAATCTGCCCCAAAATGTTGAGAGCCATCAATTGCAATTTCTAAGCGTGCCACCGGAAAGGTTAAAAAGACCTAAAAACGCTGGTCTGATATATTGAACCACAAACCGATGTATAGCGATGTCAAAACACACATGAAACCATCCTTTCATTCGTGTTTTGTCTATTTCTTGCACTTGTCAAAAACAACTTGAAGACATACAACTGGGAAGTGTTTCATCTCACCCCGCTTATTTTCTAGACTTGGCCCCTTCTCATTGTTACCAGTTTCAAAAATGGGGCGCACTTTTATTGTGCTGCACAGGCGTATAAAGACGCCCGAAAATGGTGTTATGATTGTTTTTTAAATCATATCTACAAATTGCTCGAAATAGCGCACTCTTTGTGTTTGGAGTTGCGGTCTTTTTTGTTGGAAATTAAATTTACTACAAAACAGTTCTTGATTTTTTTGTTTTGGTCTTAGAGGGTTCAATTCTTAGAAAAACCCTTTAATGGCGAGATGATACAATGAAAGGCCGCTGAGCTAATATACCGAGGGAGAGTCATAAATATTAATAACTTTAGTTTTCAGGGAATTATTTCCAACAAATCTTTGGAACGTAAAAGAAAAACTATTTTAGTCAGTCTTAAAATATGGCTGATGAAAAAACGTGTATCTCTGAAACTGATGGATTTAGATTCGAAGCACCGTAAACTGCCGAGAAAAGTAAAAATGTTCAATTTGATATAACACCGATTAAAATAAGTTCCAATTTAAAGTAAATTATAATACGAAATAATGAGAAGACTATTCTAACAAAGCTATTGCAGAGGTTCTGCAAAAAAATGTTTGTTAATGTTTCTTAAAATTACTAAATTGTATAAATTTTCATAAAATGCTCCAATAAAAACTTGTAGATAATACAATTACTTACAAAATGACGTTAAAGTGACGTCTGCACGTCAATTCGTTATGAAATTTTGTGGTCCACTATCAATGAAAACAGACATTCTTTATTAAAATTATCTCGCCTGTTTTCACTCCTGACCTAATTTTGTCCACTTATTAAAGAACCTTCACTTCTTCAACCTACAACAAGACATACAAAATATTTAAACAAAAATTACTTTTTTCTTAAAGAGCAATCAAATCTTAGTGGGCCATTAGGCACGAGTACGATAACTTTGGCGCCGAGATATAATAACGGTTTTTGGTAGAGGGTCTTAATACAAGCATTTTTTACTATGGGAGGGGGGGTCTATCTCCCCCCGTTTAGGCGGGAGGGGCAATTTAAAAAAGTCATTATTTAAAGTGGAAAAAAATAATTAAAAAATAACGGTGATACTTACAATTAAGTTGTATCTATACAATTTTTTAAAGCCAACACTCTGTTCTATTAGCCAGTTTTTAAATCAAGTCAAAACTATGCGTAGTTTTTGAAAAATTTAATTTTAAACTCAAAATTTGAGTAAAAAAAGTTAAAAAAAGGTTTAAAGTGTAACTTTTTCAATACTTCAAGATTATCTACCATTGTTTTTATTTCAGAACTTATTGCTTTTATTTGTTTTTGATCAAAAACTGAAAACTAGATGATTTTATGTCTTTTAGTTTTTGAGAAAACTGAAAATAAAAATTTAATTTTAAACTCAAAATTTGAGTAAAAAAAGTTAAAAAAGGTTTAAAGTGTAACTTTTTCAATACTTCAAGATTATCTACCATTTTTTTTATTTCAGAACTTATTGCTTTTATTTGTTTTTGATCAAAAACTGAAAACTAGATGATTTTATGTCTTTTAGTTTTTGAGAAAATTGAAAATAAAAATTTAATTTTAAACTCAAAATTTGAGTAAAAAAAGTTAAAAAAAGGTTTAAAGTGTAACTTTTTCAATACTTCAAGATTATCTACCATTGTTTTTATTTCAGAATTTATTGCTCTTATTTGTTTTTGATCAAAAACTGAAAACTAGATGATTGTATGTCTTTTAGTTTTTGAGAAAATTGAAAATAACCACAACTACTATTTTAATTTAATTCTTTTTTTTTTGCTTGAGTGGTCTTATTTTGATAGTAATAAAGGTATTTGCGTATGCGTAATGCGTGTTTGGGTGTATGCAACAGTAAGGTGTGCGCGAGTGTGGGTGTATGCAACAGTGGCATCTATAAGGGGGGGCATGCTGCAACCCCCCTGCTTGGGCACACTATAGGATTTGGGGTGGGTGCAAGTTGGTGTGTGAGCAAGGTGGGGAGGGTGCAAGGTGCGGTGGGTGCAAGATGGGGTGCATGCAAAGTTTCTTTTGCATTTAAATAAGCTGGATTTAAGAAAAATTAATTTACCCTAGGTATATCTTAATCCATATTCGATTATTACTATCAAAATAAGACTACGTTAATACTTAAGCAAGGAAAAGGTGATTTAATTAAAATATTTTTTTTTGGTAATTTTCAATTTTCTCAAGAACTAGAAGACATAAAGTCATCTAGTTTTCAGTTTTCGATCAAAAATAAATAAGAGCAATGTATTCTAAAAAAAAAAATTGTAGATAATCTAAAAGTTTTGAACTATTACACTCTAAACCATATTTTTAACTTTTTTTTTGACCATATTTTAAGTTTAAAACAGTTTTTTTCGAAAACTATGCATAGTTTTGACTTGATTTAAAAACAAGCTACTAGACACAAGTGTTGGCTTTAAAAAAAGGTATAATACTTAATTGTAAGTATTACCGTTATTTTTTAATTATTTTTTTTCCATTTAAAGTACATGTTTTTTTAAATTGCCCCTACCGCCTAAACGGGGGGAGATAGACCCCCCCTCCCATAGTAAAAAATGCTTGTATTAAGCCCCTCTACCAAAAACCGTTATTATATCTCGGCGCCAAAGTTATCGTACTCTCCCCGGCCATTAAAAATACAGAACGCACTTTCATTTCTATAATTAAATAAAAATTAAATTAAAATTCAAATTCACTGATTAAACTATGCCTCTCAAAAAAGGGTTAGTAATAATAATAATTATTATTATATTGCTCTAAACTATTAGCATCGTCGTCTTCGCCACGCCGCCGCCGGCCGCACCGTCAGTCGACTTCAACTCCCATAAATTGTTTAGCATAGGTAGGCAAGGTATAGAGCTACATTGTCACGCGCCACACCTGAGCTGAGTTGAGCTTGACTTTGCTACCAACCGTCCGCTTTACGTCACTGCAGGTATATCGTGTCGTTGCAAGCCTATAACAGCAGCAGCAGCAGCAGCCTAGAAGATTTACGACTCCAAATAGACGCGTAATGAAAATAATTAAAAAAAAACAAATTGTTCGTAATTTTCTTTAAATACTAATAATAACACTCAAAGCTTTGGCTTAACGGTTTTTCAACGACGACGATGACTTGACGTCTTATAACTCTGCCTAAGCATATAGGAGAGAAGTAAAGGTAAATGGTAATATAAAACTATTTAAGTGGTCAGAATAATGTTGTCATAAAATATTTAACAAAGAAAAAAGAATTCTAACGCGTATCTGAACACTTCAAGACCCAAAGTATCTAATGGACAAGCTTAATGTCTTGTAATACAATTAACCAAAAATAGTAAAAAAAAAATAATTTAAAAAATTAATAACTGGTTTTTTGAGTGAGTGATTCTTATCGTTTACACACGTGCCGCTCACTTACTTATGTGTCGCTTTCTACTTTTACGCATATCACTGTCACAGGCTTGCAGGTTACTTAAGGTTACGGTTTGGATTTTTCACAAACTTAAACAGGGTGTTCCAAAAAAAAAAAAAAACAAGAAAAATGTACATAAATCTATCATTGTTTTTAACGAAGAAATTTAATGTGTAAAATTGTAAAAATAAACTTCAACTTCAATTGAAAGCAAAAAAAGAAACGTTAAAAAACTAATAAATCACCGAAAACAATTTCGGTTCGTGCTCAGCAACAAAATATCACGATTATTTTTTGGTTTTTAAGTAAAAATCTTGAATTAAATTGGAGCAGTTATATACCATGTATACCTTCCCCTAGCTCCTCACTCTACCTCTCTTAACTACCGCAGTGATAATGATGCGGATAAACATTAACGATGCAAATTTGCGTACAATTATAGTGCCTGTTTGATTTGTTTTTATTTAATTTTTTTGTTTCTGCCATTTTAGTGTGAATCAAGTGTCGTCAATATAGCCCACTTTATGCCATAAAAATAAATTTTATGAAAATCACGATTTTGGTCTCTGTCACATTTGTCCCATCAGTGATTTTAGAGGTACCGCTAAATAAAATTTCAAAAAAAGATAAAAATGAAATTCAAATCGAATACAAGAGACGTTATAACGTTTAATGTGAACTAAATAAAAATAATATTATATCGTCTTTCATATGATCAGTGGAGTCATAATATCTTTATAACGAGAAAGTGGATGGCGTCGTCGTCGTCGTTGCTCGTTGCTGGAGCCGCTTAAAATGTACGCGCATGATTTCACGGATATTATCTTCATTATATTCATATGTAAACGGGCACCAAAAAATGTATCTTTTGTATTTTTGTATATAAAAGCGATGGATATCTTTTGAGAAGCAGAAAAATGTGTGATGGCGTAAAAATATATTTTTTGATTGAAATTGATTGGACGTGTGATGAAGTTATATTGTTCACATAATCGACATCTTATTGGCTGCATTTTATTTGCATGCGAGTTGCAATTTTATTTTTACAATTGTGTAACAGTTTAAATTTATATCTTATGTTGGAAATTTTAGTTTGATAAATTGCTCAGACAATCTTACACTTTTTTAGGAGTAGATGAAGGGCATTTCAGAAAGCGGTTTCTATTTTTAAAATTAAATTAAACAAAATGCATGTTAGACATCATAATGACTGTATATAGTTCTGTATTAATAGGAAAGAATTCAGTCCGATTTTAACTTCAGACCAATATACATATAAGATGATTTACCTATGATAAGTAGTTTCTGAGATCTTTCCAATATCTGAGAACCTTAAATTATTTAAGGGGGCGTAGTATAAACCTACTTTCTTATAAAGAGTATAAATTAACTTTTCGTGCATTTGGAGAGATTTTTATAAATTACTTCAGATTTTTGTAGAGTGATTAAATCTAGTATAGTGAAAGGGTATATAACGACGATCAGAAAAAACTATAATTATTTACTTAGGGAGCGTGATGGTATCCTCACATTTTATTATAATTATATGAAGAATAAAGAAAAAGGCAATAAAATCACACTAAGACAATAAACGTTAAAAGAGAAACCGAATTCTGTTGCACGCACCAACTCATCTACAAAATATGGTGGGAAGAACGTTAGCCCGATGTGTGGAATCTCAGCATAGCCCAATACACAAGAAGGGAGACCCTCTAAATTGTGCCAACTACAAGGGTAATCAGTCTGCTGAACATAGCATTGCCGTTTTGTGCAAACGTCTGAAGCCGTTCGTTAACAACTTGATAGGTCCTTATTAGTGTGGCTTCAGAGTCAGACCAAGAAAGAAAGTCCACCATTGACCAAAAATTTACATTACGGCAGATCTTCCCAGGAACTAAATCGATATACCCACCATCTCTGTATCGATTTTAAAGCCGCGTATGACAGCATCTATAGGGAAGAGCTCTACAGAGCAATGTCTGGTTCCTGTCAAACCTATCCGTTTGTACAGAATGACGATGTAGAATGCATTTTGTTCTATCTATGTGGGAAAAGATCTCACCGATGCATTTGATGTCACAAAAGGTTTTAGATAAGGCGATACAATGTCATGCGACTTCTTCAACATCGTTCTGGAAAGAATTGTGCAAAACTCACGACTGTCAAATTAGCACTACACTTTTCGAAATTTAAAAAACTGAGTATGCAGTAAATTGTAGCTTTTTTGTTTTAAATAAGTTGTGGAAAAATGTGTAGCTCGACGATTTAAAAAAAAAGTAGGATGTAGTGCTAGGTTGAAATAACCGGGAACAACCTGGAACAACTTTCCAAAATAGAAACATCGAAAAAGGGGGGCTAACTTCACGCACTCACTACGTACCACCTTTTTAAAAAAAAAAGAAAGAAAGTAAACAAAATTTTGGAATTTTTTTCTTTCCACAACTAATTTTAAACAAAAAGGCTACAATTAATTGAATACTCAGTTTTTTAAATTTCGTGCAAAAACTCAAGCGTCAGTACTAGAGGCACAATCTTCCAAAGGTCCATCCAATTGCTCGGATACGCCAGTGATATTGACATAATTGGAAGGAGCGAGATGTCAATGGAGCGTTTTAGAGCACTGCGACGGAAGCGCAGTGAAAAAGAAGTGGATCAAAAACTAGCCTTTTTAGACTTGGAACTGACAAGAAAGTTGGACAAAATTGATGTGGCAATATACCATAAGCCAACTAGTACAAAAAGAATAATAACTAGTGATTATTATTGCCCTATTCAACATAAACACGCGTCGTTTCATTCCATGGCACATCGTATTGTCAATCTTCCACTATCTATAGTAAATTTTAAAAAAGAATATGAGTACATATGTACTTGATGTAGCTAGTTTAAATCGTTATTCCAAGACTCTTGTGGATTCCATTATAAAAAAGCATTCAATGAAAGGGTACCAAAATGAAAAATCAACTTTGTTTAAGCAAAATTGTTTGGATTTCAGGAATGAAATGAAAAGAGAAGTCTTTAATTATGTCCCAGAAATAATGAACAAATTTAAAAACCGTTTAAATCAACATAATATTTCACCAGTGTTCTCTAATAGCCAAAAACTAAAAAACATTTTTGCATCTACAAAAGATAAAGTTGACCAAGAACAAAAATCAGGAATTTACGCTATTAAATGTGGAGTTTGCAAACGACACGTTACATTGGACAAACAAAAAGAAACTTGAATGTAAGATTTAAAGAACATTGCAATTGCATCAAAAAGAAAAAACTAAAACAATCGACTTTTGCCGATCATGTAATTGCGGAAGGTCATGGTTCTGATGAGAAAGAGCACACCATAACATTAATAAAAAATGTAAACAACTTTAATAGACTTGAACTTGATGCTTATGAAAGCTATTTCATCGAAAAAGAAAACAACAATTTGAATGTGGATGGAGGAGACATTCAATCACCTTTGTTCTCTCTTGTATAGTTTTTACTTACAAAAAATCTAACTGTTTCTTCTTCGCTCTGGATTTACCAAAACTAATAATTGTTTGTGTCAATTGAGTTAGTGCTGATGATGAGCGCCACCGAAGCGTTCGAAATGCATTCACGTGTAAGTCGTTTATAATTAATGTTTAATTTGTTTTTTTTTTTTCGTTAATTTGACTTAATTGTTTGTGTGAAACAATAAGGTGTTTTTTGTAATTTTTGTTCGCGGAGAAGATGGGTTTATTGGTCAATGATGGCAAGACCAAGTACATTTGGTGTCATCAAAAGAGGACATTGAAGGACGTCTTCGACAAAACGTCACCCTGGACAGCTATAACTTTGAGGAACTTAAGGACTTTGTCTACTTAGGCACCGCTATAAATTCAGACAACGACGACAGCGCTGAAATCAAACAAAGAATAACTCTTGCAAATCGCTGCTTCTTTGGACTAAGAAGGCAATTGGATGCTTCGAGAGACAAATTCTTTTGGTGATTTTTGGCCCCTTCTGCATAGAAGGAGAGTACAGCGACACTGACCTGGTTAAAAGAATAAAAGTCCAACGACTTAGATGGCTGGGTCATGTAGAAGGAATGGACTTCAAAGCTCCAGCCCGGAAAGTCTTCGAATCCAATCCAGAGGGACGGCGCGGCGGCGGCGCAGTAGAGGCAGACCGCGACTAAGGTGGTGCATGCAGTTTGGAGAAGACCTCAACCAATTTGGCTTGCGATTCTGGAGACAACTATAGCTAGGGACCGAGCTGGCTGGAGACGCATATGGCTTGATGCCCATATCCGCCCCAGACTGTAGCGCCACCTTAAATAAATAAGTATGTAAATTTGAAGCTACTTTATATTATCCAGAATTTATTGGGTTCCAAAAACTTTCATTTCATAGCAAATATATACTTTTATATTACAATGTCAAGATAAATTGATATTGAATATATGTAATTTTCGATTTTGTCATATTTTTAGATCTGACTATACTTTTCACGGCAGTATTATGTTTTGTTTAAACAATAGAACTTGAACTCCTTCTTAAGTAATAATATTTTTGGTATTGTAGAATATATCATCGTTCGAATGTCCAAAATAAACAAATTTCCATGTCTATGGTGCACAAATCTTGTTTAATTTGGCAAATTAAAACAATTCATTTTTTTTTAAACTCGAAGTTAAAAACTCCAGTGCATTTTCTTTTGGTATTGGTTCAGAATAAAACCGTTCAACCTGTTTAACAGTTGTGAACTATGAGTTTATTTCATTGTCTTTTGGACTTTTCAAAAGATTCATGAGGAGAAAGAAACGTTCCGAAAAGTGAAGACAACAAATACGTATATCGCAAGAAAATTGAGAAATCGCAATTTCTGTAAAAGTATTGAGCGTTTTGCGATATATCACACAAACCCACCCAAACTCTTTCGGGGTACCGTTAAAAGTTTGAAAATTGTGAATGTTGATATTTCCATAAATTCATAAATTTCTTTATCGCATTGAGACTTAAACTTGGACTAGAGCCTTATTTCATAAAAAATGAGAAGTGACAATTCTACAAACTTGTCTCACATGTCTGACAAGTGACAAATTTGTCAAAAAATACAATGACAAATCGGTCGGGATAATATCATTGTATAAATTTTAAATGTTTAATGATCGATAAACGGTGAAATATGGCACAGAACATTTGAATTTTGTTTAAATCTTCATCGTTTTTCGACCAACTTTTTCATGTTAGATGTAACAGAACGCTCTTATAACTCTTTCAATTTTAAAAGTCAGAGTTTGCAAAATCGTTTCTTATTATAAAACAGAACAAAATTGGGAGTTTTAAAAAAGTAAAAACTTGACCATAAATGAGTTTTCAGTCGGAATTCTCAATTAAAAACTAACAAAAATGAAAATCGTAATTTTTTTCATTTCATAAAAGAATTGTCAGCCGAAAAATACCTGACAAATTGTAGAAAAATGCTTGACAATTCATTGTCATGATAATATCTTTATAAAACGAAAATATGACGATTGTCAAGTATTTTCCTACATTTCTACAATATTATCTAATTGTTTATGGAACAGATTTTGAGGAGGTCGCCAGGTATCCGGATACTCCGTTAGCGACTGAGCTAGTTTTTTTAAATTGGGCCCTCAGCCTGGCTGATCATCGGCACGGGTCGTGTAACACCTTAGATCCAGCCTAATTGGGAGGTAAATTGAGGGAAGGAGAGAGAGGGTAGGGAGTCAGGCATTTTAGCACTGATGGATGGACTGATTATAAGGATGGTTAAGAGAGGAATTTAAGGAGGGGTTTGTTGGATGGTTTTTTTCACCAGCAACGTGGGGTGGGTAGGAGATGAGAAGGTAACAATAGTCGGCTATTTCGCTTCCTATGTCGGAGAGGAAGTGATCGAAGGAGGGGTGAAGGTATGTGAGCGACCTTTGGTTTCAGGACTCATCTGGAGATAAATTCTCGAGAATCATTGATCCTATACTCAGCCTCTACAACTCGACAAGTTCGACGCTCGGGTAAAGGAAACCTTCAGTTAATTTTTCGATTTAATTTTGATAACCAAATTGTGATCAGCGATTTTCAAAGCTAATCTACCGCAGAGCAAATATTCCTCTTACTCATTTTATCACTTGCATGTCTTTTTGAACGCTATACGAATCCGTGGTGATTTGGAAAAACAGACTGAATAAATATATCAATATGAGACCCGAAGCTTCAATTTTACCATTATCAACTGCCGAAGTTGGGTAGTCTATATCGGAAGACCCTTTAATAATCAAACATCGAACACTTTTTACTTGTGTAACACATGGTACTTTAAGTAACATAATGCAATACAAAAATCTCAGAATTTAAAGAATCATTTAAATATTTAAATCCTAATTTCTTGCATGCACTTTTTTAACTTAAATTTTACTAATTGGAGATACGTTTTCTATTTTTGTTTGTTTCTATTTGTTTTTGGTCATAAGGAACTTTTTCCACACTGCGAACTGGCGAACTAATATTTTGTTTACTATCTGCGAGGAAAAAGGACAATTTGCGTGTGCTTTGGTCATGGCAATTACACTGTGACCACAATCGACTCACTCTAATAACCACATCCCGTTGTGTGTTAAACATTGTTTTTGTTGTCCTCCTCCGCCAATTTGATTTAACAAGTATTCCAATACGAGTATCTATATACATTTTTTTATATCTAGCTTCAGATATAGGTAGAAAAATAGGGTGGGAAACACACAAACACCTGTTCCATAATGTATGCACCATAATGTAGTTCTTTTTAACCAATTTTAGCGGATGTTTAATGTCCGCCTTCGATTATATGTACTATTTGCACTCTTGGCGCACTCTCGTCGTCGTCGTCGTAGCCGTTAAACGTTGCTGCATATAGATAAATATGTACCTACGTGTGCACGATCACACGTCAACTTCAAATCAACTCTTTAAATCGCTTACCGTCCGCCCGCCGCCGAGCCGTTCGCCGTCGTCGGTCGCCGGTCGTTGTTGGACGGAAAAGCGCGGCCGGACGGTCGTTCGCTCACTCGCTCGTCCAGGTGCACGAAACAGCTTTAGAGAGAGAGTAACTATAATCGATCAGGGGGAGGGGGCTGGGGCCATATGCAATTTTTGTCGAGGAGGTGGTTTTACCTGCTTGCGCGCCCGATGGGTCCAATATACCTGGATGTATAAAGATAGATATGGGTGGGTGGTGGATTCATGATAATTGGCGAATTATTGTATCTGAACGACTGAAATTGCCCCAGACATGCGATTCGATTTTTTGATTGGTTTTCTCCATCGAATACAGATTTGAAATGAATTAAATTTTTTTATTTTTTTTTTATTTTACACAAATTTGTGTTATTTTGTTTTTCTTTGATTTTTGGTTTTTATAAAGTTGTTTATTTTTGCTTAAGACTTTGCTTTGATTAAATTTTTTTTCTTGAGGTTTTGGTATCTTTTATTTTTGAATTTCTTGCAGTTTGTTGGCTGTTTATGGGCGACAACATTTGCTACTCATGTGCAACAACCGAGTGTCATTTGAGTGAATTGTGTAATCAAACAGTTTGTATCTTCGTCGTTGGACGGTACAGTCGGTCGGTCGTAGTTGGATTTCTGGACTATGGTAAGGCGCATGGCTTATTTTCAATTTAGAGCCAGTATATGGAGGTATACATCGATGATGAGGAGAGAAAAGCTGCAAAATAATTTAATTATTTTTACACGGCTGAGTTGAATTTGATGTTGGTTTGGTGTTTGTTTGTCTTATTTTTGATCTCTTTTTTGTATTTAATTTTTTTTTTTCTATCAAAATACTTACCACTCCTTTAGGATTTAAGTGGGCTTATAAGTTGGTAAGTGGATGTTTAAATGCATTTTCCTAGTATTTTTTTTTTTATTTTTCTATAATATTATAAATTGATATTATGTAATTGATTTCATTTAAACCAAATTCGATGAGGTGTTTTTATGTTTGCTGTTATTGAAGAGTTTGTTGTCAACGTGAAATTGAATAAACTTTCGAAACATGTGTTTTTGTGTTTCAGAGATTGTGATGATTGAAAATGAAAATCTATATGATAATCTAAACGCATTTAAAAGTTGAACGCCTGCTGATGAATCCATTAACATGGATGTCTATTTAAAGATATCCTTATAGAGAATACTTTGGTCTTTTTGCTAAAATGTGTAGGTTGTTAAAAAAGTTTCTTTTATTGACAAAATAAAAGAATTGTGCAAACATTTCCTGGCACTTTTAAACCACTTTTTCACAAAATCGATTTAGGTTTCTTATAAAATGTTAAAAATTGAAGAAGATTTTATGCCTCAAACTTGTGGTCAAATCAAGACACATCATACTCAATTTTAAATATCCCGACCAGATAAATATAAAGAGTTTTTCAATTGGTGCCTCGTGGCGGCCATTTTGTTTTGGTGATTTTTTTCAAATCTTTTGGTGATTATTCAGTTGTTTATGCCAAATCATCACGGCAAGTTATACGATTGAACAGAACGTTCAAATGATAAAACTTTATTATCAAAATGAATGTTCGTTAACGCAAACGTTGGGCGCATTGCGCCTATTTTCACAGTCGACTCTTCAACGTTTGGTGGTCAAATTTGAGACGACCGGTTCTGTAAACAATCAGCCAAGACCCGTACATTCAAGGAACGCAATATCGGCCGGAAACATCGCCCGGTCCGTGAAAGTGCACAGCAGAACCCGAAGCAGTCTATTCCTAGCCGTGCACCTGCACAAGAGCTCGGCCTTTCGCAGACTTCAACTTGACGAATTTTGCGTCGGAACTTAAGCTTACACCCATACAAGAAGATCCAACGGACCCAGGAGCTCAAAATTCATGACCATAGACAACGCCGCGCCGCCGCGCCGTTTGTTCGCTGACTGGGCTTCGACTCGTTTGGAAGAGGACCCCAATTTTAGCCGAAAAATCATCCTTATTGACGAGACACATTTTTGGATGAATGGCTGTGTTAACAAGCAAAATTGCCGTATATGGGACAACACCAACCCACGCGAGGTTCACCAGGTGATAACACGGAGAAAATTGCAAAATTACTTATTGCGAAATTTTAGGTTGCAATTTACGAAAATTCATTTTTAAGTAAATCAAGACGTTTTTTTTATAAAATGAATGAAAAAATTGTAATTTAGCATTAAAATCTTCGTAAAATACAAAATTTTATAACTTGGTAATTATTATCAAAAGTCATAATTCGAGCTTGTTGAAATCAATACCCCTATTACCATTGGCGAGTCGAATGAATAAACGTGTGAGTGTGAGAAATAGGTATTACCGTTGGCGAATTGAGAACCGTTGATTCGACTTAAATGTCATTACTTTTTCGAAGTTTGGTCTCACTCTATTGTCGTTATCGAATGTTCGTTAATTTGAACGTCATTCGAGTTATTTTTTGTCGAACGTTCATATTGTGTGAGAAAAGGTCGAAGCTTGTATACCACAAGATTTTAAGAAAGGTTTTGGTCCTAATTTAAATAAAAGAAATGTCGGAAAATAAAACAATGTAAGTACATATATTTATTGCATTTCTTTTATAAAATAACATGAATCAATGAATTTTTTTTATTCAGCTGCAAGAGAACTAATAAAAATCAGTTCGAAAAGCTAGTCGAACTGATGGAATCGAACCCGAATCTAGCGAGAGGTGTTGGAGAGTTTGGTTCTTCCAAAAAAAACCAAAAGGAATATTGGGACCAATTTGCTACAACCCTCAACTCACTTGGGCCACCTACTCGCGATGGAAAAGAATGGCACAAGGTAATGTGAATTTAAAAAAAAAACTTTCCAAATAAAACTTTTATTCATTCAACAGGTTTGGCTGGATTATAAGCTTAAAATCAAAAGTAAATTTCGATGAATAAAGCCGAAGTGGTGGCAACTGGTGGGGGTAAATACTCTCAAGTTTCCTTAACACCTTTGGAACAAGCTGTGGATGAACTGCTTGGACTTGAGCAAGCTGTAAGGCCAGAAGGTATGTGCTTTAGTTCATCTAGCCAAATTTCAGAGGACTTAATTATCGGCTTGCAAGACATTGAAGTGCTCAATGAAAAAGACCCTGGTGAAGCCGATAAACAACAATCACCACCGCACCCACCACCAGCAATGAAACGAACCACAATGAATGAAAATTCTGAAAAGAACGGCTTCGATTGTTACAAGGCCAAACTGCAACACAGATAGAGTTGGTAAAAATCGAAAAAGAAAAGTTAAGTTTTCTGTCCGACATCGCCAGATTTTCCAGAAAAAGCTACGAATTCAAAGAGAGAAGCTTGCTCTATTAAAAGCAACAGAAAAAAGGAAAGAAAAAGAAAATTTTGATAAAAACCGTCGCCATGTTGAATATCTGGAAATGGAAACGAAAAAGCACGAATTGGAGATGCTTAAATTTAACTTAAAAAATTAAAATAATTTTTATTTTGTTGTACTTTTCTTATATTATAGTTATGAATGAATTCTTTTTTTTCTTCTTTCTTTTTTTCTTGTTAATAAAGAGTTAATACTTAATTTTTAAATCAAATATATTTTTTATTTTTTATGAAAGCAAAATAAACTTGAACTTGAATTGCATCCCATTGTTATGTTTTTTAATTACAGAGATTCCATTATTTGATTTCTTCTGCGTTCGGCTTCTGCACTGCTTGGAGTTTCGAGTTGTATTCCTTCTGTTGGTAAAGTTATTTCTTCTTCTACAATCTCGGGATCTGTAACTCGGTATTTTATACAAATGTTATTCAAGGCACAGCATGCATTCACAATTTGTTTTGCCTTTGAAGGAGCGTAATGCATTTTCCTTTCATTTAAAAGACAGCGAAATCGACTTTTAAGAACGCCAATAGTCCTTTCTATTATATTTCTGCCTTTGGCGTGTTGCTTATTGAATAAAGACTGCCTTGAACCAGAACTTACGTTTCTGAAAGGAGTGAGCAAACAAGACGATGGTGGGTAACCGGCGTCTCCTAAAAATAAGAAAAAATTATTGAACGACTAAATAAATATATAAATACTACCAAGAAACATTGAACGTTCTCCTCTTTGGTACCACGTTTCAAGAACTGACTTAAGATTACTGCAGTTCCATACAAAGGAATCATGGGTCGATCCAGGATATCTTGCGTCAACATAACGAATATACATTTCATGGTCACACGCTTTTAAAACTTGCATTAAAAAACAAAAGCTATTCTCAAGGAAAACACTTACTATCATTGCGTTTAAACTGTAATATCCTTTTCTGTTTAGATACTGATGACGTAATTCAATCGGAGCAACGATTCCTATATGGGTTCCGTCAACACATCCAATTACTCCTGGTAACCTGGACGTTGAAAAAAAATAATTTCGTGCATTTTGTTTTTCATCGGATGACATGTTGAGACTGATCCAGGTTGGACATAATTTGTCTTCAATTGCACACACAACTTCTTTTAATACTAAGGAAACCGAGGATGGTGACAGGCCTAAGTCAAAATCATTTCCTACGCTGCTTTAATAACTCCCACTTGCAAAAAATCTAAGGGCACAAGCTAATTTTAGTACAGCAGGGATTGAAGATGTGCTTGCATTTTTAAATTGGCCTTCCAACTTGTTTAATACAAAATCAAACGCTTCCTTATTCAGTCGAAAATATGATCTGAAACCTAAGGAATTAATTGGAATTAAGAGAACTTCCAGCACAAAATATTTTTTCTACTTACGGATGATTAGGAAGTTCCAATACATTAGAGTTGTCTCGAATATTCTTCCGCAGTCGAAGTATTCTTACTTTGTTTCTGTTATTTTCGTTTTCTCCAAAAAAACAAATCTATGTTGCTTATCATTTTGGTTTATTTTGTAATTTTATTAAATATGAAAATTATCAATTAATGGACACAACAGTTTTTTTTTTTTTTAAATTTCATGAGTTGACGTTTATTATGTCTGTTATTTTTTTTTTTTGTATGGTAGCACTGAATTTCGAACTCGAATTGTAAAGTTCGCCAACCGTAGTACGTCGAATGTGTTAGTTCGCTAATGAGAACATCTCACGTCGAACGTTCGATTCGCCAACCATAATAGGGGTACAAAGTACATTTGCAAATTTTGAGTCGCAATCTCCTCTTTCAGGAGAATAATTTAATTTTATTACTCATTAATCTTGATTTGCGAAATGTATGTATATGGTGATTTAAACTTTCTCAATGCTTAAATCAATAAAATATAATAACGATATAATTATTGAGCCTGCACAATCGTAATATACGAAATACCTATTTGCTGATTTATGAACACAACTTTAGTAAATTACAATTTTTTTAGTCTCAATCTAGGGTAGGAAATCCCTGACTCTCTGAATAAATATTAGCGTTGCCGCTCATTAAAAAATGTCATTGCATATTTTCTGAATTTTTTCGTTACACCGTAACACGATGAAATATTTCGATTCGGCAACGCTGGGTTACCCCGTTTCAGCATAAAAAGGGTATACACGCAATTGTATTGCAGTGTATATAAACACATACAATCTAAGCATTTACAGCTATGAGCAATGTGGCTGGCTTCGCACTAGGCTTCTGAATTGAAATTCCATCATTCAAATATTTAGTTGTGGTTTACTTCGAAGTTCGTAAGGAAGTCGCGCGTGCGTTTACTTAATGGCTGAATCACATACACGCTTCAGCTTCGGCTTCGCCTGACGTTAACGAGTTCAGCCATAGGAATTCAATGCATGCTATCACAATGGAGCTTCGACCTCACGTTTCGTTTGACAATCGTAAGGAAAAGAACGTAATGTGACTCCAAACGGAAGCTCTAGTTCAATTATCTGAACATTTGCCTTGTCTGACAGCTCAACATCTGTAAAAAAATGTCAACAAACAAAATATTTGCTCTTTGGACGGATGAAATAATAGAAATGTCATTCAAAGCAACCCCGAAGCATGCCCAACGTAACGCAGACGAAGCCGAAGCTGAAGCGTGTATGTGATTCAGCCATAAAAGTTGTGTTCGTTTCCAACGGTGCATAAATAAATATGAAACCATTATTGGTATTGCTGTTCATTTTGCCTTTTTCTGAAAAATTACACAAATGTGAATGTGTCACACCAAAAATATACCATACTCAATGGCCAACAAATGTTGTGTTCTTTTCTTCACTTTTAGAAATAAGTAAAAAACAATAAAAAAAAAAAATAGAAATCTTTTAAATCTGTCCTTCCTTTATATATTTTTGATTTGAATTATTCTCTAGCCCAAAAAAAAATACAATGGCACGGAGACGAAAGAAAGTAAAGGTGGGCATTTTTTAATTGCATTGCTTGAGCAGATTTTGTAAAGAAGAAATATTATTTTTTGTTTCCCTCCGAAGGATAAAGATAAGAGTTTATTCGCAATAAACAAGTAAAATTTTCCAATTACCAACAAACTCCAACAAATAAAACTGCACTCTTGACTTCACAAATTAAGTTGATATATTTGTGAATTAAGAACGATAGTTTTTAAATTTACTAAGAAATATTCTTAAATCGCGAAGAAAGTGCTGGAAAAATAAGCAAATTGATATTCAAAAGTTGCAATGTACGAATATACATTTTCATTGCAGTTTGCATACAAGAACTTGTAATTCGGCGCACCATCAACTGAAAAAATATGCCTGAGAATACAAAAACCCAATAAGTTTATGTTGTAAATCACTAATAAAGATTGTTGATTTTGCGAAAAATTGTTCTTGAATCTCGCCATGTTTGCTTGAAAATGGAAAGTAAATTAATCTTTAAAAGCTACAAAGTGCCACAGAAACTGTTTCAATTTACTACTCAAAAGTTTAATGCAAAGATTACTAAGTATCAAAACTTTGACTGTCATTTGCAAACTGCAGAATAATATGTTTCAAATTACAACTCAATCGTTGCAATTTAAAAAAAAATAAATATCAAAACTTTAGTTGTCATTTGCAAACTAATGTATTTGGTCACAGTTTAAGAAAACAAGGGTTGGAATTTACCACTTGAGTTTGTAGGTATTTAAAAAAACGATTCATAATCTACAAGAAAACAATTTCAATCTACAAATTCCTGCTGAAATTAACGATAAAAACAAACATTAAATTGATACAAATTAATATCAAATTGCAATTCGCTGTTTGCAAAATTTGTTTTCCTCGATCGAATTATTGCTACTCAAATGTAGTGAAATATGATTTTTGAGTGTCAATATCTTCATTTTGCTCATTTTATGAAATTACAAACAAAAAGTCGCAATTTACTAATTTCGAAGCCAAAGTCCAAACCTGGATTCATTTTCGTGATTTTTTTCGGTGAATGTATCCCCAAAAAGTTACCGTTTGGTGTGGATTTTGGATGGGTGGGGTAATTGGTCCGTACTTTTTTGAAAACGACGTTAATGAGGCGGTGACCGTCAACAGTGAGCGCTACATAACGATGATAACTAATTTCTTATAGCCCAAATTGAACCATATAGACCTAGACGACATGTGGTTCCAGCAGGACGGCGGCGCGGCGGCGGTGGCGCTACGTGCCACACAGCAAACACCATGATTGACATTTTGCATGAACAATTTGGGGGTAAGGTTATCTCTCGCAGGGGTGATGTGAATTGGCCACCAAGGTCATGCGATTTGACCCCGCTAGACTTTTTCCTGTGATGTTTCTTCAGGTCGCAGGTCTAGTAGTAAGTAGTGAATTTTATTGTTCTTTCTTTCTTAAACATATTACATGTTTCACAATAGTGCAATTAGCTTTGTGCCGTCAGCCGAAAAGAGAGAGAGAAAATTTGATAACATATCTAATTTAAAAAAAGTTTTTTATTAAAAGTATTTGTTTATTATTTGTTGTCTGTACTTGAGTGCCGTTTTGACGTAATTGTAGAGCAGGTTCCAGTTTTCTCCGTTTAGTATTTCCATAAGTTCATTCGTTTGTAGCATAGATTTCCCCCAGACCTGTATTCTAATTGTTTTCAGCACTGGGCATATTGCGATGAAATGTTGTGTGTCTTCTATTTGTCTGAGGTTGCATAGCGTGCATGTTGGATCAGAGTCAGTTATGTATGGTTTATAGTTTAACGGCAGGAGTTCACTTCTGGTCATACAGATTGTTGATATCTTATCTACACTTAGATCGTCATGGAAGTAATTTTTAGGTCCTAGGTCATGTTGGAGATGCTTATACGTCAATCTCATTTGGCTGTCTTGGATTTGGTCGCGGAAGTTTGCAAATTGGGCGGAGTCAACTTTTGAAATAAGTTCCTGTATTAACCACTGTCCATTTGTTTCTTCAATGACATTGTGTTCTCTGCAAAGCTTAGTCTTTTCGTAGAAGCATTGTTTGTTGCAGTTTTGCAGATGCGAAGCAATTATAAATGTGAGGCGATGTGCCGGTTGGTTCATCACCTTCTTCATGTAGTCCAGATGGAGTTTTAGGGTATATGTGAACATTGTAGGTAGTCCGGTTTCTGTGTGCAGTATATAGTTAGGTGTGTTAACTGGAAGCCTGAACATTTTTTTGATAAAGTATCTTTGGAGTTTTTCTACTTCTTCGAATTGCCATATTCCCCATACTTGAGCTGCATAACACATGATTGCACGGACAACTGCTTCGAATATTCTAAATTTGGCACTTGCCACAATATTATCCTTTTTGAAAATTTTACTCCAGGTGCAGTTAATTGCTCTTTTTGACTCCTTCAACTTTCCTTCCAAGTGAGACTTGAAAGAAATTCGAGGGGTTAGCAGGACGCCCAGATACTTATACTCTTTGACTTTCTCCAATTCTTCATGTCCCCAGTACCATTTCTCCTTACTCGCATACCGTCCGGTTCCATTACGGAAAATCAAGATTTTTGATTTACTAGTGTTTAATTTTAAGTTCCATGAGTCACAATAACACTGGAGTTTGTTAATCATTAGTTGCATTGTATTTGTATTATCAGCTAATATGACTAAATCATCTGCGTACATCAGAACTTTGATCTTAGTTTCCGCGTAAGGTATACCTCCTGGTAGGTGTACGCTAAGGTCATCCAGAAAGAGAGAAAAAAGAAGTGGACTAAGGAGACAACCTTGTTTAACTCCTGTTTCTGTATGAAACCATTCTGATAGTATATTACCATCCCAGACAGCTGAACGATTTTCGTGGTAAAGCTGTTTCAGTATTTTAAGCATCTTTGTAGATAGTCCTAGATTTAAGAGTTTGAAGAATAATGCTTTTCTATCAATGGTGTCGAACGCAGCTTTGAAGTCTACAAAGAAGACATAAAGTTTTTTTCCGTTTTCTAGATATGATCGTGCAATGCTTGTCAGGATGAAAATATTGTCTACTGTGGAGTAACCCTTTCGGAATCCGGCTTGGTATTCGCTTAATAGGTTATTTTCATCTACCCACCTGGTGAGTCTTTCCAATAAAACTCCTGTAAAGATCTTCGTAATTGCATTAAGGAAAGATATACCTCGGTAGTTGCTTGGGTCCGTTGGATTTCCTTTCTTCAGTATAGGGAATATGATATTCTTCCTGGAGCTTTTTGGCACTTCACCGCAGTCGTAAATCCAGTTGAAAGTTTTTGTTAGCTCTTCCCGAAAGGAGTTCGTTGCATTTTTGAAGAATTCGTAAGGAATCCGGTCCTCTCTTGGTGCTTTATTTTCGGTACAGCGATCAATGAACCTGGATACTTGTAGCTAGGTGATTTCTTGGTCTAAGATATCGTTGGTTATAAATGGTTCTGCGTAATGGATATGGTTGCTATTTAGTTCTCTATTCAAAAGATTTTGAAAGTATTCAGCCAGAATTGGGGCATCTACTTTTATGGTGAACCCGTTATGCTGTTTGTTTAGGGCTTTTGCTATGTCCCAGAAGGCTTTACTATCCTTGGCATTACTAAGGCTCGACGCTAATTGTAGAGTGTAGTTTTTTTGTTTCGTCATACATATATTCTTATAGGCTTTGTTTGCTTCTTGGTATTTCAGTTTTAAGTGATTAGTTCCATTTTTTCTAGCTTTTCTGAGACATTGGAACGATTTTGTCCTTTCCATTTCATTTACATTTTGGTCTGTTTTGACTTCCCGCAGCTTTGATAATACAGCTTGTCAGAGTATCTATGCTTTTTATTGGGTCAGTGCTACTGTGTGTCACTATTCTAAGTTCATGGTCTAGGTTGAGTTTATATCTTTCCTTTTTTCTTTCGTTCCATTGTAATTTTGGAAGTAGTGTACTTTTTTCCACGTATGATCTGCATCGGTTGGAGCTGATTTTTAAGTCAACGGAAATTGGTAGGTGGTCTGATAGAGTGTGATCTTTTATTGTAAAGTCCGAAATATTTTGTAGTCCTAGTCCTCTTGCAAATATATAATCTATGGTTGAGCATGCTGTCCCCCTCATGAATGTAAAGTGTCCTTCCTCGTCGCCCTTAGTCCGACCGTTCAGGATTGTTAGTCCCAAGCTGTCACACAATTCAGCAATCTTTTTTCCATTTGCATCTATTTTGTCATCTTTTGAGGTTCTGTTTTCTAATATTGAATCTGGTGCTTCTTCAGTTTCTATGTTTAGAATTTGGGTATTATCCACTCTTCCATTGAAGTCGCCTGCTAGCATAAGATTATATCTGTCGAAATCCAGTAAGAAGTTTTGCAAGGTTGTGAAGTCATTCATCCATTTATTGCAATTGATGTAAACTGGTATTACAAATATCTTTCCTTTTTCTGTGGGGATTTCTACGATGTCTCTATTACATTGCTTTATGAAGTTGCAACCCCATTTTTTTCTCACTTCCGTTTTAATTCCGTACAAACAAACTCCACTAGCCCTACCGTGTGTTGACGTTCTTTCTGCTAATATCCACAACAATTCATAGTTTTTAAATAAATATTCAAATCTTTCTAAAAATCATTTTCTACAAAAGTTTCATATAAAAAAAAGATATCGTAGTTATAAACAAATTGGAAAAAATCAGAAAATAAAAGTTTGTTGGCTAAGCCTGCTACATTAAATGATAAAATTTTTACTTCGTATAATATTATATTCTTAAGGTGACTCTTATTTCTAACGTTAGTTTTTGCTTCTACTTGGCTGACGGCATTACAATTAAAAACGCTGAATGCGTTCATCTCCCGGCTTTCTTGAGCCGCTGTACGAAGCTGCCTCTTATTTGGAGCTTCAAGTTCGTGTGTCTGGCTGCAACTTTATTCTTAGTTTCCACCATGCGCCTCCTCCTCTGCCGAGCCGCGAAAGTGTAATCCTTGTGCATGGAAACACCACTTCCACGCTTCCTGTTTGCCGCTTTAATAGCCGTCCAACTAGCTCCTTGTTTTGAAGCTCGACAACAACATTACCAACATTCGGTCTCGTAGATCTTAGTTCTCTAGCTGTTGCAATTATTGCGGTGTTTTGGGTTTCAAGCAGATCCAAACAAAGTGACTTTGCTTTCTCTATTGGTGCCGTCTCATCATGTAGCGGTAGATGGATGACTACGTTTTTTTCATTTGCCTTGCTTGTTAAACGCTCAACTTATTGTTCAAGCGACAGACAGCGCGATTGCATTGCACATAGCTGATTTTGTAGCTGGGTGTTATTTTGGTGCAGCGTTTTAAGTTGTAGGCCGATTCCTTCTAGGTCTGCTTTTGTAGCCAGATCCTTCAACTTCTCGTCAATTGCCATGACAACCGTGTCGCGGATGAGAATTTTAAGCTCATTTGCGATCATATTACCAGCTGGCTCCTCTGATAAAATCCTCTGTTTTTGTGGAGGGAATCGGGGCGAAGTGTGTGTCAGTCCGCGTTTTGATTGCGCGGGAGTGCCAGTCAGATGGACGGATGACGATTGTGGTGAACGGTGTATAGACATTTTGTATTTGATTCGTTTTGTTCCTTTTTCTTAGTTTTTACGGAATATTTTGAATAAACTTTGACTCACCCTTATGGATAAACTAAAGATTTTTCAATTAGATTTAAACTTGGCGTTATTTTTTGAAATTTGAAGTGTTTTTTCTTTAAAAAACTTAGAGCTAACTTAGTAGTTGATCTTAACGATTCACTCTCTCACTCTTTGTTTGGGGTCGCAGGTCTATGCAAACAAACCACAATCGACCCATGCCCTAAAGGTGAACATTACACACAGGCCATCGCTTAAATTCAGCCGGATCTATGCGGAAGACCACTCGAATCCATGCCTTCGTAAAAAGCCGAAACGGGCATTTGAATGATGTCATATTCCACACTTAATGGTATACATGCGTCTTTCAAATACAAAATAATTTTGTTAATACCTCACACACAGCTTCATTTATTCCATTTCAACATCTACCCGCCCTTATTGAAAAACCCTTTAGAAAAAATGTTGGTCTTATTACTAAAAGAAAGTCGATTTAAGTATCTAATTACATTTCAAACATTGAAAAAGACTTTGTGCCTCAAACTTTCTGGTCAAATCAAGACACTTCATGGCCAATTTTGAATGTCCCTACCAGAGATCTTAACTACCTTAAATTGTCTTCTATAGGATCAGTAGAATGTGACAGTTGTGAAAAATTGATTTTTAATAACTTTATTTAAATATCAATCCACAAGTCTCCAAAGGGTAAACTTTTACTAATAGAAAATATAATAATACAAATCTTTATAATCTCATTTTATTTTTCATACAAATTTTATAAAGGGTTCAAATTTTCCATTTAAACTTTAAACCGCCATAAAAATAAATCACAGCTTCTTTCAACAATCCGCATAATAATCCCAGTTTCACCATAAAGTACTTCCTTTATATTTGGCCCTTCATATCCCCGCAGAATTAACTTGTACAAAATTGAAAATGACAAACAAAAAAAAAATCCACAAAATTTCCACTTCAATTATACCACACCATGTTTACACATATGTCGAATCTCATATTTGTCATCGAATCTTTTATGATGCTGAATCTATGTATATATATTATACCTATCTATCTACCCCCTTTGATATGGTGTTGTATATTTCTTATTTAAAAGAAAGTTGTTTGCATCAAAAATGTGTATGATGACGATGACAAACAAAGACACCAGCAGCAGTGAAATCCTCGACTTCGTATACTCCGTCGCAACGGTTGACTATAAAATCCTTCTACAGGACTTAGTACACAATCTTTCCATACCTTCCAAATATTTGCCCTGCAATAAATTCAATTAATTTCAAAAGAAGACAAAAAATAAATATCCTTTTTATTCGCCAAAAAGGATATATTGTAAATACATATGACAGGCAATTCTATAATTTCTTTTATCTGTCTCTCGACGAACGACGACAACGACAACGACACAAATCCTCCTCAATATCGAACCATCATTGAACCCCTGTGACATTGTATAGTACTTCATAAATGCTTTAGTCAACCTCCAACCACTGCTGTACCGTTCCTAGCTATATCGAATATAGTGCATCATGTGTTCTTTGTTACATCCTTATACAAGTTACCTACAGCGGAAGGACTATTTATTTATTATCTTGTCACTTTGTTGGAGTTGCTCTGATTTCCCAACAATCAAAAAAAAAAAACTTTTCATTGTATCGCGGCGCGGCGGCGGCGGCGCGGCGGCAGTGCGGCGCACTGCAGGCCTTATTCCGCATTCATTCATATACTCGTACCAACATCCTCCTTCTCGATTTTTCACATCAATTTAATTTTTGTCAAGGATATTTTTTACACACACCAGTCGTTTGTTTTTTTTTTTTAAGTTTTATTCATTTCGATTTTTGCCGCCTGTCAACAAGTCCTTGTATAGTTAATAGAAGAGTGTATTGTAAATAGGATTTTTTATCACCCTTTTTTTTTGTGTTTGTCACTGAGTGTTGTCTTCTTCAATATTTGACCAGATGCGACTGTTCACGACCACGAATTATCCTGCAGCAGCCAGGATCTCATATTATTTCACTGATTGTAAACTACCATACTATAGGTACAGAAGATATATGGGGTGAAAATGAAACATCGTATCTGAAAGGATATGTTATAGGATTCATTTAATTATTTATGACCCATTTTTGGTGGGAGGATATAAAGAAAAAAGGATATCTGTCATATTGAGGAATTGCTTTGGTTTGCATGATATACCTATATATAAATATCTACACCTAACATACCTACATATAAAAATAGAATGAACAATCATTTTAACCACACTCCTCTTTACTTACATATTTATATTTTACCAATACATGTTTGTAGCGACCACTTAATGAGCATCGTCTCAATTAGGACGTATATGTTAGAAGGCAAGAAAATGCCTAATAGCCATTAAGAAAATTGGGTTATGGTGCTGGTTATAATGCGCTATATGAGTACATATATTTAATATAAGGTATAATATTTTTCCCTATATCAACTCTGCCCTTAAACAGAATGCTCATTAAGGCAACAAATTTGATGGAGTATAATATTATCCTCATTCTAATATTCCTTTTTTTTTTGGCTGTGATGTGAAACTTAGTATATTAATTACCCACAAACAAGGACTCGTAGTATCGTTAGACGAGAAAAAACAGGAGCAAGCAGAGAAAGTATCTATAAACGTTTGTATGAGCTTTTGGAGATGGGAAAAGGGGAGCAATTATGTTTAGAGTACGAGGTGCTGTTTCTGAATTGTGTTTTAATAACATTTGATATATTGGTACAAAATTATTGTACAAAAATTATGAAGAAAAATTTGTTTAAAATTTATTAAACTACGGAATAGTTTTTTTTTATTAATTCCTTCTTAAAGCTAGACAAAAATTCATAAAACCAGCCTAATTAACCATAACTTACAACTAACTTACTGGTCCCATACGGACACTCTAAGTTAAACTTAATACTTATTAGTAATGCCTTTCGGCTCTTAGATCTATTTTTCTTTAATTCTTTTTTATTTTTTTCTTATTTATTAGAACATTAAAAAAAAAAAAATAATTTCAATATCGGTTTTTAATTTTACTTAAAAACTGCTTAAAATAATTTCCTTAATATAAAACTTAAAACTAACTTAAACTACCTATTCTACTTATAAACTACTTAAAACTAGAACAACCATAGCAGCAAATCTAACTATCTAACATTTTGTGGTTTTCATTTTTTGTTTTCCTTTTCCTTTTTTTTCCTTTATTTCGTTTTTTTTTTAAATTTTTTGTAAATTATTTTTTTTTTATTTTTTATTATTATTATTTTTTTTTTGTGCCACCATGCCTAATCTACTTAAAACTAAACCCTAAAACTATAAAACAAGTATGTAAGCAGGCCAATGCTCTAACCCCCATCCCGACTACCCACTATCAAATCAAGTGCCTATTGAAGCCACCAAAACTGGTTCTCCTGCTTCACCCTATCAATTCGGTCCCGTTCGGACATCACAGAACCGAAGGAGCTCTGCTCCGCCTTGTGCCATGACGTCACGATTGTACAGGAGTCGCCTATCCACGGTTCGTCGTCTGTTGTGGTAGATTAGCGGAACTGACCGCATCTATCTAAAAAGAGGAATGCCTCTAGTGGAATGAAGCCGCTCAAGAGTGCACTTTCAAAATACTCGTCGTTCGGATAGAACGCCCCGAAAATTAAATTGTTGGTCGAAGACATAGGCTCGTTTCACACTACGTGGTTTTGACCGTACGGCAAAAAAACGAACGGCAACATTTTGTTAGAGGCGCGAAGAAGAGCATATACGCTTTCATATTATATAGTCACGGCAAAATGCCGGCGGCGCCGCGCCGTGTATAGCAACCGTCTACTGCCACTACAGTATACGGCAGCCGGACGGCGCGATAAGCTTAGTGGCGTACGTGACGAAATGCATGTTTTCACATCATACGATTTTATTCGTGCGGCAAAGTTCGATCAGCCACTTCAAAACCTACGAAAAAGTATACCTACTAAGCACAGGAATTCTGTATATATCGTGTTTTACCGTACTGTTAAAACCGTATAAAGTGTAATTATCCATTGATCCGGTTTATGCCGTCCGGTTTTTTGCCGTACGGTCAAAACCGTGTAGTGTGAAACGAGCCATAGCTCTTGCAATGTGACCTCCAACGAGTTTTATAACGAAATTGTCAATTGTGTTGATTTGAGCCCCGTTGTATAGAACCTCGTTGGAATAGTACTGAACGAAAGAAGATTCGGCAGTTCGATGTAAGCCGGTATAGCGTCGTAAACACTGCCGCTCGAACAGCCGAAACTTCTCCATCTGGAAAGGGGCAACGTTGAACCACACAGGACAACCACAAACGATCACCGGCCGTATAAGGGCCATGTAGCAAATTACCTTCACTTTGGGGTCAAGCCGACTGCTGTGAAACAGCCGTTTCGTCAGAGCGAAGGGTTATCTGGCCTTGGTCAGAGCAGAATTTATATGTCTGTCGAAATATAAATATTGATCTAACCAGATACCGAGGTATTTTACTACACTTTTGCTCGTTAATTGCTGTCCGCGAAGATCAACGAGTCCGGAAAAGAATTGTCTCCGACTTCTAAGCATTTATTTTCAGTTTCCATTCGTCGCAATAATTGCTGAATCTTGTCGAAATCACGCTGCAAGAGAATTCTAATAACCTTAACCTTTCGGGCCGTTCTGTACGCAATAAGATCGTCGGTGTACGCAATTGCCTTTGTAAGACTACCTATCAGATCGCTGGTGTAAATGCTGAAAAGAATCGGCGAATTCACCGCTCCCTGATGAAGACCATAGTTAATTTGGAATGTTGTGGTAGAAGTTACATCGCCACTTTTGAAAACAAACTTCCTACCGTTAAGCATATCATAAAGTACATACAACAATGATTTGCTTATGTCAAGCCTGCTCAGTTTTAGGTAAAGACCCTCTAACCATACGGTGCTAAAGGCCTTTTCCAAATCAACAAGGAACAGCAACTATTGTTGTTTGGTTTTACTCCATTGGATATCAGAAACGAGTTTAGACGAAGCATGAATTGTGTCATGATCCGCCTTGAACCCGAACTGTTTATCCGGAATTATTTTGTTGTCCGCAGCCCACTTAGTCAGAGCCCTATTGATGATCTTTTCGAAAACTTTGCTGATGCTCGAAAGAAGACTTATCGACCGAAAATTTTACGGGTTGGAGTTGTCCTTTCCCTTTTCCGGGAGAGGATGAACCACAGTGGTTTTCCAATGCTCTGGATACTATGCATTATTCAGTGCATTATTGAAGAGTGTGGTATAACTGTCAAGTGCCTCCATCGGTAAATGTCTTAGTACACCTGCTGACTTTTTGTTTTTTTTTTTTGAATTGAAGATGAGCTGATGCTCAATCTTCGTCACTAACAGGGACTACGTAAAAGTAAGTATGTAAATGGACGTCCGAGTAAACCGTAAATAAAATGCCTGACTTAGCAAAATGAACTTCCTACTGTACCCAAAGGGTCTGTTAACAAATAGTGTCCATGTTTTAAGATTTTAAAATATAGCTGAATCAAAAAAAGGGGACCAATTTTTTTACGAATGCGCAATACTTGGCATGTGACTTAAATTCAGTCTTTCTATAACTTACCTAAGTTTTTAAACTCTAATTTTGAGCTATGTGACAATAATCGATTAATGGCGTTTAAATAATGTTTTGGGTATTTTAATTATTCTTTTGGGTTTTTGAGGAAGTGCTACGACATTTTTATTCGTCTTATGTAATTTTTGCATTTTGGGTTTTTTCACATTCAAATAAAAATGAATAAATTAGATTTAGGCTCTGCTCTAGTGACTTACAAATCTCAACCATACCTGTGTGAGAGTCTTATCAGGGATGTAGGGGACCTATAGTTTTATTCCAAATCCGAACGGAAAATTTAAGAAAGCACTTTTCATGGGAAGAATTACTCTTGGAGGAAGACCTCTAGCATGACAGACCGACGCACTATTCATCACGCCAGCACGGGTACTACCACATTTAAAGCAACCTTAAAAACCCGAATCCAGAAACAAACCTTCCTTTGAATGAAATATACGCAGTTAAAAGTAATTTTAAAATATCAACGCAAAGTGCGTAGAATTCACTTTCCAAACTCCTTTCATAAATCAAAAACCTAGCCTACATTAATTTTCTTCTTAAAAAAAAAAAAAAAAAAAAAAACAATTTTAAACAAATTACCCTCGTCCTTGTGTCAACGCTATGCACACAATTAACATTCTTGAAAATTAATAAAAACACACAGTGTAGTTTTTTGTTGTTGTTGTTGTGCAGAACGTAAAATTATTCAATTTAAGGGATGACATACTGATGGCGCATAAACATCACATCACATTTCTTTTTTTTACCTACTTATTCCTTTTTTTGTATTTTAATATTTTTCAACAACCCAATTTCTGTCCAATTGATAAACGAGTGAACCTAACAAAAACAACGACAATTATAAAATAAACATCAACATGACGAAGAAATAAAAAAAAATAAAAATATTGTATGACATATAACATGTTACGTTACACGATGCTTTTATACAAAGTGCACAAAATGCATCCCTTTTTAAAATAACTGTCACATGCATATATACCTCCACATGTATGGTATATCGGCAGAACCTTCTGTCAGTTAGCCATCATAACAGCCGTGACAAATATAAAAACAACAACCAAAGATCCGCGGCACCCTTCTGGGTTAAATAACGCAATGAAAGGGCATATTTTTAACATGTCTTACTATATGAATGACACAAGCAACAACAACAAATACAAAAAAACGAACGGAAAACAAACCCTTCTCTTACAATAAAATTATAATTTGTCACCCCCAAAACGGAACGGTTTTTTTTTTATTTTTTTATTAAACCACCGCCATCCATCGGTTATCCTTAAACGATGACATTTCTGACGACTGCAACTCATACCAAGCTAATTGCTTCCGTTTGGTGAGAGCAGTAGCAGTGCCAGTGGCAGTGGCAGTGTCAGGAGGTAGTGTGTCGGATGGATGGCGGATAAGTCATCATCATGTCAGGGGTATGATCATCATTTGTCATTTTTAATTTTGCTTGTCACTTTTTTTTTTCTTTTTGCTGACTTGTTAAATATGAAAACAAGTTAAAACTTAGCTGTCTAGGTATAGATTCAGTGAAGAAATACATTAATCGAATTTGATGGTTTTGACTAAAACATGACACTTCAAGTGTAGGGAAGCGGCCAATTCAATGAGTAGGGGTATGGCATCCTACTCAAAAAATGTCCTGGGGTGATACCTAAGCTTTATTAGTTGAGACTTTTCACTTGTTGTGTAAAAAATTTGAGACGAAAAATTTTGAAATTACTTTCAATATTTCTTGGTGTTTGATGATTTAAACAAAATGGGGGAGTGATTGCTCATTAATTTTCCAAAACTTGAATTGCCTTAATGAACTCAAGGCTTACTAAACTCTGTTAGTTTTTCTTAATGGTTGGCATTTTTCATTTTACTTATATACATTTTTGAAAACCCATACAAATATGATACATGGTCAATCTGCAACATAGGATACATCATGGGTTCTTGAGAATTCAGAGGTGGGATATTCGTACAAAAAATTTGTTGTTTTATGAAAGGGGTTGGGTTCGATATCCCGGTTTTTATATTCCCGTTTCTTAAAATCCCGGTTTCAAAATCCCGTTTTTTATAATCCTGATTTTTATAATCCCGATTTTTTATAATCCCGATTTTTGTAATCCCGTTTCTTATAATCCCGTTTTTTATATTTTTTAAAACGAATTAAAAAATGAGGTATTTTTCATGATTCATTTTATTGTAACCTTTAACAAATACAACATATAAAAAAATAAGAAATATAAAGTAAAATAGTATTCTTTTAAAACGAACTCAAATCAACAAAGTCAACGATAGCAGTAAAACCGTTATCAAGAGGTAGATTTGCTGTAGGATGCATATTTTTTGTGCAAGAGTTAATATTGTAAACAAAAATTTTTGTTTATGTACCTACAGTAAAAACAAAACAAATTACAATATTGTTATATATTAGTTTTATTTGTAATTATTATATATTAGTCAAGTAATTTAAGATGCAAAACTTTGACTCCTATTGTTATTCAGTTCAATGCACGTATTTTGTAAAAAAAAAAAACAGGATTGTCGGGATTTGACGGGATTTTAAAAAGCGAGATTGTAATTGATCGGGATTTTGAATAAGCGGGTATTTAAAAGACGGGATTTCCAAAAATCGGTAATTTAGAAGACGAAATTATAAAACTTTTTTTTCGGATTTTTTTGAAAACGGGATTTTAAAAAGCGGGATTCCGATACGCTTCTTTATGAAAGTTAAATGGGATTCAGATATTGATTAGCTAAGGAACACTTTTAAGCAATGGGTGAATGAATATTTCATATATTCATTACTTTAACTAATTAGCACTCCATACTTGGGATATTCGGAAAAAATACACTTTACGACGTTGAAATGTTGTGCACGATTTCCCAATTTTAGGATTCGACATGCTTTAGGGTTTTTTTTAAATGAGTTTGTGAAGAATTCGAAGGAGTTAGTTTTTGTGGGATATTTAAAAAAGGAGCATTTAAATGTCTTATAAAATCAATTTTCGGTATTCAACCTTCCAAGGATTTTTAAAGAAATTATGTAGATTTCTTAAGTTTATAAATGTTATAAGCATTTGATTTGTGGGATATTCACAAGAATAGTATATCAAAGCTGATTAAAATGTAAAATATTATCAATTTGTTTTAGTAATTGGGTCCTGCTTTATCTAAAGAACGTAGGAATTCTATTACTCCAATGGTAAGACAAAGGTCAATAGTCAATCCCGTTTCGGATGGAACTCATATGGTAGGAGTACATTTTTGACATCTACTTTAAACTTACCCTGTAATTGTTCCACTATAGATTTTTGAAACATTTTATACGAGTTCTAGTTTGCAAGAATATCATTAATGGGATTTTCGAAAAATATCATATAAAATTAATAAATTTAAGCAAACTTTTTTCCTTCTTTTAGTTCATCAAAAAGATACGAATTTTCAATAATTTCAATTGTGGGATATTCGTAAAAAATATTAAAAATAGACATAACATTACGATATATATTTTTTTTTAACTTGTGAAGTCTTTTCTTTATATAAGCAGTCATTTACGTAATCTAAGAAAAATAATTATAAACCAATTTGAAGGGTCACTACACCAAGGGTCAGCCTTGCAGAAGTTTCTTGCAGTTGCATTTACATTGTCATGTGAATTCTTGCAATTTCTTCTGCAATAAATGTCTTACAAGAAGCTTTCGCACCAGGAGAGCAATTAATGTCGCAAGAAATCTGGTTGTTTACTTAAAATTGTGAAGTCATGGCGAGAAAACGTCAACGATTAGCAGCTGCGATGATAATTTTATTATTAAAAATAAAAAAGATCAACTTGGGTTCGAGATTGGATTTTGAAAAGACGGGAAGCTGGTGCCTTCTATAATTTATAGAAGATGCTCAGCAATACTTCAATTTCACTCACATGACCGCAATTGATTTGGAAGTTTTGATATTGAAAGTGGGTCCTATTATAAAAAAACAAGACACTCGATTCCGTGAGTCAATATCACTGAAGGAAAGACTCCTGTTGACTCTGCGATTCTTAGCATCTGGTATGTACATATAATTTAACGACAATAGGTACGCATTTAGCAGGTTGAATATTTGATAATCATTTCAGGTGACTCAAACCATTCCGTGATGTATTTATTTAGAATTCCTGGATCCACCATATCAAAAATTGTCCCGGAAATATGACAAACCTTTTATTTTACTCATTTTGTATAAAGCAAAGACGTCAACCAGCCACTTGCGCGAGATATACGAAACTGTTTCGATAAGCTGCAAGAACTGTCGCGAGTCGATGCAAAAGTGTTTAAACTAGCAATTAATTGCACTTGCAAATACTCGCAAGAAGTTATGAAAGTACTGTCGCGATAGAACTTGCTTGGTAGTTTCCACTTGCAATTCACTGTCGGACAGACTATCGGACATTTATTGCAGAAGTTTTCTTGTAAATGGAAACGCGGGCTAAGACATGGGTCACAAGCTTGAGTATAATTTACATCTTTGGGCTCCTTCAACTTGCTTAACTCTCTTCGACAGTATTGAGCGACTAGCATTCAAATTAATTGGTGATGAATCACGTTGCTTGCACATCATCGTTAATTTTATTGTGCACCCTTTTTTACCGTCATTTTAATGGACTATGATTTAATGAAAATGCTAGTTGCATATTTTCTAGCCCACAATCCAAGCGTAATAGTCACTTCCCCAGAAATGATGCTCATCGATATATCCTCGAGTCCAATTTCGTCGTACTTTTAATTACAGATGTTCCTTCCTTAGCCGTACTGCGCGAATGTGGAATGCTTTCCCAGCTCTGTCTTTCCAATCAGTGCACACCGACACGTCTTCTCATACCCATAATAAGGTTACCAACAATTTAGTGCTTCAGATGTGGGATTTTAACTATGGGATATTCTTTCATTAAAAACCACCCGTGCCATGATGGTTTATGCATTGGACTGTCATGCCAGAGGTCTTGGGTTCGATCCCTGCCTGTGCCATATTAAGTTTTTTTCACGGGTGCTGCCTCTTGCGAGGAATTGAAAAATCCTCCAAGAGTGCTTTCTCAAATTAGCCGGTCGGATTCAGCTTTAAACTGTAGGTCCCTTCCATCATCCCTGAGAACATTACTCGCACACAGGAATGGTTGAAAGTTGTAAGTCACTAGGCCCTAGTTCTCAACGGACTGTAGCGCCACCTAATTTATATATTTTTAAAGACCACAAAATCCTCAAATTAAAGCCAAACGTCAATGATCTGATTTTCAAAGTTGTTTGTCAATTTATAATCAATTTTCACTGGCTTTTTAAAACATCCTTTTTGTAAATATCTCACAAATGAAGTTCTTGTAGATCTGTGATCATTGGTCGATTCTTAAAGGCAATATGGTCTTCAATTGATACAGTCTTGTGAATCAAAACATTGTGACTCAGGGGCGATTCCTCATAGTCAGCAGGTTTAGCGGCGCTAAACCAAGAATTTTAGAATTAATCTTATTTTGTAATATGAATATCATTTGGTAATTGAATTACTAACCAACTCAACAGTTGACCATTATGTTAAAAAATTCGGTTGTAGTTACGTAACTTGCATCTTGCAATCAAAGTGACTTTTCTTCAAATAATTTTCATTTCATGCAATACAACTCTCATACAATATCAAATTTATCTTGAAACATTGGACTTGGGCATCGCAAAAGTTTGCGCTATCAAATTTCATACATTCTACACATACAGATAAATACACACAATCAAATAAAAGCCTTGACAAATAAGTAGAAGGGTAAGCGGGTAAGCGCAAAAAAAAGCGATAACCAGGCGAAGAATGAAGGTAAGGTACACATTAAAGACAGACATACAACAGAGAGGAAGACCAGGCGCGACCAAGAGTTTGATGTCTTCTCTCTTTATACTTCGTATGGACTATGGAAGAAAGAACAACACTGACGAATCGAACATGATCGTCGAACACGGCAACTATTTATACATCATACCATATTCGTTTTTGAAATCAGAAAATTGTGCGAAGTTATTTATTTATGTGAAAATGGGATTTCCTAGCGAAATTGCTTGACCCTACTCTACAAGAATATAGTGAGCAATGCATGTTCGTGGGTTAGCGCGGCTTTTAGCGATTATACTGATTTTTGATGCCGATGTCGATGTGTGAAGAAAAGAAAATAGCAAAGGCGTTGGAGTTTAGGCGGATTATTCAAATGATTAATAGGAGGTAGTTTCTGTTGGGAACCTTCTTTTAGGCGGAAAGGAAAGTGACTTAAGAAAGTGCATTTTAATACATATATTTTATTGTATTTACTATTAATATTATTCCATACCAATTAAAACATGGTAGAGGCTAATCGTAAGGAATTATTTTATTTGATTTCCTTAGAGCAGCTCAAATTAAAAAGAGCATTTCTTTTAATGAAAAAGAAATTTTCAAAAAAAAAAAAATTAAATTTATTCATAGCTTTCGAAAAAAAAACCAAATATTTAGTCAAAAATCAGTTTGAAGTGTCATTTTTCAAAATGTTTATTTTTTCATTTAAAATTCGTTATTCTTATTAATTCCAAAAAAATTAAAACTATAAGACTTTAAATTAAAAACTACCAGAGCGAAAAAAATAAATAAGAGAACATTACGACTTATGCAGTTGCATTGGATCAATTTCAATTTTTTTACAATCAAAAACAAATTAATAAAAATTGTATGAAGTTTAATTTTCAAATTGTATTCAATAAAAAATTCTATTTGACTTCTAAATGCTGGTGTTCCCCAGGGCTCCGTTTTGTCTCCGACCCTCTTCCTCATTTTTATAAATGATCTCCTGTCTGTTACTTCTAATCCAATACATTGTTTCGCTGACGATAGCACTCTTAGCTTTTCATATTCGTTTCCAGACTCACAACCCTCCTCTTCGGATGTGGAACTGCAACGACAAAATATGATTAGCTCATTAAATTCCGACCTACACAGCATTGTACAATGGGGAATAAAAAATCGTGTGGAATTTAATGCTTCGAAAACGCAATGCTGTCTTGCATCGTTAAAGCGAGATAAACCCTCTTTGCCACTATCTATGAGTGGCACTTGCATCAACGAAACGGAAAATCTCGACATCCTCGGAATGTGCATCAGCAACCACCTTTTGTGGAGCGATCACATACGCGATGTTGCCAAAAATGCCGCAAGATGTCTAGGTTTTTTGAGACGTTGCAAGAAATTTTTCTCTCCGTCTGATCTGGCTACAATCTACAAAACTTATATACGTCCGAAACTTGAATATAACTCTCATCTCTGGGCTGGTGCTCCAGTAACTTATTTAAGCCTCTTGGACAGTATTCAAAGTAGAGCTTTTAAAATGATTGGTGACATTAACATCATCAACTCGTTTACGTCACTCGAACATCGACGCAAGGTTTCTTGTCTAACCCTTTTTTACCGTTATTTTAACGGACTATGCTCTAGTGAAATAGCCAGTTGCATTCCTCCCCTTAAACAATTTAACCGTAATACTCGCGCTTCTAGGAATGCCCATCAGTTTACCCTTGAGCCCAACTTCGGCCGTACTATGAAGTACAGAGATTCATTTTTTAGCCGTACTACGCGAATGTGGAACGCCTTGCCACGCTCTATCTTTCCCTATCATTGCAATGTTCAGGAGTTCAAAATCAATGTACACCGACACCTCCTATCCAACCCTTCCCTCCTTTCCTAATGCTCACACTGTGTCTTTGGCATATTAAAGGTATAAAAAAAAACCTTTTAGTGTTCGCTTATTATAAAAAAAAAAAAAAAAAAAAAAAAAAGTTTGTTTGCTAAGAATAAGGTTTTAGGCTATGAGATAAGTCGTTGTCTTCTTTGTTTGTTTAAAAATAGATACTTTATTTTCATGATCTTGGTCTAACAATAGGAAGTTTTATTTTCGTAGGAATTTAAATGGAATCTCCAACACTTCTCAAGCAAAGACCATAATTGAAGAATTATTAGAGAAACCATTTTCAACAATGTCGTTTTCGGAGAAGCTAATAATGGGCGCCCTACTGATTTAAAATAAACACACAAGTATAGAAACAGAGATTATACTCGAACCTTTAGCGAAAATCAATATTCTATAATATTACCAATAGCTATTTGGTAGCGAGAATAACAAGAAAATATTTTGTTGATCTTGTTTGCTTTTTTCCGGTATCTCCTTCGCATAGAGTTCCTCGGATATGGACAATATGAACACTCTAACCACATTTCAGAGAAAACACAAGCTAAGTGCCTCCCATTCGCAATATGTAATTAAATTAGCTACCTTTGGTCAGACTAGGAAAGACCAAGCTTTAAGTGTCCAACATTACATTCAAAAAAATCGTGCAGTGTTAAAACGTCAACAATTTTTAAAGTTTTTCAATTGCTATCCAAAATGATTTAATCAATACTGTTGCTGACGTCTTAGGCGATCAAATTTCTGATAGAATCCGACAGCCAGAGTTTATAGCTTTGTCTGACATTCATTCAAAGTCGCAATTATCTATTGTTATTACTTTAATAAAAAAAAATCATGAAACATTTGCTGCATTTATCGATGTAAGCTCAGGGCGGACTGCAGAAAATTTGAATAAAATGAATTATTATTCTTGAAAACTTATCTTCAACTTCTAGGAGAAAGTAGCTTACCCTGAGATCATGGGCAGGAATCGCCACTGTGTGACTTGAGTTATGATATTGTTGCAAAAATGACTTAGTCTACCATAAAAACAAACAACACAAACAGATTTTTTTTTCTGAACTCATCAGAAACAACGTTGCTGCGAAGTGACAGATGAAGGAGAACGGCCGATTAGTTGAGATAGAAAGAGACACCTGTTTATTGCAAAGAAGACGACTACAGGATTCAAAAGGGAATTTTCGTGGAGACTTCGGAAGGCATAAAAGGCGCGCGTTAAATGAAGCGGGTCTCTTTTTTTCTGGCAGATCCCTAGGCAGCTAGCACACTTCCGTAACATCAATCCTACAACCCTATATCACAATTTATCCAAAAAAAATTTACCTCTCGGGAACCAGAGGCTTTGAAATAAAATTTATCTTAAAGCTAAAAATTGTTTCATTTATTTTCAAGGGTTCTTTCTTTCCTCAATTCTTACGTTCTCGGCGATTTTCGCTACACTGGTGTCAGGTGTGGGGTTTTATCGAACGGAGCTACGAATAGTTCTTACCAGGATGGACGCAGAAGAGAT
Source organism: Eupeodes latifasciatus (assembly GCA_920104205.1). Lineage (NCBI taxonomy): Eukaryota > Metazoa > Arthropoda > Insecta > Diptera > Syrphidae > Eupeodes > Eupeodes latifasciatus. Next base: position 119,183,317 of record OV049925.1, on the reverse strand, counting down.
GAAAAAACAATTCGACTCTATCGTCAGCCTAATGAAAGATAACACCCTAAAAGAACGAGAATTTTGGGACGGCAAGTTGTTAGAATGGAAAGGCGAACTAGCTCGTCGACAGGATGCTACAGAGGAACGAGTTCTGGCACTGGAAAAAACGTTCGATCGAACATTCAATCCAACCGAAGGGCATCACTCTTCTCCTCATCCTCAGTCCGTAGATAGCACCAAAGAGCCTGAGCGGGGAACGAACCAAAAGGACCAATCAGGTCAGCAGCAAAGAATTGGGTCACCAAGCGTTAATTGTCCGCAAAGTGAAGTTTTTAAAACTCCTGTCAGAACTACGTGCGAAGTTTCAAAGGCCGGGGAAGGAAGAGCTTTCCACTTATACGGGGGAGCTTATCCACGGTTGTTAAATGTTAATGCTTTGCAACCATTTGATGGCCAGAGCTCTTGGGTTGACTATGAGAGGCAGTTTGGCATTACAGCTACATTTTACGGGTGGAACGAGGAGGAGAAAGCTTACGCGTTGGCAATGCAACTTCGGGGCGAAGCCCTCACTGTTCTCAGCGCTCTTCCAAGCGCAAAACCCATTAACTTCGAAGCGCTTACTAAGCTTCTTCGGCAGCGATTTAGTCTCGACACGCACACAAGTTTTTCCTTGCTTAGAAATCGTGTTCAAAAGCCGAAAGAAACCCTGGCAGAATTCGCAATCCAATTACAACGACTTTCAGTCGCTGCATTTCCAGATTGTGCCGAAAAAGTGGTCGGCGAAATCGTTTTGAGCCAATTTGTCGATGGCATACGCGATGAACAAGTCCAAAACCTTGTGGCGGTCGGCCGCCCACAAAGCTTGCAGGACGCTCTCGGAATCGCACTAGATATCACCACTCGCTTGGAGCGCCGTGGTCACAAACACGTTTTCATGTCCGTCTCTAATCAGTTAGGAACTGCAGATGATCGTCAGAACCACAAAAGCGCAGCACAAATAAATCGCAGTCACCAGCTTTCCGAAAAAGCCTCGGAAAACTAACTACCACTGGTCAAACGGAGCGGAAGCCAGTGGTGAAGATTATCACCGCTCCCTTATTACATAACACATCTTTTGTTTCTCCCACAGACCTCCAACCAGACAGCTCATCCACCAGCTTGACCAGGACTAGCTTCGTCGGAGCTGTCGGCGAAGCCAGCATAAATTTATTTGCCTATATTGGTGGCAAAAAGTGCTGCATGATCGTCGACTCAGGAGCCAACTTATCGGTCCTCTCCGAAGACTTTTTGCCGGTTAACACAAATATTTATGGCCCCCCGATTTCCATCTCAGGGATATCTGGAGGTACCATAACTTCCATAGGTAAAGCCAAAGTAAGCCTTGTCATTAATCAAAAAGAGTACCATCACTACTTTGCTGTGGTGACTCCAAACACACCGAATATTTTAGGCATAGATTTTTTAATCAAAAATGAATGCTTCATCGACTTCGAGGAAATGTGCTTGGAAATACGCGGCAAAAGACATGCTCTGCATCTTTCATCTGGAGCCCCAAATAGCGTGCTACTCACAAGGGCATCGCACATTTTACCAGCACGGGCGGAAACTCTGGTGAAAGTTCAGCATCCAACAGCTTTTCGAGGTGGAACCGCAATGATCGATTGTTCTAAAAATTGTGAATTACCTGACGGTGTATACTTGGGCAGAAGCTTGGTCCAGCCAGCGGGGAGCGAGGTCACAGTAAGGATGATCAATACTTCTTCAAAAGACATTGTCCTACCAAAGGATAAAGTAATCGGTAAAATGGAGCAGGCTGAAGTTTGCGAGATTCCTGTTCATAAGGCGGAAAGTAATCCAGTAACTATGGACGATTTAGTTAATCAGGCAAAGCTCCTTCTTTCAGGGGAACAAGAGCAAAAATTCAGAAATTTACTTTACAAATATTCGTCGGTGTTTTCAGCGGGACCTGGAGACTTTGGCCGGACGAATTTGACGCAACACAGCATCGACACGGGTGCTGCCAAACCCATAAAACTACCAGCAAGAAGAATGCCCGTGGCTAAGCGCAAAGAAATGGACGAACTCATCCAAGACATGCTTAAAAGAGGGGTCATTGAACCATCAAATAGCCCCTGGGCAGCTCCAGTGGTTCTGGTGGTTCTACCAGATTTTGCGTCGATTACCGCCGCCGGTTGAACGTGGAAACCAAGAAGGATTCATATCCGTTGCCTCTAATGGATGAGCTACTTACATCCGTAGGAGGATCTTCTTGGTTTTCTACGATGGATCTGCAAAGTGGCTACTGGCAGGTTGAGATGAGCAGTGAGGACAAGGAAAAAACTGCATTCACGAATGGCAGCGGACTGTGGCATTTTCTTGTAATGTTATTCGGGCTGAGCAATGCAGGGCCACCTTTGAGAGATTGATGGACAGGGTGCTGAAGGATTTTTCAGTTTATTTAGACGATATAATTTGCCACTCAAAAGGGTTCGACGAACACCTTGCCAAACTAGAGGAAATCTTTAAAAGGTTACGAGCCGCCAACTTAAAACTAAGCCCAAGTAAGCGCCATTTTTTTCGAAAAAGCGTTCAGTTTTTAGGTCACATCGTGTCTGAGGCTGGCTTACGCACTGATCCCGAAAAAGTCGAAGCAATCCAACAATGGCCCGTCCCGAAGACCAAAAGGCAAGTAAAAAGCTTTCTAGGCCTTTGTTCTTATTACAGGAAGTTCATAGAAGGTTTTTCAACGATTGCAAAGCCTTTATTTGAACTGACAGAGGATAGACGTCGCTTCGAATGGACTCCCTCTTGTGACGCGGCGCTTACGAAGCTAAAGAAAACCCTAACTACGGCTCCAATTTTAGGTTTTCCAACGCCTGAAGACACCTTTATTTTGGATACCGATGCCTCAAATGTTGGAGTGGGCGCTGTATTGAGCCAAAAACGGGGTGAGTCTGAAGTTGTCATTGAATATTTCAGTAAGACATTAAATAGGGCGGAACGCAACTACTGCGTCACACGGAAGGAGCTACTGGCTGTCGTCCTAGCTGCAAAAAGATTCCACCACTACCTGCTCGGAAGGCGCTTTGTATTGCGGACAGACCACGCATCGCTTCGGTGGCTCTTCAACTTTAAAACACCAGAGGGGCAAATGACGAGATGGATTGAGAGGCTACAAGAATACGATTTCCAAATTCTTCATAGGCCAGGGCCCAAACATGGAAACGCGGACGGACTCTCCAGGCGACCATGCGGGAATTGTAAAGTTTGTTCTCGAGCAGAAGAAAAGGAAAAATCGTATGCAGAGGTTCTCAATCTTCAAATAACACCTAAAACAATGGAGGAAAGGCAACGAGAAGATTCTACTTTGTCAAAGGTAAGAGTTTGGTTAGAACAAGCAAGTCGACCTTCTAAAGAAAACATAATCGGAGAAAATCCTGAAGTCAAGGCTTATTGGAGCTTGTTCGGTCAGCTTAAAATCATCGACAACGTTATCTTCCAAGTCTTAGAGGAGGATTCTGACAAGACAAGTGTCCGAGAAGTTGTTCCTAAAAGTTTTTTTCCAGACGTTTTGACATCGCTCCACAATAGCGCAAGTGGGGGACATTTTGGCCAAAAAAAGACTCTCAGCAAGGTAAAGAAAAGATATTTCTGGGTAGGAAGGACGACTGACGTCAAGATCTGGTGTCTTAGTTGCCACCAATGTGCATTACGCAAAGGACCCCCTCGTAGAACATGTGGAAAGCTTCAACCTAGCTCTCCAGGCGCCCCATTTGAAAGAATTGCGATTGATGTACTTGGGCCTCTACCTCGCACGTCGAATGGAAACCGATACATTGTGGTAGTAATGGACTATTTTACTAAGTGGCCTGAATGCTTTGCCGTGCCGAGCCAGACCGCTGAGGTAATTATTCCCAAACTAATCGATGAGGTATTTTGCAGGTTCGGACTACCCGATTTCATTCACTCCGACCAAGGTCGGAATTTCGAGGCTGAGATCTTTAAAAGTGCTATGGACACCCTGGGAATAGAAAAAACTCGAACAACACCACTGCGACCTCAGTCAGATGGAATGGTTGAAAGGTTCAACTGAACTCTTTTGGACTACCTCGCTAAATTCACTTGTAAAAATCAAACAGAGTGGGACAAATATCTACAGCCAGCGCTCTTCGCTTATCGCACTGCTGAGCATGAATCGACAAAATTTTCTCCAGCTATGGCGACGTTTGGGCGGGAGCTGAGACTACCTATCGATCTTTTGCGTAGTACTCCACCAGGAGAAATAAAGACAATGCCCAATTTTGTTTTTGAACTACGAAGTAGGCTTCAGAAGGTACACCAAGTTGCCCAGGAGAATTTACAGGTAGCGGCAGACTCCATGAAGGCCAGGTATGATTTGAAAGCAAATCCAAAATCTTTTGCACCGGGAGAAAAGGTATGGTTTTATAATCCTAAAAGACGGGTGGGTTTTTGTCCTAAACTCCAATGTGATTGGGAGGGCCCAGTCAAGGTGGTTAGGTCTCTTTCAGATCTAGTATACCAGATACAAATCCCAGGCAAACGAAAGTCGAGGGTAGTCCACTTAAACCGTCTTGCAGCCTACACCGAGCCAGTTATGACTCAGTCGGAACTTTGAGTCTTGAAGGGGGAGCAATGTTGCGAAAATGACTTAGTCTACCATAAAAACAAACAACACAAACAGATCTTTTTTTCTGAACTCATCAGAAACAACGTTGCTGCGAAGTGACAGATGAAGGAGAACGGCCGATTAGTTGAGATAGAAAGAGACACCTGTTTATTGCAAAGAAGACGACTACAGGATTCAAAAGGGAATTTTCGTGGAGACTTCGGAAGGCATAAAAGGCGCGCGTTAAATGAAGCGGGTCTCTTTTTTTCTGGCAGATCCCTAGGCAGCTAGCACACTTCCGTAACATCAATCCTACAACCCTATATCACAATTTATCCAAAAAAAATTTACCTCTCGGGAACCAGAGGCTTTGAAATAAAATTTATCTTAAAGCTAAAAATTGTTTCATTTATTTTCAAGGGTTCTTTCTTTCCTCAATTCTTACGTTCTCGGCGATTTTCGCTACACTGGTGTCAGGTGTGGGGTTTTATCGAACGGAGCTACGAATAGTTCTTACCAGGATGGACGCAGAAGAGATGAAAAAACAATTCGACTCTATCGTCAGCCTAATGAAAGATAACACCCTAAAAGAACGAGAATTTTGGGACGGCAAGTTGTTAGAATGGAAAGGCGAACTAGCTCGTCGACAGGATGCTACAGAGGAACGAGTTCTGGCACTGGAAAAAACGTTCGATCGAACATTCAATCCAACCGAAGGGCATCACTCTTCTCCTCATCCTCAGTCCGTAGATAGCACCAAAGAGCCTGAGCGGGGAACGAACCAAAAGGACCAATCAGGTCAGCAGCAAAGAATTGGGTCACCAAGCGTTAATTGTCCGCAAAGTGAAGTTTTTAAAACTCCTGTCAGAACTACGTGCGAAGTTTCAAAGGCCGGGGAAGGAAGAGCTTTCCACTTATACGGGGGAGCTTATCCACGGTTGTTAAATGTTAATGCTTTGCAACCATTTGATGGCCAGAGCTCTTGGGTTGACTATGAGAGGCAGTTTGGCATTACAGCTACATTTTACGGGTGGAACGAGGAGGAGAAAGCTTACGCGTTGGCAATGCAACTTCGGGGCGAAGCCCTCACTGTTCTCAGCGCTCTTCCAAGCGCAAAACCCATTAACTTCGAAGCGCTTACTAAGCTTCTTCGGCAGCGATTTAGTCTCGACACGCACACAAGTTTTTCCTTGCTTAGAAATCGTGTTCAAAAGCCGAAAGAAACCCTGGCAGAATTCGCAATCCAATTACAACGACTTTCAGTCGCTGCATTTCCAGATTGTGCCGAAAAAGTGGTCGGCGAAATCGTTTTGAGCCAATTTGTCGATGGCATACGCGATGAACAAGTCCAAAACCTTGTGGCGGTCGGCCGCCCACAAAGCTTGCAGGACGCTCTCGGAATCGCACTAGATATCACCACTCGCTTGGAGCGCCGTGGTCACAAACACGTTTTCATGTCCGTCTCTAATCAGTTAGGAACTGCAGATGATCGTCAGAACCACAAAAGCGCAGCACAAATAAATCGCAGTCACCAGCTTTCCGAAAAAGCCTCGGAAAACTAACTACCACTGGTCAAACGGAGCGGAAGCCAGTGGTGAAGATTATCACCGCTCCCTTATTACATAACACATCTTTTGTTTCTCCCACAGACCTCCAACCAGACAGCTCATCCACCAGCTTGACCAGGACTAGCTTCGTCGGAGCTGTCGGCGAAGCCAGCATAAATTTATTTGCCTATATTGGTGGCAAAAAGTGCTGCATGATCGTCGACTCAGGAGCCAACTTATCGGTCCTCTCCGAAGACTTTTTGCCGGTTAACACAAATATTTATGGCCCCCCGATTTCCATCTCAGGGATATCTGGAGGTACCATAACTTCCATAGGTAAAGCCAAAGTAAGCCTTGTCATTAATCAAAAAGAGTACCATCACTACTTTGCTGTGGTGACTCCAAACACACCGAATATTTTAGGCATAGATTTTTTAATCAAAAATGAATGCTTCATCGACTTCGAGGAAATGTGCTTGGAAATACGCGGCAAAAGACATGCTCTGCATCTTTCATCTGGAGCCCCAAATAGCGTGCTACTCACAAGGGCATCGCACATTTTACCAGCACGGGCGGAAACTCTGGTGAAAGTTCAGCATCCAACAGCTTTTCGAGGTGGAACCGCAATGATCGATTGTTCTAAAAATTGTGAATTACCTGACGGTGTATACTTGGGCAGAAGCTTGGTCCAGCCAGCGGGGAGCGAGGTCACAGTAAGGATGATCAATACTTCTTCAAAAGACATTGTCCTACCAAAGGATAAAGTAATCGGTAAAATGGAGCAGGCTGAAGTTTGCGAGATTCCTGTTCATAAGGCGGAAAGTAATCCAGTAACTATGGACGATTTAGTTAATCAGGCAAAGCTCCTTCTTTCAGGGGAACAAGAGCAAAAATTCAGAAATTTACTTTACAAATATTCGTCGGTGTTTTCAGCGGGACCTGGAGACTTTGGCCGGACGAATTTGACGCAACACAGCATCGACACGGGTGCTGCCAAACCCATAAAACTACCAGCAAGAAGAATGCCCGTGGCTAAGCGCAAAGAAATGGACGAACTCATCCAAGACATGCTTAAAAGAGGGGTCATTGAACCATCAAATAGCCCCTGGGCAGCTCCAGTGGTTCTGGTGGTTCTACCAGATTTTGCGTCGATTACCGCCGCCGGTTGAACGTGGAAACCAAGAAGGATTCATATCCGTTGCCTCTAATGGATGAGCTACTTACATCCGTAGGAGGATCTTCTTGGTTTTCTACGATGGATCTGCAAAGTGGCTACTGGCAGGTTGAGATGAGCAGTGAGGACAAGGAAAAAACTGCATTCACGAATGGCAGCGGACTGTGGCATTTTCTTGTAATGTTATTCGGGCTGAGCAATGCAGGGCCACCTTTGAGAGATTGATGGACAGGGTGCTGAAGGATTTTTCAGTTTATTTAGACGATATAATTTGCCACTCAAAAGGGTTCGACGAACACCTTGCCAAACTAGAGGAAATCTTTAAAAGGTTACGAGCCGCCAACTTAAAACTAAGCCCAAGTAAGCGCCATTTTTTTCGAAAAAGCGTTCAGTTTTTAGGTCACATCGTGTCTGAGGCTGGCTTACGCACTGATCCCGAAAAAGTCGAAGCAATCCAACAATGGCCCGTCCCGAAGACCAAAAGGCAAGTAAAAAGCTTTCTAGGCCTTTGTTCTTATTACAGGAAGTTCATAGAAGGTTTTTCAACGATTGCAAAGCCTTTATTTGAACTGACAGAGGATAGACGTCGCTTCGAATGGACTCCCTCTTGTGACGCGGCGCTTACGAAGCTAAAGAAAACCCTAACTACGGCTCCAATTTTAGGTTTTCCAACGCCTGAAGACACCTTTATTTTGGATACCGATGCCTCAAATGTTGGAGTGGGCGCTGTATTGAGCCAAAAACGGGGTGAGTCTGAAGTTGTCATTGAATATTTCAGTAAGACATTAAATAGGGCGGAACGCAACTACTGCGTCACACGGAAGGAGCTACTGGCTGTCGTCCTAGCTGCAAAAAGATTCCACCACTACCTGCTCGGAAGGCGCTTTGTATTGCGGACAGACCACGCATCGCTTCGGTGGCTCTTCAACTTTAAAACACCAGAGGGGCAAATGACGAGATGGATTGAGAGGCTACAAGAATACGATTTCCAAATTCTTCATAGGCCAGGGCCCAAACATGGAAACGCGGACGGACTCTCCAGGCGACCATGCGGGAATTGTAAAGTTTGTTCTCGAGCAGAAGAAAAGGAAAAATCGTATGCAGAGGTTCTCAATCTTCAAATAACACCTAAAACAATGGAGGAAAGGCAACGAGAAGATTCTACTTTGTCAAAGGTAAGAGTTTGGTTAGAACAAGCAAGTCGACCTTCTAAAGAAAACATAATCGGAGAAAATCCTGAAGTCAAGGCTTATTGGAGCTTGTTCGGTCAGCTTAAAATCATCGACAACGTTATCTTCCAAGTCTTAGAGGAGGATTCTGACAAGACAAGTGTCCGAGAAGTTGTTCCTAAAAGTTTTTTTCCAGACGTTTTGACATCGCTCCACAATAGCGCAAGTGGGGGACATTTTGGCCAAAAAAAGACTCTCAGCAAGGTAAAGAAAAGATATTTCTGGGTAGGAAGGACGACTGACGTCAAGATCTGGTGTCTTAGTTGCCACCAATGTGCATTACGCAAAGGACCCCCTCGTAGAACATGTGGAAAGCTTCAACCTAGCTCTCCAGGCGCCCCATTTGAAAGAATTGCGATTGATGTACTTGGGCCTCTACCTCGCACGTCGAATGGAAACCGATACATTGTGGTAGTAATGGACTATTTTACTAAGTGGCCTGAATGCTTTGCCGTGCCGAGCCAGACCGCTGAGGTAATTATTCCCAAACTAATCGATGAGGTATTTTGCAGGTTCGGACTACCCGATTTCATTCACTCCGACCAAGGTCGGAATTTCGAGGCTGAGATCTTTAAAAGTGCTATGGACACCCTGGGAATAGAAAAAACTCGAACAACACCACTGCGACCTCAGTCAGATGGAATGGTTGAAAGGTTCAACTGAACTCTTTTGGACTACCTCGCTAAATTCACTTGTAAAAATCAAACAGAGTGGGACAAATATCTACAGCCAGCGCTCTTCGCTTATCGCACTGCTGAGCATGAATCGACAAAATTTTCTCCAGCTATGGCGACGTTTGGGCGGGAGCTGAGACTACCTATCGATCTTTTGCGTAGTACTCCACCAGGAGAAATAAAGACAATGCCCAATTTTGTTTTTGAACTACGAAGTAGGCTTCAGAAGGTACACCAAGTTGCCCAGGAGAATTTACAGGTAGCGGCAGACTCCATGAAGGCCAGGTATGATTTGAAAGCAAATCCAAAATCTTTTGCACCGGGAGAAAAGGTATGGTTTTATAATCCTAAAAGACGGGTGGGTTTTTGTCCTAAACTCCAATGTGATTGGGAGGGCCCAGTCAAGGTGGTTAGGTCTCTTTCAGATCTAGTATACCAGATACAAATCCCAGGCAAACGAAAGTCGAGGGTAGTCCACTTAAACCGTCTTGCAGCCTACACCGAGCCAGTTATGACTCAGTCGGAACTTTGAGTCTTGAAGGGGGAGCAATGTTGCGAAAATGACTTAGTCTACCATAAAAACAAACAACACAAACAGATCTTTTTTTCTGAACTCATCAGAAACAACGTTGCTGCGAAGTGACAGATGAAGGAGAACGGCCGATTAGTTGAGATAGAAAGAGACACCTGTTTATTGCAAAGAAGACGACTACAGGATTCAAAAGGGAATTTTCGTGGAGACTTCGGAAGGCATAAAAGGCGCGCGTTAAATGAAGCGGGTCTCTTTTTTTCTGGCAGATCCCTAGGCAGCTAGCACACTTCCGTAACATCAATCCTACAACCCTATATCACAATTTATCCAAAAAAAATTTACCTCTCGGGAACCAGAGGCTTTGAAATAAAATTTATCTTAAAGCTAAAAATTGTTTCATTTATTTTCAAGGGTTCTTTCTTTCCTCAATTCTTACGTTCTCGGCGATTTTTGCTACAATATGTAACATTTTATATGCCCCTCTCTCCCCTTCGGTTTGGCTGGTGATATGACATTTAGTATTAAACGCTTTCACTTTTGATTATAAATAAAGTGTGTGCCAAAATTAACGCAAGATTTGAATTAAATAGAAAACGCCGTTTTTAGTCTTTTGATAGTTATATTTTTATTGACTCGTAAAGTACATAGAATAGGGTTATGTATGGAATAACACATCGCACAAATGGCCTCCACGGCTTTGCATGCACATGCGCACTCTTTTGTTGAAATTTTTCATGACCATTCTGCATAAATGTGGCTGAATTTCGTTGATGCAGCGTTGAATCTCCTCCTTTAATGCACGGGTGGTTGTGGGCTTGTTGACATAGACTTGTGATTTCAAATAACCCCATAAAAAGAAGTCTAATGGTGTTAAATCACACGATCTAGGAGGCCAATTTTGATCACCGAAACGAGAGAGTACACGACCTGGAAATGTCTCATGCAGTAATTGAATTGTTTCACGGGCTGTATGACATGTGGCACCGTCTTGTTAAAACCACATATTGGACACATCAATATCATCCAATTTTGGCAGAAAGAACTGTGTAATCATGTCGCGATATCGAGCACCAGTAACTGTCACTGCTTGACCAGCATCATTTTCAAAAAAATATGGCCCAATTATGCCTCCAGCCCAAAATCCACACCATACAGTCACGCGTTGTGGATGCATTTGTTTTTCGACAATCACATGTGGGTTCTCCGAACCCCAAATGCGGCAATTTTGGCGATTGACAAAGCCATCAAGATGAAAATGTGCTTCTTCGCTTAGGATGATTTTGCTCGAAAAATCAGGGTCCATTTGTTGATGTTCAATAATCCATTCAACGAACTCTCTTCTCTGTCCATGGTCATTAGGCTTCAATTGTTGTGTTAATTGAATTTTGTAAGCATGAAGACACAGATCTTTGGTGAGTATACGCTGTAGAGAGGTTCTTGAAATTTGCAATTCTTGTCCACGACGTCGAATTGAGGTTCCTGGATTGTCAGCAACACTCTCACGCACTGCTTCGACATTCACATTTGAACGGCTTGTTTTTGGACGACCAGTATGTTTGGCGTCTCCAACGGATCCAGTCTCCATGAATTTTTCAATTAATCTCTTCACAGTTGACGAAGTTAAAACACTATTCCGACCATATTTTGTATGAAATTTTCGAACTGCAGCCGCCAAGCTTTCACTATTTTTGAAATATTCTTTAATAATGAAGACACGTTGTTCTCTCATGTAACGCTCCATTTTTAATAACCCTATACTGTTAGCTGTCAAATTGCTTTTTTTTCAGGGTTGCCAACACTTCACTGCACAAATGGCGGCAAATTCAAATCTTGCGTTAATTTTGGGACACCCTTTACATACATATGTATATGGCTGTCATAGTCTTGAAAACGAAATGATTTCTGAGTGGTCAGTATAAAATCCATAATTTGTGATTATTATAAATGAATATCCGTTCAAAATGTTGATCATACGAGTATTATAGAACAGAAGTATCTTTAAGATCTATTATAATTAAATTTAATAATTTATGAAGGTTTTGCAACCGTATCACGCATTAATCCCAAAAACAAACAAAACAAAAACAAAAAAGGAAATACCTACTGTTAAATGACCAACAAAATTCAAATTAAACAAAAAGAATCTATGAACAGAAAACAGAGACTATACCATTCTATAAGCAGTTCCCCGCACCCAAAACAGCTTCATTAATGAGATTTTTCTACCCTATATCGAATTCAAATGAATGAAAAAAGGCCTCATTTAGCTCACTGAATAAACATTTCCAGCTAAAAAACCATCAAAAATTATCTCGTTCACAAAATCTCTTGGCAGGTATACGAGTATAATCCCATTCCGTCTCAACATCCAACAAAATCCAAAAACTAAATTCTTAAGTTAACCGCACAAAAGATCTGTTTATACTAAATTATAAAAAAAACAAAAATCACTATAAAGTATCTATAAAAATATTATGAAAAATTTCAACAACGAAAAAATCATTTTTTTATTAAAAACCCATCTCACCACATTCACACTCGAAAAAGAGAGCCTAAGATCCAGCAAAGTTATACACAGAGTTTTGTACCGGCCGGCAGGCCGGTGCGGCGCGGCGGCGGCCGGCGAGTGGTGTGGCTTGGACGCGGACGCGGCGCAGCACCCCCCATTGAGTCAATCGATCGATTAAAATCAATATCAGGTTCAGCTATATAAAGGAGATGAAAATGCGCTATAAGAATACGAGCAAATGCGAAGACCTTAAGCTGAAGCTGAACAATGGCCCGGCAATTCATTCGGTGAAAGATCCAGCTACCGGGGAGCTGGGAAGCGTCATTTGTTTTGGTGCACAGGCATCATCATCAGCATCAGAGGCACAGGTGAGGTCTAAAGGTCTTTTCAAAAGAACTCACGTGTTTTTTTGTTTTGTTAGTCTTTGTGTTTTGGTTATTGTCTTGGGTGAATATGATGCTACCGCCTTACGATCTTGCTGAAGATGATGATAATGATGATGATGCGTGCGAAGAAGGTATTCGTATTGATGCTGAAGCTGATTCGGATGCTGCTGATGATGTTGATGATGATGATGGCTCTTTACCATGTCCATGATCATTTCCCAGATTTGGATGGAAGTCAACTCGGAGCGCGGTGAAGTGGGGAAAAGATATGACATCATGTCATCATGGAATTTGATTTACGGCTCATTCGATATGAATTTATATGCGAGAGATCTTAACTTGCGATAGCTCCGTTTTAACTCGTATATATTTAAAGGCTAGGAATAATATGGTTAAGACTTTTATTTGTTTCTTTACTGAAAATATCTATGAAATATATTTTATAGATATAAATGTTTTTTTGATTTGTGTTTTATTGCTCTCTGTTTCTCTTATTAAGTATCAGCGAGGTTTTCTGATTTTTGTCATTGGTTTTCTAGAAATATTATACCCAATACGATTTTATACGAATGAAGCCCTGATAATATGATGGGTTTTAGGTGATGCTTGGTTCGAAGAAAGGGTTTAATAGTTTTTTTTTTTTCTTATTTTATTTAAGTTTGGTTTGTTGTTTTACGGATAGTAAATCTTTTTTTTACTTTTTCACGATTTATGTGTAGGGCAGAATTTGGTTTTAATTACTCTTTCTGTGGAAATCATTTTGAATTATCTCACTACAGTCTTGGAAACAGCTTGAAGTTCAGAATCGATTTTCCACGAACTTTCAGGAAACAAAAGAAGGATTAATTACACTTTTTGAATATACATATTTACACTGTGGTCTTGTATCTTGTTATTTGTTAATTTTCTTAAGTCCATAAGTGATACAATTTACTGCTAAGTTCGCGCAAAATTGAAATCGATCTTGTTCAAAATTTAAACTTCGCAGTTAACCCCTGAAACAAGTCTTAAAGAGAATTCAAACCATGATGTAACAAATTACAATTGTTATAGTTGTTTATTTTTCCTACACCGGTATTATCGAAATCCGAACATGAGCTGAGATAATAATCAAAAGAATTGTATACAAATATTTTCCAACAAAAGCCAAGCAATTAGGAGAAAGACCCAAATGAGAGCAAAATTTGAGTTTGCTTTTTTGAGTAGTAGGAAAAACTTGGAGGAAATTGAGGTTTAAAAGATATCATAACTTCTTTACATAAATGATAGCAATTTTCAATTTTTAATTTTTTCTTTAGACAATCTTCAAAATTTCTGCATTTTTCAGTATAAGTAGCACCAATTCTTTTTGTTTTGAGATTTCCGAACTGAACCTTGTGGTCCTTGGACCCTCATTAAAGCGTTTTATAAGGCAAAAAGAAATGTTCTTAAAAGTGAAAGTGTTATGGAAACGTTTCCCTAATTCAACTTTGTTTAACTTAAAATAAAACACTTTTTAAACTTGAGATGGAACAATATCCAATTTTAAAAGAATACATCTAATAATGTTCGAATCAGAGCCTGAAAAAAACGGCTCTAATCTTTAGTACACGTATGCATACTACATTGGTGATCAAGAGAGTAAATAGCTTTTGTATAAAATATATATCATCCTAAGAAAATCGAAACAATGCTGTTAAAATTGACTTAAATTTAAAAAAGTTAAAGAGTTATTTTTAAAGACAGAATAAAAGCATTAAGAGCATTTTAAAATTGCAACAACACTGTTTGAAACGAGGAACAATAGCATAAGCATTTTAAAGATTTAAATTTATTTATGTGGTTCGAGATTTGAAACATGACATTACGATGGTCGAAAAAAGTGGGCTGGCTATTCCGTTCATCTGTTTGTTCTCGTCTCCAAAATTGAAGTCAGAAGCAGACTCGCGTTAGACATTAAAATTTTTTAAGGCCAAAGATAACAGTACCTACAAATTGTTGGTCAAAAAAGACCAGAGTCGTATGAATAGTTCCCTAATTTGTTTTCTTAATACAAGAAATACAACGTTATTTTGCTTTAAACTTTTAACAAAAGCTTATGAACCGATTTAAAGTTTAAGTTCAACAAGTTCTTAAGTTGTCTGAAGAATAATTGATGATCACAATTGTCTATTGTTTTTTTTTCAAAATTCGATATTCTAAAAATCACTAAATAACTGCATTTTAAAATTATTTCTAAAACAAATTTGAAAAATTGTAATATTTTTTTTTCATCCTATATATAATATATTTAACAGAATTAGTTTAAAAGATTTACATGACTGGCTTATAAGCCGTCTGCCGAAAATGCAAATTATATGAATTAAAAAAATACATTTAGGAAGAGTACATATTATAACTTTCATTAAACAGTTAAAATATAAACCTAATATCAATGAAAAGAACAGTTGAAAACAAACATTATAATATACAATTTTAATTACATAAAAAACTATTACCATTATAATAAATAATAATAATATAATTATAATAAAGAACGAAGGTATATATAAAAAGTAATTTAAAGTGTTTCAATACACAAATTGGGCTTTTAGTTTAGCTAAAATAAAGTTTATCATTAGACCGCATGTGTTAAAAGTTGTACATGTTTCTATATGCTAGAGCCTCTGAAACAAATCGAATGAGAGTTTTCCATCCACTTTCTCCATTTAAAATTGCAAAACATTCTTCAATTATAAAAAAACTTTTATTAAAATATAATCTTCGGATTTCCTGTATTATTGGACAAAAAGCTAAGAAATGCGAAATATTTTCAGCCTGATTAAGGTTACATAGTAAGCAATTCGGATTCAAATCATTTCTGTGAGGTCTATAATTGAGCTCAAGCATTTCAACGCGCATTTAAAGATTAGACTTATCTCATTGGCAGTAAACTCGTTTCGAAAATAGTTGTCATACCCGAGACATAAGTTGAGTTTAGAGTAAGCTGTTCTTGTAACAGACTCTCTTGCATCTATAATAGAAATAAGGTCATACAGTTCATTTCTAAATGCTTCTAAATTATCAATACTTAGTGACAACGGATAGTTATATTCTGATGCCAAACCAAACCAGTCTTTAAAAGGAGAGTACCTACCCCGTAGATCTATCAAAATAATCTTTTTCTGAATATTATTAATTGGTCTACTCATGACTTTAACAATATAATCTGGCGTTAGCTTTAAGGTTTTTTAAATAAATTGGAGGCAGGCCCGATTCAATGTAAATAGCGTAGTTTTAGCAGGGAGTCTGAAAATACGATTGGAAAAGTACCGTTGGACTAATTCGATTACTTCTAATTCCTTGTATCCTTAAACTTCATTAGCGTATAAGAGAGAACTTTTGATAGTTGTCAAAAATACTTTAAATTTAGTCGCATCTATAAAATTACTTTTGAAGAAGTTTGACCACATACAATTGATAGCTGCTTTTGCTACCTTCACTTTGTCTTTAAAATGAGCTCCAAGATTTAGGTTATGTGTTATAGTTAATCCTAGGTATTTGTAATCAGTCACTACTTCTATGTTTGAGCCGTCAAGGTGACTGTTGCGATTAGTACTATTACTGCTGTTTTGAGATCTAAAAACCTTTATCTTTGACTTTGAAGTATTTATTTTAAGGTCCCAAGTATCGCAATATTGTTTTAATTTGTTAATCTGAAGCTGCAAAGTCTCTGAATTATCGGTTAGAATGACAAGGCCATCTGCATATAAAAGCACCTTGATAAGTACATCTCCAAATATAACACCACCTGGAATTTGATCTTCAATGTCATTGAAGAAGAGGGAAAAAATCAAGGGACTCAAAATGCAACCTTGTGGTACTCCCGTTTCAGATTTAAATTGATTTGACAATCTCATACCAATTTTTACTACTGAACTTGTATTTGTTATTAGTTGTTCATATATTCTTATGAACTTTGTACACAAGCCTATGTCTGTAAGTTTGAAAAGTAGAACCCTTCTGTTTATAGTGTCAAAGGCGGCTTTGAAATCTACAAAAAATGCATAGAGGTTCTTTTTTATCAATAAAACGTTTAGCAACACTCGTTAGAATACAAATTTGGTCTATTGTATAGAGATTTGCTCTGAACCCAGCTTGGAAACAACTTATTTTATTATTCCTTTCAACCCAGGAAACAAGCCTTAGGTACAGTAATTGAGAAAACCCAAAATCCTTAACCATCCCAGTCAAAAAGTTGCTATTTGAGTTTTTGCATTTATCAACTGATTCTCTTTGGAATGAAAATTGTTCAAAATTTAAAAACAAAGAATTTTGGAAAACTCCTATTCGACTGTTTAAGTCACCAATTATTAGAATATTTTCATTAGTTTGGTTCACCAGAAAATTTTGCAAAGTTTTAAATTCAACTTTCCAATTACTAAAATTAAGGTAAATTGGTGTTATTAAATAATGTTTTCCGTTAAAGACACAGTCAATGAATATTTTGTTTTCACTATTTTTGAATTTTATGTTTTTGTTAGCAATATTTAATTTAATTCCGCATAGAATACCACCGCTGGTAATTTAAAAAAATCTGGCATTAATAATTTACTTTTTAATCCTGTTACATTATAGCAAAAAATGTTAAAGTTAAAAAAGTGAAAGGAATTAGGCAAATTTGAAAAATTAAAATTGTTATAAGAATGGCAGACGGAAACTCTAAGTGTAATATATAAAGAATTAATTTAAATATGAGACGCTCTTACGATTTCAGAAAACAAAATTTACTACATGAAGATTTTTTTTTTCTGAGAAATTAAAAAGAATTTAAATTTAAAACTATAAAAGAAACATAGAAATTTAAAATTTTGTTGAAATTTTTTCTGATCATTGTACGTAGTTTTAAAAAAATCTTAGTAAACGGGATTTTTTGGCTTTTTCGTAAAAGTTTTTGGGTTATATATGGACGAAAGTTTTGTATGATTTTTTAAAAAGACAAAAAAGAAGCTGGGATCCCACCCACACTGATAACTTCCCATCCCGTCTGCCGATTTGTTATGTGAAAAATGTTGTCCGTTAAATTATTCTAAAAAAAAATTAAAAATTACCACCAATTTTTTGCATATGATGAAATAGTTTGATTTTTAAAAATCTATTTTAGTTAACCAGATTTTTAGTCGAAAACCAATTTTAGTAACATTTGCGTACTATTTTTCGTAGAATTGACTGAATGTCGAAAACAATAATTTCTTTAAGATAAAATTAGTTTGAAATGAAAATTTTGAATTTTTGAAAAGATATTCGAGTCGAAAGTAAATTTTTTACCAAGTTTAAGCATTGGTTTGTGAAAAAACTGTCAATTCGATTTTTCTCAAAATTTAACCGAATGTTGAAATCAATACTCCTTATAAGTTAACATTAGTTTTAAGCCATAATCTCAAACCTTTAAAAAAATTTTTGAGTCGAAAATCAATTTTTACCAACTTTTAGCAATATTTTTTTAGGTTTTTATTGTTTGTAAAAAAAAACTGCCAATTTAATTTTTTTCTTCAAAATTTTACCAGATGTCAAAAACGTTATCCTTCGTTGAATAAAATATTTTTGGTTTTTTGTTCGAAAAATATTCTGATTTATAAAAAAACCGTTAATTGCATTTTTTCCAAAAATATACTTGTTTGGTATCACGTTACAATGTATAATATAAAATTTAATTCAAGTCACTGACGTCATTGGTTCGTGAGGTATTTTGGTTTAACCAACATTTTCACCTTTTTTTTTAAATGTTATGGTAAAAAAAAACACCCACTCAATTTTTTTGAGAGTCCTTTCTGCATCTTTCTACATCATTATCTGTATAACAAAATTTATTTGAAGTCTATATTTCCACTTTCCCGAACGTACGGACGTAGGAACGTACGTACACACGCACAGACACCTCTCTGAAGAATCTTTTATTTATACTCTAGGGACCTTAAAACGTCGTGAAATCTCAATTTGACAAATCGGTCCGATTACAATAAATTCCTATGGGAAGTTAATAATTTATCAATATCATCAAGAACATTATTTATAAATCAGCAAAACTTTACTTTAATTAATTTATAAGCCTCAAAAATGGATTCAAGGAACTATTTTCCATATTTGTAAACACTTTTGTTTTTTTTTTTTTTTTAAATTGTATTTTAGTTCTGCAGCAATGGTAAACAAATTATCTGACAAGGATATCAAATATTCGAAGTTTTAATGTTTGAAATGGTTTTTGGTTTTATCTACATCTCCTCTGATCACTTTTCACAAAGATACAACTCTTCAAAAAACACTTAAAAAAAAACTTAAGAAATATGTTCTCTTATAATTATTGTAATGAGTGTAAATGAGGCATTTTGATATAAGGAATAACACAGAAACCTTTCAAATAGAGAATTCTTTATTGTATGATTTTTTAAAAAGACAAAAAAGAAGCTGGGATCCCACCCACACTGATAACTTCCCATCCCGTTTTTTGATACTTCTCTATAAAAACATTTAATCTGTCATTATGAGTCCAGTTTTGAAGTTAACATTTAAGTTCATACACAAAGACGAAATTGGGGTCAACATTTTTGTGACCACTTAATTTTGCCACGCCATATAATTGACCCCTGCCTGTATTACTGATGAAACTATTCATGCTTATTTTAAAATTCGAACGAATAGCTAATTCGATAGAAGAGATCTATTCATTCGAATGAATGTTGTATTTTGACATTCGAACGAATAATATTCATTGCAGAAAATGAACCGAAATGAACCCTATTTTGGAGATCAGCTGTTCTTAATGATTTGACATTTTGATTTGATTTAGTGTGATCACACTAAATTTTTATTTTTCGAAGAATCTTATTTTTAACTGTTTCTGAATTTAAAAATTAAATGAAGTTAATAAAGTGATAGAGAAAAACATTCAAGACATGAAATTAAACATTTTTTCAACTAACGTAACCATTTTGGTTTAAAATTGTATGTATATTCGTCACACACTTTCAATTGAAATGAAAACAATCAAAGTTTATAAACTTCAAATCGGTGTAGTTTTTCTTATTTTGGACCAAGTTAACAATGGCAATAGTTTTGTTTGTTTGATTTTTTTTGGACGCATCAAATCCGTTTGACGATTTAAAGTAAGTATACCTATAACTATAAAATTAATGTGAAAATTTTTTATTGCAAAAAAAAATCGTGTTGACTAAATTGATTTTGTTTTGTAGATTTGTAAGGAACTTTCGCCTCAATAAACGGGCATTTAAATATGTCTTGGATGAGCTTTCCATCGAGATACAGGGGTGAACTTTTTTGTCCATACCGCCCGTTTTAATGCTAGCTACAACCTTGTGCTTATTTGCCGAAGGAGGCTACCAATTTGGAGTCGGAGTCACGGCAGCATATCTCCAAAACCGGTCAGCATCTACACGGTTTACAGAAAAACCGCGGATTCTCCTCCATCAACCTTATCAGGACTTCTTTTTGCTCCCTATTGCTCCAATTAGAATGTGACTTTATAAAATAACAAAAAAAACTCGTCAATATAACCAACTTCGTTTAATTATCGTATAAAAATTGTTAAAACTTACATGTTTCTTTAGCTATTCACCAGAAAATATCTGAACGACACAAAAATGACATTTGATTCGAATCATTCGAAAGTCAAAGTTTACTTAGTTTTTTTTTTTTAATGAACTTTCGATTGAATCAGCAAACTTTCGAATCGATCGAATCTCAAAATTAAATCTCCTCGAATTTGAATAACTTTCGATTGAAAACGAATCTCAAAATAAGCGTGATTAACTATTAACACTTTGTCAAAACATTAATCATTTAAAAAAAAATAAGTAATGGATTTTGAAAATTCGGAAATTGTACAGTAATCTTTCCATTAATAGTGACAGTTATGGTTTTTGGAATCTGAATAATCCTGCAGGTGATTTCCCATCTGTCTGGTAGAACAATGCATTATTCCTTTAAACCTCTATTAAGCTTACCATAATGACCTTGGAACTTGCATTAAAAACATCCTGAAAAACATACAAATTCCACCCTTTAAATAAAAGAGAGTTTATTTTTTTTCAATTCCATTTAATTGTTTTATTTTCTTTGTTTTTTTCTTATATTTTTTGGTTTGTAATAACTTATTACATTGTTTTTGTTTTTTTGTTTTAATTTGTTTTATTATTATTTTAATTTTTGTATATTATTTAATTACTTTCTATTTCTAGCTTCAGTGTTTTTTTTTGTTGTTTTTGTTAAATTTTTTGTTGACAAATATTTTTTTTTTAAACATATCCATACACTAACATCTATTTTTTTTATTTATATAATATATAGTTTCTTAGTGACTAAATTTATTTTGTTTATTTAAATAATTTTTTTTAAATATAAATATTTACAAATATCTGATTGCAATTATGAACAAAAAAGGAAACAGAAAAAATAAAAGTCCAACATCAAATTTCTTTTCACTTACACATTACTTTTATTTATTAAAACTAATATATGTATATATAAAATTATTTATATTTTTTTTATTGATATTTTATTCATATTTCTTTATATTCATTCATTTATATTTAAATTTTATATTTATTCTTAAGATTCTGCTTTACTTTTCTTTTTTAAAACAAAGTGTGCACAAACTTTATTACAATTGTTTAGACTTTAATTTAAAATTAGAACTTTTGCCATAAAATAAATAATTTAATTTGATTTTTTATTTGATTTATTTTTTTTTGTTTTTAATTTTTACATTATTTACATTATATATATATTTTTTATCTAACATTTATATAATATGTATAATGGATAGTATCACAAAATTTTTGTTTATATTTAATTTTATTTTTAACCTTATTTTTGAATTTTATTTATTTTAATTTAATATTTTTTTTTCTCGTTTCATTTTCGTGCTTATTAATAATAATTATTATTATATTACATCGACCGGATATTTTATTTTTGTTTTTGATATTTTTATCTACAAAAGCAATGACGAAGAATTTATATAGTGTTTTTGTTTTTGTTTTTATTTGTTTTATAAGGAGACAGTGAAAATAGTTTTTATACATTTTTACAATATTTTGGTTGTTCGCCGAAATTATTTTATAAATTTTATTTTAAAATTTTTATTGCACTTTCTATTTGATACAAAATAATATTTTTCTTATGACGACGATTTGGCCGGCGGCGCGCGGTGATGAATTTAGATTTTTATTAAATTCGATTTTTGATTTTAAGTTACATTTACTCGTATTTTGTCTGCGCAAAGAATTGTTTGCTTGTTTTTGTTTTTGTTTAATTTGTATGATTTTTAAGTAGTCTGAGAATTTTTCTAATGTTAAATGAAACGAAATCAGTCTCTTGTCTGGCGTTCTAATAATTTGTTTTTATTTTATTTTTGTTTTATTTGAAATCACACATTGCATGCATCTTTGGATACGTTTCATTTAATAGTTTTTTGTTTTTGTTTTTGTAATTTAAGTTTGTCTTTTCTTTTTTTTTCTCTTAAGATTCTCGCTCGGATATCTTTTTATAAGAACAAAAGAAAATTAAATCAAATAATTCACTCATAAACAAGATTATCAAGAGATGGAACAATAAAAAATACTTTGTTTAAATTTTCATCTTATGTCGCCGATG
Organism: Eupeodes latifasciatus; assembly: GCA_920104205.1. Taxonomy (NCBI): domain Eukaryota; kingdom Metazoa; phylum Arthropoda; class Insecta; order Diptera; family Syrphidae; genus Eupeodes; species Eupeodes latifasciatus. Next base: position 119,161,027 of record OV049925.1, on the reverse strand, counting down.
ATTTGTAGAATAATTTAAAATTATTTTTGAGAGATGAAAAATTAAACATTATTTTGCCAGCTTTTATGCTAATTTAATATTCTTTTTCTTCGTTTTTATAAACGAGTCGGATTGTTCTGCTTATGAAACCAGTAATAATGAGATTTTTATTTTGTTGTTTATGAGTAATTAATTGTTTTATTTCCTCTTTTTTTTTTATATTTGTTTTTGTCTATGAAACGATTGTTCATTAATTTATAGATTCTTCTTATTTTTGATACATCCAATATAATTTTTGTATAGATGGCAAATTTGTTCTTACATTAAATAAATTATTTATTTGTAGTACCATCAACATTTACCTTAATTTTTTTGAAGATAACCTTTTTGCTTTGAAATTTAAGGTTTGTTTTTAGAGGAATTAAATGAGATCATTTTAAAGCGACAACGTAAGCCTTTTGTTTGAGAAAATCACTAGCGGGAATGGAGCAATATTAAAAGGATTCCTTTCGATGGCTCACAGGATCAACTTTTTGGGATTTCAAAATTGTTTGAAAATTGATTTTATTCGTATTCTTCTTTCCAGCCACTCATCTGAAATGGAAAAAAAAAACAAAAATGTCAAGAGTTAGTTTTATTTTTGAATTCCGACGCATAATGTGTTAAGATAATAAAAAAAAATATCAGACAAATTTTATTAACTTGAGATTGAAATTTCATTTTTTCATAATTTTTAAAAACACAAAATTATAAAAAATAATCTTGAGTTCAAAATTGTTTTTAATAAACTTAAAATAAAAATAAAAAAGATGACACTGAAACTTACATACTTGACAGCTCTATTTCTAAAAGTCTCTTGTTCCATGTCCCGAATTTTATGCGTTAGCATATGTTGTTTAAGATTGCCCTGGAAATAAAAAAAATTTAAATTAAGTCTTTTTTGTTAAAATCCTAGTTTAAACTTTTATTACATTTTTGTATATAATTTTATAATTTTATATTTTTTTATTTTTTATTTTAATTTCGCTTTTATTTAATTTAAGTGCATTTTATTTTATTTGTATCTAATTTTTGATACTATTTTATTTCACTTAATTTTAGTGTAAAGGGTGTTTTTTTTGAGACGTGCAAAGAAGAAATAAAACGGATTTAATTTAATGTTATGGCCAATAATGTAGTTGAATAAAGGGTTTACAATTTTGTTTTAAAAATGATTTAGTACAAGTGGCCACCGTAGCTGTCTCGAAATAAATCCAACGGAGAGGCCCAATTTTCGACAACCTTTTGCAGCAATTGGGCCCTTATGTCAGAAATAACGTGGCGAATATTTTCTTAAAAGGCATCAATCGTCTCGGGCTTATCTTCTTATTAATTTGCAAGAGCCTATTCCATATAAAATGAGAAACCAAACTGAGTATAAATAAAGTGACAGCTGTCAAAAAGATCAACTCAGAAAAAAGTGTTGCCAGATTGAAAAATACACGTCTCACAGAAACACAATTTATTTTATTTTAATATCTTTTTTATTATTCTTATATATTTTTTTTTATTTTGTTTATTCTCTCCTATTTTTTATGTGTGTAATTTATTTATTGTAAAACTCTATTGTTCTTCTTTTAGTTTTATTTTTTAAGTTATTTATTTTTAATTTTAAAAGTTTTGATTATTTTTTAAATGTAATTTTGTATTAAAAAAAACTCACCTTAGTTGTAAAACCTCGATCACAGATCGAGCATTTAAATGGTCGCTCTTTGGTATGACTCCTATAGTGGATTTCTAAAGCCGAATGGCATGGGAATGTTTTGAAGCAGATACCGCAAGTTGTGCTCCCTCTGACGCCTTTAAAGATCAAAAAAAAAAACAGAAAAATAACAAAATATTAATAAAAAGAATTAAATAAAATTTCCAACACAAAAAAATAAATAAAAATATTTTTTTTTTAATATTTTATTTATTTTCATGTTAATTATTTTTTGTTAAAATAATTAATTTTTTTTTTTTTAAATAAAAGAAAGTTGGAAACTCACAACTCACCCGAAAGTGCTAGTGGATTGAAGGGTGCCGCTGGCATCACCGACTGAGCTATTGAATTCATAGCGGTGCACATGTTTTGTGTTGTTGCTGGCGGAAAGAGCGGAATGTTAGGGAACATTCCGAATGGCGGGCGAGCGGATATCATGGCCGGATTTGGTTGAGGTGGTGGTGGAGGTTGGAGGGCGTGGTGTTGTTGCTGCTGCTGTTGTTGGGATTGTTGTTGTTGCTGGGCTTCTTGTTGCTGCCGTTGTTGGTGTAAATGTTGCTGATGCTGTTGTTGTTGGTGATGATGGTGGAGTTGCTGGTGGAGATGTTGCTGGTGGTGAAGGAACATGTTCGGATGACTGGGAGCAATCGGGCTGTGTTGCTGCGGTGGTGGTGGCGGTGGAGGCTGTGGTGGCTGTTGGGGTGGCTGTTGTTGAGGTGATGGTTGGGAATTTGATTGAGGTGGTGTTGGAGGAGTTGGTACCTTTACAGGAGCTGGGGCTGGCTGTTGTTGACTCAGCTGTGACCTTGGTGTAAGATCCAAGGCACCGGAACTGTCTTCAGGTGATGCCGGTGGTTTGATCGAAGGGGTATTTTCGGTTGGACTCGAAGGTGCCGAGGTGGTGTTGGCCTCGATTTTAAGCTTCTGCTCGAACAACATTCCCTTCATGTCGTCTCCGGACTTTGGACGGTCTATAGATTCATCGTGAATCGAAGACATATGTTCCGAGGAGACATCATCGTCGAAGTCATCGCTGCAATCCATATTATCATCCATATCACCCTGAGATGACTCGGATCCCATGGCTCCATTATGAGGACCTCCGGGTCCCATGGCACCAAAATGAAAGGCGAACGGGTTGAGGAATGCTCCTGGCATCATCGATGGTGGTGGATCTCGAATTTCCGCTGCTTGAATTTGTTCCGGCGTCAGGTCAGTGGGCTCACCAGTGTGCAGACGGATGTGTTGCTGCAAAACCAAGGCATTGGAGTACTTTTTGTGGCATACAGGACACTGGTGGAAGTTCCGCATTGGTGGACGAATTTTATGCACTGCCATGTGGGTTTTGAGATTGCCTTTGGTCGTAAAGGCCCGACCGCAGATACGGCATTTGAAGGGCCGCTCACCAGTATGCGTTCGATAGTGCATTTGCAAGGCACTTTTACACGACAACACTCGATCACACACAACACATTGATTGGGGTCTGTAAGCTTCTTGTTCTTCATCATTTCCTTTAGTTTTAGAGTCTCCGAAGTATTGGACACTTCGATGAAGTTCTCCCATGAGTTGTCATTGCTGTGTGGTCTTGGAAGCAAGGCCATTTCATGTTTCATTGCTGCTCCGAAGAATGGTGACCGCGGGATACTTGCTGGACTACGGATCGGTGACCTGCGATCTGGAGAAGTTCTTGTGAAATTTAGGGGAAACCGATCGGCAAAGAAGTCATCTCGATGAAACGATGGAGGTAGTTGTCCGGGAGTTGGAAGAAGTTCAATATTTTGGGGTGGGATTGGTCCCGGTGATGGTTGGGGATGTATCGCTGGCTGCTGTGGTAGAATTACTGGAGGCAGAGCTGATTTCGTAGGAGTGGGTGGAGTAGGAGGAGCCAGCGGCCGCACAGAAATAATCGGTGTTGGTGGTGATGGCTGTGTTACAGGTGCAGGCGGGGGGATAGGTAGAGAAGGTGGTGCCAGTGGTGGCGGGGTGGCTATTCGAGGGCTATCGCGTGATAGTTCATTCTCTTCCTGGACTGTTTCTTGTTTGATTTTTAAGCTCAATGGTTCTTCAGTTGGTGGTGGAGTGACACTTCTGGTGTGGGCCCGTTCCTCCTCAACTTCGGGTTCCTTCACCTGTTCCGGCGAATTGGGAGCCGACGGCTTGCGAAGGTCGGTTGGCAGTTCTTGATCACGTTTTAACGCTGCTGCCATGGCTGGTGGCAAATGCGGCAGGGATGGGAAAAATGGATTCGGGTACGGTCCAAGTGTCTTCAGGATATCCAACGGTGGACGATAGAGACCGGGAAGTCCGGGATAGCCAGCGCTCGGTGGGAATGGTAGAGGCAATGAAACGGGAGGCATTTGCTGCGGCATCTGTGGCTGGTGAGTTGGTGAACTGTCCGGCGACATCTGCTCCAACAATGGTGGATGGAATTTGTCGAGGTGCTCGGGAATGGGTGTTGCATTCATAGGAATATGGGGGAACTTATGCGCGTGCCGCTGGAAATGCACTTTCAGATTACCCTTGGTGGTGAAGCGACTTCCACAAACATTGCACTTGAACGGTCGCTCTCCGGTGTGAGAGCGGATGTGAATTTGTAATGCCGAATCCGAACCGAACACCTTTCCGCAATATCGACAGCGGTGTTTAAAGAAAGGTTCATTGCGGCTCTTGCCATCGGCTGTCTTCCCGTCCTTGCCAAAGGCATACTCATCAGCCAAGTTATTCGCTAAGATTCCCTGCGAAGCAGAATCAAGCACTTCCTGCGCTCTTCGTTGAAGCATCTCTAGCGAATTGGGCTCGTCCAGTGATGGAAGATCATCGTGATTGGTGATTATGCTCGAGGCCAAGTCATTGCCGAAAGGCAGCGGCATATTTTCGTCCTGTTTCATGCTCGCGAGCATTTGCAGCGAATTATTTCTACTATATTCATCGTACTCTTCACGTTTTCGCTTCAGCGATTCATTGTTGTTTGACTCGCTGTGGTTTGAAGCCTGCATTTCCTCGTCCTGGCACCGGACTTCATCGTCTATCCGCTCACGTTTTACCAGAATCTCACCGGGTTCGAGTTCTTGGTCATCATCCTGGTCTCTATCTCTCTCACGCTCTTGATCCAGCTCGATATCTTCGTTCTCTTCTTCGCCCTCATTTTCACTTTTGCCTCCTTGGTTCATCGCAAGCTGCGACTGCAGCTGCTGAATCAACTGGATCTGGAACAATTGTTGTTGCTGCAGATTGAAAAGCGTCTGCTGCAAGAATGCCAGCTGTTTCATGGCTGCCTCATTGTCGGCTCCAGCATTTCCATTCGCAATCGTCTTTGCGGCGAATTGGGCAATGGCCATCTGCATATTTTGTATCGCTTCCAGTGTAACCGGACCTGGAGCGGGGAACTGTGGCATTTGCAGAGGCGGACTACCTACCGGTGGCGACGAGATGGGTCGATTCTCTTCCTCCGCACAGTCTTCTTCATTGGGTTTATCATCTCCCGTCGGTGTTGGAACTCTCTGTTCAGTATCCATTGTCATTGAAACAGTCTTCTCTACCTCCTTAGGCGCCTGAATCTGTTCCTTCTCATCAGTCTTCTCGCTTTCTAGCTGCTGTTCTTTAAGAGTTTCCACTCCCACCACCACTTCCGGCGATTGCCTATCCAAAGGCTGATTATTGATCTCCAGATCAGGTGGCGTCGGTGATGGTAGTTTTGTATTTATTCTTTCAATTTCCTGCAGATATGTATGTTGTTCGCCGCCTTTCAAGCCTCCACCCATCACCTCCGATTGTTGCTGCTGTTGCTGCTGATGATGATGGTGATTTAGAGGCAATTGGGCATTGGCATGGGCATGCACATCGTTGCTATCTAACGGTGACATTAGGCTATTATTATTATTATTATGATTGTGATTGTGATCTTCCAAATGATGATTTAAACTAATATTTTGATTGCTGCTTAAATGACTAAATGGATTCAGGTGATTCAAATGATGCATGTGATTATGATGATGATGTTGATTATCTAACATTGTTCGGGTATCGGCTAAATTAAAAGCGGCAACACTAGCACCAGCAGTTATTGTTGCATCGATTTCTTCATCAGCATCAGCTGCGGGCGAATGTTGTGATTGCATTTGAATATCAGGACTATTTGACTTGCAACTGGGTGAACATGAGCCAATATCTTCTTGGTCACTGGCTAAATCTGGAAATAGTACATAAAAACAAGAAAAATTAGATTTATAGTCATGTGGAGAAGGGGAAAGGAATACATTTTAAAGTTCACATAAAAAAAAATATTTAAATGGCGCCCAACGCTCGGCAAAGAAATACAAACTAAGCTCTTATCTTATGTCAGTTAACTCATATTCAAACCTTTTTGAACATAAATGTGCAAAAAATAAGATTCTAACAAGAAATCTAATTGGTGAATTTAAAAACATGATTCAAAATGGAAAAAACATTTTTTTTTATGAAACATTAAAAAAGTATGTACTTTTAACCCAAAGACACGAATGAATAACCGAAAAACTTAAACATTGCATTAGCAGCCCATAATAGAATAAAAAAAAATATTTTGAATGGCGCCCAACGTGAGCTTACAATTTCTGTTCCTTTAGCTTAATTGCTATAGTTTTCACTGCTTACTTATATATTTATTCATTTTTTATTGATCAAGTCAGTTTGAATCTATATAATCATCCATAAGTAGACCCACACTACATTGTATCGTTAAATGGCGCCCAAGAGAAATTGACAAAAATTATTTTTTTCTGGAATTCGGTGATCAAAAACGATTTCTAACTGAAATACATATATAGAAAAACATAACATAATATTCAATTATGGGTAATATGATGTACTTTCATTGAAAAACTTTATTTACTTTCGATTTCAAGACCATGTTATAAATTTATGTTTCCTCTCTATAATGCCGGGCCGTCGGTCGGCAAATATGGAATTGAAAAACATTCCCTGAATTCTTTAACACAGTTTCAGTTTTAAACCGCAACAAGTTCATCACAATGCCTTTTTAAGAAGCAGCGAAGATCACTTATTATTATTATTTATTATTATATATTTTTCCTTTTTCTGTTTTATAGGAATTAAGAAGAAATATTTTTACTAAGATATCTAGATACATATATGTATGTATGTAGGTATATTCTCCCACGGCTGATAGAGTTAGTTTGTTTGTTTTACTTGCTCACTCATTCCTAAACAACAATAGGACACAAGTGGCACGTGTTTTCCTCGAACCACACACGCATCCCGCTGTCATCACAATATACACACCCTACCTACCTACTATACGCCCCTCTTTCATGCCTATTCCTCATTCATTGTCCCACCAACCGACCAACCGACAACAAAATAATCTCATCTCTCCTATATATGACTTGTGTGCATATGACGACGTCGTGCGTCGGTCGACTTGCTGCTGCTGCTGCTGGTGGAATACCTGTTGTCCCGAACACACCGCGTCTAGTCGGCATGTGTGTAGATATTTGCAGTACAGAAAAAAAAAACTAAAAACAATATATTGTATCTATTAGATACTATTTCTTGGTCAGTAGATCGGAAACAACAAACACCACAATATAGGTAGGTATATGACTTCGCTATGACTATATGCAGTATGCATGCACCTATAACACGAACACATATCTGCTGCTGTTGCTGTTGCTGATGGTATTATAAATGTGGCATAGTCCACATCCACATGGGGCTTCGCAGATACTTTTGTTGCAGTTGCAAGTTTATATTATTATATAGATATATTTGCCTTTTTGAAAAATGCTGCATAGATACAATGATGAACATGGAGATGGAGATGAGAGGAAGCACATGCAACTCACACGAACGGTCGAACGGACGCGACGTACGAACGGACGACCGATGTCTAAGAAATAAAAACAACAAAAAAAATGGAAGTTCATTAAAAATTTTGATCGCACCATTAAAATCTATTATTGCTGTTTGTTGCTGTTGCGCTCGGTTCGGATTTCAACAGCAATGTGCAATTCGCTCTCTACAATTTTTACCCCTCTAGAAGTTGTGTTTTATTATAAAGTCTGCCATAATGATGATGGTTTTCTCCTCACTTGTCCCCCCCCCATGGGACCCTACCACCAGCACAAAGTATCTACAATACTTATACTCATACAAATAGAAATTAAAGAAAAAATTGTAAAATGAAAAATGCACAACAATAAACCATGCGTTTATTGTTTGTTTCTTCTCTCTGGCTATATATTATCTGAGAATCTATATAAATTTGAAAAATGCAGTACAATAATAAAAATTGTGGAACAAAAAATGAATATGGATTTGTATCTGATGCGAGTATACTCGTACTTGATGATAATGTGTTTTGTTGCTGTGCGAAATGTCTTAATCAAAGATTTGTATTATTAAACAATGCAATGTATCTAAATGTATCAAGGTTTGAACTACATTTTTTTGTTTGGTTTGTGTATCTGCAGAAAGTGATGGGAATATAGTGATACTGAAAGTATCTTGCACTTGCATTTTTAACATCATCATACACCAAATATATAAATGATTTCAATCTTTTTATCCGTTTTTTTTTTTTTTTTTTTTTTTTCAGGGAGATATATCAGATGCGAAAATGCGTTGGAGTGTTGAATTTTTCGCACCTTGTCCGTTCGATTGGTGCAATAGATACAAAATTGTTCAGATACATAATTAACATATCACAATAAAAGATTTTGTTTTCTTTTTTTGTTTGTATTGTTCAGATAATATTATTGTCGCCTGAGGTCAGGCTAATGTTTTAACTAATTCCGATGTCATGTTTAAAATGTTAAAGTTGAACACACCCGTGGGCGATATTTTTTTGAACACGATTATAGCTCCATCTTCGAGTAATAGTAATATAAGTATAGGTTTAGGTATGATGAGCTTGGAAGAGAATATATGTATGTAATTGTAATTGCAATGAAGTAATAGATGTGAAGTTTTGAAAGGTGTTTAGTTTACAGTATTTTTTTGTATTGCTAAATTATTCAAGAGATGTCACAGAAAAACAGCCATGTGGAAAATAGTAACTTAATCAAGTGACGTAGATTGTGCTTCGATGGAGTATAAATAATATAATAATTAAAAGCTTAGTTTTTTTTTTTTAATAAAATTGTAGAAATAGTGTTGCTGTCAATTGTGCACTTGACTTAACGATTAATGCATTTCATAAGTGTAAGTTTTATTTGAAGTTAGTAACCAGTCTTTATTTGTATTTATTTATCTTTTTTTCAGACTTTATTTTAATTCATTTTTTTTTCAACTCATTCTTTTCATTTTTATTTGTTTTTTTTTTTAATTCTTTTGTTTAATATATTTCATGTAAACATCAGCTTAAGTTTGTCATACAAATCAATTAAATAATAACCATTAAAAAAATAAAACTTAAAAACCACAAAGAAATAATCGTCATCGTTTTACAACATTCTACAATTCCTATACATAGATGATGAAAAGTTAATGAAGTGGAACCCATGAAATTATTATAGAAAAATTAGTGTAGGTTTTTTTTTATTTAATTTTATATTCCCCCTTTTTGTATGTTGTAAAATGTTTTTAAGTTAATTTATGAGTATTTATATATCATATCTATTTTTTTTTTTTTTTTTTTTGAAGAAGAAGAAGGGGGCGTAGTCGAAGAATTGTTTAATGATTTAAAATTTAATTGGATCAATAAACATAATTTGTTCTTAATAAAAAATGATATCCGATGTTTTTTAGGTGTAGGTGTATTAGGTGAGTTTGTATAAGAATAGGAAATATAACATCCGTAACGAATTAATTAAATTTTAATAACATCACGATGAAAGACGCGGTTAACCGCATTTGATTGGAAAGTTGCTTTAAAGAAATAAATGAGATAAAACAAAATTCGTACTGTTTAATGTTTTATTAAATTCATATTAATATACAAACATTTCGAGGCCAAATTTGATTAATAATTACATAGTCAATGATAGAAACACACAAAGTTACAATATCGTTTATTTTTAAATGGCGCCCAACTAATGATCACTTCATACAAATTAATTCGGATTGAATGTGTTCGATGATTGGAAATATAATAGTTTTGATTTGTATCCACGAAATTTTAAAGGGTTGAAGTTTTTAAATGGTCCGTGATATTAAATGGGATTTTTTTTTATAATGTTGGAAATTGAGGACACACTGCTTTTTTGTTAAATGGCGCCAAAAAATCAATTGTTTTATCAAATAAGATATTGATTGGCTATTTACGCTTTTTTAGGTATGGTTAAATAAACGCCAATATGTATGTTGTTTCGTAGTGACCTTTTTGTTTATGTAATTTTGTTGAAATGGGCCCATTTCAACAAAATTACATAAACGCCAATATTTTAATTTTAATAATTACTACTTTACTAAACATGTCATATCACGCAATAAACTCTGGTTTACAAATACGATTCGGGATTTAATAAAGCAACGTGATCTGGCATATGCCCGTTGGAAAAGATTTCGACTGATGGAGATATATAGTATTTACCGTGCTTTGAGGAATAAAACTGTTCTTGAAATTCGGAGAGCTAAATCTAAATTATATTCTAATAAGTTCAACTCAAGTTTAAATAGTAAGCACATCTGGACAAACTTAAAAAATTTGGGAATAGGTAAAATCGCATGCAAAACCCCCGAATTAGTTAATGTTGACTCACTTAATGAGAAGTTCGCTGCACAACTTTCCGCTATCTCCGATGTACAAGACAACTTTTTACAAGAAAGAAGTTCTGAAAACGAGGATGTTTTCTCTTTTAATAATATAACAGCTGAGGATGTGGTTGAAGCGATTTTATCAATTAAGTCAAATGCTAAAGGTCTCGATCAAATTCACCCTTCTTTTTTAAAGTTGCTTTTACCCTTTCTTCTTCCTTATCTAACTTTTATCTTCAACGCTATCTTAACAACCGGAGTATTTCCAATCCAGTGGAAAATGGCTAAAATTATTCCTGTTCCCAAAACCATAAAAGGTGACGAGTTCAGGCCAATTTCAATACTACCATTTTTGTCTAAGGTTTTTGAACGAATTATGCAGAAGCAAATGAGTGTATTTCTAGAACGTGAGAACTTACTCACACTTAAGCAATCTGGTTTTCGTAAGAAAAACAACTGTATTACGGCTCTTATAAGTGTTTCTGAACATATAAGAAAAGCAATTGATGAAGATAAGGTAACTTTTTTGATTCTACTTGACTTTTCTAAGGCGTTCGACATGGTTAACCACTCAAAATTGTGTTCAAAACTTTTTCAGTCATACAAATTCTCGTTAACTGCTGTCAAACTGCTGTCTTCGTATTTAACAGGTCGACAGCAAGCGGTTGAATTAAACAAAGTTCAGTCCAATTTCTTACCACTCGTTAGTGGAGTTCCCCAGGGATCAATTCTGGGACCACTATTATTTTCGGTCTATATAAATGAACTTCCTTCAGTTATCCAACACTGCTCTATCCGCATGTATGCGGATGATGTTCAGATGTATGTTAGTTGTCCTTTGGGGCTTATCGAACACTTTTCAACCTGTGTAAATGAAGATTTATCAAGGATCGTACAGTGGTCACAAAACTTTGATCTAATACTTAATCCCAAAAGTCTAAGTGTTTAATAGTATCTAATAATATTCATGACCTCTCCTATTTTCCTCCGATTACCTTAAACGATTCTTCAATAGAATTTGTACAGTCGGCTAAGAACCTTGGGGTTATTTTGTATAGAAATTTGTCATGGAAGGATCATGTAAGTTATACAGTTAGCAAAACTTATGGTGTGCTCCGTGCGCTATGGCAAACACAAAACTTCATTCCTACTAATATACGTCTGATGTTCGCCAAAAGTCTAGTTCTTCCGCTGCTGGCATACGGTTGTGAATTGTTTGGTAAGCTGGATTATGTAAGTAAAAAGAAAGTTAAGGTAGCCTTCAACAGCACCGTAAGATATGTATTTGGATTACGCCGCTACGATAGAGTATCTCTTCAACTTCATGAATTTTCGCGCTATGGTGTTGTTTACGGATATCCTCTTAACCAGTCAACCTGTAGATCTATTTAACGAACTACAATTCCTATGAAGTAGAAATAACCACTTGATTCTCCCTCGTTTTAACTGTTTAGCTGCCAAATTTAATTTTTTTGTACACTCAACTCGAATATGGAATTCATTGCCCAGAGACATAAGAAGAATAAATAGCACTATAAAAATTAAAAAAGGACTTAAACTTTATTTTGAAACAACTGATTGAATTAATTATCTTTTTTTTTTTTTTTTGAATTGTATATATTCATCTGAAATTTTAAAGTAACGTTAATACTGTAGCTTTTCATGAAAACTCTTATTTAGCTTTCACTAGTTTATAAGATATTGTATCTTACTGTGTAAGCTTTCAAATTGAATAAAAATACTAAAAATACTAAAATACTAAATACTAAGTTGAATGTTCACATTTTTAAATGGCGCCCAACGTGGTATCTTTTTTTTTAAAAAATACTTTGTTTTCTTAATTTTAATAGTTTGGTCGTGTTTTTTTTTTATTATAGATCAAAAGAAAACAAGTATGTACATATCTAAAAACAAACAAAACTTAAATTTAGCTATCTGCATAAGATAATATCTTCACACATTCAAAAAAGAATTCATATTCAATAGTTAATGATTTGCCTTCTATTTTTGAGCCATTATTTGCTCATTTTATATAAAAAAAAACTCATTTTGAATTAAATGGCGCCCAATGTGAAACCTTTTAAATTCTTTTGAAATATGTTTTAAATACTTTTTGCGGCAAGGAAAGGAGGGTTTATTGTTATAAAACTTTAATTATATCAAATTATAAATTATTAACAAGACATTTCTACAAATGGCGCCCAATGTGAAACCTTTTATATTGTTTTAACTACTTTTTGCTACAAGGAAAGAGGATGTATTGTTTTAAATTTTAATTATATCAAATTATGAATTATTAACAAGACATTTCTACAAATGGCGCCCAATGTGAAACCTTTTATATTGTTTTAACTACTTTTTTCTACAAGGAACCTCTTTTGTTTTAAAACTTTAATTATATTAAATTATGAATTATTAACAAGACATTTCTACAAATGGCGCCCAATGTAAAACCTTTTATATTGTTTTAACTACTTTTTGCTACAAGGAAAGAGGATGTATTGTTTTAAATTTTAATTATATCAAATTATGAATTATTAACAAGACATTTCTACAAATGGCGCCCAATGTGAAACCTTTTATATTGTTTTAACTACTTTTTGCTACAAGGAAAGAGGATGTATTGTTTTAAATTTTAATTATATCAAATTATGAATTATTAACAAGACATTTCTACAAATGGCGCCCAATGTGAAACCTTTTATATTGTTTTAACTACTTTTTTCTACAAGGAACCTCTTTTGTTTTAAAACTTTAATTATATTAAATTATGAATTATTAACAAGACATTTCTACAAATGGCGCCCAATGTGAAACCTTTTATATTGTTTTAACTACTTTTTGCTACAAGGAGAGAGGGTGTATTGTTTTAAAACTTTAATTATATCAAATTATGAATTATTAACAAGACATTTCTACAAATGGCGCCCAACGAGTGTCTAGCATTATTTCGATTTTAATTATTTTATGAATTTTAGATATAGAAATAACATTTTTTACACAAACAAGAAATTTATATAATATTATTTTAGTTGAATATGAACAAAATACTTTAAATTAAAGCAAGTAAATGTTTTATTTTGTATGGAATTCATATCACTACCTTAAACCAAACGCTGTAAATATTTATTAAATTTTAAATTTCTTATTATTCCTCATAAATTTGGATACCTTTTAATGCCATGTCTTTAAAAGAACATCCCATTTAAATTAAAATATCAAAATTCCACACCAGCTCCATAAAATATCAAAAGTGAACACCAACCAAAAAAATGTCGTGCAAAATTCAAAAATGTAAATCACTTTTTCAGACATCATATAATGCAGATACAAAATGTACAATTATTCATTGAATTATAAGCTATTTAATATTTTTTTTTTATTTTGTTGTCTGCATATAATAAAATTGTGTGTATATTGTTGTATATCCATACCTCTCGCATTTGTAAAAAGAAAAATATACAAAATTCTTAACAATTTAATATGCACCCACACAGAAAGATGAGAACATATACAATTCATACCTTCCTATACCAACCATGTTTCCTATCTCGCTCGATGACAGCCTTTAAGATGTTTAAAAAAAAAATTAAAGAAAAAAAATGTTAATACCTTATATCTTGAGAGTGTGCGCTTGTCGTTTGGTTAATCAATTTTTATGAGGTGAGGTTCCTTATTTTTTCCGTGTATCCATCGCTCATTTAATATGGCGGCAGCCACAACGAAACGGACCAACAATCCACGATATACAACGTTCGAAGCTGAAGCTGACGACGACGACGAAGAAGATACATGGATTTTACAATGGCGATGGTGGAGCGGAACCAGAATCACCACCAAACTCTACAAGATCCCAAAACCAGACGCAAAGGAGGCTATTCATCTACATATAGGTGTACATAAGTATATATGTACTATGAGATACTCGTACCATTAAAGTTGATTTAAGAACCACAGAGACGATTTTTTTAAGTGTTCTGCGTTAATAATAAATGAACAGTGAATTAAAAAATAAAGCAAAAAAAAAAAACAGATTTATTTATTGTATTGGTTTTTCTTTGTGATGCGCGGGGTTATGAGGGACTTTAGACGCATAGTATCTTCAGGATTGATTTGTGTCTGTATCTGCATTATAATACAATATACAAATTAGACAAAAAATTAAAATAGTTTGTTTTTGTTTAAGTTGGTAAAAGAAGATTTACGAAATCATAAATTTTTAACACTTAAGATGGCTAATAGATAGTTTTTCGTATATAAACACAAAAAAACACACACAATCAAGAAACAGGATAAGATTTATGGATGATGATGATGACAACAAAAAAAAAAGTCTTGGTTACATTTAATTTTCTTAATTTTTATAGTTCAACAAAAGAAATCTGTCGATCTACTAAAAGAAAGGTAACCAACAAAATAAAACTCTTGACTAACTCAAAACCTTATGCATCATGAATATGTAAGTTATAATTTGAAGATACAAGTATCTTAAAACATTTTTTCCCAGACTTTTGGTCTCAACTTAAAATTTCTATATAGTATGTTTATTATTCCATCAGCAGTGTGTAACATTACAGATTACACGCTTTGATATAAATGTATATTTAATTTTTTTTTTTATTTTTTTAATATTCCACTTACTTATCTACCATCAATGCTAATCATAGAAACATAAAATGTATTTTATAATGAATTAAAATTAAAGATAGAGAAGAACAAAGGAAACAACGAAAAATTAATATATAAATACAATCATCAGCTAATGTATTTCTAAAATAAAATTTTTTTTGGAAGTATCTACTATATAATTTAATCATAAAAATATCATAAAAAATACATAAAATTAATACCAAACTTAGTCATATAATAATATAATATAAATAATAAATGAATTCATAGTTTGGACTGATGTTGATGGAGAATGATACGTATCTGTCCTCGACTTCATTTTAGATTTCTATGAAGGTAGGTATATTTCAAAAAATACTACACGTGTCTATAATTGAGTGAGTTTTTGTTTTTG
Source organism: Eupeodes latifasciatus (assembly GCA_920104205.1). NCBI lineage: Eukaryota > Metazoa > Arthropoda > Insecta > Diptera > Syrphidae > Eupeodes > Eupeodes latifasciatus. The sequence continues at coordinate 119,145,589 of OV049925.1, read as the reverse complement.
TTTTTTTTTTATGTTTTATATCTTAAGATACCTGATTGAAATAAATAATTTAAAACAAAATTATATATATTAAAATTAAACAATAAAATAGAAAATTTGTTAAATTTATTTCGATCGTGATTTTATTTTATTTTTGTTTGTTTTTTTTTTTTTTTTGGTTTTTGAAACCTAACAAGATTTTTATGATTTTTGTTTTATGATTTGAAATAAAACAACATACCTACAAAAATGGGGTTTATTGATAACAAACAGAAAGAGATCAAGAGGTACAAACCTAAAAACCCCACATCAAGAAACAAAAAAAAAAAACAAAAAACAAATAAAACAATAAATTTATAATTTATTCAATCGATTTAGGTATATTAACACTTTAGGTTTTTTTTTTATTTTTATATAAAGGTAAAATAAGTAGAAATAAAATATATGTTAATGCGCATAAATGAAGATTAATCTTTGGTATTTCTAGCTTCCTTTCTTTCCATTATTAATTTTAGTTTTATTTTTTTATTTTTTATTTTTTGGGAGTTCATTAAATTTTTTATCACCTTGTGGGCATTAGATTGTAAAATGTTAATTTTTAATTTTTATATATGGATGTATAGATTTGTACGGATTTCTTTTGGAAAATGATCTAGTTTAAATCGGGTTTTTGATAATGGGCGTAATTTGTCATCTCATAAAGATATTCCTATATACTGACTTTTAACTTATAAAAGGGACCTGATTGGCTGAGAATAAGTTTGAGTTTGGTTTTTAATATTTTTTTTTCAAGAGGCTTGAGAAATGGTTTTCGGGAGGGGATATATGTTCCTAATATTTAAAAGAAATTAAGTTTGATTATGTTTTCAACAATCAAATTTGAAAATTATTAAAGCTTACTGATTTTACAGACTTAAGTTAACCTGTAAAAAAAATAATGATTGTTGAGTAAGCTAAGAAACATTCACTGATATTGAAAAGAGTTTAGGTAGATAATTTGGTGTTAATTATTTAAATTTTTGTCCTATCTTAAAGTTGTTAAAATGGTTTATTACGGTTAATTAACCATCAATTTCAATTGTTTCGTTCAGTATATTGAAATTATTTAATACACGAGCATTCATTGATGGTGTCAGTAATTAAATTTAAATTAAAAAACATTTAACAACAAAACATAGAAAAAATTGCATTTAAAAAAAAAGGGTGTTTAAAGTTTTTGGACTGTTTCGCTTACAAGATATTGACAATAGCAAGGAAACCCATAGAAAACATAGCACGACAAAATTGAAACTCTCACTGGGTTTTAAAGGCAGATTTTTAAAATGTCCATTTATTATTTTTGTTTTCTTTTTAAGGGGCAGCTTTTTCCTTTTTTTAAATGACGAGAAAAACGTAGAAAACGTGCTACGCTAAAATTGGAATTCTTTCAACGGATCAATCGATTTTTTGAAAGGAAAAATTATATAATTGAAAAGTGGTTAAGACAGGAAAGAAGTTATTTTCAAAGGATTACTTCGCCAACAACATTTTTCGGTTTAAAAAATAACACTCTAAGAACATAGAAAATGCGGAAGTTGAAACTTTCGCAACTTTGAAACTTATTTGTCACTTGACAAACATAGTAAAATGTGTAAAAACATAGAAAACATTGCATATGGAAATTAAACTATTAAATATGGAATTATTTGAAATTGAAGATACTTTATTACTTGACAAATATAGTTAAATGTGTTAAAACATAGAAAACATTGAATGCCAAAATTAACAGTTAAATGTGTTAAAACATAGAAAACATTGAATGCCAAATTTAACAGCTTTTAACTTCTTAGCTCTTTAGAGAAAGCTAATCTCTTTGCTAGGCAATTCGCCGCCAATTCAACGCTGCCAATGAGTGTTATGACTCCGCCTGTCATCGAGCCCGTTAGTGATTCTATGGGGCCAATTTTTTTTCGCACTCGTAATATGGCGAGAGTCCTAAAAGATATTAACATACATAAATCCGCTGGTGCGGATGGTATCCCCGCTATTGTTCTGAAGAGGTGTTCTTCAACGCTGGCAAAATCACTGCTTAAGCTTTTTAATCTGTCCTACCCTCAGGTCTCGTTCCGAGTGGATGGAAAACCGCATTTGTCCAGCCTATTCCCAAAAAAGGCGAATCTTCCTCACCCTCTAATTACCGACCGATTGCACTTACGTCCCTTCTTTCCAAGGTCATGTAAACGCTGATTAATTATCAGCTTAAGAAATATCTTGAGGAACGGAAGCTTCTTAATGACCGGCAATACGGCTTTCGTAGCAATAGGTCCATTGGTGATCTCATGGTTCATCTCACTGAACAGTGGAACAAATCTTTACATTGTTTTGGAGAAAGTAAGGTTATTGCACTTGATATTTCAAAGGCATTTGATAAAGTTTGGCATCTTGCTCTCTTATCTAAAATGCGGGCTTTCGGTATCCACGAATCTCTTCTTCGTTGGATTAGAAATTTTCTTTCGAACCGTTCAATACAAGTTGTTTTGGACGGATTCAAGTCTGAAACCCATAAAATAAATGCTGGTGTGCCCCAGGGCTCCGTTTTGTCTCCGACCCTTTTCCTCATTTTTATAAATGATCTACTGTCTGCTACTTCTAATCCAATACATTGTTTCGCTGACGATAGCACTCTTAGCTTTTCATATTCGTTCCCAGACTCACAACCCTCCTCTTCGGATGTGGAACTGCAATGGCAAAATATGATTAGCTCATTAAATTCCGACCTACACAGCATTGTACAATGGGGAATAAAAAATCGTTTGGTTTAATGCTTCGAAAACGCAATGCTGTCTTGTATCGTTAAAGCGAGATAAACCCTCTTTGCCACTATCTATGAGTGGCACTTGCATACGCTATGTCGCCAAAAAAGCCGCAAGATGTCTAGGTTTTTTGAGAAGTTGCAAGAAATTTTTTTCTCCGTCTGATCTGGCTACAATCTACAAAACCTATATACGTCAAAAACTTGAATATAACTCTCATCTCTGGGCTGGTGTTCCAGTAACTTATTAAAGCCTCTTGGACATTATACAAAGAAGAGCTTTTAAAATGATTGGTGACATTAACATCATCAACTCGATTACGTCGCGTCACTCGAACATCGACGCAAGGTTTCTTGTCTTACTCTTTTTTACCGTTATTTTCACGGACTATGCTCTAGTGAAATAGCCAGTTGCATTCCTCCCCTTAAACAATTTAACCGTAATACCCGCGCTTCAAGGAATGTCCATCAGTTTACCCTTGAGCCCAACTTCGGCCGTACTATGAAGTACAGAGATTCATTTTTTAGCCGTACTACACGAATGTGGAACGCCTTGCCACGTTCTATCTTTCCCTATCATTGCAATGTTCAGGAATTCAAAATCAATGTACACCGACACCTCCTATCCAACCCTTACCTCTTTTCCTAATGCTCACACTGTGTCTTTGGCATATTAAAGGTATAAAAAAAAACCCTTTTAGTGTTTGCTAGTTATAAAAAAAAAACAGCACAACTAATTAACAACTAATTCATGGACAAACTTTGAGCAATTAACTTCAAATATACAAAGTTTGTCATTTTTTTTTTATTAATTATTACTTTAAAAAGAGGATAAAGCACACTCGGAAAAACATAGAAAATATTGAACTGTTATGTATTCCATAAGAATTTTATTTTGTATGCAGTAAAAAACAAAATATTTTATTTGAAATGTGAAATTAGTATTTATGTTTATTTATATTTATTCTATACGTTAAAAACTTCAGCTTTACACGATTGAAAGGTCATGGGCCTATCTAGGACATTTGAATTGATATTAACTTATGAAATAAAAAAAAAATCATAAAAAATACTGCAAGATCAAATTGAAATTCTCGGAAATATTGAAAGAAAAATTGGATTAAAACAAAATCAATCAAAAAATACTCAATTTGGCATTTTACTAAATAAAGAAACAAAAAACATAGAAAACATCGAACGACAAATTTGCTTATATAGAGGTGAGATTTTAACACCTTAAAGATAATTTGATTAGTGGAAGTTGTATAAGAGGATTAAATTGATATCAAGAAATGTCTCTTCACAAAGTGAAACTTAAATAAGCGAAAGAATGTGAGTATCAAGCAACAAAATGTAGAAAATTCAACATAAATACAAATTACAATATGAAATAGTTAGTATTTTTTATATAAGAAAATTAAATTACAACAAAAAAATAAAAAGAATTTGAATATTTTTTTGTTAAACAAGTGAATGTTATATATTGTTGTAAGTCGCATCTACTTATTATTCATTAAATTAAATTACTCCTCAATAAAGAAACAATGACTCTATTGTTTTATACACACACGTTACCTTACTTTTATTTAACCTCTATAACCCTTTATCAATTCAAAATAATTAAAATTACATTTTATACTCATATACCTAATTAAATTAAATTAAATTAAATTTTCTTGAACAAGAAATAAAAATAAAATAAATAAATATTAATAATATGATAAGTATTCAGGAAATTCTGAATTCTCCCTCTCTGATGGTTGGTGGTTTATATAAAATAAAATATATAAATTAAATTCTTGTTCTATATGCAAATTATTCTTCAACATTGCGTTTTACAAGCTTTTTTTTCATACGAATATTATACAAAAAGTATCTATATAGATACTTTTGTGTCGCGATAGCAATATAAGTACCTACATTTTAATTTCACGGACACCACATTTATTCATATACAAATACCTTCAATGGTGATAACTTGCGACTTGAGTAGATATGGTATACATTTTTATACAAAATATCATTATCACGAATAAAAACAATAACAACAACAAGAACAGTGTTGTGTATATCTAACAATTTAAAAATTTTAAAAAAGAAAGAAGCAATGGAATATGAAAATACGATTTCCTTTTATTTTTTTAAACAAAAATTTTATTTATTATTTCGTTTAATGTACAATCAAATAAAAAAAATAGATATCAACCTATAAACAAAACTAAAAGATACAAGAACGAGTTGAAAATTCGAATTGCAAATATGGTGCGATATATACATTTGAGTGTAAGTATCTACGTATCTATATGACAATGTCACCCTTTTTTACTACTGTATCTATATATTATTTTTTGTTTTTGTTCCTTTTTCGATTTTGTTTTTAATATACAAGCGCCTATATTGCACCCATTTGTATATAGATAGATATTTTTGTATATAGTATCTATAGTAGGTTAAATTTATTCCAATGTTGACCTCAGATTGTGTGTACTAGGTAACTGAGGATTGTGTGTTGGTTGCTCTATGGATGGCGCGCAGTACGTACATAGATAGTTTGAAAATTTGTATATATTTTCCAACTCATCAAATGTATAGCAATCTCGTCGTCTATTAGATACTAGATATTCCTGTTCGTCCGTCGTCATCATCGTCATGTGCTTCTGTGTTTAGGTTTTTGCTCCTGGATATGATGATGACGATGGTTGGTTCGAAACTTTATATACATGTATGCTGTTTATACGAGTACCTATGTATATGTATATGGACTCGCAACACACATCATTTTTATATCCGAATTTTCAATCTATTTTCAAATCCTCGATCAATTCAAATTTTATATGCATATTTTATTTTTGTTGGTTCAATAAGATTTAAATTATTATGTGCTTACACTATCTATCTGTATGATGTATATCTATGTATGTATATAACTATAGACAGTAGGTAGTATATTATATATGTATGGACTATATGGAAGTATTAAACCATCATGATGGCTCGTTATATTGGCCTGGTTAGATATAAATCGTATTTTATTTTAGAATTTCCATAATTCACATGAGATACACTATTAATTTTACCAACAGGGTGTTCGTCCAGGTATCAAAAGTACACAAGCGGATTTATCAATTTAATCCAAGGGCGCTACTACAACACACCTCTTTCTCGTGTGCACTAGTTTTTGAAGTAAATGAGAGCAAAATTAACAAAAAATAATATTACCAATATAAAAACTATTAAATGGGTAATTTTTCATCAATTAATTACAAATTCTTTTAAATTTGTAGTGCGATGTTTTTGCGATGTTTTGTGTTCTTATGTTTTTCATCTATTTACATGAGTTGAAATTATTTTTCATTTGACTAAAAATTATTCTTAACTAGTCCTTGAATAATATGGTATGTTTTCTATGTTTTTTTTTTCTTAAAAATAAACTAATTTAATCTAATTTGTACATATTTAAGAGATTATGACTACTCTAAACATTAGGAAATTGTTTAAGCCGAAATTCCGATGTATATTGGTATTAAAGCTCTAAATATCTAAATGAGGGGGTAAAAAAAGTAAGTTATAACATTCAACATTCTTAATGTGCGGCTGAATACAAAACTCTCAAAGTTATTTTAAGGTGATTTTCGAAAAATCTTCAAACTTAGCTTAATATTCATCACATTCTTTTATGGATAGAAGAATTTAATTCTTTGACATAGGAACAGAAAAGTAATAAATCCGCTCCTGGTTCATGTACAACAACAGAAAATGAAAAATATGTTTTTATTTCTGCATTGAATGAGGAATGTTTCAGATATGTACATAGATACAAACAAAAACTATACCTAGTGTGGAAAATATAATCATATTAAAAGCATTTTCATGTGATCTAAAAATTTTATATTTTTTGAAATAATAAAAACAATCTATAGCTATGTTGATGTTTATGTATATATTTTGGTATAGTGTTTATAAAAATAACACAGAAAAAAGAACACAAATTTTTGCCGGAAAATGAATTTGTGTGAATTATGAAATGAGTTATTATCGAAAATATCATCTTTTGAAGGATTTTTTTGTTAAAACTTTTTTTTTTTTATTTTTGTGTATAAATGATTGAGAATTATGTGTGGTGGGTGGAAAATTAATGTTTAGGTTTTTTTGTAGTTTTGTTTTTTTTTTCTTTTAATTTTTAATTAATTTGATAGTGATTTATTATTTATTTGGAATTTCATATACATTAATAAAAAATATAAGAAAAATAAAATTGTTAATAATAAATCATGTGGGATTTAAAATTTAAAGTTAAGAGATTAATATGACAAAATAAATAACTTAAAATACTATTTTAATATCTGAAAAAAAAATATATAATTTGGTAATGAAAACGGATTAAGTAAGTATCTAATACAGTTCTAGTCTAGTCAAGCAAGATATAGTTTGGCGCCAGATGATCTTAGTTTAAAATATTTAGAAAAGATATCAATTTGTTTTAAATTTTGATGTCGAATTTAAGCTTATATAACTAAAATACAAAAAGTTTATTGTAAAAAACATATTAAGCTTCCATTAACTTTCTACATATTTTTTTATTATTTTATGATCCTTGATTATATTTTCGAAGGTTCGTAGTAGACTAAAGACGTTATCTTAGACGAAACTTGAAATATACTTGACATTTATTTTCACAGTAAATATGTTACAATTAGCTTTATTCTAATTTGAAAATAAACAAAATAATAAAATAAAACTCTTAAGTGTTTTAACTAAAGAATAAAAGCAACAAATAAAAAGAAACAATTAAAAACAAACAATACAATATTAAAATAAAAAATAAAATTAAAAAAAACAATATAAAATGAAAACATTAAAAAAAACAATATAAAATGAAAACATTAAAAAAAAACAATATAAAATGAAAAAATAAAAAAAAAACAATATATCGGGTGATTTTTTAAGAGCTTGAGAACTTTTTTTAAAAAAAAACGCATAAAATTTGCAAAATCTCATCGATTCTTTATTTGAAACGTTAAATTGGTCCATGACATTTACTTTTTGAAGATAATTTCATTTAAATGTTGACTGCGGCTGCGTCTTAGGTGGTCCATTCGGAAAGTCCAATTTTGGGTAACTTTTTCGAGCATTTCGGCCGGAATAGCCCGAATTTCTTCGGAAATGTTGTCTTCCAAAGCTGGAATAGTTGCTGGCTTATTTGTGTAGACTTTAGACTTGACGTAGCCCCACAAAAAATAGTCTAAAGGCGTCAAATCGCATGATCTTGGTGGCCAACCTACCGGTCCATTCCTTGAGATGAATTGTTCTCCGAAGTTTTCCCTCAAAATGGCCATAGAATCGCGAGCTGTGTGGCATGTAGCGCCATCTTGTTGAAACCACATGTCAACCAAGTTCAGTTCTTCCATTTTTGGCAACAAAAAGTTTGTTAGCATTGAACGATAGCGATCGCCATTCACCGTAACGTTGCGTCCAACAGCATCTTTGAAAAAATACGGTCCAATGATTCCACCAGCGTACAAACCACACCAAACAGTGCATTTTTCGGGATGCATGGGCAGTTCTTGAACGGCTTCTGGTTGCTCTTCACTCCAAATGCGGCAATTTTGCTTATTTACGTAGCCATTCAACCAGAAATGAGCCTCATCGCTGAACAAAATTTGTCGCGAAACACATTTCGAACCGAACACTGATTTTGGTAATAAAATTCAATGATTTGCAAGCGTTGCTCGTTAGTAAGTCTATTCATGATGAAATGTCAAAGCATACTGAGCATCTTTCTCTTTGACACCATGTCTAAAATCCCGCGTGATCTGTCAAATACTAATGCATGAAAATCCTAACCTCAAAAAAATCACCCGATAAAATGAAAAAAATAAAAAAAAACAATAAAATATTAAAAATAAAACAAATTATAGCACAAAAATAAAATAAAACTAAAAATTAAAAATAAGAAAAATCAATTTTATTGAATTACAAAGAAATAGACAAAATATTTAAGCAAAATTGAAGTTTAAACATAAATTTAAATAAAATAAGAATATAAAGAAATTAAAATAAAAACACATAAAACATTAAAAAAAAGTTTTAAAACAATGAAAGATTAAACAAAAATAAACAACACAAAAACAGTTTTGATTTTTGATTTAAAGCATATCTGATTTTTAATAATAATAATAATAATAATAATAATAAGGCATATTTATACCTTAACGTTTTAGAGAGATTTGTTTATTCAATTTTAATTTGGAGATTTTCATTAGGATAATTTTTTGGCAGAAAAAGATGTTGACCGAAAGATTCCTTCTTCTTATATGAAAAAAGTGGACTGTTTTGACCAAAACACATTTTTTTTACTAAAAACATACAATTTTTCAACCATCAAGTAAACATTGAGATAAAGCTCTCGATTAAATAAATTTCGAGCTTTTAGAAAGAATGTATTCGATTTTTAACTGATATTCGAAAAAATTTCCCCGAAGTTTCGGCTAAAGTTTTGCAATATTTTTTTTTACATATTTTAATAGTTTCTTTGATTTTTGTCAAAAGTCGTAGGGTCCGGCCACGTAATGAGCGACGAGTCGCTTAGCGACGCGAAAAAAAAATAGAACACATGAGATCGTATGGAGGTGGCCACATAAACCCTAAGCGACTGAGCGATTTTTTAAGCGACAGAGCGACGCGACGTCGCTCTGTAATCAAATCTGTTTTAATTTTTCAGTCGATCGCTGAGCGACGTTAAAAACAGATGCGTACAATAAACACTGAAAGTTTAATTTCAGCTGTCAAAAGCCGCCCAGTGCTATGGCAGGACACCCACAAAGATTACAAAAATAAAAAGCTGGGATGCGACCCACACTGATAACTTCCTATCCCGTTTGTCGATTTGTCTTGCTAAAAAGGTTTGAAGGTTTTCGTGTTTTGTCGAAAGTAAATTTTTGCCAAGTTTTAGTATTGTTTTTTTAAAGAATTTTTCTCAAAATTTTACTGAATGTTGACAACAATATTTTTTTTTAAAAGATAAAATTAATTCAAAGCCAATATCTCAAAGTTTTGGAAATATACTTAAATCGAAAATGAATTTTTAACAACTTAATTTTTTGTAAAAAAAAAACTGTCAATTCGATTTTCCTCAAAATTTGACTGAATGTTGACAACAATATTTTTTTAAAGATAAAATTAGCTTAAAGCCAATATCTCAAAGTTTTAAAAAGATATTTGAGCCGAAAATTAATGTTTACCAACTTTCATTAATTTTTTTTTAGTATTTTATTTTTTTGTAAACAAAACCGTCAATTCGATTTTTTTCAAATTTTTACCAGCCGTTGATGGAATATTTTCCAAAAATATATTTGTTTGGTATCACGTTACAATATATAATACAAAATTTAATTCAAGTCTCTAGCATTATTGTTTCGTGAGATATTTCGGGTTAACCAAAATGTTCACCTTTTTTTTAAATTGCTATGGTAAAAAAAGCACCCACGCAATTTTTTTCAGAGTCCTTTCTGCACCTTTTTGCATTAGAATAGAATAAAATATATATAGAATAGAATAATTTATTTCTGTTCAAGTATAAAATTTACAATTAATGTTTATAAACATAATAAATAGAATTTGGCCTTGGTTTAAACCGTCTGCCAGATGCCAACTTATTTTTAATATGTTTAATTTTACAAAAAAAATTCTTTAAAAAGCTTTAATAAAAATAACATAATTTTCTATTTTAAATTAAAAAATATTATACAAAAGTGATTTTAAATTATATATGCTATGATATGGGGTTTACATAAGTTAATTTAAATTACAATGTTAATTAAAATTTTCATAAATTGCTCAAACAAAAATGGATATTTATTGAATATATGCAATGCGTTTAAGAAAAAAAAAGTTTTATAAAATTTGTCAATCGTCAACAAAATCTTTTCTAAACTTTATGGTTTCAATGGAATATTGGGCGAGGATTTTCCAGTTTTCTCCAGTTAGGACACATATCGACTCTGCTTCATTTAGTATTGTTTTTTTGAAAGTATACAAATCTCAATTTTTTTTTAAAATGGGACACACAGATAAAAAATGATAGGATGTTTCTTGGAGCAAAATGTTCTCCGGTCGTTAAAGTAAGGTCTATAATTCAAATAAGGTAGCTCTCCTCTAACACGGAAAATATTTGAAATTTCAAACAAGCTCAAATCATCTGTGAAATAATTGAATTCGTTCAAATTATACTCAAGTTTTGGGTACAAAGATCGACCCGATGACCCCTTGGCTTCCTCTATTAGATCTGATCGTATTCGAGCATCTGTTAATTCTAGAATGTTTTTTAATTTTTTCTTAAAAGATCCATTAAAAAAATATCTAAAGATTCCAGATATATCCCACACAACAAGAATATATCCTTCCATTTTTTAAACCAGCTGATATTTTTTTGTATGCTGTGTTTTGCAAGAATCTTTGGAAGACGGTTGTCATTAAATGAAAGAACTTTCATAACATACTCGAAATGCATTCTTAAAGTAAAGAGATATACAGGTGGCAGTCCGGTTTCAAGAAGAATCATATAATTGGGAGTTGTCTGTGGTAAGTAAAAAGTTTTTTTTAAGGAAAAACCGTTGCAATTTTTCCACCACATCATACTGTTGATATCCCCATACTTGAGAGCCATAAGTCATTATTGACCTTAAAGCAGCTTCAAATACTTTGAACTTAACGCTATGTGCAACTTTTCTGTTTTTAAACAGGGATTTCCAAGTTGAATTTATAGCAGCCATTGATTGTTTAAATTTGAAATGGAAGTGCTTATTTGGGTTTAAGTTGGGAGTGACTATCATGCCAAGGTAGTTATATTCATCAACAACTTCTAAGTTTTCTCCATTTAAGACCCATTTCTCATTCCTACAATGCCTACATCTACTTGGTTTGAAAATCATTACCTTAGACTTTGCCGTATTTATCACCAAATTCCACTATTCACAATATATACTTAATTTGATTATCATAAGCTGTAGGCTTTCCGGTGTGTCAGCTAACAATAATAAGTCATCGGCATATAACAAACATTTTATTGTTAGTCCTGCAACTCGAATTCCGTTTGGCAAGGCATCCACTATATCATTTATATATAATGCAAATATCAAAAGAGACAATAAGCATCCTTGCCGGACCCCACTTAAAGTTTGGAACCATCCTGACACTTTCTCTCCATCCCAAACTGCCGACAAAGTATTTTCGTACATATTCTTCAAAACATTTAGAACTTTCGATGAAATTCCTAGCATACTTAATTTATAAAAAAGTGATCTCCGATCTATACTATCAAAAGCCGCTTTAAAATCAATAAATATAGCATACAATTTTTTTCTGTTTTCAAGATAAGAATCAACTATGTTTTGAACAGTTAATTGGTGATCAGTCGTTGAATAACCTGCACGAAAGCCTGCTTGAAACTCGTTAAGTAATCTGTTTTCCGCTACCCAATCTTCAAGCCTATGTAAGAGGATGCCGGTAAATATTTTAGCAATACTATTCATAAAAGAAATACCTCTATAATTCTCGACTCTATTTATATCACATTTCTTATGTATTGGAAAGACTATTGATTTTTAAATCTTTCAGGTACTTCTCCCGTATGTAGTATTTGGGAATATGACTTTGCTAATTTCTCTATGAAATTATGAGGAGCATTTCTAAAAAACTCGTAAGGAACCCTATCATACCCTGGAGCCTTATTGTCCTTCGCTTTGTTTAAGACATTGCGTATCTCTTCTAAGGTTATATCTTCGTCTAACGCGTTTACATCTACGAGATTTTCAGCGTACTGTACAGGATTTGAAGTGAAAATAGGGTTAATTAGAGTCTTAAAATAATGAGTTGGTATATTGGCATTTAAAATTTTACCAATCTTAAACTTTGTTCCATTAGGTTAGGTTATAGGTTAGGTTAAAGTGGCTGTTGGTTGGGACGTCCAACACACTTAGACCAAAGTATGGTCCGTTGTGATACCACATGGATCAGTTAATCAGCTTAACTCGTTGAACCAATTGGAGCTTCGAATGAAGCGTAGGAGACAAGTAATGTCTGAATATTTTAGATCGCTTGTATCGTTAAAGTAGTATTCTCCAGGGTGGATTCTACGTCTTTGTGATAAGGCAGGGCATGTGCACAGAAGATGAGAGATTGTCTCCTCTTCTTCTTCGTCCATGCAGCTCCTACAAAAATCATTTGCAGGGGCTCCAAGTCGAATAGCATGCCTTCCTATTAAGCAGTGCCCAGTCAGGACACCTATAACGTAGCTAATGTGCAATCTACTCCGAGAGATAGAGATAGAGATGTTCCATTAAGTTCCTTAACAATTTTCCAAAAATGGATGGAATATCTTACATTATTTAAATCCGTTGTAATTTTCGAAAAGTATTCTTGTTTTTTACTTTTACAAAGTTCTTTGTAGTAACTGTTGGCTCGAACATAATATTTACGGAATAAATCTCCGTTTAGAGTTTTTGCAAGCTTTAGCAATTTGAAACATTTAACTCTAGCTTTCTCGCAATCTAAATCGAACCATTTTTGTTTTCCTCTGACAACACACATTTTATCAGTTGGCGTAACAGAATATTTAATAGCATTGCTGAAAAGATCGATTTGCTCATTAATACTAACTGAGCTAAAATCGGTTCGTTGAATAATTTCATCCAGTCTCGCATGATAATAATTGAGCTTATCCCATTCTTTCCATAAGAGTTTAGGCAGAAGAATGATATCGGTTTCTGGTCTTACTTTTTTTGTAGTAATGGTTATACTGTTAAAGGCATATGGTCCGAAAAACTTAATGTAATTTGAAACCAATTGCCACCTTTCTGCATTATTATCTGTATAACAAAATGTATTTGAAGTCGATATCTCTACTATTTCTTGAGCTAGGGACGACGAAAAAAACGTCCAGCTAATCGCTCAGCGACGTGTCTTTTAGTAAATGGCCACCCATCGCTCAGATTGGTCGAAGCCTTAGATAATCAAAAAATAATATGACTAACATCATATTGAAATGTTTAATTTTATTCCAATTAAAAGAATGAAAGAGAAATTAATGGATTTTATTTTCATGCAAGGACTAATGTATAGGTACAACTAACACTGTTGCAGTACCATACCTTTTTCATGATCAATTCCCATATTTGCGGCTGCATGCCCTTGATAAGTTTACGAATTGTTTTCTTATGGTTTTCAATCAATTGTGGAGTTTGGAAAAGACTTTATGTTTCATGTAGCCTCAAGAAATAGTTTAAAGGTGCTTATTCACAAAATCAAGGCAGCAAACTGTAATCCCCTCTTAGCCACAACAGGACCATTTTTTTAAAGCTCAGACTTTGACATCAAAATGTTCACATTTCTTGTTGTGAATTTCAGCGGTTTAAATGCTTTCCTGAAGCAAGTAAGTTAAGTAACTGCGTGGTTCTAACTTATCAAATGTCAAAAGATGATAGCTTCAAAAATGGCGCATTTAAAATGAAACATATAAGCAAACCCTATCCATATTGATTTTAAACAAATTTTAAATGCTGTTTCCAAATCATGTTCTGGCAAATATTTGAGTTTTGTTTTTAATTATTCACATTACTTACCAATATCGAAACTAGAACTAAAAATTTTCATCTAGCCAAGCCGTATAACTTACATAGATAAACAAGGCCTTTTTTGTATAGCTTCTTATTAGTATTAAAATAGTTTTCTGATGACACATCGCATACTTTATAGGAATTTCATTGGCAAACAAAAATAACAACAAATATTTGACTCACTGTCTTTTCCTTTTTTATAAAACTACCAAACTCAATATTCAAATTCCAAAACCACAAAATAACTCATCACTATCATGTTTATAATTTATCAATATCAAATTGTGAGTGATTTCACATTTGTATCTTTTTTCTTCTGTTTTATTAATTTTTTTCTTTTTCTTCTACCTTATAACTTTTGAACAACAAAAATATGTATTGTTTCGATTCGTTCTGCACTCATTTGCCTATCATTTAAGTGGCTCCTAATGAGTGAACATAAATATTTTCTTTTTTTTTTAATAAAATTAATAAAAACAAAAAACAAAAGAAGTTCCATCAATTAAATTTTTCAACAACAATCCAACAACAACAACAACAAATCTCTATTCAACATCCATTATAATATTTCTTTTAAGATTTTTGTTAAGAAACAAAATGTATCTAAATAATCAAAAATTCAAAAATTTTCCCCCTCTTACCCCTCCGAGAAAATATAAAATGTATTGGAAAAAATCGAAAAAAAAAAACATGAAAAATTCAAACAAAAAGAACACGAGAAAAATTAAGCAACAATACAAGAAAAAAAAAACGAAACAAAATTATTTATTGATTCATTTAAATGTAAATTGCCTCCAACGACGCACGTTGCCGTCTTAGTCTTCATTGTCGTCGTCGTCGTCTTCTTCGAATGTATCTCATCTTTGCTACTGTCACTTAGGTCGGATCTTGAATGTTGGTATAGAGGTATACCTACACACATATATGTATCTTCAACTCCACTCCATGTCATTGGGTGCTGAACTCTCTCAAACCATACATACCTACAAAACAATCAAACAAAAGATACAAAGTCCCAGAGTATTTACCTCTTTTTATAATTTTTGGAGCTCCGATCGATGGTGATAATATGATGATGCCTAAAGTGCTAAGACTAGAGTGGCATCTTATCTTTTGACTCAACAATGATGTAAAGAGAGTGAGATGAAAATCTATAACTTTGAACCAACACAAAATAGACTCTCTTCTTCCAAACCTTTTTATGAACATTTACATAGATTAATTTATTCATAATTGTACATAGTTAACTTTCATACCTTCATCTAGCATCTCTCAAAAGATACACAGACTCAAAGACTTTTATACCTGCATATTCATAATGTTCAAAAATGAACAATTTTTTGAACGTTTTCTGTCAAAAGTTGCTTGATACTTTTTTGATTCCCTTAGACGAGAAGAGACCGGACAAAATGTGGGTTTAATTTCCCAACTTTATCACTGTGAAAGCATTTTGGATACCTATTAATATCCGTTGTTATTCATTTTTTTCTTCTAAAGTCTTAAAGATCTTCACCATCAACAGCGGCTCATTTGGGAGTTTAAGATGATTTTTTTGTATTTTTAAACATAAAATGGAATATTAATTATTAATTTTAAGAACCAACCACAACAACAAAAAAGCTGTATCTCTGTATCTTTCTTTTTTAATTTTATTCAACAAGATGGAGATTGGAGATAAAAGGTTGGTAGGTAGGTATGAGTATTATAAGTCGAGAGAGGTTTTATACCTACTAAACAAAAAAAAATATATGTAGGTATGAATGAAATAAAAATCAAAGATGGTGAAGATTTGATAGCAAAGTGACCACATCTCGATACTAATTAAGCCACCGGAGTTAGTTTTTTAAGCCTCTGGATCTGCCAATCTCCATTTTTTATTTTTTATTTTTATTTTTTATTTGTATACGGTAGATAGGTTTGGTATTTTGTTAAAAATGCAAAGAAATATAAAAAAGAAGAAGAAGAAGATGAAATTTTTTGTTTGTTAATGGCGGTGCGTTATTATTATTATTTCCTTTGTAGATAGATATGAAGTATAAAGGTATTTGTTTTCTTTTTCTTTTTGAAAGACAAGTTTTATACATAATTAACCAGATTAATCGGAATGAGAAGGATTTTTTTATCACATATCAGGAGTCAAGAGAATATTTCCTAAAAGAGCTACCAAATACGCTTAATTGGCATCAGGGAAACAGCTTGATGGTTATTAGGCTGTGTGTTAACTAATCGAAGCGATTAAGTATATAAGATGGAAAGGATATGATTAAGAAAAAAATGATTTGAATGATTATACATTTGGAGTTAAGATTTTTGAATGAATTCTTTTGTCGTTTTAAGTGGCAATTATTTGAATATTTTGACAATGAAATTAATGATGATTTGAGTTTTGTATAAGTTTGTATTTAGGAAGATACAAAAATAAACTAACCTTACCTTCCGACGGCAGTTCGTAGAATTTCGAGAAAGAGGAATGTGTTTTTTTTTTTAAAGAAAAATGTGTTATACTGAGGATGATTGAATAACTTAAGGATTGAGAACTGAATGCAATATTGAAAACGTTGTTAAATATAGCATGATAGTTGATTCTAAATTTAAAAATTGGATTTTGTTACAAGTGTGACACTACATTTATTATCCAAATAAATACTCAACACATAAAACGTAGCAAGGATCAACTTGAATAAAAAATTGGGTGGCGCAACAGTTCGTTGAGAACTAGGGCCTAGTGACTTACAACTGTCAACCATTCCTGTGTGCGAGTACTGTTGTCAGGGATGGAGGGGACCTACAGTTTTAAGCCGAATCCGAACGGCAAATTTGAGAAAGCACTTTTCATAACAAGAATTATTACTCTTGGAGAATTTGTCAATTCCTCACAAGAGGCAGTACCCGTGAAAAAAACTTCAGATGGCATAGGCAGGGATCGAACCCAAAACCTCTCGCATGACAGTCCAACGCACTAACCATCATGCCAGGGGACTACAATAGTGGTGAATAGTGAATAGTCGACCTATTAACACTCTAGTAGTGTGGAGATATTTAGCTGAAAAATCCAGTTCGATACAGCTGCCAATTTGATTTTAAGTTCTAAGAAATTAGGTGGCGCAACAGTCCTGTGTGCTAGTATTGTTGTCAGGGATGAAGGGAACCTACAGTTTAAGCCGAATCCGAACGGCTAATTTAAGAAATCACTTTTCACGACAAGAATTACTCTTAAAGGATTAATCAATGCCTCGCAACAGGCAGTACCCGTGAAAAAAAACTTCAGATGGCATAGGCAGGGATTGAACCCAAAACCTCTCGCATGACAGTCCAACGCACTTTTTTTTTAAATTCATTTTTAGTAATTCAATCTTAAACCTATCTTAAAGCTAGACAAAAATTCATAAAACTAGCCTAATTAACCATAAATTAGGGCCGAAAGGCATTAGAATTAAGTATTACTGTTTAACTTAGAGTGTCTGCATGGGATCAGTAAGTTAGTTGTAAGTTACAGTCCAACGCACTAACCATCATTTCAGGGGACCACAATAGTGGTGAATAGTGAATAGTCGACCTATTAAAACTCTAGTAGTGGGGAGGTATTTAGCTGAAAAATCCAGTTCGATACAGCTGCTAATTTGATTTTAACTTCTAAGAAATTAGGTGGCGCAACAGTCCTGTGTGCTAGTATTGTTGTCAGGGATGAAGGGAACCTACAGTTTAAGCCGAATCCGAACGGCTAATTTAAGAAATCACTTTTCACGACAAGAATTACTCTTAAAGGATTAATCAATGCCTCGCAACAGGCAGTACCCGTGAAAAAAAACTTCAGATGGCATAGGCAGGGATTGAACCCAAAACCTCTCGCATGACAGTCCAACGCACTTTTTTTTTAAATTCATTTTTAGTAATTCAATCTTAAACCTATCTTAAAGCTAGACAAAAATTCATAAAACTAGCCTAATTAACCATAAATTAGGGCCGAAAGGCATTAGAATTAAGTATTACTGTTTAACTTAGAGTGTCTGCATGGGATCAGTAAGTTAGTTGTAAGTTACAGTCCAACGCACTAACCATCATTTCAGGGGACCACAATAGTGGTGAATAGTGAATAGTCGACCTATTAAAACTCTAGTAGTGGGGAGGTATTTAGCTGAAAAATCCAGTTCGATACAGCTGCTAATTTGATTTTAACTTCTAAGAAATTAGGTGGCGCAACAGTCCTGTGTGCTAGTATTGTTGTCAGGAATGGAGGGGACCTACAGTTTAAGCTGAATCCGAACGGCTAATTTAAGAAATCACTTTTCACGACAAGAATTACTCTTAAAGGATTAACCAATGCCTCGCAGCAAGAGGCAGTACCCGTGAAAAAAAAACCTTAGATGGCACAGGCAAGGATTGAACCCAAGACCTTTGGCATGACAGTCCAAACGCATGCAACGGGTACAACACTTTTAATTTCTAATAGGGAATAATTTGTTGGTCAAAAATATTGGTAAAACGACTCAGTTGAAAAGTATTATAAAGAAAACAACAAAACTAATGAAACACTCACTCACAAAGTTATACTAAAAACCGCTGTAATTTTGACAATTGGAATGTTAAAACTATGACACCCTACGTAAGTTTGAATTTTCTAACCCTGATAATATGTACCATTTCTTAAAAAGCGAAGAGATTGCTACTTTTTACTTTAAAAGATGGTTTTCTTGATGAAATTGTCCCGAAAATGAGCATTTAAATGATATCACCCACAAAAATGGTACAAAGGTATCCAAATGGTTGCCTTTTACAATTTGGTTACTTTTGATTCGGGAACACTTAAAACGTTTAAAGTTTGAACAAAGTACAAGTTCTAGGAAAAAAGAGTAGGATTTAAGAGGAGATAAGCATACCAGCGAATATTGGTATTTAGTTTTTGTATATAAAAGATGAGGGAAAAAGGTAAGGTAAGGGTAAGGCATTTCACATTCTTGATGTGCGGTTCATAAAACAAGAACTTCTTTTTCGTCTATAATAATTTAATTTAAGGGCAAAGTGATTTGCATTCCTAGAAGTAAGAAGTGAAAGGCAACTAGCAATTTTGATAAAAAAGTATCGATAAAACAACGAAAAATAATGGAAAAAGTGATTTTTAAAGAACAATTAATTTACATCGCAACCAAAGCATTACTGAAAATATAAAACAATAACAAAAGCCATATGTTAGTAGAACTGCACAAAGATGATATTGTTATTCTTTCACATTATAAATTTGTTTAACCGATAGAATTTCTCAAAAATATTTGCTATGATTAAGACAATAAGTGAACTATAGTCTACGACATGTCAGCTTGTAAATCATGATTTTAGATTAGGTATTGAGTTGTGAGGAGACAAGGTCTTTTGTTGCGACAAGAACTTGGTGCTTAGAAATTTCTTTTCTGGCAATAAACTTAAGCTGTTTGAAATAAAATTAAAGATTTTTTTGTATGTTTTGATGTTTCTTCCATAAATAGAGAGAAGGTTAGGTTGAACGGGCTGATAGTTGATGTTGTTACCATCACACTTAGATCAATGTTGATCCATTGTCGTACCCCGAAGTGTTGTAACTTCCTGAAAAGATATAATAACCTATGAATCATGTGGTTCGTTTAACCATTTAGAGGTCTTGACAAAGTTTAGTAAACTTTTGCCTGGCAGTTCTGATAGTTCCTCTAGTTCATTAAAGAAGAAGTTGTCTAGAGTTTTCTTCCTAGCAAGACAGAGCGAAGGACAGTGACAGAGAAAATTAGCAGTGTCTTCATGCTCGTTTTCATCACCTCATCCTCTACAAAGGTCATCAATACTGAGCCCCATCTTCTTCTTATGGTAGCCGAGTAGGTTGTGTCCTGTAATAATACCGATAAGGGATCTTATGGAGGGTTTATTAAGAGTTAAGATCCAATCGGACCTTTTCTTATCGTATCTAGGCCATAGCTTCCTGGTGTTAACACAGGTTTCTAGGAGATTCAATCTGTCATTGGATTTTTGAATGATGGTTTTACTGACGTTATGTTTCAGTTCACATAACGGTATCCCTATATGATGGTCTATCAGTGAGGCTTCCAGTGTGGAGCCCTCCCTAGCAAGTTCATCCGCCTTTTCGTTGCCTGGTACATCACTGTGGCCAGGAACCCAGCAGAGTCTTACGTTATGCTGTGTGCCAAGAACCTTTAGCTCTTCGCGACAGCAAGAGACAAGCTTCGACTTGATTTGTGTGGCAGAGATAGCTTTTATTGCTGCTTGGCTATCAATGAAAAGAGTGATGTCCGCGTGTGATATCGCCATCATGGATATATGTTTAGCAGCGTTTTTCACTGCCAAGATCTCAGCTTGGAAGACGCTGCTATGGTCGGGGAGCCTGAATGATTTGGCAAGGTTGAGGCTTTCAGAGTAAAAGCTTGCACCTACTCTAGTATCCATTTTAGAGCCATCGGTGTAGATGGTAATGGTTCCCAAACTAGTCTATTGGGGAACCTAGTACTAAAAGAGCCTGAGGGCACTGTTTGCTGCTGATTCTTGGACGAATAGATCTATTGGGGGGAGATTGAGGATCGTTTCTAAACCCGCAGTTGGGGTAGTCCTCATCACACCACTAGAACAGATACAAGCCATTCTCTGTACTTTGGTAAGTGTTTTTAGATTCGTGGATTTCTCCAGCGCTTTCCACCAAACCAAGCTGCCATAAGTTAGAATCGGTCTGACAATGTCAGTGTACATCCACATGACTATTTTGGGGTTCGGTCCCAAATTTCTACCCAGAATCTTGTTACATGAGTAGAGTGCGATTGTGGCTTTCTTATATCTTTCTTGGATATTTGGACCCCAATTGAGTTTTTTATCCAATATAACTCCGAGGTATCTAGCTCGGTCGGAGATTTTTAGTGTTGTATTATCTATTTTTGGTATTTCAAACGGAGGGATTTTCCTCCTGTTTGTAAAAAGAACCAGTTCTGTTTTAAGGGGGTTTACCTTAAGACCGCATTTCCTGGTCCAGTTGCTGACCCTTGATAATGCGCTTTGTAATTGTTCGCTAATAGTGGTAAGGTATTTACCCGTCGCCAAAAGCGCTAAGTCATCCGTGTAGGCTACCACTACTATACCGTAATTCCTAAGTTTTATTAGGATCTCGTTCATCACTAAGATCCATAATAATGGTGAGAGAATTCCACCTTGCGGGGTTCCTCTAGATGCGTACATCTCTAAATGTGCGTTACCAAGCTCGCTATGTATTTGTCTGTTTTTCAGCATACTCATGATCCATTTGATAACTACTTCTTCTATACGTTGATCATTAAGTGCTTTCTCGATTGCATTACTGTGGACGTTATTGAAGACTCCTTCAATGGCCAGGAATGAAGCAAGAGTGTATTCCTTAACGTCAAGTGATTTTTCTATAGTTCTAACTACGCAGTGTAGTGCCGTTTCTACACTTCTACCTTTTGTGTAGGCATGTTGAAAGGGTGATATTGTCTCCGGTTTTAAATTACTGCGGATGTACATATATGTCGATAAGTCTTTCTAGTGTTTTAAGTACAAAAGACGTCAGACTTATAGGTATGAAGTCCTTAGGTTAGAGAGAAAGAACCATATATTTCTTCAAACGTTATTAGACATTATAAAAGTGAACCTTTTACTTTGAATCGCTCTTTATAAACTTCTTAATAGTATGTATCTAGATTTTTTAGATATTCTAGTTAAAAATTACCAAAATTCTTTTAAAAGTTATTAAATTGAATTTTGAAGATTTATTAATTTTAATACCATTATTATTTGAAGTTTTTCGGAAAATGCTTCTAAGGTAAATATTACCGGAAAATGTTCTCACAATACCGAATTAGCTTTTAATCAATTAAGCTTATCAAGTCTTCTAGCCTAAATTTATTTTCTAACCTTACCAAAAAGTACAAAAACATATCTTTAAAATCTTCTATGCTTTATGGATAAGATATATTCCATATGTCATATGGTTATACATATACATATGGTTAACGGTAGACGAAACAAATAGTGGACTTTAAACTTATAACAACGTTGTATGATACCTGACAAGTTTTCTCTTCGTTTCTGAGGTTTTGTGATCTTCTATATGTTTAAAGCGTAAACTAGTGGTGTAAATGTTTTTAACAGAAATTTCAAAATATCTACACAATATTCTTGGTCTTTTCAAAACTTTTACTGTTCTTTCACTACAAAGTACAAGCTATAGTTAAAATAGTTGTCATAGATGCGCAAGCAAAAAGTTTTGGGATAGGTTTTTTTGGTGGTCAAAATTGATAGTGATACGTAGAAAGGAGTTTCTAATAACAGTGTTTGTATTTTAGAAAAGTATCTTACAAGATAAGTGACTTGTAAAAAACTCTTGTAAAAACTCTGGGTCAATTACTAAGTAACCTATGTTATATACCTTTTTAACTACATTTGTAACATGTTCTGGGTTAATGGACGATGTTGTATAGGTTTGAGTTAAATATACCTACCATTTTATGCTAGTTAAACATCAGGAAAAAGACTTTCAAATTTAATTCAAAATTGAAAATGAAGTAAAGCAACTATTAGAATATTATCTATGTAACTTTATGAATATAAATAGAAATAAAATGATAAAAGATTAATAGGCAAACATTTAAATTAACAAGTTACCCAAAACTTTCTTCATGAATCTCAGTTCAGTTCAACAAATTAGAAACATGACAAACAAAAATAATACTGATCTACTTTGATATCCAACTTTTATCTTGTGTGGATACCATTAAATTTTGTAGATCAAAAACAAATTTGATTCAAATTGGATCTACTTAACATTTTTTAATAATAATATTAAAAAAAAAACACTCATTGGTCGCTTCGTGGTTGGCCAAAGGAAACAATTAAGACAAAAATAGGTACAATAAACACGAAATTTAAAGAAGTCAACAAAAAAAAAACTATGCTAATTATTATGAAAGGTAGGTATATGTTTATATATATGTACATTTCAATTAAGTAAAAGGTTAGAATACCTATTATAATAAGTACCTTAGAGACCAACTATGTATAGTCGCCTTAAACAAAGGAAAAATAAAAATGACACGTTTTGTAACTTATCAGTAAAATATATTATGATTATATTCATTCATTTAGAATTAAAATATATTTATCTGTATCGACAGAGGTTATTAATATTGAATTAATATGCATTTTTGCTTATTTTGGTAATATTCATTTTATTTTAAATATGTACAATGTACATACATAGCTAAGGTAAACATAATTGATTTTAAATATGTGTTTAATTATGAAAACAAAATGGCAAATGTTTTTATGTATAGTTTTGTTAAATATTTACGTAGTTAACTTCAAAAAACTGGATTAATATAAATATTCAAGAGGATTGAAATCTTGGATATAAGAAAGGTGTAGGCATACCTATCAAGCAAGAAAAATGGTAAGGCGATCACAATAGGTATAGAGAAAGCAGTTATAAGTTTTAAGAGTAGGAAGCATGAAGAATTCGTCTTGAACAATTTTAACAAACAAAAAATTCGAAATATAAGTTCAACCATAATAACAAAGGGTTTACCAATAAGAGGTTTCATTTCGATTCTGTAGCACTGGCAAAGACTTATCTTTAAAAACATTAAAAAATAAATGTAAAGATCTCTTCTGAAAGCTTATATACCTGATGGGTGCTGGAGTAGGCATTTGAATCTTTATTTAAACATTTTCTCGCAATATTTCAACACTTTTAAACATTGTATGGATTTCTTCAATTTGTTTGAACAATTAATGTGAGGATCTATACAGAAAACGCGTTTGGAGTATGTCCCAGTACCGCATTACTTTATTCTTAATCTTATGTATATGGAGGCCTACTTATTAGACAGCTTTTCCTTTGTGCAAGAAACCCAAATAAAGGGACTATTTATATTAAGCTAGTTGATAGATCAGGTGGCGCAACAGTCCGTTGAGAACTAGGGCCTAGTGACTTACAACTCTTAATCTCAACCATTGGTGTGTGCGAGTAATGTTGTCAGGGATAGAAGGGACCTACAGTTTAAAGCCGAATCCGAACGGCAAATTTGAGAAAGCACTTTTCATGACAAGAATTACTCTTGGAGGAATTGTCAATTCCTCGCAGGAGGCAGTATCCGTGAAAAAAAACTTTAGATGGTAAAGGCAGGGATCGAACCCAAGACCTCTGGCATGACAGTCCAACGCACTAACCATCATGCTACTGGTACTACTAGAAGGACATTTAGAAGAAGAAATTATATAATCGTGGTTCAGATATTGTTTCTTCACTTTCTCCATATCTTCGAACTATTGCAGTTTTTAAAAAATTCAATGAACTGGACTCAAATTTATCAATAGATGAGTAGAATCACTTCTTTAAGGGAATCTTTCACACCTTATTGCTGCCTTATAACTCTTTTATCAAGGTCGAATTTTGTTTTTTAAATATATGTACAAGGTGAAGCACCGTCTTGTAAATTTAAATTTGCTCATGTTGACATTTTTCTAACAAAAGTATGGTCGGAAAAAGTATTTTGACAATACTATTTGTAATGCTAGATTACTTGATATGGTAAACTGGGAAATGTAACGGGAATCTTTTGCTACTCAAAACCAAAAACAAAGCACCTATAGGAGAAGGTAAAATCCAGAAATATTTTATTTTTCTTATGCATTCTTTTTGGGACCCTTTTAATGAATATACTGAGCCATAACTAACTGGAAAAAGTATTTTGACATCGTAATCTTTGCAGTTTCTTTCGTGTTGCGTGCTATCAGAGTTGAGATTTTTTGTTTATATTGTCTCGTTTTAATAAAATTTATTAACTCCGACGACATTTAAAAACAATTAGGTGATAATAATGGGTAAAACGTCAGAAGTTAGCCAAGATTTAAGAATTGAGATGGTGACCAAGTATTATGCGGATATTTCGGAGGAAAGAGGACCGTTTAATACTCAGAAAGTTTAAAGAAAATGAGCTGCACACCCCAAAATCTGTAGAAATTGAAATAAAAAAGGAGTAGGTATGAAATTGAAATTTCAGAAAAACTGTAAGAAATCGTTTGAAGAAGGCTGACTTTGCTACTTACATAGCCAGAACAATACCCCAAAAATATCCCAAAAAATAAGCTTAAACGCCTGCAGTTTGCCAAAGAATTTTTACACAAGCCTTCATCATTTTGGGAAAAAGTATTGTGGACTAATGAAAGCTGTTTTGAGTAGGTACCTACCACGGATCAAAAAAGAAAACTTTTTGCAGAATCCCTAGGAAAATGTGAAGCAAAGTAGCACCTGTGTGTAAACGAGTACCTACCTCATGGTGGTGGTACCGTCATGTTTTGGGGATGTGTTTGCACCGGGAGACTTGGTATATCAATCGATGGAATGATGAACAAACAACAATATTTGGATATTTTAAATAACCACGCTTTTAGTTCTGGTGTTCGTTTCTTTTGCAGCAAGAGAAACGCACCTTTTCACTAAGCCAAGATGATAACTAATTTTTTAAAGGAAGTGGGTGTAAATACACTAGATAGGCCACCTCAAAGCCCCGACTTAACCATAATAGAAAATGTGTGGACCGCGCGAACAGACAATCGCTGAGGTCGAAAGCCTTTGAAAGGAAATTTCTCCGCAAACTCTCCAAAACTTAGTACCTACCTAAAATCTGTACCAGGCCGATTGCAGAAAGTCATTAATAGCAACGGAAATTTCATTTTCTATTAAATTATGCCTTAATTTTTGTTTAATTTTCTTTTCAAATTCATTTTTTTCTCATAATACATATATTTTGTCAAAATACTTTTTTCACCATATAGGTATTTCTGAAAAATAATTTTCAGTTACAGAACTATAACATTGAATTTAATTAAATAAAGTTCTTTTGAAAGCTCATGGCCTTAACTTTATTATGCATTTTTTTTTATATTTTTTTAACTGATCAAATAAAATATTTGAATAAAAATGTACGATATTTTGTTTGTCAAAATACTTTTTCCTACCATTGTATGTATAAATTAGGAATGTAATTCTGAAATTTCTTTCTACAGAAATCTATTCCCTTACTTCTTCAATTTAGGATAAAACTTGTCATTTGTTTCGGCTTCGCTTCACAATGAATCACAATGAAGCTAAACTAAAACCGTTTCATACATAACATTCATGAAGATTATTATTAAAAAAGTAAATGTAAGAAATGTTTTGTATTGTTTTAATTATTTCCTTTCATTAACTTTAAGTTCGAAAATCTACTGTTAGGTATATGATTGAATTTTAAAAAAGATGGTATTTCACAGTTTTCTTATATTTCCGTCTGTCTTTCTGCTTTTGAAGATTCTTATGGTTTTATTTTATGCAATTCATGAAAATAATAAATCATTTGCGGTTTACATGAAATATTTTCACCAAAATGAGGCATAGGTAACTCTTTTATATAGAAGTTTCTTAGCAAAAAGACTGAAACAGTGATGTATTTCAAATTACCTATTGGAAGGTATTTTATGTACCTACCTATTTAAAAATTGATTTTGATGAAATGAAGCGTTTCAATTCCAAATTTCTTGACTTCTTATTTGATTTGAACTTTTGTTCTTATTAAGCTTTACTTGACATGTTTCCTTTTTTCCGTTTAAAAACTTTGAAACTCAAGTCTAAAATCATTAATGACTTATTAGTACCTCCGATTAAATTGGTAAAATAAGTCTATTTAACAAAGATTTTTCGTTTTGTAGAAAGCTTACGTCAACAGAACTGATACTTATTTTGTGTAAATTTGGTTTATCTAATTCTTCTAAAATCTTAAGAAGATAGGTAGAACCTTAGAGGCAGAGGCATATGGGTGATTATACAAAAGTTGGGTAACTTTTGAGCATATTTTGTTTACGATAGTTATTTAATCAAACTTCTTAAAATTCGGGTGTATATGACAGCTAATCTAATTAATAGGTATATTGTTCCCAATCGGGCCAGTCACTTTTTTGAGTACATTGTAAGATATTTAAAAATTTCAGAATTTGACTGCCAGAGGACTGACGAAGTAACATATTACTGATACATGTTATACACAGTTTTGAAAGTATTATGATGAAATTTAATACAAATTAGTAAAAATTTCTTAAGATTTAATAATGAACACTTAAAATCACTTAGAAACAATTAAAAATAATTATTAATAAGTAATACTAGGAGAAAATACTATAACAGTTTTCAAAACAGACTTTCGACATTTAACGTAACGTTATTCACTTATCTTTTAGTACTTTTACATAGTTTTACTAAATATTTAAAAGTAATCAACAAAAAATATGAACAAAATCTAACAATATTCATCTTAAAAGTACTAATGATCAAGAAATGAAGAACAATAACAATTTACCTGACACAGAACTGACGCCACATTACTGACGAAAAAGACGAAATTTGAGATTATAATCAGGACTAATGTTTTTTTTTTGTAATTTCAAATATCAACAAACTACATTTTAACAAATCATAGTCTAATACGAATAAATAAAAATAAACTTTAGATTAACAAAAAAATAACGACTCACCATAAAACTGACGTGTTGACTGGCTAAGCACGTGTATAGGCAACAAACATAACCCAAACTCTTTTACAGATATGGTGGCCGTCAAATTGTGCAACCCGCAACTAACTTTATTACCAACATTAAAATTCAAAGTGGGATTTGACGTTGAGTCGGCGATATTTCGCACGAATTTTAAATTTAAATAACACACAAGAAACTGACGAATAAAACTGAACACAAAATTTCTTATTTTTTTAAATAAAGTGGAGAACACTGCATTATGAAAGTTGTAGTATATATTAAACTATATACATCGCAGATTGTATTAAATTAATAAGTTTTCTCAAATCAATGATAATGTTTAATAGACAGTCACTTAATGGTTGGTTTTCAGGGTTGTGACATGCCAGAGGACTGACGTTTTAAGAACTATAATTGTGTTTTTTTAATAACTTGTATTCAAAATGAAGAACTGAAATTGGGTGACTAAATAAAGGTCTTTCCATTGTTTTAAAATAAATTGCAATCTCAATAAAATATAATCAGACTTTGAATATGTATGTATATTGGTTGATGACATCGAGTTACCCAACTTTTGTATAATCACCCATATGTTTGGTAAAATTTGGCATATTTCAGTTTGTTTAGCGATAAATTGAAGAACTGAAATGTATTAATAAAAAGTGGTGCCGTTTGCAGTTGACAACAAAAAGTTGTATTAAAGACAGTTTCCATCATAAATAGAAGCTAGAGTTCCTACGTTAAGCCGCGTTAGCTGTCATTTTTGTGTTTGAAAACATTGTAAAGTATATTTCAGAAATTACCATTACTCTGTGTCTGTTTTAACTATACCGCTTTTATTGCAAAGATGCATAATCTTCCGTATCACAAAACGCGACTCAGTACCGTTAATAATAATTTAACTTAAATATTTCAATAATTGTCTTATCAATTTAAAATGTTTTCGCAGATTGTATGTTTCTTCCATTATTTGAACAGCACTTATTGGTAAATAGTATTCTAACTGTTATGAAGGATCTAACTGCTTAGTGGTTATAGTTGTAAGCCTACTCTTATCACTCTTATTACATTTTAAAGCTTATTGGCCTTTAAACATCAAGCTATAATAAAATCACTACCGTAAACAAGAATTAAAAAAAAAATAAAAAAAAAAAAACACACCAATAACTCACCTCGTTCAGATCTCGTTCGGTCTTTAAGCTGCTTAACAATTCCATATTTAACAGTTCCAAATTGTATCATTTTATTGATAGTATCTGTATTATCTTTTAAATCACTTCGCATTTCACCCAATAAAGTAGCAAAATTATTTTTCATTTAAAAATTATTCTCTCGTTTTGTCAGAACAAAAAAAAAAAACGGAAACTTTTGTGTTATGGTGAAAATTATTCCGATTTTTCCATTAAAACAACAAAAAAAAAACTTATCAAACTGAGGAAACAAATAAACGAACCCGTAGCCGCACTTTTTTTTGTTCCGTTTGAATTTTCTGTAATTTTATTTATTTTTTTTTTAATTTTATTGTCCCCCGAAGGTTTTTTATTAATGCTTTCGAAGTATCATCTCGAAAAATTGAATTTAAATCCTCGCTTCATTTTTTGTTTAATCCTTTTTTTTAAAAATCTCGCGTTTCACTTCACTTCATAATTTTTATTTCCGTAATAAAAATTTATATTTTTTTTATTATGTATTTTTCTTAAAATCACAAAAATATCCTTTCTTTTGTTTGTTGTGTCAGAATACGCGATACCGGTTGCATGAGTTTCAATATTTTCAATCCCACAAAAACACAGTTATTTATACAAAAAAGGTTGGTAGGTAGGTAGGAATTATTTCATAAAAAAAAGTAAGAAATAATTTTTTTTTTATTTAAATTTTAATAAACAATAATTTATTATTTATTATAGAAAAAAAAAAATATCGAGTGTGTTATTTTGTGTGGTGTTGTGATTATGATGTGTGTTTACACTGCACGTTGCCGTCATCAACTGTCATCATTATTTTCGAATAAACGAATAATAACTCTAGGTGCTCATCATCATCATCATCATCATCATCGTCGTCATAATAATTGAAATACATATATGTATATGTATATATGCGTGCATTACATAGGCATATACTTCACTCATCCATCACACAGTCTGTTTTCTGTTTTCTGTTATTCGCCTACCCCTCCCCACGTCAACGGATCAAATCGGTTCGATTTCGATTTGGTTTTGGACGTCCGTCGTCGTAGTCGAAGTCGTACTCGTACGTTACTCTTATTGCCGTATCAATATACAAGTATGTGCATGTGTGTAGATTGTATGAGTTATTACGGTACGGACAAAACGTCACGTTATGGTCTTTTCATCAAACACTGACCGGACGAAAACAGTTTAACTTTTATATCACTCAATATACAAACAAAACGCACAAAAATTCTTTTATATTTTCAAAAATCCACAATTAATTTATTTGATAAAAATCACGATTATTGTATCTCTTGATGTTTTGTGGTGTTTCCGATAATAACTCTTATTTTTTACGAATCGAATTTCTTATATTCGACTGTGATTTGCGATATTTGAGCGACCGCGTTACCTTCCGTGATATGGATATGTTCGGAACGCGCGTCAAAATAGCACTGACACAACAACAGTGCGACAACAGGAAAAATCACTCAATTTTCGTTTCTTTTTTCATTATTTTGCTCACTTCAAGTTTTTCTTCCATCTCCTTCATTCGCATTCGCATTGTAGTCGATGTGTTTCTTTTCATTTCATTGCTCTCTATCGGACAATCGTATTTGAAGTATGTTTTTTCTTCCTCTCGCTTATATCGGCTTTCTCCCTTACGCTCCTCGGCCAAAAATTATGAGCGAACGGCGAACCAGCAAAGACGGAAGACCAACTGTAGATAATTATTATGATATTTTAAAATCTCCCAGTGTGTGTATGAGAGAGGGAGTCAGTTGGCTCATAATTTTGTTTTTTTTTTTTGTGTTTGTTCTCTTCTTCATTTTTATACTCTGCTTACACAAAGAAAAAAAAAAGAAAAGATGAAATTATGATTGCTTCTCTCACTCACCTTTAAGTGAACATTTCACACAAAGTCGAGACTCCATCTTGAAATTTCTTATAACTTATGGCCCGCCTGTCAAAAATTCATATTTGCCCCACCCCTTTTCATAATCATACATCATAATCACCGACACCAGCAGCGCCACCTTCACCCAAACAACCCCTTCTCCAATTGAACACACCGACAAAGCCGACGGAATTATGAAAAGCAACACAAAACATAAAAACAAAAAAAAAAAAAAACAAAGAAGAAGAAGAAAAGACAAACCCATATTTATCCCCTCTCCTTTTCTTTTTGCCAACCAAAAAACAAATAAAATTCATAATTCTCCTACACACACTCATAATAAACCAAAATAATAAAAACAAATAACCCCAAACCTGAAGAAAGAGGGAGAAAGAAGACCTGTCATATGCATATTAACCGCACTACCCCACCACCACATGCCAACCAAAAACACAAAACACCACTCACAACTCACAAGTCTCAAGCTCAAGCTGATCAAAAGGTAAAAGAAAATTTAAAAAAAAAAGAGAACATACAAAAGATGAAACAAAAAACCTCTTCATATATGATTTTCATCATAACTCTGTTATTCCTTTATTTCCTCTCAAAATTTTTGTTGTTCTTGTGGTGGCTGGTTTATTGCTTTTTATTCTCATCCACCTTCCTCGTTCCACCTTTTTGGAGAGCGATCCGATTCGAATCCATTGAATATGATTTCCAGTTTTTTGAGTTTTACAACTGGTTTTGGAGGTTCATATGCCCGTCTCACTCTAACCTGAGTATTCAATTGGAATTGCTTGGTTGGGTCCTGTGCTGTTTGCGTAAATATATTGTTATTGTTGTTGTTGTTCAGTGTGTTTGTTTTGTTTTTCGATGACAGAGAGAGAGATTAATTTGGATTCGAGCACAAACTCTTATACCATTGGATTTTCGAAGTTGAAGAGAATTTTATTGAATAATGGCCGCGTGGTGAGAATTGTATGTGAACGTGGTGAATTTTATTTGATTGTGTTTTGTTTGTTTTTGCAGCGTGTGTTTTTTGGTGTGTACGTTTTGTGTTATCAGATTAAAAATGGAGGAAACCTGTAAAAGTGTAAATTGTAATCCATTGAGTGGAATACATAAATGTAACGATATAACGTTATTTTTAACATTTTGCTGTTATTGATCAAGTTTCTTGATATTTTGTATGCTGTTGATGAGAATCATGCATTTTAAATAGGTAAGTGACACTTGACAAGATACGAATAAGTAGGTAGGTGTTTTGGATCCGTTTAGTTTTAAGCGTCAGACCATTTTGGAAATAAAGAATTCGCAACAATTTTTGTTGCATTCCTATACAATTAACAAATTTAATTAATACCTACATACATAGATTTGTGCATGCTTGGGTATCTAGATACCTAGGTACATACGTATGTACAGTGGCGAGCACAAAAATTGGACCGCAGATGACTAAAAAGGGTTATTTGGTCTAATGAAACCAAAATTAACCGTTTCCAGTCATCTGCGGTCCAATTTTTGTGTTCTCTGCAAAACTTTAGGCGCGCTGACATATTTTTTTTTGGAAGTGCGGCCTTTATTTGCTTAACGGCCGATGTCAAGCCGATTCCCCGACGTGCTCTTCGTGCTCTCCACTCACTTACGGTTTTGTTTAAAGCTGTTGCCGCTTCTTTTGGCGTTTTTACTTGCCTGGTTATCATCATCCGCTCCATAGCTCGGGCATCTCCATCGGAAAGCAATGTCGGCCGCGATTTTTTCACCTCAGGCGCGCTAATATTACGTCTTTTTCGAACTTGAAGCACTGTTCTATGACAAATTTTTAGTTTTTTTTTGCTATTTTTCTAGCTGAATAAGTTTATGTTGTCATTTCAAAATTTGATTTTCCAAATTTTCCGAAATTTTTCTCATTGTTGTTAAAAAAGCTTTTTTTGCACTGAACCGCAGAAAATATTTACAGAAACTAATTACTTTTATACGAAATGTGGTTTGTAAGAAAAACGACTTCCTAAAACGTGCAAAAGTGGATACATCCTTAGTTTTCATAATTTGAATTAAATGTTCATTTTGGATTTAAGTTTTGCAAAAAGTTTTTATTTTTATAGTTTCTAAGGAAAATAAAGAACTAATTAAAAAAAGAATGACCGTGATAACTATATTTTTGCGCATTTTGTGGTGTCCCAAAGTAAAATTTGAGAATTATGTATCCACATGTGCTCGCCACTGTATATGTACTACAAAATCAAATATGAAGGTTGGTAGATATGTACATAATGTAGGTACTAAGAATCATGTATGAATAAAAATTACATATAATTATACACATATGACTTACTTTCACGATTGTCAAAACAGTTTGACTTTGACTTCAAAGCTAAAATTTAATTTTTATATGCAATATGCATGTATAAGTTTGTATAATGTACCTATACCTTATTTCCTAGTTGCCGTTGTCGATCCCATCATTTTTAGGCTGAACTCACACATGAATAAATATGAGTTACAGAAACAAAGAAATGAGGTGAGATTTTTCTATTTTCACAGTTCTCTTTTGTTTGTTTTCACATAGGTATTCAAATTTACCGTAGATTGCTAGATTGAATTTTGAAATTGTCAAAAACGTTTTTCTTAAACTCACCATGAAAATACTAGAAGTAATGATTTTGAATGCGTTCCTAACCTTTAGACCGAAGACATAGGGTCATATTTATAGTTCCTTGATAAGTTCTGATTTTGTCTTTGCTAAATTAAACTTCAGTTTATTGTATTCATAGAAAATTTAAACCCATTTTAAAACGATAATCTGGAGTCTAAAAATAAACACGACGGAACCTATGTTTAAGCTGTTTCTAAATCTATTATAAACGTCAAAAATAAACAAACTGATTGAGTAAATTAAGTTACGAGTACGAGACATTTTATTTGAAAATTTAAAAACAAAAATTAAAATGTCAAATGACTTAAGCATATGTATATCAATATTTTGATATTTTTCTGGATGTTGGAATGCTACCAACTAAGAGAAAACGAAAGCTCTACTTAACCCAATTGGACCCCTTTGAAATAAAGGGTGTCCCAAAATTAACGCAAGATTTGAATTAAATAGAAAACGCCGTTTTTAGTCTTTTGATAGTTATATTTTTATTGACTCGTAAAGTACATAGGATAGGGTTATGTATGGAATAACACATCGGACAAATGGCCTCCACGGCTTTGCATGCACATGCGCACTCTTTTGTTGAAATTTTCCATGACCAGTCTGCATAAATGTGGCTGAATTTCGTTGATGCAGCGTTGAATCTCCTTTAATGCACGGTTGGTTGTGGGCTTGTTGACATAGACTTGTGATTTCAAATAACCCCATAAAAAGAAGTCTAATGGTGTTAAATCACACGATCTAGGAGGCCAATTTTGATCACCGAAACGAGAGAGTACACGACCTGGAAATGTCTCATGCAGTAATTGAATTGTTTCACGGGCTGTATGACATGTGGCACCGTCTTGTTGAAACCACATATTGGACACATCAATATCATCCAATTTTGGCAGAAAGAACTGTGTAATCATGTCGCGATATCGAGCACCAGTAACAGTCACTGCTTGACCAGCATCATTTTCAAAAAAGTATGGCCCAATTATGCCTCCAGCCCAAAATCCACACCATACAGTCACGCGTTGTGGATGCATTTGTTTTTCGACAACCACATGTGGGTTCTCCGAACCCCAAATGCGCAATTTTGGCGATTGAAAAAGCCATCAAGATGAAAATGTGCTTCATCGCTTAGGATGATTTTGCTCGAAAAATCAGCCGCCAAGCTTTCACTATTTTTGAATTATTCTTTAATAATGAAGACACGTTGTTCTCTCATGTAACGCTCCATTTTTAATAACCCTATACTGTTAGCTGTCAAATTGCTTTTTTTTCAGGGTTGGCAACACTTCACTGCACAAATGGCGGCAAATCCAAATCTTGCGTTAATTTTGGGACACCCTTTAGATGAAGACGATTTGTATGAAAGGTATCGATTCGTGAAAAAAAAACTGTCAAGTTTATGATTGACCTTCTAAATATTATAGATCGAAATTCAATGAAATTTTTGCTAATACCTGCGTGCTTCCAAGTCTTAAAACCACCAGCCCGACTTCATACAATTTCTCAAATAACAGCAAACAAAATGGTTTAAAGGGTTTCAGAGATTTTGGCTCTCCAGCTAACGCAATTTATTTTCTTGCCCTCTACAAGCCATTTTGTATAGGTTTAAGTGGAATTTTTCAGAATTGTAGTAGAATATGCCTTAAAACTGTTTCTAACTAAACAGAGCTGGCAAATTCTTTAAGCCTTACCAATAATTATTGACTAAACAAGCGGTTAGATAAACGCCACGTTAAACTTTAGAGACGAGTTTATTTGTGTGTTAACCAATAACAAAATTAAACACGTCTTTAACTAAATTGTGCTCTATTACATTATCTACTACATTTGCTGCCAAACAGACAGCTGTAAAGCAATAGCCAGTGGCATTGAACATTTCCTGAATGCTCTGCCAAGCTTCAAATTTAGCTTTGAGTGTTTTTCCATCGTTGAGTTTACTCTCCACTGTCATAGAAAACGGCTTCACTGCTTCAACCAGCAACTCCTTCATTGCTGGTGTCCAGTTAACGGACCGACTTCGCTTTGTTGCCATTGGAATAACAATTTATTTTGAAATAAATTGAAATGTTACTTATACGAGTATATTTAAATAAAAAGAAATTAATCTATTTGTTTATTTTAATTACCTTTTTTTAGTTTTGTTAATTTTTCACGGCCAAAAATAAATTTGCAACAGATAAAAGAAACATAAGAAAAATTTCTTTTGCTACCAACTGTCAGAATGACAGCACAAACATGACGTTTACACTTAATCGCGAAGTTAAACACGCGTTTCTCTACTCTAAAATTTAGTGACGTTTAGCGTTAAGCTGACTAGAGTCCACTTCAATATTTCAGTCGTCACTAAATTTGATTAT
Organism: Eupeodes latifasciatus; assembly: GCA_920104205.1. Taxonomy (NCBI): domain Eukaryota; kingdom Metazoa; phylum Arthropoda; class Insecta; order Diptera; family Syrphidae; genus Eupeodes; species Eupeodes latifasciatus. The sequence continues at coordinate 119,109,577 of OV049925.1, read as the reverse complement.
TGGTAAGGCCCTTTGTGTCTTACATTTAGGTGTTTTAATGCAGAAAGGCATTCAAATGTTTAAAAATATTGAATTTAAGAGACATCACGTAACTTTCTTTATTAATTTGATTCTTGTCCTTGAAAAAAAGGGAAAAAAACGCGTTAAAGGCAAACAGGGTTGCTGTTTTTATTTTAAAATATTCTTGTGTCACAATTTAAGAAGTGAAAAAAGTTAAGTTAAAAGATTTTTTTTAATTTACAGTTAAAACTAACATAAATGAACCGAACAATTTTTCGGTGTTTTGATATATTAATTTTTTTTTTAAATGTGTCATAAGTGGCCGTGAGATCGTTTCAAAAACCAGTACAACAAGGTCATTTTCTGTTTTCAATTTTTCATTTTTAGCCATAAGAAACATGGCGAAAGAGAGCATCTCTGTGTTAATAATAATCCCTAAAACCCCGACCTGCGTTCGCCCCTGATGTTATCCAATTGAATCAGTCTAACATATACATAGTTACTAACTCAATATTTCAAATTGCAACCTAAATTTCTCAAGGAGCAGTAAAAGTTAAACTCGTATGCCTATTACAATTGCAAGGATCTAAATGGTGAACCAAGAATACAAGTCTCTTAAAAATGTACAATTAGATAGTGGACGTTCAATTTTGTTATTTTAAAACACAACCATTGTATCGGAATTGAAACCTTAATTTAACATATCTACATCAGTGTTGGGACTTCTACCACTTAAGTGGTATTTCTACCACTTTTTGGTGTTCATGAAAATCTACCACCTAAAAAGCAAATTCTACCACTTTTTGCAACTCACCGTTCACCTATTATTAAACTCTACCTTGTAATATTTATAGTATATTTAAATTTTTTGTCAATAAATCTTAAAATTATAAACGAGTTATATAAAACATTTCAATCTGAGAACACAAAAATACACTTGATATTCGAAAGAATAACTACATTAAAATTAAATTTAATGAAAAATTTTGTAAAACCAGAAAATATGAATGTAAACACAAATATAAAAAACAGTGAAAACTATTTACCATATTCTCAAATGTATTTTGGCCTTTACTTTAAAAGGTACTTACTTGAAAATGATATTGTTGAACAAGATGTAATGCAACTACGAAAAGTTATGTGCAGCTATTATATTGAATTATGTGTTCAAATTGGATAAAGGTTTACCCTTTCAAACGATGAACTAAAATTTTTCAAATATTTAAACCCGAAAAACGTCATTGATGGAACAATGCCATCAGTTTTAGGTCTCACGAAACATTTTTCACCAACTATAAATAACTCAGAACTAGAGTTATTTAATTATGAGTGGAGAAAATTAATTGGAGAAAATCAATTACTCCAAATTTTTAAAACTGATGACATTGTTTCACAATGGCTTTTGATAAAAGACTTAAAAGACGGAATGGACAATTTAAATTTTGAAAACATATCTTTTTATATGTTGGAGCTTTGTTGCTTACCACATAGCAGCGCTATTTTCAGATTTAAAAAATATAAAAAATGAAAAAAGAAATAAATTAAAAACTACAACCGTTCACAACATTTTGGCTGCAAGGGAAATTTCAGTAAATTTTCAGAATTTTAATCCTCCGGAAGCATTACTGAAATATGCTTCAAAATTTAAATTTTCCGGCGGTCTATTTAGCAAAAAATAATTTTAAGTTTTTCTAACTAATTTAATTATTGTGAATTGTGATATTTGAAACTGAAAGAACTGAATTATGGTTTATTTAATTTTTTTTATTTTTTAATAAGTTATTGAATATAAGATTTACTACATAAAAATGGGTTTTAATTTCTACCACTTTTCTACCACCTTTTTGACATTATTTCTACCACTCTTTTGCTTCTGCGAAGTCCCAACACTGATCTACATATGTGGAAAAATACAAAAAGAACCCGAATTTACAACAACCAAAATTACGCGAGCTAAAAATAATAAAAATGTTAGTACCTAGTATGTCATTGCAATTGATACACATAAAGATTGCATTAGGACGACCTCAATCAGCCAGCTGCGAAGGCTTGATCCCTAGTGACTTGGTTCGAATCCCAGTTACGGTAGAAAAGTTTTTCAATTAATATGAACGAACCAAAGACTAGATACCACAAATAAAGGAATCTGATGGTCTGTTGACACCCGGGAAACATAATGTAATTCCAGTCTTGTGGTAGAACAAACAAGTTATTATTATGTAATATTCAAATCTAACCCTGCTATGGTCTTTAAGTTAAATCAGTGCCTAAATTTGGTATCGTCTTATGTCCTTCGCCCAAATAATAAACCGATCCTAACCTTTTCGACAAAACTAAAATTCGAATTAGTCTGCTCTCTATTACCTATTATAGGTATTTGTACCTGTATGTCAATTACAGTAACAAAATAAGTCAAAGATTAACCGATTTTGATGAATTTCTTAACTTACTTTCTATAATTCTTTATTTATTTAATTCTCACTTGATTTTGATAGGTGAGGTATAAGTACGAAGGTAGGTAGGTACCTCCTGTCGTAAACTTTTTTTTGATTATGTCAAGTGTTATGTGTGATCTAATTTATGAAGGAATTTACAAATAAATTTAAACGTTTTCATCTATAATCGTACATAGACAAAATACTTAAATAGGTACCTATGTATATAATATTTAAGGAACCCAGTTTCCTGTGTATCCATGAAATATACCTATATCCTCCTGAATTGTAACTTGAACTTCTTAAAAATATGAAATATCCACAAATCTAAGTAAACAGGTATTTAACTTGAGATCCATGAACTTCGGTTCAATAAAAATAAAAATGAACAACAATTCTTATAACCCCCAGATCCTAAACATTCTTTCCCATTCCCATTCAAACTTACTTGTTTCTCCTAGCACCCAGCCTCAACCTCAACCTAAACAAACTCACTCATACCCCTGACCAGTTTAATTTTCATCAAAACAATTTCGAATTTCGAAATTCTCAATCTAAAAACACTCATTTGTTTCTCCACTCAAAAATTCTACTCCATTCACCATCACTCGTTGCATATTATTTTCTTAACTCAATAAAATGCGCAAAAGTCATAAACACACTCACACATCCCCATACAACAACAGCTCCGACACCCACACCTTAAAAACACCTATTAAATTAAGTCTTTCTCTCTCTGACTTTTGGAAATATCTGCACCCTCCTTCTCTGATCATAAGAGATAATATGAAAAGATGAAATTTTATAAGGTTATGACAAGGTTAGGCGGAGCGATATAATAACCACTGGCTTGTCGGTCGCTCGCTCGCTCTCATACAATTCCACCTACCCGTGCAACAGTGGGTTCTCCTCCTGTGGTGGTTCGTGTTCGTGTATCGAATCGTTCTCGTTTCATATCTCTTCTTATACCAATCCTTTTCCCCAACCCCAACCAAAATAAAAAATTCCTAAGGATGGTTTCTTTGTGACTTCAGAAAATAAAAAAAGAAAAACTATTTTTCATAAGGGTGCAGAATTTTTACTCTCTTTAGTTTTTCTTTTCTTGCCAAGCAAAAAGAGAGATTGAAGTTTTTGTTGTTGTTGTCGTTGTTGTTGCATATTGCATTTTATATTACATATTTTATTTATTATTGTTTATTTTCTTTTTACAGTTATTTTGGTTTTTCTCCGTAGGAAGGTATTATGTGAGAAACGAAAAATAATATTCTCTCTCTTCCCACTTAGAGGTACCGAACCGAGGTATGTAGTAAAAAGCTCCTTTAAAATATGCTCTTTCCTTGTCTAATTTCGCTTGCCTTGCACAGTTATTATGTTTCTTGCAAATGCAATGAGATTATGAAAATGTTCTTCTTTCTTTCGCTGCTGCTGCTGGTGCTGGCTGGGCTGGGGGTGAATAACGGTGCTTGATTGTTGTATTAATAATTTTCCTAGCTCCTTTTTGTTGTTGTTGTTCTTGTTGATTTTTTATGTTGTTTTTGTTGTTATTCGTATATCTCTGCTGTTGATTCGCTCTATCTCACGATATACAGCGGTAAATAAGGAGAAGAACGCATAATATTGTAGATAGGTGGCTCTGCCGAGGACGAAGAACGTAAAAGACGACGATGAGGTTGGGTGTAGCGAATATGTGTAGGTAACAAGGGCTGGTGGAGTGGGCAAATAATAATAACAGAGAAAAAAAAGATGAAAAAAACACCCTTAGAATTTTTTCTTCGGGTAAGCCGCTTGAGTGTAGGGGTAGTTTTTCCAGCAGCGCGCATTATGTGAAAAATATCCTTTATGTGTGGTTCGTTTTCTCTTCTTCGTGAGGTGCTTGGAGCTTGGAACTTGGGTGCTGCCCGGTCGGTCGTTCAATCTAAGGATGGGGTGAAAGGGGGATGACGACGACGACCGACGACGACGACGGTGAAATGAAAGAAAAATATTTTGCTGTTGTATTGTGAAACGAAAGGTGAAATTTTTATTTTTCTGGGCGTGGTCATAAATTTTTATTTATCTGGTTAAAGTTTTCTCTGTTATTTTTTGTTTTCTTTGCTTTTTCTTTTCTTTGCTGCTGATGGGGGTCGTTTCGTTGTTGTAGCTTGTAGGTTTGTGTGTAAATAGGGGGTAGGTAGGGATAGGTACTACCTGCACCTACATACCTACATACATAACTATCTAGCTACCTATAACTTTCATATATTTTCTTGATAAATGAGAATAAGAATTTTCTTGTGTTTTTCTTTTTTTTTGCATATACATATATGTATGTAGGTACCTAAGTAGGTATAGAAAAAAGAAGAGGAAAAGAAAATTCATTCGACCTTACAGATGAGACAGTGGCCGAGTTAAGAGTACGAGGTCCATCGAGAACACACTCTTGGTATGATGTTGCTTATTGCCTCCTCTGTGTGTGTAGGTTAGCTTGAAAGTTAAGGCACTTTATGTGCATAAAGTCGGGGTTTGAGAGTTCTGGGATTTTGGGTGGATGCTTCGTTTTGATGATGACGACGTAGGTAGGTATACTTCGACCTAAGAGTGCCTCAGGTGGAAAAGCGAATTTTCTTTTCTGTTTGTTGAGTTGAGTTGAGATACCTACTGAGTTAAGAAAGAGGATGTTGAGCCATATAGGGTCTTATTGTGGGTTGGTATAGATAGGTATACAGAAAGGATGATTGTTATCAAGTGTGATGAAAGGTAAGAGTGGATAATTGCTTTCGGGGGGAGCTTTTAGCTATTAACATTTATCGTGTTAAGATAATTTTTGATTGACTGCAGCAGAGCCAGATGTGGATAATAGGGAAGAGGCACCTACAGCAGTTTATAGGAAAGTTAGGTAAGGAACTACCTTAACTAGTATATTAAGTATCCTACCCTTTTACATAGAAAGGATAACAACGCAAAACAAGCGGGTATAGGATAGGTTTACCGAAGTTTTACTAGAATCTGGCCACTTTTACAATTGCTCAATTTTAAAAATATGAATTTGTATTGGTGTTTCTAATAAGGCGAAATAGTATTGAAATTTAAACTGTTGATTTTGATATATGTACATAATGTAAAATATACAGATCTGTAGATTGTATGTGCTGTACGTACAGGCATTGTATATATATTTTCTATAGTAGGTACTACTATGAGACGAATTTTTTTATTTCATCTCCACAACTATTGAGGGCGCTGCGTGTATCAAAGTACTTGGTAGGGAATTAAGAACAGTGCTGTCGTTTTAAAAATGTCAAGAGTAGTATTTTTCTTTTTGGGGAGTATTTTCTTAAATTGAGGAATAAAACCACAAACAACAAACACATTGCTTGGCCCATGAACAAAATTAAAAACTGAATATAATAATGTCCTAATTCGAAGTTAATTGATCTACTGCGAAGGTTAATTTTTCGAAAACAGACAAATAGAAGGATGTAATGTCATGGCAAATTTTTGCTTTCACTGCTCAAAGGCCAATATTTTAAAATAATATAGGAAAAATAAATAAAAAAGATTTTAAATTTATCACTTTTTGTTTATTAGGTGCCAAGTTTTTAGGGTCAATCCCTTCCAAAGACAGTAGAACTTTATCGTAAAATTTTTTTCTGCATATTACCTACTTGTTTACATAATTCAACATAATATGCTCTGCAGTCAGTTTTTATTTTAATTATTTCCTTATGTGTCACTTTTTTTTATAAAATAAGCATCTCCGCTTTTGCTCCGATCTCCGATGCAAATACATATCGTTTTCAATGAGGAATGTTTCTTTACAAAATTCAGTCTCGTGAAGTTTAGTTTCAAAAAAGTTGCGAAGAATGGTTTCAAAGTAAGTCTCAATACTCTTCAATAAAGAATGGATTTTCGGAGTTTCAGATTGGAATTCAATATTTATTTTGTTTGTAATATTCAAAATGTATAACAAAAAACTGAAATAGATTTTGCTTTTTTTTTAGTCATAATGTTGTGAGCAGTGTCAGCATTATTATCAAGCTAATAAGCCAGAAAAATGTTGAAGCACAATCCATTGCTCCAATATTCTAGCCACAACATTTTCCAAAGACAGCCACCTTGTTAAAGACATCCTCAAGATATTATGTTTTGCAACCGAAAAGTATCTACTTCTTGAACTCTTTTAGCTCCTGCTTCTTTTTGGGCTAGGGCAAAAAACGAATAAATATTTTTCATTAAGAGTTCCAAATTTGAGGCCAGTTTCTTTGAAGCTGCCGATGAACACAAATGCATGGAATGGCAAATGCATCCCGCCACGGACTGTAGCACCACCTTAAGTAAGTAAGTAAGTAAGTAACTGTTTGGCGTAGAAAGGTTTCAGCTTGTTGAAGAATTCAGAGATTTTACTGGCGCATACAATCAAATTTTCGTAATTGAAAATTTAGAATGAAACAACAACAACTTGTGTGTGCTACCACCAAGTTTGGCTGGAGTTATAGCTATTTCACGGGGGCCAACCCGATCATCAGACTCCTTTAGTGGTGCTTAATCGCTTTATGTTCAATTTAATTTTTGAAAGAACTTTGCCCGAGCTGGGCTTGAACAAGCGACCTAGCGTGTGAGGAGCTAGTGCACTACGCACTACGCCACCGCACCCACATGAAAGTTGTAAGCCAATCACAGGTTTTTTCGTTCTATCGAACTATACTGAACCGATTAGCATTTTTCTAAGTACACACAAGTAATTGTTGTTGTTTTATCCAGGTTCTTTCTATTATCTCCTCTCTTTTTCATAAGCCAACAATTCGATTGGATTCGTATGAGGAGGGAGATGAGGCGAAAGAGGTTGACGCTGGTCAAGATTTTTAATTTTAACAATTTTAAGGGGTTTTGTGTGAAATTTTACACTCGCAGGTTAAGGCAGCTGCTTGCCGAATTTACAATTGAAAATTTAGAATGAAACAACAACAACTTGTGTGTGCTACCACCAAGTTTGGCTGGAGTTATAGCTATTTCACGGGGGCCAACTCGATCATCAGACTCCTTTAGTGGTGCTTAATCGCTTTATGTTCAATTTAATTTTTGAAAGAACTTTGCCCGAGCTGGGCTTGAACAAGCGACCTAGCGTGTGAGGAGCTAGTGCACTACGCACTACGCCACCGCACCCACATGAAAGTTGTAAGCCAATCACAGGTTTTTTCGTTCTATCGAACTATACTGAACCGATTAGCATTTTTCTAAGTACACACAAGTAATTGTTGTTGTTTTATCCAGGTTCTTTCTATTATCTCCTCTCTTTTTCATAAGCCAACAATTCGATTGGATTCGTATGAGGAGGGAGATGAGGCGAAAGAGGTTGACGCTGGTCAAGATTTTTAATTTTAACAATTTTAAGGGGTTTTGTGTGAAATTTTACACTCGCAGGTTAAGGCAGCTGCTTGCCGAATTTACAATTGAAAATTTAGAATATTATTTATATTCACGACCCAAAAATTCTTCCAAGGAGCAGGAAGGGAATGAAGTCGAAGTGCGTTTAAAATCACAGAGATTCCAAATCATCAATCCGAAACAAAAAACATATGGAATTCAAAAATATGCATATACAATCTTTATTAACTTCCCATAGGAAGTTATTGTAATGGGTCCGATTTGTCAAATTGAAAATTTTGACATTTCGCGACGTTTCAAGGTCCCTAGAGTCGAAATAAAAGATTTTTAGAAAGATGTCTGTGCGTGCGTGTGTACGTACGTCCGTACGTCCGTACGTTCGCGACGTTTTTTCGTCGTCCATAGCTCAAGAACCAGAAGAGATATCGACTTCAAATAAATTTTGTTATACAGATAATAGGCAGAAAGATACAGAAAGGTCTCTCAAGAAAATTGCGTTGGTGGTTTTTTTACCATAGCAGTTTAAAAAAAAGAAAAAATTTTGGTTAACCCTAAATATTTCATGAACCAATGACGCTACAGACTTGAATTAAATTTTATATTATATATTGTAACGTGATACAAAACAAGTATATTTTTATGAAAAAATCCAATTAATGGTTTTTCTTATAAATCAAAAAAACTGAAAAAAAAATGTGTCACCTCGAAAATTTTACGACTAAAATATAATTTCATCTCCAAAACAATTTTGTGCAACGAAGAATCTTTGTATAATAAAGAAAAAACACTTTAAGAATGTCTTACAATATTTATTTGCTTCAAATCGCTTTTTGGTAAATATCGTTAAATTACTAAAAAAATCTTTAGATAAAGTCTTTAATTATGCAACTTAACTTAAGAGCTGTGAAATCCATTACGGCAATAGGTAGGTACTATAAGTTTTGAACTCAAGGGAATTTCTAAGAAAATGAAAAAAATAGCTTCAAGGGGGGTGTCACCACCCCTAAACAACCCCCCTGGATCCGCCATTGACTTTTATTTGTCTTCTTTTCAAATATACTTACATACCTGTATTGATAGCGTATTCTTTTCATTTCAATAATAATAATTCCTACTTTCATTTGACCTAATATACATATGCAGATGCATATATACCTAAGAAAAACAAAACATTGTACCTATTTTCTTTTTGTTTTGAAAATGGGTATTTCAACGTATTTTTGTTGTATTCATTGGCAATCGGCTAACCGGCAACAGTTACAAAATTTAAATTTGAATTGGTATTTGTCTTTATTATTGCTTTATACATAAATAAATAAACAAAAAAATATCTCTTTATTGTCCCCTCCAACCATAACTACTTTTGTTTTCATTCTTCTCTTTTTGTATTGTCAAATTGTGTCTTAATTTCCTCAATTAAAATTCTGCACAAACTTTGCAGATTTAGTTCATTGACGTTAGGCCAGACGTCACTTCGTTCGTTCCTCTTCATGATTGTACTATTCCACTCTATATACAAAGGAAGAATAATGTTTTTGACACCTGATGAAATTTTGAGAAAAATCAAATCAACAGTTTTTTTTATAAAAAATAAAAACCTAAAAAAAAAAACATTACTCAAAATTGGTAAAAATTGAATTTCTACTCAAATATCTTTTCAAAAACTTGAGATAAAGGCTTCAAACTTATTTTATCTTATAAGAAATGTTGTTTTCAACACTCTGAAAAATGTTGAGAAAAATCGAATTGACAGTTTTTTTACAAAAAATAAAAACCCAAAAAAAAAATTTAATAAAAGTTGGTAAAAATTGATTTTCGACTTAAATATCTTTTCAAAACTTTGAGATATTGGCTTTAAACTACTTTTATCTTTCAAAAAATATTGTTGTCAACATTCAGTAAAATTTTGAAAAAAATCGAATTGACAGTTTTTTACAAAAAAAAAAAAACCGAAAACAAATTTAACAAAAGTTGGTAAAAATTGAATTTCTACTCAAATATCTTTTCAAAAACTTGAGATAAAGGCTTCAAACTTATTTTATCTTATAAGAAATATTGTTTTCAACATTCTGAGAAATGTTGAGAAAAATCGAATTGACAGTTTTTTTTACAAAAAATAAAAACCTAAAAAAAAACAATACTAAAACTTGGTAAAAATTGATTTTCGACTCAAATAGCTTTTCAAAAATTAAAAATATTGGCTTCAAACTTATCACAGAAAATATTGTTTTTGATATTCAGTAATTCAGAAGCAAACAAAAAGTACAAAACGCTGTGCGAACAAAAACAAAAAGCATACACTCTCACAATATCATTGAAACTAAAGGATGTTAACGATAGCAGATCCTTCTGGAAGATCGTAAAGACAATAAACGGCACAACTCTTGGGAAGAATATAAAAGTTGATGCTTCTATGTTAGCAACCCATTTCGAGAAACTCCTGAACAACAATCTCAATGAAAAGGAACTTCACTTTGCGCTGCCATTTTTGGAAGTAGAAGAGCTAGATCGCCCATTAACTGCACAAGATGTAAGCAGAGTCATCTCCCGATGCAACACTAACAAAGCTCCTGGTGAAGACCGTATTCCATATGAATTCTTCATAAATTCAACCGAAACTTTTCTAGAAGAGCTTACAAAGGCTTACAACTCTATTTTTAATTTTGGAAAGGCACCGGAAAGCAATTACAAAGGAATCTCGTTCCTCAATACAGTGACAAAAATATTTACTGGGATTATGTTGGAGAGACTGACGAACTGGATCCGAGACAACGATCTACTCAGAGAGTTCGAAGCGGGTTTCCGAAAAGACTACTCCACCGTGGGCAATATTTTCTCCCTTACTGGCATTGCGCAGTCGTTCCTGGATAGAGGAAAGAAACTTTACGCATTCTTCGTTGACTTTAAGGCTGCCTTCGACTCGATAGATAGGAAATAAAAATAAATAAATTAATTGGCGCAACAGTCCGTAGAGAACCAGGGCCTAGTGACTTACAACTCTCAACCATTCCTGTGTGCGAGTAATTGCAGGGATGGAGGGGACCTACAGCTTATATGCCGAATCCGAACGGCTAATTTGAGAAAGCACTTTTTCATGACAAGAATTACTCTTGGAGAATTTGTCAATTCCTCGCAAGAGGCAGTACCCGTGAAAAAACTTTAGGTGGCACAGGCAGGGATCGAACCCAAGACCTCTCGCATGACAGTCCAACGCACTAACCATCATGCCACGGGTACTACCGATAGATAGGAAAGCTCTATTTTTTAAATTGAGTAGCATAGGGATGTCAACGAAAATGCTCAAGGTATTGCAGAATCTATATGAGGATAATCTTACGGCGGTATGGGATGGAAACACTTTGTCTAGTTGGTTTCAGACGAAAACAGGAGTCAAGCAGGGATGCCTTCTGAGCCCAATACTCTTCTCAATTTTTCTTGATGATCTCAAAGATTCCCTACCTGGAGGTATAATGTTTGATGGTCTTGCAATAAAGCTGCTACTATATGCTGATGACATTGTCATACTAGCAGAGAGCCCCAACATGATGCAGCTGATGATCAACAAACTACAGCAATATTGCTACTTATGGAATCTTCAACTCAATACGAGCAAATCAAAAATCATGATTTTTCGCAACGGACGAGGACGATTTGCTGGAAACGAAAAATGGACTTGGAACAATGAAGATCTCGAAATAGTCAAGGAGTATAAATATCTTGGTGTACTCATGACACCACAACTGTCTTTCAAAAAACACTTGCAAGAAAAACTAAAAGAATCAAAACGCGCGATTAATAGTACCTGGAATGGAGTGTTGAGCAAGAGGAATATCCCTCCCAGCTTGAAGTATAAGATTTTTGATGCAGTTATGAGGTCCATAATGTGCTATGCGGCACAAGTCTGGGGGATATACCAATATGAAGAGGTGGAACAACTTCTAAGATATTTTGTCAAAAAAAAATCTTCAGATTACCATTCAACTCTCCAAACTACATGGTACATCTGGAAACAGGTTTACCACCACTTTATATACACACTCTCGAACTTCATTTCAGCTACATCCAGAAAGTCATGGCACTATCGAGCAACCGTCTCCCGCACAAAGTACTGAAGTATCTCCAAAGGGGAAATCTGCAATTTTTTTAATGAATGGGCTAGGCTAAGCAGCGTCCACAGCGTTATTCTGGAATACAATAACGAGATGCCCTCAAGAAGTAAGATACAAGAGCTAATATCAAAAATAGAAGAGTCTACACGAAATGAATTTAAGAACCAAAGCGAACAAAGCCAGTCAAGAACAACATACAGACTATTGCAGCATGACCTTGGTCCGAAGAATTATTTTGATGATAGATTTAACCTATTTTTTAACCTTTAACTATACTTAAATTACCTGCCATACATCAATGAAACAGATGTGGAGTGCACTATGTGCAACTTAAGAGTAAGGGAAGATGTACAACACCTCGTGGGTTCCTGTCCCATACTTAGCCCAATAAGAAGAGCAATCTGGGACAAAAATACTCTGTCGTTGGACGAAATCCTTCAAATCCTTAACGGAGAAAACTGGAGTCTTCTATATAACTTCTTAAAAACTGCACTAAAATACCGGCAACAAATTAAGAATGAAGCATTCTAAATAAACATAACTATATATTTTCTTAATAGTAAAACTAGATGGTCAAAAACATTATTTAAACTTTACTTACATAATACATTATTATTTTTTTTTTATTTAAAGAACACACTCATTTTCGGCTGACGGCAAAAGCCAATGCTCTATTGTGAATTTTGTACCAAACACTGAAATTATTGAACCAAATAAATCACTACTACTACTACTACTACTACTACTACTATTCAGTAATTTTTTTATAAAAATCCAACAGTCCGTTTTTTCATAAAAAAATAAAATCTACAAAAAATAGTACGCAAATTTGGTTAAAATTGATACATATAGACAAACTTTTAAGCAAGACAAATCGACAGACGGAATGGGAAGTTATCAGTGTGGGTCGCATCCCAGCCTCTTTTTTGAATCGATCTCATGCAAATTTCGGCCGCTGCAGCGCCTCAAGTTGTCCATCCACTTAGTTCAATTTTGACATTGGTATACTTTTTCCAAAATTTCGGCTGTATCGAAAAAATGCTTCATCGTTGGCTTCCAGTACGTCAATCTTGTCGCTATATACATGAGCCTAACATATTTACACAAAAAGTAAGTAGTCTAAAGAGGTGTTAAATCGAATGATCAAGTCGGATAATTGAACGACCCCATTACGTGAAATAAAACGGTTCACCGAACTCGCATCTTAATTAGTCCATTATTGTTACGCGTGCTGTGTGGCATGTGACACAGTTATTGTTGAAACCATATGTCATTCAAGTCAAGCTCTTTCATTTTGAGAAAAAGTGTGTTATCATCATGGTAGAGCTCACCATTCACAGTAACATTGCGATTCGCATCATCTTTGAAGAAATTCGGTCCAATGATTCCGCCAACCAATTGTGCGCACCAAACAGTGACTTTTCCTCGATGCATTGATAACCCTCTTGCAATGCTTCTGTCTGCTTTTTAATCCGAATTCGACAGTTTTGCATGTTCACGTATCCATTTAACCTTCGTCGCCAAACACAATTTTTCGATAAAAAAGTGAATCTTCGGTGAATTTTTTAAGAGCCCATTCACAAAAAATTCGGAATTGTGGTGGGTCATTCGGTTTCAATTCTTGCTAAGGCTCAATGGCGGATCCAGGGGGGGGGGGTCGTAGGGTCATGACCCCCCCCTGGGAGATAATTTGTTTGCTTTTTCGTAGGAATTCCCTTCAATTCAAAACTAATCGTATTGCGTTAATGGATATGACCCATATTATATTTTGAATTATTTATTTTTTGTATATTAAAACAATATTTGTATTTTACTTCCTTAAACTTTGTTACTAAAAGTACTACTTTTAACTGAGGACTGGACCAAGAACATAATATGAATCGGAAATTCAGCCTATTCCAAAAACGCAGCACAAATTCATCAACTTTTGACCAACTGACGATCCAGGGGGGGTCATATGAGCCATAAAGCTTATACAGTTAAGTTGTATAAGTAAAAATTTCATCTATAGATTTATTAGTAATTTAACGAAATTCACCAAAAAGTGGTTTGCTGTCAAAAACAACTAAAATTTTTTATTTTTTAGTAATGCTTTAAATTATTTTCATGAAAATTGTTTCTAAGAAAAAGAGCAAATATTCAGGTTCTTAAGAAGAAAACCCTGAATAAGAGATCATCAATTTTATATTAAGTTGCCTTTAAATTCCTTAAACTAGCCTTCAATTTTATTATTACATTTTTTTGACACACATACATAAATAGTGAACATGAAGGTTTTTAATCCTAGCTTTTCCTTCAATTATATTTGTATTTGTAAAAAACTACTTATTAAAAAACTCATCATTTGGCAGTAGTAAGATAGCGTATGTCAATCTCTGTAAATTATGCAATATTGCAATTTTGGCTACAATAAAAACTATACATACTGAAGTGATTTTTACTCGCGACATATAAGAACTATATGGTAAGTTTTGCATTAGTAAACAATTTTGAACTAGAGCTTGTAATCAAATATGACATTACGAAGGTAGAGAAGTCGAAAAAAGTGGAAACCCTGATTCCGTCCGTCTGTCTGTCTTTCCTGGCTCCTACAGTCCAAACAATTGTGTTGATTGAAATAAAAGTTTTCAGCCCATTAGCATAAGGCGTTTTTTTTTCATTTTATTATCACGAAAAATAACAGCAGTACAAATTTTTTGGTTAAAACATGTGATTTTTCTAAAAATTTCTCTAAATTTTATGTTCTTAGTTTGGCTTCTTTCTACAAGAAAAAGATATTTTGGTATTGCTCCGGAAGGGTACCCCTCAAAAACCTTTATTTTGTTTTTAAGTTTTCTCAAGAACTAATGGACCGATTTCAATAATCTTCTCTTTCTGTGCAAGCTCTTTTTGATGATCAAATGATCAAATTGATGATGATTTTTTATGATCAAAAATGTATTTTTTTTTGATTTAAAAAAAAAATATTAATTTTGTTTACAAAACTCGATATCTCAGAAAGGGATCAACATTTTTTGACGAAATTTAAATGTAAAATGTACATATATTTATAAGCTCTTTATTAAGTGCTGACCAAAAATATTTTTAAGACAAAATTTAAAATGATTTTCGAAAAAAAAAAGTTAATCTAGATTTTTTGAAGAATAAAATGGCATTTTAATTTTTGAGAAAAACTTATTTTGCAGGTACATTTTTAAATCTTAAAATATAGGAAATATTTTTAAACAGACTTTTTGGAAGAAATTAGCAAGTTCTAACGACCCAGTCGTGTATTTTATTCATTTCAAAATTGGTTTTCTGTTGAATACAAAAGATCTTAAAAGATCTTAAAAAATTAAATAAATCTACTTTTGAAGTGAATTTCCTTTGGATGCTCTAGAACTAATATTTAAACACGAATTTCAATAATATAAATGTCACAAAAACAGCAAAAGTGACGCTTTTGTTAAACTAATGGCTAATTGAAAAACATAATAAACGTTTCATATTAATTGATATAAAAGCTTTGAATCTCTTGAGATTTGAAGTGAAAAGAGATTCTGAAACGTTTAATTTGTGAGTGCCACACAAACGTTTCTTCCCAACTTATTTGTTCACCTTAATTTATTTTAATTTAATTTTTTAGAGAAATTATGTACTTAAATGCACCTATGTACATATGTATATCCTCAAATTCAAGAACCAAGCATTTTTCTCTCTACAATTTTTAAGTTTTGTTGACTTCTTTAAGGTCAAAATACGAGTAAGCAGACTGATAGCGATAGTAATAATAGACTCCCGAAAATTGAGTTCGATAAAACTTCGTCAAAAAAGCCCGACATTTCTTCATATCAGATCCTCTCTTATTTTCTGGATTTTTAAATTCTTTAGCGTTCTTAGCATAAATAGAAATGGATACAAGAAAAGTATATTTTATTTTTGGAAAAAAAGCTACGTTTCAAAACAATTTCTAACATTTCTGCGTGAAATGCAGCAAAAACACTCTAAACCATTGTGTTTTAGCTCTAAAATATGGCACATTTATAAAACTTTTGGAATCTATGAATGCTTTCATATGTAGGGAGTCATAAAATTAAACCATACTTTGCTGGACAACAGTGTTCTAAAATAATTTGATAACTAAAGTTGTCATTTTAGCAATTGAAATGTGTAAAGGTTAGGTTAATATACTCGTACACATTATGTTATTTCAATTTTGTTAGCCTCCCTTACAAAAAATTAAAGAACATTTTTAAGCGGTGAGTAAAAACTCATCTAAGTGTGTGACCCCCCCCTGATGAAAAGTCTGGATCCGCCCTTGCTAAGGCTTCACACCTCAATCCTTCAGCAAAAATTTTCAGAGGCCCGTGTTTGCTGCGAACGACGCAAAATCGATAATTCACGACCATAACTAACACTGGCGGTATTTTGCGCAGTTTGGAATCTACATATACGTGTTGGCGGTTTAATGTAATTTTGTTTCGAAATTGAGTCACAATTTCCGTAGTAATAGCCTCCTCAGTAAGCCGATTAAACTGACCATAAACAACCTAACTGACCTAAACAGAGCATGCATTTCGATAATAAAATTCAATAATTTAAAAAATTGCTCGTTTTAAGACGTCTTACGCTTAAATTATAGACCAACCAAACTAAAGATGTTTGACAGTGCGACAAGACACTAAACGAGCTGTCAAAATCAGTGTTGCCAAAAAGAAGAAAGAAGTGAGACACATGATTCATAGTCATATTCGGTGAGTTCTTTAAATGTCTCTCTCTTTCTTCCTTTGCCTAAAATGTGCTGTATTTGTTTATAACTTAAAAGTTCAATAGGTACACCTTACTACTTTCGTCATATTTTCTTCCCGCTTTAATGTTCAACAAAGCCTACCGTCTGTTTATACCTTTTCGAATATCACATGAAAAAAGGATGTGCATGTGCACCCAGGACGCATAATAATTTATATAATTTAATTTTATTTACCTACATTGTGTCAGTCTACATTATAGTGCTACTTTAAGGTCTCGTAAAGTCGTAACAACATCAGTTTTTGTATTCCATTTGTGGCACCTCTATACAACAACATGTATCACATGTATCTGAAACTTTTATGATTGTTTTCCTTTGAAAATTTATAAGAAATTTAAATAAAAACATAAAAATATGCCCGCTCTGCTACTATATATGTAAGTATTAAATGCGCTACTGCTTCAAAGGATTTCATCAAGTCTTTTCTAAAAAAATTTTTATGAGGGAGTGTGTGCATGTGTATGCATTTATAATTTTATTTGCTTTTAATATTTTCCGCTTGATTGATCGTGAGATGATTTTAACACAAAAATGAAAAAAAGAAATATATAAACAAAAATATAACACCCAATCGGTCAAAATTAATAGATTGCTGTATGTTTTTTTAACAGGGCAGTCGAGCATTGTCGACAATTGGAAAATAATACGGGAGTAGATAAAGTCAAAATTAAATTTAACTGAAAGGATGAAGAAACACTAAAGAGCTCGTTAAAGGTTACAAAAATATTGAAGATGGTATCTTAGCACAACATAATAGGGTGATTCACGACAAATGCAATTTCTGAAAAGTTTGCAGTTTTTGCCACCCATTCAAAAAAATATATCAAAGTATACTCCTGATGAAATTGCTATATGAAAAAATCAAGCTAACGAACTTTCTGAAAGTAAGAAAAGTTCCTGTCTCTAGGATCTTATAATTGGGATATTCGCAAAGGAAATTCATCTAACAGGTATGGGATTATGGGTCAAAAGGAGTCCTTTTTAGTTTGTGCGAAAATCCCATCTATATATCGTATTTTCCAATATTAAGACCGAAGTTTAGATGGAAAATATTTTTTGTTTGAAAGAACAAAAGAAAAGAAAGAAAGACACTTATGGCTGAATCACAAACACAACACGCTTCAGCTTCGGCTTAGCGTGACGTTTACGAGTTCAGCCATAGGAATTCAATGCATGCTATCACAATGGAACTTCGACCTCACGTTTCGTTTGACAATCGTAAGGAAAACAACGTAATGTAACGTAATGTGACTCAAAACGGAAGCTCTAGTTCAATTATCTGAACATTTGCTTTGTCTGACAGCTCAACAGCTGTAAAAAAATGTCAAAAAAAAACAAAATATTTGGAGGGATGAAATAATAGAAATGTCATTGAAAGCAACCTCGAAGCAGGCCCACCGTAACGCAGACGAAGCCGAAGCTGAAGCGTGTTTGTGATTCAGCTATTAGGCTTTTAGTAATTAAATCCGCAATACTGTGTACAAGTGGAGAATACTGGCTCTCTGACTAATTGAGTTTTCCGGAATTGTCAAATATAAGCTTTTACGATTTCCTCGACATAGATTGATAGAATCCTACGTGGGATATTCGAAAAAAAATCTATTCAAAAGAAGACATATTTGTCAAAAGAAGTCAATTGGTAGAACTTACTGTCAATATTTACCAATATATGGACAAATTTTGCTGTATATCAATTTGTTTAGCGAAAATCCCAGTTTGTTCAAAAGAGATTAATTGGTTAATTTATACGCAACATTATTAATTTTTTTCTTAAAAACCCACAAATGATCTAAAAATCTTGCGGTTGTCAAATATCCTATTTTTGATTTGAATCGTCATTCAGTCTGTTTTAAAAATACCAAATTTAGACTATTCTTGTTCCCATTTACTTAAACACAGGATATCGGACAATCCGGATTTTTTAAACATCATTTCTGAGATTTTGTGTGCAAAAAAAAAGTTGAGGAAAATAAACAAAAATACATTTTTCCCTTGACCAACATTAACAATTATTTAAAACAACTAAAACCCTTCAATAAAACTTTTGGAATTATAGGAAGGTATTAGGCAACTTCTCTCTTGCTTTTTGTGGGCCTCGAAAATTGAAGCAATGAAAAAATACCAAAAAACTTTACGCAACTTATTACTTATTTCTTTTTCCCTTAAATTAAAACTCCCAAGTAAATACTCTCTTCATAAGCACTTCGACAGCGCTGTTGTTTTCTGTGGAAGTGCCAACGTACGAGTATATAAAAACGGATCAAACTTAAAGGGTTTATAATTACTGATCCTGTACACATCCCTGCCATTTGGGTTATAAAATTATATTTTTCTTTTTTGTGATGCATATTATGCCGCCTGCGCACTATGTTCGGTGTGTCGCGTCGCGTCGCGCACGCACATCAGGGGCAATTAAATGTAGGATATTTATAATAAAATTAGGTTCTGGTTGAATATTTTAATAGGATTTTTATGATTTTTTACAATGCATCCACCACTGTTTTGACTGTGTTTACATATAAGGTAGGTAAAGGTTAGGTATGATGAATTTTAATATTTTCCATGAATGTTTTATACGTTTTACAATAACAAGCTACAAGCTGCTTCTGATGGTTCTGTTGCTTGTTGTTTATTTAAGAATTCAGTTTTAATTTGTTTATAACATTTTATTATAGGGTAGGTAAGGGTTCAACGTTAAAGATTATGAATGAATGGATATTTAAGGAACAAAAATTATATCCTTAGGCATTTTTTGGTATTTTTCATCAAAA
This sequence comes from Eupeodes latifasciatus, assembly GCA_920104205.1. Classification (NCBI taxonomy): domain Eukaryota; kingdom Metazoa; phylum Arthropoda; class Insecta; order Diptera; family Syrphidae; genus Eupeodes; species Eupeodes latifasciatus. The sequence goes on along the minus strand of OV049925.1, from coordinate 119,090,109 downwards.
ATTGATTTGTGATTTGGCCACCAACTTGCATATGTATTAACTCCATATAAAAAAAATGTGGGGAACAAATACTTATGCAAGTTTGTGCACATACTCACCACGAGAGAGAAAAAACTGTTCTTTTTTCTCTCTGCTCACCACCTTTGAAAAATGGCGACCACCTTTGAAAAATGGCGGATGTAGTCAGCTGTTCAGAGGTGGTGTTCAAAGAAAATTCAAAATTGTGGATGAACAACTTTTTGGTACTCTCATTGTGTTCGTTTGAGAGTAATATCATTCGAATATGAAGTGAAATTAATTTCTCTTGTTAGGTGCCAGAACAAGGAAGATTTAGAAACAATTCTAAATTACGCATTTAGATAAATATTAGTTAGTTATTTGAAGCCAGTTTAATCATTAAGTAAGTAAAACAAATTAGGTGGTGCAACAGTCCAATGAGAATTAGGACCTAGAAACATAAAACTCTGAAAGCACTACAACTTTTATTTGTATTATTAGCTGCGTTTATGCGTTTAATTTTCGCTCAGACCGTTGAAAGATGCAAAAAAAACTCAGATTTGTTTCAATTTTCAGAGTTTATCGGCTTAATTTTGTCGAAGCGAGAGTTGCAGGAACATTGAAAACGAGAGTTACAGAATGTAAACATGAAACATTGAAAACATTTTTATATACTCATCTCTTTTTTCCATTCCTATTTTATTTTTGTGTGTACTCGTTGTTTATTTTCTTTACATTACTCACGACATTTCCAATATGCCGAAAATAAGTGATTTAAGTAGACACTAAATAAAAAGACCGTCAACTTGTTACTTCTGTTGCCAATTTTCATTGCATAAGATTTGTGAATAGGTGATAAGCTATTCTTACTGCTTTCCCCTAAGGTAGTGTGTTGCTTTTAAAGGCTTAACTACATAAGCCGAAAAGTACTTTTGTACAAAAGTAAAAATATTTGCATTCTCGCTAGTTCAGTGGTTTTGTGAAAAGAATATACAAATTTGTTCTTCAACCAAAATTTAAGTCTTATGCATCATTTTTATAAGTTTTCCAGTTCTAACTATTTATATCTTATCTTTCAGTTATATAGCGACAAGGAAAAATCTGTCAGGGAAAGTTCTAACTACAGTTTTTCTGAAAGTGCATTGTGGCTTATTCATATATGTTTGCTAAACTTTTTAGGCTATTCATAAATAAATGCAAATCAAAGTTAAGGGCTAAACCTGAATGACTATAAACATAGAAAATGCTGTGTTCAAGTAATTATTATCGCAGCCAAATTTCATAATTGATTTTTTTGGTGTATAAAAAAGCTGAAAAAATAATTCATGGCAGATAAATGTAACGTTAACACTAAGTTCCAGAAAATATCGATTGATACCGCAATTGCAGAAGATATGGATATTTTTTTAAAATATTCTCGGTAAACTGTAAAACTTTATTAATTCCGCCTTTTATAATTCAATGTCAAATAATTCAATGCAGTATATTTTAGATAATACAGTAGTTAAGTTAATAGTTAAGGTATTACTATTGAAATAAACATAACATTCATTTATAAAAAACATGTACTCGTTCATATATACAAATAAAGTCTAATCTAAAAAGCCTTAACCTTGTTAAACACTTTCTGCACACATCCTTTTTTGTTTTGGTTGTTCCTGCCATCTATCTGTAACTTAGAGAAAAAGAAGAGAAAAACAAATTCACCACGAACTACCGGTATAACTTCTTCCGTTATTTATTGACAAACAAAAATGTTTTGCTAGAATTAATTTGAATTATAGGAGTATTTTTGTAGATATAAAAACGACAAGATGTTAGCAAAATTAAAAAAAAAAGAAATTCATGAGAATTACAAATATTATAATGAGACATTAAAAAACATAGCCTTCTTGGCTATCAATAAACAAAAATGAGAAATGCCGCATTTCCCGGAAATGATGTTTTTTTGTGTACTCTTCTCCGAGGTGAAAACATGTATACAACGATACGAATTCAACACGCTATAAAAAATGAGAGTAAGAGGTTTCGAAGGGACGGAGACGAGGAAATTTGGCTCTCTCATTTAGTTTTTTTCTCTCTGCTGTTGTCTAACAACAAGTGTCGAAAGTACCAAAGAAATATTTAATTCAATAATACTAAATAGTTATTTAATCAACAAGTGTTGTGGGGTAGGATGTCGAGAAAATAATATCTTAATCTTAAGTGGATGAAATGATTCAAATTACTTTAAGTTTAAACCAATATTTTGATAATGTTAAAGACTGTATCAAAATCGAAGTTAAAAAGCCATTTTTTAATTGTTTTTATTGAATAAATGAGTTAATCGAATGCTACGTAATTCCGGGGGTAATGTATTGAATAGTCTAGGTGCTACTGAGGTATAAAAGTTGAGAAATCTATGAGTATTGTGCACAGGAATGTTAACAAGATTCCTATCTCTACTCCGTAATGAGTAAGCTGGTGTATTGTGGCTTAGAAGATCACCACTTCTACAGAAAAAAAAATTGTAATACTTTATAAAAATAAAGGTGTTTAAGAGGGAGAATACCAGAGCTGACAAACAACGAAAAACTGGGTTCAAATCTCTTCTTCTTCCAGATGGTCCTTAAAATATGCTTTTGAGTAACTATCAAAGGTTGTATATAGTTTTTGTAAGTACCACCCCAACATATTATTCCATATTGTATTTTTGATTGAACTAGTCCATAATAAATGGTCTCCATAAGTTCCTTGCAACAAAGGTTTCTCAAGTGAAACATGACATAAGTGGTTGACAGCTACAGGTTCGATACGAAAACATTTAGGAGAACAAACAACATCCACTTCATTTGTTGGGACACTATTAGAGACGCAACAAGATAAAATACTTAGTGAGAATCTTCTACAGTCTGTGTTTTGCTGAATAAGAAGTGGAGGATTCATATCTAAAGCAGTCAAATTGAAAAACATAATTCTTGTTTTTCACTTATAACAAGCTTATGAATGCCAAACCAATGTCTGAATAACTCCAAGTCGAAATTGATATCCGAAGTTAAATCTAACATTGTGGGACTAGAATAAACCCAAGCTATGTCATCAGCAAAGCCACTTACTTTTCCTTTTAAGTTAAGACTAAATACACTATTGATATAGATAAGGAACAAAATTGGACCTAACACTGAACCTTGAGGAACTCCTATATTAATACTTCTGGTTTCGCTGAAATGACCACCTACCTTAACCTTTTGCTTCCTGTTTCTAAGGTAGGAAGAAAACCAATCTAGCATAAAACCTCTGAATCCAGCTTTTTCTAATTTTCTCAATAATATGGCATGATTTACTGTATCAAATGCTTTCTTAATATCAATATATAGAGTAGCAGTGTACTTTTTCTGATCAATACTTTCGTAGATATGACAACAGTGTGCTAAAAGTGCATCTTCAGTTGATTTATTTTTTCAAGATAACTGACTAATCTACAATTGATGACTTTTTCAAAAATGTTTGGGAATACTGGTAATAGGGATATAGGCCTATAGTTATTTATAAATTTTTTATCACCTTTCTTCAATGGCGGATCCAGGGGGGGGGGGTCGTAGGGGTTATGACCCCCCCTGGGAGATAATTTGTTTGTTTTTTTGTAGGAATTGCCTTCAATTCAAAACTTATCGTATTGCGTTAATGGATATGACCCCCATTATATTTTGAATTATATATTTTGTGTATATGAAAACAAAATTTGTATTTTACTTCCTTAAGCTTTGTTGCTAAGAATACTACTTTTAACTAAAGACTGGACCACGAACATAATATGAATCGGATATTCATCCTTATTCCAAAAACACAGCACAAATTCATCAACTTTTGACCAATGGACGATCCAGGGGGGGGGGGTCATATGAGCCATAAAGCTTATACAGTTAAGTTGTATAAGTAAAGATTTCATCTCAAAATTTGTTAGTAATTTAACGACATTAACCAAAAAGTGGTTTGCTGTCAAAAACAACTAAAATTATTGTTTTCACTCAATTTAGAATTTGAAAAAAAGTTTAGTCATGCTTTAAATTATTTTCATAAAATTTGTTTCTAAGAAAAAGAACAAATATTCAGATTCTTAAGAAGAAACCTTGAATATAAGATCATCAATTTTATATTAACTTGCCTTTAAATTCCTAAAACTAGCCTTCAATTTTATTATTAAATGTTTTGACACACATAGTGATCATTGAAGTGATATTTACTTGCTACATGTAGGAACTATGTAGCAAGTTTTGCATTAGTTAAAAAATTCGAACTAGAGCTTTTAATCAAACATGACATTACGATGGTCGAAAAAATTGGGTACCCCGTTTATGTACGTCTGTCTATCTGCCCTCCCCTACAGTGTTGTTTGAAATTAAGGTTTTCAGGCGATTAGCGCAAGGCGGTTTTTTTTTCATTTTATTAATAACAAAAATAACAGGACTTCCCAAACAAATTTGTTTGTTAAAATATGTGATTTTTTTAAACTTTCTTTAAATTTGTATTGAGAAACATTTTTTGGTATTGCTCCAGAAGAGTAACCCTCATAACCTTTAAGTTTTTTTTTAACTTTTCTCAAGAACTAATGGACCGATTTCAATTTATCTTCTCTTTTTGTGCAAGTTCTTGTCGATGATCAAATGATCAAATTGATGATGATTTTTGATGATCAAAAATGTCTTTTTTTTTAATTTTAAAAAATAATATTAATTTTGTTTACAAAACTCGATATCTCAGAAAGGGGTCAACATTTTTTAACGAAATTAAAATGTATATTTATAAGCACTTTATTTAGTGCTTACCAAAAATATTTTTAAGACAAAATTTAAAATTTAAAATGATTTTCGAAAAAAAATAAGTTAATCTAGAGTTTTTGAGAAATGAAATGGCAATTAAATTTTTGAGAAAAACTTATTTTGCAGGTAAATTTTTAAATCTTAAAATATAGAATATATTTTTAAACCGACTTTTTGGAAGAAATTAGCAAGTTCTAAAGACCCAGTCGTGCATTTTATTTTGTTCAAAATTGATTTTCTGTTGAATACAAAAGATCTTAAAAAATTAAATAAATCTACTTTTGAAGTGAATTTGCTTTGGATGCTCTAGAACTGAGATTTAAACACGAATTTCAATAATATAAATGTCCCAAAAACTGCAAAAGTGACAGTATTGTTAAACGAATGGCTAAATTCAAGAACCAAACATTTTTCTCTCTACAATTTTTAAGTTCTGTTGACTAAGATCAAAATACGAGTAAACAGACTGATAGGGATAGTAATAATAGAAAAAAGCCCGACAATTCTTCGTATCAGATCCTATCTCATTTTCTGGATTTTTCAAGTTTTGTAGCGTTCTTCGCATTAATAGAAATGGAAACACGAAAAGTATATTTTATTTTTGGAAAAAGCTACTTTTCCAAACAATTTCTTACATTTCTGCGTGAAATGCACCAAAAACCCTCTTAACTATTGTGATTTAGCTCTTAAATATGGCATATTTAGAAAATTATATGTAGCGAGTCATCATAAATTTCTGTACATTGTACAACAGTGTTCTATAATAATTTGGTAATTAAAGTTGTCACTGTGGTACCCGTGGTCTTGGGTTCGATCCCTGCCTATTCCATCTAAAGTTTTTTCACGCGGGTACTGCCTCTTGCGAGGAATTGACAAATTCTCCAAGAGTAATTCTTGTCATGAAAAGTGCTTTCTCAAATTCGGCTTAAAACTGTAGGTCCTCTCCATCCCTGACAACAGTACTCGCCCACGGGAATGGTTGAGAGTTGTAAGTCACTGGGCCCTAGTTCTCAACAGACTGTTGCGCCAGCCAATATATTTAAAGTTGTCACTTTAGCCCTTGAAATGTTTTAAAGTAAGGTTATTTAAATATTGTTAGCTGTGAGTAAAAACTCATCTAAGTGTGTTACCCCCCCCCCCCCTGATTAAAAGTCTGGACCCGCCCTTGCCTTTCTTAAATATAGGAATTACTTCAGCTACTTTCAAACTTTGTGGGAATTCACCTTGAACAATACTTTTGTTAAATAAATAAGTTCAAATGCCAACCACATTATGGCCAACTTTTTTGACAAAGTTGGAATAACTATTTGACGTTTAGTAGAAGACGAATTATCCAAAGCTTGAATAACTTTATAGACCTCAAACGAAGATATCGTGTTTAGACTCTTGCCCAGTTTTCAAAAACCAAATGAGAGTTAAGCAGTTCAAAATTAGTTTTGGTAGTTTGCTTGTGGAGAACCTGTTTTCTCATTACAATTTGACTATTTTCTTTAAAATTCAAACATAAACACGTCATACAATGATCTGAAATTTTAAAATCAGATATTGTACTAGTTAGGCTTAAGTTAGTTTTCAAATCAATTCTAGCCAATATAATATGATCAATACATGTTTTGGATGTTGCAGTTATTCTTGTTGGTTCATTAATACAAGACTTAAGATCATAGGCTGAGAATAAAGACTTGTATTTCTCAACCATTAAAGCATCAGATAACAAATCTATATTTATATCATCAACTATAAACAAGTGGTTAGAATTGTTGTTGATCAGCAATGAATTGAGCTCCTCAATAAAGACCTCTTCATTAACATTATGAAATCTATAAAAACACATAAAAACAATATGAAAAACCCCAAACGAATTTGATCATAATTTAGACAGAGGCAGATAGTACAATTATTGAGCCACAGTTCATTGTACCAGCTTCTTTAAAAACAATGAAAATAAATAACAAATCAAAAGATATAAAGCCTTATTTTCTGAAAATCCCAATAGCAGGGGTGTCTTCTACCTACATATAGGTATAGCAAACCCATAAAACTACAATTTCTGTAAAGATTTCGTCATAAAAATTCGACTCCATCATCAACCAGCTGATGAATTCCAGAAGCAAAATCCAACTCCGGATACATCATCATTATTTTATCTCTCAAACTCATACAGGATATGACGAATAAACATTTCGTCATAACACACAAAATCTCTAAAAATATAAAACCCCAGCCTAGTCTAGTCAGTCAGTTAGATCTCTATACAAAACAACAGGATCATAAAACACAAACTCGCCCCTCATCTGATGTCGTCGCCGTCGTCGTCGTCGTTCGGTCGCATCAAGTCGCATGCTAAGGGCTGGGCTGGGATTGAGTAACATCATCAGAACAGGAACAAAAGCCATGTCGCCGAGTAATGGGTCCTAAATAGCGACACGTGGCATGTATTGGCAGCAAACTAAAACACACATCACGCAAAGGACTTTCACCACCAACCATGAAGGTTCTATAGCTCTCTGACTTCTTGTCATCATAGCATGGTTCATATAATAAAAATATGTTGAGTTACAAAACGGAAGAGAAGGGGATTTATGGAATATAATTTCATAATTCGGGGGGTTGATCTGATCCTGTTGCGCGTTCGATATTGTTATATGCTGTTGCTTTTGTCTGGTGTGTAACTACTTTGCTGAATAAGGACACACAGGACTTTGCTTCCTTGACAATGTGTTAACATAATAATAGACTTCTTTTCTTTTTTGTTTACTGTTTGCTATCCCATCATATCATCACAATATTATAGAGAGAGGGGTTGATTTAATTCGTTCGTTATGTCCTTCTGTGTATACGCTTCGTCGTCGTTTCACTCACTGATATAGAAATCTGAAGTTTATACATATATGAAATGAAATGATTATCCTAGATGATGGTTATTAATAAAATTCAAAAAAAGGATATAATATGAGGTCACGTGTCGGAAGGCGTTATGTTTTTATTTGTCACATTCCGTTCACTGTGTATGCTTAATGTAAATATTAGTTGATTGAAAAATTGCTCAAGTTATAACAAATATAAATAAATTTACTGAGTGAACAATAGGTGAGGGCTTATAGTGAGGGGGTGGTGTATATTTAATTTATGCGTATTGATTGCGTGCATTAATGCGTAGTTAATGGTTTGGATTGGAGCAATGTCAAAGGAAAAGTACTTTGGCAAATATTAGAAACATCATCAGGATATGGTTTTTTGATATTCATACTTTATTTACTTTTGTCCCTATTAAGAAGGATTTCCATAATTTTGGAATTCTGATTTATGGAATTTATTCAAGTAGAAGTTTGTGAAACATACCTACGCAGTTTCTTAGATAAATGCGACTTCAATTACGAAATAAAAAGGAGACAAATTTGGGAACACTTAAAATATGTATTTAAAAGAAATATAAACAATTAAAAGTTGTATGTTTTGACTTGATTGGAGATAAATATTTTACTTACTATGTTTTCAAAAATGAAATGTAATATACATACATTCGGAAAAAAGTTTTCGAAAACCCGAAAATCGTTCACACCGAACATTTACACGTTTTCATTTGTCATTTAAATTTGTTTGACACCGGCTGTCAAATTTTGTATTGATTAAAAATATTGGAATCAGGCTTATCACCTATGTTCATACGAACCCTAAAAACGCAAGTCCATTACATTTTGAGAGTTATGAAGATGAGCAATAATAGGCTTCCGAAGATAGCAGCGCTTCAAGTAATACAAAACAAAACAAGTTGGTGTGCTGGTTGGATATGAAACTTAACCTTTTGTGTAATAATCAGGATGATTTAAAAGCTTCTTTATACCAGCTCATTTCCGCAGTGGACATAAAACAACGAGAGAAATATACTTGAATGACGCCACAGGATCTATATACAGGCAGCTCTACTGTCAATTAAATCACAACTTGGAAGAGAGGAATTATTTAAGGGACGATAACGATAATAGCATTGTCGAAATTTCAATGATGGTTAAATTAAGAGGTGAAGTTATGCAGCTGAATTTTATACCTCATAGAGATGACTATTATGACTTAATCTTGTTCAAATAAACCACTTAGATTTCTCTATAATATTATTATTTATTATGTAAGATGCTTACAGGTCCATGGTTAGAAATAAAAGGAGGGATATAATCTTACGCTTAAAACAAGGTAAGGTACAAATTAGTAACTGGTATAAATCTGAAATTTACTTTGCATAGGTTGGTAGTAAGGAACGGGTGATGCTTAACACTAAACATGAATATAATTTTAAAAGTTAATTATGTAGCACATTTCAAGTTCATGTTTAATATATAACATCTTCCGCTACTAAATAAGGTTATAATATAATAATTAATATAATATTTATTCATAATCATACATTTCAATTACAATTCAAACAGTTAAAGAATTCATTAATTTATTGATAGCAAACTGATAAATGTGCTATGTATAAGATAGTTATTCCAATATGATTGGATTGTTTTTCAGTTTGAAAGATTTTAATAATTCTTTTGTCTTAAGTCTACTCGATCTTCTACATTCCATGTCTTCATTTTGTACGAACTTTTTCTTTACTCTACGAGTTCGTTTATTTGTATTCTCTTTAATTTTTGAAGGATCGATATCTGATACAAAAATCTTATCATTTAAATTTCTTTTTCGAATTTGATTCTCATGTACAAAGCATTCTACTTCATTTACTCTTATAAAAAAAGTTAATTTGCTAACAATCTTTGAAACTTTTGCTGGAATCCATTTAATCATATTCATATAGTGGTTTTAAAATTATTTTACAATTTTCTTTTTTTTTCAACGCTTGCTCTTAAGCCTTCTTTTTTGTCAACAGCTTCAATTTCATTATTTTTTTGATATTTTTTTTCAAAGAACTTAACATAATTCTGGGCTTAAAATTAAACAACATTTCAGAAGGAGTTTTGGAAGTTACTGTTGATGGAGTGTTACGGTAGTTAAAAAGAAATTCATTTACTTTTTCTAATAACGACATTGTATTATTTTGTTCCAAGCATAACTTTTTTAAAACTGACTTTACTGTCTGCACTCCCCGTTCTGCTAATCCATTCGATTGTGAGTGGTATGGAGGGGACTTAACCAAATCAATACTTTTACATTTACAAAACTTTGTAAGAACACTAGAGTTAAAAGGTGGCCCATTATCCGTCACAATACAACCCGGATATCCAAAAACTAAAAACAATTTTGAAAGTTCATTTATTAATGACTGAAGTTGTTGCGTTCATTAGCCTCACATCGCAATATTTCGAGAAAGAATCCATAATGATTAAAAATGTTTTTCCACCAAAAAAGAAAAAAATCTAAATGAACACGATCAAAAGGAAGCTCCGATGGTGTCCATTTAGTTTCAACTTTTTCTCGCGGAACATTTTGTGTTTTTTCATAAACTTCACAATTTGTTGCGAATGAGCTAATAGACTTATCAATTGCTGGCCACCACGCATATGACCTTGCTAACATCTTCATCCTCACTATACCTGCATGGTTTTTATGTAGCAATTCGAGAACACTCCTTTGAAGGGACGCTGGAACAACAACTCTGTGTCCATATAGTATGCAACCATTTTCAATACATAAACTTGTTCTATTTCTAAAATACGGCCTTATATCATCTGGTATATTATTTGGCCAACCTATTTGCAAATACTCGAAAACACTTTTTAATACTTTGTCCTGTTGAGTACTAACTTGAACAGTTTCCGTATTCACCAAATTATCATCAACGTGAAAATAATTTATTGGTGTCTCTTCTACATTTGAGCCACCACATAGACCATCTATGTAATCTCACAACAGCAACAGCGGAATTCCCTTTACTAGGGTGAAAAATTTCCTTTAACGCCTGGTTATCAGTGCAAATCGTAAATTTGTGCCCATACAAATAGTTGTGGAATTTGTCTATTGCAAAGATAATGGCTAGTGCCTCGCGGTGTAACTGCGAGTAGTTTTTTTCTGCTGTTGATAAAGTACAAGATGCAAAACTAACTGGCATTTCCTTACCATTTATTAGATGACATAAAATCGCTCCAACACCATAAGGGCTGGCATCCGTAAACAAAATAATTTCTTTATTTGGATCGTATAGTTCCAAAATTTGATTATTTAAAAGGAGGGCTCTACTATTCTCATAAGCTTTCTGGCAATCTTCTGTCCAAATAAAATGTGTATCTTTTCTCAATAAGTTGTATAAAGGTTGAATGTGTGATGCGAGATTTGGAAGAAATTTATTATAATAATTAAGAAGACCTAAAAAAGATTGCAGTTATTGAAGATTTGTTGGTGATGGGGCTTGAACAATTGCTTTGACTTTCTTTTGGTTAGGACTAATCCCTTTAGAACACAGTGTATGACCTAAATAATCTACGCTATCGCAAATAAATTTACATTTTTCTACATTAATATGAACGTTTTGACTCTTTAGACGACCTAGAACTTCAAAAAGATTGCGTTCGCAATCAGCTGCAGTGGCACCTCCAACTAAAATATCGTCTAAATAACATGCAACGTTTTTCAACCCTTGAAGAATCCGATCCATGACGGATTGGAATATTGCCGGTGCACTGCTTATTCCGAAAACAAGACGAGTAAAAGCAAAAAGGCCTTTAAAAGTATTTATGACTAAGAGCTTACGCGATTGTTCTGTTACAGAAAGTTGCTGATAAGCACCTTTCAAATCAATTATTGAAAAGTGTGAACATCCCGACATCCCTGCAAAAATATCCTCAATACACTTATTTAAAGTAACTTTACAATCAACACAGATTCTTATGTCACCGTCTTTTTTCGGCACTATTACAATAGGACTGGCCCAATTACTATACTCAACAGGAACTAAAATTCGTTCGTTGACTAACCTTGTCAACTCAATTTCTACTTTTTCACGCAACTTATATGGTACCTGATAAGCGCCATGAAAAATTGGTGTTTGGTCACTTTTTAAAACAATTTCTGCCTCATACCCCACAATCGGATGGACTAGTTCTGGTTCAGTTATTTTAGGAAATCTATAGACTTAATTTTACTCAAAAATTGTGCTTGGTTACTTACGACACAAATGTTTGGCTCGCGAAATTGTTGTCTCCAACTCGGATATAATTTATCGATCCACGTACGTCCCATCAGACTTCTTCGCGGTACATCTCCAACAACAACAACAATTGGCAACTTTAATTCAATTCCTGACCTCCAAAACTCACTTCGACTTCCAAACTACCAAGCTCACTTAACCTAGAACCTATGACTGAACAAAGATTAATATTTGTTTTTTCTAATTTTATATTTTGAAACTTATCTAAATATTCTTTTTCACTTAAGCCTAGTACGCTGCTGATGCGAAACGAAATTTCCCATACAAAAATGACATGACGAAATCATAAACGAAAAATTTCGCTGTGCTTTTCGTTTTTCAGTACGCTGCTGAACGACGAAATGTGTCATTTTAGTGGATAGCTGTACTAGATTTCGTAGTACAATTCTCCACTCTTTTCGTTCTCAATTTAATTGCCCGGTATATTAATTGCTTGCGAAATTTTGACGTTTTATTTATTTATTGAAAAATTTTTCGAATATTTTCGTTTATGATTTCGTCATGTCATTTTTGTATGGAAATTTTCGTTTCGCATCAGCAGCGTACTAGGCTTTATGATGGACGTTGTTGCTCCAGTATCGATCTCCATAGAAAGCAGCTGTCCACTTGCTCTTAATGTTACCTCTTCAGATTTATTGCAAATATTCACGCTATTAACGGTTTTCGCATTCGCTCGAAAACGGCACTTGCTAGCTATGTGGCCTCTTTTGTTACAGGCAAAACATTGCCATTCTTTTGCTGGACACTGATCCTCTTTATGGGCACTGCTCCCACAACGAAGACAATTCTGCTTGCTGTTACTATGCAGCGAAAGACTGCTGGAACTTGTTTTGTTAGAAGAGTTGTGAGAAATAGGCGCCGCCGCTGCACGTGGTGTTTTATCATGACGTATACTTGAATGTCTTTTATGTCGTAGAAAAGGCTTTTTGTTGTTAAAGATAACATTTTGTGACATAGGTTGAATGGCGCGTGATGCGTTGTGTGAAGCCACTACATTCAATGCTTGCTGACACACTTTTTCGAAGGTTAATGAGTCATCACGAAGAAGCATTTCCTGAAGTTTATCACTTTTAACTCCGACAATAAACCTGTCTGCCAGAGCTTCATCCAGAATGAGCGATTTATACTTCGCTAACTTATCGTCTTTGATGTCCTCTAAAAATTTCCGAATCGACACAATTGGGCTGCAGATTTGAGGCGCACAATAAATTCATTCAGCGATTCGCCGTCTTCTTGATAAATTTTATTAAATTTGTAGCGCTCTGCTCTTTTGTTCTCTTTTGGGGCAAAATGGTCTCGAAACATTTTAATCAATTCTTCGAACGATTTTTCACTAGGCAATTTCGGAATAGTTAATGACATTAGGATTTCGTAAATTTCGGCTCCCACTACGGTGATGAATAGTGGTGTTTTTGCCTCTTCTTGGATATCATTTACAATACAAAATTGTTTAATACGATCTTCGTATGCCTTGAAGTTACTGCCCGGAACAAAAGGTTCAATACTACCCAGAAGCCGCGACATTTCTTTAATTTAATTAAAATTAAAATTTAATAATTTCTAACACGTGTTTCGCTAATCCTCGTCGCCAATATTATGACTTAATCTTGTTCAAATAAACCACTTAGATTTCTCTATAATATTATTATTTATTATGTAAGATGCTTACAGGTCCATGGTTAGAAATAAAAGGAGGGATATAATCTTATGCTTAAAACTAGGTAAGGTACAAATTAGTAACTGGTATAAATCTGAAATTTACTTTGCATAGGTTGGTAGTAAGGAACGGGTGATGCTTAACACTAAACATGAATATAATTTCAAAAGTTAATTATGTAGCACATTTCAAGTTCATGTTTAATATATAACAATGACTTACCAATTATATGCTCATTGTGCAATTTAAAGGAAAGAGAGGATGTTTTACACTTTGTTGGAAGATGTCCAGTTCTTAAAGAAATAAGAAGGAATACTTTTGGTAGCGAAATACTGACGCAAAATCAAGTTATACTCTTACTTAACAATATGGAAGTTAAAAAATTATATCAATTCTGCAGGCTAGCTCTTCTCTATTAATAGAAGTAGAATTATAAATGAAAGTTTTTAAATATATTATTGAACCATGCTTTTTGTTTTTGTTTGTAAACTTTATAAAAAAAAATTTAATCAACGTTATCAAAATAAAAACCAATCTAATCTAAATCTAATCTAATCTATAGGAAATATTTTCGATACTCTCCATTAAAATACAAAATTGGGTCTGAGTGACAGACTAGACGCACTTTTTATTATGTCAATGTCAAGTTTGATGAAAATCCAGATTTTGATTTTTTTTAAAAGAATCTGAAACTTAAAAAAAATATGAATACGTACAAAAATATAACACAACAGAAAAAAAAACTCCCCTAGGAACATTTATTTTTGTTTTCATTTTTTCCCCGTCAACAACATTTTTGTAACAAAATCCTCAAAAAAAATAAATGTCCCCCGCGCAAACACTCATTATGATGCTTACTTATAACTCCAGCGGAAAGGAAATACTGGTATACCAATATATGCTATACACTTCACATGCTGGGGGATTCTAAGTATCCCAATGGGGGAGAAAATGACACCCTCTTAAAAAATTGAATATAAAAAAAATACAAAATTTTTTAAAAAAAAACCCATAACGTAAATTTATCATGCTTAATATGGCACGTTGTTTATGCATCCCCCGCATTATGCTCTATTCTAACGGCGGCGGCGACGGCGGCAGTGACGGAAAGCCCCATACGCCATAAGTATACGCAAACAGTGATCTATCCCCCATTGGCATCATTGTCGTCATCATCATGAGACTCCTTAAACACGCATCCTTGTCAATGTCATCCATGTATGGATTTGAGAGTTCGTTGTATGTTATTTTTTGTCTGTTTCTTCTGAGGATATTATACTCAAAGACCCAGAAGAAGTAACGAACGAAACGAAGGATACCATCAAGAGTATCGTACGAGATGAATGAATTAAATGTAAATTTCGCAGGATATGAAAAGCCATAATGGGTGCCATGTTTTCTTTTTCTATATAAGTACGAGTATGTATGTATGTAAAAACAGATATATGTATGGTATTAAAAGTGCGATGGTTCGGATAATGACACAAGGCGCCATATTGCCATTTCTATAGCGTGCTGTCGATTTATTGACACACAAGCTTCTAGTCCTTGTACAAAGCTACATATAGACATATGTATGTAGCTACCTACATCCTTATACACAAATTATATACCCAAGTAATTGAATTAGGAAATATATTTTTGGTGCTATAGAGAGTTTTGGATAAATTATGTTTTTGCGTGAGGGATGGTGATTCTGATTCCTCTGTCGAAGTTAAAAAAGCCGAGAAATAATTACATTTTCTTATGAAACATCAAATACGTATATTTTTTACTTTCTTTAATTTTAAAAATCAATCTTTTAGAAATATCTCTATTTTTTAATGCATATGTATGTATATGATAATTAATATCCCAACACGTGCACTTTTACATAAGTAATTGCTTAAATCCTCCCTCAACTTTGGTTTTGGAAGGCACTTCAATACCACTACTATACCGCGTCCACATGACATCAACTAATCACAAAAATTTATTTTTCAAATTAAAACTTCCTCCCAACTTCCACGCTTAGCCACAATTCGAACACAGGGAGAGAGGTGGAAAAAGTCGACAACGCGGTGATCGACTCACCTTAGAGACATAAATGATCCCCCCACAGGATGCTACTGCCAAGTGTCAAGATTTATTGATTTCAATTCAATGTCATTGACGTAGTTCCAGTCTCTATTCTATCCACGAGTTGATGGAAGACGGTGACTGCAACGACGACAACAAAGACATTGTATTCCCTCTCTCAATTGAACTTCACTCAACAAGGTCAAGAAAACTATCTTCAAAAATCCCCAGATCTCTTCTTTGTATAGCTCCTCTATAGCTTAACATGAGAGTTCAAATTTCGGGGTGTATGATGGATCCTATTTTTAAAAAAAACCTAACACCATCTTTCGGTTTTTGATGTAGACGAAAACGAACGACAATTTCAATTGCCCTAAATGTGAATGTCGCACTTTGTTCGATATTATGGATATTTTTGTGTAGGTTATGATCAAAAATTATGGATGTTTATTTCGGGAAGGAACGCGCGAGAGCGCACTTTAGAAACAGTTATATTATAATATTTTTTGTTTACACAAAATTTTGGGGAACGAAATGTTTCGATTATGAAGGGACACGTGTCAGTCGTAATGCACAATTTGTCAGCATTCCATATACATACATGCACTGCACTCTAATTGATTCATAACTTAATTTAAAATAGCTTACTTTGGTGTTTTAATTGAATTTTTTGAAGTATAGAAGAAATCTCACCTAATGGTTTTTTTGAGGGTTTATTTCGATTTTTCAAAAACTGAAACAAGGGACTTGATATTCAATAGCCATAATAATACGTGAATCTCGTATCTTGAAAATTTAATTTTTTGAATACTTGCACGAAATTATTGCAATTTTCAAGTTTTTTTTCAAGGATTCATTTGAAAATATGAAAAATTATTGATATTGGTAAAAACTGTTGTAAGCCTATTAATTAAATTTAATATTGGGCTTTATACGCTTTTGTAAAAAATATCAGATTTCGACTTTCTGACACATTTTTTTAAAAGTGGTTTTAGAAATTTCTTAAATCTGAAATCTTATTTTTTAAAAGCTATAGAAAAGTTTTCAAAAAAAACACATACATTTCAGAAAAATGCAAGAAATCTTTATTTGAATCGATAGTACGGTCGATATAATTTAATGTTTGAAGATTATTTCATGCAAATGTTGACCTTGACTGCGCCTTAAATGGTCCATCCGCTTAGTCCAATTTTGGAATATTTGACTCTTTCCAACATTTCGGCCGGTATCTCACGAATAAGTGCTTCAATGTTGTTTTCCAAAGCGTCAATTAAAGCGGGCTTGTCTGTATATAGACATGAGCTCTAAAGTGCCTTGCACATGAGCAACGAACTGCGAACTGCGAAAGGACGAACAAACGTGATTTTACACATTTCAAAAAGTCAATTCCACACAAAAACACATTTAAATTATAAGAAACCAATTGACACTTACATATATTAGGATAATAAAATTTGCATTTTGTTCTCTAAAACAAGAGAATTTTGTAAAAACAATTTGGTAGTAACGAATTGCAGTATGTGGTTGCTACGAACTGTCAAACTCTATTCGCGTTCCACATACCATCCACACTGCAACGAATAAATTGTTCGCGCTCAACTTAACCTCAAAATTATACCGCTCTTGTTTTGTTTTTGTTTGAAAGATCATGGCTGAGGAAAATATGGAGAAAAGGGTTGGCAATTCGTCGCTGTCTGCGAATAGAAATAAAGCTCATGTGAAAGAAAAGTCAAAATATGCGAACATCCACAGTTCGCAGTTCGTATCTCATGTGCAAGATGCTTAACATAGCCCCACAAAAAATAGTCTAAAGGAGTTAAATCGCACGATCTAGGCCGCCAATTGACCGGTCCCGAACTTGAAATAAAATGCTCACTGAACTCGCCTCTCAATAAGTCCATTGTTGTGCGTGCTGTGTGACATATAGCACAGTCTTGTTGAAACCACATGTCATGCAAGTCAAGCTCTTGCATTTTGGGCAACAAAAAGTTGGATATCATCTCACGGTAGCGCTCACTATTCACAGTTACGTTACGATTCGCATAATCTTTGAAGAAGTACGTTCCAATGATACCACCAGCCCATAAACCGCACCAAACTATAACTTTTTGTGGATGCATTGGTAGCTCTTGCAATCAGTGGCGATTCCTGCTCATGATCTCAGGGTTAGCTACTTTCTCCTAGAAGTTGAAGATATTCAAGAATAATAATTAATTTTATTCAAATTTTCTGCAGTTCGCCCTGAGCTTACATCGATTAATGCAACAAATGTTTCATGATTTTTTTTATTAAAGATAATAAAAATAGATAATTGTGACTTTTAATGAATGTCAGACAAAGCTATAAACTCTGGCTGTCGGATTCTATCAGAAATGTGATCGCCTAAAACGTCAGCAACAGTTTTGATTAAATCATTTTGGATAGCAATTGAAAAACTTTAAAAAATGTTGACGATTTAACACTGCACGATTTTTTTTAATGTTATGTTGGACACTTAAAGCTTCGTCTTTCCTAGTCTGACCAAAGGTAGCTAATTTAATTACATAATATTGCAAACAAGATCAACAAAATAATTTCTTGTTATTATCGCTACCAAATAGCTATTGGTAATATTATAGAATATTATGATTTTCGCTAAAGGTTCGAGTATAATCTCTGTTTCTTTACTTGAGTGTTCATTTTAAATTTATATGGCGCCCATTATTAGCTTCTCCGAAAACGATATTGTTGAAAATGGTTTCTCTAATTATTTTTCAATTGTGGTCTTTGCTTGACAAGTGTCGGAGATTCCATTTTAATTCCTAGACCAAGATCATGAAAATAAAGTATCTATTTTTAAACAAACAAAGAAGACTCTATTTACAACGACTTATCTCATAGCCTATAACCTTTTTCTTAGCTGGTCATAGAATAATACAATTCCATGACTTAGAAGTCAAATAGAATTTTGTATTGAATACAATTTGAAAATTAAACTTCATACAATTTTTATTAATTTGTTTTTGATTGCAAAAGAATTGAAGTTGATAAAATGCAGCTGCATAAGTCGTAATGTTCTCTTAATTTTTTTTTCGCTCTGGTAGTTTTTAATTTAGTCTTATAGTTTTCATTTTTTAGAATTAATAAGAATAACGAATTCTGAATGAAAAAATATGTGGACTTTATAAACATTTTGAAAAATCACACTTCAAACTGATTTTTTGACTAAATATTTGTTTTTTTTTTTCGAAAGCTATGAATAAATTTAATTTTTATTTTTTGAAATGTATTTTCCATTAAAAAAATTCTTGTTTTAATTTGAGCTGTTCTAAGGAAATCAAATAAAATAATTTCTTACGACTAGCCTCTACCATGTTTGAATTGGTATGGAATTATATTAATAGTAATTGCAATAAAATATATGTATGTATGTACGTAAAAAACATTTTGATCATAACACATTTAGTATTTAACTAACAAAACAATAGAAATTAACTTTCTTAAGTCACTTTCCTTTCCGCCTAAAAGAAGGTTCCAAATAAAACCTACTTCGTATTAAACATTTGAATAATCTGCCTAAACTCCAACGCCTTTGCTATTTTCTTTCCCTCACAAATCGGCATCAAAAATCAGTAAATCGCGCTAACCCACGAATATGCATTGCTCACTATATTCTTGTAGAGTAGGGTCAAGCAAGTTCGCTAGCAAACCCCACACATAAATAAATAACTTCGGCACAATTTTCTGCTTTCAAAAACGAATATGGTATGATGTATAAATAAATGCCGTGTTGGACGATCATGTTCGATTCGTCAGTGTTGTTCTTTCTTCCATAGTCCATACGAAGTATAAAGAGAGAAGACATCAAACTCTTGGTCGCGCCTGGTCTTCCTCTCTGTTGTGTGTCTTTAAACTTTAATGTGTACCTAGGGCCCATACACTACACAAACTGTTTGAGCAAACGAATGTATTTTGTTGTTGTAAAAATGTTTGTGCAAACTGTTTGAGTAGTGTGTAGCGATGATGCGTGTTTGCGCAAGCGGTTTGAACAAAATCAAAAAATTTTGAATTTTCCGTGCCTGCACCAACATGTTTGTGTGGTGTGTATTGAATTTTGCTCAAACTGATGCCAATTTTCATAGAGTTAACATGAATAAACAAGAGGAACAAATTGTTTGGACTGAATTGATTGAACTTTATAAAAGTTTACCGGTATTGTGGTGTGTAAAAATTCTTTTTTTTTTGTTCTTACTAATATCTCTCAAACATGTTTGCGTAGTGTGTGGCGAAACTATGTTTGCTCAAACACACGTTTGAACAAACGTGTTTGCGTAGTGTATGGGCCCTAACCTGCATACTTCGCCTGGTTATCGATTTTTTTTGCGCTTACCCTTCTACTTATTTGTACAGGCTTTTATTTGATTGTGTGTATTTATCTGTTTGTGTAGAATGTATAAAATTTGATAGCGCAAACTTTTGCGATGCCCAAGCCCAATGATTCAAGATAGATTTGATATTATATGAGAGTCGTATTGCATGAAATGAAAATTATTTGAAGAAAAGTCACTTTGGTTGCAAGATGCAAGTTATGTATATACAACCGAATTTTTTAACATAATAGTCAATTGTTGAGTTGGTTAATAATTATTCAATTACCAAATGATATTCATATTACAATAATAAGATTAATTCTAAAATTTTTAGTTTAGCGCCGCTAAACCTGCTGACTATGAGGAATCGCCCCTGCTTGCAATGCTTCTGGCTGATATTCACTCCAAGGTCGACAATTCTGCTTTTTTACGTACCCATTGAGACAAAAATGAGCTTCGTCGCTGAACACAATTTTTCGGTAAAAAAAGGGATCTTCGGCCAACTTTCCAAGAGCCCATTCACCAAAAATTTTACGTTGCAGTAGGTCGTTCGGCTTCAATTCTTGCACCATCTGTATTTTAAAAGGCATGACATCTAAATCCTTCCGCAAAATTTTCCACGTTGTTGAGTAACAGAGGCCCAATTGCTGCGAACGGCGACGATTCGATAATTGATGGTCATCATTAACACTGGCCGATACAGCTGCGATATTTTCTTCAATTCGCACTCTATGTAAGCGTGTTGATGGTTTAATGGTTTAATGTCCAAAAATTTAGTCACAATAGCCCGAATAGCCGCTTCAGTGTGGGTCGATTAAACTGACCATAAAATGGAAGAAGCGCGCGATGAACTTTCTTAACAGAGCACGCATTTTGATAATAAAATTCAATAATTTGCAAGCGTTGTTCGTTTGTAGGACGACTCATGGTTAAATTATAAACCAAACTGAAGATGTTTGACAGTGAAACAAAACACGAAACGTGCGTCAGCTTTTTTAAACCAGTGCTGCTAAAAAGATAATAGCTAAAAAATCACCCTTTTTTTACTTATAACTATTTTTGAAAATGTCCAGGGGCGTCTTTAGACTTTTGGGGTCCCTGGGCCCAATAGGATTTGGGGCCAAAAATAATTAGGTATAATATATTTTTTTTTAATTCTTTAGGTTAAAAAAATTTAAAATTAATTTGTTTTTTTTTTTTATATATATTTTTACTTTGAAAAAAAAAAAAAACAAACAAAAAAATATGAAACAGATATTTTTTTGTATACTTTTATATTTTTTTTTAATTTATCTTCAATAGTTGAACATTTTTCTTTAGGTATAGTTGATTTTTGATAATTTTTATTGTTTTTTGGTTGATTTCTAATGTTTTTATATATTTTTTTTTAATTTTATGTAAGTTTATTTCTTTATATTTGTTTTGATTTGGTTTTTTTTAAGATATAGTATGTATATGTAAGTTTAAGTATACAATAAAATATTATGGAAGGCATACTTTTCTGACTTTGTCAGTTTCAATAATATCATGAATTAAGTCATCAAATTCAATTTCCTGCAGTAATTCATTTTCAATTGATAAAATTGACAAGCTAATTTATCTTGTAGCATTGTGCTTCGAAGTCCATTTTTTATCCGGTTAAATTTCGAAAATGAACGCTCTCCACTGCAGTTTGAAACCATCAAAGATAGAAAAATTCTACAGGCAGTTTCTACATTTGGAAATGTGTTCCCAATATCATCCACTGTAATTAGACTGTAAAATTTTAATATTTTAATAAGATCTTCATTTACATCTTTATTGAATTCTTTTAAATACTGTACGAGGTGCAAGCATTCTACCTCAAGTTCTTCTGCAATAACATCTCTATGGTTTTTTGAAAATTGTTCGCAAGAATTTTGCAACTCCACTGAAGTCAAATATTGCAATCGACAAGCAAAGCCAAACAATGCATTAATTTCTTGATAGCAATTGGATCGTATTTTTAATTGCAAAGTAATAGTGTCAATAATTGGAAAAAATAATTATAATAAATAATTAATTAATAATAATAATTATTGATTTTTAAATTTTTCTTTCCCAATTAGCTGGACGGATGGTGCAGGACCATCAAAATGTGTGGCACTTGAACTTCGTACATTTTTCGTTGCAATAAGTCTTTATAATTAGCATCAGGATTCTGAATTTTGGCACACGCTTCAAATTTATCAAAATTCTCCCTTATATCATTTATGAAAGAACAAAGCAAATTGGCAGCAACGTCAATTTTTATTGTTTCTTTTTGAAGGCTCTTGCTGGTTTTATGAATTCTTTCTCCAAATTTCTGTTAAAATGAGGAAATCCAGTTTTGTCATTTTCTTAGACAGTCTTAGCGCTTCTCTTTTTGTGTCTGGAGCTTGCTCTGGATCTCTAGAGATAGATGTCAAGGCTTCAGTAATTTGCTTATAACCATGATGGATCGCGTTAACTGCATCAGCTCATGCAGACCATCTTGTTTCAGAAATTCTTTTAAGAACTCTATGTGAACCTAAACATACATTCAATTTATTCCAGCGATGGGTAGAAGCAGAATAAAAGTTGTATATTTTTTGAACCACTTGAAAGAAACTTGTTGCCTCCTGCACACAACCAGTCGCATGAAAGCCTACTAGGTTAAGAGAATGTGCTGTACAAGGTACAAAGGTAGCAAATTCGCACTTCTCCTTTAATCTTGCTTGCAAACCAGAATATTTTCCCGACATATTAGACGCGATACCATAGCTGTCTTTTACAATCCTCTATTGAAATATCATGATTTTCCAGAAATGTCAAAATTGTGTCAGCCAAATATTCAGATTTATTCTCTTGAGTAGGTATAAATTTTAAAAACATTTCGATAGGAACACAATTTTTAACATACCGAATTACAAAAGTCAACTGGTCGATATGAGAAAGGTCGGGTGTACTGTCAACACTTAGGGAAAAATATTTTGCCGATCTTATTTCACCTAAAATTTTCATTAAGACTTGTTTTCCCATTACGTATATCAATGATTCATGTTGCCAGAAGTTTAATATGTTGAGGAGGAGAATTTCAACGGAACGGAGAGTAAAATTAAACTTGTTTTTCTGTTACTATCTACTAACCTTATTTTGTTTTCTATATAATTCTTGTATAGATTCATTCATTTTGAGTTGGTGGATTTCTGGGCCAAATAATTGCGGAGCCCTTTTACATTTTACTGGGCCCATGCCTAAAGACGCCACTGGAAAAACCCTACTTTTGGGAAAACGAGTTTAAAGATAAATGTTACAATTAAACACGATTGGCAGAACCTTGTTTGATTTGAGGCTCGATATCTCGTAAGCCAGCATATGCTTTTGATCAAATCCTTCCTCCAGAGCATGTTTTAAGTTATGTTTACATTAGAAATATGCAAAAAAGAAAATCGATTTTTTCAAACCACCCCTTGACTTTTTTACAAAATTCAATATTAACGATTCGAAAAATTGAAACAGTAAATAAAGACTTTAAAAAATAATAAGACTTTAGTAAATAAGACTTTAAAAGTTTCCTTAAGGTAATGTTTTTTGTGTTTCCCTGTGTTCCTCACTTAGATCAATAGTTTCAGCATTTTTTAAATGCCTGTATGCCTAAACTACACAAATGTCAAATTTGAATATAAGAAAACTGTATACCATTGCTATTTTTCAATGGGAACTTAAGATAACCTCTGTAATGTTAGAAACTGCTCTCCACTACTATCAGATTATTAAAACTTCTTAACCTCGAAACCATAAAAATAAATGTTATCTCGGAATAAGTCCATACATTTTTATTGATGTTTGTTTTTCTATTATGTGTTAAAGAAATCCTAAAATTTCAAATAATACCTGCGCTCCCATTGACCAAATGTAGACTAATTTTTCTAATATACCTACCTAATCTACATCTTCTACACATACCAATAATTCAGTACAAATTTTCGGTTTTCCACGTTCGCCGTCGTCGTAGGTCGCGTCCGTTAGCAATAAAATTTTGATTATTATCCTTCAAGTTAGTCATAAAAACAAAAATCATAAAATCAGTACAATACGATGAGCAATGAAAACAATGCCGAGAAAAGCAAACAAATCTGCCCTCAGACTCTCCTACCTGTAAATACTTATATATTTTTCTATATGTTCAGTATTTTGGAGGTGTTACTCCTTTTGCACTAATATATCCTTTTTCAATAACTCAGGTAGTTCCAAGGCATATAATAGGAAACCACAAATCATACTGAGACAGAAACTGGAAGTAAGAATTTTTCCATAATTCACACAGCAGCGTCATACATTGTTTTAAATTTTATTTGCAAAAAGGCTTTTCAAGGAGTACAAGGATCTGCACATGCAAATCTGTAGCTAGAAGATCGAAGAGAAATCGTCCAGAGAAGACCAATTGAAAAGATCAGGTAGCCAGTGACCGGAAAATCCGATTGTCCGAAAATCCATTGTAAATGCGATGGAAAAGGGCTGCGCAAATTTCGTAAATGACAAATGAACCAAAAGATTGTTGGGTTTTTGGGCGAAGACAATAGGCTGGGCACCATTTAAGCAATTAAGTCAAATGTTTTGCGAGCTAATTAAGTTCGGATATATACGAATGAGAGGATTTGCTTTAAAAGATCCTTTTTCTATAAGAGGAATGCGTCGGTTTCAAAAATCGCATATGTCTCGAAAATGCATAGAAGTCGGTTATATTTTTTTTTTGATAAATGGTTTGTTTTTGAAGCATAAAGAAAGTGGGCATAGCCATATTTTGATGTCAATATGCAGATTTAGAGCTATTACCCTTTTGTTATGCGAACACGTCTTTGCTTCGACGCCGTGCCGGCCGTTGTTGTGCAAAGGTCACTTTTGTATCAGTTATACTTAAGTATTTCGGGTATAATATTTCTTAAGAAAAATAAATAAATCCTTTCGATATGCATGAAGAATCTATTGTAAAATGCAAATATTTACGAAGGATAATTTATCAAAATATTCGAAGGTCATTTTTAAATGATGGATACCTACTTCGGACATTCTCGATACTTATATGCTTTGAATATTGAATTCTCTGTTGATGTCCAGCTGAGTGAAAAGAGTTATCGCCTTCAAAAATGTATCCAAGGACGATTTTTATATCTATGCTATTTTTATTTAACTCATGTTAACATTTTAAAAAGAAAAAGAAAATCAATTGTAAAATTTTATTAATGATCTTAGGAAGTGTGAAATGTTCATTTTTGAAATGTACTCAGAATCTCTCTTATTGAAACTTGTGAAAATTAATTTGAATATTTCTTCGAATGCATATAATTAAATGTATCCGGTTACAGTTTTTACGATTTACGATATTCTAGTATTTCACAGCAATGTTTTTGATGGCCTTGAAATTTAAGTGTTCTAAGAGCGAAATTTAACATTTTAAAAATTTTCAAGTTGTAGAACTATTGGAAAATTAGAAAAAGGCTTAAGCGTCAGGATTTGGTATTTTAAATACGAAAGCAAGCGGATATTGAATCAGATCAATTATTAATTATTTGAAGTTTAAACAAATTCTTTTAAGATCTAAAAGCATTGCGTAAAAATAAGTCCGTTTAATTTCTCAAAATAATCTGGCCTTATTTCACTTTGTCAAAGTGAAATATGACCAACTGCTGAAAATTAGCTTTTTTCCACTTTTATAAAGTGCAATAAGGCCAATTTTTGAATGTTGGTCCTGTTTCACTTGGTCTTATTTCACGGCACCTAAATGAATAACAAAACAAATGATTTAGCTAATTTTTTAAGCTTTTTAAAGCAACAAAGTCAAAACATGATTGTTCTAATTTTCACGGTTTTTTGGCATGTTATTATATCTCAACATTTAACTAAAGTTAAATGCACAAAATTGCTGCTTGGACTTTTAGTGACTTACTAAATCCAATTTTTTAAATGATTTTAGTGTTTTTTTTTGTTTAGTGTTATTGCAAGTTTTTCATGTTTCATTGTTTAAAATTCGAAGTCATATAGGCCAATTTCTAAAAATCTAGATACTGAACATTTTCTCTCCTTCAGTTTTTTTTTTCAAAAACTTTAATTTGCTGTCGTTGTTTGTTTCAAAAAATTGAAATCGAAAATGTTTAATCAAAAAAATGTTATTTTGATATTTTTACAAAAAATATAACTTTCAATACATATTTTTCAAACATTCTTTGTCTGAAAACCTGAAAAATACTTTCAAATTTTTGAACAGTAAAAACTCTTTTTCAAAAAATTTAATTTTTCTTAGTTATAGAATTGAAACTCTGTATGGTTTAAACGAACTTGATTCGATGCGATTGCATGAGGGAAGTTCTGAATTAAATGACAAAGCACGAAATAAACATAAGGTCTTTAATGTCATTTCAACATCATTTAAGCTCAGCTCCAAGTCAAGCTCAAAAGACCTGGGTTTAAAATCTGAATCTGACCCTACTTTAAGTCGAAGTATAACTCATATACATTCTGCTTGTAAACGTAGTAATTTAATAAAGAGTTGGACTTCAATAATTTTACTGATATTGAAAAAAAATTTCAAAAATTAGAAATTGAACAAATTGGACTTGAATCCATTAAAAATGCCAACAATTGTTCCAAATTCTTTTATATGAATATTCTATAGATATTTTCAGTGGCGTCTTTAGGCATGGGCCCGGTGGGCTAGGGCCCAGGGCCTCGCAATTATTTGGCCCCCAAATCCACCAACTCAAAATGAATCTATACAAGAATTATATAGAAAACGAAATAAGGTTAGTAGACAGTAACAGAAAAACAAGTATCATTTTACTCTCCGTTCCGTTGAAGTTCTCCTCCTCAACATCTTAAACTTCTGGCAACATGAATCTTTAGTCATACACCTGCACACGCTGTCAACATTATTTTAACAACTCTGCTTTCGTTCTACTCTACAGTTCTGCACACATGTTGACTTTTCAACTCACTCCATAAACAAATACAAAGTTGTCCCATGGTGATTCATTCATCGCAGATCATTTAAAAAAATGTGGGAACTCAGGAAAGGGATACACTTCCTATTTATCAGCAAATATTTGCAACGAATTCATTGATTGTAATGGGAAAACAAGTCCTAATGAAAATTTTAGGTGAAATAAGATCGGCAAAATATTTTTCCCTAAGTGTTGACAGTACACCCGACCTTTCTCATATCGACCAGTTGACTTTTGTAATTCGGTATGTTAAAAATTGTGTTCCTATCGAAATGTTTTTAAAATTTATACCTACTCAAGAGAATAAATCTGAATATTTGGCTGACACAATTTTGACATTTCTGGAAAATCATGATATTTCAATAGAGGATTGTAAAAGACAGCTATGGTATCGCGTCTAATATGTCGGGAAAATATTCTGGTTTGCAAGCAAGATTAAAGGAGAAGTGCGAATTTGCTACCTTTGTACCTTGTACAGCACATTCTCTTAACCTAGTAGGCTTTCATGCGACTGGTTGTGTGCAGGAGGCAACAAGTTTCTTTCAAGTGGTTCAAAAAATATACAACTTTTATTCTGCTTCTACCCATCGCTGGAATAAATTGAATGTATGTTTAGGTTCACATAGAGTTCTTAAAAGAATTTCTGAAACAAGATGGTCTGCACGAGCTGATGCAGTTAACGCGATCCATCATGGTTATAAGCAAATTACTGAAGCCTTGACATCTATCTCTAGAGATCCAGAGCAAGCTCCAGACACAAAAAGAGAAGCGCTAAGACTGTCTAAGAAAATGACAAAACTGGATTTCCTCATTTTAACAGAAATTTGGAGAAAGAATTCATAAAACCAGCAAGAGCCTTCAAAAAGAAACAATAAAAATTGACGTTGCTGCCAATTTGCTTTGTTCTTTCATAAATGATATAAGGGAGAATTTTGATAAATTTGAAGCGTGTGCCAAAATTCAGAATCCTGATGCTAATTATAAAGATTTATTGCAACGGAAAATAGTACGAAGTTCAAGTGCCACACATTTTGATGGTCCTGCACCATCCGTCCAACTAATTGGGAAAGAAATGTTTAAAATATCAACTTTTTTTCCAATTATTGACACTATTACTTTGCAATTAAAAATACGATCCAATTGCTATCAAGAAATTAATGCATTGTTTGGCTTTGTTTGTTGATTGCAATATTTGACTTCAATGGAGTTGCAAAATTCTTGCGAACAGTTTTCAAAAAACCATAGAGATGTTAATGCAGAAGAACTTGGGGTAGAATGCTTGCACCTCGAACAGTATTTAAAAGAATTCAATAAAGATTTAAATGAAGATCTTTTTACAATATCAAAATTGTACAGTCTAATTACAGTGGATGATATTGGGAACACATTTCCAAATGTAGAAACTGCCTGTAGAATTTTTCTATCTTTGATGGTTTCAAACTGCAGTGGAGAGCGTTCATTTTCGGAATTGAACCGGATAAAAAATGAACTTCGAAGCACAATGCTACAAGATAGACTAAACAGCTTGTCAATTTTATCATATAATTTGATGACTTAATTCATGATTTTGCAACTGACAAAGTCAGAAAAGTATGCCTTCAATAATATTTTATTGTATACTTAAACTTACATATACATATATCTAAAAAAAAACCAAACCAAAAGAAATATAAAGAAATAAACTTACATAAAATTAAAAAAAAATATATAAAAACATTAGAAATCAACCAAAAAACAATAAAAATTATCAAAAATCAACTATAAAGAAAAATGTTCAACTATTGAAGGTAAATTTAAAAAAATATAAAAGTATAAAAAATATCTGTTTTATGTTTTTTTTTAGTTCTTTTTAAAAAGAAAAAATCTGTAAAAAAACACAAATTAATTTTAAAATGATTTTTTTAACCTAAAGAATTAAAAAAAAATATATAATACCTACTTTTTTTGGTCCCCAAATCCTATTGGGCCCAAGGCCCCCAAAAGTCTAAAGACGTCCCTGGGTTTTTCAAAACTATTGGCACGATTTTGACAAAACTGTAGAAGATAACTTAAACTGTAATTTTTTTTTGATTTTTTACAGTCTTTTTTAGATTGAAAAACATGGTCAAAAAATGCATTTTTTTAAAAATCGCTGCCATTTTGTGAAATTTTCAAATATTAAAAAAAGCTTGTGTCTACCCCTAATCAACGTTCTAAATATTAAGTTAACCATTTTTTTTGTTGTTTCAAGGTTCTGAAGCTGAGATATCGTGCCAGCCGTCTCAAGGGCAAATTTTATTAAAAAAATCATCCTTTTTTTGTTTTTTATTAAAATTCAAGAATTGACTAATCAAATAAAAAAAACTGTGTTCAAATATCATGTGTAGTTTTTTTTACAATCCATCCTTGAATAATAGGCCCGAAATTTGAGCGCGAATAAGGCAGACGACCCCCTTAAGATGGCTTTTCAATATGTTCGTAGGAAAAATTTCAACAAATTGCTGAACGTTTGTTAGGAAATTTCTTATGAATTTTATTTATTTTCGCTTTAAGGTTATACTAAGCTTATACAGAATAATTTGTGCCATAAGAAGAACTATGATATAGTTATCTGTGTATTTTCATAATTTTAAGACATTTTCAATAAAAAGTAATGAATATTTCTGATTTGATTTGAAATCGGAATTGTATTCATTTTTTTGTATAACCTTCCACTTTTAGAAAAAAATTACTTTAGGAATGTCTGAAAACGTTTATACAAATAATTTCTATAAAATTTGTCAATGGAATGTACAAAAATAGTCGATTTGTTTAATTTGGGCTACAAACGCATCAGGACAAATATAAAAGGTGGTTAAATGTTAAGGGCCCATGCTAAATGTGAGCCACACCAAAATACCAAGTTTTTTTCTGCATTTTATTTGACATTTCTCAATTTCAGACTAACTCAATTTTAAACATGGAAAAATATAAAAGAAAGCAACGTGTTAAAGTTATTCAGGCTTATTCAAATAAAAATAAACATCGTGCACTTCGTGATTTTTGGCAGTCAATTTATTCGTTGAAGTGTGCTTACAATCGGAAAAATCATCTAAAAATTTGAGCAAATTGGGTCTGTAGGAGATGTGAAAACACCAATGCAACTCGTACAGCTCGTACTGCAGAAAATATTGCCGCTTTTCGCGGTAGTGTGTCTGAAGAACGGTTCACTTCAAGTCGTGTCGTCGTGCCCAACAATTGCACCTCTTACGCTAGCTGTTGATGAGCATTATACCTAAAGACTTGCATTTACACATTTGACCATTTCAAGAGTCGCCGTTGTTAATGGTCAGAATGATTAAAAAAAATTGGAAACAATGGTTGTTCGATTTTCGAAGAAAGTCATCTTCAATGAGGCACATATTTACCTCAGTGGATTCGTCAACAAGCAGAATTGCCGCATTCATGCGAATGATAATCCAAGAGGGATTGTCGAAAAACCCAATGCACCTACAAAGAGTGACTTTTTGGTGCAGTTTATGGGCTGGCGGCATAATCGGACCGTATTTTTCCAAAATGAGGCCGGTCAGGCAGTTACTTTAAATATTGTTCGACATCGTTAGATGATAGCGAACTTTTAATGTCCTGAATTGGAATATATGAACTAGGACGATATGTGGTTTCAACAGGACGGTGCCACTCATGGCTCTTTTTGCGCCACAAATTCAATTACCGATTTTTCTCACGTGCAGTGGCGATGTTAATTGGCCGCCAAGATCATGTGATTTAAAAGCGTTGGATTTCTTTCCTTGGGATAATTTGAAAGAAAAGGTGTACGTCTTCAGAAGCCAGAAGATCCTCAATTATGCCTCAGTGTCATCGGAAATTTAGACTATTGGATGGAGGTTTGCTGCCGAGGTCGCGTCGAAAGTTTGGCCGATATTTTGTTCCATACATAATTGAACCATACCAATACTATCATAACAAAACGAAATGACATTAATTTCCTAAATAATTAAACGAAATTGTTTGGACTTTAAGGATCCCTATACTTTAAAATCTTTATATACCTCTTATGTAAGGTCAATATTAGAATACTGTTGTGTGATATGGAATCCATATTTCAACATTCATTCAAATAAAATTGAAAATATCCAAAAAAAATTTACTAGATTTGTAAATTAGGCTGGAACATCGGAACTCCCTCCTACTCTACTAGATGTCAACTTCTTGGAATGCAATCACTTCTTAATAGAAGGAAATTGTATTCTGTTATGTTCATAAGTGATATCTTAAATAATCATATTAAATGCCCTTTTCTTTTATCCTTGATTGACATTTATGCACCATCTCGACAGATTAGAGAACGTTGTATGCTTCGTGAAAATGAACATAGGGTCAACTATGCACTCAACGAACCTATAACTCGCTGTGTTAGAGAAACTAATCTTATATCTAATATTATTGATTTTGATTTTCATATAAGTAGATTAACTTTAAAGAAAAATATGTTATTGCACTTTTCAAGTTAGCTTCATACTTTTTTTTTTAATTTGTTTAAAGTGCATAGTAGGTACACAATCTTTTACAAGTATTGATTATGTTATCATTAGGTATTATATTATTATATTGTTTTTTTATTATTATTGATTTTTTTTTTTTTACGAATAGTCTAATTGAAGATGTACATGATCTCTAATTGATGTAAATAAATAAATAAATAAATAATTTGTGTTTTATTCAAAATCAGCATCGGCCCTTAAAATTTAACAACCCTTTTAGGATGAAAATTTAAAAAGAGGAAATGCTTGATTATTAAGAATATTAGGATTTCTGACCATTTGTAGAGACGATTTTAAGTTTTTAATAAACTGCGTAGTTGTTTTAGAAATTGCAGACTTGACAAAAAACTAATCAAGGGAAATATTGTTTGAGTCTATGTTGGAAATATTAAATAAAAATGCTTCCATACAGTTTCATTTCTTGTACACATTAAATCAGTTTTTTCGTACGTACTATCGAAAAACAATGAAAACCCCATCCTTTGGTGAAATTTCTCCAAAATGTCAAAAACTAGAGCCGTTGTAATAAATTCATTATCATTAATGTTCATTTTCCACTACATGGCATTCTTACGTGACATACATGAATCTTTCCTTTTTTATGTACATACATAGGTACGAGTGTGTATTCTTATGACACATAAAACTCGAAGAATAATTATATCCTGATTTTAACACAATATCCATTTCTAATCGAAAGGATCATCTTTATCAATGAATTTAATTGGCGCCGAGTCATCCACGTTAAATATGTTTAACAAAAACAAAAACAGAAAAAAACAATAGATACCTGCAAACCACTTTGCGTAAGTCTCAGTCTCATGTATGTATGTACAATGTAGGTATCGTATGTACCTTGCATTTATTTAATATAAAGGACATGCATTTAGAAACATGACATTTTTTCCTTCAAGTCTACACCTTTTCTTGTATGGTGTTTTTGGCTCGACTAAGGCGCCATAGTCTGATAAAATTTTATTTATGTGTCGGCTATAATTTAATAAGAAACAAAAAAAGTCAAAACAAAAAATCTGATGTGCATGTAGGTAACCGTTTAAGGACCTTTTACTTACTGCATCATATTAAGGATTAAAAATAAAAATATAGGACAATTTTTTTGCAGATGCATTTTTACCTTTATTTTTTATTTTTTATGTTACATGTTATTTTACTTTTTGTTTATAGATTCTTTCAATTGATTAGGTATGGTTTTCGGTTAGGACCTTTCTTGTATGTTTACATACATAATATATTGAATAGAGGGCAGGATTTGATTCACAAAAATGTAAGAACATAGGCGCATGAACTTGTTGAAACAATATCGGGGATAGAATGCAGCCTTGTGGGCCTCTATTTTGTTGGTTTAAATTTCCAGAATGCATTATGGTAAAAAAGACAAAGTTGTATTTAAGAACCAGGAGCTTCACAAATCCTTTTTGCTCTTATGTAATTGTATCAGTAATTTTTGAACTAACGACATTAGTAAAACGGAATGGAATTCTGTAAATTTCATCATTGCGAAGTCAATTTAGCTTGACATAAGAATTCATCTTATTGCATTTATCTTTTGCTGAAAATAAAGCTCTAAGATGTTCAAAAGTGTAAAACAGTGGATTTTACTGATTGCTATAATCGGATCCTTATAAAACGGGTTAAGATCACTATTTTCAATTACATATATCATATCATATATCAGTTTCAGACTTTGGGCAACAATGCTCCTTAGTTTAAAAAAAGAATTAAGAATTCTCGAAGTATTACCATCAACGAGTATTGTTGTAGTCAACAGATCTCTAATTTCTAATCAACATAAATTTATATGAAAATGAAATCAAATGAAAAATATTACAAAATCTTAAAGACACTATTTTACAAGGGGTCCGACCCTGTGCATATAGGAAATTTTAAGATTATTTTCGACCAAATAATTTTTTTTGTGTAATTCTTTCTTCTAATTTAATTCAGCACGATTCGACGACACTCAAAAAATTCAAACAGGAAAAACAATTTCAGGTGAGCCATTATTGGTTCCTGCAATAAAATCTTAAATTAATTGCCAATGGCTTGTGTCCTTGACACCGGTGTTGAAAAGTAATAAATTCTTTGATTTGATAGGTTCTCATTGTTATTTGCTTTGAATTTTAATTGTGCAGTTTTTAACTCAGTACATACACACATAGGTATGTTTTTTTTTTCGAATTTATAGATTGCATTTCCGGTTTGAACGCAGGTGTCAGGTGAACCTAACCTATCATTCTCAAGACCTTTATTTCAATCTGATTTAAAACATATTTATACTTTTCAAATCAAATCTCATTCGGTTTGAGGTTTTGTTGTCGGTTAAAAGGCAAAACTCATAAACTGACAAAATAAAATTTTAAATGGAATAAAATTGAACGAAATATTTCAAAACTTCAAAGTCACATTTTTACAATATTGAGTCAAAACATTAGACGGGCATATCTTTCAATACCTGCAAAAATAACTTACAAAACACCAAATTTTGGATTGAATATATGTGTGTCAAACAAATTTCTTTAGACCAATGCAATTTTGTCTTCAGCGACTTTTTACCGACTGGGAAAATCGGAATTTAGAGAAAGCTGAAAATTCTAGCAATTTCTTTAAAATTATGATACTATAGGAAAATTTAGAAATTTTATTATGAATAAATACTCATTTCAAATTTTCTTTAAAAAAAATTTCGACACGCGGTTTTTTTTATTTGACAGATATGTGCAAATAAATAATAATTATAGCAATTTTAGAGCGAGGAAACATTTATTTTTATTTTTAACTAGCTGACCCGGCGAACTTCGTACCGCCTAACAGTCAATGAATGTCGTGTTACTTTTTAGCTGAACTAATTTAGGATTTGATGAACGTAAAACAATGATATAAAATAATACATTTATATATGTAGATAGAAACAAAAAGGTATTTTATTATGATGAATGATGATGAAAACATACATACAGAATGAGAATAAAAATAAAAAAAATAAAAAATAATAATTAAGTACTTCAAACTCATGTCAGACAAAAATGATTGAAAACTATGTTGTGCAGATTGGGAAAAAAATAAAACTCGGATTAATTCATTAATACGATTTTCATTCAAGCACTTTGTGGTAAACGACATTCTTTGTTTTTTGGTCAGGCGCAAGAACAAATAAAGCGGAGCATGCCAGGTACAATTGACCATGAGAAAAACATGCATTTTCTAGATTGAGGCCACAAATAGTCAAGGATTGGCCCTGTGATTTGTTGATCGTCATGGCGAAGGCAAGACGAATCGGGAATTGAATTCGTTTAAACTCTAAGGGCATATCCGTTGGGATCATCGGAATCCTTGGAATAAGAACTTCCTCATCTTTAAATTTTCCTTTAAGTATCGACGCGTGAATCACATTGCTCATCAGTTCTCTTATCACCAAACGCGTTCCATTACACAGTTTTGGTTGGTTTAAATTTCTAAGCATGATGACTACCAAACTAACTTTAAGTTTTAAATTGTGCGGTGGTAAACCAGGCACATCCAAGGAGTTTAAAAATTCAGTTGGATAATTAGTGGCTTCTTCTTCGTTTGTTACACAGTCGATAGATTTGAATGAATACAGAGTACCTACGATTTTGAAAGCGGCCAAAATTGCTCGCTCACTTAATCATTTAGTATTTTTGTGGTTCGCAATGATATCCGGGAATACTTTGTTGATAAGCTCGTCTTTTGATGATACGAAATTGCCAAAATTTGGAGGAAATGAAATCAATCCGCTCGATTTGTCAACAGGAACACGGCCATTACCGATCGCAGCAATTGCTTCGAGAAATCATCAGCAGATAGATCGTTCAACAATGCAACTCTCATATTTACAGACAGTTGAAGTTTCTTTACATATCGCCACAGATTTGATGCTTTGAGGCAAGCGTTTATTTCGTCGGCAGCAGTAGATCTTGGAATGACTGGTAGTGTTTGTCGGAAATCGCCAGAAAATAAAATTATTGCACCACCACTGTCAACTATGAAATCGTTTCCTTTCACTTTAGTTGTGATAGTTCTACCAACATCGGGCGATCGACGCCGATACAATAGATAACCATCGTTGCCTGTAATGGTCTCTGACGTCAATTTTCGTGGATACCGTTTGGAACACTTGCCGTCGACCATGCACGGTGATTGTCGGTTGATAGTGCCACACGGTCCATGAATCATATTCGTGACTACAACATCATGTAGGTCTGGATCGGTTTCAGGAGCAGAAATCTCCGCACATATGATGTCATCTATTTGATCTGGCCGAATTCTTTCGACTAACCAAATCAGAATGTGAGCATGCGGTAGGCCTCGGTTTTGCCATTCGATTAAATACATCCAGCATCGAGTATTCCCAAAGACGTGTTGCTTAACAATGTAATTCATTAGTGACCGAATTTTTTGCCTAAAAAAACAAAAAACGTGCGGTGATGTCGTGTCGATCACTTGATGTTTGTCCGGGAAGCAGCAATTGAATAATTTCTATCCATTTCGGATTACATGTAAATGTAATGGATAGATCTAGCCGACCATAATGACGAACATATGTCATTGCATCTTGCGCATATTCATGCAAATGACGCGGGCTACCTATATATGTCGCCGGTAAAATAGTCAATCGACCAACATTTTCTGAATCTCCTTCTGTGCTAATTGCATCGCGTAAATGGATATACTCTTCCGAACGCAATTTAGCTTGATTCAACCGAATGAAAGTCAGGCGCTCCGTTTCGATTTTAACGTACATGTCAACGCAATATTGTTGAAGCAGTCGAAGAAATCGCAACAAATAATTGTCAGAATTATCACGAATCATCAAACAATATGCGTAATAATTCATCGAACTAACCTTCTTGGTAGTTTCCTCACCTGAACCAAATGCAGTAAAAATTGTATTTTAGAACCCGTAATAGGTTAACGACTCTTACAGCTACTCTCTACTAAATTAAAAATTACAACTTTTTTTTAGGGATAAAAGCAAACAGAATAAAATGTATATCAAGTTAAAATGAAAACAACAATATTGATCTTACCATTCAATGGATTAATCATTTTGATATTAAAGTGATATCCATCGTCTCCTTGCCAAAACATCAGCGGGTATTGTAACGCGTCATATGAACGGTGTTTCATATATTCTTTGTAGTTGCCCAGTATTGCGCCGTGTAAGTACAATATCACGTGTTTCCAAGTTTTCACCAACAATCAGGATTGCCACTTCCTCGATTGTTGGAGCATTAAATGTGCGTTCATGTGTTCCAGCTGGTCTTTTATCTGCTCTGATCACAACTTTATAGTCATCACTTGGCATGCGTTCTAAAGCAGTCTTGACAGCCTGACCAATGCATGATGTTCATGAAGCATTTGCTGCAGATCTTGGAGAATTGCTCTTTTCGTAGCTGTGTTGATCCCTTGACGCCGCGCCGGTCAAGTTGTTCTTCCATATTGCCCATGAAGTATATTTGCAAGAATTTATGCTGTGCATCTTCTATACGTTGCAATGATCCAATGCGATGGCAATTTCATTGTTTTTAAGATTTTTTTTTTTTTTTTCGCAGGAAGGTGAGAAATCTTCAGAGACACTATAAGCCCGATGCTTATAGTAGTGTCAGATTTTTACTGACTAAAACTCACCTCCCTTATCTTCTATATTATTACTACAACTAAGTCCAGCTTAACAAGTAGTTTTAGCGTCATTTTGTTCGCGTTTTGTCAGGAAGCTCCCCAACGAGAGGACCTGAAGATTCCACAAAATTCGAGTGGAGAGATTAATTTGTTTGCGCTAGATCAGAAGGTCTTGTTCGGTGCAGACGCCGAAAAACGAACGCCTCGCTAACAGATTGTTGGATTAAGTTATTACTATGATTTCTAAGTCGTGATCTTAGCTCTGTAGCAAATTTTTTAATTTCGTTTTCTACATATTTTATATTTAAATCTCTATGTAAGTCGCTATTTCTTACATACCATGGAGCATTTACTATTATTTTAAGTACTTTGTTTTGGTATGTTTGCAAAATTTGTATATTTCTTTCGTTGGTACAACCCCAAAGTTGTATACCGTACGTCCAAACTGGTTTCAGTACTTGCTTATAAATAAGAAGCTTGTTATAAACGCTTAGATTGGAATATCTTCCAATAAGCCATGTCAATTCGCGGAGTTTATTTTCGAGTTCATCGCGTTTCTTTTTTACATGAACTTTCCATTTAAGTTTCGCGTCTAGAGTCATGCCTAGATACTTCGCTTCATTAGCGTATGGAATTTGCACAGAATTTATATAAATAGGTAAGTTATATACTTTTTTATACGTAAAATTTGTGTGCGTCGATTTCGTTTCATTAAGAGCAATTCGCCATTTCTTTGTCCAATCTGAAATGCTATTTAATGCCTTTTGAAGCTTAGAGGTTGCCGTTTCTATTGAATCCGATATTGCGAGTACAGCTGTATCATCGGCAAAAGTGCCTAAAGTTGTGCCTTCTGTTTGGGGTATATCTCGGGTATAAAGAACAAACAAAATCGGTCCAAGGACGCTACCCTGGGGAACCCCAGCGTTTATTTCTTTAAACTCCGAATACTCCGTTCCTTGCTTAACTCGAAAGAATCTATTTTCTAGGTACGATTCAAGAATGTTATATATTTGCTCTGGAAAGACTTTTAATTTATATTTTAGCCAGTCATGCCAAACTTTGTCAAAAGCTTGAGAAACGTCAAGAAATGCAGTTGAGCAAATCTTTTTTTCTTCAAATGCTTTTTCAATTTCGTTAGTTATTCGGTAAACCTGATCAATTGTCGAGTGATTATTCCGGAAACCGAATTGGTGGTCGGGAATCAAACGTTTTTCTTCAATAATTGGTAGCATTCGTTTAAGAAGCAATTTTTCAAATATTTTAGATATAATTGGTAAGAGAGAAATTGGTCTATACGATTTTTTCTCATTCGGTGGCTTACCCGGTTTGGGGATCATTATTACTTCGGCGACTTTCCATTGCGTGGGTACGTAAGCAAGTCTTAAAGCAGCGTTAGTGAGCTGTAAGAGCTTAGCCATTGCTTTTTTAGGCAACTCTTTGAGGACACGACCGTTAATCAGGTCGTAGCCAGGAGCTTTATTATTTTTCTGCCGTTTTATTTCCTGGACAAGTTCAGTCAAAGTAATATTCCTGATAGAAAAATTGTCCGGCGCTGGTTGGAGCTCTCCGTCATTAGTCAGAAGCTCTTGACCATCGAAAGGTTTGAACGTTTCCTCAAGGTGCTTAGCAAATAAATCCGCCTTTTCCTTATCAGTTTTTGCCCATTCAGAATTATTTTTTCGAATAGGTGCCGACATTATTTGAGGCTTTTTAATACCTTTTATCGTCTTCCAAAGAGAATAATTCGTTTTTTTGTCTGCTGTTAGGCTTTCAAGATAGGCAGAATTCTCGCTGTTTTTAAAATCTCGTAACAAATTTTTAATCTTGTTTGATAAAAAGTTGACGACACTTTTATGCTGAGGAGCACGTGATTGCTGCCATACTTTTCGAGCTTTTCGTTTTTCGCGTATCAATTCTTTTATATCTTCTGGAATTTTTTCTTCGTATTGCCTTGACTTTTTACTACAGATCGGAGTATTATTCCAAGCTGCTTCTTGAACAATATTTATAAATTTTTCTGTTTCATCTTCTAACTCAAACGGAGTTTGCAAAGAGACGTTCAGCATAATTCTATTTTCGCAATCTTCTTTGAATTTATCCCAATTTGTGTTATTATTTGTTAAAATTAGGGGCTTTTCTTTTTCGATTACGTTACTGTTTATTGTTAAGATAACGGCCGAGTGATCCGTAGAAAAATCGAAGTTATCATCTACTGTCATATATTTTCTGTTCATTCCTCTTGCGATGAAAAAGTCAACAAGATCGGGTGTTTTCGCTGTGTCGGTTGGCCAATACGTTGGTTTTCCTGATGAGAAAAATTCAACGTTACATTCAATACCCGCTTTGTAGAGTTGTCTACCCTTCGTCGAAATGCAACGTGATCCCCAAAATGAATGTTTCGAATTGAAGTCGCCGCCAATAATAAATTTTGGACCTAAAGCGTTGAAAAGAACTTTAAAATCGTTTTTGTCTATCTTGGACCGAGGAGGACAGTAAATAGACGCAATATTAAAAAATACGTGTCTAACTTTTATGCTAACGGAAGTAACTTGCATTGTATCGAGCTCGATATTTATCTCAAACGAATGATTGATATTTTCTCTGATAAATACGGAAGAACAACCCCTTGCTCTATCGGATGGATGGCATGCGTGGTAAGCCGAATAACCTTTAATACTTAAATTTGAGTCTTTTTTCAAATGAGTTTCAGAGATCAAACAAATATCTATTCTTTCGTTAAGTAGAACCGTTTCTAGTTCTTCGATTTTTGCGGTAAGTCCGTTCGCGTTCCATGTTATTATTTTGAGTTGTTGGGACAACTGATCCATGTTTACGGTAAATTTGGTGTTTTAAGAGCCGCCGACTCAAATTTGTCCAATTTCTCAAGAATAATTGTGTTAATTCTCCCTTGTTCTTCTAATCGTTCAAGTATAAGGGAAAATACATTTTGAACGGAGTCAGGTTTAATAGTTTTAGGTTTTTCGGGCGCCGTGACTTGAGCGTACGTGTTCGTCTTTTTTGTTTTTATTTTTTCTGAGGGTAAAACGTTTTCATTATTTTTCCCGTCCGTTTTACTCGACGCTTGAGTATTAGTCTTGGTTTTTAATTTTAATTCTTTGTTTTGCTTTGAGGTATTTTTTTTAGTTTTCTTACTAAATTCTTCGCGCCTCTTTAACATTTCCTTTGCGACCTCACAGCCACGGTAATTTGCTGGATGATTACCTTTGCAATTCGCGCATGTAGCCGGAGTTTCTTTTTTAAGACGGCATACATCAGTCATGTGCTTTCCCGCGCATTTAACGCAAACGGGGTCCTTCTGACAATAAGCTGCTGTATGGTTAAAACCTTGACATCGCTTGCACTGAGGAATAAGGCGTTTGTTCTTTCTTAGTGGTTCGATTTTTACAACAATATTCATTATAGTTTTAATATTATAAACATTGTCTACATTTTCATTTTTATCGAAACTTAGAATAAAAAGCGGAAGAGCGCGTTTTATATAAGCGGTTTCGATTCCTTTTTCTCGCTTCAACAGATTTGTTGCGTCAAGAATCTTAAATCCTTTGGTTTTTAAGTCCGAAAGGATGTCTTCTTTTGAACAAGAGGGATGAAGTCCTCTAGCAACTACACGTAGAGGTCTTTCTTCTTTAATTGAATAACTATACCATTCAATTTTTTCATCGCTGAGTTTTTTCGACAATTTTCTATAAGAATCTGAATCATTTACGTTAATTTTCCACGTATTATTGTGAGTGGATGTAGCTTTGAAATTCTTTTGCGCCGTTTCTTTTAGAATAGGAAGAATTTTGTTATAATCCGCTTGACCAACGATGTTTATCGGTGGAGGAAGTTTCTTATTCGCAGAAAACTGATCTTTCCGTGTAATTTTATTTGGTTTTAGCTGATTTTGAAACTTAGGCGAATTTTCAGCCTTCCGTTTTTTACTAGGTCTACTTTTTTCAGTTTCCCGAGCAAGTTCATCTTCATCAGTTTCATATTCGTGCCGATCTCGATGTTGTGGACTTAGAGTATTTACTTTCATGTTTTCAGAAGTTTTTAACATCTTGTTCTCTTCACGAAGACTTTCGACTTCTTTTTTAAGCTCTTCGTAGAGTCTTATCATTTCGTTCAGCTTCTTTTGCAGTTCACAATTGTCCTGCTCAAAACTGTTTGTTTTCGGTGAGTCGCTTTTAGTGCCTTTTGGCACAACCGGTGGACTCTTTCTGCCGGTAACTCTCGGTACAGATGGAGGTGATCGAGGGACCTTATGCGCTTTCGCGAAAGGATTTATCAAATGCAATAAATGGCTCTCCCCAGAATCCGTAGAGCCTGCCTCCGAAGAGGATGGATTTGCCAGAGAAACTGGCTTTCCACCTGGGGTAATTAATCTATTTGTTTTTTCCATTGCATATTTTGTATACTTATGTAGTTCTCAGTATACGGAGATTGGATTTTAGTCGCCTTTTACGACAAGCATACCTTACTTTGGGTAAATTCTTAACCCCTACCCGAAGGGGTATTCTGCTATTCGGGACGGAAACAAATCCAACAAATCAAAAACCATGGAAATCGGTCCAGCCGTTCTCGAGTTATAAGTGTTGTAACAAACACGACTTTCTTTTATATTAATTTAGATTAATTTTTTAAAATTCACTTTTTCACATACAAAACATGCAAAAAAAAATGGTTGATTTTGACATTTCTTCCCTGTTTTTTGTTAAGTGTTGCCATACCTACTTGCTTTTTTTGTTGGGGATTTCTTTGATTTTAGTGCTAATATACAAAAAGTACTTTGCATATACCCAAACTCGCACCCACCCCAAATCCTATAGTGATCCCAAGCAGGGGGTGTTGCAGGGGTCAGCATGCCCCCTCCGTACATACCTAGCTGTTAGTACGCTGTGCTGTCAATTCAAAAAAAAACTTGTTTTAGGCTCAAAAAATGACACACGAAAAAAAGTAGGGTTAAGTCCGAAAAAGAAAATATTTTTTTTTATAACTTAAAAGTGTTTCCTCGCTTTAATATTTAAAACATGTTCTACCTAACTGTAAAAAAAAATCAGAAGGAAATTCGTGCTGCGGTAATGGAAAGTCGCCCCAAAAGATTATTTAGATTTGTAAAATTGTTTGGAAAATTTTGCTGTATTACAAAAAAAGAACCAAATTAAAAAAAAAAGAATTAGAGAACTACTTGAATTTTGTTTAAGGCTCAAAAACTAATTTTAAATCTTACTAAATATTGATCATTAAAGCTTGCTATTTTCATAAAATGTTATTAAAAGAATTCCAAATAATTATTCAAACAAATCCGCGAATTTTTATTTTGCCCACTCGAAAAGCGTTTTGAATATTCTTTAGGTGTTAAAACATTTTTGGGCTAAAACCTTAATTGTGGCATTCTTCAACCGTAATAACATGATAACGATTACACCGGTGAACAAGGTGTTGTAAGTAGCAATCAAATTACACTTTTCTAAAGATTTATTGATAGCTTTCAAAATCACTCTATGACCATTGTTTTTCTTTGAGATACTAACTTTTTTAGTAGCCGAGCCGTTAGTGCGTTGGACTGTCATGCCAGAGGTCTTGGGTTCAATTCTGTGCCTGTGCCATCTTAAGTTTGGAGATTTTAGGTTTGGTCAACATAAACAAATGGATTGGAAATTATTGAATTTCTTAGAAATTTAAGAATTTGAACAAAAATCGTTTGTGAACATTTTTGGATTCTAATGGATGTTTAACAAATTTTGATTTCTGGCATAACTGTCTTCGAATTTGATGTTTAAGAAACTTTCTATGAACTTGTTTTGAAATACTATTATCCCTATAGTACTTAAATATATTTAGGACAGGC
This sequence comes from Eupeodes latifasciatus, assembly GCA_920104205.1. Taxonomy (NCBI): domain Eukaryota; kingdom Metazoa; phylum Arthropoda; class Insecta; order Diptera; family Syrphidae; genus Eupeodes; species Eupeodes latifasciatus. Next base: position 119,047,096 of record OV049925.1, on the reverse strand, counting down.
ATAATGGTCAAAAGTTTCGATTAATTTTTAGAGTTAGGTTAGGTTAGGCTAGGTTAGGTTAAAGTGTCTGTTCGTGATGGAGTAGGACACACTTAGGCCATTTTAATGGCACATTGTAATACCTCATGATTCTTGAGGCTTTCTTCTAAACTCATTGAAACCAGTTTTAGTCCCTTACGAAACGTGAGAGGCTGATTATGTTAATATGATTTAGATCCCTGCTAGCGCAGGGCATGTACAGAGAAGATGCACAACACAACTGTTCCCTCTTCTTCCTCGTCCATACAGCTTCTGCAAAAGTCATTTGAGAATACGCCTAGCCGCGTGGAGTGCTTTCTTATTAGATAGTGCTGGTTATGACACCGATTATCGCGCTTATATGCGATCTGCTTAGAGAAAGCAAGCACCTTGATCGCTTTAAATCTAGTGTAGTGTAGGCCAGATGTTTTTAGTGAACTGACACGTGGTGATGTTATTCCACCTGGTGTTTGCCTTCTTCATAGCACCCTGCATTAGCAGTAGTTTACATATAGCGATTGGTATGCCAGCATTTGCCAAACGTGGTAGGATGGGCTGTACTGTACCATTCCAGGCGAGTTCATCTGCCTTACAGTTTCCTGGAATGTCTCTATGGCCCGGCACCCAGCAAAGGTGAATATTAAACTGTTGTGCCATCTCCATTAGAGATGATCGACAGTTATGGACTGTTATAGAGTTTGTAGAGACAGAGTCCAGAGATTTGATAGCGACCCGACTATCTGAGAAAATACGGATATCAGATGTTGATATCACGCTTTCTTTAAGCCAAGACTTCTTTATTGCCAAAAGTTCCGCCTGAAACACGCTACAATGATTGGGAAGGCGGAATGAAATATGTAATTTCATTCGTTCAGAGTACACACCTCCACCAACCCTTTCTTTTGTTTTCGATCCATCTGTATAAAAGTGGACTGACTCGTCTTCCAGGAATGCCCTATCCTCCCAGAAAGATCTGCAATGCCCTATCCTCCCAGAAAGATCTGGAAGGTATAGAAATCTGTGTAGACTGTGTGTTTTGGAATTGATTCTAAATACCTAAGAATTACGGAGTGGCCAATGTTGTTGTTAATCCATTGCGACGAAGCTTTGAGGTACAAATGTTCAGAGTTAACAATTAAGGTTTTAAAAAGATATTTTTTGTTTTCGGAAAAGCTAACTAACAAAACTTGGAGAAATTACTTCTATAGAATCTGAATGATAGACATGGGAATTAAGGATGGGAAGATCGAGGCTTTCTGCAAGATAGCAATGCTTAGATTATAAAAGAGTAGTTATTTTTAATTACTGGGAGCAGTGTGTTTTTTTGACTTTTAACTCTATAACCGTGGGAGTGGAGTTAAATGATACCTCGTTACCAGCCCAGTTTGATATAATAATTGTTTTTTACTTCTTGTTTTTATCAGTTCCTCTAATTTTGTTTGGTATCGTTCCTCTAATTTTAAGAAGTAATAACTTTTATTTTAAAAAATTCTGAGAGTTTTAAAAAAGTTTGTGTTTTTCCTAGAAACCTACATATATCTGCCTTTTTCCCAGCACTCATTTCACTTTATCAGTAGCCAATGAAACACAATAATTATTTATACCATTTCCAATAGTTAAATTTAAGAAGTCCGATTGATTAGTGCTTCTGATTGTCCTTGTTTCCTGGTGGACCAATGTGTTCCACATACTACATATAACATTAAAAAAAAGGTCTTTATCGTTCTCCATAAGCCTTTAGACGAATTGAACAAATTTTGGTAGCAATTAAAACCTAATTAAACAATAACACACTTAAAATGATGCGTTTAGTATGGTGCAATCGCACAAATTATCTCCTTAATATACCTTTCTACCAATTTTATATATACGTTTAGATCTCATTCGAACTATACGAATGGATAAGTATATAAAATTTATAGCATTCTAGAATAAAATTTATTATTCACTTTATGTTTATTATTGCTTCTAAATACATTTAATTTTTTGTTTTCTATTTTCGAAACAACAAAAGAATAAAATCATTTGTGTGTGATAATTGTTATTGAAACATTTCGGGGTGCAATTAAGAAATCGTTCTTCGATAATTTTATCTTATTTTTCTTCAATTTTATTATAGATATTTTATATATGCGTATGTAAAAAAAAAGAAAGCCTTTCCAAGAAAATGCGTTAATTTTTGAGTTTTTTTCTCTTCTTCTCAAATCGGCGGCGGCTTGGCGATTGGGCTACCCGAATTCTTTGCTTTCTCATCGCGCATTTTCCGTCTAATTGTTTTGTTTCTATTTTATTTGTTTTGGTTTAGGTTTTATTGGTTTATTAGGTCTTGAATATTCCATTAGCGAAAGAATACCATTTCACCCTTTTTCTCTTCGAACTAGTATATCCATCCGTCCAGCACCAGCAGCTATCGATGGCCATGTTGAACTTGAAGGTGATTCCTTGACTATGATCAGTGATCATGGATCATGGAACATTTTTTTTTTTTATTTTTATTTTTATTTTATTATCGAAAATATGTATTTTGAATGGACGGATGCAGTCGAGATGTATCGGCAGCAGCGTTGACGGTCGGTGGCGGGAAGCCATCATCCTATATAACAACCAACCAATAACCACTTTTTGGCCATAAAAAAGTTCACATCAGGGCCACTCGTATTTTTTCTTCTGGGTTTTTATTGATTGATCGGTTTCTGTGGGATCTCTTCGTTGCGCTGCTGCTGCGCTTGTTGTGCTTGTGGCCACCTAAATTTAATCGCAGCTCGATGGATGTTGGATTGTTTTAATCTTTACGACTTCATTGGAAAAACTCGACGATCTAAAGATTTATTAGAAATGAAATTCAATATTTCCATTGCTGCGGACTGCGGAGATGGAGACGGAGACCGCTGCGCTGGCTGTTGGGTGATCCATCTACATCCCGTCCACACATATGACCCATGATTAGGTTGTGACTTGGACACCTTGGTGATGCGTCGTCGTCGTCGTCGTCGCTCGGTCGGTCTTGGGTTGGGATTCGATTCGAACACAGGTTGATGATGAGACGACCGATGATGATGATGACGACGATATTGATGATGTGAACGATGATATAAAATGTCAACGTTTTCACTGCACTGGGCTGCTGCGCTCTGCGATGATGATCGACTATTTTATGGCTCCCTCAGTTTTAATTGGGATACAATGGCGATGTGATGGCATGGGATGGGATTGGGATGGTGCTTCGGGATGGATGATGGCTTATGGTTTTGCTTTTGGTCCATGGAGCGCTACTAGTTTGTGTTTTCTTTGTGTGTAAAGTTGTAAAATGTGCATTTCTGGGAAATGAATTTAGTATTTTTTGTTTTGTTTTTGAAATTCTTCTGGAACGTTTTGAATCGTCCAGGTCCATCCGGGCGGTCTGTGCGGCGCGGCGGTGTGCACTTGATGCGTTCGTTTTGTATCGTATGTGCTTTTCCAAGTTCTCTTCTGTAGGTATAGTTTTTGATGTTTGTTTTGGGGTCTTTGATGTGAAAATACGCAAATGAAAATTTGTTTCCTTTGATTGGAAAATTCAGTACGAGGAGGATGATGATGTATTTGCAGTCTGAGTGCGTTTGAATTTGCTTCTAATCCAATAACAGTGGTGCATCGTTGATTTTATGATTACACAATGGGTCAGCAATTTGGTAGCGATATATTATGCTCTAACATGATGATTGTCTATACTGTATATACAGCAGGGGTGGTGTTAACATTATACCTTACCTATACTCCTCATATATATAAATGTACCTTATGGTTGATGGAGGTAAAGAATAAAGGTTTGAGTTAAGGTACAAATAGGTAAATTTATTGATACTAACTCGTACCTACATATGTACATACCTACCTACCGATGAGATATTTGTGATGCTGATGATGTTTATTGTGTATAATGCCATTGCCATTGCATCATCATAGCCATAGGTTCAAAGTGCATTCGCTAACAATTATGCATGACTTTGTAAATTGACACTGAGTGCTCAAAATGTTAGTTTAAGTGCAGGGTGAATGAAGTTGAAAAGTTTTGTGGTTCGTTTTTTTTTTTGTTTCAAAAAAGGTGATTTTTAAGGGAGTTTGAAAATATATCACTTATATTTTTATATTTTCTTGTATCGAAAATGGAAGCCGTCTTATCCAAGTGTTTATATATAATAAGAACAAATTTGGAAGCTATGCCGACATTGAAATGGTTCGCTTTAGATTTCTAAACTAGGAGAAATTGTTGCTCTTCGACAGACTTATGCACTAGAAATTTCAGAAACTCAGAAGAGTGAGTATTTCCAATAAGAGGTTTCATTTTCATTCTGGGAACTGTCATTACTTAAAATGCAGCGAAACACACATCAACGATTTTTTAAATTCACTACGAAAATGGTGGAAACATTGAATTCATAGTTTTGTTATAAAAGTTTCTGACCGTGTTATTTTTCGAAGATGTGATCACAATAATTGGCCATCTTAATCTTGTGTTTTAACACCTTTAAATTATTTTCTTTGGGAATGATCTAAAGTCGTATCAAAACCTTAAATATGGCAGTCGGAAATGTCATGAAACAAAATATGTTGCTGCAATCGTTTTATATTGTTTATGGCATATCTTCTTTGTTTAAAATGAAATTAACATCAATTGATTCTTTTTTCCAATATCAAAATAAAAGCCTTTATTCTTTATTAAACTCTATATAGAGGGTTATACTCAATGTTAAAGTATCCATTTTTTGACTTTTCATTAAGTAAAATCTTTGAATGATAAATTACATAAAAATAATAAAATCATATTTTTAGCTCACTAACTTACTTAAATAACTATCAAAATTTTACAAAATCGTTTCAAGTTTTGAGTTGTTGTCTCAAGTTAAGCAAGTCGAATTAAAATAAGCAGTCAAAAACATTTGAACTTGCAAAATAAGTATTGTAAATTATAGTTTAAAATTAATTCTAGTGTTCCACAAGGCAGCCACATAGGTCCCTTATTGTTATTTTATGTTGTTTTAAGAGACTAAGGCAGTGGTATTGTCTAATACGAAAAATCATTTGTGTGTAGGGTGTTGACCGATATAAAAGTATTTGTCTATTACTCTTACAAGAACTTGGAAAGGGTATTTTGATATGAACTTGCGAACTTTTGGAAGTTAAATAAGGCTAGACCTGTCATATTGGGTGTCATTTAATCATACTGTAATCATGATTTCATTAAAATTGGTGTATTGTTCGAACAATGTTCGGTGCTTTTTACCCACTCTACGGCTTATGCCGTACAATCATGCTAACAAGGGAACTAAGTCTAGCATTTGGTTCGACAGAGAGATTAAAGTCAGTTCAAAGAACACAAAATCTATCGAAAACATGGATTCTGTCCATTAGAGTGTGTAGAAAAATTTAGCCGGTGTTTTCATGACTATATCTTAAAGCCGGTTTTTGAAATCCACAACTTTGATAATTTTGTTTCGTGACTCAGGTTCATATGCAATCTAACTGACGAACTCAAGAAATAAGAGCTTAAGGTAAAAGACCATAGAAAACAACGTGTGTTTGCTGAGGGGGTCATAATTTTAATAAGAAATCATCTTCAGCTATGCCCCCCATTTCTCGATGGATCGCCCTTCGGACGCTCTTGAACCCCATCCAAATGGGTTTGATTTTGAACTTTTTGCGTCATTGGTTAGCGAAATACACGAAAGTCATCATCGTAAACGACAGGCGCTTGTGGGGTTTCTAAAGTCGCAAATTTTTACAAATAAGCCACAAGCCAATACGGCCCTCAAAGCCAATATTACCGGTGTCATTCTTCAAATGTATCCTTATTTAAACTTTCACATACACTTTACACAGGCAATTGACGTCAGTAAGCCAATTTATTTATAATTTTCAATAGGAAGCAATAAGTTAAAGATCCTGTACTCACACACTTTTTAATGTTTTAAAAGTTCTTTTATAGAAAATTTACAAAAAATAAAATTAGAATAGTATAAAATCAGTTTTATTATAAGATACAATTTTCAACCTTTTGTGGGCTAAGGACTTTTCTAGGGATATTGTGTTTTTTTTTTTAACTTGTCATGCAACAACTTATTGTATTCTTGTTAATTAAACGTCACCCTGTACATTTCTAATCAACAATTCCAACTATATATCGAAAACTCGAGGAGAAGAGAACACAATCCATCTGGACTTATGTCAGAAATGCCAATATTCGATTATGCTTACCAGTTCAACCCAACGAAAACGCCCCCATCTCTTCGCCAACATCCATATATCAGCTATAAAGGCTATAAATACAATATCTACCTATAGTTCATTTGTTCATCGTCGTCGGTCCTGTCACTTTGTTATATGTTCGTATAAATTCATGGGACTCTCGACTGACTATACCTATACGAATATATCATGTGTTGTTTCAACTCATACCATACAAAAGCATCAATGGACCGAAAAGCGCAGTGCATTGCATACCTTGCGTCAAAACTGCCTTTATAACCTCCATCTTTATCATGAATTTAACCAATCCCTATTTCCATCTTCATCCCCATCAACAGGATCTGCCGTAGATACGCAAATTTTGCATTCGCAGCAATAATCCCCAAAATGCCAGTTTAGAGGACGATGATGAGGACGAGGACAACGACGACGACGGAAGGACGAGAAAACGGAATAACCTCTCGTTTTGTGCTCCTCTCTGTTATGCGCTTTGTGTGAAGGATTGTATCTCATCCCTTTGCAGTGCAAAATGCAATCATACCGTTACAAGTTATGTTGCACTAATTTTCCTATAGGTACCTTATATTATACCTACCCTCTAACTGAGTCTCTCTTGGATCCTGAATGTGATGTACAGCATCGTGTATTTTGGGGGTTGTACCGTATACCGTTGCGTTGGTTTGTTGGTTGGGGTTTAGATATTGGTGTAGCTGATTTAAAGCATAAAGTGGGGTTCTGGCATACTGGAACATAGGAAAAAGGACGATGAGGCTATACAACAGAGTTAGAATTGAGGGTCGTCCTTAGCGTGTATTGTGAATAGAAATTCTAAATTTTGATTGCATGATGCTCATCGCACACACAATGCGAGAGCGTAAATTAGGATTTCAAATGACATTTCGAATATTTACGGCGTCCTGAGTGCAGTTAGATTGCCAAATGGCCAAAATGGTATAATGCCACCAGCAAACATGACGTGAGCCTGAGTGTCGTGTCCTATAGTGGGTATGAGTAAAGAGGATGTGTAAATGAATAAAGTCCTTTTGCATCAGCTATACATACCTAGGTAATGTAGAGTTGTTTTTGAGGGTAGCTCCCCCACTGGTAACCTAAAAGAGGGATGGTGATGGAAGTTATTGGTAAAGGTCTAGAAAGACCCCAAAAACTGCATTGATTTTGGTATTTGTATGGATTTTGTTGAACATTTTGCGTTTGTGAGTGATTGTCGGGGAGAGTTTGTTGTTTTTTTTCTGTAGTGTTTTTGTCATTTCTGTCAGAGTTTATCTGATGATGGTGGGATGAATTTGTACCTTTCTATTGATGATGATGATGATGACCAAAAACACTGTCAACCTAATCGGGTAAATGGGGGTGGGGAGAAGTGTTTGACAAAGGGGGGTATTTTGTATAAATAAATTTACTCTCTGTATACATAAAAGGTGGTTTTAATAATTCAAAAGTATTTTAGATGGTTTTGTATCAAAATCAAATTGGATATTTACATATTTATTGAGGGCTATTTCACTTTTGTGTATATGTATGTACACATAGGTAACTCTGTGTGTATGTACCTATATATATATTTTATTGTCTATCAAAAGCGGAAACACTACTATTTAGCTTGATATAAATGATAAACAAAGTTTGAATATTTTATTATAATTTGAGCATTGATGCGAATGATGGCAATTTAGAAAGCTTTTTGTTTATCCAAAGTTTTTTTATTGATTTTGTGCGTTATATATATATATACACATATATAAATCTATGTACATATACATAATGTATGTTGATTATAATGTTTCGAGGTACTGCTTACCAAATGTTTATTGACTAAAATACAAAGTGGACTATCTTTTGTGCATAACCAATTAATTTGCTAACGAAGCAATTTATAAATGAAATTTTAACGAATTTTTGCAATAAAAAAAGTTGTTTTGAACGACATTTACATACCTCTGATATTTGTGTTTCTATCTGGTATTTAAAAAACTATAAAAAGAGTTGAAAAGTATGTTGAAATAACACTTTATGCACATTTAATTTTGTTAACACGGTTTATGCTGATATTAGAGCTGTTTTTAGAGTTTTGATTTCGAAACAGAACTCTAATTCTGTAGGTCTTGAGTTTTGATTAGCTTGCACTATTAAGCCACTAGGTATACATATTATACAAGGTAGTATGACAAATTTGAACTTCATCAGAACTTTAGGGAGTGATTTATCCGGTTTTCCGCACGACGCTTTTTTCAAAAATTCAGTATCTCTACCAAATTTCTATTAAATTCACGTACAGTTCGCAAAAATATCAAAAAAATAAAGCACAAGGAACTTAATTTCCCGAAACTGAAAAATCTCTGCTACATTTCATAAGATTTTTGCTTCTTTAAGGAAATAACATAACAACAAATTTAGAAAACTTGGTACAAAAACTCCAAGTACTAAGCACTACAAATTTTAAAATAAGAAGTTCTTATCCATTTTCTGGGAGGAGCTTCAACCAGTTCATTCTAATAAGACCACAGAAAACATTGCATGGGAAATTTGAATTTTTGGACAATAATTAAGCAACAAACCGAGAGTGTAACTTTGCTTATTTCATAAAAATACAACAGTAAATATTTGAAAAAATATCATGAAACACGAAAGAATTTAACTTTCAAAATAAAATATTTTTTTCCTGTTATCTGTTTTCTATGAAGCTCCTCATTGAGTTAATATCCCACGACTAAAATAAAATAATGCAGAACGAATTTGAAATTATCAAAACTTAATCAATTCAATGAATATTAATTTTAAAACCAGTTACAAAAAATGGAAATCAAGACAAATTCTTAGTGGACTTACTTGAATAGTCCAAAAATATACAAGTCATCGAGTAATCTGTGCTATTCAGAATTATTAGGCATCAACAAGGAACGAAGATTCAACTTGGAAATAACTTTTTAGAAAACAAAAGACATGATAAATACGTTTGTCTTTATATTTGCATAATTTCCCACATTCATTCAGCATTTTATACTCTTTGCATTTACAAGATTGCACTTTACGGATGTTCAATTGATGACTATTTGCAAGAGATGTACACACTTACAGTTACTTCTCGCAATTTTCATTACCACTCCCAAAGAGTGCAGCACCATATATGCACAGCACAGTACTTACACAATCCATTGAAGAGGCCCTCACGCATTATTACCTCCTTCCTTCTTGGTGGCTTTTACTAAGTGCTTCCATCACAAAAAATATTTTTGCCCACTCGAAGTTTACCCATTCTTATGGTGAATTACCATTTGAATGGTGTGAATGTGAAAATTGTGCGTGCAAAATTATTTTAACAGAAAATAAAAAGAAGAAAGAATTGAGTACCTACTCAAAAATGCACATGAACACTTTAACGTCCGACTCCAAATCATCCAAACGAACGAACCACCATCAACAACAACAATAAATAAAAGTTTTGAACATTCGAGTGGTTAATGTGTGATGTCCTTGAATGATTGGTGTAAAATCAAATTTGATTTTGCCTTCTTGTTGATGATGGACAATTGCGTTACAAGGATACTTGATTAATTTATTTCATAAATAAATTCATACCTCCTCTAAGTACTTGGAGCATTTATGTACAAGTCCGTAGCTATGCCTACTTGAATGAATATCCTGCTGTGGTGGTGAGGCCCTTCTATGTTGATATAGAAGCGTACTTAATTATGAAGGAAAGTAAGTAGGTTTTCTTTTTTTTTTTGTTGGTGGTTGTCAGTGCGCGTTTTGAAGGAAAACCACAACACCGAGATCGAGATGCGAAGGATACCCCACAGACCAACCACACCACAAATCGTGGTTTCTTTTTTGGTAATTTTTGTTCTTTTTTTTTCCTTCACGGGAGGGAGAGTAAGGAATAAATAAATATTTGATTTTTACACGCACCCTCGAAATTTAGGGATAATTTTGTTTTGATAAGAATTATTTTGATTTTTTTTTGTCTCTAAAAAAAGAAGGAAGAAGAAAAAAGAACAAAATTATTTTCGGTTCGTTTAGTTTTCTAAATTTGTAATGTTAAGTTATTTTGAGGGGAAGAAGTTAATTATTTCGCTTTGTAGATATTTTAATAGAAATGTTTTGAATACGTATCCTATATTTAAAAGTTTGTTAATACACAACATTAAAATTTTAATAAAAAATGTCTTATTAACTGATTTGTAATTTAAAAAAAATTGTACAATAAGCCATTGTTATCGATTTATCTCTCTATCGATCGAGAAGCTCTTTTTTTACAAGCTCTGTGTGACTGCTGACGGGAGTGTCAAAGTTTGAAGTAAAGTTATAAGCGTACTAAGAGCGATGTACTACAACAACTTAGCCTTTGTTTGGGATGGTGAGTCTATATCCGAGGAGATTGCAACAGTAACTGGTCTTAAGCAAGGCTGTATTCTTAGTGCCCTGCTATTTAAAATTTTCATAAATGATATTACTGATGAAAAGAGAGGTGGAATCGTTGTGGAAGGATTGACTGTTTCGATTTGTCGATTATCGTTGTCGATCATTAATCGAATCCAAGAGTTTCGATTGCTTCGATTGGTTTTCAAGTTTGGTATTGTGCAACGTAATCAATGGACCAATGCGCTATTGTTTTTGCTTAAAATGAGTGGAATAGAATTATGGTTTAGCGATAGAGAAACCGACAGTAAAAATGACCAAGAAAATGTAAAGATGGCCAGGCATATTATTGACACCTCTAATCGTCTGGAAATGGAAGACAAAATGTTAGATTTATTGAAAAGATCTTTCTTGCTAAAACTACACAGTTCGTTTATATTTCTAACAGCTTTTTAAAATACTTTCGTTTATCCAAAGAAAATTTCGTGGAACTTCTAGGTGAAATTAATACAAAATTCAGGCCAACAATAAGAAGCTCTTTAATACCCAACATAATAAAACTTGCTACTGCTTTGAGATTCTGGTATCGAAGTGGAACAACGAATACTTGGCTCTTATATAAAAATATGTCATACATAATATGCATTAACAAATATTTTCAAATTATATAGGAGATGCTGGATTTGCTTTGAAAACATATCTTCTCACACCATTTCGCAATCCCGAAGAAGGTTCGCCAGAAATTTCTTTTAACAAAAGGCATGCTAAGGCACAGAACATTATTGAGCGTACGATTGGTATCCTAAAAAGCAGATGGAGATGTATCCTCAGTCCTCAGAGCACGTGAACTTCATTACAGCCCAAAGCATAACTATACTTCTTCCATAAAGCAATGCAGATAGTAAACGTTGTGTAGCTTTGCATAACATTTGTATTGCACGGAATATTCCTCTGCTGGAAGAAGAAATACAGGATCATGGCCATGATGATCTTTACAATTGGATTTCCAAAAGGTCTTGTTTCAATTTAAGTTTGACTTGTCTGTCATTAGATTTTTGCTTGATGACATTCTTGTACTGCCATAACTTTTCTTTTTTTAAAGAGCGAACAGTTCCTTACTTGTATCTTTCTGTGAGTATCTAATACGATTTTTTTGCAAATTCTGCTCCTGTTTTTACTCTTTCTCGAATGTCTTTCACCAATGTTTTAAAGGCGTAAAAAAAATGTCTTGTGAATTTGTGGATTTTTCCAACAACCCGTCTTTCTGTTTTTGAAGAACATTGCTGCTTATTTGTTTTTCGATCTCTTGTTGAACTGGTGGATGGTTGGGTTCCTTCGTTTGAATTTTCTTCAATAAAGCTTATTAAGGTTTCGGTGGTGTTCATAGGAAGCCCTTTTAGATTTTCTTGCGTGCGTCGGCGCACCAATTTCGACTCCTGGTGGGTCCACAATGGTCTTTATATTCAACATGTTCACAACTATACTTCTTCCAATGGACTGAAACTATGCAGTTTGTTTGGTCCACCACCAGTTGATTTTTGTCCCAGCTTATTTTGGGATAATTCCTTTTTACATTAAATTTAAAGTCTATCTAAACTTGCACCCACTTCTCCCATGTTCGCATTGGAGGACCTTTCACACATATACCCTTGGCGATGTCGAGATTTGCCTCCATCTGTCGCACCAAAATTTCCATTTGTTTTTTATTTGTTATTGATTTTGCCCTGCAAAGAACAAAAATTTCATTGCTTTTTTATTCTGAAAAATTAAAAACTTGTAAAAAAAAAACTTACATTTTTCTCGGAACTGCACAAGTTTAACCAGTTTCCACACGATCGATCAGAATGGCGATCGACGGCAATAGACCGAGTAATTGAAGCTTTTTGATTACAGTTGTTATTGAAACACGCAATATGAAATAATGTAATCGACAATCGAGAATCAAAATAAAGTCGATCATCGATCAGATAATTGATACTAGCAATCGGAGCCTGTTCCAGCCCTTATGTAGTCAGATGACATCGTGATGTTCTCCGAAACAGTATTTGACATGCAGCTCATGATAAATAGGCTTGGAGTATATTGCAATCGATCGATGTAACCTTGAAGTTAATCTGTAAAAAATCGAAGATGATGTTTTTCAGAGGTGGAGGTGGCAGATATTCAAAAAGTGAAAAATTCAAGTATAATGGACAGACAGCAGATATTGTGGGTGAGTGCAAATACCTAGGGGTTTTGATAACCTCAAACTTGAATATGAAGAAACATCTGGATGGAAAATTGACAGAGGCCAAGCGCGCAATCTCCTAGTTATGGGAAAGGTACATCGAGCACAGTGCTAAGTAATAGTTGTATCGCTCTATAGCGCTGTCAATCCTGCTTTAAGGGGCGCAAATTTGGGGACATTTCTACTATCTATGGAAAAATTCTTAAGATATTTTGTTAAAAGAATGTTTCGATTACCAAAAAATACGCCAAATTATATGATTTACCTAGGAACAGGTACACCACCTTTGATAATGGACACCCTTGCCACACACTTTAACTACTCGTATATTGTAAAGGTAATTGAAATGGAAGATAAAAATGTCAGTCTGGTAAACGGCCATATAGGCCATACCAATTATGCTTAAGGAATTAATATTACAAAATGCTATTAAGAAATAAAGAAGTCAATAAAACTTAAAACTAAAAAACTTATCGATATATCCGTAGCCCAATCTTAAACTTGGAACGGCAAGATTAGTTAAAATCCTTCTTTAAAAATATGTTTACCCTGCGTATTCTTCTTCGTCGCATTAACATCTTAATAAGGTTCAACTGGAAGATTTCCTTAAACCACAGCATATAATTATTTGCTCTAAGCGATTCAGCTATTTCAATTCCTCCATTTTAAATGTGTTGTTTTTTTGTCAAGAAATTGGTGTTGAAATCCTGATGACTCGCTCAAAATTCCTTTTCAAAAATCTGATTTAGAGATTTGCTGTTTAAAATTCTGTTTTATTAAATTCAGTTCTACAAATTAAGGCACAATTTAATGCTCAAGAATTAGAACTGAGAACAAATTAAAAAACGGCCTCTAGAGTGTACTACGAGTATTTGTTGATCTAAATCAATAATGGTAAAATTGTTTGTATATTTGGGGGTTTCAAGTTTAAAACGCCTAACTATTTTATTTTTCAACTTAAGAACATTCATATAAATTAAGCTCTACACACTACCAACTATTTGTATTTTTTTTTTAAATCATAAATTTTAAATTGTACTTTTATTTTTGTTCTTACTCGAATCTGCTTCAAACCTTAATTTACAAGTCTGAACTGAATCAACCCAATAGTTTAAGCTACAGGCAGTGGCCTAGCTACCGCTGTATCAGCTGTATCCATGTAACAGGGCCCCCAAAGATACAGAGCACAAGACGTATGTAAAAAAATTCAGTTAAATATTTAATAAAGTTTTATTACAAAAAAATGTTCCGGTGATCATTTTTTACATGTGTCAAATATTTTTCTTTCCTGTGTATCTTTTTCTTTTTTTCATGTCCTACCAACCAACAATATACTACAACTTCAACCTGCAAACACTTTTTTATTCGAGCTTTCAAAATATAGTAACCAAGAAGGTACTATAGTTACCCATTTATGTAGAAAGTGAACTCAACAGTAAAATAACTTTTTGGCGAAATCTTTTGCACCGTATTATAAATGTCATTTATACTTTGGCCTCGTGCAATTTACCTTTAAGAGGACATGATTCAGATTTTAGAAATTTTATATCCATTATTCACTTAATATCTAATTATGATCCTATTTTGAAAGAACTCATTTTGAAACCAAAAGGTGAAATAAATTATTTAAGCCCTACAATTCAAAATGAGATAATTGAATTGCTTGGTATCACATTAAGAGAAAACATTGTTTTAGAATTTAAAAAATCTCCTTTTCTATCCATAATTTTGGATAAAACACAAGACCTATCAAAAATTGGCCAACTGTCTGTTGTTATTAGGTCCATATATTTCTACAGCAGAAACTTATGAAAAAGTAAATAAAGATATTGTTATATATTTGAATTATTAATTAGCAAGTACCCCTAAGTCTGTATTCTATTATTTTAGTACTCTTATAATATATAATAAATCCATATATAAGTATTAACTTTAAGCTAGGCTATAAATAGAACATAAGTTTATGAATTCGCTCTCTTGCTCTGGCCGACAATTAATAAAGTTGTTACCCCATTATACGCTGCGTTGTAATTTAACAGAGTCATTTTTAGGGTTTGTACCAATTACTGATGCTAGTGCCGAAGGGCTAAAAACAGAAGTTTTTAAAACAATAATTGAATATGGACTTGATTTATCCAAATGCAGAGGACAAGGTTATGATGGAGCGAATGTTATGTCGGGTGTATATGGAGGATTACTAGCCCTTATAAAAGAGAACACTCCAAATGCCGACTATGTTCATTGCGCAGCACATACATTAAATTTAATATTTAATGATGCATCAAGAAATGTACTTGAAGTGTCAGGGGCGAACGCAGGTAGGGGTTTTGGGGGTTAAAACCCCCTCCGAAATATCAGAATATGTGCAGTAATCAAATATCCATTATTGTCCAAAAAAAGAAAAACAGAAATGGTACAAAATTAATTTCCAACTCAAATTCTAAAACTATGTTAAACAAAAAATTTTAATAAATTTGCTACGGTGATAGAAATTGTGCACAAAACACAAACACGCTAAATTAGAACAATAAATTTCTGTATTTTTTGTTAAAGAAAGACAAATATTTTTCTTGTTTTCATTCATACTAACAATTAAAATGTTTAGTATTTTTATTTTCAAACTCTTAGGTAGAAGATGAAGGGTTTTTAACTTTTTGTATAAAGCTAAATATTATTATTAACACAGAGATGCTCCCTTTCGCCATGTTTCTTATGGCTAAAAATGAAAAATTGAAAACAGAAAATGACGATCTCACGGCCACTTATGACATATGTATTTAAATGTCAAACCACCGAAAAATTGTTCGGTTCATTTATGTTACTTTTAACTGTAAATTAAAAAAATAATGTTTAACTTAACTTTTTTCACTTCTTGAAATGTGACACAAGAATATTTTAAAACAAAAACAGCAACCTGTTTGCCTTTGTCGCGTTTTTTCCCTATTTTTCAAGAACAAGAATCAAACTAATAATGAAAGTTACGTGATGTCACCTAAATTCAATATTTTTAAACATTTGAATGCGTTTCTGCATTTTAACATACCTTAATGTAAGACACAAAACAATATGGGGTATATTCATAGTCATATTTTAAACCCGAGTGTATTTGAACTGGAGTCTAAATTTAACATACACTGCCAATCACTAGGATGAGGCCACATATTTTTCAACCGATTTTCGTTCTTTATACCTGCTGGAAATTTCGTACCAATAAAAATTTACTACATTTGAGTAGGTAGATATTTTCTTTAAAAAAAGTAATAAAATTAAGGGGTTAAATAGAAAAAACAGTTGGAATTTCCCTACATTAATTAAAGAGCTACTTAAAAACAGTATGAAAAAGTGCGTCACTTGGATGAGGCCACATGAAAAATCTTATAAAATATCAAAAAAATGAAAGAAATGTTTACAGTTTTTGGTTTTCAAACATTTATTTATTAAGTTTTTCTCAATTAATAATGAGTATGCCCCCCATTTTTCGATATGACCTCTATTAGACGGTTTGGAATGGAATCATAAAGTTTTTTTAAATAGTCAAGTGAAATCTCGTCCCAGGCATCACGGATAGCTTCAATTAAGGAGTCCTTGTCTTCAAATTGTCTACCGCCTTCATAAACTTTTCGAGATAGCCATGCCCATACGTTTTCGATTATGTTCAAGTCCGGTGAATAGGGTGGCCATGGCAAAAGCTCTACGTTTTCTGATAAAATCCAGCTTTTGACAACCCTGGAAGTGTGGATGGGGGCATTGTCTTGTTGGAAAATCCAAGGCAGAGGTCCAAAAATATTTTTCATCTTCGGAAATGAGCGTTCCAACAAGTATTTGTAGCTGTTTCCGTTCATTGTTAGAGAAAGAAACTCCAATTCGATTTTGCCATAGTAGGTGATAGCTCCCCACACCATAACACCTGATGTACGGCTGTGATGTCTTCCCAAAATTAGTTCCTCTTTTCTTAAATCATGGAAATAAAAGTTGTAACCATCGGGGCCGTCAAGGCTAAACTTTTTTTCATCCGAAAAGACGACGCGTTTTCATTGACTGCTCCAAGAGACATGTTCTGTTGCAAAGTTCATTCGCAGCTCCTTGTGTACTTGCTTTAGAACAGGTTTCTTTTTGAGTTTTCTTCTCTGCATAGTACCATCTTTTCTTATTATCCTTCGGACTGTCGAAATACTGGCTGATACTCCGCTTTTGGACCTTATTTTAGTAGCTGATTGAGTAGAATTTGAAGCAATACGTAAAATTAACCGCTTTTCTCGGGATGTTGTTGCTTGGGCTGTGCGTCCTTTTTGGTTTTTTCCATAGTTTTGAGGATCAGCAAGATAGTTGTTTACAACTGTGGGTTTAAATTGTCTATGAATAACATAAACTGTAGTTTAATTTAGCAAAGACAAAATCAGAACTTATCAATGAACTATGAATATGACCCTATGTCTTCGGTCTAAAGTTTCGGAGCGCATTCAAAGT
Source organism: Eupeodes latifasciatus (assembly GCA_920104205.1). Taxonomy (NCBI): domain Eukaryota; kingdom Metazoa; phylum Arthropoda; class Insecta; order Diptera; family Syrphidae; genus Eupeodes; species Eupeodes latifasciatus. The sequence goes on along the minus strand of OV049925.1, from coordinate 119,029,785 downwards.
CATTACTTCTAGTATTTTCATGGTGAGAACAAAAGAGAACTGTGAAAATAGAAAAATCTCACCTCATCACGGCAACTAGAAAAAAGGCATACAAACTTATACTATACTTATACATGCATAATGCATATAAAAATTAAGTTTTAGCTTTGAAGTCAAAGTCAAACTGTTTTGCCAATCGTGAAAGCAAGTCATATATGTGTATATGTATATGTAATTTTTATTAATACATGTTTCTTAGTAGAGTAAGTGTCGCAAATATGGCCCACGTTCGTAATATGGCCCACCGCAATATTTTTTGAATAAAACAAAGTAGGCACTCAATTGCCAGTTCAAATTATACACATTCAAACCGGTTTTGCTTCATTGTATGTCGGTGACAATAGCTGATCAGCGGTGCAAGATATAACAAATTGTAATTTTTGTTCGTGTTTGATGTAATTTTTGGGTGAGTTTACTTAAGGATTATTAAATTAAAATTTGCTGAAATTGAAAAAGTTTTTTCGAAATATATGTGTGGTTATATTTTATGTTATGAAATGTGAAATTAAAATGTTGATTGAAGTTAATTTAGTATGATAAAAATTAAAAAAAGTGAAAAAATCACAGTGTTGATAATATGGCCCACCCCAGGTGTATCAAATATGGACCAGTGGGCCATATTTGATACATGAATTTAACTGAGCCTTAATTTTTTTTGTTTTTGTTTTAAAGAATCATGGCTTCAAGTTCTAAGAAACCCACAAAACAACGACAAACTTGGCTGAAAGAAGATATGATTAAAGCAATCTCTGCATATAAAGACAAAAAAATGGGTTTCTTAAAAGCGTGCCTAAAACAACTTTACGGCGTTTGGTAGCAGAGGATAATAAACTTTTAGATAAAGTGGTGAGTGCAAAACTAGGAAGAAAACCCATCTTTCCGCTAGAACTCGAAGAGTCTTTGGTTGATCATACTCTACACATGGAAGGAAAACTCTTTGGACTTACTCGCAATGACATAAAATCATTAGCATTTCAACTGGCACTAAAAAGTTTGTTTACGGATGATAAGGGAGGAGAGGAATGGGTGCAATGCGTCGTATGCACAATGTGGGCCCATGAAGACTGCTCGGGCAATGAAAATAAATATTTCATATTTGAATTTTGCAGCAATTAGGCTATAACATATTTGAAAACCATTGTTTCAAATATGGCCCACCCTGGTCCATATTTGAAACCAAGTGGGCCATATTAGGAGCCTTTTTTTAAAAATTGCGAAATGAAGTTGATTTAATTTTTTCTCAATATCTTTTTTTTAACTTACTATTTATGTTTTAAACTTGTAAAGACTGAACTAAAAATAATTTGTAATACTAAAAAAAAAATATATATATGAATTCGAGTTAAATTTTTCGTTTTATTAAAAAAAAACTTAAGGGTGGGCCATATTTGCAACACTGCGTTCGCCCCTGTGAAGTGTCAACATTTTTCGATAATTTAGAGAAAATATAAAAATTTTTTGGTAACAGTATGAACAGCTGGTCTTTGCTGCACAACGATTCATTAGAAAAATATAAGATTACCCTTAAAAAGGTTTGTCCTACGAGATGGTCGCCACGAAATGATGCACTATGTTATGTGGTATCAAACTATACATTGATAATGAAAACCTTACACCAAATCAATTTGACCTTAACAAAAAAAGATGAACGAGACGAATGTAAAAATGTTATAAACATTTTAGAGACCTACGACTTTATTGTGTTGATGTCATTTTTTTCTTCGCTCTTTGATATTATAAGTCCAGTTTCCAAAGCCCTTCAAGATGAGGAAAATTACTTACAAAAAGCAAGTATTTTGCTTCAAAATCTTTTAGACGGTCTAGAAAAAGAAAGAAATTCAGTGATTTACTTAAAAAGTCCAAGGATTTAGCCAACGATTAGGGAGTGACGCCTGTCTTCAAAAATAAAAGGAGGAAAATATAGAAGCGCTTTTTTGATGAGTTGGCAGAAGATCATAGAATTTCTGATCCGGAAATTTACTTCAAAGTCAATATTTACTATTCCTGCTTGGACATTTTGATTGGACAAACTCACCAAAGATTTCAAAGCCTTCGTAGTCTTAGTAATATGTGTGAAGTGTTGGAACCGGATAAGCTTTTATCGTTTTCAAATGATGAGATAAATCAAGGATCAAAAAAACTAGTGGAAAAGTACAATACAGTTAGACAAAAAAAACTTGGATACAGGGCCCCAAAGGTCTAGCTACGCCACTGGCTACAGGGGTGACTTTTTGGCTTCTCTACCATCGTAATGTATCAAGAATTGCCATTTAGTTCTTATGTCACTTACTTACTTAAGGTGGCGCTACAGTTCGGGACGGACCTGGGCCTCAACCAACATGCTGTCATACGCGGCCTTGAAATCGATAAAGAGATGGTGGATATATCGATTCGAAACTCCTGGGTTTTTCAAATCTGCCCTAATGTGAATACTTTGTCAATAATGGACTTTGCTGGTCTAAAGCCACACTGATATGGATATATCAGCTTGTTGACGAACAGCTTTAGACTTCTTATGTGTCGCAAGTAAAAATAGTTGAGCGTATTATAATAAGTTGAAATATCAGTCAAATTCGAAACGGTTTGAATCACTTCCTTCAGGTATTGTCTTCAGAAATGAATATTCAAAGTATCGAAAACCTTTACCAACATATGTCTTCTTCTGATTTGATTGATCTTTTTTGTCAACAAAATCAAAAATTTAAAATTTAAAATAAAAGTTTGTCAATATAATTGTCATAAATCAAAAATGTTTATAATTTTGATGAGAATATCAAAACATTCAGCATTCAGAGAAAAAGATGATAAATCCTTCACAATTTGTCCTGCCGCCATCCTACTGCCGCCAGCCGTTTCTTTATTAATTTTGTTCTTGTTTTTTTGGTTCTCTTTTATTCTAAAAACCTTGCGATGTCTTTTGGTTCCACCTGACTGACGCCTGTCTGTCAAAACCCACCCAAAACATCATAAAATCATAACCGAATACATTTCATCAGGAACTTCTTTCCTTCGTACTCCGAGAGTCATCTTCATCATTCCAATGTGTATAGAAATTGGTATAAAGGATCCCTAAAATTTTGACCACCAAAGAATCGAAATATATTCCCGTGGACATTTCTAAAACGCCAAATTATGCGAAAGCAATCCTTTAGCTTGGCGCACTCAAAACAAAAAATGAAAATCAAAAAGTCCTTTTTTCACAAGAAAAATATTACATAGCTGCAGCAAAAAGTATCTTCTCAGAAATAAATCAATCAATTAACTCGCGCTGCGTTCGGTTCTCCTTTTTTTTGGGTTTTATGAGGCACTAGCCATGATGAATACCTGAGCATGATGATGATGATGATGACGTCGCTATCATTGTCGTCGTCGCCAGCATCATCATCAGCAGAAAGATGTCAACCAAAACTTCTTCCTGATGATGAAAAGGACCATGAGCTTTTCTATACATCGAGTTATAGTTAATCGTGTTCGTTTAGTAATTAAAATTTCGGCTAATATCCATCGGAATGAGGGATTCTGAATGAGCCAAACTGAGCCGAGACGAACATGTGACCACGATGGAGCCCTATGGAATTTCGAGAATTCCCTGTAGTTAATTTTTTTTTCTTCCTTACTTTAAATTTTATATTTGCTTAGGCCAACGCAGAAGACCCAAAGGGGGGCCATCATATTAAATTGTGATGATGACGATGATGATGATGATGAGGATGACAACGCGATAAAAACGGGCATAACTTATTATCAATCAACGTGGACACGGAACTGCCATTGAAATGCCACAACATTGGCCATAGAACGGATCAAATTTTGAGTTGGGCCATCTCCTCTTATACGAGTATAAACGTATTTTTGAACTTGATGTTCATGTTGATGATGATGATGGTTTTGCGCATTTGGTGGGCGCCATTCATCTCCATAATAAATTCGTCAAAATGCCTTTTGGCATCGCATGATGATGGACTGGACATGGACGCAAGTTAGAGGTAGGTATGTAGGTATAAGGAAGGTAAGTATAGACTTAAGGTTAAATGGACCAAAGATTTTTTGAAGATCTGTCTCTTGTGATGTTCGCGTCCGGAGTAGGTATACAACTACTCGTACGTAGCTATGTGGTCCTATCCTGATGGTGGCGCGTCAGTTTTTGTTTGACAATGCATTTTTGAATGTTTGGGCATTTGACATTCCTAATGGCAGATACTTAAATTAAATGAAAAAATAAAGAAGCTAAAATGTTCTGGTATTTGAATGATACTTTAGTTTTTTTTTTTTTGGTAAATGGTAGGAGACTTAAAGTTTTATACTTCTGAAGGAAAATATATGCGAAGAATAATCATCTCCTTTAGAATAGGCAAATTAATAGTTTTGCTGTTGAAAACTTCATAGAGTTTTGGTTAATCAAACGCCAACTGATATCGTTGACTTCATAAAATACAAATACAAACTTTGAAGTAAATAATCGGATTTTCAATAGAAAGGGCTTCAAATTCTACAAAATATTGTCAACAAATATTTTACAAGTTTCAAATCCCAGTAAATTATTCAACCTGTAAGGTTTTAATTAAAATCACGAATTGAATTTTAAGGAACAAGTGCCTTTAATAACATGGCTCTGATATTTATATGAAATGATTACCATTTAAGACACCTACAGAAGTAGGTGTTCCATAAAACATTGAAATTTAAGCTGTTTTGATTTTGATGAAACGACGTTACTTTTTATAAAGTAAAGTTTTCGCGAAGTGTTTTTTTCAAGGAACTTGAGTCGAAGAACAGTTTTTATCCTTTTATTAAAATTGTATAACACGTTCATAAAATTTTTAAGGAAAACCTGTCTAACTTTGATTTTACCAAAAGTTGACAACAATAGAACAAAAAGTATGGAATGAAATACAATTTTAATCTCTTGTTTTTTAAAGATATTTAATTCCGAAAACAATTTTCCTGATTCTTAGTATTCTAGTTTTTTCTTTTTAAATTGTGTGTAAAATAAAATTTTCAGTTGAATTTTTCTAAAATATTTACTAGATGTCAAAAAATTCTTTTTCCCGAAAACCAAAAATATCGCGAAGAATAATTTGTCTTCGGTCCAATAATTGACTTTTTAATAATATTTAATTTTAGTCGATACATTTTTTGATCACACTGTATTTGATATTTTTTAATAGCAGAACTAAAAATGCTGTCTAAAATTTATATTTAACACGACAAAAAGTATTCCAAAGCAGATAAAAAAAAGTCTTGAAAAGTCCAGAAATGTCAGAATTTTCATTTCCATAAATCTGACCTAAATTCATAATTTCTGAAAATGCCCAAAAAAGTCATAGGTATAATTTTCAGTGTACCTGACAAATATAAATAAATTCGGTAGAGCAACAGTTTGTAGAGAACCAGGACTAAGTGACTTACATCTCTCAACCATTCGTCTGTGCGAGTCATAGTCAGAGATGGAAATATATGCCAAGTTCGAACAGTTATTTTTAAGAGAAAGCACATTTCATGACTAAATTTACTCTTGGAGCATTTGTCAGTTCCTTGGAAGAGGCAACACCCATGGAATAACTTTAGATGGCACAGGCCAGGCAAGCAAGACCTCTGGCCAAAAACGGTTCAAAATTACCGGAAACAGAAATGGTTCGCATTGGATTTCCTAAACAAAATTATATACTGATATTTGCATGCCTTGAAGATTTGGAATTTGGAATAGCAAAAATACAGAATAGTGACAATACTACGAGTATCTAAACATTTTTTGTAATGGCTCAAATGTTTGTGATATTTGTTCCCAATTCTGAATATAATTTCTGAAAAAAATTGTGTTTTTCTTTGGTCCAATATAATGTGGAAAAAATGAGGCTGGGATGCGAGCCACACTGATAACTTTCCATCCCGTCTGTCGATTTGTCTTGCTTAAAAGTTTCAATTCAATTAATTCAATTCAATTTCTTTATTGTAAACAATACAATATTCTATATACAATAAGATAATACTTAGGCTGCTAAAAATATATATATATATATTTTTTTTTTTTTTTTTTTTTTTTTTTTTTTTTAATAATACATATAAGACTTTTCCTCTCTTCTTCTTTCCTATTTCCCCCTTAACATCCTAGTTGTTCGAAAAATGTTTAAAAACCTCGGTCTTGAAACTCACTGCATCCGTTATCCTCTTAATGCTAACCGGCAAAGAGTTAAAAAGGCGAATGCTGTGAACGAAGAACAACCGTGAGGAATTTAGATATCTAAAAGTTGGAATAACTAAATTATTTGTTCTTGAATGTACAGAACTCAATTTTTTCATAAAGTTTGTCTATATGTATCAATTTTTACCAAATGTGCGTACTATTTTTTGTAAATTTTATTTTTTATGAAAAAAGGACTGTTGGATTTTTATAAGAAAATTACTGAATTTCGAAAACAATATTTTCTGTGAAATTAAATAAGTTTGAAGCCAATATTTTTAATTTTTGAAAATCTACGAGTATTTGAGTCGAAAATAAATTTCTAGCAAGTTTTAGTATTGTTTTTTTTTAGGTTTTTATTTTTTCTAAAAAAAACTGTCATTCGATTTTTCTCAAAATTTTATCGAATGTTGAAAACAATATTTCTTATAAGTTAAAATTAATTACAAGCCATTATCTTAAATTTTTGAAAAGATATTTGAGTCGAAAATCAATTTTTACCAAATTTTGTTAAATTTTTTTTCGGTTTTTAATTTTTTGTAAAAAAAACTGTCAATTCGATTTTTTTCAAAATTTTACTGAATGTTGGCAACAATGTTTTTGAAAGATAAAAGCAGTTTAAAGCCAATATTTCAAAGTTTTGAAAAGATATTTAAGTCGAAAATCAAATTTTACCAACTTTTTTTAAATTTTTTTTCGGTTTTTAATTTTTTGTAAGAAAACTGTCAATTCGATTTTTCTCAAGGTTTCACTGAATGTTGACAACAATATGTTTTGAAAGATTAAAGTAGCTTAAAGCCAATATCTCAAAGTTTTGAAAAGATATTTGAGGCGAAAATCAATTTTTACCACCTTTTATAATTTTTTTTTAGGTTTTTATTTTTCGTAAAAAAGCTGTCAATTCGATTTTTCTCAAAATGTTTCCTAATGTTGAAAACAATATTTCTTATAAGTTAAAATTAGTTAGAAGCCTTAATCTCAAGGTTTTGAAAAGATATTTGAGTCGAAATTCAATTTTTACTAACTTTGAGTACTGTTTTTTTAGGTTTTTATTTGTTATAAAAAAACTGTCAATTAGATTTTTCTCAAAATTTTATCAGATGTCAAAAACATTATTCTTCGTTGCACAAAATTGTTTTTTTTTCTGTTTTTTTGATTTATAAAAAAAAAAACGTTAATTGGATTTTTTTCCAAAATTATACTACTATAATTATACTAATTATACGTCACAATATATAATATAAAATTTAATTCAAGTCTCTAGCGTCATTGGTTCATGAAATATTTAGGGTTAACCAAAATTTTCACCTTTTTTTTAAACTGCTATGGTAAAAAAACCACCCACGCAATTTTCTTGAGAGCCCTTTCTGCCTTATTATCTGTATAACAAAATTTATTTTAAGTCGATATCTCTACTGGTTCTATGTATGGACGTCGAAAATAACTTGGCGAACGTACGTAAACACGCACGCACAGACATCTCTCTAAAAATCTTTTATTTCGACTCTAGGAACCTTGAAACGTCAAAAAATGTTAAAATTTTCAATTCGACAAATCGGACCCATTACAATAACTTTTTATGGGAAGTTAATAATAATAAGTTTACAACTCATTTAAATTTTTAGAAAACTGCACTTTTAACTTTCATCAACATCCAACAACTCATATTGAGACCTTACTGCCAAAATATCGTACGCACCAAAGAAATTGTATCGTAAACGACAAATTAAAATTGTATTGCTGGTTATTGCAGTTATTCACTTCATCTTACAAAACCAACAATTTAAAAAAATACAAAATCAAAGTACACTGGCAACGGCCTAGTCACTGATAAAGCTTCGGTTCCCATCGGTCACCGAAATCAAGCATCAGTGAGCGTGGTTAGTAGAAAGATGGGGGACCGTCTCGAAACCTACCGCGTGCTGTTGTCATGTGTTCTTTCTGTATGTTGTTCTTTCTCCTCTGTCCTTCTGTCTTGTATTAATGTCTTGTGTTGTTATCACCTTATATAGTCTAGTCGCTCAAGGTGCTGTGTTTTCTACTCTGTACATTTATGTGCTGAGTAGTGTGAAATGTAATGTAATGTAATCAAAGTACACTTCGGCGTATACTCATTTTTGTATATATTAAACTAGCTAACCCGGCCACGCGTTGCTGGGACTAACTTTTTTTTGTCATATTCCATTGTTCTTAACTATTTAGGGGCAACGATAGATGCCATTTGTAAAAACACATGGTGACCTTCATAACTGATTTTCTACTACAGTTACAATTAAATTATAATTATACGAACGGAAACCTTAAAGCTGGTATACAATTGTACTGCTTTTTAGATTAGAAGGGGAAGGACTCTGTGGTGTTTAACATATTTGAATCAATTGCCTTGAGTGCGATACCTAGACCTCTAATCCATTGTCTTCCTAGAAGAGCATCATGACCATCTGGAACAATATGTAACTCACCAATCATCTCTTTTCCTCCGTAAGCAACATTAAGCGAAAGCTTTCCTAATGGTTTGATAATATTTCCTGAGTATGATCGAAAAACAACATGGGATTTGGTCAAAGGTAGGTTTAAATTAAGATGACAGAAATCATTTTCGGCTAGAAGTGAGTATTTTGCACCTGAATCTACTTCGAATTTTTGAGTCTTATCGTTGAGAGTCACATCTAGAGGTATTTGTCGCAATTGTTGATTTCGAATAAATCCACTATTTCGTCTTCAATTAATTCTAACTTGTAGAGTCCATAATGCTCAGCTGAATTGTCGGCACAATCTTGGACATTAACGGCGTTCGTAGAATGTTTGCTGGAATTTTTGTTTTTAGATAAAAGTGTTGAAAGACATACCTTTGAAACATGCCCCTCTCTTTGGCAAGAGTTACACTTGAGTTGTGATTTGTTGATCTGGCATGAGGAAACTTTGTGATTGTTTCGTCCACATCTTAAGCAGCAGTTTTCTATACCCATGGTTCTTGTAGTTGATAAATTGATGTTTTGAACTGGAATGACAGTATGACAGTATGCTTCTTGAGTTTGAAATTTTATTGATGTCAGTGTGTGAGCTGGAAATTCTTGAATTTTGTCGCAGTTCCTTGCTTTCGATTTTTGAAGCTTCAAGAGCCGTTTCTTTGAGTAGAATTTCATCGAATGTAATCTTTTCAGACTGTAAAACCTGTTCGCGTAGCCAATCATCTCTCAGACCACGAATAAATTGAGCACGTAGAAAAATTTCAGACACGGAAACAGATTTTTGGCATTCACATGTAATGTTGAATTCACATTCAAGAATGTTTTTTTGTAGCGAGGATACAAAATCAGTGATATTTTGATTGTCCTTTTGAAAAACATTAAGAAAATAATGTTGAGAAACCACCACATTCTTCTTTGGAATTAGCATCTTTTTGAAGTTTTCGATTAGGTCCTTAAGATTTAGGTTCTTTACAGGTTTTTTAGGTTCTAGAAATGCAGCTAGGTTATTGTAATGTTGTGAACCAATAGAAACGCATAGAAGTTGTGCTTTTTTGGCTTCGTCTGCAACATTTTTCATGCTGAAATAATTTTCGAAACGTTCTAGATAATTTGAAAATTTTTCTTTTTCGGCGTCGTAATTTTCAAAAGATTGAATATTTGAATGACCTGAAGGTATTTGCAATTGTGCAACAAGTTCAGTTATCACCTTCTGTTGATCCTGAAAAGATTGTAAAATTTGATGCAATTGCTTAAAATCCATTTTTTTCTCTTGTCGCCAAATTATTGTATATTTAAAAAAAACAAAGAACTATTGAACAAACTAAATCTATAAGATCTTTATTTAATGAAATCAAAAAGTCGAATAATCATAATTAATGAAAAATTGAATAAAGTCAAAGAAGTAGAGAATCGAATATAAAACAATTATTTACAAAGTAGAATAATAACAAGTAGCTAGATAGAACAAACACCACAGACTCTAAACACAATTGATCAAAATGTTCGTACAATCAATACAAAATAATTAAATTTAAAATGTATTATTACTTTTATTTAATTTTTGTAACAAATGAGTATATTACAAGGCTTTTAGTAAATAACATGTGACAATAAAACTTATAAATGAGGTAGGTAGGGCGGCTAGTTTAAGATCTTCTTACAATAATGTTCATTATTTTGAATTATAAATACTTTTAATTTTAATTAAATTTACCACTAATCGGTGTACAATATTTTTGGTTAACTTGTCTTTCGCTAACACTTAAAAAAGGTTCTAACGTTTTCACGACTGGCAAGTTAGCACTACATTTTTCGAAATTTAAAAAACTGGGTATGGAGTCAATTGTAGCTTTTTTATTCTAAATTAGTTGTTGAAAAAAAATTGTAGCTAGACGATTTTTTAAAAAAATGGTATGTAGTGATAGGTTGATATCAAGTTAGCACTACACTTTTTGATTTTGTTAAAACTAAGTAGGCAATTAGTTGAAAATTATTTGTTGTAAATTAGTTGTGGAAAGGAAAAAATTCCAAAATTTTATTTTACTTTCATTTTTTAAAAAAAGGGTGTTTGTAGTGCTAACTTGACACCGTGAGTCCAGGCATAAAACAAGGATATTCGAAAATGTAACGATGCAACTAATTGTAGCTTTTTTGTTTAAAATTAGTTGTGGAAAGAAAAAAATTCCAAAATTTTGTATACTTTCGTTTTTTTTTTTAAAAAAGAGGGTAGGTATGTAGTGAGTTTTTCCTATTATGGGAAGTTGTTCCAGACTGTTCCCGGTTTCCGGTTGTTTCAACCTAGCACGACATACCACTTTTTTTAAAAATCGTCGAGCTACACAAACACATTTCTTTTTCCACAACTAATTTAAAACTAAAAAGCTACTCAGTTTTTTAAATTTCGAAAAATGTAGTGCTAACTTGACAGTCGTGACCGTTTTCCTACACGTGATCATGCAACATACATATATGTACATAGCTGCTCATAAGAAAAACATGGATTTTCCAAATCTAAACCAGAAATGGACATTGTTTGGCCTTGCGACATATTAATAGACATGACAAGAGCTAAACGAATTGGAAACTGTAACCTACTGAAGGGTATGGTAGACTCTGACGGTATCATTGGAATAAGTGGCAACAGAACCATTTCCTTTAAACTTTCCAGTTAAAATGGTTTTTTCAAGAATATTTTTGGTGATCTTTTTGATGACCAAAGGTGTACTATATTAAAAGACGTAACTGATTTAAAAGACATCAGATCGTCTGGTAACAACTTTTGTATCTGGAAGTTAATTTCGTCAAAATCAATATTTTTGGCTGCCAAAATAGCCCGATGACTGAGCCAGTTATGATTCAAGTAATTACTCTGTATATCCGGAAAAATACTTTGAATCAATTCATTTTTTCCTGAAGACAAGTGCAGAAATTGTTGGCAGTTTAATGTATTGCATTCTATTTTACCGTTCCAATATCTAGCAATTTATCGGAAAATATTTAAGCTGATGGTCAATTTGTAAGAATCGTTTGAAGCTAACAGATAAATATAAGTGTCAAAAAAGAGGCTGGGATGCGACCCACACTGATAACTTCCCATCCCGTCTGTCGATTTGTCTTGCTTAAAAGTTTGTAGGTTTTCGTGAAAAATTTCAAAATAACCAACAATATTTTGGATATTATGAAATTGTTTTATTTCGAAATCTATTTTTAACGAGATTTTTAGTCGTTAACCGATTTTTACCAATTTTAGTAGCATTTCTTAAAAATTTGTATTTCTTATATAAACAAATAGAAATTGGAAAAATGAAATAAATTTGAAGCATATATCTTAAATTTTTGGAAAGATATTTGAGTCGAAAATCAATTTTTACGAACTTTTAGTAATGCTTTTTTTAGGTATTTATTTTTTATTAATAAAACTGTCAATTCGATTTTTCTCAAAATTTTATCGAATGTTCAGAACAATGTTTCTTATTAGATAAAACTAGTTTGAAGCTAAATTTTTAATTTTTGAAACGATATTTAAGTCGAAAATCAATGTTTACCAATTTTTAGTAATGGTTTTTTGTAGGTTTTTAATTTTTTTGTAAAAAAACTGACAATTCGATTTTTCTCAAAATGTTACTGAATGTTGACAACAATATTTGTTAAAAAAAAATAAGTTTAATGTGAATGTCTCAAAGTTTTGAAAAGTTATTTGAGTCGAAAATCAATTTTAACCAACTTTTATACATTTTTTTTAGGTTTATATTTTTTCTAAGAAAACTGTCAATTCGATTTTTCTCAAAATTCTACTGAATGTTGAAAACAATATTTTTTTTAAAGATAAAAGTAGTTTAAAGCCAATATCTCAAAGTTTTGTAAAGATATTTGAGTCGAAATTCAATTTTTACCAATTTTAGTAATGTTTTTTTTAGGTTTTTATTTTTTATAAAAAAAACTGTCAATTAGATTTTTTTTTTTAAATTTTATCAGATGTCAAAAACATTATTCTTCGTTGCACAAAATTGTTTTGGAGATGAAATCATATTTTAGTCGTTAAATTTTCGAGGTGACAAATTTTTTTTTTAGTTTTTTTTTTTGATTTATAAAAAAAAACCGTTATTGTTGGATTTTTTTCCCAAAAATATACTTGTTTGGTATCACGTTAGAATATATTATATAAAATTTAATTCAAGTCTCTAGCGTCATTGGTTCATGAAATATTTAGGGTTAACCAAAATTGTAACCTTTTTTTAAAAATGCTATGGTAAAAAAACCACCCACGCAATTTTCTTGAGAGCCCTTTCTACATCTTTCTGCCTTATTATATTTATAACAAAATTTATTTGAAGTCGATATCTCTTCTGGTTCTTGAGCTATGGACGTCGAACATAACTTGGCGACCGTACGGACGTACGAACGTACGTACGTACACACGCACACACAGACATCTTTCTAAAAATCTTTTATTTCGACTCTAGGGACCTTGAAACGTCGAGAAATGTCAACATTTTCAATTTGACAAATCGGACCCATTACAATAACTTCCTATGGGATCTTAATAATAGACAAATAATTTGCAATAAAATAATATTGCGATCATAAATTGAAATGTAACCTATCCTATCTTTATAAGCAGTGATTGATTTACGCCTAGGCCCGTGAGGCCCAGGCCTAGGGCGGCATAATTTGAAGGGCGGCAAAATTTATGAAATGCTTAACACTTGAAAGCGTTTCTACATTTAAACATACCTTAATGAAAGGCACAAATATATCTTCGGTCTAAAGTTTCGGAACGCATCCAAAATCATAACTTCTGTTTGCCAATTTAAAAATTCAATCTACAAAATCTACGTTAAATTTGAAATTGCGAAAACAAACAAAACAGAACTGTAAGATAGAAAAATCTCACCTCATCTCTTTGTTTTTGTATCTGCAGGGATCAGTAATACTGATGATGCAGACTTTAAAAATTCTAGAAATGTTTATAGTGATAAAACAAGGTATTGTTTCAAAAGTTTATTTCTACGTACGCAAAAATGGAGAGATTCAACGCCGTGAGTGGTAGATTTATTTAGAAACTAAAGGCACTGTATTTTGTATTCCATGCTTATTATTTGGTAGAAGTGGTGAAATGAATGCTTTTACTGACGAAGGATTCCGTGACTGGAAAAAATCAAAAGCACGCATCGAAGAATATGAAAATTCTGACTTTCACAAAACTAAAGATAGTCATTTTAAAGCTTGAGCAGTAGTTCAGGGGCGTGTTGATCAAAATCTAATAAAACAACTCGATGAAGATATAATGGAAACAAATTTTTTACCGAGCAATTGCAATTATTAAATCACTAGCAATAAGAGGCCTGCCATTTCGAGGAAATTCAGAACGAATAGGAGATCCTCATAATGGGAATTTTTTAGGAACAGTATGACTCCTCCTTGCTAAATTTGTTCCATTTTTATCTGAACATTTAAAATTGTATGCACACCCTGGTAATGGGAATACATCGTGTTTATCTAAAACAATCTATGAAGAAATTATACTGTTGATTCAAAATAAAGTACTACAACAAATTTCTAGTGAAGTGCAATCTGCTAAGTATTTTGGTATAATTGTAGATTCTACGCCTGATTTAGCACATGTCGATCAGCTTACTATAACTATACGATATGCATGTACGTGGTAACGGTGAAATTGTTAAAAGGTTTCTAGAATTTCTACCAAATATCGGCCATAAGGCTAAAGATATTAAGGATGTATTGTTAAAATCTCTAGAAATACTTTACAAGAACTATACAATTTCTTTACTATATCTGCTTATCGTTGGGAAATCTTGGTGCAGCGCACAAATTTAAGAATTAAGAGTCTTTCTCAAACTCGTTGGTCTGCTCGACATGATGCATGTTACGCATTAGAAAAAGGGTGGTCCGCAATAATTGATGCACTGGAATTTATTGCCGAAAGCAGAGATGAGAAACCGACTACGCGATCTGAAGCTACGAGAATGCAGCGAAAATTACAACATTTAGAAAGAGCAATCCTAGTCGTTGTTTGGAATGTAATTTTAGGTCGTTTTAATGCTGCTAGTAAGAAGCTTCAAGAATCTCAAGCTGATTTATCATCTGTTGTGCAGATCTATAGACATGAGAGACAGACAATTTTCTGAATATGAAGAAAAAGCTAAAGCATTGTCTGGAGTTCAGGATTATTATCGTTATGATACTCGTCGCCACCAGAAAAATGCAGCTAGATAACTCACGGGTAAATGAAAGACCACCTTTTTCTGGACCAGAAAATGTTCGCACAAATGTTTATTACTCTATTTTAGACACTCTCAGTCTACATTTCTACAATTAGCCGGGCGTAAAAGTGCATCTGAAACACTTTACCAACACTTCAATTTTTTCGACAATTAATGTGAAATAGATACAAACGAGTTGAAAAATCTTGCCAATAAATTAGTCAATAAGTATCCTGACTATTTGGAAGAGACGTTAGACAATGAATGTATTAATTTCCATTATCAATTCAAAATTCTTTAGCAAAAATAGAAGATGACATGTATTGCATTCCCGGAGTCTTCTAGATGTTTATCCAAATTTGAAAATTTTTGAATTGATTAATATAAAAAAAAATATTTATTATTTGTCTATCTAAGGATTAAAACTTATTAATCTTTCATGTTAATTAATTATATTTATAAATTATACTTCAATAAAATAAAGTTATTGAAAAAAAAAATATTGGATACAAATTTATGAAATAACATTTAACAATAAGGGCGGAGCATCGAACGGGGCCTAGGGCGGCAGCAAGCCTAAATCCGTCACTGTTTATAAGTAAGATCAAATTACACACGGTGTACAAATTTGATTAAAATTGGTTCAATAGTTTAGAAGTCCATAGCGGACAAACAACGTGACACGTAATTTATATATACATACATATGTATGTACGTAGTACCCGTAGCATGATGGTTAGTGCGTTGGACTGTCATGCGAGAGGTCTTGGGTTCAATCCCTGCCTGTGCCACCTTAATTTAAAAAAAGAGTTTTCACGGGTACTGCCTCTTGCGAGGAATTGACAAATTCTCCAAGAGTAATTCTTGTCATGAAAAAGTGCTTTCTCTAGGCCCTGGTTCTTCATGAACTGTTGCGCCACCTAATTTATTTCTTTATATGTATGTACATACATATATTTATATTTAAAACTTGATTTTAAATTTTCTTTATGTTTTTCTATGTATGTCACGTCAGAAAACCTTCATTTTTGGTTTTAGTGTGACATATTTCATCTGAATCAAAGTATGCTTTTCAATATTTGGCAAGGAATCTTTGGTTTCCATATTAAATGCCCAGGGCCTTCGATTATGTGACAGTCACCCCCCCTAACAGAATGTCCTCTATCTCACATTTGCACATGAATATTTGTTTTTTTTTTTTTCAAGAATGATGCATTAGACTATATGATGTCTCCTGTCAGACGTTAACAAAAAGGGATAAATGTTAGGATAACATGGTTTTGATTTTACTTTGTCTGCTTATTTCAAAAAAGTAAAAAAAAATAACACATATTTGTAATACCTTTAGCTATAGAAACAAAAATGACACAATAAAAAGAAAGATTTGATATATTATCTCATCTGGCTAAGTGAAGTATTCCAGTTTCAGTAGATACAACTTCCTCGCAAAATAAATGGATGACGAATGTAATGTTACTGTCTCTCATGGGCAATGAGCATATGCGTCGAGTAATCCGTCATACATTTCACGAAATAATGTTTATTTTGTCAATCACTTTCCTCGATTTCGATGTCGATGGTGCAACCCTTTTTTTTTAGTACTATACGCTCGCTATCCCTTAAATATCCGAAGAAGAACTCGCGAGATTTTACTCTACTCAACTCAAACTCACTTCAAGTATGTAGTACGCTTACTCATCGTACTTGAATGATGTACAACGAACAACCCTTTTTTTCGTGTGATGTGCAGTCAATCGGTCTTCAGTCTCTTGATGGTGGATTGGCACTGGGATTGGGATTGGGATCCGGGTCTGGGAAGCCTGCAGAAATATAACCTTAACCTATACACAACGCATCATCATCATCAACAGTACGAGTATAAAATTTCTTCTCTTCTAAAGATACAAAAATATACAGATAGATACGTATAAATGTACATCCAGTAAATTAATCAATTTAATCAGTTTAATGCGAAAAAGTTAAATGGCATAAAAAATATGTTCGACAGCGCGAGCGAGCACATTTCATTTCATTTCATTTGCCAAAGTTGAGTGAAAAACTGGTGTACGCGTCGCGTCGATTCGATTTTAAGGCATTATTTTGCGGGTAGAGGAACGGGTAGACCCGCACAATATGCTGAATTGAAGTATAGTAGTTTTTTTTTTTTTTTTAAATAATTCAGCAAAAGTAAGTGAATTACATTTATTTATTTTTTCTCCTTGTGGATGTTGTATACGATTAATAAAATTGACCAAGAGCGAAAAAGGGGGTGAGTGGTGTTTTGGGTTGGGTTGGCGTGTTAAACTATACCAAGAGTATATATCCGATGTTTTATATGCTTTTGATAATTTTAACAACGCAACGTAACGTTCAACCCTTCCATAATTTAGGGTTGTATAGATAGATAGATAGATAGAGTTAATATAATATTTGTATGAATATATAATCAACCAAGTGCGAATTGACTATTGGACTTGGATATTGGATTGTTACAACAACAAAAATATATATGAGAAAATTAAATGAGTATTTTGATTGATTTTATCTTATCATTGAGTTGACTTCAAACAGAGAATTCTGTTCTATAAAACATCTCGTTAACATAAATTGAATAAACTTAATTAATTAAATCCACAAAAATGTTTTAACTATACGGTATGGACATATGTATTTATTCAAGTATAAGTAAATGCTATTATAGATGATGGTAAGTTCTTCGCATATTGATATAAACATATTGCATAATTTGATTTATCCTTCAGTATAATTTTTGTCATATGTTTTTCTTGATTATATGTAAAATTATATGTAAGGATTAATTTTAAAAAAGAGTCTGGGATGCGACCCACACTGATAACTTCCCATCCCGTCTATCGCTTTGTCTTGCTTGAAAGTTTGTAGGTTTCCGTGTTTTGTTCAATTGACAATTGTCAGTTTAATTATTCTTAAAAATTGAAAAATGACCACCAATATTTTGAAAATAACGAAATAATTTGATTTCAAAATCTATTTTTGTAGACGAGATTTTAAGTCGAAAACCAATTTTTACCAATTTTAGTAGCATTTCTTAAAAGTGTTTATTTCTTATACAAACAAATACAAATTCGATAAATGAAACTACATAATTTGAAGTCAATATTTTCTATTGTTCACGAGATAACGAAAACCTAACATCAATTTTTACCAATTGTGCGTACTATTTTTTGTAAATCTTATTTGTTGGATTTTTATAATAAAAAAATAAAAATTACTAAATGTCGAAAACAATATTTTCTGTGAGATAAAATTAGTATGAAGCCATAATGTTAAATTTTTAAAAAGACATTTGAGTCCAAAATCAATTTTTACGAACTTTTAGTAATTTTTTTTTTGTTTTTATTTTTTTGTTAAAAAACTGTCTATTCGATTTTTCTCAAAATTTTGACGAATGTTAAAAACAATATTTCTTGTAGGACAAAATTAGTTTTAAGCCATAATCTTAAATTTTTGAAAAGGTATTTGAGTCGAAAATCAACAATTTTTACCATCCGTACGTTCGTACGTCCGTACGTCTGTACGTCCGTACGTTCGCGATGTTTTTTTCGTCGCCCATAGCTCAAGAACCAGTAGAGATATTGACTTGAAATAAATTTTGTTATACAGATAATAATGTAGAGAGATGCAGAAGGGCTTTCAAGAAAATTGCGTGGGTGCTTTTTTTTACCATATCAGTTTAAAAAAAAGGTACAAATGTTGGTTCACCCTAAATATCTCATGAGCCAATGACGCTAGAGACTTGAATTAAATTTTATATTATATATTGTAATGTGATACCAAACAAGTATATTTTTTAAACAAAATCAAATTAACAGTTTTTTTATAAATCAAAAAAAGTGAAAAAAAATTGTCACCTCGAAAATTTGTCGAATACAAAATGGTTTTACCACCAAAACAATTTTGTGCAACGAAGAATAACGTTTTCAACATCTGGTAAAATTTTGAGAAAAATCGAATGGACAGTTTTTTTATAAAAAATAAAAACCTAAAAAAAACATTACTCAAAGTTGGCAAAAATTGATTTTCGACTCAAATATCTTTTCAAAACTTTGAGATATTGGCTTTAAACTACTTTTTTCTTTTAAAAAATATTGTTGTCAACATTCTGAAAAATTGTGACAAAAATATAATTGACAGTTTTCTTACAAAAAATAAAAACCTAAACAAAAAAAATTAATAAAAGTTGGTAAAAATTGATTTTCGACTCAAATATCTTTTCAAAACTTTGAGATATTGGCTTTAGACTACTTTTATCTTTTAAAAAATATTGTTGTCAACATTCACTAAAATTTTGAGAAAAATCTAATTGACAGGTTTTTTATAGAAAAAATAAAACAATACTAAAACTTGGTAAAAATTTACTTTTGACTCAAATAGCTTTTCAAAACATTGAGATATTAACTTTAAACTACTTTTAGCTTTTAAAAAATATTGTTGTCAACATTCAGTAAAATTTTGAGAAAAATCTAATTGACAGGTTTCTTACAGAAAATAAAAACCTAACAAAAAAACAATACTAAAACTTGGTAAAAATTTATAGTTACGACTCAAATAGCTTTTCAAAAATTAAAAATATTGTCTTCAAACTCTTTTTATACCGAAAATATTGCTTTCGATATTCAGTAGTTTTCTTTATAAAAAAATAAAATCTAAAAAAATAGTACACAAATTTGGTAAAAATTGATGTTCGGTTCTTGATATCTCTCAAATTAATTTCATTCCATCCAATTTGGAAAAATTTAAGAAATGCTACTTAAATTGGTAAAAATTTGTTTTCGACTAAGAATCTATTTAATAAAACTAGATTTTCAAACTAAACTATTTCTTTATATGAAAAATATTGTTGGTAATTTTAAAATTTTTAAGAATAATTCAACTAACAACTTTTTTAACCCAACACGAAAACCTACAAACTTTTAAGCAAGACAAATCGACAGACGATGGATGGGAAGTTATCAGTGTGGGTCGCATCCCAGCCTCTTTTTTTTTTAGTTGGAAGTCTGACATTTACGAAGAACGTAGATCGCTTTACTATCGCCTAACGCATACAAATTGTTAAAACCTACAATAGAAATGATGATTCTGCCACAGCCACATATCGTGCTTTAAGAGGATATTATGGTTTACATAATCGTCCTACTACGCAAGCAATTTGCAAATTTGTGAAGAAATTTGAAGAGACTGCATTGGTTACAGATATTGTAACCAATCCAATCACTGTGCGTCATTGTTTCGCTGAAAATATCGCTGCTGTAAGTGAAAGTGTTGCCGAAGACCCGAATGCGTCGATTCCTCGTCGTTCTCAGGAATTAAGACTGTCTTACGGTACATTGCATTTAAACTAACAAACTACAGACTTAAACTAACTTAAACTACCTATTCTACCTATAAACTACTTAAAACTAGAACAACCACAGCAGCTAATTTCACTATCTAACGCTTTTGTTTTTCATATTTTGTTGTCTTTTTTTTGTTTTTTTTATTCCATGTTTTTTTAATTTTTTTGTATTTTTCATTTTTATATTTTTTTTGTATTTTTTTTGTGCCATCATGCCTATTCTACTTAAAACTAAACCCTAAAACTATAAAACAAGTATGTAAGCCGGCCAAGGCTTTAAACCCCATCCCGACTACCCACTATCAAGTGCCGATTGAAGCCACCAAAACTGGTTCTCCTGCTTCACCCTATCAGTTCGGTCCCGTTCGGACACAGCCCTACTGAACCGAAGGAGCTCTGCTCCGCCTTGTGCCATGACGTCCCGATTGTACAGGAGTCGCCTATCCACGGTTCGTCGTCTGACGTGGTAGATTAGCGGAACTGCCAATCTATCCTGTATCAGACCGCATCTATCTAAAAAGAGGAATGCCTCTGGTGGAATGAAGCCGCTCAAGCGTGCACTCTCAAAATACTCGTTGTTCGGATAGAACGCCCCGAAAATTAAATTGTTGGTCGAAGACATAGCTCTTGCAATGTGACCTCCAACGAGTTTTATCACGAAATTGTCAATTCTGTTGATTCGAGCCCCGTTGTATAGGACCTAGTTGGAATAGTAAGAACATTCGGCTGTTCGATATAAGCCGGTACAGCGTCGTAAACACTGCCGCTCAAACACCCGAAACTTCTCCATCTGGGAAGGGGCAACGTTGAACCACACAGGACAACCATAAACGATCATCGGCCGTATGAGGGCCATGTACCAAATTACCTTCACTCTGGGGTCAAGCCGACTGCTAAAAAACAGGCGTTTCGTTAGAGCGAAGGCTCCTCTGGCCCTGCTCAGAGCAGCATTTATATGTCTGTCGAAATATAAATACTGATCTAACCAGATACCGAGGTACTTCACTACACTTTTGCTCGCTAATAGCTGCCCGTGAAGATCAACGATAACCATCTTGCGCCAATTCTTGCACGTATCCCTCGTGGCTTTAGCCAACGGAGTCCGGAACAGAATTGTCTCCGACTTCTGGACATTTATTTTCAGTTTCCAGTCGTCGTCGCAATATCGCTGAATCTTGTCGAAATCACGCTGCAAGAGAATTCTAATAACCTCAACCTTTCGGGCCGTTCTGTACGCAATAAGATCGTCGGCGTACGCAATTGCCTTTGTAAGACTACCTATCAGATCGCTGGTGTAAATGCTGAAGAGAATCGGCGAATTCACCGCTCCCTGTTGAAGACCATTTTTAATTAAGAATGTTGTGGTAGAAGTTACATTGCCACTTTTGACAACAAACTTTCTACCGTTAAGCATATCATAAAGTATATACAACAATGGCTTGCTTATGCCAAGCCTGCTCAGTTTTAGGTAAAGACCCTCTAACCATACGGTGTCAAAGGCCTTTTCCAAATCAACGAGAACAGCACCTGTGCATTGTTGTTTTGTTTTATTCCATTGGATATCAGAAACGAGCTTAGACGCAGCATGAATTGTGTCATGACCCGCCTTGAACCCGAACTGTTTATCCGGAATTATTTTGTTGTCCGCAGCCCACTTAGTCAGAGCCCTATTAATGATTTTTTCGAAAACTTTGCTGATGCTCGGAAGAAGACTTATCGACCGAAGATTTGACTGGTTGGAGTTGTCCTTTCCCTTTTTCGGGAGAGGATGAACCACAGCGGTCTTCCAATGCACTGGATAATATGCATTATTCAGTGCATTATTGAAGAGTGTGGTGTAAATGTCAATTGCCTCCATCGGTAAATGTCTTAGTACAACGTTGGATATACCATCGACACCTGCTGACTTTTTATTTTTTATTGAGTTGAAGATGAGCTGAAGCTCAACCTTCGTCACTAGCAGGGGACTTGGACCCGTTTGCTCGGCGATTATGGCATTTGCCAAGGAATCGTCATTGAACCGCATGAAACCGCGGTTCTCAGATCGCCATTGTGTCATATCATTTCGAAGGTAAAAATGATTAAGTAGGGCTCTGTTCTCCAGGTCGTGGTTGGGGCGAGTGCTAGCATTCACCTTGTACACTTGCTGGAAAGCAGCTCCCACCGCCTCCACTTTTTCCTTCGGATCTTCAATTATATAAAAGTCATCGTCAAAGATGTCTTCTTCTGAATCTATTTGCGCTGTCATGAGTACCTCTCTGTTCTCTTCAGTTCTTTGGAGTTTCAGACACGGAAGGTCATTGTCGTTCTTTTTCCTGAATATCTTGTTGATTTTAGGGAACATACTAGGGTCACTGGAATTAACTGACCGGATCTTGCGGTCCCAGTACTTGTTAATTGATAACCTGTAGTTCTCCTTAATCAACAGATTGACATTTTTTATTGACGACTTCAGTGTCCTAACCTCCAAGTCGTGTGGGTCTGTAAGTCGTCTGTACAAGTTTTTGAGTTTTGTCAGTAAGCCACTCTTGTGCTCACGTAGTGCGTCAATAGTCGCGTTTCTGTAAGCGTCCATTTGGTCCCGTTCTTTGTACTTTGGTATTGTCCGTTCCATCGTTCGTTTTATTGTTTCGTCCATCTGTTGTAAATGTTGGTCAATTTCTGTATTTGTCAGGTTTCTGTTGTTTGGTGGGGCTATGTCACTCGAACGAAGTTCTCTCGCTAGGGCGTTAGTGAAACGGGGCCAGCGCATCTTACTGTAATTGTAAGAATGCGTTGCAACGTATTCGTCCAACTCCACGCGTTCGTTCGGAATCGGCATTACAGCAACCAGTCCGCAGTGATCACTGTCGTACTCGACTGTCTGTAAGCAGTTTCGGGGGTGATTACCCACTTTGTCTGTAACTGTCAGTCTTGTGTCGTACAGCAAAAGATCCATAAAGGAGCCGCTTCTTGGATACGATGGCTTTTCAGTAGCCAGCAGGTCGACGCCATATTCAACGCTGTAAAGATTTATCAAATTAAAAAGATGGTTACCTCTGGGATTACTATGTTGATTTCCGCAATCTTCATGTTTTGCGTTCAAATCACCGGCCAAGATGAAATAGTTTTCTTCCAAGCTCAGTTTCAGTTCCCTAAAAAGAATCTCGAGTTCTGAAGCAAAGTAAGTAACCTGCGGAGCTCCAGCCGCATAAGCCGCAATCTTATACATCCGCTTCCCTTGAACTGAAACCGTCGAATGGGTGCTTGAACAACAGGCGGTGATTTTTCGAACAAAATTTTCTTTAGCGACGAAGCTGAATTTCTCACTCGGTGGGTATGTTAATGAACAAAATTGTCGTATTTGGGGACCTGCCAATCCTTAAATTTTTAAAGAGAGGCCATTACATCCACAAAAAGACACTTTTTGGTTCGCTCTTTGTTCCGGAGGTGTGATTGGACCTTACTTCTTCAAAAACGACGATGAAACGACTGTCACCGTCAATTCAGAGCATTATGGTAATATGATAACCGACTTTTTTCTGCCTGCTATTGAACAATACGACTTGGAGAATATGTCGTTTCAACAAAACGGTGTCAAATGCCACACAACTCGAGCGAATATGGCTTTATTGCAAGAGACATTTCCTGGCCGGGTAATTTCTCGTCGTGGCGATATAACTGGTCATCAAGATTATGCGATTTGACACCGCTTTACTTTTTTTGATGGGCTACGCGAAAGACCATGTTTTTGCAGATAAGCCTTTTACTTTTGAGCACTTAAAAATCAACATTCCTCAAGTTATAACTAAAATACCGTCCAATATTTATCAAAAAATGGTCGAAAATTTGATTTTCGTAAAAAATTGTCGAGATATCAAATTTTAAAAAGATAATTGTATATATATGTACTATATCAAAATTATTATTTTACCGATTTTAAAATTAAAAAAAAAAATTAATAATGGTTCTATGGGAGGCATCCTTCTGGAGCAATACAAGAATATTTTTTGCTATTAAGTTAAGAAAAAGAAAATTAGAGAAAATGGTATAAGAATCTATCGGTTCGTTTTTTTTTTTTAATTCGAACTTTCGATTTTTGACCAAAAAATTTATATGGGGCCTACTAATATTTTTGATCTTTAAAAAAAAATGATTTTTTTTTTTAAACCAAACGAACAGTTTATTTAGCAAAAACTAAAACCTACAAAAATAACATTAAAATGGTTTAACTTCTCGAATAACCCGAGAGAAAACAAACTTCAATTCTTGATTGCAATGCATACTTATCGAAGCTCCTCAAATGAATTTTCTTAATAGTTGGAACCGCATGTTGGGCTTTTTTTATGGAACTTGAAACTATTCCCAAGGTTTTTTTTTACTTAATGTAGTTCTTAATGTCCTCAGTTCCAAGACACAGTGACAGGAATCTACTTAATTAAAATTGCCTAACATCTCCTATTTGATTTTTTATGAGAAAAAATTAAGAAATACCACAAAAGAAATAAATTAAATAGTTGCAAGCAAGTCCTGTGATTAGAATACCAATAACTCATATTAAGTGCATTACAAAATATAAAGTAATTACAATATCACAAGCCTGATCCTTATACATTTCTGTTTTCATCTTTTTTTATCCAAACAACTCTACGATCAATTCCACGCAATCTTAATTGGCTGCTAATCAAGTTGTTAAAATTGAATTAAAAACGTCATACTATATTCACACACGCAGCTATCTAGAATTATAATAATCTCTTAAACTTCTTTTCTATTGCCATTATGAAAACAAGAAAAAGAAATCCAAACACATATGTGATGGTATCCCCTTTGGGGTAAGACCTTCATAAATATCCATCGGCGGTGGCTGCTTCGGTGAAGTTTAGGTACCTAACCAACACAGGATTGCAACAGCAGTTGTTGCGTTATATTAAAACTATAAAGATAATAATCTCATAAAACCACAGTCTTGTGGTCCTGGTGTTCCTCCAGTGCTCGGTGGAAAAAAAAAAAACAAAACCTTAAACATAAAACCAGAGCGCCAGCCAGCAGCAACGTCAGGATTATATAAACTATAATTGTCGTTATCGTGCTAAAGTTATGATTGCAAAGGCATTATATTTGACTGCTGTTTGGTGTGTGTCATTAAGTTTCAAAAAAAGTTAAAAAAGGTAGGTAGGTAGATAAACTTGAACGTTAAAGGGTATACTTTTATTCAGGTACAATTAAAATGCACAATTATATCCACATACACTCTGTAATCAAACTATATTTAAGGAGAATAAAGCATAACTCATTAAAATAAATATTTTTGTTATCATGAAAATGGTATTTTTATAGCTTTTAGGTTTATTAAAGAATGCAAGAACAATTATTATAACAATAACCTTCAATTTTATAATATAGCCCATTTTAAGATCATATTTAGACATCATTTGTCTGAAATTGGAATATAAAATGAAACTCTCAACATTGAAATAATGAGATTAAGAGAAATAAAATGACTGAATGTCCTTACCTTCTAAGAAATTGTGCAAATTTAAATGCTCCAGTTAAAAAAATAGCTCTTAATACTTTATGTTAATTTTCTAAGTCAATGTGTTTGGATCGTTCAAAATGAAAGAGAAGAATTGGCAAAGAAAATTCAATTTTATAAAAAAAAGTACGCATACGCTCAAGTGTCCTACTTTTTGTTAATCTTTTTAAAACAGTAACAACGAGTGTCAAAATCAATGAATAAAGTAGTTGTATTAAACAAATAATGATTGTAGATTATGCTGGATGTCAAATTCGGTCAAAAGCAGAAAAAGACTAACATTTTTCTTCTTCAACTTAAGGCATGAAAAACTTATAAAGGATGGAATTTTACATCAAAATGTTAAGGCGTTTTTCATGAGCTTTGTATTCGTATTCCTGGTTAATTTTTAAATAATATAACTATTTCGGTATTTGCTTACAAACTTCAAAAGTAAAAAAACTGGAAACGATAAAAATATCAAGCCTAATTGAATGACAATAAAATAGAGGGTGCATTCGTACACTGACTGTGGCGTAGGTATACGCACTCTTTTAAATATTTAATTTTTTAAAGTTGCTTATTTTTCTCTCACAAAAATAAGTCCTTATTAAATTCTCATAGGAAGTTATTGTAACCGGTCCGATTTGTCAAATTGAAAATTTTGACATTTCTTGACGTTTCAAGGTCCCTAGAGTCGAAATAAAAGATTTTTAGAGGGATATCTGTGCGTGCGTGTGTACGTACGTCCGTACGTTTGCGATGTTTTTTTCGTCGTCCATAGCTCAAGAACCAGAAGAGATATCGATTTCAAATAAATTTTGTTATACAGATAATAAGGCAAAAAGATGCAAAAAGAACTCTCAAACAAATTGCGTGGGTGTTTTTTTCACCATAGCAATTTAAAAAAAGGTGAATAATAACGCTGGAGACTTGAATTAAATTTTATCTAATATATAAAATATTCCTGTCACAGTGTTAGATGCCATACTCCTCCGAAACGGGTTTACCAATTTCAATGAAATTTTGCATATATATTCGGTAGGTCTGAGAATAGGTTTTTATCTAAGTTTTATATTCCTAAGTGTTATGGTTTAATTGCATCAACATCGTACACGGTGCAACGATCTTACGATAGTATTCAGTGACGCTATATACAATGAAGCATTGATTGCTATTGAGGATCTTTGCATTATCATTGCCAGCTTACCACTCAGTCATTTCGGTATGCATTCACCAACCAAAAAAAAAGAAAAGAAATGTCAGCAATTGTTGCTCGCTATGTCCCACTATTGAATAAAGAACAAAGAACCATTTATGACTACATCATGCTCGCAGTTTTGGCAAGACAAGGTGGCAAAACATTCCTTATTTTGCTAATTCTTGCTAAAACAGTGTAAAATTATCATCTGGGATAAATGCACTATGGCACACAAACATTCGCTTGAGGCGTTGAACAGGACATTGAAAGATATAAAAAAAACGACAGACTATTTGGCGCACTCTGTTACTCCTTTCAGGTGATTTGTGACAAACACTTCCCGTTATTCCGCGTTCAACGTACGCTGATGAGATCAACACGTGCTTAAAATCATCGCAACTGAAAGTAAATATGCGCGTTCAAATGTTTCAAGATCCATCCGCTGAAACATTCTCAAAACAACTGTTGGTAGATATAGGCGACAGAAAAGTTACTACAGATGAAACTGGATGCATAAAATTACCGGTCGATTTCTGCACGTTTATTGATTCACAAGATGCTCTCATTGACCAGATATTCCCCGATGTACACAGACAATATACAAATTATGAGTGGCTGGCAGAAAGAGCAATTTTAGCAGTAAAAAATGTGGATGTCAACGAATTAAATCTCAAGATACAACATTTGTTACCAGGAGACTTGGTGTCATACAAATCTATTGATACAGTTTGTGATATCACCGAAGCTGTAAATTATTCAACTGAGTTTTTGAACTCATTAGATTTACCAGTCATGCCACCGCAAAATTTACAACTGAAGGTTGGATCTCCGGTAATTTTTGTTGTTATTTAAACCCACCACGGTTGTGCAACGGCACGCGATTAGTATTTAAAAATGTTATCAAAGCCATAATTCTTAATGGAAAATTCTGATTCCACAGATGTGCCAATTGAATTCAAACGCCTTCAATTTCCAATTATTGGCATTTGCAATAACTATCAATAAGTCTCAAGGAAAAACTATGTCTATCTGCGGCTTACATTTGAGCACTTCATGTTTTTCACACCGACAATTATACGTGGCGTGCTCTCAAGTGTGCAAACCATCCAGTTTGTTTGTATTAGCGAAAGATGGGATCATATAAAATATTGTTCACTCTATTGCATTAAGGGATTAATATTGTTCTTTTGTAGTACAGTCATAATTAGCGATATGTAAAGGGTGTCCCAAAATTAACGCAAGATTTTAATTAAATAGAAAACGCCGTTTTTAGTCTTTTGATAGTTATATTTTTATTGACTCGTAAAGTACATAGGATAGGGTTATGTATGGAATAACACATCGGACAAATGGCCTCCACGGCTTTGCATGCACATGCGCACTCTTTTGTTGAAATTTTCCATGACCATTGGCGATTGACAAAGCCATCAAGATGAAAATGTGCTTCATCGCTTGCTCGAAAAATCAGGGTCCATTTGTTGATGTTCAATAATCCATTCAACGAACTCTCTTCTCTGTCCATGGTCATTAGGCTTCAATTGTTGTGTTAATTGAATTTTGTAAGCATGAAGACACAGATCTTTGGTGAGTATACGCTGTAGAGAGGTTCTTGAAATTTGCAATTCTTGTCCACGACGTCGAATTGAGGTTCCTGGATTGTCAGCAACACTCTCACGCACTGCTTCGACATTCACATTTGAACGGCTTGTTTTTGGACGACCAGTGTGTTTGGCGTCTCCAACGGATCCAGTCTCCATGAATTTTTCAATTAATCTCTTCACAGTTGACGAAGTTAAAACACTATTCCGACCATATTTTGTATGAAATTTTCGAACTGCAGTCGCCAAGCTTTCACTATTTTTGAAATATTCTTTAATAATGAAGACACGTTGTTCTATCGTGTAACGCTCCATTTTTAATAACCCTATAATGTAAGCTGTCAAATTGTTTTTTTTTTCAGGGTTGCCAACACTTCACTGCACAAATGGCGGCAAATTCAAATCTTGCGTTAATTTTGGGACACCCTTTATATAATTTTAAAGAATGAATTTTAATAAATTAAAAAAAATTGTTTGGTGATTTTTTATTTTAATATTTTATCACCTTTTACAGTGCTCTATACCTATCCCACTTATAAACCACATCCTTACACTCTTACAATAAGTTATTATTTTATTTCTAGCAAAATATTCTCTAAAAATTATTTATATGACAACACAACGTTTGTCGGGTCAGCTAGTATTATATATTGTAACGTGATACCAAACAAATATATTCTTGGGAAAAATCAAATTAAAGTTTTTTTTATAAATCAAAAAAAAACTGAAAAAAAAATATGTGTCCTCGAAAATTTTACGAACAAAAAATAATTTTATCTCCAAAATAATTTTGTGCAACGAAAAATAACGTTTTTAACATCTGATAAAATTTTGAGAAAAATCGAAGTGACAGTTTTTTTTTATAAAAAATAAAAACCTTAAAAAAACATTACTCAAAGTTGGTAAAAATTGATTTTCGATTCAAATATCTTTTCAAAAATTTGAGATTATGGCTTCCGACAAATTTTATCTTATAAGAAATATTGTTTTCAACACTTGGAAAAATTTTTAGAAAAATTGACAATTTTTTTTACAAAAAATAATAAAAACCTAAACAAAAATTAGTAGAAGTTGGTAAAAATTGATTTTCGACTTAAATATCTTTTTAAAACTTTGAGATATTGGCCTTAAGCTATTTTTTTTTTTTAAATACTGTTGTCAACATTCTGTAAAATTTTTAGAGAAATCAAATTGACAGTTTTTTTTACAAAAAATAAAAACCTAAACAAAAATTAATAAAAGTTGGTAAAAATTGATTTTCGATTTAAATATCTTTTTAAAACTTTGAGATATTAGCTTTAAACTATATTTTTCTTTTAAAAAATACTGTTGTAAATATTCAGTAAAATTTTAAGAGAGAAATCGAATTGACAGTTTTCTTTAACAAAAAATAGAAACCTAAAAAAAAAACAATACTAAAACTTGGTAAAAATTTACTTTCGACTTAAATATCAAACCTTTTAAGCAAGACAAATCGACAGACGGGATGGGAAGCTATCAGTGTGGGTCGAATCCCAGACTCTTTTATCGAATACATTTACTATGACACAGAAAATAATGCCTTAAGCCATTCTTTAAATTTCATCAAACATTGATTTTTAAACACCATCAAAAGACATTTTTGGAAAATCAGACATCATTTTTAGAGATTTCAAAAAAAGTTGTTAACTGTTAATCTCCCTTTTTGAACATAAAAAACCAGCATTACAAAATTTCCAAATCGACAAAAACTTGTAAAATTTTTTTCTGTCAAAAAAAGCGAGAATTGATCAGAGTTGGTCCTTTCTCGAAATTTTACTATTGAAAAATGCAGAAAAGCTATAATTAAGAGTTCACAGCCTGCTTAGAGATTCTGCCACTAATTGTAATACGGAAAAAAGTCTTCTCATTTTTTGATCTTTAAATAACTAATTTTCTTTTTAAAACCCTAAAAAGCTCATCTTTTCGATAAAAATTCTTCAAAATTTGTTTCGAAATCAATTTCTGGTAAAATTTTGTAACTTTAAGCTGTTTTTTTCCCTTTTTTATAAACATTGTCTTAAGCATTATTGGTATTCTAGTGACTTGATGTGTCCTATATTTAAATCACCTGCGATCTTTTCTTGAGACCTTATATGGTTTTTCTATAGAAAAAAAAAAACAAACTTATCTATATGTTTAATTATTTTCGTATTCTTTCCTCGATCTATACGAGAGTAAGAGTATAAACAATTCATTGTCCAATATAATAAAATTCATTAACTCTCCAGCCTATATAGACACTATAATCCCTCATAACAAGTCTTGTCCTTAAAACGGCTTCAGTATACATATATCTGCTCATCATATCTCATCTCATTACAGATCAAAAGAACAAATAAACAAAACTTCTTTTATTAAATTCTCCATGGCTTAGGTTTAGGCTTCATCTCCAAAAATTATCTCCCAAACGAAAAAAAAAGACTCCAAAATCACAAAATGAAAGGGTTTATCTTTATCTATCGTCGGTCGGTCGCTCGTCCTTCCAATATAGTACCTCCACTACTATGCGTCTTTGCGTATTTTCTGCGGTCCATTAAGGTCCATCGGAACTCATTAATCTAACCGCCCGGCCCCTTAGGGTTGTGGATTTTCTTGTTTAAATAACAACTATCAACTTATTCTTATAGCCATCAGCTATCATCAGCCTCCTATGTATCTTTCCCAATACCCTTTAACTTTCAACTTCTCGCATGTATCTACATACAATACAATATAGAAGTTGCTGTTGCTGATGATGCTAGCTGAATGTTAATCCCTTTCTTACATAGCCAAGGTGTTAATTCTTTTCGCCTGGATGAACAAAAATGAAAATAATTCAATTTTCAGAACTTTCATCTTCAGTCGAACACACGTAGGCTATAGGCAGGCATAACCCCTACTATCTTCAATACTTCTTGGTATATTTAAAAAGAGAAAGAGTTAGAGAGGAAAAAGAGGAGATTGAAATGAAACGCCTTTCGGCATTTAGCTAACTTTATCTTGATTCTTTTGCAGCAATCGATTGGAAAAGTTCTCCTTTTACCACCAATACCACCGGCACCGCCGCCGCCGCTGCCACCATCACCGCCACTATAACCCCACATCCTTAGAAACAACAACAAGTTTAGTGTGGAATTAAAGTAACCCATCATCTTGTATAAAACCGCTTCAAAGAAAATTCCGCATCCTCTAGCTTCTAGAATCCTGATGAAAACTTTTTCTATAGCGTTTTTCTCGTCTTCTAGGTTGATTTTCTTTTTCTTCTTCTTATTTTTTGCATGAACTGAAGATGCTGCCAAAAAGATATCTACTCCTCTCTTCATCCTTAAGATCTAATATTTTCTAACAAGGGTAGGTGATAAGTAGGGTAGGTATATAGTGTTGGCTTGATACTGAATGGTTTTTTGTAAAGTATAGGAAGACGAAGAAGGAGAGTGCGGGCTTTCTACAAGACTGTGGTAAGTCAATATCGTCGGGGTAGAAGATTTTTCAATTATAAATCAATTTTCGATTAAAATTACTTTGGTTGTAATGGCTGGTGTTTACTTTTTTTTCTCAATTCACTTCTTCTTTTTGATTTAGCTTGCGGTAGTGAGGGTGGAGGTTGTGGAAGGGGTTGTTCTTGGGGTGTTGGTGTCGGTTTTGAGGTCTGTTCAAACCACTAAACAAAAAAGTTAAGCATTGTCTTGATGTGATGAGATTTTCGCGGATTCAACGCGTTCTATAGTGTAGACAGTATCGCATGGCATGGTGAAAGCGCGTGCATATAGCGCATAGTGCCTTGCCTATCATCATCAGTTGCAAAATCATATAAATGAAAGTTTTTCTCAAGAAATTGGAAACAAGTGTTGCCAAATAACAAGTGAAAACGATTGAAGAGTTTTAAGCACTCAACATGTTCAAAATTTGTATCTTTGAAATTCTCAATCTAAACCATATTTTATTAAAATCCATTCAGATGTTTTAGTATAATTCTAGAAAAAAATCCAATGGAACAATAAATAAAAAAAATTTTTAAAACGCTGTGTGCGGCAACACTACGTCTGTTTTCAATTTTCTTACACTACTTAGAAATAGCGAATTTAAATAGCAAAGGAAAAAGTTAAATTGTGTGGTGTAGTTTTTTGGTGTCTTAAGAAATTAGTTTTGCAAAGAAATTTTCGCTTCAGGGTATAAACGGGTACAAGGTTTGGCGCAACGCGCAAAACTATATAGAAATACAAAATTGTATTCTAAAGAATCTCATCGTGTGGTCGGAGGTTTTTTTCAAAAGAAAAAGAATTCTTATTTCCCTTTTGTCCTAACGAACATTTATATAAATGCAAAATAAGAGATGGAAAGAAAAGTTGTGTTTTTATTTTTAGATGATGATAAGATTGTTCCTTTTGAAAATTTAAATCCAACAAAAACCTCAACCCAATATCGGTCGCGCTTCCACAATGGGTATATTATCAGAGTTTCTTGAATTTATACATATTTATATCATGAAGACATTGTTGAGGTTTTAATCCACAGCATTCTGTCATTTTGGTAAGGAGATGGAAAGTATATAAAGAGCATTCCTAAGTTTGACAGTTTATAGCGGCCATATCAACTTTTGAACCTGTATCTGTCAAATTGGCTGCCCTTTATTCAGTCCATTTTTTATTTCAAACACAGTTGAAAAACATGTACATAGGTAAACATTTTTATTTTTGAATTCTTTTAGAAATATGGGTGTTCTTTGAGGGCAACGGTCCACAACCTTCGACTATTTTACGGTCGCCAAATCGTCCTACCGAAGACTATCCGATTTCAACCGTTCGTTACCAAAACTTAAATAAAACACACGGCTAGGTCACACGGAGTTGCTCCTCTATCCAAAAAGTATCTTCGAAATGGTGCCTAAATTTTAAGATTTAAAATATATCTACCTGAAAAATAAGTTTGTCTTTAAAATTTGTAACGCCATTGCGTGTGTACGTACGTTCGTACATACGTCCGTATGTCTGTACGTTCGCGACGTTTTTTTCGTCGTCCATAGCTCAAGAACCAGAAGAGATATCGACTTCAAATAAATTTTGTTATACAGATAATAAGGCAGAAAGATGCAGAAAGGGCTATCAAGAAAATTGCGTAGGTGGTTTTTTTACCATAGCAGTTTAAAAAAAGGTGCAAATTTTGGTTAACCCTAAATATCTCATGAAACAATGACGCTAGAGACTTGAATTAAATTTTATATTGTATATTTTAACGTAATACAAAATAAGTATATTTTTGGAAAAAAATCCAATTAACGGTTTTTTTTATAAATCAAAAAAACTGAAAAAAAAGTTTGTCACCTCGAAAATTTTACGACTGAAATATGATTTCATCTCCAAAACAATTTTGTGCAACGAAGAATGATGTTTTTGACATCTGATAAAATTTTGAGAAAAATCTAATTAACAGTTTTTTTTTATAAAAAATAAAAACCTAAAAAAAAAATTAATAAAAGTTGGTAAAAATGGACTTTCGACACAAATATTTTTTCAAAACTTTGAGATATTGGCTTTAAACTACTTTTATCTTTCAAAAAATCTTGTTTTCAACATTCAGTAAAATTTTTAAAAAAATCGAATGGACAGTTTTTTTACAAAAAATTAAAAACCTAAAAAAAAATTGAACAAAAGTTGGTAAAAATTGATTTTCGACTCAAATATGTTTTCAAAAATTTGAGATTATGGTTTCCAACTAATTTTAGCATATAAGAAATATTGTTTTCAACATTACGACAAATTTTGAGAAAAATCGAATTGACAGTTTTTTTACAAAAAAATAAAAACCTAAAAAAAATTTATAAAAGTTGGTAAAAATTGATTTTCGACTTAAATATCTTTTCAAAACTTTGAGATATTGGCTTTAAACTACTTTTATCTTTGAAAATATATTGTTTTCATCATTCAATAAAATTTTGAAAAAAATCGAATTGACAGTTTTTTTTTACAAAAAATAAAAACCTAAAAAAAAACAACAATACTAAAACTTGGTAAAAATTTACTTTCGACTCAAATAGCTTTTCAAAAGTTAAAAATATTGGCTTCAAATATTGGCTAGTACGCAAATCTGGTAAAAATTGATACATGCATACATATACACAAACTTTTAAGCAAGACAAATCGACAGACGGGATGGGAAGTTATCAGTGTGGGTTGCATCCCAGACTCTTTTTAACAATTTATTTTAAGACTCTTTAGAGTGTTTCTTTTTAAATTAAATTGGTATACATTACACTTTTTTTAAAGAAATATTTTTGATATGCAGTTATTTAGTGCCGTTTTTGAGATATCAAATTTTAGAGAACAAATTGTATTATGTTTTGGAAGTCTTAACAAACATTAGAAATTATTAATCATCAAAAATATTATTAAGACAATATATGTAAGAGCTTTTTCAGAAAAAAATGATTAAAATATGTTCATAGGTTCCTGAGGAAATTTGAAAAAAACGGTACTAGAGCAACAAAAAATACATATATTTCTAATATTCAAACAAGCCAAGACTGACCTAAACAGCATTGTACAATGGGGAATAGAAAACCGCGTGGAATTTAATGCTTCGAAAACCCAATGCTGTCTTGCACATGAGAGCGAACAACGAATGAACGAATGGACGAACAAACGTGATTTTACATATTTCAAAAAGTCAATTCCAAACAAAAACACATTTAAATTATAAGAAACCAATTGACAATAATGTTAGGATAATAAAATTTGCATTTTTTTCTCTAAAACAAGACAATTTTGTAAAAACAATTTGTTAGTAACGAATTGCAGTGTGGTTGCTATGAACTGTCAAACTCTATTCGCGTTCCACTTACCATCCACACTGCAACGAATAAATTGTTCGCGCTCAACTTAACCTCAAAATTATACCACTCTTGTTTTGTTTTTGTGTGAAAGATCATGGCTGAGGAAAATATGGAGAAAAGGGTTGACAATTCGTCGCTGTCTGCGAATAGAAATAAAGCTCATGTGAAAGAAAAGTCAAAATATGCGAACATCCACAGTTCGCAGTTCGCAGTTCGTAACTCATGTGCAAGATGCTTTATATCGTTAAAGCTAAATATACCCCCCCATCGATGGCACTTGCATCGAGGAGACTGAACATCTCGATATTCTCGGTATGTGTACCACCAACCACCTCTTGTGGAACGATCACATACGCGATTTCGTCAAAAATGCCGCAAGATGTTTTGGTTTTTGTCGATGCAAGAAGTTTTTCTCCCCCTCTGATCTGGCTGTAATCTACGAGTACAAGACTTATATACGTCGAAAGTTTGAGTATAACTCCCATATCTGGGTTGGTGCTCCTGCAACTTACTTAAGCCTCTTGGACAGTATTGAACGTAGAGCATTTAGATTGATTGGTTATAATACCATCATAGGATCATTTAAGTCGCTCGAACATAGTCGTAAAGTTTCTTGTCTCACCCTCTTTTACCGTTATTTTAACGGTTCATCCTCTAGTGAAATAGCCAGCTGCATTACTCCCCTTAAAAAGTTCAACCGTAATACTCGCGCTTCTATGGAATGCTCATCAGTATACCCTCGAGCCCAACTTCGATCGTACTGTCAAGTACAGAGATTCGTTCTTTAGCCGTACTATGCGAATGTGGAATATCCAGGATTTCAAAACCAATGTACACCGACTCCTCCTTTCAACCCTTCTCTCATTTAATAGTGCTCACACTGTGTCTTAACATAATAAGGGTAGTAATATCCCCTTGAGTGTGCGCTTATTATTTAAAAAAAAAAGTATATAATTCTATCTATGGGGGCGTTTTTGAGAAAACTCGAATTTTGAGAAAGCAATTTGTGAGGACACTATTCTTATATTTTTGGTCTTTAAACTTAATTTAAAAACGTTTAACGTGAATCTGCTTTAATTTTTTAAGTTCCTCTTCAATCGATCCAATGGTTAAGGCTGAAGGGGCAAGGACAGATTTATGGAATCGCCAAACCCCATTTTTTTGACTAATCTACTATTGTTATGTCATATTTGATCGAAGTCTCGAGTTCGGAACTGTTGGAAGCTGACCTTAGTTTGAATATTAAAATTTCCATTTTTGCATTAATACGAGTAACTTCGTCAACAAATTTTCAACTGATTGAAAATGGTGTGTGAACTATAACTCTTCGTTGTCGGTAACATCGGTTGATCAATGACTCTGAGGTAAAGTAGTTCAAAGTTGATGTTGATTTGATAAGACAGAGTGAATAAATGGTAGCCAATTTGATAGATGTCTGGAAATTCAACAACATGACTTCAATCAGCTGTAAGAGTTCATACATGCCCATTGGAAAACCCTTATACAACCTCAAACGCGTTATGTATCTGTATTTTGCTGAAAGTTTGTAAAGTAGAATGTGTAACAAAGCTCACCTAAATTAAGTGTTGAATTTCTAAATTCGGCATAGCAAATCCTTGACTTTTTCCGATACAGAAATTCCTCCAATATCAATATATCACACAAAATCAAGGTCATTTTATAGCCTCACATCCCATATCTATAACTGTCTTCATACTGTGAATATATACATAGTATACATCTCACCTACAACATACCTTATTATATTCTCGCGAATCAAACAAAAGCTTAAAGGAATTTTTACAAAGATATTATTTTGTTTGACGGACGGCTTTCAATACAAGGTGCCATAAATCGCACTCCATGTGCACCATAAACAGACCGCGCTGGCCGCCGCCGCCGCCGTGAGATGCGACCGACACGATAAACCTTGTGGTTTGATGCCCTGGTATGATGGCTTGATGCCTCCTGCTTCACCTCTCTTTTGGGTTATCGTCACACAACATATACCTTACCTTAACTTGCCTACCTCTATAGTGATATTAATTTTTCATTTCATCATTATAAACTCACCGATTCGATGTAAATCAATCAGCGTACAGCACTCACGGGCCCAACAACAAACGGTGAGACTAAAAAATATAAAACAATATATCGCAATGCGGCCAAATATGGCACAGAGAATGAAAAGCAGTTGTCCTCTTTATGATCATCGTAAATATTGCAAGAAATATAATTTCAAATAAAACGGGCGCGCGCGACTGAGCACTGAGCAGAGCCAAACTTGAACCCCAAGCTAACGATATGTGAGTTGAAGCATGAGAAGTCGAAGTCGTCGTCGTCGTCGTCATCGCTCGCTGGTTTAGTCGATGTTTTGGCGGTGCAATATAGGGAACAATCCATGGAGCACCTCCATCATCATCATCATCCTTCGACTCTGACTCCGGAGCTCCAACTTCGACTCCAACAAACATATGTAGGCATATGTAGGTACGTGGCGATGTGGCATTCATCAGATTTAGTCGATCATAATTGGCAGCATGCGGTCGCGTATACCTCTATAACGCTACTCCTTCGTCGTTGCCAATTCTTGCGCAGTTCAGCAGAACATATCAGGTACGGTTTCATATGGATATACAAATAAAAATCATAATTTTCATAAATCTTTGCTGCGCGCACTCAATGCTGCTTTATTGTTGACTGTGATTTATCTAAATCTAATCGATAATTTATTAATTATCGTTGATCGTAAATATTTTTATGATTGATGTGAAATTGATCAATCTACTCGTAGGTATTTTTCTGTATGCGGGCTTACATGAGTATAAAGAGAGACATTTACTGTCATAAATTGAAATAAGTTTTTAAATGCAAAAACAGTTGCGAGCCTAAAATAAATGACTCACTTCCGATCAGAAAAAAAAACTTAAGTTTCACAAAGCAAAATGCGTGCACTAATTGGATCCAAGAACTCGCATGTCACATGAGTTACAAGTATAGTTAAATAAAATGTTACTAATTTAACTTATTTTTATTATCTTAGAAAAGGTACTAGCTGAACCAGAAGGTGTTGTGCTACCCTTTCCCATCGAAAAGACGATAATCTATCTATCAATCTATCTAATTTCATTGACAAATTATTTCATGTCCCATTGAATGAATTGCTCGTCCACAGTTAAAGTTGTTAAAATTGGGGCTTCAAAATCCAACTCTCACTTGTTCTCAAGCAATTTGACTTCTTTGTGTAAAATTTTCAATATTATCTTCCTTATTTAAAGGATAACTCCATAAGTACAAAAAACTGTTAATTCTTAACAAAAATTATAAAGAGAATAGGACCCAAATGACTGCCTTTTGGGACACCATGATAAATTTTATACATAAATGTTATTTGGTACAAAAGATCTAAAGCAACACTTGGTGTAAATGACCAAATACTATTATTACTTCTCAAAATGTCACATAATTTTTTAACCAAGTTCTTAAAGCTTTTAATTATATATTTTAAGTATCAACAATTTTTAGCATGTATAGATACCGCCTCACATGACAAGCAAAATAATTTGCAAGACTATTTGAGAGCAAATTTGTATTAAAAAATTAAATCAAGTTATTCAAAACGTCTTCCACGAGTATATACATATGAGTCACAGTCGTTCTTTGACTTTCAAAGTGAAAACAAGTGTTTGGAAGTGATAAGTAGTGGACTTTTAATTAAAAATAAACTTGCATTTGTAAGGTTTTAGTGGTTAAACAAGGCAGTTTGCCACAATTTTCATTAACTAATCGTAGCCTAGTGGAGGTGGCGTCCGAAGTTCAGGAAAAAGAACGACAATGACCTTCCGTGTCTGAAACTCCAAAGAACTGAAGAGAACAGAGACGTACTCAGGACAGCGCAATTAGATCCAGAAGAAGCCATCTTTGACGATGACTTTTTTATAATTGAAGATCCGAAGGAAAAAGTGGAGGCGGTGGGAGCTGCTTTCCAGCAAGTGTACAAGGTGAATGCTAGCACTCGCCCCAACCACGACCTGGAAAACAGAGCCCTACTTAATCATTTTTACCTTCGAAATGATATGACACAATGGCGATCTGAGAACCGCGGTTTCATGCGGTTCAATGACGATTCCTTGGCAAATGCCATAATCGCCGAGCAAACGGGTCCAAGTCCCCTGTTAGTGACGAAGGTTGAGCTTCAGCTCATCTTCAACTCAATAAAAAATAAAAAGTCAGCAGGTGTCGATGGTATATCCAACGTTGTACTAAGACATTTACCGATGGAGGCAATTGACATTTACACCACACTCTTCAATAATGCACTGAATAATGCATATTATCCAGTGCATTGGAAGACCGCTGTGGTTCATCCTCTCCCGAAAAAGGGAAAGGACAACTCCAACCAGTCAAATCTTCGGTCGATAAGTCTTCTTCCGAGCATCAGCAAAGTTTTCGAAAAAATCATTAATAGGGCTCTGACTAAGTGGGCTGCGGACAACAAAATAATTCCGGATAAACAGTTCGGGTTCAAGGCGGGTCATGACACAATTCATGCTGCGTCTAAGCTCGTTTCTGATATCCAATGGAATTTTTTTTTTTTTTTTTTTTTTTTTTTTTTTATAATAAGCGCACACTTAAGGGGATATTACTACCCTTATTATGTAAAGACACAGTGTGAGCACTAGGAAAAGGAGAGAGAGGTTGAAAGGAGGTGTCGGTGCACATTGGTTTTGAATTCCTGAATATTGCAATGGCTGGGAAAAACAGAGTGTGGTAAAGCATTCCACATTCGCGTAGTACGGCTAAAGAATAAAACAAAACAACAATGCACAGGTGCTGTTCTCGTTGATTTGGAAAAGGCCTTTGACACCGTATGGTTAGAGGGTCTTTACCTAAAACTGAGCAGGCTTGGCATAAGCAAGCCATTGTTGTATATACTTTATGATATGCTTAACGGTAGAAAGTTTGTTGTCAAAAGTGGCAATGTAACTTCTACCACAACATTCTTAATTAAAAATGGTCTTCAACAGGGAGCGGTGAATTCGCCGATTCTCTTCAGCATTTACACCAGCGATCTGATAGGTAGTCTTACAAAGGCAATTGCGTACGCCGACGATCTTATTGCGTACAGAACGGCCCGAAAGGTTGAGGTTATTAGAATTCTCTTGCAGCGTGATTTCGACAAGATTCAGCGATATTGCGACGACTGGAAACTGAAAATAAATGTCCAGAAGTCGGAGACAATTCTGTTTCGGACTCCGTTGGCTAGGGCCACGAGGGATACGTGCAAGAATTGGCGCAAGATGGTTATCGTTGATCTTCACGGGCAGCCATTAGCGAGCAAAAGTGTAGTGAAGTACCTCGGTATCTGGTTAGATCAGTATTTATATTTCGACAGACATATAAATGCTGCTCTGACCAGGGCCAGAGGAGCCTTCGCTCTGACGAAACGGCTGTTTTACAGCAGTCGGCTTGACCCCAGAGTGAAGGTAATTTGCTACATGGCCCTCATACGGCCGATGATCGTTTATGGTTGTCCTGTGTGGTTCAACGTTGCCCCTTCCCAGATGGAGAAGTTTCGGGTGTTCGAGCGGCAGTGTTTACGACGCTGTACCGGCTTATATCGAACAGCCGAATCTTCTTACGTGCATTACTATTCCAACGAGGTCCTATACAATGGGGCTCGAATCAACAGAATTGACAATTTCGTGATAAAACTCGTTCGAGGTCACATTGCAAGAGCTATGTCTTCGACCAACAATTTAATTTTCGGGGCGTTCTATCCGAACGACGAGTTTTTTGAAAGTGCACGCTTGAGCGGCTTCATTCCACCAGAGGCATTCCTCTTTTTAGATAGATGCGGTCTGATACAGGATAGATTGGCAGTTCCGTTAATCTACCACGTCAGACGACGAACCGTGGATAGGCGACTCCTGTATAATCGGGACGTCATGGCACAAGGCGGAGCAGAGCTCCTTCGGTTCAGTAGGGCTGTGTCCGAAAGGGACCGAACTGATAGGGTGAAGCAGGAGAGCCAGTTTTGGTGGCTTCAATCGGCACTGGATAGTGAGTAGTCGGGATGGGGTTTTAAGCCTTGGCCGGCTTACATACTTGTTTTATAGTTTTAGGGTTTAGTTTTAAGTAGAATAGGCATGGTGGCACAAAAAAAAACATACACAAAAAAAAATACAAAAAATACAAAACAGGAAAAATACAAAAAAATACAAAAAAAAAAATTAAAAAAAAACATGGAATAATCAAAAAAAAAAAAAAAATAATAAAAAAAAAGACAAAATATGAAAAACAAAAAACGTTAGATAGTTAGATTTGCTGCTGTGGTTGTTCTAGTTTTAAGTAGTTTATAGGTAGAATAGGTAGTTTTAGTTAGCTTTAAG
This sequence comes from Eupeodes latifasciatus, assembly GCA_920104205.1. Taxonomy (NCBI): domain Eukaryota; kingdom Metazoa; phylum Arthropoda; class Insecta; order Diptera; family Syrphidae; genus Eupeodes; species Eupeodes latifasciatus. The sequence goes on along the minus strand of OV049925.1, from coordinate 118,987,982 downwards.
TTTTATATTAATTAAATTAAATTAGGTGGCGCAACAGTCCGTAGAGAACCAGGGCCTAGTGACTTACAACTCTCAACCATTCCTGTGTGCGAGTAATGTTGTCAGGGATGGAGGGGACCTACAATTTATATGCCGAATCCGAACGGCTAATTTGAGAAAGCACTTTTTCATGACAAGAATTACTCTTGGAGAATTTGTCAATTCCTCGCAAGAGGCAGTACCCGTGAAAACTCTTTTTTTTAATTAAGGTGGCACAGGCAGGGATTGAACCCAAGACCTCTCGCATGACAGTCCAACGCACTAACCATCATGCCACGGGTACTACAGTTTTATATTAAGGACCTTATTTTAAGTAGTTTTTAAGTAAAAATAAAAAAAGATATGGACATTAGTTTTTTCTAAATTTTCTAATGAATACAAAAATAAATAAAATGAATTGAAGTTAAATAGATCTTAGGGCCGAAAGGCATTAGCATTAAGTATTATTGTTTAACTTAGAGTGTCCGTATGGGACCAGTAAGTTAGTTGTAAGTTATGGTTAATTAGGCTAGTTTTATGAATTTTTGTCTAGCTTTAAGATAGTCTTAAGAATGAATTAATAAAAATAAATTTGGAAGTAGCTGGCGTCCGAAGACGAAGCCAGAGATCGTGGGTTCGAGTCCCGGGCTGAGTCTACGAAAAATATTTATGCTTTTTTCCACAATCGTGAAATAGTGGATTTTATTGATTGGGAAGAGAAGCAAATGGAGAAGGAGAGGAAAGCAGGGGTATCGAAAGACACCTCTGCCAACAAATCAGGCGATCTTACGGTGGTGCCACCAGCGGTACCGCAAACGACCGCAACAACATCAGGTCAGGCATCTGACCAGTCAACGGCCAGAAACCAAAAAAGAAAATTAAAAAAACAAAGCCCAAATAAGGTTGAAAGAACCAATTCGGCTAAGCGGCAGGCTAATAAAAAAAAATGGAAGAGAGTGGAAAAGGGGGCTTTACCACTGAAAGTGAGTTCTCAGACTACGCCGAGTCTGAGAAAACGGAATACATTTTCGAAGGTGGAGAGGGGCTCTTCAGGCCTACGAATAGGGATTTAATCCTTTCGGAGCCAGAGCCAGTCCCGCCGACAAGGAAGGCTCAGGAGGTAGAGGCGGACCTCCAAGAAACAGAACTGGTGCAGGCCCTGCAAGCCAAACAGGCAGCCATTAGCCAGTTCGAGCAAAGCCTCAACAAGCTCAAGCAGGAAATAGAGCCCCTCCTCAGTCAGCTAAAGCTGAAACAAGAGGCGCGCCGAAAGCAAGAGGCAGCCCAAAAACAACAGCAGCAAAAAGAACAGCAACAACAACCGCAGCAGCAAAAACAGCCACAACCCAAGCCCGCTCCCAAAAACACAGGAGCGGAGCAAAATAAAAAGAGGCCATCAGCAGTGACAGGCCCAATGTCCGAGGGCCCATCGACTTCGGCTAAGGCCAAACAACAGCAACAACAACAGCTACAACCAAGGCAGCAGGAGCAGCAGAAACAGCAGCAGCAGCAGCAACATCAACAACAGCAACAGAAGCAGCAGCAGAAACAGCAGCAGCAACACCAGAAACAACCACAGGCCAAGAAAGAAAAAATACCACCAATAAGGACCCATAGAGTTGACCTGGACGACATAAAACAGGTATGTAAGTCGGCCACTAAGGGTAATTTTTTCATTAAAATCCTAAACGAAAAAGAAAAGAATTATTCGGTACAGTGCTTCTCACTGGCCGAATACAACTTAGTAAAAGGGTTACTGAAAGAGGCCACAGCTGAGTTCTTCAGCTTCACGCCTAAAAGTGAAAAATTTCAGACGGTCCTCCTGAAGGGCATAAGTTCCTGCACGGAACCGGAGGCGCTCTTAAAAGAGCTCCGTGAAAAAGCCACTGACGGTCTCGATTTTATCGGGGTCAAGTCTTTCACCACGGTGAAGTCCAGACGAGGGGGTTACAGGCTGCCAATGTTCCTCGTAACATTATCGCCCCAAAGTAGTTTTGAGAGTGTGAGGAAAATCGACCGCCTCGACTATCAATCCGTACACTGGGATAAATTAAAAAGGCACGACGACATTTTGCAATGTACGAAGTGCCAGAGGTTCGGCCATGCCGGAGCCAACTGCAATATGCAGTTGCGCTGCGTCAGGTGCTCCGAAACCCACAATGAGGGAGAATGCAAGCTGGGGAATGAGCGGGTTGAGGATTTAACCCAGCTCAAGTGTGTCCTTTGTGGAAACCAAGGGCACCCGGCTAGCTATAGGGGTTGTCCTAAAGTCCAAGAAATTAAACAGAAACAGGCCAGTCAAAAAGCCGAAAGAAGTCGAACAGTTCGACAGGCTCCAACACAAAAATTCGTGGATCCCAAATTCTCTTACGCCCAAATGGTGTCAGGGAATGGGAATACGAGACAGGCTCCACCAACGGTTGTCCCAAAGGCCCCCGCGCCTAAGGCACCAGAGGTGCAGCCTGACATTGTAGCGTTGTTGTTGAGCATTCAAGGTCAACTTACAGGGCTGCAAAGTCAGATAAAGGAGCAAGGCAAAAGGGTAGACCATCTCTACTCTTTGTTGCCTGGCCTGGCGCAATTTAGACCATAATGGGCGCGCTGCCGGAGACGCGCCTAAAAGTCCTAGCTGTGAATGTAAATTGACTGATTAGGATTGAACGAAGAGCCAATATGTTCCAATTGTTGAAAGACTACAGTCCCGATGTGTTTATGGCTAGCGAAACTAAGCTAAACCACAAACACAAATTGACTCATAAAAATTACAATATCGTAAGAAGAGACCGGCCCGACTCCACTCAAGGGGGCGGTGTCGCTCTCTTTATACGAAAAGGCATTAATTATAAAGTCATATACAACAATGAATTGCGAAAGCTCAAGACGCTAGAAGTTTGCGTTGTATGCATCTCTCTCACTCAAGGGAAGCGGATGTATATGATTGCGGCTTATGCGGCTGGGGCTCCGCAGGTTACTTACTTTGCTTCAGAACTCGAGATTCTTTTTAGGGAACTGAAACTGAGCTTGGAAGAAAACTATTTCATCTTGGCCGGTGATTTGAACGCAAAACATGAAGATTGGGGAAATCAACATAGTAATCCCAGAGGTAACCATCTTTTTAATTTGATGAATCTTTCCAGCGTTGAATATGGCGTCGACCTGCTGGCTACTGAAAAGCCATCGTATCCAAGAAGCGACTCCTTTCTGGATCTTTTGCTGTACGACACAAGACTGACAGTTACAGACAAAGTGGGTAATCACCCTCGAAACTGCTTACAGACAATCGAGTACGACAGTGATCACTGCGGACTGGCTGCTGTAATGCAGATACCGAACGAACGCGTGGAGTTGGAGGAATACGTTGCAACGCATTCTTACAATTACAGTAAGATGCGCTGGCCTCGTTTCACCAACGCCCTAGCGAGAGAACTTCGTTCGAGTGACATAGCCCCACCAAACAACAGAAACCTGACAAATACAGAAATTGACCAACATTTACAACAGATGGACGAAACAATAAAACGAACAATGGAACGGACAATACCAAAGTACAAAGAACGGGACCAAATGGACGCTTACAGAAACGCGACTATTGACGCACTGCGTAAGCACAAGAGTGGCTTACTGACAAGACTCAAAAACTTGTACAGACGACTTACAGACCCACACGACTTGGAGGTTAGGACACTGAAGTCGTCAATAAAAAATGTCAATCTGTTGATTAAGGAGAACTACAGGTTATCAATTAACAAGTACTGGGACCGCAAGATACGGTCTGTTAATTCCAGTGACCCTGGTATGTTCCCTAAAATCAACAAGATATTTAGGAAAAAGAACGACAATGACCTTCCGTGTCTGAAATTCCAAAGAACTGAAGAAAACAGAGACGTACTCATGACAGCGCAAATAGATCCAGAAGAAGCCATCTTTGACGATGACTTTTTTATAATTGAAGATCCAAAGGAAAAAGTGGAGGCGGTGGGAGCTGCTTTCCAGCAAGTGTACAAGGTGAATGCTAGCACTCGCCCCAACCACGACCTGGAGAACAGAGCCCTACTTAATCATTTTTACCTTCGAAATGATATGACACAATGGCGATCTGAGAACCGCGGTTTCATGCGGTTCAATGACGATTCCTTGGCAAATGCCATAATCGCCGAGCAAACGGGTCCAAGTCCCCTGCTAGTGACGAAGGTTGAGCTTCAGCTCATCTTCAACTCAATAAAAAATAAAAAGTCAGCAGGTGTCGATGGTATATCCAACGTTGTACTAAGACATTTACCGATGGAGGCAATTGACATTTACACCACACTCTTCAATAATGCACTGAATAATGCATATTATCCAGTGCATTGGAAGACCGCTGTGGTTCATCCTCTCCCGAAAAAGGGAAAGGACAACTCCAACCAGTCAAATCTTCGGTCGATAAGTCTTCTTCCGAGCATCAGCAAAGTTTTCGAAAAAATCATTAATAGGGCTCTGACTAAGTGGGCTGCGGACAACAAAATAATTCCGGATAAACAGTTCGGGTTCAAGGCGGGTCATGACACAATTCATGCTGCGTCTAAGCTCGTTTCTGATATCCAATGGAATAAAACAAAACAACAATGCACAGGTGCTGTTCTCGTTGATTTGGAAAAGGCCTTTGACACCGTATGGTTAGAGGGTCTTTACCTAAAACTGAGCAGGCTTGGCATAAGCAAGCCATTGTTGTATATACTTTATGATATGCTTAACGGTAGAAAGTTGGTTGTCAAAAGTGGCAATGTAACTTCTACCACAACATTCTTAATTAAAAATGGTCTTCAACAGGGAGCGGTGAATTCGCCGATTCTCTTCAGCATTTACACCAGCGATCTGATAGGTAGTCTTACAAAGGCAATTGCGTACGCCGACGATCTTATTGCGTACAGAACGGCCCGAAAGGTTGAGGTTATTAGAATTCTCTTGCAGCGTGATTTCGACAAGATTCAGCGATATTGCGACGACTGGAAACTGAAAATAAATGTCCAGAAGTCGGAGACAATTCTGTTTCGGACTCCGTTGGCTAGGGCCACGAGGGATACGTGCAAGAATTGGCGCAAGATGGTTACCGTTGATCTTCACGGGCAGCCATTAGCGAGCAAAAGTGTAGTGAAGTACCTCGGTATCTGGTTAGATCAGTATTTATATTTCGACAGACATATAAATGCTGCTCTGACCAGGGCCAGAGGAGCCTTCGCTCTGACGAAACGGCTGTTTTTTAGCAGTCGGCTTGACCCCAGAGTGAAGGTAATTTGCTACATGGCCCTCATACGGCCGATGATCGTTTATGGTTGTCCTGTGTGGTTCAACGTTGCCCCTTCCCAGATGGAGAAGTTTCGGGTGTTCGAGCGGCAGTGTTTACGACGCTGTACCGGCTTATATCGAACAGCCGAATCTTCTTACGTGCATTACTATTCCAACGAGGTCCTATACAACGGGGCTCGAATCAACAGAATTGACAATTTCGTGATAAAACTCGTTCGAGGTCACATTGCAAGAGCTATGTCTTCGACCAACAATTTAATTTTCGGGGCGTTCTATCCGAACGACGAGTATTTTGAAAGTGCACGCTTGAGCGGCTTCATTCCACCAGAGGCATTCCTCTTTTTAGATAGATGCGGTCTGATACAGGATAGATTGGCAGTTCCGTTAATCTACCACGTCAGACGACGTACCGTGGATAGGCGACTCCTGTACAATCGGGACGTCATGGCACAAGACGGAGCAGAGCTCCTTCGGTTCAGTAGGGCTGTGTCCGAACGGGACCGAACTGATAGGGTGAAGCAGGAGAGCCAGTTTTGGTGGCTTCAATCGGCACTTGATAGTGGGTAGTCGGGATGGGGTTTTAAGCCTTGGCCGGCTTACATACTTGTTTTATAGTTTTAGGGTTTAGTTTTAAGTAGAATAGGCATGGTGGCACAAAAAAAAACATACAAAAAAAATACAAAAAATACAAAAAAGAAAAATACAAAAAAATACAAAAAAAAAAAGAAAAAATTAAAAAAAAAAATCATGGAATAATCAAAAAAATAAAAATAAAAAAAGACAAAATATGAAAAACAAAAAACGTTAGATAGTTAGATTTGCTGCTGTGGTTGTTCTAGTTTTAAGTAGTTTATAGGTAGAATAGGTAGTTTTAGTTAGCTTTAAGTTTTATATTAAGGACCTTATTTTAAGTAGTTTTTAAGTAAAAATAAAAAAGGATATGGACATTAGTTTTTTCTAAATTTTCTAATGAATACAAAAATAAATAAAATGAATTGAAGTTAAATAGATCTTAGGGCCGAAAGGCATTAGCATTAAGTATTATTGTTTAACTTAGAGTGTCCGTATGGGACCAGTAAGTTAGTTGTATGTTATGGTTAATTAGGCTAGTTTTATGAATTTTTGTCTAGCTTTAAGATAGTCTTAAGAATGAATTAATAAAAATGAATTTGGAAAAAAAAAAAAAAATACATATGAGTCATATAATTTACGAAGCATACATTTGTTTTTGTTTTTCGATATTGCTTTTACCTAAGCTCCGAGGTTCTTGAATGTAAATTGACAAAATTCTCAACAAGCAGAGTGGCGCAGTGGAAGCGTGCTGGGCCCATAACCCAGAGGTCCGTGGATCGAAACCATGTTCTGCTAAAAGTTTTTTTTTATTTAATTAATTTTGTTGCTGGTGATACTTTTCTAATGGCATGTTTTTAACCTTGAATGAGAGTTTAATTTTTTTGAATAATAATAACTAATAGTTACAATTTGCATATGAAGATAAATAGATATTTTAGCGTCATCCACGCTTTTGTACGCCTGAGTATATAAATGAATTTGGATATGATTTATTATGGATATTAGACTGGAGAAAAAACTTAAAATTTTTGTAAAGCTATATGTTCTTTAGAATGAGCAAAACAAATTTGAGAAAACTTAGGCTGTAAAATTTTAATTCATATGTGTTTGATTATTATTTTATTTTTAACTTCCCATAGGAAGCCATTGTAATCGGTTTAATTTTTCAAATTGAAAATTTTGACATTTCTCGACGTTTCAAGGTCCCTAGAGTCGAAATAAAAGATTTTTAGAGAGATGCCTGTGCGTTCGTTTGTACGTCCGGTCCGTACGTTCGGGAAGTTTTTTCGTCGTCCATAGCTCAAGAACCAGAAGAGATATCGACTTCAAATAAATTTTGTTATACAGATAATAATTCAGAGAGATGCAGAAACGACTCTCACATAAATTGAGTAGGTGGTTTTTTACCATACAACAAAAATTGATTTTATCTCCAAAATATGTATGCAACGAAGAATAACGTTTTTGACATCTGGTCAAATTTTGAGAAAAATCGAATTGACAGTTTTCTTACAAAAAATAAAAACCTAAAAAAAACATTACTAAAAGTTGGTAAAAATTGATTTTCGACTCAAATATCTCTTCAAAAATTTGAGATTATGGCTTCAAACTAATTTTATCTTATAAAAAATATTGTTTTTATCTTTTGGTTAAATTTTGAGAAAAATCGAATTGGTAGTTTTTTTACAAAAAATAAAAACCTAAAAAACCAATACTAAAACTTGGTAAAAACTTACTTTCGACTTAAATATCTTTTCAAAAATTAAAAATATTAGCTTAAAACTAATTTCATCTCACAGAAAATATTGTTTTCGACATTCAGTCATTTTTTCATACAAAATTAAAATCTACAAAAAACAGTTCTTAAAATCGGTAAAAATTGATGTTCGTTTCTTGATATCTCGTGAACAATAAAATATATTGACTTTAAATTAATTTCAATCAACCAATTTGTATTTGTTTATATAAGAAATAAAAACTTTTAAGAAATGCTACTAAAATTGGTAAAAATTGGGTTTCGACTAAAAATCTCGTTAACAAAAATAGATTTTGTAATCAAACTATTTCATTAAATATAACTGACAAAACTTTACAAAAGCCTACAAACCTTTTAAGCTAGACAAATCGACAGACGGGATTTGAAGTTATCAGTATGGGTAGCATCCCAGCCGCTTTTCATATATTTTATTACTATTTATTTGTATTCCCTATCAAATTTTGCATACAAAATTCCAATTGTTCTTAAAAAGACCATTTATTACTTGAGAAATGTAAGAACCTTTTGGTAAGTATTGCAATCTTAAAAATTGTTAACACGAAATTATATTTAAATATGGCGTTACATTTAATTTTTAAAGACTAATCAATTTTCTCAAAAAATTACATTTTTATACGGAATCCAAAAATAAAACATATATTTATAAGGAGTAAGTAACTGCATACCAAAATTAATTGTAAACAAAATTTCTAGCGCTTTTCAAGAAAACAAATTAAGAAACTATGGTTTTTTTGATAACATAAATTACATCAATATTTTTAAATCTAAACATATCTGTACTATTTTTAAACAGATTCTTTGGATACAGGAGCAAGTTCATGCAATTTGTTTTTATAAAACTATAGCAAAAATGTCATTCAGAATGACAAACAAAAATTTAGTATAAATTCCAACCCATACATTTTTTTTTTAAATTATTTCTTGTAACATATTGTTGATATTTTATAATTATTAATTTGTATTTCCTTCACTTTTCAACGATTTTAAATTTATTGCCGGACCAGTTTCGATTTTTTACAGTGGAGAAGAATTTCTTTTCTTTCGTTTAGGGCTATATATTTTTTAAAATAACTTCTAAAATTAAGTGTAATTTTTTTGAAATGCTAAATTGCAATTTTTTTCTGTTTTTGAATTTCGAAGGCTGTTTTAGGCAATGTTCTATATTTTTCTTAAATATTTCTCACTTTAATATTCTTTCATGTTAAACTAATTGCGTAATTATTTATTATCATTAAACAAAATTGGGCAGAAATCGTTTAAGCTCGATTTTGATTTCGGGTTTAAATTTTGTAGGCATCAATTATAAGGCGACCAAATCTTAAAATGTCTTAAAGCCCAGACTGGTCACAAAGTCAAAAAAGTAAAAAACTGTATTTATAAAAAGTAATGAAATTCTTCTTTAAAATTTGTCAGGAAACAAGAGAATATTAAAAATCATTGAAACATGAAGGTTTGAATACGTATTTTTTAATACTAATTAAGGAGGATTAACTATTTAACTTATATATAATTTTTAAGTTTTAACATGAATAAAAATAAGTTATTAGAATTTGCAAACGGGTTCGGGTTCTTTCTCAAAAGGTTTCCAAAAACTCACATAATATTGCTTCCTCAGCTATGATTCATTAGAATCTCGAAACTAAATAATTTAATTAAAATAAGTTCATAACTCCTACGTCTACGCGTTTTAACCAGTTTACTAGTTAAAATGGATTAGTTTCTCTTAGCTACTCCATCTAGTTGCAATTTGTAGTAAAACTCGTCTAATTCGTTTATACATCATTAAATATCAATAATTATTACGGCTATATGTAGATATGTATGTTCCTACCTAGTATCGATTAAAAATCAATTTAAGAACAAATAAAATATTTTAATTAATTATATTCATATCGCAAAGTAATTAAAAATTATTAACAAAACATGGACTATTAAAATATCCGGCCTAAATCCAAAACACTTAGGAATGATAGACCTCTAAAACTGTCCAAGCTGTCAAACTAGTCATCCACTCAAATATTCATACATAAAGCAGCAGCAAACATTGACGACATTATTTATGACACTGCTGGGTCACGCTGGACTGACTTAACTCTCCTATAAACCGTCCCGTCATCGTCGTCGTCTGTCACAGAGATACTCGTACCTACATATATTCCACTTAAAACAAACCCTCGTAAAATAAAAATATCAAAAATCCGTAAAATAAAACAAACAAAAATAAAAATAAAAAGATATTTTATTTCAATAATTTCATATGAACGACATCGGAACCACTAATGAATATTTATGAATGCGCGACTATCTAGTTAATATTTTTAATGAGTCGACGACCACGACGATGATCGTTGGTATAAAATGTAGTTTCGATAAATATCGTTTGGTTATGGTTTTTTAGAAGATTGAGGGGGATGAGGGGGGGCCCACTTTGAGACAGTGGTTTTAATTTTGGAAAAATGTGTTGTAGCTCTGGGACGACTACTTCGAAAGAGCGCGACACATTGGATTGAAATCGCATAAGTTTCCTGGAATTTGGCACCAAGTTCGTGACGTATGTATGTTAAGACTGAACCGCTCGTGAGTACCTGATATGATATAGATAATAATTTTTATCGTTTTCACGGAAAACTAACTATGATATATTTTTTGTAGTCTACCAAATTATTATGAGGACCCATAGATGATTTAATGTGTTACAAGCGCGATGAATTCGAAAGTGTAGATATTATAGTCGTGTTTTAATTTATTTCTTTTCTTTTATTACAACGAATGGCTCGCATTGCATATGGATGGGGAACCGTTTTTTATTTTAGCTGCGATGGATGCATTTGGTACTTAGACCGATGATGACGACGCGACGACGACGGACGATAACACAGCGAGAGGGACAAATGCGAGGAAAGGTGGAAGAAGTCGTTTGCACTCATAATGGTTATGTCGTTTCGTGTCATGATATTACATTTATGGTCAGTGGCATTTTTATTTCGTTGATGCAGTTAAAATGCAAGCAATTTGGATTCTGGACCAAGTCCAAATGTGAATGGAAATTTAACAAAAAAAAAAAAAAAATGGAATTGGTCTTGGAACGTGCCATGCGAGATGTGATGCCATAAAAATGGGGTAAACATGTTTGTTATGATTAGTTACATTTATTTAAGGTATAGGTGAGGTACCTGCTGTTAATTACAAATATGAAATAATTTTGTTTTATTTTAAAGGAATTTATATCTACGAGTATTAATCTTAAATCGAAATAATATTTATTTTCTTAGGATTGGTTTTGGTTTTTGAGTCGTAATTATGCAGTGGAATAGCTAGGATCGTAGACAAGTTCAACAATGTTGAACTACTTTTTTTTGGATCAGTCCTTCACTTTTTAAAGTTTTTGTTATGAAAAAGAGATTTTTAGAAAAATTACCCTAATTGTTTCAATTTTTTAGTTGAAATGAAAATTTTGAGAAGACACCGTATTTCAAGACCACAAGGGAAGATATTAAAATTAACATTTAAGACCTACTCTAAATCAATTTTAAATTTGAAGTCGACTCTAAAAATGAATTTTAGAATATGGGTTGAGTCTTTGATAATTTTAAACGTTATAAAATATATACTTTAACGCTAAAGCACTCGTCTAACATTGAAAGCATCAAAATGCTTCTTTATCTTTTTAATACTCGTAGTAATGCATTTTATATTTGTCATTTCATCAGTAAAATTGAAGAAATATGTTTTTGAAGATGGGAGAATGATTTTGAGCTCATAAATCAACAATCCCACGAAAGTTGTCTTGCCTTGAAATTGTCGAGCATGCACCAAGTAAATATTACCACGAAAAAACAACACTATTTCTGATTCAATAGACTACGAACCTAAGCAATGTACAATATTTGGACAACCTTGAATGCGGTATCGATAACCCAAACAACAACAACAAAAAATTAGGTACATAGTGTTGGAAAACCATATCGTGGCAAATCATTTTCTACTCACAAAATCGCCCGGCATCTTAGCAGGAAGGGTGAATTGGCTTAAGGTGCATTAAAAAAAGTGTACAAAAAGATTACAAGCAAAATTAATTTTCAAAGGGGACCCCTGGATTTGCACCGTGAACCTTTCTATCTGCAATGGAATACTCTACCACAATCCATAAAAAACCATACAAATGCGGTAGTTCACGTTAAAAACATTACCCGTGTTTTATTGGAAAATCTATCCATTGTATAGTAGGATTTTACGCGAATAACAAAAACAATATCCATAGTATGAATAACACCGATAAAAGTTAGAGTAGAATCTTACTATGGATGGGTTTTTGACACTTATACGAGCCTCGAATGGATCTTATGTGATTTCGTTCTCAAATGTTGGTACGATTGATATTGCATTTGTATCTCGATGGCTGTGTTCGTTTAGTAGTTGTGCATTTGGAATCATGTGTTTTCCATTGGGGAAAAAACCAATCTATTACTGTTGATATTATTTAGTTTTGCTAGTGAAAATGGACTAACTGGGCTTACTTTGCAAGATAAAACAATGGAAAAGATATTTATGTTTTGCTATGTTTCCACCAAAGGTTTATCTTAGTTTAGATTAAATAAATCTGTTTAGTGTTTCCACAGCACAAGAAAATTTAAAAATGATTAAGTTTGACAGCACTTTCTAAAATGCAAATGGTGTTTCGATGTTTCTTATGGAGTGCAAGTGAGATAGTTTGATTCGTGTTAAACAATGAAAAACTGAATAGTTCAGCACCATATAAGAATATGCAATTTTTTTTTAATTTGATTAAAACAAAACTATATTTTTTGTACACAAACATGCAAATAAACAGACCATAACGCATGATCTGTAAAACCAACTCCTCCACACAGGTTTTTCTTCACAATTGTTGACTCGACTCCGATCCCCGACCGGAATCGAGTTAAATTAAGCTCATTTCAACTCGATTCAGGTATATAAAGAATTGAGGCGATCTTCAAGCTCGCTTCAATACCACATGTTAATTTAGTAGTCTACGAACAAACCCCCTCCTTGAAGCTATTGTTAAATGAAGTTTTTTTTTATAGAATCTCAATTTCCAGATATTTTCTTACCATTTCTTCTTGAAAATTGTCCATTTTATTAGTTTTTAATTTTCAAAAAACTTTCTTCTATTTGTGTGTTTTTTTTATTATTATTATTCTGACAGATCTTCTTTCAGTTGTACCAATTTTTAAATACAAAAATCTGGCTACTGCGGATCGTTTTATTGGCAATTTCTCACTGTACTATATATGGAATAGTTAGAAGAATTGTTAAAAGTGCTTTAAATTAAACAAGACTTTTTAAATTAAGAACTACTTTTACTAGAGAGAACTGTTTAAATTTTTGCGCCTTTAACTTTAAATATAATTAATATGTATTATGTAACTGGAGAATTGAATTTAAAGAAAAGCGCATATCTAATGCAAAAATAAATGTGTGGTCTTGAATTAATTTTTCAACGCGTTATGACATTGATTTTGAATTTGGAATCTTGACTAACAAATATATTTTTATTTGAATGTTCTAATATTTTGGAATCAAAGAAGAATAATTTTTAAGGTATGATTTCATAACTAACTTTTTTAATAAATGGACAAATAAAAAAAAAGCATATTTTTACAAAAAACATATTATGTACGAGTATCTATTAAACATACAAAAATTGTATGAACAAAAATTAATTTTTGAATTTGAATTAAAATATTTATATTAATAAAACTAAAAAGGTAGGTATTCAAAAAATGGTAAAAAAAAATAATGAGTTGCACCCAATTTTAGTATACTGATTAAATAAAAAATATTAAATGCATTTAGTTTTTTAAAAATCCAAACAAAAAATACGGAACAAATACGAGTATTGAAAAAGAATGATATTTATTTTGAATGTCTCAGAAAAGAATACTTATGCATGTTGCCTTTGAACTATTTTATTTGTATTTATTGGTTTTAAATGTTTTTTTTTTTTTTTTTTTTTTTTTCAAATAAAGAATTAAATTTGAATTTTTTCTGTACAAGAATAAAGGTACATAATATTATTGACTTTTAAGTTAAATATCTTGAGAATAAGTAACGATATTGACTTGGAAACAATTTTATTTCTAACGCAGCAAAATAATATAAAAAAGATTATAAATAGTTCATTTTTTAATAAAATATTTTTCGAATATACTCGTATTGAGAACAAACAATGAAATGGACTTCAGAATAATTTTATTTTATATAAAATGACTCATCGAACGAAGACATAGTTTTTAGAAATTTATATCACAGTTTTTGTAATACTAAAAGCCCTTAAAGAACATCAAAAAGTATGCAATACACAATTGGAGTTTAAATTGTTTTCTTTCGAGATATTTGAGATGTTAAATCAATTTAGCAGCCATGATTAAAAAAAAACTCGAATGGATTTTTCTAGAAATCTTACCAAATGTTAACACTTATGTATATTCTGCATAAGATGAAATAAACATGAAGATGTTATATTTTTTCGTTTCCAACACATTTGTAATTAATAAGTAATTTTTTGCCAATTTGCAATATTTGTTTAATAGGTTTTTATTTTTTGTAAAAAAAAACTAACAATCAATATTTTCTAGAAATTTTACAATGTAATAAAAACATAATTCTAAGTAGTAAACAATTATTCATTCATAAAATATTCGAGCTGACAATTTTTGTTTGTAAATTCATACCAGTTCTCTTATACACTGAACCGAAAAAGTGTACGTAGAGAAAGAAAGTTTATTGGACCAATAAAAAAGTTTATTAATATTTCTCCAATAAACAGATTTATTGGCTCAATAATCGCTTATTGTCACAAGCATTAGTTTATTGATTGTGTTTATAAATGTTTGTATCTTTGTTTTTTAGGCAGATAAAATGTTTGAGTGATTCAAGTAACCTCGTTTGTTGAACAAGTAAAATAGTTAATTGAATCGGAAACGAATGTTTGTTGGTTAAAGAAACTTATTTGTTGACCTTATGAACTAATTTGTTGGTTTATTAATTAATTATTTGTTGAGCCAATGAAATAATTTATAAAATTGGTAAAAATAGCTGCCCTTCACTATAAAACGTCCAATACGTTTTCTTGTATATTTCCAAGTAATTTTTCTAGAACCTTTCAATACGTTTTCTGAAATATATCCAAGTAAATTTTATACAGCAACGTTGAGCCAATAAATGGTTTATTAAGGACAAATTTTGTAAGGAAATATTATTTGAACAAAATTATGGGGCAATGCAAAACAAGTAAATAAACGCTGTTTATTGATATTTTACATTTTTTTTGGATTATAATGTGTAAAATAAAATTGAACTGAACCTACCCCAAATTCTAATGTGTGCCAAAGCAGGGGGGGAGGAGTGGCAGAATGCCCCCATATCATACCTCACAGTAAAAGTAAATTCATCTTATTTCTCAAAATAATTTGCAATATAACCAACTGCTGAAAATTGGAAAGTTTTGAAAGTTGGTCTTATTTCACGGCACCCCTGTGCTCAGTATAAATATAAAAAAAAAAAACAATAAACTGTAGCTAATTTTATGGTACAGTAACCTCAACGCGCGAACTGAGGTGCCGTGAAATAAGGCCAATGGCAATAGAGCTTCCTTCAAAAATTGGCCTTATTGCACTTTACAAAAGTGAAATAAGGCCAAATCATTTTGAGAAATAAGAGCAATTTGTACGGCGGCGGTGAGGCATGTAAGGGGGAGCATGCTGCAAACCTCCTTGGGCACACTATAGGATTTGAAGTAGGTGCCAGGTTGAGTGTATGCAAAGTTTCTTTGTATTCTTGGCAATGTGTTAAAAGTGAAATAAAACCAATTTGGCTTTCTTCCACATTTTTTAAGTGTAATTAGACCAACTGTTGGAAATTGGCTTTATTACACTTTACAAAAGTTATATAAGGCCAATTCTTGAAATTTGGCTTTATTACACGGCATGCACCGCGAACTGAAACAACTATATTTTGTTAGAAAATACGTTGACTAGTTTTCAAAGACACTAAAGTGGAGTTACCAAACTACTTTCATTGCATATCGATCCCTTTCCTCTATTTTATTGTAAGCGAAATTTTCAATAAAAAAGAAAAATTAATTTTTTAAATTTTACAATTAACACATTATAGCATTGATGCCTTTAGTCATATCTTAGCTTAAGCATAATTAATAAATTTTCAATACTTACTTAGGGTATAAGTGGTTTTATGAACCAGCAGTAAGATTTTGATAAGTCGTTTATGATACTATTTACGATAATTTAGCGTAAAGGGCTTGATATATTAAGTAATTTGCTATATGCTAAAGTTTATGTCATACCACATTTAAAAACCCTTTATTATGCATTAATTAATAAGTTTCAGATCTTGTAAGTAACGTGTAAGAAACCAGCTTAGCAGGTATGTACATTATACTGTAACTAATTTAATTCCCTACGTCATATACAAAATTCCACAAAAGTGTTTTATTAATTCCCATTTGCATAACAAATCGAGTGCAATCGATCGATATAATTTAATTTACTTTCATTTCCGACAGTCAAGACTCCTTATACATATATTCCTAACTCCTGCGTCCTGGCCATTAATTTATGAACATTTGCCTCATTCCTCTCTCAGTCCAATCATTATGTCCTGCAATAATAACGACGATGATGATGACGATGGGGATTCTACACAAAACTTCAACTTAAAAACACAATTTCTTCAACTTTAACACACACAAAAAATATAAATAAACGAAAAGAAAAACGTAAATAATTTTTGAATAATGATTAACAAATGCTTGTTTCCGATATTAGCTTCTTCATTGCCTGCTGATGCCTTGTCTTGCCTTTTCCTTTAACTTTAAGAAAAGAAAAGGGGCTCCAATTTATCAAAGTTCCTTGGCGAACATCAATTGGGTGGATGAATGGATGGATATGGATTCTTCTCCGTAATATTGACTACAACAACAAAAAAATTAAAAGAATATAACATTCACCATCACTGTTTTACTTGATCATCGTTATTATCATTATTACCATAACGTGCTACCATCAGCTTCCAGCAGCATCCCTCATTCGAAATAAATGAATACGAAATATATAAGGGATGGATGGATGATTCTATGAGAGGGTGGTGAAAATTTTCAACTCAAACTTAGAAAATGCGAGAGAATTTTTCAATGTTCATCATTCCACCCGTCTCGTCGTTGCGTCCGGTCCCGCAGCAAAAAGCGAATGAATTATGGATGTCAGTTTTTTTTTTCTTCGTCTTGGTTTTCGTCTTCTTCATTTTTAAGAAATGAAAAACATCCCCAATAACTTACCAAAACCAGCTCCCGCAAGGCAACCAGCAACAACCGCTATTTCTTGTATTTCATTAGCTTTAATTTGGCCTTTGCCGCTTACGCTTACTTTTGTTGTAAATCGTTTGTTTGAGTGGCTTGACTGTGAAGCGAGGGTAATTTTGGTTGATTTTTCCTCAGTTGGGTGTTGTTATATTTTCAAGTTTGAGGTAGAACATCCCACCGAAAAGGAAACTCGATGATTTGTGGAAATTGTAATTGGCTACAGACAGAATTTTGTATATTATTGAATTTTTGGAAAATTAAATTAAAAATGATTTTAAGATGAAGCGAGGAATTAGCTGTTTTTTGTTTTTTAAACTTTCAAAAACTTTTGTTTGTACTTAAAAAATTAAAATGAATCCGGAAATAATACAAAAACTAAATAAAATGATTTATTAAATTTATACCAAAGCTTATGCTCCACAAATGATTACAATGAAGAATGAGTAAAAAGAAAAAGAACAAGTACAAAAACAAAAAGAAAAAAGAAAACATGGATAACATAAAAAGCAATTTATTCTTTTGAATTTATTGCAAAATTAATTAAAAGTTTCTCTTTTGATTTCCTTTCTCCTGAAACACATTTATATTCAAATGCTTAAATTATAGAATACCTACCTTATACTCTATGAGCTCTTGTATACCTATAGGAACTTATATATAGGAGAGGAAGATACCAGGAATACTCCATTCTAACTCCATCTCCAAACTAGGAGATAGCTAGCTACCTACATTCCTTGGGTTTTTTCAACCCTACGTGGAGCGATGTTTGGGCGATGGACTTTTTTGTTTGCAGTTTTATTTGTTTTGTTTTTATTTTTTGGTAGAAATAAAATATTTGTCTGCTCACTCACCTTAGGCAGGATATTCACTTTATTTATTTTACTCTTGATTGTGGAGTAAAAATCGAATGATACATATGGGTGATTATAAAAAAGTTGGGTAACTTTTGAGGATATTTTGTTTATACGATAGTTTTTAAATCAAACTTCTATAAATTCGGGTGTATATGATAGCTAATCTAATTAATATATTGTTCCCATCGGGCCAGTCACTTTTTTGAGTACATTGTAAGTAATTTAAAAATTTCAGAATTTGACTGCCAGAGGACTGACGAGTATACACAGTTTTGAAAGTATTATAATGAAATTTAATACAAATTAGTAAAGATCTCTAAGGATTTAATAATGATCACTTAAAAGCACTTAGTAACAATTAAAATAATTATTAATATGTAATACTAGGAGAAAATACTACATCAGTTTTCAAAACAGACTTTTGACATTTATCGTAACGTTATTCACTTATCTTTTACTACTTTCACATAGTTTTACTTAATATTTCCAAGTAATCAACAAACAATATAAACAAAATCTAACAATATTCATCTTAAAAGTACTAATGATCATGAAATGAAGAACAATAACAATATACCTGACACAGGACTGACGCCATAGGACTGACGAAAAAGACGAAATTTGAGATCATAATCTGGACTAATGTTTTTTTTTGTAATTTCAAATATCAACAAACTACATTTTAACAAATCATAGTCTAATATGTATAAATAAAAATAAACTTTAGATTAACAAAAAAATAACGACTCACAATAAAACTGACGTGTTGACTGGCTTAGCACGTGTATAGACAACAAACATAACCCAAACTCTGGTACAGTTATGGTGGCCGTCAAATTGTGCAACCCGCAACTAACTTTATTACAAACATTAAAATTCAAAGTGGGATTTGACGTTGAGTCGGCGATATTTCGCACGAATTATAAATTTAAATAACACACAAGAAACTGACGAATAAAACTGAACACAAAATTTCTTATTTTTTTAAATAAAGTAAAGAACACTGCATTATGAAAGTTGTAGTATATATAAAACTATATACATCGCAGATTGTATTAATTTAATAAGTTTTCTCAAATCAATGATAATGTTTAATAGACAGTCACTTATTGGTTGGTTTTTAGGGTTGTGACATGCCAGAGGACTGACGTTTTAAGAACTAATTGTATTTTTTTAATAACTTGTATTCAAAATGAAGAACTGAAATTGGGTGACTAAATAAAGGTATTTCCATTTTTTTTAAATAAATGGCAATCTCAATAAAATGCAATTAGACTTTGTATATATTGGTTGATGACATCGAGTTACCCAACTCTTGTATAAGCACCCATATAAGGAAATGAAATGAGTTGAATGAATTTACATAGTTTTAACAGTAACTGACTGACTGTTTGGTGTGTTTGGTGACGCAATAAAAGGAACAAACAGTTTGATTTTAGATTAAGGGGTGTGGTACACACCCACTTTCTAAAGCTTAAAGTATTTTTCAAATGCTATAGGCTTGGTTGGTTCCGTTTAAAAAGGAAGTGAAATCATGCCAAAAAGTAGAAATTTTACAAAATTAGATAACTTGGAAACACCTGAGAAAAAAGTCTGCCTAAAGAGGGGACTACAAGGAGAAAGCATTTTGTAATATAGAATTATTGATTTACTTATTTTATACCTTGATATATTGAATATAGACAAAAATATATGTTAATTGATTTTCTGACCTTATTTTCAACTTGTTTTTTATAACATTTTTTTTTCTTTCTTGTCTTTTCCTTATTTTAACCATAAACAATGTCACATTTCTGGAGTAATTTCTAGATCCAAGATTTTCTTATGGAAATAAATAAACAAATTGTCCTCCATTTGAAGAATGTCTATCCTTAATATTTCCAAAAAAGCACCATACATTTAGAATTTTACTCAAAATAATCGGTTACAGTTTTTTCTTAAAAAAAAAAAGTTTTAGATAAAATTAAAAAAGTTTATTCAACTGAAAGAATTTTGAAAGAAATAGTCGACAAAATTAGGTTGTAGCAAATTTAGTCAAAAATTTATAAGAATGTAATAAAATCATATTTTAAGGATTGGCGTTTAATGTACGTTATATTGAGAGAAATATAGTCTCTTGAAAAACCAAGTTTTAAAAATATTTATTTTATTTTAATAACTTCCGTGAATTTTATTATAAATATCACAATTATTGGCAACTCTTAAGTTGCTTTCCACACCACCTGGAAGTCAGTGCTTGTACTGACAATTAGAGATACATTAGTTTTCTATTGTTCGTTCAATTTTCCGCAAGAAAAGTGTAAAATGTCGAAAGAAAAACATTGGCCCAAAATTTAAAACAACCTATTGTTAATTATTTCACAATTTACTAGTTAGAAATTTGATAAATATTTAGGAATTAACTAAGTGACTTTAAAATTGGCTGATTACCTTTAATTAAAAAACCAGCATCCAAACATGTCTTAAAACTGACAATTTGTGAAAATAAACAAAGCAAATACGCTTAAATAGACCTATTAGCTGGAATTCCCAACTGTTGACTGAATCATTAAATCCAGTGCTCTTATAAGAATAATTACCTGTGTTTGTGTTTGTTAAAGTAGAATCTTACTACGGATGGGTTTTTGACATTTATACGAGTCTCGAATGGATCTTATGTGATTTCGTTCTCAAATGTTGGTACGATTGATATTGCATTTGTATCTCGATAGTCGATGGCTGTGTTCGTTGAGTAGTTGTGCATTTTGAATCACGTGTTTTCCATTGGGGAAAAAAATCAATCTATTATTGTTGATATTATTTAGTTTTGTTAGTGAAAATGGACTAACTGGGCTTATTTTGCAAGAAAAAACAGTAGAAAAGATATTTACATATGTTTTGCTATGTTTCCACCAAAGGTTTATCTCAGTTTAGATTAAATAAATCTTTTTGGTGTTTCCACCGCACAAGAAGATTTAAAAATGATTAAGTTTGACAACACTTTTTAAAATGCAAATGGTGTTTCGATGTTTCTTATGAAGTGCAAGTGAGATAGTTTGATTCGTGTTAAACAATGAAAAACTGAATAGTTCAGCACCATATAAGAATATGCTACCTACTCCATGTGCAATTTTTTGTTTTAATTTGATTAAAACAAAACTATATTTTTTGTACACAAACATGCAAATAAACAGACCATAACGCATTATCTGTAAAACCAACTTCTCCACACAGGTTTTTCTTCACAAATATTGACTCGGCTCAGATCCCCGACCGGAGTCGAGGCGAATCAAGCTCATTTCAACTCGATTCGGGTATATAAAGAATTTAGGCGAGCTACAAGCTCGGTTCAACACCACATGTTAATGTAGTAATCTACGAACAAACCCCCTTCTAGAAGTTTTTATTTTATGTCAAATTGTTTGGTTAAAACTTTGAAATCGACTATCACATTACACAGACGTATTTTCTTGATTTTGATAGTCAACTATCAAAAATCAGCTTACACGATTTCACCCCTGCTGGTCTAAATTCCGCTATGTTTTTTGGAATTTTTTGATAAATTATTCTGGCAAATATTCAATTGTTGTATCAACTTTCAAATACAAAAACCGGACTACTGCGGATGGTTTTTTTGGCAATTTCTCACTGTACTATATATGGAATACCAAAAAAACACGGCTATTTTACAGATGTCATATGGATTTAGAAAATTACTAAAAAGTAAAGTAGCCATACTGTGATTTTAACTTTAGAAAATTGTTAAGAGATAGTAAGATGTTAAAATCGTTTTAAATTAGGTAAATCATCTTTTAAGCTTAGTAAATTGCTAAAAATTGTTTTAACATTTTACTAAATCGTTTAAATGTTTGCGCCATTAATTTTATCAAATAACTTTTTACCAACTGTTATCAATATTATAAATATAAAAAATTTATTTGTACATCAGATTGAAAATATGTATGTATATCAAGGACATAATTAAGAAGGTAATTGTAGTTAAATTGAACGTCAAATCGAAAAAATCAATCTTCAATTAAAGGTTCACGCGCTGACAGCCAGGTGCCGTGGCTCCATGTGCCAATTTTGTACTACATATTTATCCGCAAAACAACGCTAACGACATCTGTATGTTAACGAGTAATTAAAATATATCTATCAAAAATTACGATTTTCATCAAAATGGAGATAAAGATATTTTGTCTTTTTTTATGAAGTGTAGTGATGTGAAAAGTAGTTACTTCTAGGTAATCGTTACTTTAGTTACTTTTTCCAAAGTAATCGTTACTTTTGAATGATTACTTTGTGATTACTTGAAAAAAATACGTGAATTAGGAAAGAAGAGGACTCAATTTCACAATTTTTTTTTAAGATATTGCAAGGTCATAGGGAGATTTTGATAAAACCTGAAAAAGGAATCTAAATCAATGGTTTTTTGGGTGTGTGTTAGTATGTTTGAATGTTTGCACGTACGTTTGGGACACATTTTTCATCGGCCATATCTCAAGAACCTCAATTATAAATCGGGTATCTAAAACTATTACAATATCATTCCTTTTTGATTTATTTACTTTAAGTTACTTTTGGATTTAATTACTTTTAGTTACTTTTGGATTTTAATTTTTAAGATATTTCTGGATTTGATTATTCTTGTATTTGTTACGGAATACATCTAAATGATATTGAAACTGATTACGATTACGAAATAATTGTATGGAAATGAAATATTATGGAAAAGAGAGTGGTTGAAGTAGAGTTTCTGGATTTTTGCATACTATTAATATTTTTTGTATTTATATAATACAAAGATAAGGTTTATTAATAATAAAACGTCGTCTTTCGTCTTTGGTGGTATGACAATTCACAACACATATAATTTAATTGTCGCCTACAATTTTAGGTCCAAGTGATCAATATTCACAAGTCTACTTATTCACAAAAACATTATTGCAAAATCTAAACCCGTTAGGTGCCGCTGCAGTCTATCTTCAACATTTTTAAATCAAACTGACCAAAATTCGCAAAATATATTGCTGTGATGCCGAAAATAAATTGGATCTAGTCTCAAATTCTAAAATAAATTAATTTCATAAGAAATCCGAAAATTCTATTTAATACATTTCAGCTGAATTGAATAAAGTATTGACAACAAGCTCAAATCTTGAAAATACTTAAGTTTCTCATTTTCCAAAAAAGAAACACTTTTAGGGTTTTGGAAAGTAATACCATTGCCCAATATGTCTTTAAAACTTTGTTTCAGAACTATTCATTCGTCGATTTACATAATTTGGCTATCAAATTGAATTGAAAAGTAATACAAAACTCAATACAAGTTTTTTCTTCTGATCGTTACAACTGGTTCTTAACTATTTTAATTCGACTTTTTGAATTCCTGGTTTAATTACGCAGCGCTCATTAATCACATTTCCTATGGAGTTTTCCATGGGTAAATTCGGACTATCGTCAAAAATTGTTTTTTTTTTTGTGTCGCGATTGGAACACGATTGGAACTATCTTTTTTTCAATGTATTAGTGCGGTAGAGCAAGAGCTGTCAAATTTCCAGCTAAACATGTTTTATAGCTGCATTAGTATTAGTGCAAAAAGGGGTAAATTTGCCTTAAAATCTAGATCTTAAATCAAAAATAAATCAATTTATATTTCCCCATAGAATTCAGAAACGGTAAATTTTTGTTTTGATAGATCTAGATCAATAATAAATTGATTTATTTTACGCATAATTGCTTGATTAACCGAGCTAGTAGTTCATTTAAACTTCCATTGGCAATATTTTGTTTTTAATTTATTATACAACTACTTTACTCACAATTTTTTCTATAAACTTAGTTTTCCATCTATAATGCCCTGCACTCAGAGTGTATATTTATAACTCTTAGTTTAATAACAATATTTTGCACTATACAAATGAATTAGTTTGATCTAAGAACGTAGAAGTTAGATTACAGTGCCACCTATCGGATTTAGATTTGTCCACTTTGTTTGTAAGTAAATAAATAGCCTTTGTTGTTAATATCGATCAATTTAAGCTTAAAATGTAGAAGTTAGACTACAGCGCCACCAATTCCATTTAGATTTTCCTGTTCTGATTCTTGGTACATACGTAAGTAACCTACGTTGTGAGTATTGATCAGTTTGATCCAAAATTGTAGGCCAGGCCACAAATAAATTATATTTATTGTGAATTGTCTTGTAGCCAAAGACGACATCTTTTTTGTACAAATCTTAATTTTTGTATAAATAAATACAACAAATATTAATAGTATCAACAAATTCAGAAACTCTTCCACTCTCTTTTCCAATATTTCATTTCCATACAATTGTTTCTGAAATCGTAATCAGTTTCAGTATCATTAAGATGTATGTATGTAGTTCGTAACAAAAACAAAAAAATAAATCCAAAAATGTCTTTAAAATGCAAATCCAAAAGTAACTAGAAGTAATCGATTCGACTGGTAATTGTTACTCGAGTAAGTAATCGATTACTTTGATTACTTGTTGGGATTTCTCACATCACTAATGAAGTGCTCTTAACAACTTTCAAAATGAGTTTTATCTCTTGAGTATTTCACATTTTTTCAAAAATTTCTAAAATTGGGGAGTGTTTGAAGAAATCTGGTATTTAATGCTGATTTGTCCTGTATTCATGATGATATAGTCTTATGTGTCATATCTCCTCGATAAAAGTAATCGTTTCGTAAGTCTCGAGTATCAAGTTCAATACTCGTTGCAACTTTAATCAGTGTCTTTTAAATTCACATAATTTAAATACCTTTTATTCTTACCTACATACGGGGTTCGTTTTTGTTACGTGCGTAGTAAGTAAAAGGTACATTCTGTTGTATACGCACTTTTCAAAAATTCATAACGATGAGAAACGAATTAACAATAGACTGACGTACTACCTGTACCACTTGATGAAAATTATAACTTCTGAGTAACGTTTTGAATAGAAGCAGCCATACAGATGCGGTAAAGATAAAACTCATCTGACTGGCTAAGCGTTTTTGAATTAATTTTTTTTTTAATTTGATTTCAAAGAATGTAGATTAAAAAAGTGTACAAACACTTTCAAAGAGATTCTTTCACTTAAAAATGCAAAATAGAGAAAAAAAATATTTTGATTAAAGAAAAATGTTTAACTCGTTCGTATATACTCTTACTTATCATTCTTGCATTGACCATTAATTTTTCTGACTTAGCCACATTGAACACCCACAAAAACCATGCGGGATAACCAAGAAACAGTCATTATCTTTTACTTGTATTTTCTTTCTCGATCCTTTATATACATACCTACAAAATACTTTTATGTACCTACATACATATGTAAAGAAAAGGCCAATCTCACCTGAATAAAGTCTATCACACTGCACAATACCACTTGAACTGAAGACTTGGGTTTGGGCTTTGGCTTTGGCTTCGGCGTTGTCCGCAGACCAAAATGTAATGTTCCATTGAAATACATTAAATAGCTGGCACCAACGACGTCAACGTCGTCGTCGTCGTCTGTCGTCCAACGTTGCCGTCAGAGTCAGAGTCGGAGTCATCATTGTCGTCGTAGTCTTAACACACGCTCTTCCAAAAACCAACAACAACAACAAAAATAACACTCTTATATCACACACAAGGACGAACAACAACAAGAAAGACGCAAAAATAAAAATAAAATACAAAAAAAAAACATGGAGCTTATGCGAAACGGCGCAAAATAATTAATCTCCGTAAGCCGTCCTCGTAATTAATTTACGTTTATTGCGCCCCTAAATCATCATGGTGGGGTGGGTGGTTATCATTTGATTAAGTGCAACTCATTATTTATAACGTTTCTTTTTCTTTTCTATAAAGTTTGTTTGTTTTTTTTTTTTCGTTGGTTGATGTGCTTCTTCCTTCTTATAGGTAGTTCCATAAAATAGCCGAAGAGCCAGTGCGCACTGCGCCCCGCCGCCGGTCAAGTGTTCGATTTAGTCCTCCCTTGGGAATTCTCTTTCCTTCACCAGATTCTTCTTCTTCTTCTTCTATTTATTTATAAGGCTATAGGTAAGGTATACTACCTAAAGGTAAAGTACAATACATATTGTTTTGCATTTTCCTGTTGTTGATAAACTACTTTGTTTTTTTCTTCTTCTTCTTTTTTTTTGATATGGAGCTTTGATGCTGATATTGCTGCAAGTAAATTAGATTTAGAAGAAAATTAATTGAATCAAATGACGATCCACATAAATATGCATGAATAAAGAGGGGGATTATGATAGAAGTTGATCAAGACAAAAACATACCGATAAGCCGATATTGGAGTTCTGATTTGAAGTAAACGAATGTCCTTTAATCTATAAAAATATTTGGAAAAATATCCCAAACACTAAGCAAGAAATCTGTAAATAAAGCTTTTTTTAAATGTCAATAAGTGTGAATGTTCCACTTAGCTTATCACTTGCTATATTTTATTATGTCAACAGTTTTTTGAAACAATAATGTTTTTCAAAAAATAGACACTTCAAATTTGTTTTTTAATTTTGAATTTAACATTTTAGTAACTTTTTACATTTCCTATTTTTGAAAATGTTGGTCCCTTAGATTTACTACTGGAAATCGCGCTAGAAAAAACTATGCCAGAATATGATTATGAAAAAAGAACTAAAGTTCTCAATATTAAATACAGATATTTTTTCTTGTAATAGAAGACCAAATTTGTGTGATAAAATTTCGTATTTTCTGGCCTTTTTCAATTCCAATTTTCCGTAGTTTTTTTTATTGTGAAAACGGCAAAAATGCCTCAAGAAAGAAAAACCCAAAATCCCAGACAAATGTTTTGGGATTTTGTATTTTGGGGCATTTAAGGATTTTGAATTTTAAGGTTTTTAGTTTTTCGGTATTTGTGGATTGTATGAGTCTACTATAAAAATTTTGTTTGGAAAAAACCAGAAACTAAATTATTCCTGGTGATAAGCGTTAAGCGGTCCCTAGACGCTCAATATTATTGTAAAATTTTTGATATTGCACAATATTATTTACCATTTTGGGATAATATTGCAAGGCTGTGCAATATTATTGAAGAAAATCAAAACCCTTTTGATATTTATTGCACAATATAAATTATTGTATCGTCTGTTGGTACAATTGCACAATAATTTTTCATTTAATTTTGAAATTTGAAGAGTAAAGACATCCGCGAGTGAAACTTAGGTTAAAAGAACACTTATTAACTTCTCATAGGAAGTTATTGTAATGGGTCCGATTTGTCGAATTGAAAATTTTGACATTTCTCGACGTTTCATGAGTAGAAATAAAAGATTTTTGGAAAGATGTATGTGCGTGCGTGTGTACGTACGATCGTACGTCCGTACGTCCGTACGTTCGCGACGTTTTTTCGTCGTCCATAGCTCAAGAACCAGTGGAGATATCGACTTCAAATAAACTTTGTTATATAGATAATAAGGCAGAAAGATGCAGAAAGGGCTCTCAAGAAAATTGCGTGGGTGGTTTTTTTTACCAAAGCAGTTTAAAAAAAAGGTGCCAATTTTGGTTAACCCTAAATATGTATCTCATGAACCAATGACGCTAGAGACTTGAATTAAATTGTATGTTATATATTGTAACGTGATACAAAACAAGTATATTTTTGGAAAAAAAATCCAACTAACGATTTTTTTTATAAATCAAAAAAACTGAAAAAAAAAATTTGTCAGCTCGAAAATTTTACGACTAAAATATGATTTCATCTCCAAAACAATTTTGTGCAACGAAGAATAATGTTTTTGACATCTGATAAAATTTTGAGAAAAATCGAAATGACAGTTTTTTACAAAAAAAAAAACTAAAAAAAAATTAATAAAAGTTGGTAAAAATTGATTTTTAACTCAAATATCTTTTCAAAACTTTGAGATATTGGCTTTAAACTACTTTTATCTTTCAAAAAGTATTTTTTGAACAACATTCAGTAAAATTTTGAAAAAATCGAATTAACAGTTTTTTTTACAAAAAACAAAAAATTAAAAACCTAAAAAAAATTTAACAAAAGTTGGTAAAAATCTTATCTTATATTATCTTATATCTTTTCAAAAATGCGAGATTATGGCTTACAATTAATTTTAACTCATAAGAAATATTGTTTTCAACATTAGGACAAATTTTGAGAAAAATCGAATTGACAGTTTTTTTTTACAAAAATTAAAAACCTAAAAAAAATCAATACTAAAACTTGGTAAAAATTTACTTTCGACTCAAATAGCTTTTCAAAAATTACAAATATTGGCTTCAAACTTATTTTATTACACAGAAAAAATTGTTTTTAATATTCCGTAATTTTTTATAAAAATTCAACAGTCCGTTTTTTCATAAAAAAATAAAATCTACAAAAAGTAGTACGCAAATTTGGTAAAAATTGATACATATAGACAAACTTTTAAGCAAGACAAATCGACAGACGCGATGGGAAGTTATCAGTGTGGGTCGCATCCCAGCCTCTTTTTTTAAAATGTATCAATGTGTTTGAAACTCTGCCGTCTTTGTAGAATATAAAGATATAATATCGAATTTCGAAAAAAAAAATAAATATTTTTTTAAATTCAAAAATAAAAACAATGACTTTTTTAATCATCAAATATTATTAAAACAGTATAAGAGCTTGAGCAGAAAAAAACATTTTTAAATCTGTTCATTGGTTTTTGAGAAAACTTAAAACGGAAACAGAATAACGGTTCTATGGCATATCCTTCTGGAGCAATACAAAAATATTTGTATTTCATTCAAAAAAGATAAATATCTACATAAATAATGAAATTGGTGGTTTGTTTTTGAGAAGATTCGAATTTTCTATTTTTGACCAAAACATTTGTATGGGGACTACTGTTATCTGTATAGTCATAAAAGAAATTAAAAAAAAACGTAAAACGCGAATCGGTTCAAAATCTTGATTTCCAAGTTTAAAGTCATGGTTTGAGCTGTAGACTTCTCTACTATCGTATTGTCATGTTTGATTAAAATCTCGAGTTCGAATTTTTTTACGAATGCAATACTTGCCATATATGTATATAGTTCCTATATATGTCGCAAGTAAAAACGTTTACTTTTTTTTAATTGCTATAGTAAAAAAAAATAACAATTTTTCTGAAAGTCTTTAAGGTTAATATCTATAAAATTTATTTATTTATAAATCGATGCCTCTCGATAAAGTCTATAAAAACCTTTCATTGAAGTTTTAGTAACCGTCGATAAATGTCAATATTTTCAATTTAAGAAAAAGTACTTATTACAATCTCTTTTAAAAAGAACTTATATTTTAAAATTAAAAAATTTAACTTTTAAATAAGTTTGTCTTCAAAAAATTTAAATGCCATTTAATTTTTCAAAAATAACTTAATTTATATATTTTTTTTAGAAAATCGTTAGAGCGTTTTTTTCTAATTCCTTTGTCTACATAAAACTTAATTTTAGTTTCGAAATATTTTTAGTATGTAGTTATTATTAGAGCTTATTAATACAAAGTTTTAAATTTGATTTTCGAAAAAAAGCTGATTTTTTTTAAATATCCAGAAAAAAACAACGACATTCTTTATCATTAAATATAATTATTAAGGTTAAGAAAAATATATCAAATCGGGATGATTATTTCTTGAGAAAAAAATTTTACATACAATTTCATAAAAATCTATTGTTTCTTTTTTGAGAAAATTCGAATTTTCACTTTATGACTAAAAAAAAAATTGTATGGGGACTACTGTTTTCTAAGTTTGAACTCAATCGACCTTGAGATTAAGTTGTAGGGGTGAGGACAGACAGAGAAACGGACGGAATCAGGTAACTCACTTTTTTCGACTTCTCTGCAATGTCATGTTTTGATTAAAATTTTGAGTTCGAAATTTCTTAAGAATGCAATATACTTGCCATACAGTTCCTATGTGTCACAAGTTGGTTGACCCCTAATATCTCTCGAACCAATAAAACTAGCGGCTTTAATTTAACATATTAGACTTACAGAACTTCACGCTTTTAAAGATGTGATACATTAAAGGCGCAAGTAATTTAGTCTAAGACCAAATTTTCCATAATTTTTTATTTGGAGTCACCTGTTCTTAAAAAAAAATTGTATTCGAAAACAATGTACAAGAAATTTCATTTTCAAAAAGTAAAAATACGTTAAATAGTTTCAAATTCTTTTTATTAATTTTATTTTCAAAAAAGTAAATACTGATAACATAAATTACATAAACTAAACAAATATATTTTATTGGAGGAACTATTTTGTTACAACTTTTGAATATGTGAGTTTATTTGTTGAAATACTATTTTTTTTAAAACAAACCAATAAATTCGTAGAGGAATTAGATGCAAAAGACCTCCAGGTGGGTGTAGGGGTTCCAGCAAGTCTTGTGACTAGCCATCAATCCAATTTTATGAACTCAATTCACTGGCTTCGAAAACTACACAAATATGTGAATAAAATGTGACTTTCAGAATTAAGAAAAAAATAGGATTCCACTTACTTCTTTATTTTTCCACTTTTTTAATTCAAATTCAAATTCCAACTGTAGACCTAATTCGGTATCGGGAAATATTTTTGACAAGTGCTCTGATTTTAAGAGCATTAAACTTCTCTTTGTCAATCCTCGACCTTTCAAACACACAAAACCATTAGACAAATGCCGCAAACACATTAAAATAAATTTTACCCGCTAAAAATGGCTCTACACTTTTGCACAACGTGAAACTGTTAACAATTTCAAAAACTTCCGCATCTAAGAACTTTGAATTGTAAACGTCTTTTGATTTCTGTATCATTTTTCCGAATCACTATACTTTTTAACAAAAAAGTTCACTAAAATAAATAATTATTTGAAAATCAAACTATTTTTGCAAAGATTCTAACAAACTTATTCGTCGGCGACACGTTGAGTAAATGTGAAAAATCTAACCAAAAGTAACACTGGTAAATGGTTCCGTATGCCGCTCGCATTCACAACTTGTTTATCGTTTTATACAATTGTTGGTTGTAGATTTGAATGCATTTGTTGTGGAATCCAGGTCTTAGTATAAAAACTTCAATTTGTTGTAGGCTTTACATTACGCGTTTAAATGAGTCAATTGTGAGACTAATTTGTTGTGTAGACCTTGACTTCTATGTAGATTATTTATTTTGCATGGATGTAGATACAACAAATAAATTTGACAGCGCGCTGTCATTTCTACACCAAAAATAGGCCTATAGTGAT
Source organism: Eupeodes latifasciatus (assembly GCA_920104205.1). Taxonomy (NCBI): domain Eukaryota; kingdom Metazoa; phylum Arthropoda; class Insecta; order Diptera; family Syrphidae; genus Eupeodes; species Eupeodes latifasciatus. The sequence continues at coordinate 118,956,907 of OV049925.1, read as the reverse complement.
TTTTACATCTCTATGCGGTGTAAAAAGTATAGCAATAGTTGTAAAATTAGCATTCATTTGTGTATTTGGTTGCGGTTCCAGTTTATTTATCAAATTCGGCATTTGTTTTAAGATTGACTGTAATATCGAAGAATGTTGTGGGTGTAGTCCATATTTCCTTTTTTTACTTGTGACATAATAGGAACTATAAAGGCAAATATTACATTCGTTAAAGAAATACGAGCTCTAGGTTTTAATCAAACTTAACATTAAAATGGTAGAGAAGTCGAAAAAGAGGGATTCCCAGATTCCGTCCGTCTGTCTGTCTTTTCTGGCCCCCACAGCTCAAACTAATGGGTCGATTGAGTTCAAACTTGGAAATTAAGGTTTTAAGAAGATTCGCGTTAGGCGTTTTGTAAGACTAAAAATAACAGTAGTCTCCATACAAATTTTTTAGTAAAATTCGAAATTTCGATTTTTTTTTAAATTTTCTCAAAAACCATTCAAACCATTTTCATTACTTTTTTGCACAAACTTTACTACTGTCAAAAATGATAATCAAAAACGTCATTGTTTTTTTCTTTTGATTTTTGATAAGATATTACATTTTTTTTTCAAAGCTCGATATTTTGAGTTTTTTCTTAACTAAAATTAAAAAATTGTATATGTTTGAAAAATTAATCTATATATATAAAAATGAATTGCTGTTCGTTAGTCTCACTAAAACTCGAGAACGGCTGAACGGATTTATCTTATCTTAGTCTTGAAATGTTCGTGGGGGTCTAGGGAAGGTTTAAAAGGCGTGAAAAAATCGAATAATTTCCGGGAAAACCCTAAAAACAGCCCTTTTTTATTTCCCATACAAACGTTTTCTAGAATCAATTTGAACTTTTATTGCTATTCAATAGTTCTAAAAGTTCAATAGTTCTAAAAGCTAAAGTTCATATTAAATTATAATCACTCACTGTTGTCTAAGCAATTTAGGTGTGTTCCTAACGTCAAAGAGTCAATTTGCAATTTATTACCGCTGCATAAAGTTCAAATTCAATCATATCTATGAAAATAGTCTTCGCGTGCGCTTTGGAGGATCTAATGTCGCGTTCCGAAAATAATCAAAAGTGAATCGCGAACGTTACAAAAAATGTAATAAACTATTAGTAGTACTGATTTCCAATTAATTTGGTCGGCTTCGCGAAACTTAATTTTAGCAACTTCAGTTGTAACTCTATCAGATTATTTTTTTAAGTTTGATTAATCTTAAGTTTTGTCACAAATTAAGTTTCTGAACACAACCTAATATTTGGGCTAAGTATAGAGATGACATGTCTGAGGATGTTTTGCATCGTGTGCGCCGTGAAACTTTGAATCCTACACTACAAATGACTGAAGAAATTTACAATGACACATTGATCATGATAGAAGATATGTGTTTATTGATAGCAAATAAAGTATTGTCGTGTTTGGGAATGACATCACTCAATCGTCATATGCACGATGCATTAAACTACGAGTTGTAAAGGGAACAACAGTACGACATTGAAGCATTGGCCGAAACAGTTCGTACAAATGTTCCACAATTAAATCAACAACAAAGAATTGCGTACGGCACTTTGATAGAAGCTGTGAACAGTAGATCTGGTGGAATTTATTTCCTTGATGCTCCCGGAGGAACCGGAAAAACGTTCTTAATTTCATTGATTTTGGCGAGGATCAGATCGCGAAATGATGTTGCTCTAGCGTTGGCTTCATTTGGAATAGCTGCAACTCTGCTAGAAGGCGGACGAACTGCGCATTCTGCCTTGAAATTACCATTAAACATGCAAATCACCGAAACACCAATTTGCAACATCGCCAAAAATAGCGCAATGGCCAAGATCCTACAGGTATGCAAATTAATTGTTTGGGATGAATGCACAATGGCTCATAAGAGGTCACTGGAGGCGCTGATGGACAGAACATTGAAAGATCTTCGTGACAACCAAAATATTTTTGGTGGGGCCATGATTCTGTTGTCAAGTGATTTTCGTCAGACTCTTCCAGTTATTCCCCGATCAACTGTTGCTGATGAACTAAATTCATGCCTAAAATCATCGAATTTGTGGCAGTACGTAAAGACACTCGAATTAACAACTAACATGCGAGTATTTTTGCAACATGATGAAACTGAAAATGTGTTTGCGAAGCAGTTGTTAGATATTGGAAATAATAAAGTTGCAATGGACATCTCGACCGGATTCATCACATTACCCACAGATTTGTGTCACATCACAGATTCAAAACAGGAGCTTATTCAGCGTGTTTTCCCAGATATAGCGCAAAAGTTCAATAACCATAATTGGCTGGGTGAACGAACAATATTGGCAGCAAAAATAAAGATGTCGAGGATCCTAATGCGACCATTCAGAATTTTCTTTCAGGACAGTTGGTTTCCTTCAAATCAGTCGACACCATTATGAACCAGGATGACATAGTCAACCATCCCACGAAGTTTTTAAATTCACTGGAATTGTCTGGATTACCACCTCACAATTTGCAGTTAAAAATAGGATCAGTTGTCATCATGCTGCGTAACATTAGGTAATCAACCTCGACTATGCAATGGAACAAGACTGGCTGTAAAAAAGCTGATGAATAACGTTTGAGGAATCAACTTGGAGTTTCCCTGTTTCGCGCATGGAAAATTATACGTCGCGTGTTCGCGCGTCGGAAATCCGTCTTCTTTGTTTATTTACGCACCACAAAACAAAACAAAAAATACAGTTTATGAGCAAGCTTTAAATTGATTAGCAAACTGTATCATAACAGTGTGTGTCTGTTAATAAAAATTTAAACCTTATAAATAGGCAGTATTTCAGGAAAACTCTGTTTTTTAAGTAAGCAACATGATGTGTCGAAAATAATAATAAAATTTCATGCTTCATTAAAAAAATGCTTACGTTTTGTTTGTTTTGAAATTAATTTATACAAAAGCTTAGGTCTTTTATTTATCGATTGAGGCAGTACGAAGTCTGCCGGGTCAGCTAGTTCAAAATAAAAACTGCTTTAACAGTTTTCGAACAAAAAATTAATAAATCAAGGTTTGCTTAATTCAATGGCGTTTAAATTGTTCAATGCAAACTTTTTTCATAGATGGTTAGGTTAGGTTATAGTGTCTGTCCAAGATGGAAACGGACACACTTAGGCCAGTTTAATGGCCCATTGTGACACCACATGAATATTGAGGCTTCTCCCTAAGCTCAATGGAACCAGTTTAAGTCACTTACGAAACGTGAGAGGCTAATATGATTTAGATCGTTTAGATTTTGATATTTGATAGTTATTGATTAAAAAAACAGCTGTACATCAAGTTTGACTTATAAATAGTACAGGATATAATACAATATTTATTAAGTATAATGCAAGTATGCAAACACTATGTTTAAAACAATTGTAGCAAACTATTAATAATTTATTAAATAACAATCAATTAAAAAACAAAATTAAAAACTAAAGTCGCAAGAAGAAGAAATTACAATAATTACAAAAAAGTTACCTAATTACAAAAAAGTTACCTCAGTTCAAATTTGAGAAGTATTCAAAACAAAGTTGATGAAACCTTCTATGTTCGATTCCAGACCTCATGTGACTGGGAAGATTATTCCACAGTCTGACAGCATAAACGAAAAATTGCCTCCGTGATGTCAAACAGGTAAACCTGGGGGAGCGCAACAAGGTAAAACGATTTGAAGAGCAAAAATCAAGCTTATTAAACAAATAATTTGGAGTCTTGTTCAAAATTATTTTGAAGAGAAGCAAACAACACCGATATTTAAAAAAAGCTTCCAAGTTGCAATTTAAAAGTTGACGAGCCTGAGACGAAACGTGATCGTATCTTCGGAGGTTGAAAACAAACCGAGCAATGGCATTGAATGCTACATTTAGCTTGCGAAGCGAGTTGGAGTCAGGATCTGCAAATGTATATCACACCCATACGTTACTATTGGTATGATAAGTGATTTAACTAGCTTTAATTTAACTTGAGTAGGCAGAATTGATCTAGTAACAGATAGTCCTCGGAGTGAAGCATAGATTTTGGAGATAACAGTATCGATATGGGTGTCCCACGTTAGCCTACTGGTGAAAGTTATACCTAGGTTTTTTGCATTTGTGATATATTCGATTTGGCAGGCGTTTAAATAAAGGGGTGGAAAATTTTCAAGGTGGGGTTTATTTTTACATATTGGAATAGCTTTTGTTTTTTCTGGATTGAGTACAAGTTCATTCCGAGTTGACCAATCGAATATTGAGCATAAATCAATGTTCATTTTTTCTATCGCATCTTCAATCATACCGATAGGAAAGCTTATATATAATTGTACATCATCAGCGTAGATGTGAAACTGGCAGTAAGATAAAACAGATGGCAAATCATTAATAAACATAGAGAACAGTAAAGGACCAAGGATAGATCCTTGAGGGACACCTATATTGACAGGAAGAAACGAGGACATTTTACCGTTACACGATACGGCTTGCATGCGATTAGTCAAGTACGAATAAATAAGGTTTTTGGATATGTCAGAAAAATTGAAATAAGTCGTCAGTTTATCACAGAGAAGGCTAGAGTTAACGCAATCAAATGCTTTGGAAAAGTCCAGTAGGGTTATCACAGTTGTATAATTATAGTCTAAATCTTGTCTTATATCTTCAGAAACTTTTAAAAGGGCTGAGATGCAGCTGTATCCAGATCTAAATCCCGATTGGAGAGGGTTGAGAAGACGTGTATCTTCAATATAATTTTTGATTTGGTTACTTAAGATAGTTTCAAAAGCCTTAGATAAAATAGGAAGGATAGCTATTGGTCTGTATTCCATTTTCTTTCCTCGTTTAGGGATGGGTATAACTTTAGATTTTTTCCAGGAGGTGGGATAGATGGAGGTCATTATGATGGTGTTGAAAATGTGGGTTATGTGAGGAAGTATGAAAGGAAGAAGGATTTTTAAAAAGTCTGGGTGTATGTTGTCAAGTCCAGTCGATTTGGATTTAATAGAAAATATTGCTTTACCTACTTGATATTCATCTACTGAACAAACAGAAAAAGCATCGACTTTATCGTTTTCCGAAACACCAGATAGCCCAGTTGGACATTGGGTAGGGGGAGTAGAGAACTTTCGATTCAACTCCTCTAAATCAATGTTGTCATCGGAAATGGAAGAATCTCCTCTTAAACCAATACTCTTGATTTCTTTCCAAAAATACTTGGAGGAACGATTAGAGTTGAACCTGTTGTTATAAAAATTGTATTTAGCTGATTTTATTAATTTAGTTACAAAATTCCGAGATGTTTTAAATTGCCGAAGCATTTCTAGGCAAACAAATCGTTTCCAACGTCGGTATGAAACGTCTCTTGTTTTCATAGCATTAATGATCTCAAGAGAAAGCCAGGGACAACTACGCGATCTAATTTGACGAGTTTTAATGGGAACGTGTTTATTAAAAAGATAAGTAATTGCACCAGTAAGACATTCAATTTGATAATCAACGTTAGATGTTGCAAAAATTGAGTACAAGTCAATAGATGAGCAATCACTAAATAAAGATTCGACATTTATGTTACGAAAATCACGATACTCGAAGTATTGCGGAGATTCGTTTTCAAGATATAAATCAAAAGTTGCAAAAACCAGATCATCATATGAAAACACTGGGACGGATAACTTACTAGAACATTTAACAAGACTAACATCGCTTACAAGAAAAACATCAAGAAGGGAAGGGACACAGTCAGGCTTAAAATGTATTGGTTCAATATTATTCACAAAAGAGAGCCCCAGAGAATTTATTGAAGTCTTAAAATAATTAGAGGAGGGTTGAAGGAGATTAATGTTTAAATCTCCGCAATCTCCGATCGTTAAAGAAAAATTCTCCTAGGTAATGCTTGCGTTTTCGAGGCAGCGCAGGGCATGTACAGAGAAGATGAAGAATTGTTTCTTCCTCTTCCTCGTCCATACAGCTTCTGCAGAAATCATTTGAGAATACGCCTAGTCGCGTGGCGTGCTTTCCTATTAGACAGTGTCCGGTTATGACACCTATTATCGAGCTTATATGCGATCTGCTTAGAGAGAGCAAGCACCTTGAACGTTTTAAATCCAGTGTTGGCCAGATGTTTTTTGTGACTTGACACGTGGTGATGTTGTTCCACCTGATGCCTGCCCTCCTCACAGCGTCTTGCATTAGCAACAGTTTACAAGTAGTGACTGGTATGCCAGTACGTGCCAAACGTTATAGGATGGGCTGAACTGTACCGTTCCTGGCGAGTTCATCTGCCTTACAGTTACCTGGAATGTCTCTATGGCCCGGCACCCAGCAAAGGTGAATATTAAACTGTTGTGCCATCTCCATTAGAGATGATCGACAGTTATGGACTGTTATAGTTTGTAGAGACAGAGTCCAGAGATTTGATAGCGGCCTGACTATCTGAGAAGATACGGATATCAGATGTTGATATCACGTTTTCTTTAAGCCAAGACTTCTTTATCGCCAAAAGTTCCGCCTGGAACACGCTACAATGATTGGGAAGGCGGAATGTGAGACTTAATTTCAGTCGTTCAGAGTACACACCTCCACCAATCCCTTCTCTTGTTTTTGACCCATCTATATAAAAATGGATTGACTCATCTTCCAGGAATGTCCTATCCTCCCAAAAAGATCTGGGAGGTATAGAAATCTGGAAATTTCTGTCGAATTGCAGTTGGGGGATAGTGTAGTATGTGTGCTTTGGAATTGATTCTAAATACCTAAGAATTACGGAGTGGCCAATGTTGTTGTAAGTCCACCGCGACGAAGATTTGAGGCAAATAGCAGAGCTTGCAGCTATTTGTTTGTTAAATGTGTCAAGAGGTGTTAGGTAGAGTAAGGTGTCCAGTGCCGTAGATGGGGTCGTGCGGAGCGATCCACTTATACATAGGCAAGCTGAACCTTGGACTTGGTGTTGTGCACAAGAGGCCGTTTTGGTGTCGGTATGGCCCCCTCAAGAGACCTTTCACGTTTAGACGTAGAGTCTTTATTGGTCTTTGTTGCAGCAAGAACGCTATTAGCCCATTCGACGCGAGCGGTTTGCTGCGGTGTCCTTTCAGCCCCCAATGATGCACCAGAGGCCTTTAGAATTTTCGCAGCTTGCCACCTTTGTCTATATAGGCTTTTTGAGAGTTTCCCCTTTCCATTTCTGGATGTAATCTCATTAGTAGTGTTAGGGCCATTTTTTACAACCCTGCCACTACTGGAATTAGGTATCGCTACCTTCCTACTCTCGTTGCTACCAACAGCAGAGGAGGGTCCATGGATAGCCACTACTCCCTTCTCTGTGTTGGCCGCAGGAGATACGGCAACAGGCTTTGACGCCAAACTGCAGCCATAGATACTTTTTTTTAAATTTGAAATTATAAGTACTACTTTTAAATAAAGTCTTTAGGTTTAGATACAAGAGGAAGTTCGTGCGACCGAATTTTTTTAAAAGATCCCTTCTGCGTTGCTTATCTTAAAGTCGATATCTCTGAAGGTTTTTGATATAGAGCCTAAGAAAAAAGGTATCCTGAACGTATGGAAGGACGTAAGGATGTTCGGACATACGCACATACAGACATCTCTCTGAAAATCAATGATTTATCTTTATTTATCTAGGACCCTCGAAACGTGCGTCGAGAAATTTCAAAATTTTCAATTTGACAGATTGATCCGACGACAATAACTTCCTATGGAAAGTTGAAAATCATAGTTTCAAAAATGTTTTTTCGACTATTTATTCTCAAAAAAGAACACTATCGAACATTTTCAAAAAATATCACAGCTTCCTAAAACTGCTTTTTTTAGAATACTTTCCTTAGCCCTCTTTAAGTTCACTTCTTAAGTTAATTTTAATTGCAATAACTCAGCCCAATTTCTGGTACAACTATAATAAATACAAAAATAAAAGATTTGAAACCTAAAAGTTTAAGCATTTTAGGTGCCAGTTATAGCTATCATTGGTTTTCATCATTGAAAAGGAACATTGGAATTTTTTTGACAGGTCGTTTATAGCCATCATTGAAAATTTCTGTCATTGGAAATTTCTGTCATTGAAAATTTCTGTCAGTGAAATAAATCAAATGAATTGTATTTGTTTGTTTCTTTCTAGTGTTCTCAATAAATAGATTACAACAAATATTAGAAAATAAGAAAAGTGCTTTTAAAAAATTATGAATGTACAAAAAAGAAGGAAATTATTGTTGCTTTTGGCAATATACCATGCATTAAAAAATAGAAAAAGTTACAGTTTCCGAAGACGAATTTACCAAGTACATCCTTTATATCGTGCCCGAAAACTTCACGGAGAATATTTTACATTATTTCAGCGTTTAGAAAAATACCCAATGAATTTAACGAATATTTTCGCATGGCTAAAGAACAATTTTACTTTATTTTAAATGAAATCCAAGATGATATTGCACCAAAGAATAATCTTTTCCGAAAAACGATGGACTTTATAAGCTCAAAGGAAAACTTTGCCTCACACTACGGTAAAACAAATTGTAGGCATATTTTATTTAATAATATTTAATTGCTTGATTTACTAACAGATTCCTCGCTACTGGAGCCAGTTTTGCTGATTTGTCATTCCGATTTTTGATGGAAAAAACAACTGTTCGAAATTGCATCATTCAAACAATTTCATCTATCAATAATCGTCTCAAGAAAATCTATATGCCTATGTGTCAGAATCCGAAGGAATGGCAAAATATCGCTGATGGCTTTTTAAAAACCTGGAACTTTCGAAATTGCTTAGGAGCAGTTGATAGCAAGCATATAAGAATGTTCGCTCCACGAAACTCAGGAAGCTTCAATTTTAATAACAAAAAGTGTTTTTCGACAATCCTCATGGCTTTAGTGGACGCAAATTACAGATTTGTAATGGTTAGCATTGGAGCTCATGGGTCAAATTCCGATTCAACAGTATTTTCTTCTTGCTATTTTGGAAATCACTGGATAAATAACCCAATTAAACTGAAAGTACCAGCTAATACTCTATTACCGGGCACAACTGAGCCACAACCATATGTACTTGTTGGTGATGAAGCTTTTGGTTTAAGATATAACACGCTTACACCGTATCCGGGGACTTCTCTGAGCCAAAAACAGCTGATTTATAATTATAGGTATTCAGTATTCATCTATTAGAAAAAAATAAATTTGTAGATACAAATTAATTACGTTGTTGTTTTCAGACATTCAAGGGCTAGAAGAATAGTAGAGAGCACATTTGGAATCCTTGCCCATACTTGGAGAATTCTCCTAAAACCCCTCGAGGTACAACCATCAGTTCCGAAGCGTTTGATATTGTGCTGTTGCATTTTGCACAATTATTTGCAAGCCGAACCCACAGCCCACGAGCATTGCGACTTGCCACTTGTTGATCATTAAACAAAGATGCAACAACCAGCTTCAAATGCTGTTAACATTAGAAATGAATTTGCCAACTGGATGGTTAATGAAGGAAACGTAGAGTTTCAATACCACAACATTTTCTAAAAACGAAAAATTCAATCCTTTGCATATATTAAAATAATAAAAAATACCTTTTTAACTTTATTACTTTTTATTTTATTTTTTTTTTTTCTTAATATCTTAAAGCTAGTGACATACATATATAATAGGAACATCATTTTTTTAAGCCTAACTTACATTTTTGAAAAATAATTGTTTTCATCTTAAAACTAGTAGCACAAAATTAGGAACTTCATTTTTTATAAATTAATTACATACATATACAAATAAAAAAAACTAAAAAAAATCACTTCTTGAGAAAAACACAAAAATATCACAGGGCTTTCAGCTATTGCTCATCTTCCAGAAGCTCTTCAGCCAACAAATCCAACATTTTTCTCTGAAAATTAATTTGTCGTCGTTGGTTGAAATGTTCCACTTGCTGAGCAATGCTCTGGAAAAACATCTCCATCGGCTTCTTCTTTTCGATGTTTTTGATCGCTGTTAGGACCCGCTCAATCGGTTCATCCACGGCAGCATCAGGTTATCGCTTCCTCAGTTTTCTTCTTTTAGAGGTCGAAGCTTCGGAATTCGAAGGACCTGGCATATCCAATGGTGCTTGGGAACACAGGGTTTCATCATAGCCACCAACAATGTCTATAATTTCTTCGACTGCGTTCACCTCAACCTGACTTGTATCCTGGCTGTAGTTCCCACAGTCACTTTAAAACAAACAAAATTTAATATAAGAAAACATCAAAAAAGTGAATAAACAAAACATACTCAGCTGGAACCTTTACGTAAGGAATAAGGAACCGCAAGCTTTGGAAATGGACCCATTTTATACTGCCCGAGTAACCTGAACCACTCGGAACATTGTTCTCTAGCTTGAAGTAGCTTCGGAACGAGTCCCTCAGAGAACTCCATTTTTTTGGCATTCTTCCACTACAAATATATTTTAAATATATATATTGAGTATTTATATTCAAGTATTAGACAAATCTACTTACCTGATCTGCCTAGAATACAGGATATGTCCTCCCATGCAGCCTGCCTTCGATATTTATTGCTGTAATGAGGGTCATTTTTCGCATAGAGACAAATATGATTTTTCACTTCCATTATAAGTTTTGCCTCGAACTCCTTGTTTTCCTGCTTTCTTAAAGATTTTTCTATTTCGTTCATTTTTCTGAAAAATAAGATTTAAATGTTAATTTTTTAACAATACACTGAATCAAATCAAATCGTACTCACGCTCTATATATTTTGTTTTTTAATTAATTATCTCCAACAGGCAAAGTTTTTCCTGGTTGAAATGCAGCCGAAAAACTTTTTCTGACAGAAATCTGTCATTGGAATTAAGTAAAATTGAAACACAAATCATTGGAACGATTTGTTCCATTTTTGGACATAAAAGAATCAGCTGTTCAGGAAAATGAATTTCCGTCCGGAAAATAGAAAAATACATTTTTAGAAAAAAATAAACGTCAAATAAACTTTTTTTTCTCAAAAAAAATTCTTTGTGTATTTTCCGATCGATCGGTATATAATTTTCATTTCTAATCAAAGGGAAACACCGTCAAATATCGATTCAAACATTTTTTAGGATCGATTTCAATGATAGCTATAACTGGCCGATTACAAGAGAGAAAAATGTTGGTCGTCCAATTGTTGAAAGGCCAAAAATCGAAATAGTGTCTACGAAATTTTTATAATTTTAGGAATTGTTGTCCTTTCTTTTACATCATTTTCAGTAAATTTGTCAATACTTTTGAGACCAAAAACAACTTATAATAGTACCTAAATCATTTTCAGGAATTTTCAGTATACGCAATAGCAGCCTATTATTTATGTATGATTGTCGTAAAAAATAAGACTGAGGACAAAAAATCAATCATTCATCACGTACACGTGTTTTCAATCATCGTATTTCTCCCAACAACCCTCTCTGCTGAGCGCATATTGACCTTCTTAATGTTTCATCAACTCAATTTCAAATTGAATTTCGTAAAAAAATAAAAATAAAACCCAAAGAAAAATAAAAAGCCATAACCCTTTTTATACCTTTTCAATTCTTATTTTTTCTTTTTTTCTTATATCCAAAATTTCTACATATATGTCACATATCGCCAGCCATCACCACCATAACCATCACCCATCAAATTTTTGTCCTGCGGTCTTGCGGCATCATATATGTATGTAGCTACATCATAGCCGTACAACAACAGCCCGTCCTAATAAATAACTTATAAGAATCAATTGACAGCCCATAAATACTAACGCTGCCACAAGAGAGGCCTATATTAACTTACCGACATGCATAGCTAAAACGAGGCCGCACGTCGTCGCTCGTCATATAATTCTTCCTCCCCCAAAGTCTCTATATAGGATGTCACAGGAGACGCTATCACCACCGCTTCCACCGCCGCCATCACCGCCACCGCTGTGGGACTAAATAAAAAGAAATACATTCTATTTCTTAAAAAAAGGAAAACCAAATAAAAAACACACCAAATACACTTGCCCATCGATCAATCACCTCACATCCTTGATGAAATGGGTATACCACGAGTATACTATATACCAGGACTCGCTCTAGCTATATAGCTACCCCATAGTATAACGCCTCACCTCAATGTTATGAATCTATGTTTCCTTTCTATTTCTTCCTTTTTTTTTCAATTCCATCACCGAGAACAAAGTAACTTTTGTTCAATTTCTTCGTAGTTCGTCGCTCGTTGAGCTCCTTTGTGGATAAAAGAAACATTCAACACAGAAACGCATATCTTGAAAACGCTAGGAATATTCTATGGGACATAAAATAAAATCGGAATCGGACCCACATTTCATCACCACCGTCACCATCACCAATCCGGGCTGCAAGGAAAACTCTCAAGGATATTCATTTCCGCAATTGTAACCAAAAGATATGCTGATGCTGTTTCAATTTCAGTTTTGTTTCGTTTTTTAAAGATTTTTATTTTCTTTATATTCTGACATACAACAGTACGAAGAGTATCCCTAATATATTCATCCCTAGGGATGAAATCCAGATTTTAGATTTTCTTTCTTCGCATAGCTAGTTTTTTGTTTCTTTTTTTTTATATTTTTTGATATTTTCTTTTGTATAGCTCCAAGGATATCCTTTATCTGGGAATATGGCTCTTCTAGATATGTATATGTAGGTATATTTTTTTTCTTCTGGATTAGTCTAATGTAGTACCACTTATCCGAGATTTTGACATGACGTTGAAGTGTGCGAATATAAATAAAAAGCAAAATTTGATAAAAAAAAGGAAAAAATTGAATGTATATTACCACCCATCATCATGTGCTGTCACATTATCCTGCGTCATCATCATCATCATCATTAGGAACCATTTTTTATATTTTAGAATATTTAAGGTGGTGAATATGTAGGTAGGGCACCATATAAGTATACTCCTGGGGTCGGTTTTGCATGCGTGTGGAGGACTAAATGACACTTTTCTTTTTGCACATATGAGTGATTCTTTTATTTTTTATAAATAAAAAAAAAAGAAAAACGAGAAAAAGGACTTTCAATATATTGATTGATGACAATAAGTGGATTTTTGTGTCGGACTTGGAAGATGTCCAATTTTGGCTGGACGAGAGTGTCAAACAAAATGACTCGATTATGAATGAGTGATTTTTAAGGGCATCACAAAACTACGTCGTGGAAATAGAATTCCAGAACTACAAGCGCCAGCGTTTCTGCTGCTGTGGTTTTCAATAGTTTTCAAGGAATCACTCTTCAACAGATATTAAATCCGATTTACATTAAAGTGCAAAAGTTCTACTGTAACGTTAATTATTTTTTGAAATCACTTCTAGTTTGTGTCCAAAAGAAGTTAGAAATTATAGACCAATACAATGTTCGCTGAGGACAGTGAATTTCTGGCCACACATGATGAAGAAGACGACACCAACCCAAATTCACACCAAACTGTGAATTTATGGGAATGGATTGGACGTTTTTAAATCTTATGTGGATTAGAGTCGTCTTAAATTGAACAAGATTATTTTGTTGTTCTTATCTCTAGACGAAAACTGTGTGGTCCTTCCAGAAGATTTTCCATGTTATGCTGGGCCGCGAGTTTGGCCCGTGTAAGTATTCGGGGTCATTGTTGCGGGTTCATGAGGACATTTCCATTCATCCATCCAGAAATAGGCCTCAACATCGAAGATGATATTATGAAGGGATCAAAACAAAATTATACATAAAGAAAGTTGCATGACAAATACGAAAAATATTGAACAAAACAATTAAAATGTATATGAAATGAGAATAAAGATTTATGTAATGAGTACATAAATTATTTAAAAATTATTGTAATGGGGTACATAGATTTATACAGGATTATCCATATTGCGGTTTAAAAAGTAAGCGTAAATAAAAAACATATAAAATATTTTGTTCATGATATTTCTTCTTTATTATAAAGTTTGAACGCTGACATTATATGTGTGAAATACTAAAATATCGGGTGATTTTTTTGATTTTAGGATTTTCATGCATTAGTATTTGACAGATCACGCGGGATTTCAGACATGGTGTCAAAGAGAAAGATGCTCAGTATGCTTTGACATTTCATCATGAATAGACTTACTAACGAGCAACGCTTGCAAATCATTGAATTTTATTACCAAAATCAGTGTTCGGTTCGAAATGTGTTTCGCGCTTTACGTCCGATTTATGGTCTACATAATCGACCAAGTGAGCAAACAATTAATGCGATTGTGACCAAGTTTCGCACTCAGTTTACTTTATTGGACATTAAACCAACCACACGAATGCGTACAGTGCGTACAGAAGAGAATATTGCGTCTGTTTCTGAGAGTGTTGCTGAAGACCGTGAAATGTCGATTCGTCGCCGTTCGCAGCAATTGGGTTTGTGTTATTCGACCACATGGAAGATTTTACGCAAAGATCTTGGTGTAAAACCGTATAAAATACAGCTCGTGCAAGAACTGAAGCCGAACGATCTGCCACAACGTCGAATTTTCAGTGAATAGGCCCTAGAAAAGTTGGCAGAAAATCCGCTTTTTTATCGACAAATTTTGTTCAGCGATTAGGCTCATTTCTGGTTGAATGGCTACGTAAATAAGCAAAATTGCCGCATTTGGAGTAAAGAGCAACCAGAAGCCGTTCAAGAACTGCCCATGCATCCCGAAAAATGCACTGTTTGGTGTGGTTTGTACGCTGGTGGAATCATTGGACCGTATTTTTTCAAAGATGCTGTTGGACGCAACGTTACGGTGAATGGCGATCGCTATCGTTCAATGCTAACAAACTTTTTGTTGCCAAAAATGGAAGAACTGAACTTGGTTGACATGTGGTTTCAACAAGATGGCGCTACATGCCACACAGCTCGCGATTCTATGGCCATTTTGAGGGAAAACTTCGGAGAACAATTCATCTCAAGGAATGGACCGGTAAGTTGGCCACCAAGATCATGCGATTTGACGCCTTTAGACTATTTTTTGTGGGGCTACGTCAAGTCTAAAGTCTACACAAATAAGCCAGCAACTATTCCAGCTTTGGAAGACAACATTTCCGAAGAAATTCGGGCTATTCCGGCCGAAATGCTCGAAAAAGTTACCCAAAATTGGACTTTCCGAATGGACCACCTAAGACGCAGCCGCGGTCAACATTTAAATAAAATTATCTTCAAAAAGTAAATGTCATGGACCAAAAAAAAAAAATCATCATTAAAAATAAATTGGGTGGCGCAACAGTCCGTTGAGAACTAGGGCCTAGTGACTTACAACTCTCAACCATTCCTGTGTGCGAGTACTGTTGTTAGGGATGGAGGGGACCTACAGTTTTAAGCCGAATCCGAACGGCCAATTTGAGAAAGCACTTTTCATGACAAGAATTACTCTTGGAGAATTTGTCAATTCCTCGCAAGAGGCAGTACACGTGAAAAAAACTTTAGATGATATAGGCAAGGATCGAACCCAAAACCTCTGGCATGACAGTCCAACGCACTAACCATCATGCCACGGGTGAAATACTACATCATTTAAATGACCACCACACAAAGTGTTGCAAGCATCGATTCTTTTGAGGTAATTTTCTACCACTATTTGACACATATTGGGCGGTATCTCAGCCATAACTTGACGAATATTGTTTTTTAAGTGCTCAAGAGTTAAAGGTTTATCTGCATAAACACAGTTTTTCGCGTGGCCCCACATGAAAATTCCAGCGGGTCAAATCGCATGATCTTGATGGCCAGTTGATATCACCACGAAGAGAAATTACGCGGCCAGGAAATGTCTCTTGCAATAAAGCCATATTTGCTTGAGTTGTGTGGTATGTGGCACCGTCTTGTTGAAACCGCAACTTCTCAAAGTCGTAATCTTCAATAGCAGTCGCAAGAGTACTGAAAGACCTAGACATACACAAATCCGCTGGCCCGGATAGTATTCCCCCAATTGTTCTGAAGAGGTGTTCTTCAACGCTGGCAAAACCACTGCGTAAGCTTTTCCATCTGTCCTACTCTACAGGTCTCTTCCCGAGTGGATGGAAAACTGCATTTGTTCAGCCTGTCCCTAAAAAAGGCGAATCCTCCTCCCCCTCAAACTATCGTCCAATTGCACTTACGTCCCTTCTTTCCAAGGTCATGGACACGCTGATTAATTATCAGCTTAAGAAATATCTTGAAGAACGGAAGCTTCTTAATGACCGACAGTATGGCTTTCGTAGCAATAGGTCCACTGGTGATCTCATGGTTCATCTCACCGAACAGTGGAACAAGTCTTTACATCGTTTTGGAGAAAGTAAGATTATTGCACTTGATATTTCAAAAGCATTTGATAGAGTTTGGCACCAAGCTCTCTTATCGAAAATGCGTGCCTTTGGTATTGATGAATCTTTTCTTCGTTGGATTAGAAATTACCTTTCTAACCGTTCAATACAAGTTGTATTGGATGGTTTCAAGTCTGAAATTCATAAAATAAATGCTGGTGTCCCCCAGGGCTCCGTTTTGTCTCCGACTCTCTTCCTTTTATTCATAAATGATCTTTTGTCTGCCACTTCTAATCCATTAAACTGTTTCGCCGACGACAGTACCCTCAGCTTTTCATACTCGTTTTTAGATTCACATCCTTGTCCTTCGGATGTGGAACTTCAACGGCAGCGTATGATAAGCTCATTAAATTCTGATCTTGACAGCATTGTCCAATGGGGAATCAAAAACCGTGTAGAATTTAATGCTTCGAAAACTTAATGCTGTCTCCTGTCGTTAAAGCGTAACATACCCCCGATGCATCCAGGAAACTAATCAACTGTCAGTACTCGGTATGTGTATCACAGATCACCTTTTATGGAATGATCACATATTCGACATCGCCAAAAATGCTGCTAGGTGCTTAGGATTTCTCCGACGATGCAAGAAATTTTTCACCCCTTCTGATCTGGCTGTAATTTACAAAGCCTTCATCCGTCCAAAGCTTGAATATAATTCGCATATCTGGGCAGGTGCCCCTAAAACAAGTTTAAATCTCTTGGATAGAATTCAAAAAAGGGCTTTAAAAATGATAGGCGACAGAACTATAATCGAAACATTTACATTACTAGAACACCGCCGCAATGTTTCATGCCTTTCGTTGTTTTATCGATATTTTTACAAACAATGTTCTGTCGAATTAGCCAGTAGTATTCCACCCCTTAAACTATTCAGCCGTAATACTCGCACTTCTAGGAATGCTCATCAGTTTACCCTTGAGCTCAATTTCGGACGTACTGTATAGAGATTCTTTCTTAAATCGCACATCGAGAATGTGGAATGCTTTGGCCAACTCTGTTTTTCCCTCCCATTTTGATGTTCAGAACTTTAAGACCAATGTGCACCGGTATCTCCTTTTAAATCCTTCCCTATTTTCCTAACGCTCGCACTGTGTTTAAATATAAACATATAAAGGGTACTAATAACCCCTTGAGTGCTTGTGAATTATAAAAAAAAAAAAAAAAAAAAAAAAAGTCGGTTATCATTATTATGACCATAACGCTCTGAATTGACGGTGACAGTAGTTCCATCGTCGTTTTCGAATAAATAAGGTCCAATCACACCTCCGGACCAAAGGACGCACTAAATAGTGACTTTTTGTAGATGTAATGGCCTCTCTTTAATTACTTGAGGATTCTCAGAACCCAATTTTGTTTATTAACATACTTACCGACTGAGAAATGTGCTGCGTCGTTGAAGAAAATTTTGTTTGAAAAATCGCCGTCCACCGCCTCATGTTCAAGCACCCATTCGACGGCTTCAGTTGTTGTGTGAGCTGGACTTTTTGTGGATGTAGGTGTAGATCCAAATGAAAAATACGCCATAACATTCGCCAAGACATTCCTAAATCCTGAGAACGACGAGGAATCGACACATTTGGGTCTTCGGCAACACTTTCACTTACAGCAGCTATATTTTCAGTGGTACGAGCGAAATGATGGAGCACAGGCCTTACAATATCTGTAACAAATCCAGTCTCTTCTGGACGATTATGTAAACCATAATCTCCTTTTAAAGCACGATATGTGGCTGTAGCCAATTCACCATTTTTGTAGTACATTTTAACAATTTAAATGCGTTGTGCGATAGTTAAGAGATCCATTTTCGTAAATGTCAGACTTTCAACTGATAAACAAAAATATCGTTAAACAACTTAATTCTACAGAGGTCGAATTTCAGCCCTATACTTTTGAAAAAGCAAAATGGATAACCCGTTATAATGACTGCATAAATTTGTCTAGTATGTGCATACAAAATTTACATACTTCGTGGCTCCGTACGTATAATAAATATCGTGTAATAAATATCTATACTTATTACTTATTACTTATTACTTATTACTTATTACTTATTACTTACTATACTTATACTTACTTACTTACTTACTTGCTTACTTTAATATTATAAATCCGAAAGTAACTCTGTCTGTCTGTCTGTCTGTTACTCAATCACGCCTAAACTACTGAACCAATTTACATGAAATTTGGTAAGGAGATAGTTTGAGACTTAAGAAAGGACATGAGTTACTTTTGACCTCGGGAACACAACGCATTCCCATGAAAAAAAAATTACTTTCCGAGGAATCTGATCGCTTTCAATACTAAATTACCAAATATTTGAATAATATTTGGATAAAATTGGTATGGGAAAACAACGCATTCCTAACCCTTCTCATAAGTTGAGATTGAAGGTTGGTGTTCCAGTCTTGTTAATGAGAAATCTTGACGCATCAAAGTTATGTAATGGTACACGGCTAAAGATTACTCACCTAGGACGAAATATTATAAAAGCTATAATCATGACTGGATAGCAAAAGGAAAAAATGTTTTAATTCCCCGCATTCCGATAATTCCAACCGATTTGTCGTTTCAGTTTAAAAGAGTGCAGTTTCCTCTGAAAGCAGCATGTGCAATAACAATAAATAAAGTCCGGCGGCAAACGCTGAAAGTTGCAGGTGTAAATTTGAAAAAAAAACTGTTTTCCCAATTATATGTAGTGTGCTTATAAGTCTCAAAACCACAAAATCTTCACGTTCTGGCCAAGGAAGGAAAAACCAAAAACGTCGTATATAAAAATGTATTGCAGTAACCTATCTTCTTCTTATTATTATTTTATTCTTATTAACCTAACCTAACCTATGACAATCACACTTAGTATGGCCTCATCCCATCTCGGCACAATTGAAACATACGTACAAAAAAGTACTGCTCAGGTTTTTTCATACTACGAGTACTATCCAAAAAAAAACTATCTAATGCGGACGAAGTCGCGGGTAAAAGCTAGTAAAAAATATTTTTACTTATGTAATGATTCTATAAAATATATAGTTAATAAACAAACATGTACGCATCCAAGTTAATTGGTGTAATATACATTTAAAAAGAGGCTGGAATGCGACGCACACTGATAACTTCCCATCCCGTCTGTCGATTTGTCTTGCTTAAAGTTTGTCTATATGTATATGTACCAATTTTTACCAAACTTGCGTAATATTTTTTGTAGATTTTATTTTTTTATGAAAAAACAGACTGTTGGATTTTTATAAAAAAAATTACTGAATATCGAAAACAATATTTTCTGTGAAATTAAATAAGTTTGAAGCCAATGTTTTTAATTTTTGGAAAGCTATTTGAGTCGAAAGTTACCAAGTACCAAGTTTTAGTATTGTTTTTTTTTAGGTTTTTATTTTTTGTAAAAAACTGTCAATTCGATTTTTCTCAAAATTTTATCGAATGTTGAAAACAATATTTCTTATAAGATAAAATTAGTTTGAAGCCAATGTCTCAAAGTTTTGAAAATATATTTACGTAGAAAAACAATTTTTACCAACTTTTCTTAAATTTATTTTAGGTTTTTAATTTTATGTACAAAAACTGTCAATTCGATTTTTTTCAAAATTTTACTGAATGTTGACAAACAATATTTTTTGAAAGATTAAAGTAGTTTAAAGCCAATATCTCCAAGTTTTGAAAAGATATTTGAGTCGAAAATATTTTTTGTAAAAAAATTGTCAATTCCATTTTCTCAAAATTTTTCAAAATGTTGTGAACAATATTTTTTATAAGACAAATAAGTTTGAAGCCTTAATATCAAATTCTTGAAAAGATATTTGAGTCGAAATTCAATTTTTACCAACTTTTAGTAATGTTTTTTTAGGTTTTTATTTTTTGTAAGAAAACTGTCAGTTCGATTTTTCTCAAAATTTTAGCAGATGTCAAAAACGTTATTCTACGTTGCACAAAATTGTTTTGGAGATGAAATCATATTTTAGTCGTAAAATTTTCGAGGTGACACATTTTTTTTTTTCAGTTTTTCTGATTTATAAAAAAACCTTTAATTGGATTTTTTTCCAAAAATATACTTGTTTTGTATCACGTTACAATATATAATATAAAATTTAATTCAAGTCTCTAGCGTCATTGGTTCATGAGATATTTAGGGTTAACCAAAATTTTCACCTTTTTTTAAACTGCTATGGTAAAAAAACCACCCACGCAATTTTCTTGAGAGCCCTTTCTGCATCTTTCTGCCTTATTATCTGTTTAACAAAATTTATTTGAAGTCGATATCTCTTCTGGTTCTTGAGCTATGGAGGACGAAAAAAACGTCGCGAACGTACAGACGTACGGACGTACGTACACACGCACGCACAGACATCTTTCTAAAAATCTTTTATTTCGAGTCTAAGGACCTTGAAACGTCGAGAAATGTCAAAATTTTCAATTTGACAAATCGGACCCATTAAAATAACTTCCTATGGGAAGTTAATAATTTCATAGAAAAATTATATACATGTGATGTGAATAGGATAACGCATGAAAAATTTTAATTATCACATAATGATATTAGAATGACAAATTTCCGACACTGTCTTATGTAATGAGTCCATTCAGTATTTCATTTAATTTTATTTATTTATGTTATTTTAGACTAGTGAAATTAAGCCTTACTGATTACAAAACCTTTTACTCTCCACAGAAAAGCTACGAATTTTCCATTGCTTAAAAGAATGCCTGTAAATATTTCATTATGTATTGAGTACATAAGAGTATGAGTGCAGAAATCAATGCAATGAGTTCATATATTTCTGTGCTGAGTTCATACATTTTTCCCTCGTGTTTGAGGCCGAATTCGTTTTAGCGACGCAATATCGACATTGGGCTCAAATTTTTTAAAAACCGCCTTATAGTGCTCTCGTTAGGGCTATTACTGCGATCGTAAAATGGGTCAAGTATGTGAAAGGAGCCCAAACATAACAGCCATTTTGATAAAATAATTTCATAAATCGTATACGTGTTGAACGTTATATTCGTCCAGTGACGTCTGGCAAAATAAACATCAATAAATGACTGCTATTTTGACAGGTCTGCAACAATATGGCCACTATCAACTGTCAGAATATGCAAGTTCCTAAAAAGACCAAATGAAAAAAGTGAAAATATTTTATCCTATATATATATATGTATGTAAATGTATGAACGAATATATTATCTATGTATATTTGCTGACTGATAAATAAATGTTTGTATTTTGTATCCAAAGCTTCGCCTAGGCATCAAAACTCAGAACATTTTTAAGGAGTATTCACTATCATAACTGTTTTTTAAAAATATATTTTTTGTGTCGGTTTATTTCACAATAGTCTGCATTAACATTTATCACCATTTGCAAAAAGTGTTCAACATTGTAGCGGAAGAATTTCCTTTCTCAATATAATGTACATTTATATGATTTTTCAATAAGAGGTTTATTTCTGAATATCTAGCTATTCGAGCAGTTGTCATTATTGAAGCCGTCATCTTCTGAAAATTGACCAGTTGAATCTACACCATTACTGACAATAGAATGATACACATCATCAGCATCAGAAATACATTTTAATTTTTAAAAGTCACTACAAAAATACGCAAAGTGTCACACATGTAACGAAACAATCAATATTTTGCAATAAAGTTTCCTGGCCGTTTTGTATTTCTGTAAAAATGTGACCAAAATAATTGGCCACCGAAATCTTATGATTTAACACCTTTAGACTTTTTTCGTTGGGGCCAAATGAAGGCAACGCTCTAAAATCGATGTTTCACTTCTTAAAGATGCAATTCGTGAAGTTATCAAAGACATACATGTGATCGAAAATTTCATAAAAAGGAAAGGCCGAGGCCTCTTTTAATGAAATAATAATCCATTTATTTCTCTTCAAAAAGTACTTTGCATATTTAAATGAAACTTCTTTATTGGTAATTCCTGAATTCAAAACTGAGCAGAAAAATGAGTATACGCCGAGTGCACCTATTTATTTTAAATTTTATTCCAATAGAGATTTTGTTCGAAAGTGGCTAAATTTTGTATTCTAAATCAATATAGGTACATCATACTTATGTAATTAGATTGACTAAAATTCTCGAGAACAATCCGTATTTTGATTAAATTTTCAGACCCGCAAAATAATGAAAAATTATACCTAATTTTTGTATGAATATTAAACAAAATAGAAAAAAGGATGATGACAACGATCATAGAAAAACCAATGTCACTTTCAACAATATAAAAATTCCAAAGCGTTCCATTGGATACTACCTACTTAATTGAATGCAAATATTAATAACTCTATTCAAAATTTCCAACAGTCACTCATATTCATAACTATTCTGTTTGCCTGTCATTTAGTTTGACAGCTTACACTCCCTTACATTACTATAGAGACTAGCCTAGTCATTGTTATTGTCATAGTCATATTCATTATCATATTCATATTCATACATGCCTTGCATCCGTTTGTAACCCCATACTCGTATAAACACTCGTATACTTACCGGAAGTCAAGATTATGAATTAAACGTCAAGTTGAAACCTACATGCAAATTTTAACAAACGTTTTGTCATGTAAATCGTCTGTCTTTACACAATAAACAAAACAAAAATATAATAGTAATACCTCTCTCGTTGATTAAATATGCATAATTTAACTCCAATTCTCATCTGCATCTTCGTTAGAGCGTGAATATCACTTTTTATTTTTGTTTTCTTTAATTTTGCAAATAACAAAATAATAAATTGAAAATCATTATTGTATTATTGCACCTTAGTATAAGTTATATGTCTATTAATAAAAAAAGGTTTTATGCATCGCTAAGTTGTGGTGTTTTGTTGTTGTTTTTGTTGATATTGACGTGTGGGATGGGTGGAAATAATAATGTGAGTCTGTCTATGCCTATTCAGTGGAAATTTAAAAAGAGATATCAGTGTGGGTGCGGTTTTAGTTGGCAAATTAAGTGATTCAATGACTTCTTTTGACACGATTTTAACAAGGTGAATTTATTGGTTAAGTCTTGCAATTGTGTTCTTTACTGGGGTTTTGACTTGATAGGTATAGAGTTTCTAGGAAAGAAGTAAGATTTATAATAATATAATGTTTTACAATTTGTTTTATTATAAATTGATTTAACTTCAATTGGGAAAAGCTAATTTTAAGGGCTTATTTGTGAAACATTGTGAACCGAAATCAATCATAGATTAAATAATAATTTAAAGTTTTGTATCAGTGGGTTATCTATCATCCATGATTATTACGAGTACAATTGACAAATCACTGAATTTGCTTATAAAATAAAATGTAAACAAAATATAGATTATTAGATATAGTTTTGGTTAGCGACATTAAACTTTGAAGAAATCGTAGTACCACAATCGTTTTTAACTTCCCATAGGAAGTTATTGTAATGGGTCCGATTTGTCAAATTGAAAATTTTGACATTTCTCGACGTTTCAAGGTCCCTAGAGTCGAAATAAAAGATTTTTAGAAAGATGTCTGTGCGTGCGTGTGTACGTACGTCCGTATGTCCGTATCTCCGTACGTCCGTACGTTCGCGACGTTTTTTTCGACGTCCATAGCTCAAGAACCAGAAGTGATATCGACTTCAAATAAATTTTGTTATACAGATAATAAGGCAGAAAGATACAGAAAGGGCTCTCAAGAAAATTGCGTGGGTGGTTTTTTTACCATAGAAGCAGCACCAATGACGCTAGAGAATTGAATTAAATTTTATATTATATATTGTAACTCGATACAAAAGAAATATATTTTTGGAAAAAAATTCAACTAACGGTTTTTTTATAAATCAAAAAAAAAAAGAAAAAAAAAATTGTCACCTCGGAAATTTTACGAATAAAATATGATTTCATCTCCAAAACAATTTTGAGCAACGAAGAATAATGTTTTTGTCATCTGATAAAATTTTGAGAAAAATCGAATTGACAGCTTTTTTATAAAAAATAAAAACCTAAAAAAAACATTACTCAAATTTGGTAAAAATTGACTTTCGACACAAATATCTTTTCAAAACTTTGAGATATTGGCTTTAAACTACTTTTATCTTTCAAAATATATTGTTTTCAACATTCAGTAAAATTTTGAAAAAAATCGAATTGACAGTTTTTTTTACAAAAAATTAAAAACCTAAAAAAAAACAAAACTAAAACTTGGTAAAAATTGACTTTCGACTCAAATAGCTTTTCAAAAATTAAAAATATTTGCTTCAAACTTATTTTATTTCACAGAAAATATTATTTTTGATATTCAATGAAATAAAATATACAACAAATAGTACGTAAATTTGGTAAAAATTGATACATATACACAAACTTTTAAGCAAGACAAATCGACAGACGGGATGGGAAGTTATCAGTGTGGGTCGCATCCCAGCCTCTTTTTTAATAATGGTTTCATCGGGCTGCTGTAGTGCCCGTGGCATGATGGTTAGTGCGTTGGACTGTCCTGCGAGAGGTCTTGGGTTCAATCCCTGCCTGTGCTACCTTAATTAAAAAAAAAAGTTTTCACGGGTACTGCCTCTTGCGAGGAATTGACAAATTCTCCAAGAGTAATTCTTGTCATGAAAAAGTGCATTCTCAAAATTAGCCGTTCAAATTCGGCATATAAATTGTAGGTCCCCTCCATCCCTGACATCATTACTCGCACACAGGAATGGTTGAGAGTTGTAAGTCACTAGGCCCTGGTTCTCTACGGACTGTTGCGCCACCTAATTTATTTATTATTTATTTCATCGGGCTGCACGGTTTGTTTATTATGGAAGTCAATTATATTGTTTATATTCAAGGGGTTATAAGTACCCATTATATGTTTACATTTAAAAACAGTGCTAACGTTAGGAAATAGGGAAAGATTTAAGTGAAGATATCGGTGAAGTTCTGAATAGCAAAATGGCAAGGAAAACCGGAGTTGGCCAAATCATTCCACATTATCGATGTGCTGTTTAATAAAGATTCTCTATACTTGACAGACGCCCAAAAATGGCAAACTGATGAGCATTTCTGGAAGTGCGAATATTACGGCTGAGTAAGTTGAGGAGTGGTGGAATGCAAATGGCTGGTGGAAACATTGCGTCGGAGTTCGAGGGATTTAAATATTCCGGTTATAGTTCTATCGCCTATCAGTAATTCTTTCCAAGAGATTTAACCTTGTTTTTTGAGGCACCTGCCCGGACATGGGAGTTATAATCAAGCTTTGGATGAATGAAGGCTTTGTAAAGTACAGAAGGTTTCAGAAATTTCTTGCACCGTCGGGGAAATTCTAAGCTTCTACCAGCATTTCTGGCAATGTCGAATACGTGATAATTCCAAAAGAGGTGATCTGTGATACACATACCCAGTGCTGAAAGTTGATTAGTTTCCTGGATGCAAATGCCACTCATGGATAGTGGTATCTGAGGTGGGTTACGCGTTAGCGACAGGCGACACCATTGAGTTTTTAAAGCTTTAAATTCTACACGGTTAATAATTCTTTATTAGATAATGCTGTCGAGATCCAAAATTAATTGGCTTAACATACGTTGCCGTTTATGCTTGACATCCGAAAGACAAGCATATGAAACGAATATACTTGTATCTTGCTTAAAATACGGTTAATTCTCAAAAATTTAAAAGAATATGTGGAATGATATCATAAACTCAGTTGACTTTAAATGCTTCGTTTCAGTTAATTAAGAAAGAAATTCACCAAAAGTGGTTGAATCAACTCAAGTTCCATTTAAACCACAAATTGAAAAACTGAGTTTTAGTTCAAATATATATTTCTTATTTAAAAAAATATAACTCTTCTGCTTACAATATTTGTCTTTTTCTTATTAGAAGGACCAATTGAATTGAAAATAACCACTCAATTATTTTATCCCAAAGAGCTTATCGGCGTTATTTTAAAATCTACCCACAACGAATATGATTTTGTCACTAGTGGCACGATTTCGTCAACGAATGAATTTTTATTGATCTACCTTGGGCTGGAAATCCTCGTACTGAAAGAACTGAAGTGAATGTGAAAAGTATTCTTGCAAGTGTAATAGAGAGTCCAGAAACATCGACACGAAGACGCTCTGGTTGAAGGTATTGGGCTATGAACGGAACAGGCCAACAATTGCTGAAAGCCCCGAGATATGGTTTCAGCAGAATGGAATTACTGCTTATACTGATCTTGCCACAATTATGATACTTAGGGAAACTTAATATTTTACGAAAAATTAGGTTTTGATTGGCCTTCAAGTGTTTTGGATATGACTGCATCAGAGTTTTTGAAGTGTAAGTGTACGTCACTTCTGACCCACAAAAGTCTTCGACTCAATTTTTATTTACTTTCAAACAACGCACCACCTCATCTTAAACCTCTAAGAAATTTTACCAACAATTACGTTTATTTTCCCGATTACAACACAATTCTGTAACTGTTTCAATGTTATAAACTTCTTACAAGCTTGAATGGTGATAATTCATATCATAACCATATTCAATTTAAAACTCTGTTCCACTTCTGACATAATGTAACCACAGCAACATTGATCTAGAGTGTTTGATATGTCATCGATGACTCAAAAAAAAATTGAACAAACTGCATTGGACATATTTCTTCATGGGGGTTTGAGATTGACATATTCCCCAAGTTGGTTGGATTTTTTTGTTTTATTATTGTTGGAAGGCATGTTTCACCTTCTCTAAGTGTATACATATGTATATACAGAAAGGTAAATGAATGGATCTTTCAAATCACATCCATCATAGTTGTGCCGCGCATTAATCATAAACTCGCATACTAAACGGACACACCAGTTATAAGTTTCCATTGATGATATTGATCTGAATTTTATTGATTGCCATTTCGAATTCGAAGCAAACAAAATAAGGTATAAACCAAGACTGGATTAGGCCAGTTTAGAGTTTTATAGGCGTCTTTTTTAAGATTAAGTGATAAATTGAAATATCAACAGAAGTAGTGTTATATGTCATTCCTTTTTTGAAAATGGTGTCAAATACTATTTAAACATAGACGCTCTTTACATTGGACTCACTTTGACGTCTCATCATTTTAACTATCTTCTACTTGAGGTTAAAAAACGATGCAAGGAAGGCATTTTTAAATTAAATAATAAGCTATAAGTGATAGCCACAATTCAATTTGAACACCACCTATATCTAAAATCTAAATCTTCAATTAAACTTTCCGCCATTTTAAATTTTGGATTGAAGTAGCTGTCCCTAAAAACATCAATTGCGTCAAAAATGCAATAAAATAAATTATGTGGCGCAACAGTCCATGAAGGACCAGGGCCTAGTGACTTACAACTCTCAACCATCCCTGTGTGCGAGTAATGTTGTCAGAGATGGAAGGGACCTACAGTTTATATGCCGAATCCGAACGGCTAATTTGAGAAAGCACTTTTCATGACAAGATTTACTCTTGGAGGATTTGTCAATTCCTCGCAAGAGGCAGTACCCGTGAAAAAAGTTAGGTGGCACAGGCAGGGATTGAACCCAAGACCCCTTGCATGACAGTCCAACGCACTAACCATCACGCTACGGGTACTACTCCAAAATGCCAAAAATGCAATACCGATGATTTTTTCACTGTTCTAGACTCCATAACGAAACTTGTTACAGTTTTTTTAAGTCATACTATAATCTTAGTGACGTCAAAAGTCTAAACGTCAAATGTGTGTAGAAAAAAATAATTGACGTATTTTGATCGAACACATCTTGTTTGCATTTTTGACGATATGTAATTTAATGACATATTGTTGCTGCAGACTGGCATGACTGGCATGGTTGAAAAAGTTGACCCGATTTGAACCTTTCGACTATATAGTTTGAGTCAATATTGTTTGAGTTTGAAAAGTTGAATGGTTGAAAGTTTATTGCTGGCATGATTGAAAAAGTCAATACACAAATTCAAAAATTGAACAAACTTGATAGTCGGGGAGTTGAATCTTTTAACCATTCAACTTGTAAAACTTGATAGTCAAAAAGTTGAGTGGTCGAGTGGTTGAAAGTTTGAAAAGTTTAATGGTTAAAAGATTCAACTTTTCAAACCATTCAACTTTTTAAACTTTCAACTATTCGACTATTCAACTTTTCAAAATTTCAACCATTCAACTTTTTACACTTTCTTTCGATTCAATAATTAAGTTTGAAAATTAAATGACATGTATTTGACGTTTACGAAAACACACTTCGCTTTATCTTATTAAACTTTTTCAAACGTCAACAATTTTTAAAATGTATTTTCTGTTTAAAACATAAAGTTACTCAGGTAATACTGTGTTGAAAATCCGCTCCTGGTTTGTAACATATTAACTTAATACACCGGTATTCGATAACACTCTAAAGGAATCGCGAATCCCCAAGTGTAAACGTTCATGCCGCCTTGTTGTCGTCGTCGTCGTCGTCATCGACATCGTTCGCAGGTTACTATGTCAACAGCATTTGCAGCAGAATATGGTTGCAACAAATAAAAATGTTGATTGCATAAAAATTTGTTTATTATTATGGAAATTTAACATGAATACTTGTTGCCCGTCATCGTGCATGATTTATACAATATCGATGTTTTTTTAAAAACCTGCTGCATATACATATGTTGATAGATATGAGAGCGCATTCAAACATAAGCGATACGCGATACGTGCATAGTTCTCTTCGAAATGCTACTTGTTCCGTATTTGGTATTCTGGTTGTGTTAAATATGGATTTATGGCATCGAGCAAGCAACACTTAATAAGCGTTTGAAATACTCGTGCAATACAAAATTCAATACGTACCGTAATACAAAATATACGCTCGCTTTGTAATTAATTAAAGGCGATTTTAAGTAACTATTAGCGGGCTAATTTAGTTAAGACGCGAATAGATATAACTTTACTCTTTATACTTTTAGATTTTTTTAGATTTAGTTAGACTGATAGTAAATTCAGTGTTTTAAAAATATACATAAATAGGTATAGGTATAGGTTTCATATATAGGCAGGCGCATATTGGACGCGTGTGTCACACAAAATGGAAATTGAAAATTACTATGGAGAAGGTTTTGATTTGATTTGAGTTTTTTTTTTCTTCAATTTTTAAACATGGCACTGGATGTTATAGAATATGGAATGCGTGTGGCGACATTTTAAATTGTTCATAATGCGTTCGAGTGCAAAATGGTATTTAAATTACGAAAAGGAATCTAAATTTGGCACTGGTGGCACTCTCTTGATTGCCATGAGAAAAAACTATTTTTGTTTTTAACTTAGAATATATAGGTACCAAGTGTAGTTATAGGTTAGACATAGACAAGTTTTGTATTATGGACTCTTATTTTTTTGTAATTAAAAATGATTTGAAACATTTAATTAGTACGAAGTTTTAGTTCAGTTATATTATTTAAGTAAAACTAGGTTGTTTTTTTGTAAAGACAGAATTTTGTTTATGTCCACATTACTTATGCAAAAATTTAACTCAAAGGAGTTAGAAAAGGAGAATTATGTTAAATGTTAAGAATACAATGTCATTTGGAATTTTGTTTTTTACTTTTAATTGAAGAATTTACCAACATTTGCAACTTTTTATAAAAGATATTGGCGAAACCGATAATACATTGTGAGAAGCTTGATCTCCCACACGAAACATTTTTCGAACAAAGTTCTTCCAATGTGGTACTTACTTCCGAAATTTGAAGATTAATGTTTTTTTTTTTAATTTATTTATTTATTTATTTATTCATCAATATGAGATTTAAAAATCTACAATTAGACTACTAGATAAATATTTACATGTGTATAATTTATTAAATAAACTTAAGTTAAATATAAATACTTAAAAAATAATTAACATAAAAAATATATACACACAAATAAAATATAAATAAAAATATATAATTAATTTGTTCATACATAATCAAAATATAAAATCAATTAAAATGAAAATACAATAATAGTTTATTTTTCAAAGAAGATCTACTTTATTGAAAATCAAAATCAATAGAATTTAAAATTAAGTTTGTTTCTTTGACACAGCGGGTTATAGGTTCATTTTTCACGTAATTAACTCTGTGTACATCTTCACGAAACAAACAACGTATTCGAAGTTGTCGCGATGGAGCATACAAATTTATTAAAGACAACAAAAAAGGGCATTTGATATGATATGATAAAATATCACTTATAAACATCACAGAAAACATTTTACGTCTATTTTCAAGTGATTAAATAGTTAAAAGTTGGGATCTAGTTTTGTATGATGGAGTTTCGATGTTCCACCCAAATTTTTGAATAGTGAATCTTGTAAATTTTGTTGGACCATTTCAATTCTTTTAAATTGAATGTTATAAAAAGGGTTCCAGATTACACAACAGTATTCCAAGATTGGTCTTACATATGAGGTAAAAAGCGATTTTAGAGTAAAAGGGTCTTTAAAGTCTATGCTATTGCGTTTGATAAAACCGAGCATGGAATTTGCTTTGGTTACACTAAATTCAATGTGCTTAACAAAGTTAAGTTTAGGTCTACAACTTGATTTTCAATTTTGTATTCAAAGATGATTTCAGAAAAGTTGCGGCAAAAAGAAAAACATTGACATTTAGCGACATTTAAATATAGTTTGCTTTTTGTGCACCATTGGAATAATTTCGAAATATCGTCTTGTAAGAGATGACAGTCATTAATAGATTTTATGCAACGAAAAAATTTTAAGTCATCGGCGAAAAGAAGTTGACTAGAATTAAGGAAAATACTAGGTAAGTCATTTATAAAAATTAGGAAAAGAAGTGGTCCAAGATGGCTACCTTGGGGCACACCAGATGAAACCAAAATTGGTTTTGAGAGAACTTCGTCAATGCAAACAAATTGAACTCGACCCTTAAGATAAGATTCCAACCATTTCAAAAACATAGAATGAAATCCAAAGTTTTTTAATTTCTTCATATCAAATGCCTTTGAAAAATCGGTATAAATTACATCAATTTGATGTCCTTCTTCGAGATTATTTAAAATGAAATTGGAGAAAATAGAAAGATTAGTCGTTGTTGATCTTCCTGCTACGAAACCATGTTGTAACGGTGAAATGTGTTCCTTAACTAAAAATGTTGGTTTTTCATATATCAATTTCTCGAAAAGTTTTGGAATACATGACCATTTACAAATCGGACGGTAGTTGGAATGTTGGCTATATTGTTGAAATTCACAGGAACGAACAATACCTCAAAATGATATGATTGTTTTACCGTGCATTTCAATTTTAATCTACGAACGCCCTAATGGTCTTACCGCCCTAATGGTCTCTACGAAAAATTTAAGTTTCATGCCCTTCAAAGATCACAACTTGGTGTTTGAATGGTGATTTTTAACCACATATACATACGTACAATTAATCAAAAAAGAATCCGGACACATATCTTTTTGATCCTTAAATCACGAAATAAATTTGATAAAGGTTTGAAAATGGCGTATTTGGGCATCAAACTACAGTTTTTATTATTTACTGTGAATATTTAGCAAAAATTACATTTTTGTTAATAATTAGCCATCGAAATTCAATTTAGAAAGAATCGATCGCAAATAAAATATCAAAAAAGAAATCGGACACCCTGTCGTATACTCATCTTTTTGTGTTTTTAACGGAACAAAGATATCACTTTTAGGTTAATAAAATGCGATTACATATATGTATGTCAGATGATTATTCGATTTTTTGTATGCGTTATTATATGAACGGTCAAAATGGAAGCACAACGTGGTTATACAACGATAGAATTGCGAAAATTAGTAATAAAACATTTTAAAGAAGGTAAATCTTTTCGTGCTATTGCAGAAATTGTGAAAAGAAGTAAGTCTACGGTGGGAGATATTATAAAAAAATTCAAAATAACAAAATCCGTTGAAAATCTAAAAAAATCTGGAAGACCTAAGAAGTTTACTGCAGGCGATGAACTTTGGATAGTAAAACAAGTTCAAAAAAAAGCTGACGGCGCGCGGAGACAAAGAAATACTTGCAAAAAGATGTTAACCCTGAAACCGTGAGAATAGTGCTTTGAAAAAGTAATTTTCATGGAAGAGTGGCAAGAAAAAACCATTCACCAACAAGAAAAACCGAATCAAGAAAAAAGAGTTTGTAAGGCGCTATCAAAAGAAGGATTTGTCATTTTGGAATCGCGTTTTGTTCTCTGAAAAGAGTAAATTTAATTTATTTCGATCAGATGGACAAACATATGTGTGGAGAAAACCGAATGAAGAGCTCAAGGAAAAAAACTTGAGACCTACTGTAAAACATGGTGGTGGCTCCCTTATGGTATGGGGATGTATGTCAGCGGCTGGTCCAGGAAATCTTGTTATTGTGAATGGAATAATGGATCAATACAAATATGTATATTCAAATTTTGAAGGAAAATTTACAACAAAGCGCACGAAAATTAGGAATCAGCGAAGAATATTACTTCTACCAAGACAACGATCCAAAACACAAGGCTTTAAATACTCGGTTATGGCTCTTGCATAACTGCAAACATTTGCTTGAACCTCCCCCACAATCACCACACCTGAATGATACTGAACATTTATGGAGCTATTTAGACAATCAGCTTAAAAACTACAATTGTTCCAAAAATAAAGACTTGGAAAATGCATTAAGAATCGAATGGAAAAAAATTCCTACTTCTTCCTGTGCAAAACTAGTTCAATAAATGCCAAAAAGATTGGATGCGGTAAAAAAGAGTAAAGGATTACCAACGAAGTACTAGCTTCCCATTTTTTTGCTTTTAATAATATTCCCATTGTTTTTATTTGGTCCAAAATGTATTGTCCGATTTCTTTTTTGACTATAAAATTGTTATTATTTTCTTAAAATAATAATTCAAGAGAAAATTTAAAATGAATCATTTAATGTTGGTTATATATGAAGAGTTAATAATAAATATAATCTTAAACTATATACGAATTCATTTTTTCAAAACATTCGTTGGTCCTTTTTGATGGCTTATTGAAAAAGAATGCTTATGTCCAATTTCTTTTTTGATTCACTGTATCTGTATACGAACAAAATAAAATGGCCATTGTCAACAATGTGTGTTTTTAAAATCTCATGCTTTTTCCATCGAAAAATCATATTTGCAATGATGCACATTACTGGTCAAAAGAAACAAATTAGGCCACAAACCAAAGTGACCCTAAAAGCTGATTAGGCACAAGAGACATGTCAAGTTTGACTATTCAGAAGCGCCTCACCCTAAGAATATATGAATTAAAATCTAACACACTGTGATTTATAAAATATCCTGTTTCAGCACAAAACTATTGAACATTTTTCAAAACTAAAGGGTTTTTCAATTTACGCGGGGATTTTGGACCCCGTGGCTGCCATTTTGTTTTGGTGACATATGTCAAATATTTTTTTTATTATTCAGTTGTTTATGCCAAATCATCATGGCAAGTAACACGATTAAACAGCACGTTCAAATTATAAAACTTTATTATCAAAATGATTGTTCGTTAATGCAAACGTTAAACGAATTGCGCCCAATTTAAAGTAGACATGGAGGCCCTTCACAGTCGACTCTTCAACGTTTGGTGGCCAAATTTGAGACGACCGGTTCAGTTAACAATCAGCCAACACCCGTACGTTCAAGGAACGCAAGATCGGCCGAGAACATCGCCGCGGTCCGTGAAAGTGAACAGCAGAACCCAAAGCAGTCGAGAACCCGTACAAGATCCAACTGACCCAGGAGCTCAAAGTTCATGACCATATACAACACCGTTTGTTCGCTGACTGGGCTTCGAATCGTTTGGAAGAGGACCCCAATTTTGGCCGAAAATTATCTTTATTGACGAGGCGCATTTTTGGATGGATGGCTGGCTGTGTTCTCAAGCAAAATTTCCGTATTGGGACGACACCAACCCACGCGAGGTTCACCAGGTGATAATGCATCCTCAAAAAGTTACCGTTTGGTGCGGATTTTGGGCCGACTTCGTTATTGGTCCGTACTTTTTTTAAAAGGACGTTAGTGAGGTGGTCACCGTCAACAGCAAGCGATACATAACGATGATAACTAATTTCTTATGGCCCAAATTGCACCAGCCTGCACCAGCAGGACGGCGCGGCGGCGCTACGTGTTACACAGCAAACGCCACAATTGACATTTTGTATGAACGATTTATGGGTAATGTGAATTGGAAACCAAGATCATGTGATTTGACCTCGCTAAACATTTTCCTTTCTTGAAGTCAGGTCTATGCAAATAAACTCCAATCGACCGATGCCTTAAAGGTGAACAGAACACAGGCCATCGCTCAAATTCAGCTCTGATCCGTGCAACCGTAAGTAGTCGAGGCGGGCATTTGAATGATCTCATATTCCACACTTAATGGCATACATGCGCCTTTCAAATAAAAAATAATGTTGTTAATACTTCACACACAGCTCTACCCGCCCCTATTGAAAAACCCTTTACATTGTGTTTTATTTTAAACTTCCCATAGGAAGTTAATGCAATTGGTCCAATTTGTAGAACTGAAATGTTGAAATTTCTGGACTTTTCAAGAAAAGATGTATGTATGTGTGTGCGTCTGTACTTATGTAACCACGTTTGGGATACCTTTTTTCGTTGGAAATATCACCTTCAAATAAATTTGGAAACATATTTATCACCTTGATTATTTTGGGAAAAAGTAATATTACCTCAAAAATAATTGTATGCTTCGAAGAATAACGTTTTTAAGATCTTGTAAAACGTATAGAAAAACCGAAGTGGTAGTTTTTGTACAAATAAATAAAAGCCTACAAAAATACTGCTAATAGGTGGTAAAAATTGATTGTCGAATCGAATGTCAAATGAAAGTATTGTTTTCAAAATTAGTTCATTCTATTCAAAAAAAATGTTTTTAAAAACTAGTAAATATTATATTTTGAATAAAATATATCGGAAACAGAAAGAGATATTTGTATTTAAAACTTTTATAAATATCGACAGACGTGAACGAATGAGAAGTTGTCAATGTGAAACACATCCAAGCCTCTTATTTGGAACACTATTTTTGAAATAATTAAAGTTCGATTTATGGATTTCGAAAGGTTTGATGTTCCTTGATTTTAGTTTGCATTTTAACCATAATTACTCACTTTACAATTGACGAACTTAAATCAATAATTTGAATTTAAAACAGTGTGCGTCAATTTTTCATTATTTTTAGTATATTTTTCTTATGTGAAAGAAGCCTTATTAACTTCCCATAGGAAGTTATTGTAATGGGTCCGATTTGTCAAATTGAAAATTTTGACATTTCTCGACGTTTAAAGGCCCCTAGAGTCGAAATAAAAGATTTTTGGAAAGATGTCTGTGCGTGCGTGTGTACGTACGTTCGTTCGTCCGTACGTCTGTACGTTCGCGACGTTTTTTCGTCTTCCATAGGTCAAGAACCAGAAGAGATATCGACTTCAAATAAATTTTGTTATACAGATAATAAGGCAGAAAGATGCAGAAAGGGCTCTCAAGAAAATTGCGTGGGTGGTTTTTTTACCATAGCAGTTTAAAATTTTGAAAAAAATCGAATTGACATTTTTTTACAAAAAATTAAAAACCGAAAAAAAAATTTAACAAAAGATTGTAAAAATTGATTTTCGACTCAAATATCTTTTCAAAAATTTGAGATAATGGTTTCTTACTTATTTTAACTTATAAGAAATATTGTTTTCAACATTCGATAAAATTTTGAGAAAAATCGAATTGACAGTTTTTTTTACAAAAAATTAAAAACCTTAAAAAAAAAAACAATACTAAAACTTGGTAAAAATTTTCTTTCGACTCAAATAGCTTTTCAAAAATTAAAAATATTGGCTTCAAACTTATTTTATTTCACAGAAAATATTGTTTTCGATATTCAGTAATTTTTTTTATAAAAATCCAACAGTCCGTTTTTTCATAAAAAAATAAAATCTACAACAAATAGTACGCAAATTTGTTAAAAATTGATACATATAGACAAAATTTTAAGCAAGACAAATCGACAGACGGGATGGGAAGTTATCAGTGTGGGTCGCAACCCAGCCTCTTTTATTTCAAAAGTGATCAACTCAGGAAATTCATATATTTTGACACGATTAATAAGTTATGCGTACTTATCGTGTTCTTTTTAAAGAATTTTAGAAAATTCTTGTTTTTTTACTTAAATTGTTCCTAGCAAACAGGACCCCAAAAATGTTGTCCGAAAATATATGTTATGTTCGGGGAAAACTCTTGAGTACTCAGTTGTTTATTTTAAATATTTAAAATGTTGAAAATTTAGTTGGCCGGACTCGTAATTTGCAATCAATTCACTTGAATTTTAAATGCACCTTTGTAATAGATTTTGTATGGGGTATAGTTCAATTTTTTTCATTTTTCACTTTAGAAATGCGCCATTTCGCCAAAAATCAATATATGGCAATAATCCTACGTTCTTCTATAGAAGTTAATACACGTAATTATTACAGGCCTATGCGCAGCCATGGACCCTTAAAAACAGCAGTTCTCAGCTCAAACAATGTTGCAAATTAGGTGGTGCAACAGTCCGTTGATAACTAGGGCCTAATGACTTAGAACTCTCAACTATTCCTTGTGCGAGTACTGTTGTCAGGGATGGAGGGGACCTAAAGTTTTAAGCCGAACGGCTAATTTGGGAAACCAATTTTCATGACAAGAATTACTCTTGGAGGCTTTGTCAATACCTCGCAAGAAGCTATACCCGTAAAAAAACTTAAGATGAAATAGGTAGGGATTGAACCCAATACTTCTGGCATGACAGTGTAACGCACTACCATCATTTTACGGGTCACTGATTTGTACCAACAATAAATAATAATTTCTGTATTTCAATTTATTCTATAGTATTTCTGAAAAAAGCCTTTTTTAGCCTCTGGGAACGGCTTAACCCTATATTCAAAGCTTCCATTTCATTAAAATAATAATATACGCGGTATTTGTGTTTGAAAAAAAGATTTATAACTTGTTCACCTTTAAAATATTTTTTTTTTAATATAATTCATTACAAAAAGATAAAATGTTGGATCTTTTATGGAGTTTATTGTTAAAAGTTTTTTTTTTGTTTTTATTTTGACATCTAATAATATAATAAATAAATGTTAAAAAAAACCTAACAATCTATCAAAGCCTCGTAATCTATTAAAAATAAATTTCCTAATTTGAATCTAGTATTTTATATTTGTTTGTACTCGTGATCCCATTATTGTAACCACATTCCGCAACGATAGCTGCTAAAAAGTTGAAGTTGATGACAAGATTTGAAATGATCTATAAAATTATGGTCATACAGGGTTATACTCTGTAGTGGCAATAACTGCTACTGCAATCTTAATACCTACATATAAACTTATTTCATAAAATATTTTTAACACAATTTATTATTTCTCATTCTCACAAAACGACACAAGATACATAGAAATAAGTAAGTAAGTAAACGTGAGTGTTGTGTGATTGAAATGCTCTGCATGATCGATTTGTTGATCTGTGTATATCACCAATGGAACATCAACTTTTTAGACAATCTGTCAATATGATTGCCAACCAAACCAATAAACAAACAAACAAACATGCATGCATAGTTTTGATCGAATTTATGGTAAAGCCCGGCATATTTATGATAGACCGTAATCGATCGATGAGAGATCCCGCTTCATGCAAGCTACATCGGCTACAGAACTGTCATATGTTTTATATATCATATAACTCTGAAGCAGGGTTGCCATATAATGAAAATACTTTTCACCCTAAATCGGAGATGAAAAAGTAGCCAAAATAATAGCGCATTTTCAAAAAAAAACATCTTTAAAGCAATTTTGGTCATCATGGTAAATTATCATTTCATGACAGAAAACTGTTAAAGACGCAAAATTTTGAAAATTTTATAAAAGATGTTCAAGACCCATTATTAAATTTGGCCTATTTATAGCTCAATTATGGTTGAGCATCATACCACATTTTTTGTCGAAAAATCTGGAAAAAGATAGTCAAATTTCCTACAAAAATCGCACTCTGGCAACCCAGTTCTGTACCTCTCGATCTTAAGCGATTTTTCTCGATCCAATCTCAAGCCCTATATAAGGCACACATCAACATCACAATCACAGAAAAATATTATTACGTAAATCAGTGAGTCGTAAACGTAAATATGTATAGTATAGGTACCGCTCCTCCTCGGGAGGATGTTGTGCGGTATTACTGAGACCCAGACTCAGCGAGATTTATGTGCTACGCATTTATAATTAATTTTTAATGGCAATAATATTGCAGGTATGTGTAATAAATGATGTGATTGCAATTGCACGAATCATAATAATTATTATGGGACAGATATTGGCCTGCTTTATGCTTCTCTATAGTTAAACGTGAATGCAGAATTTGCTCTCGGCCTTTTTCTTTTAATTTTTTGAAAATTATGGCAATAACTAGTTGCAACAATCATCGAAGTTTTATATCCATCAATTGTATTTTATAGCGACGACGATCAACGACCACAAGACGTAAGGTATTATGAGTGCTGATTTAAGAAGATTGAAAGGAGTATTTCTGATGTATGTATGTATGTTTTGTTTACATATGGATTGTTATGATTATGATGGAATGGAATTGCGATACTGCCCTGAATCATCATCCATCATCATTCATCAATCATTAAGAAAAATAGAAGGAATACTTTGAATTTTGATCGCATCAATTCTTATTTCATTACCTACAATGTTGCGTTAATGATGTTTAAATGTTATTGAAAAAGGGGTTATAATTAAAATAAGTACGGTAACAGATAAGATCTTTTATGGAAAATCAGTAAGGTGACATTTTTGGAATATTTTTTTTTTTAACTCAGTTTTTTGTTTTCAATACTGTTTCATAAGAACCGATAATGAGATCAAAACTTAAATTTTTTAGTTTCATAATTAATTGGTTTTTATTAATTTAACAAAACAATTAAATATCTTATGGTACGAGATTGGGTAAAGTTGTTCTTACCAACAAGGTATACTATAGATCATTAAATGTCTGTAGTTTTAGAATTCGAAAACAATAATTATTCTAATTTTGATTAAATTTAAAATCTAAAAGTTGAGAAGTCATTTTTGTTGTTGTTTTAAAGAAATATGTGGAATTTGTAGAACATTAGTTTGATTTAGAAATGTAAGCAAAAATACTTCATGAAATCTTAAAAAATTTGAACCGATTTTTGAAAATTCAGAATTTCTATAACAATTCAATTTTTAATTTTTTTATTCATATAAATTCAGATTGAAAAAAAAATAATACGCAATATACATTAATGTTAAGAAAAATATTCAAAAAGTTTCTTTTCATGTTAAAGAATGAGTTCTTATTAGATACTACCTTGTTTCAACAAGAAATTAGTACATACTTTTAAAAATAAAATTCCTTCTTATCTTATTTCAAATTTAGAATTACTGAAAGAAAAGTTTTCGGATAGTGCACTTATCTTACAGGGTCTTAAAAAATACTAATTGTACCCGAACTTTTAATTTCTAGCACTTTTGGCAAATGAAACCTTCTTTCGTTTCTATTTTATTGTTGAAAAATCTAAAAAATTGAAGAAAAACAGGATTTTTTTTTGAAAATTCAATTTCTGCCATTTGCAGCATTTTAAAAAATTGTATGTTACCAGCCCAAGACTAATTCATCCAATATTCAATGATAATTAAAGAGTATCTTGTAATGAATTGGTTCCTTTACTTTACAAAATTTTAGATTTGAACCAATCGTTTTAGAAAACGGTTTGACGGTTTCAAAATTATTTCCTTTTGTAAATCTTCAAACAAAGATCACAATTGATATCTGGAGAGGACAGACGAAAACAGCCAAAAGTATTTCAATTTTCTTTAAAAAAATCAAATAAAATGTTGATTTCGATTTCGTATGATCTTCAATTAATTTTGTAATCATTATTTGGGGAGATATTTCAAAACAATAACAAAATTATACTCTAAAAGGTCAACTAAAACTTCTTAAATAAAGGAATTCGAATTTGATGTTTGAAAATGTATTCATACGAATTTTAAAAAACCTTTAAAATTGAGTTTTTTTTATAACAAGAAACTATTTTTGTCTGAATCAATCCTCTTTTGACACCAACTCTGCAAAAACAAACATTAAACAACTGAAAAAATATGATCTATTTATTTTGTTGCCTATTTTCGTGAAACAATTTTTAAAGCTTTAACTGATTAATGTCTCCATTTTAAAATTTAATAGAAAAAAATATATCTGAGTCATTGAATTTTCAGAAAGAAAAATTGTATTTAATTTTGAAAATCAAAAACAATTTTTTTAGATACAATTATTACAAATTGTGTGCGTTACAATATTTCAGTTTTGGTAAACTAACTACAAATTAATTTGTTTTTAATATTTTTATAAAATAGTTCTATAACGGGTTACTGTTATACGCCAACGTTCATCTAGAATATAACCTAAAGTAAATTTTAATTTTAAGACTTGAAGAAAATCGTTTAAATCATTTGGGCTGCTTAAGAAGATATAGACAGATGACAAGAGACATAGCGTTTTCGTGTTTAAATCTTAACTATGATGTTTCTCAGAATTCTCAAGACTCCCTGCAATTTATTTCAACACCAAGAAAGAATTGATTAATATTCGATTTATATGTGTTGGCAACCCTAAGAAAAACACAATTTGACAGTTAAGTATAAATAGAAATTAAGCATTAAACAAGTGGCTTACTTACTTACTTGAGGTGGCGCTACAGTCCTGTGTGAACTAGGGCCTCACCCAACAAACTTCTCCATCTAGCTCGGTCCCTAGCTTGATTTCTCCAGTTTCACGCTCCAATGTGGGTGAGGTCACTTTTTACTTGTGCGCGCCACCTGATCCGCGGTCTTCCTCTACTGCGCTGGCCAGTGAGTGTGGATTCGAAGACTTTCCGGTCCAGAGCATTGGTTTCCATGCGCTCTACGTGACCCAGCCATCTTAGTCGTTGGACTTTTACCCTTCTGGCTAAGTCTACGTCGCTGTACAGCCCGTACAGATCGTCGTTCCATCTTCTTCTCCACTCCCCTACGATGCATACGGGACCGTAGATCACACGAAGAACTTTTTTCTCGAAACGACCCAAGGTGCTTTCATCCGCTTTTGTCATAGTCCATGCTACTGCACCGTATAGCAGGACTGGGATGATGAGGGTCTTATAAAGCGACACTTTGGTCCCTCGAAAGAGGACTTTGCTACTCAATTTCTTTCTTAGCCCAAAGAAACAGCCCCTATTTAAGCTTGTGTCCTCTTGAATGCACATGTCTACCATTTGAACATCCATTAAATTGTATACGCCATCATTATTTGTGGAGACATTTCCAAAAAATAACAAAGCCATTCAAAAATTGTTAACAAAAAACTCCTTAGCTAAAGGAATTGAAAAAAAGTTTTAGAATTAAAATTGTAAAAATCAAAACCTATTTTTAAGCATAAATTGATCAATACCCCATTTATGTGTGTTGGTAACCATAAAGTGCCTTGCACATGAGCAACGAACTGCGAATGGACGAACAAACGTGATTTTACACATTTCAAAAAGTCAATTCCTCACAAAAACACATTTAAATTATAAGAAACCAATTGACACTAATATTAGGATAATAAAATTTGCATTTTGTTCTCTAAAACAAGAGAATTTTGTAAAAACAATTCGGTAGTAACGAATTGCAGTGTGGTTGCTACGAACTGTCAAACTCTATTCGCGTTCCACATACTATCCACACTGCAACGAATAAATTGTTCGCGCTCAACTTAACCTCAAAATTATACCGCTCTTGTTTTGTTTTGTGTGAAAGATCATGGCTGAGGAAAATATGGAGAAAAGGGTTGACAATTCGTCGCTGTCTGCGAATAGAAATAAAGCTCATGTGAAAGAAAAGTCAAAATATGCGAACATCCACAGTTCGCAGTTCGACAGATAAAGCCTAGTACGCTGCTGATGCGAAACGAAATTTCCCATACAAAAATGACATGACGAAATCATAAACGAAAAATTTCGCTGTGCTTTTCGTTTTTCAGTACGCTGCTGAACAACGAAATGTGTCATTTTAGTGGATAGCTGTACTAGATTTCTTAGTACAATTCTCCACTCTTTTCGTTCTCAATTTAATTGCCCGGTATATTAATTGCTTGCGAAATTTTGACGATATTTTTTATCTTAATTGTTTGTAATTTTAACGAAGGTTTAATGAAATAACATTTAATTACTTATGCACAAAATGGGTTTTTAACGCCGCGTTTTAAAATCGCTTAACCAAGAGAAAATCGTTTGTACAAATTCACACTTCGAACCTCGCGCGTAAAATAAGTATTTATAGGAAAATGCCTAGTAAAGACTTCTTCTCGATTTTTGTTTTTCTTAAAGCTTTCTCGAAAAATAAGAATATGTAGTTGGGAAGGGGTCTGAACTCGGCCATTATGTTTCGGCAAGTTTTGGAAACTCAACCAACAACTTGTTGAAACCGTATTTGTGTGTGTGAAAACAAGTTTCGCTGAGAATCAATAACGGTGGCTTTCCTTATGAGCGTTAAGCTTCCAGGAAGCCGTGATGCTATGACCGACAATCACGAAAACTAATGCTTGTGTTGAATGAATGTGTGTGTGACTGGAATGGACGAGGGAGGAAGAAGGTAGTTGGGAATTAGCTTGGAAGGCACCCTTGAAAGAGCCCAAGAAGCGATAAGATTAAACCGAGATAAAAAGTGTTAGAGGAATTGTGTTAAGGAAAAAGAAAAGCAGAGAAGGAGCATAGTCAGGAAATCGAGAAATTTGAGAAAAAGGAATTAAGATTCGAGGTGTGAGGATCGTGAATAAGAGGAAAATAGGAATTGCAATTTTTTTTCTTTGTTTAATTTAAATTTCAGTAGTTTGTAATCTGGGGTGGAATCGGCTAAGGTGATTGTTGATAAATGACAATCAAAATTATCGAATTTGATCTACGTTCTACGTAAGGTGATAGTCAAATTGATACCTAAAAAGCTGTCACAAAAAAATGTGATAGTGAATTTCAAACAAATACATATGTGTATTCCGAAAAGAGCTACCAGACGCTTACACAAACGACTGGAAAATGTTCTTAGTTCACTTTGTTTCTTTAAAAAAACACATTCCTGTGACCGACAAAGCTTACGACATTCGAAAAAAGCAAGAAAAGTTAGAATTTTATTCAAAATCAACCAATTTAGATATTTTATAAGAATCAATTTAAAATTTCAACAAGGCATTAGCGAATTTTGACAATTTGAATCTGAAATTGTTCAATCGAATTTAATTGAGTTGAATCATCTTACACAAACGGAATAAAAATGATAGTCAATTTGACTATCAAAAAATTGATAGTCAACTATCACCTTAGCCGATTCCACCCCTGGTCATTTTTTTGTTGGAAAACATTTCGGGTTTTAATCCAGGGATCTTCAACCCCACTGTTTCCCAAAGAATAAATTTGAAATTCAAAAACCAAACTTTCGTTGTGTTTTTTTTTTTTTGAAGCCATTAAAAGAGTTCTTGGAATTTTCTTTTACGGTTTTAAAAAAATTTCTGGCGCCCATTTTCATTGCAACTTACCCCACTGTAGGTACTTGCAACAGGATATTTCAAATTGTAACAATTTGATTGATCAACGTGTTGCAAAATTAACAAACCCGAAATCGAAATTATTTATTATTATACTATATTTCAATTTAGGTTGGCGGAACAACGATCCGCAAAATGAAACAAAACAAAATACGAAAACGAAACGATTTAATTTAAAATAATAATGGGTAGATAGCCGGCGCCGGGCACGAGCGGATACCTATTTATTGTAAACAACAATTATAAATGTCAAATTCCAACAAAAAGGTTGGTTTGTTAATTTTACCACCGACAGCAGTGCTGTCACCCAGTAGCTCAGTTTGGGGGTGGGTTTAGTAAAAGGTAAATTTTATTAATCGAACTCGATTAATAAAATGAAAATAAATTATAAAATTAATAAAAGTTACTACTCAGC
This sequence comes from Eupeodes latifasciatus, assembly GCA_920104205.1. Classification (NCBI taxonomy): domain Eukaryota; kingdom Metazoa; phylum Arthropoda; class Insecta; order Diptera; family Syrphidae; genus Eupeodes; species Eupeodes latifasciatus. The sequence continues at coordinate 118,912,551 of OV049925.1, read as the reverse complement.
GGCGTAGCAACAAAATAATAAAATGGGCGCCAGGAAGTATTATGGTATTTACCATCACCAATCAAGAAAAAAATAATAAAAAAAGAGAGGAAACTTACTTCCCAATTAAAATAAAATTCAAAAGTAATTTTTCACTAAGAAAAGGTTAAGATATTTTATTTTGTATCTGGGAAACCTTTATAAATGAGCCCTTTATTTTGAAAGTGGCATAAGTCACTTTTTCAAAAAAATCGAGTTAATGGCAACACTAAATACAATTGAAGGGCATCTTTTCATTTTTAAAAAATTTGCACTCAATAAGTTGAGAACTATTGAGATTTCTTCGAGAGAAGTATTGGTAATTAACGGTATAACAAATATCTTAAATATCTCGACTTAAAAAAAAGTGAGTTATGCCACTTTCAAAATAAACGGCTCAAATATAGGTAGAAAACCCAGAATTTTTTCCAAAAAAATACTGTACAATTTAAAAGTGAAACAAAGAACAAAAAAAAGAATGAGAACAATTGTTGTGTAACAAAGGACACGAAGAAAGGTCACCTTGGGAAAGTTCCCGAAGAACAAAGAATTTTATGGACGCGGGTCCCGCAATCTCGGGAGACAAAAGAAACGACCGAAAGTCTAGCGGGTTAAATTTTAGCTCTTTATAGCCAACCACAAATTACCAGAAAATATGAACGCACAAAACTCACTCGAAAGAAATAAAAAATATACTTAGCTTCTTTCTGTTTGCAAAAATAGATGCTGCCTCTCCTTTTCCTCTCTTCTTAAAAACGCCTTCCTCACAAATTGTGTGTTTTTCTTTATCAATTTTTAATCTTTTTCTCACCCAACGCACTAACACGATTTTTTTTCTTTTCTCAAAAATTTTTCACAACCTTTTTTTCTTTTCGACATCACTCTTCTTAGCTTCTCCTAAAAGGCTAAAAGTGCCATATACATGGCGAACTTCCCTCATCCAAACGGCCACGACAAGTATGCCATCCTACTCTGACCTTCTGTTACGATCTAGTTTTCTCTTTCGGTCTAACTGCGACACCCGGCTTTTTCGCTGGGGTGCATGCCGATTTCGAAAACCAGCCAAACCTTTGTGGTCTCTTTCACATTGGTGATTTGAACACCAACCTTGGCTTAATGGACGAGTTCAGTTCTTTTCCGTCAAATCCAATTGGTCTAAAAAGTAAACGAACAATTTTTGAGTGTTCGCGAGTAAAATCCCCAACCCAAACCGGCCCAGTTTAATAACTTGAGGAAACCGTTCTTGTAATTAGGAACCTTGGAATTTCTCAACCAAGAATAAGAGGTAGGGTCCGATAGTTTTAAATTTAGACTCTAAACCCTTAGACTTCCGTGCAGACAATTTTAAGGGAAGGGAAACACATCGCAAGGTGAACTTACTTAGTATTCCGACACTTTAGGGTGGGCATTAAGCCATACCAATTTTAGGGTGGTGTGCCAATTAGATAAAGGATGCACACTATCGTTTTCTCCTTGTGTGGACCACCTGTCACACACTCATTAAGCCGTCTTTGTGACTCCTCCGTCACACAATTATGCATTTTGTGACCGCCCGTCACAAATTTCAAAAGTTAATGAAAATGTGGACCTCCTGTCACACAACTCCGCATTACCACTGAAACCTATTTTGTTTGCTTTTCCAAAATACAATAAGAGCAGGGCACTGACTGATGGAAAGCAGGATTCTACTGAACTCTTAAAATATTTTGGAGCCGCAACGAAGAAAGGAAGGTTAAAAAAGGATATGAGATAGGCTAGTGAAACTTGTTGTGGTAAATTTTACCGCTACGCAGCCGCCGCCGCGCCGCTCGGTTTCAGTTTGTTGAGATTTTTCTTGAATAATTAATAATATTAAATATTTGTAATACCCACCCTGGCGGTGTAACAAATAGTTATTGAAAAATTCAAAGAGACTAGAATAACTGGTAATATTACACGTTCAAAATTTAATACCGAAGCAGTAAGATTTTTGCTGAAAACTTAGAAAAATGCCTTACGGATGGTGGTTTCCAAACTTTGAGAATTTTTGGTTCAAACATTAACGTTTAAACACCTGATTTATTCTACTTTAATACCTACCCTAAAGTATGAACTCCTGTCAAATTGTATTTTTCAAGGTTACCAACACTTTACTACACAAACAACGAATGCACCGAATTTAGTACATCCTTAACATTAAAAGAATTTAATCGAATTTTATTAAGCCTGAAAAAATGGCTCATACTCATACATTATTATTATTATTATTATAAGCTTTTATTTGCCATTATTGATATTTTGTAAACTATTTATTTACATTTTTGTTTACATTTTCTGTTTCTTTTGAATTAATTACTATATAAAATTTACATAATTTTTTTTTTTTTTTTTTTAATCAACTTTAATATGTAAGCAAAGTTTGAATAAATAAATGGATGCGTGTCAAAATTCTATGATCTGGCATAAGCCTCCCCCAATGTTGCCCAGAGATCTCTATCTTTTGCGTCATTGTACCAACTTTGTCTTTCTTTAAGCAAATCGTCTGCCCATCTTTTCTTCGGTCGTCCAATTGGTCTTCTGCTTTCTGGTGGTGTCCATTTTGTAATGATTTTTGTCCATCTTTGGTCCTGTATTCTAGATATATGTCCTGCCCAATTCCATTTAAGGAGTTTTGCTCGTTCAACCACGTCCGTTAAACCAGTTCTTCGTCTTATTTCTCTATTTCTCACTCTCTGGCTTATTCGTAGGTTAAGTAGTTTTCTTTCCATCTTGGTTTGGCATATTCTTATTTTGTCAAGTAAACTTGAAGTCAAGGATATAGTCTGTAACCCATAAGTCATAACAGGAAGAATAGCAGAGTCTAGTATATATTTTCGTGTTTCGTCCCTTAGATTTGATTGTAATATTTGTTTTAGACTCCAAAATTGTTTCCAATTATTGGTAATGCGTCTAGAAACTTCTTTTTTCTCTTGGTTAATGAATGACTTAGTCTGTCCTAGATAAGTATAGTCTTCTACATATTCTATGTGTTCGTTATCCAGCATTATGTCATCTTTAATATGGTTAGTGATTATCTTAGTTTTTGACTTATTGATATGAAGTCCAACTTTCTTGCATTCATTTGTCAATTCTATGAGCATATTTTGTATTTGTCCGGAAGTTGATGAGATGAGAACTATGTCATCAGCGAATCTAAGGTTGCTCAAATATTGTCCCCAAATATTTATTCCATGTCTATTGTCCCAGTTTAGTTTCTTGAATATTTCTTCCAGTACCGCAGAGAATAATGGTGGTGACATTGGATCCCCCTGTCTTACGCCTCTCTTTATTTTTATTTCTCTTCCTATTTTTTCGGTTTTTATTTTCGCCACGCTGTCTGTATATATATTTTTCATCGTCCTTATAAAGATAGGATGAATTCCTTGGTTTGTCAGCGCTGTCCATATTTCGTCATGTTCTACTGAGTCAAATGCTTTACTGAAGTCAATATATAAAAGATACAAAGGTTTTTCAAATTCGTTAGTTTTTTCAATGAGTTGGTTCATTGTTTGCAGATGGTCTGTTGTTGAAAAACCTTCTCGGAATCCTGCTTGTTCTCTTGGCTGATTTCTGTTTAATGTGTCCTTAATTTTTGTATACATTACTTTGGAGAACAGTTTATATATCATAGAAATGTTGCTTATTGGTCTGTAGTTATTTATGTCATCTTTATTTCCTTTTTTGTGGATAAGCGTAATTGTAGCTTGTTTCCATTGTCTTGGAATCTGCTGTGTTATAAGTACATCATTAAAAATCGTGGTCAAGACTGTAGAAATTGGTTGTTTTCCATATTTGAGCATTCCTGTTACAATACCGTCATTTCCTGTACACTTATCTGTCTGTAGATCGTCGATTGCTTGTTCAATATCTGTTTTTGTAAAAAGTGTAACAGTATTTAAGTTGAAGTAACTGTCCGCCATCGATATATTATCATCTTTTATTTCTTTTGTCGATTTGAAGAGTTCTTCAAAAAACTTGGTAGCAGACTCATTTATATCTCTCCTATTAATAGCGTTGTTATTTTTGTTCTTAATTGATGTTATCCACTCTTTTCCGTCGTCAAGAAATGATTTTGTCTTTTTAATAGATTTTGTGTTGCTTAATATATCTTTTATCATTGTTTCGTTATATGTTTGGATATCATTTTTCGCATCTTCTTTTATGGTTTTCCGAAGGTATCTTAGTTCATTTTTTTCCTGGTCTGATAAGTTGTCCTTGTTTCGTAGGTTATCTCTTCTGGTTATCAGCGCTTTAGTGTCATCGGTTAATTTATCAGGTTTTGGAGTAATAGCAGTCATGATTGAAACTTTCGCCGAATTCTTTATTATCTGTTCTAATGAATCATATGTATTTTGAAAGTTTTCGTTTATTCTATTTGTAGTTATATTAAGTCTTATTTCTTTCTTAAGCATGTCATTATATTTTTCAATATTTTCGGTTGGTATCATTCTAGGAATACTGAGTGTTTGTTTGTTTCTTTTCAACGTATTATGGTCCACTTTTATTTTTGCTCTTACTAGCCTATGGTCACTATCAAATTTAAAATTATTCAATACGGAGATGTCATTGATAGTTTTCAGTTTATTTGTTAGAACTAAGTCAATTTCGTTCTTTGTTATACCATTCGGGTGAATCCAGGTCCATTTTCGTGTTTCTCTCTTTTTGAAGAAAGAATTTGCAAATCTGAGATTCGTCTCTTCCAGCCACTTTATAAGTAGGTCTCCTCTTTTGTTTCTTCGTCTGTATCCAAATGGTCCCATTACTTCTTCATCATTGTCAATCTGTTTCCCTAACTTGGCGTTGAAATCTCCTATAACATACATTATCTCCGTTTTTGTTTCATTATATACTTTGTCCAATAGATTGTAGAAGTTCGAAATTTCTTCGTCAGTTGCTGTTTTGGTCGGGGCATAAACCTGAATTATCGTCATTTTTGTGTTTTGTATTTTTAAACATAGGCTACAAATCCTTTCACTAAAAAATCGTACATTTATTATTCTGACCTTTAAACTCTTTTTGATGAGAAATCCAACTCCATGCAAGCCTTTGGTCTCACCAATGTAACAGAATATATCATTCTGGTTTTCAATTATGTTTTGTCCAAAAATTCTTAGCTCGGATAGTCCCAGTATATCCCAGTTGATAGTTGATAATGCTAGTCTTAGTTCTGATTGTTTTGCTTCTGTAGCTAATGTTCTTACATTGTATGTACAAATGTCTAGAGTGTTTTTGGATTGGTTTGATGGGTAGTTTGGAGGGAATTGGCCGTCATTGCCCTCATACATATATTTAGCAAAATCAATTAAATTTCAAAAATTGAAACTAACTACATCACTTTCTGTGACGCATAATTGGCTTTTAAAATGTCTTTTACATATTTCCTTCGTTTATAACGCATATGTTTGTCATGACATATCTTTCATGTTAACTTAATCTAATCATCAATCATATTCATAACATAATATCCACCACGCCTCTTCTAATATCCATCCAAATGTCACCGTAATCTACTCAATTTTCCAATTTGTCAAAAAATTAAAAATTCCAACCAGATGGACTTTTACCCATCACTGCATCACTTAATCCACACACACAAAGCTCACAGTAAAATTAACTTACTCATAAAATATAATGCTCTGGATGATGATGATGGGTTAAAATAAAAGAAGTGACAACACGAATCATATGTCATCGTTATTAACACCAATATGATTTCATTTTTCCATCACAATAAACCCATATGGCTAATGCTTAAATTCACTTTAAAATAACACCAAAAGAACGGCATCCACCCCATAAAAACAAAAAACCCTTTTACCCTTTTTGTTCTGATGATGATGATGTTGGGAGTCGCATGGAAGAAGTCAACCTGTTTCAACCAGTATTTTGGCATAATTTTGAAATTATATTTAAGATAATTTGAAAATTACTTCTCTTCCAGTCAGTCTTGTGTTTCATAAAATTATTCAAAATGTCACCCTTAAAAAATTCAAAAATTCAGGTTGAAAGGTACGAGTACATATTCCACGGTTAAAATTAAATCAACACGCACCCTTAAAGCGGTAGCGCAGTGGCGTATACTGAGTTTATGGTGTCATTGACAATAAAAATTCTTTTATTATGATTTCGCATACCACAATGGATGGTTGACGAAGTGAACGAGCGACATTATTTTTGTCCAAATGGAAATTATTCAATTTTAAAATGTTTCCCTTTTTTTGTGGGGGAAACAACCCTTAGAAACAAAGCTAAAGTTTAAAACAATTCCCGAATGACTTCCTTCCTAAACAACGACAACTTGCAGTATGTGTTGGGTTATTATTTTATTAAAATAAGGACATCAAATTGAATTTTCATATTGTTTCTATTTCGAGTGTAAAAATCCACCCCCAAGGGACTTTGTTGTCGTCTCGTCATGGGGTGGATTTAGAGAGCTTGCATTTGCAAAAGGATGTGTGAAAATCCTTTTTCTTGTCACTTGTATCACTTAAAAAGTGATTCATGTCAACCAAAATTGTCAAAGAATATTCTTTCCTCTCGATTCCTTCCGATGAATGTCCTTAGTGCATATTTCATATAGGACATGAGATTTTGAAGTCCTGCATATCATATGGGGGTGGATTTCACCCTCTTTCCGTGTGTTTGAATCAAAACAATATTTTATATTATTTGTAGAGTTCTTTCATGTGTTTGGCTTAGAGTTTTATTCACACTTGAACTGAGTTGAGTTGAGCTGAGCTGAGATGAGCGTGGAGAGAGAGAGTGAAATTCATAAGGGATGAGTGTAAAGGGAAGGTATAAAGGTTATGTAGGTATATTTCTTTTTATGAATTAACATGCGTAGCATATTATTGATGATGGACTACAGCAACAACACAAAAAAAAGAACTAGCAAGACACAAATGTGAGTGTTGTATGTATATGCCGCAGGATATGGAAATCGAAATTGAAACGAAACGAAACTAAGAAGAAGGGGTGACAAATATGTATGAATGTGGAAGAAAACAAGTGGCATCTGTCAAATGAACTAAGTGTGAAATTATCCTTACAAGTTATTATATTGTTCGGAATATTTACAGATTTTTCTATTGTTGTTGTTGTTATTTCGTATAGTTTTGTATTTTTTTTTCTGTCGGGGATAAATTGGTCTGGTCTGTATGATGGATTAAGTGCTTTGAGGGTAGGTGAAAAGTCCTGCTGGGTTTGAGGAAGGAAAGAAGTTTAAAATTCTTTGATGGAAGATTTAAAATATTTTCATCGTTTGTGGGCGGATATGGTGAGTTGACGATTGTAGACGTATAGGTATAGATAGATGAATAGGATGTTTATATTGACTTTATGGAGGGTGGAAAACATGCTTTATATGTATATACGAGAGTATAGAAAGGTTAATCCGTTTCACCTAAGGTTATGATAAATGATTATTTTGTGTTGCCCTTTATGAAATGTTTAAAGTTGACGAATTTATGCACTTTCGGTATTATATGGATTTATAGACGGAATCGGATTTAATATTCTCTTAGTTTCTTCTTAAGCACTTATTCAAAATCGGTTTTATTGTGTGTTAATTTTTAAATTTTTAATTAATTTTCGGTTTTGAATTATATTGGTTAATGTTATCAACGCAAAGTGTATAAACTTAGTGTTCGATTAACGAATTTTAAAAAGAGACTTATTAATTTTTAACAAAATTTTACCTGACTTAAAAAATTAAATGAATTACTAAAATATACTTTATTTTCCTGTAAAATTTGGGTACTATGCTTTAGGAAAAATGTTGAATTCGTATTAAATATTTAAATGGAAACATAGAAAGGGAAATTTAATAAATATTGTCTGCTATTTAAATATTTTTACGAGTGGTATATTGATTTCTTTTTTGTATTTAACAAATAAAAATATGTAAGTAGTGCGATATGCGAGAAGCAGAACCTAACAAATTTCTGGCTTTAATGAAACCTTAATAAGTTTTTTTTTGATTTATTGGATGAGGAAACCAACTTGTTAAAGAAAAGAGGCTGAGGTTTTTGTAGGTTTTCGTGTTTTGTTAAAAAAGTTGTCAGGGAAATTATTCTTAAAAATTTTAAAATTACCTATAATATTTTGCATATAATGAAAAAGTTTGATTTTGAAATCTATTTTTGTTAACGAGATTTTTAGTCGAAAACAGATTTTTACCAATTTTAGTAGCATTTCTTAAAAATTCGTATTTTTTATATAAACCAATACAAATTGGATGAACGAAATTAATTTGAAGACAATATCTTCTATAGTTCACTAGATATCGAGAACCAAACATCAATTTTTACCAAAATTGCGTACTATTTTTTGTAGATTTTATTTTTTATGAAAAAACCGACTGCTGGATTTTATTTAAAAATTTACTGAATATCGAAAAAAATATTTTCTGTGAGATAAAATTAGTTTGAAGCCAATTTTTTCAATTTTTGAAAAGATATTTGAGTCGAAAATCAATTTTTACCAACTTTTATTAATTTTTTTGTAGGTTTTATTTTTTGTTAAAAAACTGTCAATTCGATTTTTCTCAAAACTTACCGAATGTTAAAAACAATATTTTTTATAAAAAAATTTACTTGAAGCCAATATCTCAAATATTTGAAACGATATTTGAGTCGAAAATCAATTTTTACGAACTTTTAGTAATTTTTTTGTAGGTTTTTATTTTTTATAAAAAAAACTGTCAACTCGATTTTTTTTCAAAATTTTACCAAATGTTTAAAGTAATATTTCTTAAAAGACAAAATTAGTTTGAAGCCATAATCTGAAAGTTTTGTAAAGATATTTGAGCCGAAAATAAATTTTTGCCAACTTTTAGTAATGTTTTTTAGGTTTTTATTAACTTCCCATAGGAAGTTATTGTAATGGGTCCGATTTGTCAAATTGAAAATTTTGACATTTCTCGACGTTTCAAGGTCCCTAGAGTCGAAATAAAAGATTTTTAGAAAGATGTCTGTGCGTGCGTGTGTACGTACGTTCGTACGTCTGTACGTTCGCGACGTTTTTTCGTCGTCCATAGCTCAAGAACCAGAAGAGATATCGACTTCAAATAAATTTTGTAATACAGATAATAAGGCAGAAAGATGCAGAAAGGACTCCCAAGAAAATTGCGTGGGTGGTTTTTTTACCATAGCAGTTTAAAAAAAAGGTGAAAATTTTGGTTAAACCTAAATATCTCATGAACCAATGACGCTAGAGACTTAAATTAAATTTTATATTATATATTGTAATGTCATACAAAAGAATTATATTTTTTGAAAAAAATCCAATTATTGGTTTTTTTTATAAATCAAAAAAACTGAAAAAAAAATTTGTCAGCTCGAAAATTTTACGACTAAAATATGATTTCATCTCCAAAACAATTTTGTACAACGAAGAATAATGCTTTTGACATCTGATAACATTTTGAGAAAAATCTAGTTGACAGTTTTTTTTATAAAAAAAACCTAAAAAAAACATTACCTAGGTACTCAAAGTTGGTAAAAATTAAATTTCGACTCAAATATCTTTTCAAGACTTCGAGATATTGACTTTAAACTACTTTAATCTTTAAAAAAATTTTGTTTTCAACATTCAGTAAAATTTTGAAAAAAATCGAATTGACATTTTTTTTACAAAAAATTAAAAACCGAAAAAAAAATTAACAAAAATTGTAAAAAATTGATTTTTGACTCAAATATCTTTTAAAAAATTTGAGATAATGGCTTCTTACTACTTTAAACGTATAAGAAATATTGTTTTCAACAATAGAAACAATTTTGAGAAAAATCGAATTGACAGTTTTTTTTTACAAAAAATAAAAACCTAAAAAAAAGACAATACTAAACCTTCGTAAAAATTTACCTTCGACTCAAGTATAGCGTTTCAAAAATTACAAATATTGGCTTCAAACTTATTTTATTTCACAGAAAATATTGTTTTCGATATTCAGTAATTTTTTTATAAAAATCCAACAGTCCGTTTCTTTATGAAAAATAAAATCTACAAAAAATAGTACGCAAATTTGGTAAAAATTGATACATATACACAAACTTTTAAGCAAGACAAATCGACAGACGGGATGCGAAGTTATCAGTGTGGGTCGCATCCCAGCCTCTTTTTTTTATAAAAAAAACTGTCAATTCGATTTTTTCTCAAAATTTAACCAGATGTCAAAAATGTTATTCTCAATTGCACAAAATTATTTTGGAGATAAAATCATTTTTTGTTCATAAAATATTCGAGGTGACAAATATTTTCTTTTATTTTTTTTTATTTATAAAAAAACCGTTAGTTGGATTTTTTTCCAAAAATATACAAGTTTAGTATTACGTCATAATATATAATATACAATTTATTTTAACTCGCGATCGTTATTGGTTCGTAAGATATTTAGGTTTAACCAAAATGTTCACCTTTTTTTAAATAGTTATGGTAAAAAAAACCACCCACGCAATTTGTTTGAGAGTACTTTCTGCATCTTTCTGTATTATTATCTGTTTAACAAAATTCATTTGAAGTCGATATCTCTTCTGGTTCTTGAGCTATAGACGACGAAAAAACGTCGCGAACGTACGGACGTATACGAACGTACATATTTATTTATTTCGACTCTAGGGACCTTGAAAAGTCGCGAAATGTCAAAATTTTTAATTCGACAAATCGGACCGATTAAAATAACTTTCTATGGGAAGTTAAAAATGTGTTATGGAAGTACAAAATCGATTAGAGTGGAAAATTTGATCAGAACTGGAATTAATACAATTTTCTAAGAAATCTCTGAAGCCATTTTCTTAGAAAAAGAAAAAAAAAAACATTGGTCTTTGTGTCATTTAGCTTGTTGACAAGTTTTTTAACTTTCCATATTAAGTTACTGTTATTGGTCAGATTTGTCGAATTAAAAATTTTGACGTTTTTCGACGTTTTAAGGTGCCTACTTTCGAGAAAATTTTTGTTAACTTTTAGTTAATTTTTTACAAAATAACAATTAACAACTTTTTTATGAAAACAGGCTAAAAACTTACGAAAACAACTTAAAACTCTTAAAAAATATTGCTTAGACTCAAGTATCTTTAGAACAATGAAAGATATTGACTTCAAACTTAATTTATCTTACACAAAATGTTGTTATCAATAATTTGTAATATTTTTAGAAATATCGATAGACTGGCGTGATTGGAAAGTTATTAGTGTGGGTCGCATCCCAGAATAAGATCATGATTCATTTTTAGTTTCTAAAGAATGTATCAAAACTGTTGCATAAACTTAGGATTAACTTACATTTAACTAGGATTTAACTTACATATTTTTCCGTAGGATAAAACTTTGTAAATAATTTCCCAATCATCATTAAATTTTTTTAAAATCTACCTAATTTAAAACTTGCCAAGATTTAAAAAAAATTTGGACTAGTTCTTGAACTAAAAATCAGTGGAATTGATTCAATATTGACTTTTGAACATTATCGCCATCAAAAATGTTTGTTCCAGTTTGTCAGATTTTAAACTTTATATTGGAAATTGTTGCAACCTGTCTAATATGTCAAATTGAAAATGCTGACATTTCTAAAAGATTCCAACTCGTGAGTATTTACGTACTTTAAAATCCTAGTAGGTGTTTCTTTCTGTATTACACCAATAATTAAGAATAAAATACACGACTTAAGCCCTACTGTTCAGGCTAAGCCATTGTCACTCAGTGGAGTTCAAACTTGGAAAGAAAGATTTTAATCAGATTCGCTTTCAGTTTAAAAGCCAATTGAACCTTGGGTAAAACAATCGAAGACAAAAAAAGTGACATTAGTTCTGTCAAACAAATTTAATGTCATCATATATGTCATTTCATTTCACCAGCCATAATTATTGCTTTGTTGTGTTTATATATAAAAAATTAATTGTGAATTTAATTATTGTTGAGTTGTTGAGTGAAGGTAAAATGCCACGAGCAAGACGACCAAACATAGGCCGGCGAACGCGTAATGCAAATCAAGTGGCATTATTAAGACGATCTCAGATTACAGATGAACGCGCACAAGCTAATGCATCGTAGCGTCAACGTCCTGCACAGAATAGATCTGTTGACCCTGTACCTGTACTTAATCTTGCACGGCGATCACGAAGTCGATACAATTCGGCATTTCAAATGACTTCTTTTGGTGCTACTAAAATTATTAGAGATAATTTTATGCCGACTTTTAAGGTAAATACCTCAACAGGATTGTCCCATGTTTATATCAATCTGAATCATAAAGTCTTAAAAATTCTGATTCAACATCTAGCAAAAAATTGCATACATGTTACAGATTCAGGGCCAGATTTATCATCAAGCTGGTTCGTTATTGCCATACCCCGACGCTGATCATCAATTTTTGCAAATTTATTTTATTGGTGATGAAAATCGTGAATTGGATCAACGTTGTGCAATTGTTTCAAATACAAGACGAGAAATTATTCGTGAGCTACAAAGGTTTTTCCATCAGCATAACGCATTAGTTCAATAGTTCAAAATTGCTCTTGATCGTATGCCATCTGATAATCACAAAATTGTAATAGCACCAAATTGAATATTCAACAAAAACATGTATATGACAGAATCATGCAAGCCGTTTCCAATAATGCAGGTGGATTATATTTCTTGGATGCACCTGGTGGTACAGGCAAAACTTTCGTTGTATCATTGATTTTAGCGACTATTCGATCGGAGCAGAAAATTGCGTTGGCACTTGCATCTTCGGGAATTGCTGCTACATTATTAGAAGGTGGTCGGATCGCACACTCTGCATTAAAATTGCCATTGAATGAAGGTACAGGTGATTGAAACTCTAACTTGCAATATTTCGAGAAATTCTGCTTTGGCAAAAGTTCTGCGATTAACGTTAATTATTTTATGGGATGAGTGCACAATGGCGAATAAAAAATCAATAGAAGCATTTAGTCGAACAATGCAAGGTTTACGCGGTAATCAACAGCTTTTTGGTGGTGCTCTGGTATTGCTGTCAGGGGACTTTCTTCAAATATTGCCTGTCGTTCCTCGATCAACTCCTGCTGATGAAATAAACGCCTGTTTGAAGTCATCAGTTATTTGGAGATATGTACGAAAATTGGCACTGAACATTGATATGGGTATTCACCTACATAATGATGCAACTGCCCATGAGTTTTCAAAACAATTGTTAGAAATTGGTGATGGCAAAATACCAATCGACAGTACCAACGGATTGATCACTTTACCGAACAATTTTTGTACAATTGCGCAATCTATAGATGAGTTGATTGAATGTGTTTTTCCGAATATTCTTCAGAATTACAGAAATCATGATTGGTTAAGAGAACGCGCCATTTTAGCACCGAAGAACATTCATATCAATGCCATTAATTTTCAAATTCAAGCGAAACTGCCAGGTGTAGTCACGACATATAAATCAATTGACAGTGTTATGAATCAAGATGAGGCAATGAATTATGCAATTGAATTTTTAAATTCATTGGAACCGGCTGGTATACCACCGCATTGCTTGAATCTGAAAATTGGTTATTTGATTATATTATTGCGAAATATTAATCCAGCAAAACTGTGCAATGGCACCAGATTGGCAATGAAAAAATTATTGCCAAATTTGATTGAAGCTACAAACTTAACTGGAAATCAAAAGGAGAAGTGTGTTTGATGCCGCGTATCCCTATGATTCCAACTGATATGCCATTTGAATTCAAAAGATTACAATATCCTGTGCGTTTACCATTTGCGATGTCCATAAATAAGGCCCAAGGGCAAACACTTCACGTTTGTGGTGTCAATTTGGAGGAATCATGTTTTTCACATGGCCATCTTTATGTTGCCTGTTCCAGAGTCGGTACCTCCAAATATGTATTTATTCATGCTCAAAATGGAAAAACAAAAAATATTGTTTATCCAACTGTTTTAGACTAACCCATATAGACCCACTATAGTAAGAGTACCCAATTCTTTTTTTATTTTTTAGTTTTTACTCTTTGCTGATAAATATAATATAAACAATATATCATTTGCGTAATTTGGACTTTTAAATAGCTAGCAATTTAAAATATCTTTTGGTTTGAATAAATGAACTTAATAATCTTTTTTTATTACTATGCCTTATACGTAGCGAAGCACGTACCGGGCCGCTAGTTTTTTTATAATTTGCAGACGTTGCTGATTTGTGTACTTTACTATGTTGAAAATGATCACTTTACTGAATGAATTGAAAATGACAGTTCCATGGTGAGGGTGTGTTCACAAATTAAATTCAAAGTTGTCAAATCCCTATTAGATAACCTGAAATAACATCACATCATCTTCTAACCTATATATAGGTAAATGTTGTTTCTTAATTATAAAGGGTTTTTCAATTGGCTCAGGTAGATTTTGGCGTTCCGTGAAGCCCATTTTGTTTTGTTGACATCTGTCAAATCTTTTGTTTATTATTCAGTTGTTTATGCTAAATCATCATGGCAAGTTACACGATTGAACAGCACGTTTAAATGATAAAACTTTATTATCAAAATGAGTGTTCGTTAACGCAAACTTTGCGCGCATTGCGCCCATTTTACGGTAGACGTGGTGGCCCTTCACAGTCGATCCCTAACTTTTTGGACGTTTAGTGGCCAAATTTGAAACGACCGGTTCAGCAAACAATCAGCCAACACCCGTATGTTCAAGGAACGCAAAATCGGAGAGAAAATTGCCCGGTCCCGTGAAAGTGTACAGCAGAACCCGATCCAGTCTATTCCTCGCCGTGCACAAGAACTCGGCCTTTCACAAACTTCAACTTGGTGAATTTTGCGTCGGAACTTATGCCTACACCCTTACAAGATTCAACTGACCCAGGAGCTTAAAGTTCGTGACCATAGACAACACCGTTTGTTCGCTGACTGGGCTTCGAATCGTTTGGAAGAGGGCCCCAATTTTGTCCGAAAAATCATCTTTAGTGACGAGGCGCATTTTTGGATGAACGGCTGTGTTAACAAGCAAAATTGCCGTATATGGGACGACACATCCGCAAAAAGTTACCGTTTGGTGTGGATTTTGGGCCGGTGGCGTAATTGGTCCGTACTTTTTTGAAAACGACGCGACGTTAGTGAGGCGGTTACCGTCAACAGCGAGCGCTACATAACGATGATAACTTATGGCCCAAATTGAACCTTCGGACCTAGACGACATGTGGTTCCAGCAGGACGGCGCTACGTGCCACACAGCAAACGTCATTCCATTCCATTTCAATATAAACCCGCCCTTATTGAAAAACCCTTTAGAAACCTTCTATAGTTTGAATTTTAAAAATACTTTTAAGGTCATTAAGCAATTTTAGTTGATTTTAATTAGATCAGAAAAACAAACCGAGTATAACGTTACAGAACTTAACACTATTAACTTTGTGTATTATGGGAATGGGGTGCATGACCCCATGAACCACTTGGAGCCACCATTGGCTTGGGCTTCATTTCAGCCTCTTTTTCAAATTCGGTCTAGAAAACAATTCTTTCTTCTTTTGATCGTAAAATTAAATATTTGATTTAATTTATGAGTTCGATTTTATCGACTAAAGACTATTTATATAATTTAATCGAGCACCACACATGCGAAACATTGTTTTCATCTTAATGTCTTTAATTTCCGACTTAACAAAATGCATAAGGGATGTTTTCTTTCAATTTATACAAACAAAAAGGAACAACAAAATGGAGACAGTTAGAGGTGAAGTTTTATCTATTAAAACGAATAAAAATGAGATATGTATTTAGGTAGGTATCTAATAGAAATTTTAATTGGAAATTACATTCCCATTAAATAGCCTTTCAAACGACCACAAAAAGGGCAACCAATATCCCTTCCCTATACCATAACCCTCCCCATCACGCACACCACATAAAACATTATAATATCGAGGTGATTCTTGTTTTCAAAGGACTATCTATCTATGTATATGTATTGCGATATGTTGAATATAGTTGTCCATATATACATATTTACGTACATGTCTAAATTTTAAATACATTTATACTGACCACAGATTTAAACATAAATTCTGGAGGACAGTATAAATTTATAACACCCCATAATATGAAATTGTGCACAAAATTTCAATCCAACAAGGAGCAATATAACTCTTCCTCTACTCTCAGTCTCTCTCGCTCTCTTTCCTATGTCCTTTTTATTTACTTTGAATAAATATAATTTGATTTTGTTCTTCAAAAAACCCAAACCCTTTACGGATCTTTTTGATTTTGAAATGAAAATGCTCCCGAACTCGATACATTTCGATGAAAATTTTGTTACTTATGTATGTCCTTTATGTCGATTGTTGTTCATAAAGAGACTTTCATTTTATTTCTCAATATCCTTGCATTCACGCACTCGAAATATTCGATACCTTATATCCCTTCACATATCGCCTACACATCACAAGTTTGAGCTTGAGCTGTGTCAGCAAAAACAAAAGGGTATTATTCGTATAACAACGCAATTTTGACCAAAATCAAATGCAGAAACAGGAAGACGAAGTGGTGCTGTGCGGTATGGGAACGGGAACGGAAATGAGTGTCCTTCTTTTATAGAGTTAGAGTCCTTCCCTTCTGTACAGGATCGAGCTTGTATACGTTTACGTGCGAAGGCAATCGAAAGAGCAACGGCCATGTGCGTCTACAAGTGTTTCAAAAACCAAACCAATATCATACCTATAGGATGGCCCCCACCGTCATCGTCGGTTTTGGATATGGGGTGCTTCAAAAAGTAATATTTATGAGCTTCGTGTGGATGTTTTTGCAGCAGGCCGAAGAGCACATCACACTCATAACATGGGTCAACTCTGTTGGGTTTTATCTATGTATATATACGTGCATAGGCTTTAGAGGGAGGTTATAGGTAGATAGACTTATATGCCACATTCAACACAAACCCCCCAAAAAAAAGAGTGGACATTAGAAAACGATTGTGCTAGCGATTTGAAATAAATGTATAGAGTTGCCATAAGCTGCTCGCATTTGGGGGTCGGCTGGTCTGGTTGGGTTGGTTGGGTTGGATATAGTTGGTTGGAGTTGGATGGATTGGATATACACAACACAGCATACGTATGAGTATTTTGTATTTCATTTTCCACCCAAAGGACACTCATGTTTATGGATTGGACGGACATGTAGAGGGTCAAGCTTGTGGTAAAACTGAATGGAATATTTTGATGGCAATATACAGACATGGTGGGATTATCATTATTATTGGTATCCTGGCAACGAACACGCTTGGGCTTTTGGACCCATGTATATTGAGGTGATGCTCAAGCTCCCCATCTACCTACACCCGTTCTCTTCTTCCTGATGGAGAGTGTAAAAATATCAGAGATCCAATATAGTATCCACTTTCGAAAGAGATGGCAGGAACAAAAGCACACAAATCGTCATATCATATTATGTAGAGGTACACACATATTTGGACGACGACGACGACGACGATGATGGGGAGTCCTTTATTTTTGATGATGCAGTGGAGCGAGTGTCAGGGACTGAGGGGTGGAGTGGGCGGAGGGGTGTATGGAGATGAGTATGTGGCAACGAATGTGTTATTGTTATTGGCAAAAATGCTGTGCACGCAGAATACAGAATTTATCTAACAACAAGGACCACGATGGACATCCATGATGGTGGTACACACATCAGCTGTGCTCTGCGGAACATCCCTTTTTATATTATATTCTATCTTTATTCGTATATATGATGTGTTTCAAATGAGAGTCCTGTCGAGAGGTAAAGCTATATCCACACAATGTGTTATGATGTTATACTCTATATGACCATTGTGGGGGTTGTTCCGTTGCAAGAATTCGATGGGGTTAAAATATAGAGAACTAAATTTTGTGTATATGACAAAAATATTAATACCCAAAATGAATTTCGGTCCTTTTATCCTATGTTATCTTTTCTCGTTTTTGTGTATACGTTTGGATGCTGATAATATGGGGGACAGCTATATGAGGATGACAACTGGACGCCATTATTGTTATGGCAAAGTGGATGCCATTTTGTTTTTTTTTTTTTTTTGTATCATGTGTTGTTATTTAACCCTTACAATAATTTTTGTTCCTTGTTGAGAAATGAAAAAAGAATGATTTGTAAGGTTTTAGATTATTAACAAGTTTTGTAAGTAACATTTCTATTTCCAAGGAAAAAAGCTTTATAAATAAATATTTAAATTGTTGTGTGTTATACAGGTCGTGAAGAACCAGGACCTAGATACTTACAATTTGCAACTACTAATATGTGCGAGTAATGTCGGGGATGGAATGGGCATTTTTTTTATAATAAACAGGCATAATAAGGGGTTATTAATACCCTTAACATGGTTAAAGTTTAAACACAGTGCGAGCTTTAGGAAAATAGGGAAGGATTAAAGAGGAGATACCGATGCACATTAGTCTTAAAGTTTTGAATATCAAAATGATAGGGGAAAACAAAGCTGGGTAAAGCATTCCACATTCTCGATGCGTAACCGCACAAAAAAGGATCTCTATACTTGACAGTACGTCCGCGATTGAGCTCAAGGTTAAACTGATGTGCATAGCTAGAAGTAAGAGTATTACGGCTGAATTGTTTGAGGGGGGGGGGGTGAATGCAAATTTCTAATTCAACAGAAAACTGTTTATAAAAATATCGGTAGAACAATGAAAGGCATGAAACATTGCGGCGGTGTTCGAGTGACGTAATTGTTTCGGTTATAGTTCTATCGCCTATCATTTTCAAAGCTCTTTTTTTGATCCTGTTTAAAATACTTAAACTTGTTTTAGGGGCACCTGCAGAAATATGCGAGTTATATTCAAGTTTTGGACGAATGAAGGCTTTGTATATTACAGCCAGATCAGAAGGGGTGAAAGATTTCTTGCACCGTGCGTCGGAGAAATCCTAAGCACCTAGCAGCATTTTTTACACATACCGAGTACTGAAAGTTGATACGGTTCTTATGCCGAGGCCGAGCAGCTTATTTGCGAATATCTTTTCATGACATGAATTACTCTTGGAGGATTTTCCAATTTCTAGCAAGAAGCAGTACACCCGTGACACGGACTAAATCTATGGTGAAAAAAATGTTTAACCTAAAATTATGATAAGATTTGAATTTTCTGTCATATGTTTAGTAAAGCGTTTTGGTAGAAAAGAAAAAATGATGGAGCCTTTTAACTGATAAAGTTTTCATAGTAAACTTTGTTCTTTATTTTTGAAAAATAAATAAAATTGCCAAAAAATAAGTTCTAAAAACCATACAAATAAAATGTTGTGTATATTTCCAAAATTCTTAAATTTCCGGTACCATTTGTAATCTTTTAAGTAGATATGAAAAAATTAAAACTGTTTTTAGAAAGGCGGAGGGTGAAATGCAAGGAGAATATTAGTTCTTCAAATTAATGTGGTTTTTCGATTGAAAGATCTAACTTTCAATTTGTTTTTTTTTTTTTAACTAAGACAAGAAGTATTTTTTAAAGCTTATTCGTACTAGAAATCAATTATTACCAATAACGAACGCCTCAAAGAAAATTAAAGAATTGTAGAAGACTACAAGACAGGTTTAACTTTAAAAGATAGTGATACACCATTTTTTCGTCTTATAAATGTCAATTTTTTAATATTTTTTCATTGGTTTTGTAAATGAATTTTTTTCTTTGAAGATTTTTGAAAAAAAGAGAAGGAATGTTTTTTTAAATTGTATTAAATTAATGTTTATTCTAAAATAAAAGACATTTTTAAGCCATTTACAAAATTACTCAATGAAATACATGTAAGCCTTCATAGTTTCAAATTTTATACATTTTTTGGGGCTACTCTTGGTGGAGTCTTTTTTCACGGTGCTTTTGGAAAAGAATCCCAAGATTCAGAACTATTCATAAAGATTTTTGAAAATGGAAACAAAAGAACTTTACACAATCTTCATACTGAATTTTTGCAGATAATATTTTCTTCAGCGTATATCTTGTCAGTGTTTTCAAGAAAAAATTCAATTATCCTTGGTACCTTGGTAAATATTTTAAGACTACATTTATTTTGGGAAATTGCAGAAGCATTAGAGAGAATTAGAATTTTTTTTTAAATTTTGGGCATACAGGCTCAAAAACTTGGCATTATATTCAGAATCAAACAAAAATACATTACATATGTACATGCATTTCTAAAATTCCATTTTTAAGATAATCAATTGAGCCGCTTACTATTTAAAAAAAAAAATAGTGGACAGATTTGAAATAAGCTTAGAATTACCCGGACAAATTGTTTAAAATGATAAACTACTGCATACCTGCTCTGTTAAATATACATATATATGTATATATTTTTTTTTAATTTGAAGCTAGGTTTTGTAACAACCGTATCAGAAAAGTAGTTTTATAATTTTCATAGCACACTTTTGACTCCTAAGACAACTTTTTTATAGATGCAGTCCGTGTTTAACCTCATTTTAATTTAATTTATTTGAAAAATTATAACAAACAAGGATTTAATTGGTGAATATGATTATTTTAAGAAATAAGTTACATTTTAACAAAAGCACGACCTTGCTCGTGTTCCCAAAAGGTCTGTTTAAAAATATTTTCAATACTATTTTAAGATTTAAAAATGTACCATCAAATTAGTTATTTCTCCAAAAATTTAAATGCCATTTTATTTTTCAAAAAAACCTTGATTTACAAATATTTTTTTTTGAAAATCATTTTAGCGGTTTTTTTAGTATGCAGTTATTTAGTGCTTAATAATGTTGACCCCTTTCTGAGATTATCTACACACATCTTCACTAATATTATAAAGAGGAAAGATTTGTATTTTTGTATGTAACGAATAAACTCAAAAAGTACTGGACCGATTTTAATAATTCTTTTTTCAATAGAAAGCTACATTATCACTGAGTAACATAGGCTATATTTAGTACTATAGAGATCTTTAGAAATTCCTATTAAAACCAACCGAAGGTGTACAAAAATTAGCCATAAAATGTCTTTTATCGCATACGCTGCGAAGAGTATTAATGATAGGACAAAAAAATGTTCGACAATCTACACTAATATACTATGTATCTACATACCTATTTATGTCTACCCGTGTGAAGTCGGGACGCGCCGCCCGCTAGTATTTAATATATTTTTTTTTAAACTAAAAAAATAAAATAACGACATTTTTGATCATCAAATATTATTAATATAGTACAAGAGCTTGTAAAGAAAAAAGTTATTGAAATCGGTTCATTTGTTCTTGAGAAAACTTAAAATCAAAATAACTCTTCTGGAGCAATACAAAAATATGTTTTTCTTGTTAAAAACCAAGTTAAGAAAAATGTTTTTATAGAAAATTTTAAAAAATGTATGGAGCAGGACAGACAGACAGCCGGTTATGGAGGATCCACCTTTTTCGACATCTCCATAACCATCGTAATGTTATGTTTGATTAAAATCTTAAGTTCGACATTTTTTATGAATGCAATACTTTTTATATATCGCAAGTAAAAATGAATTTGTATTTTTGTGAACATACCTAATAAAGGGTCCGCAAAATAACTTTTCTTTTTTACTTGCGACATATAGTACATAGGAACTATATGGCAAGTTTTGCATACGTGCAAAATTTCGAACTCGAGATTTTAATCAAACATGATATTACGATGGTAGAGAAGTCGAAAAAAGTGGGTCCCGCGATTCCGTCTGGTCTGTTTTGTCTGTCTGTCAACGCTCCTACAGCCTAAACCATTGGGTCGATTGAGTTCAAACTTGGAAGTTAAGGTTTTGAGCAGATTCGCGTTAGGCGTTTTTTTCATTTTTTAAGATCAAAACTAACAGTATCCCCCATACAATTTTTTTGGTCAAAAAACGAAAATTCGAATTTTATCAAAAACAAACCGATAGATTTTTTTTTAAATTTTCTCTAAAATTTTATTTTTTAACTTGGCTTCTTTAAGTAAGAAAAACATATTTTTTTATTGCTCCGGAAAGGTCTAATAGAACCGTTATTTTGCTTTTTAATTTTCTCAGATTTAAAAAAAAAATATTGGATGTTTTTTTTTCAAAATTCTATATCTCAAAAACCGTTCAACAGTTTTTTTACGAAATTCAAATGTAGGGCGTATATTTACAATCACTAACCAACTGCATACCAAAAATATTTTTACAACAAAATTGAAAAATTACATATATAAAAAATTAATTTAACAAAAAAACCGCTCTAACGATTTTCGAAAAAAAAAATTGAAAAATCAAGGGTTTTTTGATTTATAAAATGGCATTTCATTTTTTGAAGACAAACTTATTTTTTAGGTAAAATTTTGAATCTTAAATTAGTTTTTTTTTTTAATTATTTTAACTGTATTAAATGTAACCCGCTCCCAAAAACAATTGAAAATGCAGATTTTTTTGAAAAATCAAATGGCATTTATATCTTTGAAAACAAACTTATTTTACAGGTATATTTTTAAATCTTATATAGGTACTTTTTTAGACAGACTCTTTTAATACAGGAACAAGTTCATGCGACCCATTCGTGCATTTTATTTTTAAATGCTATAAAAACATCGAGTGTAGCTTCGGCTGTGTGGCACGTAGCGCAGTTCTGTTGAAACCAAATATTGACAATTTTCTTCTTCTTCTTTTGTGAACAACAAATCGTTCAACATAGCCCGATAACGATCGCCATTGACTGTAACGGCCACTTCTTGCTAATTTTCGAAGGAAAATGGTCCAATTATGCCTCTGAACCTAAATCCGCAACAAACAGTGACTCGTTTTGGGTGTATCGGCTTTTCAATATATGCGTGCGGGTTTTCTGTTCCCCAAATGCGACAATTTTGCTTGTTTACATACCCGCCAAGATCAAAATGAGCTTCATCTAAAAAGATGATTTTTTTTGGAAAAATCGGCATCTTCTCTAAGCGTTGGCATTGTTCCCAACGTTTTTCAAGCGTATACACATAACCATATTCGTTCAGCAGAAGGATAAAACTAACTATGTGCCAACCATTAAGGTTTTCCGACCAAGCTAAATATTTAGGCCTCATTTTAGACAAAAAACTAAATTGGAAGGCAAATATTGATGAAAAAGTAAAAAAGGCTACTGTAGCGCTTTTTACTTGTAAAAAGGCCATAGGATCAAAATGGGGCTTCTCCCCAAAAATAACCCACTGGCTATACACTTCGGTAATCAGACCGATACTCATTTATGGAGTTGTCGTATGGTGGACCGCACTGGACAAGATGGTAAATCTAAATAAGTTCATCAAAGTCCAGCGGTCAGCAGGTATGTGCATCACAGGAGCACTTCGCTCAACACCAACCGCAGCCCTGGAAGTGCTTTTAAGCCTAACACCTCTTGACATCTTCTCCAAAACGGTGGCAGCTAACTCATGTGTGAGGCTTAGAGCCACCTCTCAATGGAACAGTAACAATACTGGACATACTACTATCCTAGATAATTTTAGATCTATCCCAGATCGTCTAGACTATACCACCCCTAAAATGGTATTCGGTAAAAGCTTCCATGTGTCCATCCCTTCAAGATCCTCCTGGGAAGAAGAGAGACCCCTGGAAGACAATGCGATACACTTCTATACAGACGGTTCAAAGACCGATTACGGAGTTGGAAGTGGTATCTATTCGGAACAACTGAATCTAAGTCTATCATATAGACTTCCCAATCAATGTAGTGTATTCCAGGCAGAAGTAATGGCGATTAAAGAGTAACTATCCTGGCTCAAAGAAAACGTTATATCTTGCAAGGATATACGAATCTTCTCGGACAGCCAGGCCGCTGTCTCCACAAACTCACAAGTAGTCCACGATTGTCGATCATCTCTGAATGAGATGACAGAACAGTTTAATATTCACCTCATTTGGGTGCCGGGCCACAGAGACATTCCGGGAAATTGTAAAGCCGATGAGCTCGCCAAAAACGGAACACTTCTGCCTAATGTTAGACAAAAACATAACATAGGAACACCACTTGCTACATGCAAATATCTTCTCAAACAATATGCTCTAGAATTACCAAATTCTAGTCACAGGGTACCACCTGCCTAGCAACCAAGCAAATATGGCCAAGCATAGACTTAAAACGGTCAAAAGGCTTGATATACCTGAGCAGACAAAATATAAGCTCTACAATTGGAGTAATAACAGGACACTGCCTCATAGGAAGACATGCTCTGAGGGTAGGGGTCTACACAAATGACTTCTGTAGAAGCTGCATGGACGAGGAGACAGTCCAACACCTTCTATGTACATGTCCAGCACTCTCCATTAGAAGCAATAAATTTCTCGGTAATCCCTTCTTCGACAATACCAGTGAACTGGCAACGATTGACACAAAATGTCTCTCTAACTTTATTAAAAGCACAAAATGGTTTGTTTAATTTCATTACTCTCCCATGAGTAACCTCATTAGTGGTATCACAATGGACCCTTGAGGTCTAAGTGAGTCAATGACATCTGGACAGCCACTCCAACCTAACCTAACCTAACTATGTGCCAAATCAAACATGAGCTAAGTGTTACCATTCACGAAATAAACACTAGTTGAAAAAAACGTTAGATGGCGGACCCTATATTATAACTTTTAAGGTTTCCACGGTTGTTTTTATGACACATTTTTGAATACTCGGATTAGCCGCGTTATAAATATCTGAAAAATAATAAATACTCGGCTAATCCGAGTTTTCAAAAATGTGTTTCCTAATATTCTTCAAAATATCTTTTTTTTACATTTTTGAGCATTGTAATATGCTGTTAGAATGTTAAAGTCATACCATTTTGAATTGTTTCTGATATATTCATATGTATATGTAAAAAAATGTTTCCAACAGAACAAAGGTAGTATCCTGGTAATTTGTGAATTACATAAAATTATAACTTTTGTAGTTTTTCATTTTTAAAATGTCGTAACAATCATATTTAAGAAAATTTAAAGTTTTCACTCCGGTAATCTTGTTTGATTTTAAAAGTCAGGATTATATTAGTAACTTAATAAAATTTTAGATTTGATTAAAATCAAAATGTTTTCTTCAATTTTCATGTAAAATTGAAAAAAAAGTATAAAATAAGAAATAAGAAAATTGCAGAAATTTTCTTAAGATTTTTTGAATATTTATAAGAGTTCCCTTGAATTTCTTGCAAACCCTTCCTTCTAAAACGGTCTACTCCCTCCCCACCTCTTCTCATCAGATAAAAGTAAGAGATTTCATTTTTAATCCTTTTTTCCCTCCAACTATGCGTTTGCTTTTCTTTTATTTCCATGTAATTATATCGTTTATTTTTCTAAAGGGTGAATTCTTAATCGTTCTTTTTCCCCTTTTTTTCTTATACTTTTTCTTAAAATATAAATCTAATAAAACAAGAACGAACGAAAAGTAAAAAAAAAAAAGAAATAAAAATGTCACAATCTATGGAAGTTTAGTTATATACGTGAGGGTGGTGGGGGGAAGTTAGAACGGCCGCGACGGGTGTCATGGGGATTGTCCTTAACACACCAAACTCAAAAACAGAAATAAAAAAGCAGAAAAAAAGGTAATCTGGATTAGTATCTGAAAATAATGTCCTACAAAGATATCATTTCTTTAAGGACGACATTTTTTTGTTTTTTTTTTTTTTTTTCTTCTGTACATAATATAATATCATTGCAAGGATATAGGCGTGTTTTTTTCGTCTTATTTTTTTTTCAAAAGTAGAAAAATTCCTTATCCTTGGAAGTGAAAAGAAATATAATAAAATTTGCATATTTTTCTTGTTAAGTTTTCTATGTATAGATATGTTTGTAGAGTAAAGGATGCATAATTCTAACTTTTCTAACGTCTTTCATCGTCAGGATTAAGACTATATATTTTTTCTGGGATTAATCAAGGTACCTTAAGGAACTTTTTTTCTTACCCAAGTTTAACAGAGAACAAAAAAAATATCTATTTTATTATTCTTCGAGAAATTATCTTCTTTTTCTTTTTTAAAACAAAAATAAAACTGAAAAAATCAAAATGGCATTGTCATGGGGGCCAAGAAAACTAATTACAAATTCAATACGCAAATTCTATTAATTCCCAATACAAATTAACCACCCCAGCTTATATCCCCGCCCCGATATAAATATATTGGCATTGTTCAGTATTTTTATAGTGTCGTCCTCTGTAGAGGTCTCTCATGCTCATTTTTCTGTGTGTACCTTTAGCATAAAGGACTCGTTCTGATGGGGTGTGAGACAGACGGGGGCTCCAGCTGTATGGAATTGGAATTTTTCCTATACCTATAAAGTCCTACCCATCATGCAACCCCCCGCCCTCCATGTCCCTACCATAACCTGCCAGTTTTGGGAAATTATTTTATTCGCATAGCAAAAGCAAAAAGGATCTAATATCATTATGGGTGGTTCTCGCACAATCACACACCATCATCATCAGGAACAAGGATAAACCTTATATGTGTTTCTGTCGGTGTGTGTGTGTGTGTTGTATTTTATAACTACCTATATGGATGTGTATTTTTGTATATACGCATTCACTTGTGCAATGCATAAATTTCGTTAATTGGATAATAATGCGAAGTAGGATTTTATTTATGTCCTTGTATGTTGTTTTGTTCATTTTTCCAACGTTGTCGGCTCCTTTTCCCCCATCACACTCTACCTATGCCGAATGTATCCCACTTTCTGATATGGGGATGTGAATCAGCCTCCCCCCCCCAAGAACGGACACCAGCAGACCCATCAGAGAGTGTGGAAATATTTTGTATAAGGATATTCGTTTTTTCCCCCATTTTGCGTGTCTGTTTGGGTCTTTTGGTTGATTTTTTTTTTGTTGTTGTTTTCTGTTTTGTATTAATCGTTATGGTCCTTATTGTGTACATATAGTACAGGAAAGTTTTCATGAATAAATATTTTTGTGAATTTTTTTATTCATATCCTGGCTTGGACTTGGACTTGGACGAGTATATGTGCGCTATGAGAAAGGCAACATTTCACTTCTCTCCTTTTGGTAGTTATTTGTGTTTATTTTTTCCTTCTTTTCTTTCGTTTTTATTTTTTAATGGTTTATGTGTAATGAAATTTCATATGAAGGTATCCAGTTTATGCAAATGTTATGTCTAGTATAGCGAGGAAGGACTCCATATACCTATAGCTACATATGAGCGAGGGTTATGCTCGTTATTTTCGTACCTTAATATCGTATATGTAACTCATATGGTTGGGTCTGCTGAAAAAAGGACGACGACGACGGACTAACCGACCGACCGACCCCTTGAATCGTTGTTGAGAGTTTTCTCTCAACCGTAAAACATTTAATCTCCTTTGAAAAATATTGCAACTTTATGTGTGGGGGGGTTTTCGTTGGGGTTCTTGTTGTCCTTCCGCTTTGGCTCGTCCAGGCATAGGCACATTTATATAAAAGATTCTATATACCTATGCACAAATGAAGGTATAGGTACAAATTTTGGACGGCTCATACATTTGGGTTTTAATTGGGCCAATTTTTTGGTAAATTAAAAATGAAGAAAAAATTCCAATAAAAAATGTTTTAAAAAACTCAGGGGGTATGTAGGTATAAAAGGTTACCTTGCTTTTTTGTTGCAAGATGGGCAGTTGGTTGAGTACATCCCTGCATATAAATATATACATATACGTATGAATATAATACATATATATGAATATAAACGCTGCGCACATGAATGTGTACTAAGGACGTGTTTTTATGATTGCTCTGCAATTAAAATTTATTGAATAAATGTGTGGAATGTTAAAAGGGATTCAATTTAAGTCAAGTGGAGTTGATATACATATATGTATGTACTTGCGTATGCATATGCATATATACTTTATGTAGAGTATGAGCAAATAAGAAGGAATTCATTAATATGTTGCAAAATTGTTCAGAATTTGCAATATAGGGGGTAGATAAGTTATATTGCCATTTTGAGGGTTGAATATTTGATTTTTTTTTTGTTTTGTTTATTTCTTTGATATTTACATAACTTTATTGTAGGGGTGTATTTTTCGAAGATGTTAAAGTTAAACACATTTTAAGGATTTAATCTAAATTTTTAGTTTTGTTGAAAAGTTTGCTTTAACTTAGTCAAAGTAATAACTTTAACTCTTTTAGCTTTAGTCAAATTAGGTAAATTTCAGTTTCTAATAATTTTTTATGTTTTCATGATTTCACTTAAAGCTAAGAACAGATATTAAAGGAATTTTTCCCCAAATTTGTTCCGTTTCAAGCAAAAATTAGTTTGATTGCGTGTATATATCTCTAAAATCGTTTTTTTCAAAAGTTCGGTCTTTATCGTTATAGAAGTTACAGGTAAGCAAAAGTGATAACTTAAATTTCCTCATATCAGAAATCCAAAATAAAAAGTTTACAAGTATGGAAAAGCACATTATTCCAATGTTTTGCGTTCAGTGTTCGTACATTTATGATTGCTACGTCCAACATGTAAAGGGTGATTTTTTAGCTATTATCTTTTTGGCAACACTAGTTTTAACAGCTGACGCACGTTTCGTGTTTTGTTTCACTGTCAAACATCTTCAGTTTGGTCTATAATTTACCCATGAATGATCTTACAAACGAACAACGCTTCCAAATTATTGAATTTTATTATCAAAATGCGTGCTCTGTTAAGAAAGTTCATCGCGTTCAAATGGTGTTTAGCGACGAAGCTCATTTTTGGATCAATGGGTACGTAAATAAGCAGAATTGTCGATTTTGGAGTGAATATCAGCCAGAAGCATTGCAAGAGCTACCAATGCATCCAGAAAAAGCCACAGTTTGGTGCGGTTTATGGGCAGGTGGCATCATTGGACCGTACTTCTTCAAAGATGATTCGAATCGTAACGTAACTGTGAATGGTGAGCGCTACCATGAGATGATATCCAACTTTTTTTTGCCCAAAATGCAAGAGCTTGACTTGCCACAGCACGCGCAACAATTAACTTATTGAGAGGCGAGTTCGGTGAACATTTTATTTTACGTTCGGGACCGGTTAATTGGCCGCCTAGATCGTGCGATTTAACGCCTTTAGACTATTTTTTGTGGGGCTATGTTAAAACACATGTCTATATAAACAAGACCCTCTCCCTCTTCCTTGATGATATAGTTTGTTATTTAAATGGTGGGATTGATATACGAGGCAGTCTAATCAAAGTCTTGATGTATGCTGACGACATTGTGATGTTAGCCGACACTCCTATAAAACTTCAGATGATGATTACCAAATTGGAAGAGTATTGCAAAAGATGGAACCTAACCGTAAATCGTGCAAAATCTCAGATAATGGTGTTTGGTAGAGGTAAGGGACTTCGGAGTGGTAATTTTAATTGGAAACTTGATGGGGTTCCTGTAGAAATAGTAGACAACTACAAATACCTTGGCTTGATAATGACACCCCAAAATAATATGAAGTTTCATTTAGTAGAAAAACTAAAAAGTTCAAAAAATGCTATCAACTCTACTTGGTTGAGCTGCATGAAAAATACAAATATTGGTCTACGTGCAAAATACCAGATATTTGAGGCTACTGCTCGATCAATTATGTTGTATGCAGCCCAGGTTTGGGGATACCTTCAATATGAGACTGTTGAACAACTACTTAGATTTTTTCTCAAACGAGTACTACACCTGCCCATGTCAACGCCCACTTATATGTTACATATTGAAACTGGACTTCCACCAATATACATCACAACACTGAAACTACATTTCGACTACATCCTTAAAGTGCTTAACATGAATGTATCTCGTCTTCCTAAAATAGTAGCAACTTGTGCCTTGGAAAAAAAATCGTCATGTTTTGAAAAGTGGAAGGAATTGGCTGAGAAGACCGGATGTCCGCTCAATCTAGAAGCGTTTAACTTTCATCAAATGAAATCACAGTTATACAATATTCTTTGGGTTCTGGATGAAAGTATGCACAAATCATTTATCGAAGAAGCACAATCTTCAATATACAGAGTATATTATCCCAAGCTCGAGCACGATCTCAGCAAGATACGTTATTTCGGAAATAACGAGAGTGTTAATAAAATATCTACCATTTTTAAAACACGAGGAGAGTTATTGCCGTTAAATTTTATACCCCACCGCCCAGATTTCCCAATCCAATGTAGTATGTGTTATCTGAATACTCGTGAAGATATAATGCATTTTGTGGGAATATGTCCATTACTTAAAGAATTACGAAAACTATACCTAGGAAAAGCTATTTTCACAACGGAAGAAGTTATTTATCTTTTGAATGGAAATGATTGGTCGGCTCTTTTCAAATTTGTAAAATCCGCATTACGATATCGAAACCAAATTTTAAGAGAAGCATTTTAATTATAATAATTATTGGTAACTTGAGTAACTATTGTGTTAAATTACATTTATATTGTCAATCTGACAGACGGCTTTTGCCATGTCCTAAAAGATTTGTAAACCTTATGTAAATTCTTATAAATTTTTGTATCTAATAAAATCTTATTCTAATCTAATCTAATCTAGACAAGACCGCTTCAATTGAAGCATTGGAAGACAACATTGAAGCATTTGTTCGTGAGATACTGGCCGAAATGTTAGAAAGAGTATGCTAAAATTGGACTAAGCGGATGGACCATTTTAGGTCTATTAAACATTTAAACATTAAATTATATGGACCGTACTATCGATTCAAATAAAGATTTCATGCATTTTTTTGAATTTAATGTTTTTTTTTAACTTTCCTATAGCTTTTAAAAAATCACCCTTTATATGGTGACGTTGTTTCTCCAATAAATTCTAGAAGCTTGCCTGGAGTTAGAAATAAATGATTAACATGTTAATCGTAGCAGGAAGTTTGTTAACATTTGAATTTGCCGGTGTCCAAAGACCATTAAGAACTGCTTGATTTTCTGGTAAAAAATTAGGTACTGAACGCTTTGCCATATACA
This sequence comes from Eupeodes latifasciatus, assembly GCA_920104205.1. Taxonomy (NCBI): domain Eukaryota; kingdom Metazoa; phylum Arthropoda; class Insecta; order Diptera; family Syrphidae; genus Eupeodes; species Eupeodes latifasciatus. The sequence continues at coordinate 118,881,610 of OV049925.1, read as the reverse complement.
GAGCACTAAACAGACAATCTTCGTAGTAAGATGTTTTCTTTAATATTTAGTCGAATACTTATAGAGTGCTTTCACTTCGATAACTAAAGTATTCTTATCTTAACATTTACGGGGGGAACAAAATAAGTCCTTCATTAAAAATTAATTTATTGCAACAAAATCTGGCACTTTGCTTAAGATTTAGAGTGTCCAATTATTGAATTTCTGAGGCTATTTAAGCAAAATAAGTTGGATTTATTGTCTGGTAATGCCTTATTAGCTTATATCCATCAAATCTACTAGTGTCTGGGTTTTCTATGATGTTGGTCGCTCAATCTCTGTCCAAAATGACCAATCTAACGAATTTTCTGCCACTCGAACAAAGAATTGTGACACGTTTGAAACTTAAAACTATGTAAACCTTATTAAATATTTTGATAGTTAGATGTCCTTATAGAAACATTTGGAAACTGTTCACCCAGAAAATATGAGTTGTTTGTGACAAATTTGATGAGAGATTTTAGTGTCAACTTAAGAAGTACATATTTAAAATAAACTCTAAATGGATTTGTATACTGGTACTTTTAAAAGACGCTCAAAAATACTCTGGAGTTTTAATTTAACGTTTTTTAACTTCAAAAATTATTAAGATTTATAAATCTATACTTAGGAGACTTTTGGCGGTGATGAAAGTGAAAGTAAAATACCAAGCACTTATTTATTTTAACTCACAATATGTTTTCTGATATTTCGTTGTATACCAAACTTTAAGCTAATTGATAATAAGCTGAAGGTGAGATGTCTTGCACTTACATTCTGTAATTTTCATGTTTTTCTGATGTCTTGGCATATATCACTTTCGGTTGTATCCTGCAATCCTGCAATTTAACACCTCACCCGTCAAACGTTGAGGAAAAAAAACCTTCTAGACTTTGGTATTCCCTATCAATTTGATAATCCCCACAACACTGTGTTCATTAATTTTGGTTTTAAAAAAATTCTTAAAATATGCTGTTGGCAAAAGCACTAAGTCTTAGAACGTAGGAAATCGAAATACAGTGGTGGTCCAGTATAACGAACGATATAATGTCCAGAGTCAATTCGTTATATCGAAACATTTTTTTCATACAAATCTTTAGGTTAATAGAAAGTACATTTGTATTTTTCACTAATTTAATTCAAACTTCATAAAACAAAATAATAACATACTTCACTTAATAGAACAAAGAAAACATATGTATGTATATAACTTCATTTACATACATACATATAACGAAACATTTAAGGAATATACTTGTATTAGTTTTGTTTAAACTATGTAGGTACATAAATACAAATATTTGTACTCATATTTAAGAAAAAAATCGTTTTTTTTGGGCGTTGAATGTTATTATTGAATGCTTCTGCCCTTAAACTTCTTAGAACTAAGACTTTAGAGTTTTCAATTCCATTTTGTTCTGCCCATTAAATGTAATTGTCAAAATTTCGGACAGCTTCGTGATGACTCATTTTTTGAACTTCAGTTTCTGAGCTAGCATTTTCATCACTATTATAATCCACAATTTGGATTTCTTCAACATTGATGCTATCGATAATTTCGGGTTCAAGGATTACTCGATCTGCATCATTCCAGGACTCTAAATCATGTGTAGTGAATTCAGTCTGAAAAAATTATGTAAGACTTCATAGCTTACATACATATTAGTAGAAATTAAAACATTTACAGTAGTTTTTTTTACTATCTGAAATTCGTTATTTTGTTAGTTATATAGAATACCTAATGGACTTGAAAAAAGTGTTCGTAATATCGATCATTCGTTATATCGGCATTCGGTATACTGGACCACCACTGTATTTAATTAAGACAATTAACAAACATACAGTTTTGTTAATAGAATGTTTAAATTATAATTTAAAAATCAATATAGCCTTTATCATTCTTATAATGATTATATTCCGCAAAGTGGGAAACAAATTTTTCAGCATTTTATTTCAGGATTTTTTTTTCTTCACCTGAAATCATTTTGCGACTTAAAGCTACGGTCAAATAAAGTGTTTAAACGCTGCTCAACACCGTATTTTCAACCGCCCGTTTAATTGGCTTATGGGTTAAACATTTAGCTATTGTAAACATGTGCTTAATATATTTTTTAATTGCCTTTTAATGCAAAACTATATCTTCAAACATACGTCAAGTTATTATTTACTAGCGGCAAGTCCCGGCGTCGCACGGGTAGACATAAATAGGTACAGATATTTAAGTTATAAGCATGCTAATTAAACAACCATGAATCACTAAATTAGAAAACATTTTTTTGTCCTATCATTAATACTCTTCGCAGCGTATGCGATGAAAGACATTTTATGGTTAATTTTTTTAAACCTTCGGTTGGTTTTAATAGGAATTTCTAAAGATTTCTATAGTAATCTAGTACTAAATATAGCCTATGTTACTCAGTGATAATGTAGCTTTCTATTGAAAAAAAGAATTATTAAAATCGGTCCAGTACTTTTTGAGTTTATTCGTTAATACACACAAAAATACAAATCTTTCCTCTTTATAATATTAGTGTAGAAAACAAATTCTTTTACATTTGTTCAAAGGTATAAACTAAATGACTTCCTTTACTTTCGACTACAGGTACATAGGTCAATTCATTGAGCCACCATTTTGTAAAATTTATATTAACTTCATCTTTTAGATACATAGTCTACAAAACCTTCAAGACCACGCCCCAATAAAGTTATGAAATAATATCATAAATCCATAAAGCATAACAAAAATAAAAAAAAAACCTTATCTATACCTTTTCTTATACCTCGACACACGCAACCGCGGAAACAACCCCTCAAAAACCGGATATTATTACAACCCAAACCACCCCATCTCATCAATATGATACCTTCCTATACTTATAAAGGAAAACCCATAAAGAAAAAGAGTCCTTTTTACATATAGGTACATATAATCTTATACATTTTTATACCAACTAAATTCAATAGATATATTTTTGTTTCTGTAATAGCGATAGCAATAACAATAACCATTGTTTTGACCCTTGTCTTTGGTAAAATTTTTTAACGAAATAGGAGAAGATAGTCCTTATTTCAAGAGCTCCCAGTATATTGGGAAAAAAAAATGAAATGAAACATAAAAACAACTTCTATGCTATGTACATATAGGAAAACAGGTCGTTGTCCACGTAGCCCATGTCCAGTCCAATGCCCAGACCCAGTCCATATCCATCCATCCATCTATATCTATCCAAAATCTATAACTAAACCACCCGAATATAAAAAGTTCGCCTCTCTTATGACAATGACTCAGGCATATAAAGCATGCGTTGTGGTGAGGCTAGGCTATCTGTGTATTTATGTAGTTATATAGAAAAAGTCACCCAGGCTAATAAAAGTATGACATCATATTTTCCATATAGAAGATATACCGAAACAAACCCCCGAACATTTTCAAAACACAAAACCCAAAATCAACCCTCCCTCACATGCCATAGCAAAAAGATGCCATAAAGCACAAACACAGGGGTGTTTTTGTGGATGTTCCTTCGTTTATGAGCAACTTCGACACAACAATAACATCATATTCCTATAAGAAGAGAGGGGGGAGGACGAAGAAGGAGCAGTAGAAGTGGGAAACAAACACAAATATAATAAAAATTCTCATATAAAATATTTTCAAGGATATTGCGCAATGATAGCTGCTAGCACGCTAGCCATATCATAAGCCACCTCCACTACTACTATACGACTTTAACACTCTGATGGCCTGCCCTGGAAAGGACTCGAGCTTGAAGTTGAGCTAAGCTGAGCACCCACGTCCACGTCTACGTCGTCGGTCGTCGTCCTTATTGTGTACAAGTACAACATCTCTCATCCATCCAAAAAGCATATAGAAGAATAAGAAGGTGTACTGTTACGCGAACGTGCGGTGGCTATCGACCAATAATATTTCGTTATGTCCACTCCACCTCCACCTTCACTCCAAGGATTAATAAGAATTTTCGTTTTCTGTTATGTTCTCTATACCTAACTGTTTTTCTTTTTGTGTGTTTTTTTTTTTTGTTATTTCATTTTCTTTATTGTATATTTTTTCTTTTCTCTTATCGTGGTTTGGTGCTTAGGTATGCATTTATATAAGAAAAATCCAGGATGACGAAAGAACGGAGGACGAAGGACGATGGACGACTAACGACTGTGGGCGAAAGCAAAGAGGGGTAGGGGGTGTGATTGTGGTGGGTCGAATATCAAACTGTATCCGGATGTAATACAAGAGAGAATATGAGGAGGGCAAAACAAAAACAAAAAAATACGGGAGACAGGACCCCCCAACCACCATAAAAATACAGGACACAGCTCAACTCAACTCAACTCGACTCAACTTCGAACACCAAACGAACGTATTCTCGATATTAATAAAATGTCAAACGGGAACGAGAAAATTGAAAGCACGGAGTAAAGTGGGCAGCAGCACAAGCAGTGTAGTAAAAAGAAAAAAGGACGAGAAAACATGAAAAACCTTCCGCCCATCAGTGATGGTGTCCTCTACCCTCCCACCCCAACGTTGAAAAATTTATATCTCCGTTTTTATATTTTTCTTATTTTTTTTTTGTTTAACATTTTTATTTTCTTTCAGTAGATATAGCTCGCCGCTTGGTCCTTCTTCATTCGCTTGCCCACCTTTGACAGCTATAAATTCCCTGCAATTTTTCATCCCCTTGGGTAGTGTGCCTCGTTGCCCCCCCCCCCCCCCAACACCCTCTCTTTCTATCTCTCTCGCTCTTACACTAATGGCTCTGGCTATGTATGGCTATATAGGAGCTCGGACTTGAGTCCGAGTCCGCATAGAGTGCCTTTGTGTCCTTTCGCTGAGCAAAGGATTTAATCGAATGGTCACCCTTTTTTTTATTTATGTATTTTTTCCGCATTTAAAATAAAAAGCCACATTTGAAGGAGTTCGAGTCCGAATGTAAAGTCTTTTTTTTTTTTGTTGCTTTATGTGGCCCTCGGGGGGTGACCATTGTCCTGATTATGCGTTACGGTATATACATACATATACATTTTGAAGACTATAATTTCGTCTTTTTTTTATGTCATTTCTCATAAGTCTTGGTAAAAAGGGTATTGATTTATTATGCTTTTTTATATGAATTTATCGAGCGAAGAAAGGTTATATGAAATGAAAAGGATTATATGTATGTATATTCGTTTTTCTTTCGCATATTGGTTGTATTTTTACGTGTTTTTATATGAATCCTTTTCTGTGCTTTGTTTTGCTTACGTGGTGTATTTTTGATTTGATTTGATTTTCTTTTCAGAAATTAATCAAATCTAAAATGCGGTGCGGAGCAATAAACAAAAATACAAAATAAAAATAATGTTTTTCTATTTTACAATGTATATGTAAAAATCCATTTAATCTTGACCGAAATAAAATGAAAAATACACACAAAAATAAAGAAAACTATAAAAATGACCCCTAATAATTTTTGTTTATGGAAAACGTTTTATTTGAAAAATTGTAACTTGACAAATTTAGCTATTGGACATGATAAATGAATACTGTCAGCAAAATTGGAAGTTAAAGAAATTAATATAAACTTGCTTTCAATGATGTGGATTTCAATTTAAGTAATTATAAACTTTTAACTGGCGCCCAATGTGAGTTTCATATAAAACCACTCAGGTGATTGAATTATTGGAATTCTTGGTCAAGATCAGAACATCAACTATGAATTTTATAATCGATTTTTACCAAATAATTTTATTGAATTTCATTGTTTTGTCTATTTTGAATGAACAAATCGTAACTGTTAAAATTAATTTTCTGGTTCAATGTCAATTTGTCCTTCAATAGCAAATTATCACTCAATGAGTTGTAAAAATCTGAGAAATAAAGGTGAGCTTTGAACTGATTATAGGATAAAATTGTTTGTGTTTAGTTTTTAAGGAATTCAAGTTGGTGGGAAAGAACACTGAAATCACCAAAGGATTTTGTTGCAAGGCAGTAGCATCGTTCGCGTCAAAATAACACTAAATCGTCTACAACTGCACAACTTTTTTTAGAATCCGAATTTTGGTTTAATTCTTTTCTATAAATTAAGGAATTAAATTTCTGTATTACTCGCTGTTTATCAGCTTTGAAATCTCTTTCCCTATATTTTGAAAGTAATATTTCATATTGTTCACTTTTTACTTGCGACCTATAGAAAATTCGAAAATAGAAAATTCGAATCTTCTCACAAACAACCCGATAGATTTTTTAAATTTTCACTTACATTTTTATTCTTAATTTGGCTGCTTTTAATATGTATGCAAAATATTTGTGTATTGCTCCAGAAGGGTCTTCTCATAGAACCGTTATTTCGATTTAGTTTTAAGTTTTCTCAAAACTAATGAACCGCTTTCAAAAATGCTTTTTTCTGCTCAAGCTCTTATACTGTCTCAATAATATTTGATGATCAAAAAGAGGCTGGGATGCGACCCACACTGATAACTTCCCATCCCGTCTGTCGATTTGCCTTGCTTAAAAGTATGTCTATATGTATCAATTTTTACCAAATTTGCGTACTATTTTTTGTAGATTTTGTTTTTATGAAAAAACGGACTGTTGGATTTTTATAAAAAAATTACTGAATATCGAAAACAATATTTTCTGTGAAATAAAATAAGTTTGGAGCCAATATTTGTAAATTTTTACAAGCTTTAGTATTGTTTTTTTTTTAGGTTTTTATTTTTTGTAAAAAAAACTGTCAATTGGATTTTTTTCAAAATTTTATAGAATATTGAAAACAATATTTCTTAAAAGATAAAATTAGTTTGAAGCCAGTGTCTCAAATTTTTGAAAAGATATTTACGTAAAAAAAAACAACTTTTACCAATTTTTGTTAATTTTTTTTTTCGGTTTTTAATTTTTTGTAAAAATAAATGTCAATTCGATTTTTTTCAAAATTTTACTGAATGTTGACAACAATATTTTTTGAAAGATTAAAGTAGTTTAAAGCCAATATCTCAAAGTTTTGAAAAGATATTTGAGTCAAAAATCAATTTTTACCAACTTTAAAAAAAAAAATTTTTTGGGTTTTTATTTTTTGTAAAAAAAACTGTCAACTCGATTTTTCCCAACATTTTTCAGAATGTTGAAAATGATATTTTTTATAATATAAAATAAATTTTAAGCCCTTATCTCAAGTTTTTGAAAAGATATTTGAGTCGAAATTCAATTTTTACCAACTTTGAGTAATGTTTTTTTTAGGTTTTTATTTTTTATAAAAAAACTGTCAATTAGATTTTTCTCAAAATTTTATCAGATGTCAAAAATATTATTCTTCGTTGCACAAAATTGTTTTGGAGATGAAATCATATTTTGGTCGTAAAATTTTTGAGGTGACAAATTTTTTTTTTCAGTTTTTTTGATTTATAAAAAAAACCGTTAATTGGATTTTTTTCCAAAAATATAATTGTTTTGTATTACGTTACAATATATATTATAAAATTTAATTCAAGTCTCTAGCATCATTGGTTCATGAGATATTTAGGTTTAACCAAAATGTTCACCTTTTTTTTTAAACTGCTATGGTAAAAAAAAACACCTACGCAATTTTCTTGAGAGCCCCTTCTACATCTTTCTGCCTTATTATCTGTGTAACAAAATTTATTTGAAGTCGATATCTCTTCTGGTTCTTGAGCTATGGACGACGAAAAAACGTCGCGAACGTACAGACGTACGGACGTACGAACGTACGTACACACGCACGCACAGACATCTTTCTAAAAATCTTTTATTTCGACTCTAGGGACCTTGAAACGTCGAGAAATGTCAAAATTTTCAATTTCAATAACTTCCTATGGGAAGTTAATAAATGTTCTTTTAATCTCAATTTCACTCACAGAGGTCTTTACTCTTCACATTTCAAAACTAATTGAATAAATATTGTGCAATTGTAACCACAAAGGCATTTGATAGAGTTTGGCATCAAGCTTTCTTATCGAAAATGCGTGCTTTTGATATCGATGAATCTCTTCTTTATTGGGTTAGAAATTACCTTTCGGACCGTTCAATTCAAGTAGTATTAGATGGGTTAAAATCTGATATTCACAAAATGAACGCTGGTGTGCCCCAGGGCTCCGTTTTGTCTCCGACACTCTTCTTTATTTTTACTTGCGACATATAGGAACTATATGGCAAGTTTTGCATTCGTGCAAAATTTCGAACTCGAGATTTTAATCAAACATGATATTACGATGGTAGAGAAGTCGAAAAAAGTGGGTCCCGCGATTCCGTCCGGTCTGTTTTATCTGTCTGTCCACGCTCCTACAGCCTAAACCATTGGGTCGATTGAGTTCAAACTTGGAAGTTAAGGTTTTGAGCAGATTCACATTAGGCGTTTTTTTCATTTTTTTTAAGATCAAAACTAACAGTGGCCCCATACAATTTTTTTTGGTCAAAAAACGAAAATTCGAATTTTCTCAAAAACAAACCGATAGATTTTTTTTAAATTTTCTCTAAAATTTTATTTTTTAACTTGGCTTCTTTTAATAAGAAAAACATATTTTTGTATTGCTCAGGAAAGGCACCACTCATAGAACCGTTTTTTTGTTTTTTTAATTTTCTCAGCAACTTATGAACCGATTTCAATAATTTTTTTTTTGAATAAGCTCTTATATTGCCTTAACAATATTTGATTATCAAAAGTGCAATTTTTTATTTTTTGGATTTTTAAAAAAATATTGAATTTTTTTTTCAAAATTCTATTTCTCAAAAACGGGTCAACATTTTTTTACGAAATTCAAATGTAGAGCGTATATTTACAATCACTAAACAACTGCATACCAAAAATATTTTTCGAACAAAATTGAAAAATTTTATATATAAAAAATTAATTTAAAAAAAAAACCGCTCTAACGATTTTCAAAAAAAAAAAATTTGAAAAATCAAGGGTTTTTTGATTTATAAAATGGCAATTAAATTTTTGAAGACAAACTTATTTTTCAGGTAAAATTTTGAATCTTAAAATAATTTTTTTAAAATTATTTTAATTGTAATGTAACCCCCTCCCATCTCACCATGTCTTTACATAAAGCTGAGCACGCCAATGAACTATTCCATATTCGTTTTAGACACCTACCTAACTACACAACCAATAGGCGATCGCTTTACAATTTAAACATACATGTTTTTCCTCTTTCTTATCTTCAGATAATTTATTTTCCATCGTGGTTCTTCCAATATAAAATTAAAAGAAGGCTATCCAAAGGAAAAAGCTTTGAACGAACTAGTTGAATACACAAACAATTGTTTTCGTTAAGTATGCTTACAAGTATTTTTCATTTCCGGGATGAATTGTCCTAGGATGAGTTGTGTCTTGGGATGAATCGCGCGGTTTTTTTGACAATTCAAATGGCATTTATATCTTTAAGGACAAATTTATTTAACAGGTATATTTTTAAATCTTATATAGGTACATTTTTAAACAGACTCTTTGCATACAGGAGCAAGTTCGTGCGACCCAGTCGTGCATTTTATTATAATTGATCTTTTGTCTGAAACTTCTAATCCACTACATTGTTTCCCTGATGACAATACCCTCTGCTTTTCAGATTCGTTTTTAGATTCTCATCCTTATTCTTCGGATGTGGACTACCAACGGCAGCGTATGATAAGCTCATTAAATTCTAATCTTGACAACATTGTTCAATGGAGAATCAAAAACCGTGAAGAATTTAATGCTTCGAAAACTCAATGCTGTCTACTGTCGCAAAAGCGTAACCCTTCCCGAGGAGACTGAACAACTATCAATTCTAGGTATGTGCATCACAAAGCACTTGTTGTGGAGTGATCACATATTTGATATCGCCAAAAATGCTGCTAAGTGTTTAGGTTTTCTCCGACGATGCAAGAAGTTTTTTACCCCTTCTGATCTGGCTATAATTTACAAAGTTTTTATTCATCCAAAACTTGAGTATAACTCTCATATTTCGGCTGGTGCTCCAATAACGTACCTGAGTCTTCTTGATAGAATTGAAAAAAGAGCTCTAAAAATGATTGGAGATCGTTTTCTTACTGAGAAATTTGCTTCTCTTGAACACCACCGCCGCAAGGTCTCATGTCTGTCATTGTTTTATCGCTATTTTTATAAACATAATGCTCTATTGAAATAGCCAGTTACATTCCTCCCCTTAAACAATTCAACCGTAATACCCGTGCTGCTAGTAATGCCCATCAGTTTACTCTTGAGCCCAATTTCGGACGTACTGTTAAGTACAGAGATTCTTTCTTTAGCCGCACTACACGAATGTGGAATGCTTTACCAGGCTCAATATTTCCCACTCATTACAATGTGCATCGGTTTCTCCTTTCTAATCCTATCCTCCTTTCCTAATTGTTCGCACTGTGTTTAATCATTATAAGGGTATTCATATATAACCCCTTTAGTATGGGCACAATATAAAAAAAAAACATACGATACAATATTTTATATTGTGCAATAAATATCAAAAGGGTTTTGATTTTCTTCAATAATATTGCACAACCTTGTTACAATATTATCCCCAGACGCTTAATAATAATAATAATATTGGGAAATATCAAATATTGTACAATAATATTGAGCGTCTAGGGACCATTTAATAGCTTACGTCCTCCAGAACAAACTTTAGAAAAGAGTCAGGGGTTATAGTATAGGAGCTCGCAACGTTTTCGAGCGAGAATTTTAGGTCGGCCAATTTTTTGATATGTTGTCTTACTTGCTTTTACGGTTAGAGTCTGGGCAGTCTGGCTGGCGGTAGTGGTTGCGTTTAGGGGGGAGGGGCAATTTAAAAAAATTATTACTTAAAATGGGAAAAAAATAGTTAAAAAATAACGGTAATACTTACAATTAAGTATTATACCTTTTTTCAAAGCTTGTTTTTAAACCTAGTCAAAACTATGCATAGTTTTTGAAAAAAATTGTTTTAAACTCAAAATTTGGTAAAAAAAAAGTTAAAAATATGGCTTAAAGTGTAATTTTTCAAAACCTTAAGATTATTTACTATTTTTTTTTAGAATTCATTGCTATTATTTGTTTGTGATCAAAAACTGAAAACTAGATGATTTTATGTCTACTAGTTCTCGAGAAAATTGAAGATTACTAAAAATCGAATAAGGCTAAATTCATTTTACTTAAATCCAGCTTATTTAAATGCAAAAGAGACTTTGCATGCACCCTTGCACCAACCCCACCTTGAACCCACCCCACCTTGCACCCAACCCAAATCCTATAGTGAGTCCAAACAGGGGGTTGCAGAGGGGCAGCATACCCCCCATACACACTTCACTGTTGCATACGCCCAAACTCGCACCTACCATTATCACTATCAAAATAAGACCACTCAAGCAAAAAAAAAATAATAATTTAATTAAAATAGTAGTTGTGGTTATTTTCCATTTTCTCAAAAACTAAAAGACATAAAAGCATCTAGTTTTCAGTTTTTGATTAATAATTAATAAAGGCAACAAATTATTAAAAAAAAAAAACATATTTATAAACAAATATTTTGAAATATTGAAGTTGAAATTTTTTTTTAACTTTTTTAACGTTTTCGAGCGAGAATTTTAGGTCAGTCAATTTTTTGATATGTTGTCTTACTTGGTTTTTCGGTTAGAGTCTGGACAGTCTTGCTGGTGGTAGCGGTTGTGTTTGTTAGTGCGCAACCTACCTGTACAGGTGATAATTTTGAATTTTAAAAGATTTGTTTAAAGCTTAATTTTCAATTTTCCACCTTTAAATAGGTCTCCTAAATATGCATTTATTATTGCCTGACATTTTTATGATTGTTTATTATGTCATACGCGATTTTTTTAATTTTTTAAATACAAAATTATTTAAGTAAAAAAAGTTTGGGGAGAGTACGATAACTTAGGCGACAAAGTTTAATGACGGATTTGTATAGAACAGTTAAAAATACGCATTTTTTACTATGCGAGGGGGGTCTATCTCGCCCCGTTTAGGCGGGAGGGGCAATTTAAGAAAATTATTACTTAAAATGGAAACAAAAAATAGTTAAAAAATAACGGCAATACTTACAGTTAAGTTTTATACGTTGTTTTAAGGCCAACATTCTGTTCTATTAGCCTCTTTTTAAATGAAGTCAAATCTATGCAGTTTTTGAAAAACGTAATTTTAAACTCAAAATTTAAGTAAAAAAAAAGTTGAAAAAAAATTTTAACTTCAATATTTCAAAACCATTTGTTTATAAATATGTTTTTTTTTTAATAATTTGTTGCTCTTATTAATTACTAATCAAAAACTGAAAACTAGATGATTTTATTTTTATTAGTTTTTGAGAAAATTGAAAAATTAATTTAGCCTAGGTATGTATATCTTAATCCATATTCGATTTTTAGTAATTTTTAATTTTTTCGAGAACTAGTAGACATAAAATCATCTAGTTTTCAGTTTTTGATCACAAACATAAGAGCAATGAATTCTTAAAAAAAAATTGTAAATAATATTAAGGTTTTGGAAAAATTACACTTTAAACCATATTTTTAACTTTTTTTACCAAATTTTGAGTTTAAAACAATTTTTTTCAAAAACTATGCATAGTTTTGACTTGATTTAAAAACAAGCTAATAGACAAAAGGTATAATACTTAATTATAAGTATTACCGTTATTTTTTAACTATTTTTTTCTCATTTTAAGTAATAATTTTTTTAAATTGCCCCTCCCCCCTAAACGCAACCACTACCGCCAGCCAGACTGCCCAGTCTCTAACCGTAAAAGCAAGTAAGACAACATATCAAAAAATTGGCCGACCTAAAATTCTTGTTTTCCAAACGTTGCTAGCTCCCGGACTATTATGGATTGATCTAAAACTGCCACTGATTGGCAAATTTTAACCGAACATTTTCTCTCCTTAAAATGCGTACTTTTTGTCTTTTTAATAATCGTCCTTAAGAACTTTTATTAATAAGAACAAACATTTTAAAATGAAGAAGTAAATTGAACTTATTAGGTTTTGAAAAAAAAATGGCCATTTCGTCATCGTTCAATCAAAAATACATGCTAAGTCCATTTTTGCTTTTCCATCACCTAAACTACATAAATTTTGTACACATGGTTTCAAGCCCCAAATATTTTAGCATTCTTATAAATTTGAACGTGCATTTATTTCCAACTTCAAATGGAAATGTCCTAAAGAGTAAAACTCGATTTGGAAAGTTTTAATTGAACGCCGACTATATTTGACATCGTTATGAATACATATGTACATATAAGAACAGCAAGAAGAATATTTACTAAATAAAGGTCTTGTCAGGATCCTTGAAGTTCGACCACTTATTACGAAATAAAAATCTTTTGACGTGACAACGTCTTAAATTAGGTTGCGGCTGGGAGTCACTTATGAAAAAGTGTAACGCCCGGTAACGTTACGATGAGTCACCGAACGAGAGAGAGGCCCGCCGAATGCCTTGCGTCTCTCTCCCACTCAACTATGATCGGTCTGCCGCGCGCGCAGCACTAGAGAATTAGGCGCATTGAATCGGCGCATGCTTGTGTCTCTGTCTTTGTCTTTCTCGAACGTTCTTGGCGTTGGAAAAACAAGAAAGCGTTATAATACAAGTTCACACGTGTGGTTAAAGTATCGTCAGCTGTGTCTGTAGTGAAAATGTGGAGTGCTTACATTCGTCATTTACAGCAACTACAACAATAAAGGTAAATAATTGTACACTGATATTTCATTATCGTAAACTATGATTGATTGATTAATTGTTAGATTGACACAAAAGTTGAGAAACTGAGTTTATAGGTTATGTCATACTATTGATAAATGTTGATAGTGTTAAGTAAATTATTAGTTTAAAAAATTTGTGCAATTCTTATTTTCATTCAATTCCTTGTTCCTATTGTGCAATTTAATTATATTCATATCAATAAATATTCTACCGAGAAAAAGACGTTGTCACGTAAAATCTTCGCCAGTAAAACCGACTTTACAGGCAACCATTTTTTTTTTCAATTCCTTTAAATTTGCGACTAGATCGATCCAAGATATAAATAATTCCTAACACTGTGGTGAATACTTACTTTTTGTTTAAAAGAATTTCTAAGCACATATATAAGTTTAGGATAAATTATTAAGAATATAAATCACGTTACGACTTACGAGAAAAGTATTGCTCTCGTCTTCGTTTCGGACTATTTCGTGCAACGCCTTCAAAGTTCGTAAAATGAGACTCTGATAAGACTGTACATTTTAAATCAGTCTTGTTGGGTTTGTTTAAAAAAATGTTTTTTTTGTGGGTTTCTAGAGCCAAAAATTGTTAAATTATATTACTAAGATATCGATATTTGAAAAAGAAAAACATTTTTAAACATTAATTTGTATAAATAAAATAAACTAATTATCAAGAAATAGTACCCGTGGCATGATGGTTAGCGTGTAGGGCTGTCTTGCGAGGAATTGACAAATCCTCCAAGAGTAATTCTTGTCATGAAAGGTGCTTTTTCAAATTGGCCATTCGGATTCGGCTTAAAAAAATGTAGGTCCCCTCCATCCCTGTCAATTTTACTCGCACTAGGCCCTGGTTCTCAATGGACTCTTGCGCCACCTAATTTATTTATTTTTTAGTTATCAAGAAAACGTTTTTTTTTTACTACTCAGAACTTTTATTTTGTTTCGTTTTTTTTTCTAGTTTAAAAATGAAGCGTTTTTCTATTAGAGATTTGAACATATAATGGAATTTAATAGCTACATTCATTCTGTTCCACCAAATTTTATATAATTGAGAGTACTTAGCATTTCCTTTAATTTCGGAATTGAAAACATAAGTATATCTCCATAACGTTTATTATCATCCCAAACCCAAGTCTTAAGCATTATCTACATTTTCAATTGTAATTTTAAAAAATCATCATATACAAAAAAATGTAATACATTTATTTATTCAAAAAAGAAATGTTTTACCCTTCAATATATAACGGAGTATAATATCTCATTGCAAAAAAGCGACTCCCTCAAGCCACCAAAAGCCCCTTAATGTAATCCACCTCGTGAAATTTTATGCTAACAACATAAAATCACAACCTCAATATATAAGAATAAAGCAACAACAACAACAAAAGCATCAACAACGAAGAAAATAAAGTTGAAAATCTTTTTAAAACGATATCCACCCGTGTCATCCCGACCAATAACCGTATCCTGTCATAGATACTCTACTCCAAACAGAGTATCATATAAAACATCCTTTTCTCATTGAACCAAAGTAGTGGATATAGGAAGGTATAAGTAAAGCATGAAAATAGACAAGAACTTGCCTCCTTCTTATTCTTCTTCGTCGTCGTCTTCTACTTGATTTTTTTTCTATTTTTCAAAATAAAAAAGAAAAATGATTTTGATTCAATTTCAATTTCCCATCAGATTCGATATGCTTTTCAAACAAAAAAAAAATACAAAAATCAGGCATAGAAATGCAAAATCGCCCAAGGATACGTTATTGTTGCCGAAGATTTTGATACGTTATTGGCGCCTTCCTGTGAGCGCCTCAATGAAAGTAATTCTATTTTATGCCATACAACAATACTCTAAAAACTTGTTCATCGATACACTAGGATAAGAATGAGGATGGAGACAAGGAGTAGAACGAGAACGAAGACGACAACAACAACGAAACAAAACCAAAATGGAAAAGATATTTCACTCTGGAATATTATTTGCAATTTATTTCAACAAAAACAGTCTAAAAGCGTTTTACCAATTTTTTTTTTGAAAGTATAACACAAAAAAAAACCCAAAGGCATAACCTTAAATTTATTTTGTCCTCGAGGCGGAATGTATAGAAGTGGCATTATTTTCTCGCAAATATGTATACAACAAAACTTTGACTTTTTGAAGAGTCCTTTCGAAGAAATGGTAATGGTAGTTCTTCATTTCAAAATGGAAGCCGATTCTTAGAGAAAATATTAGAGACAGTTTTTTGGTTGTTCTTGCAGCTCTGGGGTCATTCAAAATTTTTGAATACAGACAATATTGTAACCCCATTTTTTGCTTATTTGTTAATATTAAACTATTAGTTTTTCTTTGGTAAGTTGTACAATCACAAAAACTCATTAAAATATTATAAAACCCAAATAATGGGATATTCAAAATGAGGTATGAATTAGGTCAAAAAGTACATCAGGCTTAGATCTTAGGATACATTTTTGAAATTAGACATTTAATTTTGTATCATTTTTTGATTATTAAAATTTTAATCCAAGCGTATTTGGGATAATCAGGCAAAAATTATCTACAAAATGTTGTTTGCTTAGGCAAGCATTTTCGAATGCTATTTTTATGAATTGTTCATGCTTATTTGAATGCTATCTGAAAATAATTGTAACTAATAGTATGTAGATGACCGTTGGCAGTTGGTGAATCTGGAGCTCTCGGCTGGCTTTCTAAAAGTTATGCGAGATCATCCGGGTCCACCGCCTGTAACAAGCGATGAGGGTTGGCATCAAGGTCATGTCAAGCTCATCGCTTGTAACGATCAGAGGTCGCGCGATCTCTATACGCTTGCTGTCGGCATGCTGGGCGAAGTATGGCCAGTCGCAAAACTCTAGGTCGTTGCAAAGGAAGACATTCCATGCAGGCCGAGAGCTCGCACTTGGATCCCTAAGGAACCCTCATGCCCGGATGACATACGCGAGATCATTAAGATCAGCAACCCAGACCTCCCTTGTTACGACTGGAAGATCGCGAAACTGGAGGAGCCAAAGGGTCTTTATCGAAGTGCGATTATCGTAATCAATAAAGACTCTGTGGCTTCTCTGGCGCGAGATAAGGGAGTGATAAGATACGGTTTTGGGACTATCACGCTCCGTATTTACAAAAAAGATGAGGTAAACGCTTCATGCGAGCCTCCACACCCCTTTTCGGAAGCTGTGTCGCAAGACGTAGGGGGTTCCAGTGATACTACTACCTTCCCTTCCTTGGACGTGGATGATGTCGTACCTGGGCTCTCTTCTGTCGCAGCACAGTCTTCCTCCGAGCCCACATCAGAAGCTGTGCCGCAAGACGAAGGGGGTCCCAGTGCTATCATCACCTTCCCATCCTTGGATGTGGATGAGAACGTGGCAGGGCCCTCTTCTGTCGCAGCACAGTCTTCCTCAAATAACGTCAAAGGTTTATCCCTAATGGAGACCGATGACTCTAACGACAAAGCTCTCCCCAGTGAGGAAGAAGATGAACTATTAGGTTCTTCTTCGTCTGATCTGGATGAGCTGGATTTAACAGTGGTGGAGGTTGATCTGCCGATTTGTAGCCAAAATGCTGCAAATACTACAGATTAATCTCCAACACTCTAAAACGGCTTCGGCCTCCCTACTTCTCCGCCTGACTAAAACTGGAGAAGATGTCGTTCTCATCCAAGAATCCTGGATTGTGAAATCCTTGGTTCGAGGATTGGGAACTCCTGGCTACTACGTGCTATATGTAACAGGAAAAGGTAACCCAAGGTCCTGCATACTAATAAAACGTAATCTAAATGTATTTTTACTCCCTAATTTCAGTGATAAAGACGTCACCACAGCCAGTATGGTAATAGACAACCACACCTACTGGCTGGTATCAGCGTATTTGGGCCACGACCACCAGGGCCCACTACCTGGTACCATTCTGGAAAGGACGATCGCTGAATCAACTAGATGCAAAACCAACATATATATCGGTTGTGACGCCAATGCGCACCATACTACGTGGGGTAGTACCGATATAAATGACAGAGGTGAGTCTCTTTTTGACTATATTTTAACAACTAATCTGGTAGTATGTAATGTAGGTAATGAACCAACCTCCGTTACTAAAAATCGACAAGAAGTTTTAGATATGACTCTTGTCTCGTTACATCTCTCAAATAAATTATTGAATTGGAGAGTATCAAAGGAGCACTCGTTCTCCGATCATAGATACATCCAATTCACACTTATTGAAGAGCTCCCAAAACCGATCCAATTCCGAAACTATAGGAAAACAGATTGGCCGAAATATAGGGCAACTCTGACGAATCTGATTAAACCAGAACTTTCTGACCCACCCTTGTGCGCTTTTGAACTCGATCAAAAAGTCGACGAGCTTACAGCAGCCCTTAATAAAGCCATGGAAACTGCCTGCCCCCTCACTATAGTGCGGGGAAAGAAGAAACCATACTGGTGGGCTACTGATCTGGGTATACTCCGGAAAGGCTGTAGAAGGCTTTTTAATCGTGCAAAAAAGACTAGACATCCACAAGACTGGGACTCCTATAAGGAATCCCTCAAAAAGTATAAAAAGGAATTGACAATAGCCAAAAGATCCACTTGGAGATCCTTCTGTAGCTCAATAGAAGAATCCTCGGAGGCATCAAGGATAAGGAAGATTCTCTCGACAAATCCAACCATGCCCAGTTGTCTTAAAAACTTGGATGGTACTTGGACTAACTCTTGCGAAGAAACGCTAAACCTGCTACTGGACACCCACTTCCCTGATAGCTCCAAATATGTTAATACAACAAACCATTCTGGGTCGGGTATTAACTTAACTTTTCCTCAAGGTCTTGTTACAAAAGAGAAGTTGACTTGGGCTCTGAATAGTTTCAAACCTTACAAATCTCCAGGGCCAGATCACATCATACCAGCTGAGCTGCAATTTACGACTGACATAACTTTGCCCATCATTGAGATGATATTTAAAAGTTGTCTAGATATGGTCCATATACCTCAGCGATGGAGAGAAGTAAAGGTAGTATTCATTCCCAAGGCGGGCAAATGTTCGCATGTCAACCCTAAAGATCTAAGACCTATTAGCCTATCATCATTCATTCTCAAAACTCTGGAACGATTGATTGATATCCATGTACGTAACAGCATTGATAAGAGACTATCGATGTCTCAGCATGCTTACTGCAAAGGGAAATCGGTAGAAACAGCCTTGCATACCTTGGTAAGAACTATCGAATACTCCCTAGAACAAAAACAATATACTATGGTGGCCTTCCTGGATATTGAAGGCGCTTTCAACAACGTTGACACATCCGCTATCACTTCTGCTATGACGACCCTAAATGTCGAATACTCACTCTGTGAATTAATAAATCTAATGCTAAAAAGCAGGATCATCAACTCTAAGATGGGGGATTTTTGTACGAAGAGGTCTGTCAGTAGAGGCACTCCGCAAGGTGGTGTTCTGTCCCCTCTGCTGTGGAACATAGTGGTTAACGAGCTACTAATATCCCTTGAGAGAGAAGGCTACAGAGTGATTGCGTATGCCGATGATGTTGCTATCGCCGTCATAGGAGAACATCCTAATACACTGAGAGACCTCCTCCAAAACGCACTCAATATGCTCACTAGATGGGCAGATCACTGCGGACTTAGTATTAATCCTCAAAAAACAGACCTCGTCCTTTTTACAGGGAAATACAAGATCCCAGAAATTGTACCTCCCTCAATAAAAGGTGTACCACTAATTTTCACCAATGAGGCCAAATATCTTGGTCTGATATTGGACAAAAAATTAAGTTGGAAACCTAATATTCAGGAAAGAGCTAAAAAAGCTACAGCAGCTCTTTTCCTTTGCAAGAAAGCCATAGGAAACAAATCGGGTTTTCAACCTCGCATAACTTATTGGCTATACACATCGGTCATCCGACCAATACTTATGTACGGGGTTGCAGTGTGGTGGACTGCACTGGAGAAAGTCACATACTACGACAAACTTAGCAGAGTCCAACGCACTGCATGTCTCTGCATTAGCGGGGCTTTGAGAACCACACCCTCAGCAGCGTTGGACACTCTCCTCCATCTGACACCCCTCGACATTTTCAGCAAACAAGTGGCAGCGAGTACAGCCATAAGACTCAACGCCTCATCTCAATGGACCAACAACAATGTTGGGCACTCCATCATTCTGAACCTCTTTGGTTCTATACCAAAGTACATAGACTACACTATCCCAAAACCCAATTTGGTAAAAACTTCCAGGTATCCATTCCATCCAGGGATGAATGGGAAGATAAAAAACTCCTAGATGATGAAAGCATCCATTTTTACACAGATGGATCCAAGACAAATGAGGGAGTTGGTAGTGGCGTGTACTCAGAAAAGCTTAATCTAAGTATCTCATTCCGCCTCCCTAATCATTGTAGCGTCTTCCAAGCGAAAATTTTAGCGATCAAAGAGGTTCTCTCCTGGCTAAGAGAAAACGTGATATCAACTTATGATATACGCATCTTCTCTGACAGTCAGGCTGCTATCAAGTCTCTTGACGGCGTCTCAACCAAATCTCTAACGGCCCTCGATTGTCGATCGTCTCTTATGGAGATGGCGCAGCAATTTAACATTCACCTATGCTGGGTGCCGGGCCACAGAGACATCGCAGGAAATTGTAGAGCCGATGAACTCGCTAAAAATGGAAATGTCATACCTATTTCACCTGAAAGGGAGAAGATAGGTATACCAATAGCTGCATGTAAACTTCTGCTAAAAGAAAAAGCTTTCGAGATGGCAAACTCTAGGTGGCACAATTTACCAACATGCGCAGCCACAAAACTAATATGGCCTTCATTGGACCTAAAGCGCTCTAAAGATTTGCTATCCCAAAGCAGACTTCATATTAGCTCCCTAATAGGTGTCCTTACGGGACACTGTCTTATAGGCAGACACGCAATACGACTTGGTGTAGCCTCAAATGACTTCTGCAGAAGCTGTATGGACGAGGAAGAAGAAGAAACAATCTCTCACCTCCTCTGCACCTGCCCTGCTCTTTCACGAAGACGCAAACTTCATCTGGGAGAATACTTTTGATGATCCCAGTGAACTAGCTTAAAAGGATATCAGATATCTCCTTCGCTTTATAAAAAGCTCAAAATGGTTCAACTAGTGGGAAGTAATTCTCTAGATTCATGTAGTATCACAATGGGCCTTTCTTCTGGCCTAAGTGTGTGTTTTTTTTTTTGTATCCACAGCCACAGTAACCTAACCTAACCTAACGTAGATAATTTTTATGTTGCTGAATGTTGTACATATTGTTATTATTTTTGGGATATTCCAAAACAAACATTTTAAATGTGATACTTTTTCCGGTAATTAGCTGGTCAATTTCTATGCAATTTTTAAACTAACTAGCTAAAACATATTGATATGAGTTTTATGGGATATTCACACAAATAGAATTTTAGATTTTCTGTAGAGGTGGTATAATTCGTGGGATATTAAAAATAAGTAAGAAATACCATTTATAACATTAATAAAAGTGGGTGGTCAACAATGTTTACTCCTCATGAAAACCAAGAAGTTGTTATGGTCAAACTTATGGGATTTTCAAAATCTGCTGTCGAACATTTAGTAAAAGTCACAAAAAAATACCTAAAGTATTGGATAAATTATGACATTTTGAAGTTTCTCTAACTTTTAAAGATTGTTCACATCCCATTTATGGGATATTCATAAAAGTGGGGATTTTATTTGAATATTCAATGATCGATCACAAAATGCTAATAAATTAAAGATATATTCATTTAGGTCCTATGTTTTCGAATCCATATTCTTTTCACCGTGGGATTTAAAACATTAGTACCTTTACTACGTAAATATTTGTTGTGATAACCTCAATGATGTATAAAAATTCTATGTTTAGTTTCAGATTGACATTTATTGAATATCCCATTTTTGGGATGATATTTTCAAAGTTTATAAAATTGTAATGATTTTTTGTTAAATTGATCAAAAAGTAATATCGCAAACAACATGATTTATAATATCCTTTAAATTGTATGCTAGCCTCCAGTACATCTATCAAAAAGTAACCTTAAAATTGAATACTCCAAAAATGTTGTTATATTCTAATATTTTGTTGTTTAAAATTTGCATTTAAATTAGATTTTTTTAAAGATAAAAATAAATTTAGATTAAAAATAAATATTAACTTAATGTTTTAGATTATTTTTCTTTGTATTATCCTTTTTTTTTTGCTCCTTATTTCATGTAACCGCAGAATGGTTGTTCAAAGTGTTGACCACAAATTTTGTTTTCTTTTTTATTCTTTTCAAAACGAATAAAAAATCCAAAGAGGTAAAATCAGTCAACCCCAAGATAATCACAGTGAGCATTTCAAAGACAGATGTCCAGGTTTTGGTCGATCGAATAAATTATACAACCTTAGACTGTGTATAAGAGTATGTCCTTTTTTAATCCTTAAAAAAAGCACATTGCAAGTAAAAACTAAAGAAATGGAATTTCATTTTTTATTTGTGCAAAAGGTGAGCAAAAGAAATCGAACTGCTAGAAAAGCGCTATTTTATTTTTTTTTCTAACCCCTACCCCTAGCTCAAACTAAGGGATATATAAGTTACCTATTTCAAACAGGTTGGTTGACTCTTGTGTGCTCCGTGGATACCAGATACCAAGCGCATCTCCTTATGTACATATGTAGAAGTCCTTTTTCCTTTCTTTTTTATAAGAACTTAACTATAGATATAAATCGTATTCGGGAGAAAAATTTCGTTTAAGCGAAAGCGAAAAAAAAAAGAATCCAACACGAAAAAGTCTGGAATTAAATGCGAGAGAAAAGAAGAATATTTTTCAACATCCAGTTTCTCTCTGGTTTGGTCAGCAGAAATATAGGAAGGATCAAGGATATACTATCAGAGTATAGTTGAGGGTGACATTTTTCTTTTTGACTGAATTTTTAAGTTTTTTTCTTTTGCCTTCTCTTATTTCTTTTTTGTTTGTTTGTTTTATTTCACATACAGAGAGATGAATTGAGTTCACTTCTGGCACTGCAATGGTCAATATTTCTTCATGTCATCGTCTTCTCTGTTTTGTGACTCAAAAAGGATGATAAGATAAAACATAACAATCACAAATCAGTGATAAAATATAGTTTTTAATTTATTGTTTAAAAGCTAAGGGATAAAATAAAGTTGCTTAGGAAATTCCATGGTTATCATTTCTATTATTAAAAGGAATAAAGAAGTGGGTCAATTCCATCTCTTGAAATTACATTTGCAAAAGACTTTAAGGTCAAAAGCCTGGCGATTCCGTCTATCTGTATGCTGTCTTAATTGGAATTGAAATTGGTTAAGACCCGAAATAAAATACAAATTTGTTGGTAACAAACGAAAATTCTAAATTTAATTGAAATTTTCTCCAAAATGTTTCTTGTTTAACTTAACTTCTTTAAATATAAAAACATATTTTTGTTTTACTTCAGAAAGGTGCGTTTTTCTTAATGACAAATAAAAACACCCAAATTGTATGAATGTCCTTTCCACGTATCTTTATGTTATTAGATGGAAAAGAAAAAATGTATTTAAAGCCGATATTTCTGCGGGATCTTGAAATATGGCCCTTGAATGATTTGAAAAATTTGCAATCAGACCTATTAAAACAACATTTTATGGGAAGCAATTTTGTGTCGAGGGGGGTCGTATGGGTCATGACCCCCCTGGGAGAATATTTTGTTTAAATTTCCGTAAGAATTCCCTTGAATTCAAAACTTATCATATTGAGATAATGGATAAGTCCCGCTTATTACTTTTTAAAATTTGTATTTTACTGATTTAAACTTTATTGATAAAAATACTACTTTTAACTGAGTACTGGACCAAGAATCGGAAATCCATCCCTATTCCAATCGCTCAGCAAAAATTCATCAACATTTGACCAATAAAGGATCCATGGGGGTCATATGAGCCATAAAGCTTATGCAGTTTAGTTGTATAAGTAAAGATTTCATCTAAAAATTTGTTACTAATTAAACGGTATTCACCAAAAAGTGGTTTGTTGCCAAAAACAACTAAAATCATTGCTTTCACACAATTTAAAATTAAAAAAAATCTTTAGAAATGCTTCAAATTATTTTCATAAGATCTTTCCTAAGAGAAAGAGCAATAATTCAGGTTCTTAAGAAGTAACCTTGAATAAAAGATCGCCAATTTGACACTAAGTTGCCTTTAAATTCCTGAAACTCGTTTTCAATTCCTTCTAATTTTATTTTGACGCACATAATTAGTGCAAGGCTTTCTTAAAGTCTTTTTTCTATCAACATTAATTTTCTATAAAATACAAAAACTTTTAAATTTCTTAAAAAATAAAAGAAATCTACTTTTTGAAGTGAATTTGCTTTGGATGCTATAGAACTGAGATTTAAACACGGATTTCAAGAAGAACGGAGATTTCAACACGAATCTCAAGAATATAAAATGCGACCCACACTGATAACTTCCCATCCCATCTGTCGATTTGTCTTGCTTAAAAGGCTTGCAGGTTTTCGTGTTTTGTTAAAAAAGTTATCAGTTAAATTATTCTTAAAAATTTAAAAATCACCAACAACATTTTGCATATGATGAAATAATTTGATTTCAAAATCTATTTTTGTTAACGAAATTCTTAGTTGAAACCCAATTTTTACCAGTTTTAGTAGAATTACTTAAAAGCTTTTATTTTTTAAATTAACAAATGCAAATTGGATTAATGAAATGAATTTGAAGTCAATATCTTCTATTGTTCATGGGATATCGAGAACCAAACATCATTTTTTACCAAATTTGCGTACTAATTTTGTAGATTTTATTTTTTTTTATAAAAAAACCTACTGTTGGATGTTAATAAAAAATGTACTGAATGTCGAAAACTATATTTTCTGTGAGTAAAATTAGTTTGCAGACAATATTTTTAATTTTAAAAAACATAATTTAGTCGAAAATCTATTTTTACCAACTTTTATTAATTTTTTTTAGGTTTTTATTTTTTGTAAAAAAATTGTCAATTCGATTTTTGTCAAAATTTTGCTGAATGTTGAAAACAATATTTCTCATTATATAAAATTAGTTTAAAGCCAATATCATAAAGTTTTGAAAAGATATTTGAGTTGAAAATCAATTTTTACAAACTTTTGTTAATATTTTTTTAGGTTTTTAATTTTTTGTAAAAAAAACATTTTTCTCAAAGTATTACTGAATGTTGAAAACAATATTTTTTAAAAAATAAAATTAGTTTAAGACCAACGTCTCAAATTTTTGAAAAGTTATTTTAATCGAAAATCAATTTTTACTAACTTTTAGTAATTTTTTGTTTTAGGTTTTTATTTTTTGTAAAAAAAACTGTCAATTAGATTTTTCTCAAAATTTTACCAAATGTTGAAAACAATATTTCTTATAAGATAAAGTTAAATAGAAGTCATAATCTAATATGTTCGAAAAATTATTGAAGTCGAAATTCAATTTTTACCAACTTTGAGTAATGTTTTTTTTTAGGTTTTTATTTTTTATAAGAAAATTGTCAATTCGATTTTTCTCAAAATTTGACCAGATGTTGAAAACGTTATTCTTCGTCGCAGAAAATTGTTTTGGAGATAAAATCAGTTTTTATTCATAAAATTTTCGAGGTGACAAATATTTTTTTTTTAGTTTTTTTGATTTATAAAAAAAACAATTGGATTTATGTATATACTTGTTTGGTATAACGTTACAATATATCATATAAAATTTAATTCAAGTCTCTATCGTTATTGGTTCGTGAGATATTTAGCTTTAACCAAAAATTTTAACCTTTTTTTTAAACTGCTATGGTACGAGTAAAAAAAACACCCACGCAATTTTCTTGAAAGCCCTTTCTGCATCTTTCTGCATTATTATCAGTAATAACAAAATTAATTTAAAGTCGATATCTCTACTGGTTCTTGAGCTTTGGAAGACGAAAAAAACTTCGCGGACGTACGAACGAACGTACATACGCACGCACAGATATCTTTCCAAAAATCTTTTATTTCGATTCTAGTGGCCTTGAAACGTCGAGAAATGTCAAAATTTTCAATTTGACAATTTGGACCCATTACCAAATTATGCCCAAAACATAGCAAAGGTGGCTCTTTCGTTAAACTAATGGCTAATTGAAAAACATTGAACGTTTCATATCTATTAATTTTTTATAAAAGTTTTTAATCTCTCGAGAACTAAAGTTAAAAGAGATTCTGCAACGTGTAGTTTGTGAGTGCCACACTAAAGTTTCTTCCCAACTTATTTGTTAACCTTAATTTGATTTGTTTTTTTTTAATTTTTAGAGAAACTATGTACTTTAATGCACCTATTTCCTTAAATTGAAGAACCATACATTTAGATCAAAATATTTTCAAAACGTTTACGCAAAACAGTAATTTTTTAGAATTTGTCTTTTAGCACCTTACTTACTTCTACCTAACGATAGTAATAATCGATAGATACCTAGATAAGGTAGCGTAGGGTGGTGAGGGCCTAGTGACACTCTTGTCAGGGATGGAGAGGACCTACAGTTTTAAGCCGAATCCGAACGACTAATTTGAGAAAGCACTTTTCATGACAAGAATTACTCTTGGAGGATTTGTCAATTCTTCGCAAGAGGCAGTACCGGGAAAAAAACCATTAGATGACACAGGCAGGGATTGAACCTAAGACCTTTGGAATGACAGCTCTAACTATCAGTTCACGGGTACTACCGATAGTAATATATAGATTCCCGAAAATTGAGTCCGAAAAATAAAATGATGGAAATTTTTCATAACAGATTCTGTTTCATTTTCCTACGAAAAACGATCACATTTTCTGGCGAACTTTCTCATTGTTTGGGTTTTTGCATATATTTTTTTCAAATCGTTCTTCACATTTATAATAATGCCGACAAGAACAGAACATATTATTTTTGGAAAAAATCAACGTTTCAACACAATTTCTAACATTTCTGCTTGAAATGTATCAAAAACCCTAATAAACTATTGTATTTAAGCTCTTAAATATGGCATAAATTTAGAATCCTGTTGGAATCTTGGAATGCTTTCATATCTCGTCCAATTTAAATAGTATTCTAAAATAATTAATAACTAAAATTGTCTCTTTATCCTTGAAATATGTAAATGTAAGATTAAGATACACATTATGTTCTTTAAATATTAACAGCCTCCTTTAGAGAAAAATAAAGAACATTTTTAAGCGGTAATCAAAAACTTATATTTTTTTTATATATTTATCTGAATATGGTTTTTACAACAGTATCTGCGAAGCCGAAGCTTGTCTGCAGATGAATATCTATCAATTTTTTTAAAATACAAATAGGCAAAGTTTATGATTTTATATAAAATGCGATTTCAAAGTTCAAAATTAAAAAAATAAGTATCGATTGTAATAAAATATATTTAAAATTTTAATTTGTACAATTAATGAAATATTTGTTTAGTTCTTTTTTTCGTTTTTTAAAGTTTTGAATCATGACAATTTCTCTTGGTAGTCCGTTGATTATACTTGGCACGGTGTGTAGAAGTTTACGTCTTCCGTAGTTGTTGTAGTTTCTTGGTATCTGTAACAGTCCTTGTGCACGTCTTCTGGTGTTGAATTGGTTGTTTGAATCGGTTGTCATCAAAGTATTCTATTATGGTTGTCATCTTAAAAATATCTTCAACTTGTAGTGGCTTAAAAAGTGTGTCATACGTTTGTCGATAGTTGTTGTTAATTTGTTTTATAGCTGCATTTTGGAGTTTTTGGATTTTGATAATGTGGGTTTTAACTGCATTACCCCAAGCAAGTATACCATATCGTATCCTAGATTCCATCAATGAGTAATACACTTGTTTTCAAACATCGTGGTTAGTGTGGTATTTTAGATGAGATAGTGCAAACATCGCTTTCTTCAGGTCCATTCTCAATTTGTCTATGTGTTTATCCCATAAAAAGTGACTGTCTATTACTACTCCCAAATACTTGTAGTTGCTTACTAATTCGATGCATTCCTTTTTGCGTTTTAGAGCATTCATCATTCTGTAAATAAATCTTTTGGTTTGTCGGTTTAAACTGTGGACTTCTATCTAACATCTATCTAACATCTAACTGCCATGTTAAATTCTTCTTGAATTATATTTGTTGCCGTATCAAGAGAACTATGGCGAACGACAATAGCCGTATCATCTGTTTGAAGAGTCGTAGCAATACGTTAGTGTATAAGACAAACAAAATTGGACCCAGTTTAGATCCCTGCGGAACTCCATATCTCATCACTTTTTTCTCACTCACAGCATCTTTGATTTTAACACAAAATGTTCTGTTTCGCAGATATTCTGTCAGCCAATCAGCCATACAGCCACGAATTCCAATTCTTCTTAGAGTTTCAATACGATTTGAGTGATTTAATGTGTCAAACGCCTTACTGAAGTCCATGAAGATTACTAATACGTGATGTCTCTTATCTAAACTTTCGTTGACACAATTCGAAAACTCACCAAGTAAATTTCCAAAACCTTGCAACCTGTTGGCAATCACACCTTCCAAACATTTTTTAATAACTGGAAGAATTGATATAGGCGTATAGCATGAGAATTCAAAGGGGATTGGGGTTTTGAATAGTACTTTTAATAGTTCATAAAACATGCATGACCTACTTACATAGTCTTCTCAATAGAGGCTCCATCGGCCGGCCAGACCACTAAAATAACACAACTTTTGGTTAAAAATAAATAAAAATATTCAGAAAAACGTGCAAATTGCTCCTGAAATATTTTATCGCAATTTGTTCCTTTTTCCTTACATTCTGATACTGATAGTGGATTGGGGACTTGCGTATTTGTTTGGAATAAATTTTGGTATGCAACAGATTGAATTCAGTGAATTTTGTAAACACCACTAATTATATTTTTTTATAATATGAACTTTTATTTAATGCACCCGATATTGACAATATATAAAACTTTATATTATCAAAAAATATGATTAGTGGTGTTTACAAAATTCACTAGAAGAGAACCTAACAAATAATCATTACTTCAACAATTTGTGTCCGGTTTGGGTATAACAAAAAGAGTGTAATTTATAAATAATTTAAGAAATTAAAGGAAAAAAGGAATTGTTATTTTTAGAGTCAGTTCCAAATGTTTATATTTTCAAATTTAAATTTGATCAAAGAAAAAATAAAAAAATTGTTGAAATGATTAAAAACCAAAAATATAATTTGTTTTGATTTAAAAATTTTTGAATATTGTTTTTATTTTAGAACTTTTGACAACATTTTTTTTAGACAAGAGCTTTTAAAAAATTAAACAAAACTAATATTTCTAATTTTTGGAATAATTTTATGAAATTAAAAAGAAAAAAAGAAAAATTCAGGTGTTTAAAACTCAGGTGTTCAAAATTACCATTACTTTTTTTTCAGAGAATAGTCCTTACATTTTTGGTATGAATTCATAAATATTCAAGAAGTCAGATGTCGTTTTGCTATAAGTGACCTAATTATATTTCTAATTGATTCCTTAAAATTCAAATCACTTCACTTCAAGAATAAAAACAAGAACTAGAACGTGCGAGTTTGCCATACATTATATTTTTCGTTCATGACTTCTCCAAAAACAATTTTATCTCACACTTTAAAAATCTGTTGCATACCAAAATTTATTCCAAACAAATACGCAAGCCCCCAATCCACTATCAGTATCAGAATGTAAGGAAAAAGGAACAAATTGCGATAAAATATTTCAGGAGCAATTTGCACGTTTTCCAGTACCACACTTCCTTTTTAATTCTTCTGTTTTTCTGAATATTTTTATTTATTTTTAACCAGGAGTTGAGTTATTTTAGTGGTCTACCCGGCCGATGGAGCCTCTATTGAGAAGACTATGTTAGTAGGTCATGCATGTTTTATGAACTACTAAAAGTGCCATACAAAACCCCAATCCCCTTTGAGTTCTCATTCTATTATAAAGATTTTTTTGACTTCACTTTTGAATATAGAAAATAGCTTATCCCATTCTTAAGCTTATTTGCGTTATTTCAACATTTATGAATATTATTACATTTATGAACGTTTACTTTTTGTACTTAATTTATTTGCGTTTTTAATTTTTGTGTTGCTCAATAATATGGTAAACATTTTTTGGCAATTTCGTGATTCCATGATATTAACCCCGTTTTTGAAAAGTAATTTTTTTTTCTCTCTTAAATCAAAAGGAAATCTGTGAAGGTGAAGGGGGGGAATTTCATCGGCAGCGACGACCGACGCGACGGTGGTGATAATAATTGTGCGTACTTTCGCTAGTTTTTTTTATATGTACATATAGCTACATTTGAAGGCCAAAATGTAGGTCAAATTGACCATACATATTTATATGATAGTAAGAGAAATGAAATAATAATTGTTTTAAGGTCAAAACTTTTAGTTTACATAGTTTTGCAATTGAATGTCGTTAATTTGTTAGAATTTATAAAAAAATTAGAACATGAAAATCAGCTTTTAGGAAAGTTTCTTCTTTTCTTCAATTTTACTTCACTTGGATATTTAAACATAGTTCTACCTAAAAATGTTCCATCTTAATTCAACCATAAAGAAAATCCTACCTGCTCACTTCATTTTTTCGAAAAAAAGATCCTAATTGCTTCTGAAATTCTAATTAGTTCCGAGAACTAGTTAGGATTATCATCCTAACGCAGAGGAGTTTTTTTTACCTATCTCATAATAAAAGCAACACACAGTTTTCAAACGGCTTGTAGTTTAAATTCAACTCTTGATTTTTCAACATCTTAATATTTTTTTAAACAAGAATAAAATGGCAGACAGTAAAATAATTCAAAAACAATCAAAATGTATTACAATTGATTGTAAGCATTTTCCTAAAATATCCCTCGATAGACTTAAAAGTGAAATAAAAAAAGTTTATGATCCGAAAAACCTTTTAATATTAATCAAAGAAACTTTAATAACTAAAAAAGAATACAAAGGCAACTTTGAAGTTACAATTCGAAAAGTTAAAAACTGTTCACAGCAAGGAGATCATTATCGAATCGTCATGATATTGTTGGATTATAAACCAAATCAGATAGGATTGGGATTTTTGTCACAAAAAGAACCGTCATCGGATTCTTCATCAGAAGAAGAAGAAGGAGATTGCGTTTGTGCACGTACAATAGAGAGAGAAAAAAGTGAAGTCATTTATTATGTGTCATTAATGTCAGATGAAATTGATCAACAGGAATCATCAGGTTATGAAGATACGGATACCGATTCGGGATCTGAGTCAGATGATTTGAGTGATGATGTATCCGAGACTGAATCTGAATCCGATGATAAAGGACCAAAAATACAACCAATGGAAATTAAGGAACCAATTTTAAATGAAGGCAAGGATGTGGAACATTTGTCCGAATCAAAAAACAATTCAGAAGCTAAGGAACACAAAAAAGAAGAAGAAGACGATGAAACAACTGACTCCGAATCTGACTCTGAAACCGAGTTCGACGAAGAACTTTATGTGAAGGCTCTTCAAAATAAAAAAATAGAATTAGATGCTATCAGCGAAGAAGAAGAAGATAACGATTCAGAGTTTGACTTGGAATCAATTGCCAAACTTCAATTGGAAGACGCACTCGAAAATACGGATTCTGATTCAGATACCAGTGAAGATAAAGAATTTGAGCCCAAATCAAAGGAAATCAAGGGCTCGAGTTCAAATAGAAATGAAGAAAAGAGCGCAAATAAGTTAGATGAACAAATGAAGAACAAAGATAATTCTAAAAATGATTCTGAATCAGATGAAGAATCCGATTCTGATTCAGATGAAGAATCCGAATCTGACTCGGAATCAGAATCCGAATCTGATTCCGAATCGGACTCTGATTCAGAATCAGATGAAGAATCAACACCAAATTTTGCCCTTGTTACGTATTACGATAAGTGTTTTGAACAAAATATTACCATTAAACTAAAATATAAAGACTAAATAAGAAGAAGGAAGACGCTTAAAATTTAATTTTATTAACACATTTTTTTCCATGAAATATAATATTCATATATATAAAACTTGTAATCGATTTGTCTTTTTGTAAAAGGATTTTCCAAAATTAAGTTTTTGTAAGCAACTGTCGCTTTTAAAGCTGTCATAATAAATTTGATATTTCACAATATACATAAAATAAATAAAACTGGTAACTTTTTGTTAATTGAATTAATTGGAAGGAAAGCTGTTGGAAAAGGGTTTTCCAAAATAGGTTTTTGTAAGGAACTGTCAATTTTAAAGCTGTCATTTTTTGACATTTCACAAGTCAAAACTACGCCATCACTAAAAATTAAACGATACACTCCTCAACAACGAACCGAAACTGTTTGAATTCACTCCAAAAATGGAGAAAAATTTGCATAAGCAGTTCGCTTAACGAAAGCACTTTTGGGTTGCCGCTCTGAAGTAATAGCAATATTGACTCTTGGTCTATAGACTTCCTTTGCTCTTACACCTTTCTCATTTGCAGAACAGCTGAAGAACATAAGGAAAAGAATATTTCCGATTCTTCTTAGGGAAGTGCAACTCAAGTTAATTGTGTATTTTAGTAATGAGCAAAATAAAAGTTATAAACATTTTCCTATTTACTTAATACTTCAGGCAAATTTTTGCCAACAAAACATCAAATAGATACTCGACTTTTCTATTATTATATTTTTTCTCTTAGTCCTGTTTTTTTTCTTATATTTATTTTTAGATTTTTCTTGCAGAATACGAGAAATAAAAATAAAATAATTGTATTTTACATTTTCTATTTTTTATGTTTTAATTCCATTTTGTTTTTTTGTAAATTTCAATTTAATTTTAATTTTTCCAGTTGTAAAAATACAAAAGACTCTCGTTCTTATTTTCCTTGAATTGTTTGCCATCTTTTTAAAAGTGGACTATGAAGAAAGAAAAAGTCGAAAAGGGCTCTAAAAATATCCTTAACAAATCAGCAGAAGGTACATTGCAGCAGGCAGAATAGAAAAAAACAATATACAACAAAACCAAAAAAATAAAAATAAATACAAACAAAAATTAAGAAAAAAAAAATCAAATAAAATAGCGAAATCTTTTTTAATTGCATTTTCTGCTTGAAGTGAACTAATTAATTTGTTATTGCTCCGCCTTCTCGTTGTTGCTAAAATAAAAAAAAAAAAAATCATTCCATCTTCATTGCTTCGGGCAGCGCAGATAAATAAATGTAATTATTTGAGTCCTCTCAAAAGCTCACAAGCGACTTAGATGGCAGAAAAAAGAAAAAAAAAAGAAGGCAATTTGTCTGAGAGGAACTTAAAGGACTCGACAGGATGACGAGAATGAAGAAATAGAAGAGAGAAGACAAAAAATTAGTCCCCTATACTGTACAATGTACATAGCAGATATCCTTGCCAATAATATAAAAGTAAAAGACCTTCATAATTTTCAGCGCAAGATTAAAACAATTGCAATGGATTAAAATTGACAGACATTTTTATGTGTCGTCCATCGTTTCTTCTTCGGTTCTTGTTTTCTTTTTCTATGTATTTTTATTAATTCTTTTTGTTTTTTTCTTCTTCTACTTTTACTACATTACGAGCTTTGTACATATTTTAAAAATAAAAAAAAAAAAAAAAACAGGAATAAGAAGGAAAAATTGTGTGCTTTTTTAACAGGATTTTTATTTTACACTTAAAGTATAGAAAAGAAAAAAAGGACACAAACAACCAACACAATTCAACACATTCAAGAGCAGTTTTCGTGTGTAATTAAATCGAATGAAAATGTCCTGTGGATTAAATTAATTTTCATTTGCATAAGAATTATATATTTTTGTGTTGGCCTTTTGTTGAGTTCATTTCTTGCCTTTTTTTTAAGTGTGTTATTTTTATTTAATGTCCTTTTGCGTTAGTTGAAATGAATGGCAAGCGACTAATTATTTTTTTGGCCGAAGGACATTTTTGTGACGAGGGATTTGCGATGTTAGAATATATTTCTCTTTTTTTTTTAAATAAACTTTTTTACTTCCCGGGTTGCTTATTATGGCTCATTATATGTTAATTAATTCATGCTTTTAAATTGTTATCCCTTGTAAGTTATTATGGATATAAATTATTTCATTGGAAAAGACCTATAGGTATACTTATTGGGGAAAATACAGGGTTATCCATTTTGAAGTTTAAAAAGTAAACGTAAATAAAACACATATTAAATATTTTTTTTTCATGATATTTCTTTTTTATTATAAAGTTTGAACGTTGAAATTATGTGTGAAAGACTACATCATTTAAATGACCACCACGCGAATTGTTGCAAGCATCGATTCTTTTGAGGTATCACTTTTTGAAACATATTGGGCGGTATCTCAGCCATAACTTGACGAATGTTGGTTTTTTAAGTGCTCAAGAGTTAAAAGTTTATCTGCATGAACACGGTCTTTCGCGTAACCTCACAAACAAAATTCCAGCGGTGTCAAATCGCATGATCTTGTGGAAAGAGAAACAGAAATGGTGGCGCTGAAAATTAATTCCGGCAAAACAAAAATGATCAGCCTCGGAACCCTACCATCCTCTCAAATAAATGTTTCCTCACAACCGGTGGAGAAAGTGGAGAGTTTTTAAAACCTTGGAAGTATCGTCTCTATCGAAGGCGGAGCCGAACAAGACGTCATCTGCCGCATCGGCAAAGCAAAAGCGGCGTTCGGTATGTTGTCGAAAATTTGGAGGAATAACTCTATCAGCTTAAGAACAATGCTACGAATGTTTTGCACTACCTCTTTATAAGTGCAGCACCTGGAAGGTTACTTCAGCCATTACAAGGAAGCTGCAAACCTTCGTGAATAGATGTCTTCGCAACATCCTAAGGATTTTCTGACCAAACCGAATATCCAATGAGGTCCTTCATAGAAGGACATGTCAGTAACCTATAGACTCTATTATACGAAGGCGTAATTGGCAATGAATATACCTTTCAAAAAGGAACGACTGCATTGCACGCCAAGCAATGCAGTGGAATCCGCTTACACAAGAGGGAAGAAGAGCTGGACGACCGAGAAGCACATGGCTTAGGACAGTCGAGGAGGAATCAGCGTCACTAGGCAATAGTTGGAGGGAGCTGAAACATATCTTCGGATGGTGCGTTGGCGTAGTAGAGGCCCTATGCCCCTTAAGGGGTCTCCAACGGACTTAACAGGTCTGAGGACCTACAGTGGCGAGCAAATGTGGATACATCTTTCTCCAATTTTTCTTTGGGTGTATGTAAAATCCGAAAAAATGAAGATATCGCAACTTTTTTTTTAATTTAATTTGTATTTATTCATAGAAATTACAACTACAAAAATATTTATTGCTACTGAAACAACAAAAAAACAAAAAATCATTTCATAAAAAATATCAATGTATCCACTTTTGCACGCTTTAATTTTATTAGTTTTTTCTTACTTGCAGCAACACTAATTTATGGTTGGAGAGTACATTAAAAGTTACAGTTATTTTTACTACTTTGCAATTCATCAAAACATCATCATTGATTTAAAAGTTTAACTGCATGTATTGTTTCCGCACACATTTGTTGTAAAATCAGTTTTTTAAATCAATGAAGAAAACACCTGACCAACTGGAAGTTCAAATTGTTGAAATGACAAAACAAAATTATTCAGCGCGAAAAATTGCTTAACAGTTAAATATTTGCCATCGAACAGTGCTTCAAGTAAGAAAACGACAAAATGTGAGCCCACCTGAAGTAAAAAAATCGCTACCAACATTGTTTACTGACAGAGATGCCCGAGCTATGGAGCGGCTGATGGTAACTAAGCAAGTAACGACACCAAAGGAAGCCGCATTAGCCTGAAACAAAAACCTAAGCGAATGGACAGCGCTTAGAGCACTCCGGAAAATTGGCCTGAAAATCGGCAGTGAAGCAAAAAAAGCCAGCACTCTCCACGAAAAATGTAGCAGAGCGCTTGAAATTTTTGCAAGGAACATACAAATTGGAGCGTAGATGACTGGATAACGGTCATATGAAACTTTGCAAAAACTCCAAGTTAAGGAAACCATGAAACATGGAGGAGGCAGCTTAATGATATGGAGCTGTTTCACTTGGTGGAATGTCGGACCGATAATAAAAATTAATGGAATAATGAAAAAAGAAGATTATTTACACATTTTAGAAGAAAATTAACCGACTTCGTGGAAGAATGTGCATACCCGGTATATGAAGTTATTTTTCAACAAGATGGAGATCCAAAACACCGTGAAAATAGTTAAAAATTGGCTCGGTAGGCAAAGGTTTCAAACCATGCAATGGTCAGCGCAAAGTCCCGATTTGAACCCTATTGAAAATTTGTGGGCTCTTTAAAAAAAAACGACTTAGGTTAGGTTGCAAGGGGTGTGCACAGCATGAAGCTGTTGCGTACACGGGGGCCTACTGGTCCATTGTGATCCCCTGTCTTGGAAGGTACGAAAATGCCCCAAGAAATTTAGAAGAACTTTGGACTCGGGTTCAGACGGAGTGGGTTAATATTCCGCACCAACTCATCGAGAATTTAGTCGAAAGCATGCTCAAGCGAGTAAATAGCGTCAATCAAGCCAAGGGCCTTTAGACTAAATATTAAAAAAGGGATATTCATATTCAGTAGCAAAAAATATGTTGGTAGTTTTAATTTATATGAATAAATATAAATTGAATAAACAACAAAAAATTGCGATATCTTTATTTTTGCGGATTTTACAGACACTCAAAGACAAATTTGAGAAAGATGTATCCACATTTGCTCGCCATTATAAGTAAGTAAGTTATAGGAGTCTCAACCGACAAAATATATCTGAATACAAATGTACATTATGCATCAAAAATTATGTCCCACAATCTAAACAAAATTTCAGTTTCTTCAATATAACATGTTTTATGAAGACAAAATGAATGATCCAGCATGTTTGATGCAACATTTTTGGTGCAACATATTTAATGTTACTTGTATGATGTAACATGTTTGATGTAACATGTTTATTGCAATATGTTCGATGCAACATGTATGTTTATGTATACATGAGTGCATCTTGTGCATGTTGCATCGATCATGCAATGTATATAAGTCCAAAAGTTCGAAATTAATAAAATAATTATTTGGTTCAGAAATTTCGTTTTTTCGGGAGATGTGTAAGTTGTGAGTTACAGGGTTTGATTATAAAGCCAAAGATATGTGTTTCTGATGTTTTTAAAGTTTAACCAAAACATTGAAAATGAGTAAAGTGAAAAAGAAAATTAAACATTAAATATGCTCGGATCAGACATTATAATTTCACCCCTAAAATTTAATCCTTTTATAAAAAATATATAAAGGGTGTCCCAAAATTAACGCAAGATTTGAATTTGCCGCCATTTGTGCAGTGAAGTGTTGGCAACCCTGAAAAAAAAGCAATTCGACAGCTAACAGTATAGGGTTATTAAAAATGGAGCGTTACACGATAGAACAACGTGTCTTCATTATTAAAGAATATTTCAAAAATAGTGAAAGATTGGCGGCTGCAGTTCGAAAATTTCATACAAAATATGGTCGGAATAGTGTTTTAACTTCGTCAACTGTGAAGAGATTAATTGAAAAATTCATGGAGACTGGATCCGTTGGAGACGCCAAACACACTGGTCGTCCAAAAACAAGCCGTGCAAATGTGAATGTCGAAGCAGTGCGTGAGAGTGTTGCTGACAATCCAGGAACCTCAATTCGACGTCGTGGACAAGAATTGCAAATTTTAAGAACCTCTCTACAGCGTATACTCACCAAAGATCTGTGTCTTCATGCTTACAAAATTCAATTAACACAACAATTGAAGCCTAATGACCATGAACAGAGAAGAGAGTTCGTTGAATGGATTATTGAACATCAACAAATGGACCCTGATTTTTCGAGCAAAATCATCCTAAGCAATGAAGCACATTTTCATCTTGATGGCTTTGTCAATCGCCAAAATTGCCGCATTTGGGGTTCGGAGAACCCACATGTGATTGTCGAAAAACAAATGCATCCACAACGCGTGACTGTATGGTGTGGATTTTGGGCTGGAGGCATAATTGGGCCATATTTTTTTTGAAAATGATGCTGGTCAAGCAGTGACTGTTACTGGTGCTCGATATCGCGACATGATTACACAGTTCTTTCTGCCAAAATTGGATGATATTGATGTGTCCAATATGTGGTTTCAACAAGACGGTGCCACATGTCATACAGCCCGTGAAACAATTCAATTACTGCATGAGACATTTCCAGGTCGTGTACTCTCTCGTTTCGGTGATCAAAATTGGCCTCCTAGATCGTGTGATTTAACACCATTAGACTTCTTTTTATGGGGTTGTTTGAAATCACAAGTCTATGTCAACAAGCCCACAACCACCCGTGCATTAAAGGAGGAGATTCAACGCTGCATCAACGAAATTCAGCCACATTTATGCAGAATGGTCATGGAAAATTTCAACAAAAGAGTGCGCATGTGCATGCAAAGCCGTGGAGGCCATT
The DNA here is from genome assembly GCA_920104205.1 of Eupeodes latifasciatus. NCBI lineage: Eukaryota > Metazoa > Arthropoda > Insecta > Diptera > Syrphidae > Eupeodes > Eupeodes latifasciatus. The sequence goes on along the minus strand of OV049925.1, from coordinate 118,843,358 downwards.
TGTCCGATGTGTTATTCCATACATAACCCTATCCTATGTACTTTACGAGTCAATAAAAATATAACTATCAAAAGACTAAAAACGGCGTTTTCTATTTAATTCAAATCTTGCGTTAATTTTGGGACACCCTTTATACAACTTTTTCTGTATACACACATTTTCTAGCCGAAAAACCCTAAGTTTTATACTCTAGTGACCATCAACGACATCAGAATTCTTAAACAAAAAACCAATAAAAACGACCGAACACAAAAATTACCTATTACTATTTTTAACATCCAAAAAACATCCTCACCAATTGAATTCTAATAAAATATTTAAAACCTTCGCAGAACAAAAAAAGAAATCAAATAATATCTAACAAAATGGACATTGACAAAAAAAAGCAACAAATAAAAAGCACCAAAGTACCCCCTTGTTAAATTAAATAAAAAAAGGACATCTTTATCGCATCTATATAGCGTCTCCCTGAAGCCGTGAGTATATGGCAACAAATTGACAAAAAAAAAAAAACGACAAAAATTGAAAAACATTTGTATTTGGTGTAAATATGAGTTTAATGGTATCCCATGAGACTTTCCAAAGAAAAAAACTTCTCCATACACGACTCAAGTAAAGGTATCCTTACACGCATTTTTTTTCTGTCAATTTTTCACTTTATATTCCTCATACCACCTTTTGGCATAAGTTCGCCCAAAGTCCAACACACATTACACAATCCACGCCAAGTAAACAAGATGAAAAAGTATAGAAGAAAAAAAAAACAAAATACAGAAAACTTTTTTAAGTGCAAATCCTTCCAAAGGACATTTATTCTTCTAAAAATTAAATTGATTTGCCTCCTCTGGAACATCATGGGCTGGACGCGCAAGGGAGTAAAATAAAATTATAAAGAACCAAGGATAGGCGGAAAAGATTGACGAAAAAAAAAGTTTTTATTGGCTTGAGTCAATATATCTAACGGAAAGGACGACAACATCAAAACATGACCCATCGTTTCTCGTTCTCAACGGCCGACAACTACAAGGACGAGGTAAGGATGATTTAAGAAATAGAAGAAAAATAAAATCTCCCGAAACACGAAAGATTCCTGATATGGAAGGAGAGCAATTCCCAATGGGACAAAATGAATTTTTCATAAAATTGCTGGGTCATTTTCATTCAACATTGACTAACGATGACCATGGCAAGGATATACTCCTATAGAAAGTCTGACTCTCCCTGCCTTCCTTGGTTTATCCTTCTTTCTGTCTGATGTGCATATTTCTATATCAAGCCCAAGATGTTTGGATATGCATTGAAGATTCAATTGTTAAATAAGCTAACATTACATGACATGACAACAATAACTTTATAGCCTTCAAAACTATCTTGACTCCTTGATTTGGTCTTCTAATTCATTCCTCTTCCTCTGCTCTTCAAAAAAAAATGACAACGACAACGATAACGACTTCGGAAGAAATTTCTATACAACTTATAACGGAATACGAATATGAGTTTGTGTCTGGTAAAATGTTTACTTATCAACTGATGTAGGACTTCTGAAGCTTCTAGGTATGTTTATAAACTCGCCCCTCCCATAGATATTGGGTGGACATAGGACATAGGACATAGGACATAGGGCACAGGAAACTGGACAGAGAGCATTTTGAAAATGAATATTTAATAAGGCAAAAGCGATGCTGGCGACCATCGCATTCCATTGCATACTAAAATGCGGATAATATGATTTTGTGTGTTTTTGGAAATATCCTTGAGCTTGAGATCGTCTCCGTATGGGTAAACGTACATATATACGATTACGATTCGTCTGCCTAGATCCTAATTTTGTGGACATATATCGAAGGTAATATGTTGTCTTCCTTACTCTTCCCATCCACAAAACCAACGACGACTACGACTATGAGCAACAAGGGATGCGAACATATCGTCCAATGCATAAGTTCTGCTTCATCTTTTTTATTCCCCCCTTTCTACAGAGTATCCTGTGTATGGTCGAGAAATGTTCATTTAGGTATGTTTATGTGATGTCCTGATGTTGTATAGAATATATTGTACTTTTTCCTTTAGATCGTTGCCAATATTCCCAGTTGAATTTTGTGGAACATTTTCTAGCTTAAAAGCCCCGGGCTAAAAGGTTGGACAGGCATCTCATCTAGTCCAGTTCAGAATATGGTGCGTTATATCTTTTTGTTGCTGGGTTTTTGTTCTATAAAATCAATGGTGGACTTTACCTATGGCTATCTGGCTATATCCTTTATATGTAACAAACCTTTTTGTGCGTTTTCATTTCCATCTTTAGATACATATATATACATATATGTATAGGTATACCTAGGTAGAGTAAAATGCACAAATGTTTGGACACAAATGTAATCGGGTATGCATGTCCAATTGAAATTCAAGTTTGGACATCATTTATTATTCTCTGTAATCTCGGCCCCAGGTCCATTTTGTTTCGAAATTCATATATTAAATATGTAATTGCAAAAGCACTCTTGATGTGGTTCTAAAAACGGTATGGTATACACGTATGGGAAGGTACTCATATATAGTTAGTAACACAAGAATAATATTACAAATAGGAAGGACGACGAGGAATATTATGGAGGTGATGTTGCTTGTAGATTTTGTACAAAAATGCCAAAGGACGTGGACGGACATTTGATTGAAATAAGAAAGGATTTTAATTTTGTCGAAAGAATGTAGTGAATTGGTCATTGGATAATAACTGTTAGAGATATGTAATAAATGTGCTTTGTATATGGGAATAATGTGTAATTAGTTGAGAATTGCTGTATGTAGTTAATTAATAAACGTTACTTGGAATGTTGAGAAACTTTTTATCTTAAAAAATAAACCAACGTACGATTATGTAACTACACCATTTAAAAAACAACATGCAAACGAACATTCAGTAATACGTTCGGGCGTATACGTAGATATCTTAATTTTTAACTATTTTTCCTAATGTTCATTTTCTAACTTTTCTAGTTTCATTTCACAAATATCACTGAAAACGTTTAATTCACGCATATGGGACACATGTGTCCCCGACAGTTTTTACAGTTTTATGCAAAAGTTTTTCGGTAAAATCAAGTTATGAGTTTGTTTTTGTAAACTTAAAAGTAGGCTTTAACATATTCTTTCTGTCAAATATAAAAAAAAAAAAAAAAAAATTGCGGTAAAAAAAAATTAAATTTTTTTTATAATTTTATGTTTAAGTTGACCTTAATAGTCAATTATAACCATCATACAACTTTGTTTATTTTTTAATAACACTATGTGCGTGTAAGGGATACAAATTTATAAAAAACTAGCGGACCCGACAGACTTCGTCCTTCGTCCGGATTTAAAAGTAAGTAATCGCTTTATTGCTAATCATGTGAATCATAATTATTAACAGAAATCAGTTTTATTATCATTGTAGTGCTTTGTGATATACGATGTTCTTTGGGATCATTGGGATGCGCGGTATCTTCTGCTTTATACTTTCCTCTGAGTATAGTTCGCACCCTTAGAATGAAAGCGACCTAACTCAAAAATGGCAACTTGTGGGAAATGAGCAAAAAGCCTTCAAGAAAGTGTAGTTTTGAGTAATTTTGATTGTATTTCTCACATATTTCGTTGGAATTTATTTCTTAAAATAAATTGACTTTATTTGAAACGGTTTATGTTAATGTTTTTTTACTTAATCTCAATTTTTGCAATTTTTGAGTTAGGTCACTTTCATTCTAAGGGTGCGAGTTCCTTTTATCACGTTGATTAGCAATTTTTTTATTTTATTTTTTATTTTTATATTTTCAAAGACGCGGTTGATTGATATTTCGCAACATTATAACTATTGATCGAACCTTTAATTGAAGATTGTGAGGTGGCAATCCTGGCAAATCCAGCGAGTTTAAAAATTCCGGTGGATAGTTGACAACAGCATCTTGGTTAGGAGCCGAATCAACTGATTTGTATATCCTCGATTCGCCTGTAATTTGTCCTTGAATTTTGAAATTTAATTCATTTAGGTTAGGTTAGGTTAGGTTAGGTTGCAAGGGGTGTGCACAGCATGAAGCTGTTGCGTACACGGGGGCCTACTGGTCCATTGTGATCCCCTGTAAAAGTAAAAATTTTAGCAACGATGTTCCTCAATTCTGTCGATTAGCGTAGACTGGCTCGTTGACGAACCAACCTGTGCTATCTATAAATTTCCTCATGCTTGCCATTGAGACCTGTGCTAGATCATCCAGTTCTCCAACAAACCTGTTTCCGAAATGACGGAGTCGGCTGGTTTGGAGGTTCGGACAGTCGCAGAGCAGGTGTTTAATGGTTTCCATTTCTTCCTCATCCTGACAGCTCCTACAAAAATCGGGTGCAAATGCCCCTATTCTGTTAGCCATTGTGCCAATGGCGCAATGACCTGTTAGTACACCTATCAGGATTTTAATGTTCTTTTTACTCAGCGATAGAATATACCGAGTTTCCTTTTCATTTGTGTTAGGCCATAAACTTCTAGAGATTACACAATCGTCCCTGGATTTCCAGGAGATATTGATTTTCTCTTTTATTTTAAGGTCTATCTTCCTCTTGAGTACCCCAATCGGGACGAGTGGTCCCCTAACTGAGTGGTCGCTACTACTTGTGTCTGCTTCTGTCCCTTTCCTGGCTAGTTCATCTACTATATCATTCCCTTCTATATTGCTATGTTTGGGAACCCAGCAGAGCTTTACCTGGTTAGTGTGGCAGATTTCGTTTAATTCCTTCCTACAGTTTAAAACTGCTTTTGATCTTATGGTCTCACTGGCTAAGGCTTTGATAGCAGCCTGGCTGTCCACGAAAAAAGTAATCTCCGAAGAGCTAAGCTTTTCGTGATGTGCCAATTCAGCTGCTTTTCCAATGGCAAAGATCTCGGCCTGAAAGACACTACAGTCAGCTGGGAGTTTGTATGACGCTCTGATGTTAAAAGATTGGCAAAACACTCCAGCACCTGTTCCTGATTCCATTTTTGAACCGTCAGTGTAGAAAGGGATACCCTGTTTACTTATAAGTGAATTAGGATCCCAACCCTGTCTTTCTGGTATGAAAATAGAAAAATTCCTATCGAAATCTAGTAAAGGGGGGATGTAATCGGTGGTCTCCATCAGTCCTTTGTAAGATTGACCCGTGGCCATAAGTGCTGTGCCTCCAAAAACTCAGTTCTCTTAAACGAATTGCAGTTTTGGCTGCCGTGCACTTTATGAACTCATCCAGAGCCGGGAGGTCCAAGATCATTTCCAATCCAGCTTGTGTTGTGGATCTTTGAGCCCCTGTTATTCCTATACAGGCTAGTCTCTATACCTTATTCAGGTTCTTGAGATAGCTTGATTTTCATTTTCTAACTTTTCTAGTTTCATTTCACAAAAATATCACTGAAAACGTTTGATTTTAATATTAAATACAAATTTATAAAAAATTACAACTATAAAAATGTCTATCTCCTTTCACTAAAAATTCGAAAAAAAAAACAATTTTCACAAATCAAATTTACTTATCTAGAAACATTTTTTGTAAAAATTTTAAAGATGACCTTTTTTATTCTTAGAGGTCCATGTTTTTTTAGTTGATTTATGGTAACTTATTTCAGCTTACTTATTTGTTATCTTTCCATTTGAAGTTATTGTAGTTGGTAGTTAATTTGACGAATTGAAAATTTTGAGACTTCCTAACGTTTCAAGTTCCCTAGTTTTTTAATCTATCGTTTTCAGAGAGATGTCTCGTCGGCTCGTGTCGTCCATATTTCAAGAACTAGCTTAAATATCTACTTAAATAAATATAGTATTACAGATAAAAATATCAAAATGAGCCAGTAAAGGCAGGAAAGAAATTACATATTTTTACTAAAGTGATTAAAGTAAAAAGAGGCTGGGAAGTGACCTATTCTGATAACTTTTGCCCACGAAGAATTTTTTGAAGGTAATATAGTTGTATGTTCGGAAAATAATCGGTTTTTTTTCAGTTTTTTTTTTTTTTGAAAACATTGATTTTATGAATTAAACCAATTTTATATTATGTCACGTCGCATAATTTAAAACTTATTTCAAGAGATATTTGGGATGAACCAAATATGACAAGAATTACTCTTGGAGAATTTGTCAATTCCTCGCAAGAGGCAGTACCCGTGAAAACTCTTTTTTTAATTAAGGTGGCACAGGCAGGGATTGAACCCAAAACCTCTCGCATGACAGTCCAACGCACTAACCATCATGCCACGGGCACTACATTATCTCTAAAAAAAACTTTATTTAAATTCTAGGGATCTTGAAACGTCGAGAAATGAAAGAATAAAGAATTTACAAAACTTACAAAAATCGTCTGCTCGAACATTTGACGAACAAATAAAGGGGGATTTTTTAGCTATTATCCTTTTGGCAACACTGGTTTAAACAGCTAACGCACGTTTCGTGTTTTGTTTCACTGTCAAACATCTTCAATTTGTAATAAAAATGGTTTAAATCATGAAAATCATGAAAAATAAATTAAACCAGCAAGAGTGTTAAATTATGCGTTTCGCCCCGGTGGTGTGATGGTTGGGCTCATCAGAAGATGACCATCACACCTTGTCTTGACGCATATTTCTCGAATTAATCGAGATACCATATAATCCGAGCTACATAAAGCAACTGCGAATTATATGGTGCTACAAGTCTTCAGAGAAGATAAATTGTAGCATTATGTTTATTGCCGTGCAAATCTTCAATTTGGTCTATAATTTAACCATGAATCGTCTTACAAACGAACAACGCTTGCAAGTTATTGAATTTTATTATCAAATAGCGTGCTCTGTTAAGAAAGTTCATCGCGCGCTTCTTCCAGCGAGCGACGAAGCTCATTTTTGGCTCAATGGGTACGTAAATAAGCAGAATTGTCGATTTTGGAGTGAATATCAGCCAGAAGCATTGCAAGAGCTACCAATGCATCCAGAAAAAGTCACAGTTTGGTGCGGTTTATGGGCAGGTAGCATCATAGGACCGTACTTCTTCAAAGATGATGGAAATCGTAACGTAAGTGTGAATGGTGAACGCTACCGTGCAGGGGCGAACGCAGGTAGGAGTTTTGGGGGTTGAGCCCCCCCCCCCCCCCCTGAAATATCAGAATATGTACAGTTATCAAATATCCACTATTGTTCAAAAGAAAAAAAAAAAAAAACAGAAATGGTACAAAATTAATTTCCAACACAAATTCTCAAACTAATATGTTAAACGAATAATTTTAATAAATTTGCTACAATGATAGAAATTATGCACAAAACACAAATACGCTAAATCAGAACAATATATGTATTTCTGTATTTTTTTGGTAAAGAAAGAAAAATATTTTATTGTTTTCATTCATACTAACAAATAAAATGTTAAATATTTTTATTTTCCAACACTGAGGTAGACACAAAGATGCTCTCTTTCGCCATGTTTCTTATGGCTAAAAATGAAAAATTGAAAACAGAAAATGATCTTGTTGTACTCGTTTTTGAAACGATCTCACGGCCACTTATGACACATTTGGAAAAAAAAATAATATATTTAAACACTGAAAAATTGTTCGGTCCATTTATGTTAGTTTTAACTGTAAATTAAAAAAAAAATCTTTTAACTTAACTCTTTTCACTTCTTAAATTGTGACACAAGAATATTTTAAAATAAAAACAGCAACCCTGTTTGCCTTTAACGCGTTTTTTCCCTATTTTTCAAGAACAAGAATCAAATTAATAAAGAAAGTTACGTGATGTCTCTTAAATTCAATATTTTTAAACATTTGAATGCATTTCTGCATTTAAACATACCTTAATGTAAGACACAAAACAAATTCATAGTCATGTTTTAAACCCGAGTCTATTTGAACTGGAGTCTAAATTTAACATATACATATGTTGGTTAGACACAGTTGCTATTCATAAAGAATTTGCCAGCTCTGATTAGTTAGAAACAGGTTTAAGGCATATTCTACTACAATTCTGAAAAATTTCACTTAAACCTATACAAAATGGCTTGTAGAGGGCAACAAAATAAATTTCGTTAACTGGAGAGCCAAAATCTTTGAAACCCTTTAAACTATTTTGTTTGCTGTTATTTGAGAAATTTTATGAAGCCGAGCTGGTGGTTTAAGACTTGGAAACACGCAGATATTAGCAAACATTTCATTGAATTTCGATCTATAATAGTTAGAAGGTCAATCATAAACTTGACAGTTTTTTTTTCTCGAATCGATACCTTTCATACAAATAGTCTTCATCTATTTCAAAGGGGCCCAATTGGGTTAAGTAGAGCTTTCGTTTTCTGTTAGTTGGTAGCATTCCTACATCCAGCAAAATATCAAAATATTGATACATTCTTAAGTCTTTTGACAATTTAATTTTTGTTTTTAAATTTTTAAATAAAATGTCTCGTAACTTAATTTTCTCAATCAGTTTGTTTATTTTTGACGTTTAATAGATTAAGAAACAGCTTAAAAATAGGTTCCATCGTGTTTATTTTTAGACTCCAGATTATCGTTTTAAAATGGGTTTAAATTGTCTATGAATAACATAAACTGAAGTTTAATTTAGCAAAGACAAAATCAGAACTTATCAAGGAACTATAAATATGACCCTATGTCTTCAGTCTAAAGGTTCGGAACGCATTCAAAATCATTATTTTAAGTATTTTCATGGTGAGTTTAAGAAAACCGTGTTTGTCAATTTCAAAATTCAATCTAGCAATCTACGGTAAATTTGAATATGTGAAAACAAACAAAAGAGAACTGTGAAAATAGAAAAATCTCACCTCATTTCTTTGTTTCTGTAACTCATATTTATTCATGTGTGAGTTCACCCTAAAAATGATGGGATCGACAACGGCAACTAGGAAATAAGGTATAGGTACATTATACAAACTTATACATGCATATTGCATATAAAAATTAAGTTTTAGCTTTGAAGTCAAAGTCAAACTGATTTGTCAATCGTGAAAGCAAGTCATATGTGTATAATGTACATATGTAATTTTTATTCATGCATGTTTCTTAGTACCTATATAAAAGAGTGCCAAAAAAGAAAAAAAACACTTGACATTTAAAATTAAAAAATAATATAATATTAATTTTTTGAAACCCCCCCTGAAATTTTTTTCTTCGTTCGCCCCTGCTACCTTGAGATGATATCCAACTTTTTTTTGCCCAAAATGCAAAAGCTTGACTTGCATGACATTTGGTTTCAACAAGACGGTGCCACATGCCACACAGTACGCGCAACAATGGACTTATTTAGAGGCGAGTTCGGTGAACATTTTATTTTACGTTTGGGACCGGTCGATTGGCCGCCTATATCGTGCGATTTAACGCCTTTAGACTATTTTTTTTTGGGGCTATGTTAAAGCTCATGACTATACAGACAAGCCCGCTTCAATTGACGCATTGGAAGACAACATTGAAGCATTTATTCGTGAGATACCGGCCGAAATGTTGGAAAGAGTATGCCAAAATTGGACTAAGTGGATGGACCATTTAAGGCGCAGTCAAGGTCAACATTTGCATGAAATAATCTTTAAACATTAAATTATATGGACCGTTCTAACAATTCAAATAAAGATTTTATGCATTTTTCTGAATTTTATGTGTTTTTTTTTTTGAAAAACTTTCCTATAGCTTTTAAAAAATCACCCTTTACTTATAATATTTGACAAAATACCACTTGAATTGGTAAAAATTATCTTTGGGCTCAAATATAACAAAAATAAAAACAAATATTGACTTTGAACTTATTTTATTCAAACATTTTTGTAAACATTTGGGTAAACTTTTAAAAAACCTTAAGAAAAATCAATTGACAGCTTTTTTCAAAAACATGCGTACATACGTTTTTCATTTATTTTTTCTTATGCCAACACAGCAGAAATTACACATTGTAACGTCATACAAAATTGTTATGAGTTAAAAAATAAATTAAACAAACAAATAACCATATCACCTCAAAACGAAAAACAGTTTTTTTTAAGGAAAACCTAAAAAAACAAAGACTTAAATTTTTCAAAGCTGATTTTTGAAGTGATATACTAAATGATTTTAAAAATACGATGTAGGTCTATACAAAATAATGTTGCTAACATTTGGTATTTCTTTTACAAAAATCCAAAAAATTGATTTATTGTTATAAAATCTTGACAAAAAACAGCATCAGAAACTTCATTTATTCGTTGCATACTTTTTGAAGTTACCTACATAAACGATAATTTGGTACAAAAAATATAATTTAATAATTACTATGAGCATCATTTTTAATACAGTATTCCCCGCTTAATCGCACTGACCATTTTGTCAGATTTCTCGGTCAATTATCCGGGTGGTTCAATTAGCGAAACCCCGCTTAATTGACATATATGTTCAATTAAGCGAAACCCGTATAATTGCACGAGAAGGTTAACAAAAAAATAAAATATTCATCCCATAAATTTACTCTATAAACATTTCAGTGTCAACTTAATTTCGGCGTCGGTTACGTGGTATGTTATGTCATCACATGCCAAATAAGCATTGAAATCTGCATTGTCCTCAAGAACGTTATCTATGACCATGAGATTATTTTCCGGTTCCTCTTCTTCTTGGATGAAGCCTGCCCTTAAAAAAAGAACTTGCAAATGTAGGTTTAGTAGTAAAATATCTAAAATATTAACTTTCTAAAACAATTTCTTATAATAGAAGGTGTTATAAGCCACAAACAATGTTTGCTTATGTGCATTGCTTGCAAAGATGTGATCGACTTCGAAAATTCAGTCTTGCCACGTTCGATGGCTGTAATTTGTTTCCTTATTATATTTTGCTGAAAGTAAGCTTTGAAACAATGAATAATGTCTTGGTCAAGGGGGTTGAATAATGGACGTTGTATTTGTGGGTACAAGCTTCACGTTTATATTTTTTAAATCGTCCAACTTCTTATGACAGGTAGCATTGTCGACAAAAAGAAATATTTGTCTGTTCTGCTTTATCATTTCTTCGTCAAATTTACATAAAATTTGGGCCCATAAATGTTGGGTCAATTATGCCTTTTTGTTGGAGAAATATTGCAAAGGTACAACCTAACTTTAAAACACCTTGGCGTTTTGGTTTTTTCAATCACAATCATTTTTTTGTCCGTCCAATTATCCGAAAAATGTCCAAGTATTTAGTTTTTCTGCAGCATATTTTTAAGATCAATTAAGCGAATAATTCAACAAAGCGGGGTTCAATTAACCGTCTAAAAAGCTTTGCTACTAATACGGGAAATTGTCGAAGCCAATTTTTTCGATCAATTAAGCGGGATGTTCAATTAAGCGGGGTGCAGCTAAGCGGGGATTACTGTATATCAGTTTAGGCTTATTTTTCAATGTACTCCTCCTTCTGAAAAAATCTACGGGCCTCTGTTCTAATGGGTGATTTTTTAAGAGCTTGAGAACTTTTTTTAAAAAAAAGACGCATAAAATTTGCAAAATCTCATCGATTCTTTATTTGAAACGTTAGATTGGTCCATGACATTTACTTTTTGAAGATAATTTCATTTAAATGTTGACCGCGGCTGCGTCTTAGGTGGTCCATTCGGAAAGTCCAATTTTGGGTAACTTTTTCGAGCATTTCGGCCGGAATAGCCCGAATTTCTTCGGAAATGTTGTCTTCCAAAGCTCTAATAGTTGCTGGCTTATTTGTGTAGACTTTAGACTTGACGTATTCTCACAAAAAATAGTCTAAAGGCGTCAAATCGCATGATCTTGGTGGCCAACTTACCGGTCCATTCCTTGAGATGAATTGTTCTCCGAAGTTTTCCCTCAAAATGGCCATAGAATCGCGAGCTGTGTGGCATGTAGCACCATCTTGTTGAAACCACATGTCAACCAAGTTCAGTTCTTCCATTTTTGGCAACAAAAAGTTTGTTAGCATTGAACGATAGCGATCGCCATTCACCGTGACGTTGCGTCCAGCAGCATCTTTGAAAAAATACGGTCCAATGATTCTACCAGCGTACAAACCACACCAAACAGTGCATTTTTCGGGATGCATGGGCAGTTCTTGAACGGCTTCTGGTTGCTCTTCACTCCAAATGCGGCAATTTTGCTTATTTACGTAGCCATTCAACCAGAAATGAGCCTCATCGCTGAACAAAATTTGTCGATAAAAAAGCGCGAAACACATTTCGAACCGAACACTGATTTTGGTAATAAAATTCAATGATTTGCAAGCGTTGCTCGTTAGTAAGTCTATTCATGATGAAATGTCAAAGCATACTGAGCATCTTTCTATTTGACATCATGTCTGAAATCCCGCGTGATCTGTCAAATACTAATGCATGAAAATCCTAACCTCAAAAAAATCACCCGATATATGTTTTCGTTATGTTATTAAGGGGGTATTCTAGTGTAGAATTTTGAAAAAATCAAAAAATTTTTTTTTCATATTTCCAAAGTTTAGACATTCAAGAATATGCGTTTAAAAGGATTGGCCCAGAAGCTAATGCTTTTGCAACGAGACGGGACGAAGCGCGTATCGAACGCTCGGAATTCCGGACTTCAGAGGCGTCAAAGGAGGGTAGAACTGCTCGTCTTCATCAGAGAGAAAAAACTAATCGAGAGAGCCAAATTTTTTCGTCTCCGTCCCTTCGAAACCACTTACTCTCATTTTTTATAGCGTGTTGAATTCGTATCGGTGTATACATGTTTTCACCTCGAAGAAAAGTACACAAAAAAACATCAGTTCCGGAATATGCGACATTTCTCATTTTTGTTTATTGATAGCCAAGAAGGCTATGTTTTTTAAAGTCTCATTATAATATTTGTAATTCTCATGAATTTCTTTTTTTTAATTTTGCTAACATCTTGTCGTTTTTATATCTACAAAAATATTCCTATAATTCAAATTAATTTTAGCAAAACATTTTTGTTTGTCAATAAATAACGGGAGAAGTTATACCGGTAGTTCGTGGTGAATTTGTTTTTCTCTTCTTTTTTTCTAAGTTACAGATAGATGGCATTAACAACCAAAACAAGAAAGGATGTGTGCAAAAAGAGTGTAACAAGGTTAAGGTTTTTTAGACTAGACTTTATTTATATTATTTAAAATATACTGCATTGAATTATTTTACATTGAATTATTAAAGGCGGAAATAATAAAGTTCTACAGTTTACCAGGAATATTTATATAAAATATGCATATCTTCTGCAATTGCGGTATCAATCGATATTTTCTGGAACTTAGTGTTAACGTAAAATTTATCTGTCATAAATTAATTTTCAGCTTTTTTATACACCAAAAAATCAATTATGAAATTTGGCTGCGATAATAATTACTTGAACACAGCATTTTCTATGTTTATGGTTATTCAGGTTTAGCCCTTAACTTTGATTTGCATTTATTTATGAATAGCCTAAAAAGTTTAGCAAACATCTATGAATAAGCCACAATGCACTTTCAGAAAAAACTGTAGTTAGAACTTTCCCTCACAGATTTTTCCTTGTCGGTATATAACTGAAAGATAAGATATAAATAGTTAGAACTGGAAAACTTATAAAAATGATGTATAAGACTTACATAAATTTTGGTTGAAAAACAAATTTGTATATTCTTTTCACAAAACCACTGACCTAGCGAGAATACAAATATTTTTACTTTTGTACAAAAGTACTTTTCGGCTTATGTAGTTAAGCCTTTAAAAGCAACACACTAGCTCAGTGGAAAGCAGTAAGAATAGCTTATCACCTATTCACAAATCTTATGCAATGAAAATTGGCAACAGAAGTAACAAGTTGACGGTCTTTTTATTTAGTCTCTACTAAAATCACTTATTTTCAGCATTTTGGAAATGTCGTGAGTAATGTAAAGAAAATAAACAACGAGTACACAAATAAAATAGGAATGGAGAAAAGAGATGAGTATATAAAAATGTTTTCAATGTTCCTGTGTTGTTTTATTTCATCTTATTCTGTAACTCCCGTTTTCAATGTTCCTGCAACTCTCGCATCGATAAACTCTGAAAATTGAAACAAATCTGAGTTTTTTTTGCATTTTTTAACGGTCTGAGCGAAAATTAAACGCATAAACGCAGCTTATAATAAAAAAATAATAGTAGTAGTGCTTTCAGAGTTGTATGTTTCTAGGTCCTAATTCTCATTGGATTGTTGCACCACCTAATTTATTTTACTTACTTAATGATTTAAACTGGCTTAAAATAACTAACTAATATTTCTCTAAATGCGTAATTTAGAATTGTTTCTAAATCTTCATTGTTCTGGCACCTAACAAGAGTAATTAATTTCACTTTATATTCGAATGATATTACTCCCAAACGAACACAATGAGAGTACCAAAAAGTTCATACATAATTTTGAATTATCTTTGAACACCTCTGAACAGCTGACTACATCCGCCATTTTTCAAAGGTGGTCGCCATTTTTCAAAGGTGGTGAGCAGAGAGAAAAGAGAGAAAAGTTTTTTCTCTCTCGTGGTGAGTATGTACACAAACTTGCATAAGTATTTGTTCCCCACATTTTTTTTATATGGAGTTAATACATATGCAAGTTGGTGTCCAAATCACAGCTTGTAGGTAAAAAGAGAGCAACCGTCGAAGTTGGTTCTCTCTTTTAGTTCTTTTCTCTCTGGTCTTCATCAGAGAACATCGAATGAGTATTTTGAAGTAGAGGAAGGATTTTTATATGGAGCAGGAATCGCTGATTAAAAATATGTACGTATTCTGTATCATTCTATAAGTAAAATTGTCGAAAACTTGTCTCAAAACTCTGAACGCGTTTTTCTCTAATCTACTTTTTTCGAGCTGGCGGTAAGGATATATCGAGTTCTAAGACCGATTTACTTCAAATTTGGAGAGGATATTGTTTATACATCTCTTTATCGTGTGGTCCTTGCCCAAAAATATAACTTCTCATTTAGTATTTTTAAAAAATTCGGAATTGTTGAAAAATATGCAACAAGAACATTTTTTTTTCAAACTGCTGCTATTTTGTTGAAAAGTTTTTTTTTTTAACTTATCCATGAGTGAAACAATAGCGACATCTATAATAATTAAGAATACGTCTGGTTTTTGTTTTTCAGATCACCAGGAGGGTTGGTAGGATGCACGCCAGGACCCCTCTTTTATTTAGACCCCCCACTTTGACTGCTGGTAACTTTGTTAATTTTAATTTTTTTTTTTTATTAATTTTTTTATGTATGAACAACAAATCAATAAACAAATCATAAAAAAATTTATAGTAAAAATATTTTTTGTTTCCTTTATACAACGCTTCAAAAACCGGGCGAAATTCATGTCTCTACACTAGAATACCCCCTTAAAGATCTCAACAAAATTTGGAGACTAATTTTTTGATGAAAACTTTGGGATTTTCATACAAACTGCTTGGTAATATTTTAAATGCACTCTAAGACTTAAGTTTTATGTATAACTAAGAAAATAATAAATCTCACTTTAAAACGTCGTCTGTCTGTCCAAAGAAGTATAAATAACTTTCCACCAATTCACCTCCTATATATTTTGCCACACCCACTCAAGACAATTTTTTGTGCGTGTGTATATCGTCTTGATGTATAAACAAAAGGCAACAGTCCATCTTCTGATATGGGCTTAAATAACAATTTCAAAAGAACAATTCATCCTTTTCCACTATATGCACAGCAGTATCATCAGAGAGGACATTATCGCAACAAGAAACATGAAACGTTGCACACATCTCCCAATGTCAAACACCATATACAATCATCATCATACACATGACATCAATACTAACTAACTTTGGAATATAGCTTCTAAATATTTATAAACCTATACCAATAGATACGTCTATAGATCTATAAAAATATATGTATATCCTTCGATATCGAATTAGTTAGACTTAGGATGGATGTGGGGTTGAACTGGATAGGTTGGGTACATAGGTAGGTGCCAAACAGCAGGACATCAATGTAACATGGAATAAATATACAAAAATATAAAATCAATCCTCTGATGGGTGCGAATATTGTATAGATTGTATATACCAGAGGGGGGTCCAACTGACGATGACTACGACGACAACAACGACTAGAATGAGAACGACGACCGACGACAGCATCAATAGCAGCACAACAACAGGCAATATGGAATGGATGCCACGCAGTCTTCCAATGTGATCTACCATCAGGACATAATAAAATTTTCATTAAAATTGGCAAACAACATAAATTGAGCAAAATCCCTTAAACTGCTTTGAAAACAAATTGAACACCATTTCGACCCAAACCGACAGACCAACATCGACACCCTCCTCTTGGTCCTTCGTAGTATCGTGTGTTGCCAGGACTCATTGGAATTATTTGTTGTTTTAGTAAAACTTGTCTATACATTTGGTGGAATGACGACGAACAACGGTGTCTACGAGGAATATGGAGACGATATACGGCGGCGGCGGTACATACCACCCATCGATGTGTCAACGCAGTAATCTAGAATTTTTAGATTATCCTTTTATCAAAGTTCTCTGTTCCTTACCAACCCCCTCTATTCCTAGAACCGGAATAAAATTTAATAAAAGAACACGAAGTATTACAATGTTTGCATAACGATTTTATATTCAACGATAACTTTGTTATTGTATAAAAGTCCATCATGATGGACGACGACACGGTATGTAGGGGTATGAGGATGAAGGTATAAGGACGATATAAAAGTTCACATAAATGTTCCGATATTAAACTAAGTCCGTGTATAGTTTTTAGTGTATATGAAAAAGAATGACCCAAATTCTAGGGTTATTTGATGAAATATTTGCACTTTATTTGTCGTTCGTAACATTGATGTGATTGATCGGTTTTTAACGTGTCGTCCATTTAATATGGTGCTACATTTATGTACATAAGGTGTGTAGTATCGCATTTTATTATTTTTTTTTTGGTTACAACACTTTTTATTATTAAAACTTATCAAAGTTAGGATTAAATTTAGTTTTACGTTTCTTTTTTTTTGTTTCTTGTAGACTTAGTATTGGCTCTGCGATATATGTATTTTTTCTTAAATCAAAAAAACTATAAATCACTGAAACTCTCGTAATCGGTTATGTGTGTTTTTATATCCATGGTGACGTTTTGTTCAAGACGTCGTTGTTCAATGTCCTTTTTTGATGACCACTAAACCCATCTTCTTCGCTTCCGTCGCAATGCTCAAAAACGCTCCACTGACATCACGCTTTGATCTTCCAATTATGTCAATATCATCTGCGTATCCGAGTATTTGGATGGACCTTTGGAAGATTGTGCCTCTAGTGTTGACGGTTGAGTTTTGCACAATTCTTTCCAGAACGATGTTGAAGAAGTCGCATAACAGTGCATCGCCTTGTCTAAAACCTTTTTTGACATCAAATGCATCGGTGAGATCTTTTCCGACCTTGATGGAGCAGCGTGCATTCTCCATCGTCATTCTGCACAAACGGATAAGTTTCATAGCGATGCCAAAACTAGACATAGATGCTGTCATACGCGGCTTAGAAATCGATAAAGAGATGGTGGGTATCGATTTGAAGTTCCTGGGTTTTTTCCAAGATCTGCTGTAGTGTGAATATTTGGTCGTTAGTGGAATTTCCTGGTCTGAAGCCACACTGATAAGGACCTATCAGGTTGTTGACGAACGGCTTCAGACGTTCACATAATACGGCAGAGAGGATCTTATATGCAATGTTAAGGAGACTGATGCCTCTGTAGTTGGCGCAGTTTAGAGGGTCTCCTTTCTTATGTATCGGGCACACTATGCTGAGATTTCCATATTTTGCAGATGAGTTGGTGCATGCTCCCTACCATATCATCGCCTGCTGCTTTAAATAGTTCGGCAGCGATGCCGTCAGCTAGAGCAGCTTTGTTTGACTTCAGTTTAGATATAGCTATCTTCACTTCGTCGAGGTCGGGTAGGCGGAATTGTTGATCTGCGTCGCCTAGGTTGAGTGGTTCTATCTCCCTTACAGCGGAACTCGGTTCGTCATCGCCGTTATATAATTTGAAGAAATGGTCTTTCCATATTCTCAACATAGACTGCGGTTCTACGATGTTCCCCTGATCGTCTTTACAGGCTTCGGTTCGTGGCTGGTACCCTCTTGGGAGGTTTTTTTACCTTTTGGTAAAATTTACGAAACTCATTCCTGTTGTGACATCCCTCTATCTCCTCGATCGCGCGCTTCTCATGCTCTCTTTTTTCCATCAAAGAAGCTGGTGTTCCTCTCTCCTTTTCTGCTCGTAGAGCTCGCGAGCAGCTCTTGTCCTGCCGTGCAGCGCCGTTTTGTATGCCTGTTGTTTCGCTGCGTGTGCTTGCCGGCATTCGTCGTCAAACCAGGGGTTTTGCTGTTGTGGCCGTGTTAAACCTAGCACTTCAGAGGCGGCATCTCTGATGGCTGCAAGGCAATGTTGCCACTGGTTTTCATTGCTTAATGCAGTCAGCATAGGACTCCTTAAGAGGTTATTAGAGACTCGATCGGAAAAGGACATGGCAGTCTCTTGCGATTGTAGCCGTCTAACGTCGAAACTTCTCACAGTACTTCATTGTTTTGGCTTGGATCGGGATATCCGTAGCCGTACCTTGGCTACAACGAGGTAGTGGTCCGAGTCAATGTTGGCCCCTCGGAATGTTCGGATATCCTGTAGTATTTATCGCAGTCTTTTAGTTTGCGTTTGCCCGGTCCATCCCATCGCACTTCTTGAATGGCGGTAATATCTGCCTTGCAGTAGTTTAGGGCTTCCGCTAATTGTTCGGCTGCACGTGGTCTGTTAAGGGACCTAACATTCCACGTACAGATCCGAAGTTCGTTGTCCTTATTTCGTTTGCTTGGGTTGTCAACAGTGAATCCGTCCGTATCCGAGGCTTGTTGGTGCTTCGCAAGTAAGGTATTTTTTACGTATTTTTTAAGTCACCCCGACGCGACGGTACAACCCCCAACCTGGAGGGCCAGATCCTTAGTATAACTCCAAGGACGGGGAGCCGGATAAACCGCTCCTTATAGGCCTGGGCTCTGAATATGTATGTCGTAGAAGCCCTATAAGGTGTTCAGTTGTTCACTAAGTAGTTCAACCTTACTGGAACTGTAGACGCCACCGTTGATTGCATCTCGAGAATTCGTCCGCTGCCGTCTGGATAAGGAGAGGTGAGAGGTGCCTTAGGGGAAACACATCTCCCCCCTCTCTGGTTTGCTGCCCCCAACAACTTTCAACTGGGGTTAGAACCCAATCTCCAGTTGAGGTACTAGGCACCCGATGTTCACCGCGGGGAGGTGAGAGTAGGAGTTGATAGACAGAGGTCAGTTTTGAGAAAAACCTGTGGACGCTTGTGTCCTCTTGAATGCACATGTCTACCATTTGAACATCAACCAATTGACAAAATTGTGAAGACATTTGAAAAGACTGGATTGGTTACGGATATTGCAAGGCCTGTTCATCATCGTTTCGCTCGTACCACTGAAAATATCGCTGTTGTAAGTGAAAGTGTTGCCGGAGTGTCTTACGGTGCATTATGGGGTATTTTGCATTTGTATCTACACATAAATCCATATAAAGTCCAGGGGCCGAATTACCGCATCAGTCATCGAGTGAGTAAATTCCATCAGTTACCGAACGAACGAGTGACTACATTGGGATGATGGCATACGTAGTGGGACGTAACGTTTAGATTTTTATAATTGTAGTAGTTATAATCTGCTACATCGACTCTTCTTTAATTTTCATCGAGTCTCTATAGTTTTGACAGATAACATCTGTGTTTATGCGAATAGTGAATTGGTTAACGAAAAAAAAAAGAAAAAGTTCAATTTATTATTATGGATATTTTGTTCCTGTCTAGTGATTCTGAAGGTGAGAATAAAAAACCATTTGTAAATTATGTTTAACGAAACTTAAATATTTCAGACGATGAAAAGTACGAAGCAGTAGAGCGCAGGCGCTTACGAGACAAAAGTGATCCATTGTCTCTGCCTAATTCTGAGTGAGTACAAATAAATTTGTATGTCAATAGATAATGCAACAATTTTTTTTAAAAAGATTTATCAAAAGGTTTAGGCTCAGCAAAGAAGCCTTCGTTTTTGTGCTATCCAAGATAGAACTTAAAGGGCATATGTCAACGGCAGTTCCAGCTACATTGCAATTAGCTGCTGCCCTATCTCTCTTGGCAAGTGGAGGCTATCAACACTCAGCTGGTAAGTACCTACATTTGTTTGCACAATTTTTTAAATTATCTTATTAACAGGCAGTGACTATCTTGTTGGAGTGGGCCAATCTACATTATCCAAGATATTAAAACATGTAGTAAACGAAATGGAGTCAAAACTTTGTTCAACCCACATAACATTTTCCGAAGAAAATTGGAGTAGGTACAAGCAGTGGTTCTACAGCAAATATAAAATTCCAGGAGGTAAATTTATTCAAGTCTGTTTATTTTTAAATTCAATGAATTTTTGTTTGCAGTTATAGGCTGTGTTGATGGCACACACTTCGGCTTACAAAAACCAAGCCAAAATGAACATATGTTCTTCAACAGAAAGGGTTTTCATAGTTTAAACTCGATGATAGTGAGTTTGATTATATTAAGTATAAAATTTGTGTGTGCAATTAAAACATTATTGTTTTTTTAGATATGTGACCATGAGTATAGGATTTTGGCTGTGGATTCTCATTATGGTGGAGCTGCTCACGACTCTTTTGTTTGGAAACATTCCAACGAAAGAAGATAATTGGAAAACAAGGATGACAACCCGCTTCAAAAACATACCATCAGTTAACTTTTAGTCTGTCGAATGAAATCCCGTTCGATAACTGATCACAGAATTTCAAATTAAAGTACTAGATTGCTCGTTAACGTGAGCGGTAATGCCAAATTGACATAATTCAGTCACGTTTTACTCGTCAACTGATGCGGTGATTCGGCCCCAGGTCACACAACAACAAAATTTTCTTCAGCGATGCAGCACATTTATCAGTCGGTAAGTATGTTAATAAACAAAATTGTGGTATTTGGGGTTCTAAGAATCCTTAAGTAATTGAAAATAGGCCATTACATCTACAAAAAGTCATTGTTTAGTGCGCTCTTTGGTCTGGAGCACTGCTGTCGTTTTTGCTACTATAGTAGTATTTTACTCCTTTCGAGAGTCAACTGCTACTCTACTACCCACGGACGAAAACTACTCCCCAAAATAAAACGCAAACGAAATTTTTATTTGGTTTACAATAAAAACCAACATTTCAAATAAAATGCCAAAACTTGCATTACCCACTAACATCCAAATGTTCGTTCCATTCTTTTCAGATTGCGATAGCGAAATATTTCAAATAAAAACGCAAATAATAATATAATGTTTCCCCTGATTAAGAAATTCAGTTCATTTATCAGATAGTAGTGCAACAGGAGAAAGAAAATTTTCAGATGTTAGCCTTATAAAAGATAAAAAAAGAAATTCACTCAAGGTAGAAACGGTGAATGCCTTACTAACTGCTAAGGAACTTCTTAAAAACAATTTCAACAAAAAATGGGAGCCATCGAAAACTTTAATCGAGAATTACAAAAAAATTGTGTTAGGCGCTAGTTATAGCTATCATTGGTTTTCATCATTGAAAACAAACATTGTAATTTTTTTTACAGGTCGTTTATAGCTAACCTTAAAAATGTCTGTTATTAAAAAAAAAATCCTGATCGATCAGTATACGATTTTCATTTCCAATCAAAGGGAAAAACCGTCAAATATCGATTCAAAAAATTTTTCCGGATCGATTTCAATGATAGCTATAACTGGCCCCTTCATCTTTGTAACTGAAAATATGAAACATTGAATTTACAATAATGAATTGAAAATTTATTTATTTATAGGTTTAAGGCTTTATTTTTGTTTTTTTTTGTTCATTCAATCATTATGAACTTTTTTTGTATTTTATGTATTTATGAATGGTTTTATTTTTGTTGCTTTTTTTATGTATTTTATTTATTTATGAATATTCAAACAAAAACCTTAGAATTAAAATGATGAAATTAATTTTTCGTATGGTGATGTTAAATATTATTATAATTTCCAATTTCGTATTTAATATACAAAAAGTGATGAATTTAAAATCTTTTTTATTTATTTTAACTATATTATTTTAAAATGTTGGCCTTTTAGCATTGAAAGCAAAAATTTGCTATGACATTAGATCCTTCTATTTGTCTGTTTTCGGAACATTAACCTTCGTAGTAGGTCAATTAACTCCGAATTTGGACATTATTGTTTTCAGTTTTTAATTTTGTTCATGGGCCAAGCATATGTTCGTTGCTTTTTGTTTTACTCCTCAATTTAAGAAAATACTCCCCAAAATGACAGAAAAATACTACTCTTGACATTTTCAAAACGACAGCACTGGTCTGGAGGTGTGATTGGACCTCACTTCTTCGAAAATGACAATGAAGCGACTGTCACCGTCAATTCGGAGCGTTATTGTCACATGATAACCGACTTTTGTTTGCCTTATTATATTGAAGAATACGACTTGAGGAATATGTGGTTTCAACAAGAGGAAAAATATGTGGTTTCAACAAGACGGTGCCACATGCCACACAACTCGAGCGAATATGGCTTATTGCAAGAGACATTTCCTGGCCGCGTAATTTGTCGTCGTGGCGATATCAACTGGCCACCCACTTGTTGTCATTTGATGGAGCTCCATGATTCTATAAGAGAGTGAGCAAACATCGTCCGCGTAATCAAAGTGCTTTAATTAGGATGGCAAAGTCCATTGGATCCCTCCGCTACCTGACAAAGCTGTGCGCAGTACATCGCTTATCACCAGCAAAAACAATATTGGCGACAGAATACAGCCATTTCTTACTCCGCTACAGATTTCAAAATCATCTGACAACCTACCATCGTACAGAACGTGACACTTGGATCCATAATATGTTGCTTAGATAATAGCAATTAGTTTTTCTGGGATGCCTCTTCTCCGCAAAGCTAACCAGTCGAAGTCGATGAACAGCGTGTAGTTGTAGTGGTGCTCGATATCCAACGCATTGCTAAATAATGATCCGCAGGGTGTTGATGTGATCAATACAGGAAGATCCAGCTCGGAATCCTGGATCTCCTTTTTTGGTAGCTTGGCGATCATTCCCTTCTTCCACTTATCGGGGAAGCTTTTGGTGGTTCAGACTCCGTTTATGAGCGGATGAAGCAGTTTGCTTGATGACGTTGGCGCTGTTTGTAAAAACTCTGCGGGAATTTCATCGAGTCCCACTGCTTTGTTGTTCTTAAGTGCTTTAAATACGGCTAGGATCTCATCTTTACTGGGAGGTGCGGTGCAGATTCCTGTAAACTTTTAAATATTATCAGATCAGCTGAGGGCTACACTGATTTTCAAAATGTTTGCCAAGACTTTAAGAAATTGTCTTAGCAAACCTAAAAATCAAACTTCGTATATTTTGAAGCTAAAAAAAAACAAAAACCTGGAAATGGTTTATTGCTTTGTATATAACAAAGGTTTATTGATTTCATTTAAAATAAACTCACATGGGACAAGCCCAATATTCTGAACCAAATGTCAAACGATTATTTTAAAAATTATTCGAATATTTTCCAAAATCTAATAGACAAATTGTAACACAAAAACCACAAATGTAAGGCACTTCGAAAAGTAATTAGTGCACTAACATAAGATTTTAATCTTTCAATGTAAAAATACTCGGTCTTCTTGTCGTTCTAAGCATGGTGTAAGAAATCTCATAAGATCTTATGTCTGCGGCATACCTAAATTATGGAAAATCAAATGAAGTGAAAACCGCTTTTCCATCATTATCTTCGTTATCTAATGCTATAATACCTATTATCAACGTATATACAATTATAAAGATTGTTTCATACATCGAACATTAGACATTGAATGCTTGTTTTACAAGGTTGATATTTTTTTTTTAAACATCAGCTCATATATTGAAATACTCTTAAAAAGAAATATATAGTTACAGGAGATATTGAAACATTCAGCTTAACATTTATCATATCAATATAGAATCAGTTTGAAATTTAGTTTTCCTCCTTTTGTCCTTCAACAATTTTCTTAGCTTTATAAAGCAAATTATACGCTTATTTACCAAAAACTCAAAGAAGGAACTTCAAAAGTTTGCAAGTGGCAAGGTTCCATAGTCAGTCTTGGCAAGAAGAAACAAGCTAAGAAAAATACATATACCTTACCTACCTAGCATAATTGCATTATAAATAACAACAACCACAATACAAAGTCGACAATCATTCAAAATATACATATTATCAAGAATTCTTCTTTTGTGTATTGAAAAACCACAAAGACCTCTCACTTTTAACCCGAATATAACGGAATATATGGCATACTATACAATTGAATTGTCAAGTTAAAATTCCACCCACTTTTAGCATAGAAAAAACTTATACAGACACACCATTCCATTCCACCATTCCACCATTCTCCCATATAGCTACAAGGATTTTTCTATACTATAAGCTCCTTCAGCCCCCAATCAGCTCCCATTCGATCTTCTTTCCGCATACCTAGTACTCCAAACTCGGACTCCCAATCATCAACAATATTGCTCCATATATAGCTGCAGTGTCGTCGTCGTAGTGTACGCAAAATGTTGACAAAGAACTCCGAGTCCGTGGTTTATTTGAAATCAACTTCGACACAGGACTGCAATTTTCCACCATCCTGGTTTTTCTATTGTTGTCATATACCACAAAACCCTCCCTCAAACAGGACCACCACAATCCACAAGATTGCAAGACACACCATACAATGTCTGCTGATGGGTTGATAGTTGCAGGACATTATGACATCATTGGAAAAAAGACGAACCTTTCGTCCCATCGATGAATGACGGCGACCAGCAATGGCGACGACGACGGCGACATAAATAGTTCAGATTTTTTCGCGAAAAAGGATTTCTTTTATTTTCTGTTCAGTTTTATTTTTTTATTATGAAAACGCGTGGTCGTGTCGACCAATAACCATCGAGTTGCATACAAAAGATACTGGTTACATAGACATCCTAGCAGATCGCCATTGGTCGTAGCATAACTCAAGCATTATTACAGTCGCGTCGCCGGAGTAGAAAAGATGTCCCACCTGCATAGTTTTTCTAACTCTATCTATATGTATGTACGAAGTAGGTACATTGTACGAGGATAAATGAATAAAAGCACCTTTCTCTGCATCGTCGTCGTCGTCGTCGATTCAATGTCGATGTGGAATTTAGAAACTAAAAAAAAAAAGGAAGAAACCCAAGCCATAGGTTGGTTGAAGGAGGAGGACGAGGCACAAGACCTCGCTATAGTCCTTGGTATATTTTTTTAATTCAACTATAAGGCTAAAGATAAAAAATTGTTTCCGCACACAGACACACAGCCATAGGTTACATTTTACCTGACCACATTGACCGCATCGATAGAAGAAGAAAATGGAAAGAAAAATATAAAACACACACACATACTATCACAAAAAGGATATAGCTCACACAATCGAATGTTATTCCATCGTCGTCGTCGTTGTCGCTATCGCCATCGATAAAAATAAGGAATAAAGAAAAATAAAAGTAAAAACATTGTCCTTTCACATATCAATACATATTTTCTTTGGCCATCCTTGTTGAACCATAATATTGGTCAAGGGATGTCTTATTTCAAACCAAGCGCAGCCAAAAAGCGACAAAAAGAAGAAACAACACCAATGGTTGGAAGGACTATCGTGGGAGATAGCAGTGATGGTTGTGTACGAGTATCTACATATATATAGTCTCGGCGGGCATCCTTTATCGGTGCGCCAAGTCCACCAAAGTCCTCCATGTCCACCCACACTCAACCTCAACCCTATCACATTCGACCCAACACCATCACCACCACCACCAGCGCCAGCGCCACCGCCATTGCCTATGGACAGAGATAAAGGATAAAAGTGGCGAGGCGAGAAAAAATGTTTAATGTGAGACATGAAATGGAGATGGAATTTTTTTTCTCGCACATGACTCCCCCATCTCCTGGAATTTCCTCCTTATTCTCATAAAATGGGATAAAAAGGGGGAGTATCGATTGATTCGGGTTTTTTCCTTCTTTTATTTTTTAGTCCTTATTATTTTTTTGCTTTTTTAGAAGCAATAACTCACATAAACCCTTACATAGGGGAAGTTCCATAGTCTTTTTCTTTTTGTTCGAATACAGAAATAAGAAGATGAAGGCTAACGTATGGCATTGGTAACCATGTATATCGCTGCCCGTAACGCTGCCGCCATATGGAAACCCTTGTCCGTCAATCCTTCCGTCGTCGTCGCGTCGTCGTCCAGTTCGTTCAGTCGTAAGGAATGATGCATTTTTGTTGGAAATTGTGGTCATCATTTGGGTGTTTGATGTAAACTTTGTGGAGTAAAACGTTTTATTTTCTCTATCAACACCCAAGATAATCATTTGTGGTAAAGATGCTCAGCTCATGTTACCTACCTCCAAACATACATAGCGTATATTTATATATACAGAGAAAAAAGAAACAATTGATTGAGTTGATTGCTGTGGAGCATGAGAAAGATCAAAGATTTTATTTCAAGGATTGTTTGCTATAATTTTCTCGTAAAGCCTAGTACGCTGCTGATGCGAAACGAAATTTCCCATACAAAAATGACATGACGAAATCATAAACGAAAAATTTCGCTGTGCTTTTCGTTTTTCAGTACGCTGCTGAACGACGAAATGTGTCATTTTAGTGGATAGCTGTACTAGATTTCGTAGTACAATTCTCCACTCTTTTCGTTCTCAACTTAATTGCCCGGTATATTAATTGCTTGCGAAATTTTGACGTTTTATTTATTTATTAAAAAAAATTTTCGAATATTTTCGTTTATGATTTCGTCATGTCATTTTTGTATGGGAATTTTCGTTTCGCATCAGCAGCGTACTAGGCTTAAAATTGAACTTCAACTTCCAGACAGAACTCTCCACAAATATTTTTCCGCTGTGGTTTTCGTTTTAATTTCGCTCTGCACTTGGAGACTGCCGAAAAATTTCGTTTCGCATCAGCAGCGTACTAGGCTTAAATGGTGACACATTTCAAACACAGAACATTCATCAACAAAACATCCAATTATGGCTAAATGACTTATTTTTAGTGAAATAATCCATTGGTGTTGACAATTATTCCAATGATGATCTTGGCAAAATGTGGGACTTATGAAGACAATCGTCGTTTTACACAGCTGCTTTACACTCTTAAATGATAAGTTCCACATTTCGCCAAGACTGTCATTGGAAAAAATGAACCTGACTGTAGCCTAATTTCCAAAACTTAACTTACCACCAAACTATAGTGAGATTTATTTAAAATAAATTTTAAATAAGTACAAAAAATAATTTATTTACTTTTTTTAAAAGAATTGATGAGATTGTAGCTTTGGTTTCGGAAGCAACTATAGTTTTAAAAGGACAACATTTATAATAAACTGGTAAATTTTCACTCTAAGCCGACCACATACTAATCTATACTATGTTAATGAAGGTGAAGCCAGTAGCCAGCTTATATTAACGAAGAAGAAAAGTATGAACAACATACTTTTCTTCTTTGTTTTATATAATTTACATGAGAAGAGATTTTTAATAGCATTGTACACTGTGGCGTATACGTACTTTTTTTTATTCATGTTCAGATACTATAATTCTGCCATTGAATATTGAGATTTATTTAAGGCTACATGCGTTACAAACAAATTACCATTTCAAAAAGAATAAGTTCAATAGTCGAGACAAAACCCATGTTGAAGTTTTTCTTCGAATCCTGTGTTAATTTAAATAATTCCAATTTATTTACTTTTAGATTAGCCAAAATTTTAGCATTTCTGGAAGTTTCAAGGTTCCTAGAAATTAAATCTACGACTTATGTAGAGATGTCTGGAAGTATGTTGCTAAGTTTGGGATAGCGTTTTTCATACTAAACGTCAAATTTTTTTTCTTGTTTATTTTTTTTATTTATTCCATTTATCGAGTACAATCTCTTTTAGACTAACATACTTAATTATAATGTTTATATACAAAATATCAATAAATACCTACATATACAATCTTAAATAAATAGTAAAATAATTTACAAAACAAAAAGCCTCATAAAAAAATGTCATTTAAAGCATTTTTAAACTTTACTCTACTCCATTGTTAGTTAATTACATCGCATACAGAGTTAAAAAAAGCACAAGAACGAGATATGGGATCACTTTTTCCATATTTGGTGTAATGATGCGGTATACAAAAAAAAAGATATTTCTTTCCCTGAGAGGTCTTTAAAGAACATGAATTGGGTAAAGTGCAAGCAACATAGAACAATCTATATGGTTACATATAATATCTCTGGCTAAAAGAACAAAACACTGTTTCCTTCTGATTTGGAGGGTTTTTAAGCCTTAAAGTAAACACCTCTGGTTATAGGAGGACATAATTACTATCTACCCAGTTCAATTTACGTATAGCATACCTAGTGAATTTACGCTAAACAGCTTCTATTATATTAATGCTTACTGCATATACTGGGCACTAAATCCAACTAGCATATTCTAACGAAGATCTCACCAATGAGATAAAAGCATTTTTAAAGTATGCGAATCAGTAACTTTCTTTGAATTTCTCATTAGAAAACCTAGCATTTTATTTGACTTTTAAATCGTATAGTCGTAGTGATAATTAAAAGTTAATTTCGTATCGAAAACAACACCTAAATCCCTAAAAACCGAAACTTTATCAAGGCTTGTATTATAAACCTTATATTCAAAGTGAATAGGGTTGCTTGATCTGGTATAAGACATTTGCTTACACTTGGAGATATTGAGATGAAGGCAGTTATTTTCACACCACTGAAAAATATAATTGAGGTTATCTTGCAAAAGATTGCAATCAAGTAAACAATTGATACGTTTGTAAATTTTCAAATCGACAGCAAATAGTAAATTTTCAGAAAATTTGACACAGTCGGGAAAGTCGTTTATAAAAAGAACAAACAAAAGTGTACCGATATGGCTTCCTTGTGGAACCCATGAAAAGTTATAAATTCTTTTTGATATTTTATATCCAATTTACACAAACTGTGTACGATCTGTTTAATATTGATCTAACCATTTCAATAATCGAGAAATAAAACCAAGGTGTTCTAGTTTTTTTTTTTAATACGAGTAACACGTCATGCTGCACCCTATCAAACGCCTTTGAAAAGTCGGTGTATATATGACATGAACTTGCTTACCCCGTTCGATACCTTTCGTACAAAAGTGTTAAAAAAGAGACAAGTTATTTGCAGTTGATCGTTGGCACACAATCTCGTGTTGATTATCTGAAATCCCTTGCTTAGTATTTTCATAAATTCTTTTTTTGACAATTACTTCAAAAATTGTTGGAATATTTTGAAGATTTAAAATCGGTCTGTAGTTAAGGACATCCTGCTTCGAGCCTGTTTTATGAATTGGCGTAATGACTGAAGTTTTCCAAGTATCTAAGAACTGACCAAGATTGAGTGATAAATTAAATATGTAATTTTAAAAGAGGTTTAGAAAGACTATATCTGCAGAATTTTAAGAACATACGAGCAATTTCATCACTGTCATGTTTTTTATTGTCATCCAAAGACAAAAGTTCTTCCAAAACTTCTTCTTCCGTTAATTCGATTTGACCTAAACATGTTATTGGCCTATGGTTTATGATAATATTTGTATTTGAGTTTTCAAATACAAAATTCGGCCATAAAAAATCAGCAAAAATGTGCAAAATGTTTTTGTTAAAATTTAGTATATTTTTTTTTTTAAACCAGAATTTTTCCATTTTTTCATCTATCATTGAATTGGCAATGTAAAAAAAAGCTATTCACTGATATCGGGAATTAATATTAAGAGCTCTCATTATAAAAAGTCTAATAAAAATAATAATATGGGCTTTAATCTAAGCTTATTTAATAGATTAGAACTATGTAAATTACATTTTCGAGCTGGAAAACAATTACCATACCAATTTTTAATTAAATTCCTTGCAGAACTGCGAAACAACTAAGCCAACATGCACACGATTAAGATTCAATCACGAAAGCAAATTATTTTGTACGGAGGTCATCCGAAGTTTTCGCCATGTTCCGTCTACAAAATCCTAGCATTTTTATAACGTTTTGACTATTGTTAAGTGTTGCTCAACTATGAACCTTTCAATGACGAAGAATGACAAAAACTGCTTTGTTATGATGACAAATACGGGATGTTATAAGATAAGAAAAACATTGAGATAGTGGTGCCACCCCATAAAAAGAAAAATCCCGGTGTTCTTAAAATGTGCGTTTCTGCTGAGACACCCTATATAATCAGTCCATTTCGCCAAATTGCAAATTTTGATATTTCCACATAGTTATGAGCAAAGAGATTCTCTTTTTAGCCAAACCTTAAGAATGTTTAGTGATGATTAAATTGAGAACAGTTACATATTTATATAAGGATGGGTGATAATACATTTTGTTTTGTTTGATTTCTTGGCTTTGGAACCAGTCTGCCATTATGAAGAAGAAAAGAACAATAATGTGTGTAGAAATGGTAGGTGGCAGCTTTGCAGACCATGTTACTCTGCAGAAATAGAGGAGACGCGCCTTGTTAATAAAGATCAAAAGAGGATCCATAGCTGCTCAGCTGATGAGCAGCAAATTTTATCAAGGGAATTTATTTTTTACTATCCAATATAACATTTTCTTTAAACAGTCATCACACAACTTATATTATAACAGAAACTATAACATAGAAGACATTTTTGCGAGAAAAGAATTGAATTTAAATTCAGTCAACAACAAATAAGTAAATTCAATCTACAATGATTTCATGTATGCACTATATGCAGGGACAAAGTCATAGGCCAAGCAGATGAGGTATCCGTCGTTGTCACAAAAGTCATTCACAAAATAAATATTACTATGGATGTAGAGCTTTGTATATTCATACTTATGCATGTTTGTATGTAGTATAGGTATATAATATGTACTGAAAGGATACCCCTGTCAGCTCAGTACAAAGTCAGAGCAGACACACATCAGAATTGTCTTCCTTAGCAACAGCTCAATTTGATCTGTTTCGTTCAAATGCATCCAATTGAACTCTCCAAAATGGCTACCATTCATTTCCGACGCCTTCGACAGCCACAGAACGCGCGTATTTTTCCCGTTCAATTGGTGCGCACAGCGAGCGCGAATTCATTTCAAACAATCGCACATTAATCATTCGATTTGCCATAGCCATAGCCGAGTAGCAGCCCATCAGTGTGCCAACAAACACAAAACAGAGGACATCACATACTATAGGATACCATCTATAGAAAATCCTTGCAACATCAGCAAGGCTCTATACACTGGATGTAGCCTTTCTCATCCTTTCCTATACATTATGGCCTTACTGATGGCATATATAACATATCATCATGAATATGTTCACTCCATCTCTACGTATGTTTGTCGTATAGGTTTAGGTAGTATTCAAATAAAGAGTATGTTGCAGTAGTTTTGGGGCTTGGTCGACGACGAACGACGAACGACGAACGACGAATAGTCCCAAAATCCTCGAAGCCATAAAAGCTCACTGAGAATTAGAATAAATTCGCGAAAGTGGTTTTTTGACAATAATTGCGAGGAGTGAATTGCAGCAAAGTGCATTGATGATACACCATATACACGAGGACGTATAGAGGTTCCACTATACCATTCCCATTTCCAATCACCCAACCAAAGCTATACAGAGTACACCTCACCATAAGGGAACTTCAAAGCGGCCGGCGCGGTGTGGCGGGATGGTGCGCGGCGGCATTTTAGAACGTCCAATTGATGGACATGCCTATCAAAGAGAGTCATCTAGAGCTATCGAACCAAACGCATCGGCTCGGCTTTGCCATTTACGAAGAGTGGCATGGCGAAAAGCCACCGCACTTTATGTATAAAAACCCCTTCCCTCCACCCTTCTTCCCAACTTCTTAACTCTTACTGATATTCGTCCTCGTGTTGTGTCAGAAGGACTCAGTCAGAACTATAAACGCAGAGGAATTCGCGATTAAATGCGAACCAGATTGTGGGCAATAGTTTTTTATACACAAAGTGCGTGCATCAAGCTGTATACAACAGGAACAGGATGCGTTTGCGTTAGCGTTATAGCGTTAGCGTTACGAATAGTCCTGATTGAGAGGAACTATAGAACCCATTTTGATGGAGATGGACTCTTCTACAATGTTGGAGGAATGATTTTTCGGCCTGGTGAACTCACTCTAAATTTGATTTGTAAATCTTTCGCAAAGCGGATTGAATTGCTAGATAAACGAAGGATTTTTATATTTGTGTTTGTTTGTTTGTGTGGGCTGTGAATTTGTGTGTGTTTGTTTGTGCCAACCGCATTCTGCATCCGTAACTCAATTTTATCCGCAGGCTATGTACGAGTACCAATGTATAGTATATACACCCGAAGCAATTCCAATGGAAATTTAGTGTTTTTCTTCTAAAATTCCGCTTTTCAAAATAAATTCTACTTTTTTTGTTTTTCTTGGCCTCTTTCACTTCTCGTTTCTGTTTTTGAATTTGTTTTTGAAAAGGATATTCAACCAACCTTTACCATTTTTGCTATGATTGCGACTGCAATTTTCAACATCAGTAACCGGAGTGAGAGTTCATCTTCAAGAGAAAATTGAAAATGTAAAATAAAAGGATATGAATGCGGATATACACAGTTAAATATAAAATTAAAATGAGAAAGGAAACAAAAAAACATCAAAAAACTTAAAACAAAAGAAGAAAACGAAGAAAAAGAAAACTTAGACTCTTAAGAGGAAAATCTTGTGCATTTTATTTGAAGTCAGCATCAGAATCAGCATCAGCATCACTTCTTGCACTTGAGGAAAAGTGCAATTTATTTTTCACTTTCAACTTCTTATTGCTGAATGTCCTTTTTCTTTGCTTATTTTCTTGATTGTCTTTGTTTTTCGGACGGACTGATGATGCGGATGCGGAGTCATGGGGATTTTCGCATCTCCAGAGCCACCAAGCCAGCCAGCTAGCCGGATAGTGCACCATCACTTCGTTATAATATTTCTAATTAGTTTTTAAAAGCGTTTTCTTATTTCTTTTCCAATTTTAAGCGAGCACAGGATACATCAGGAGGCCAGGAGGTAAAATATAAATTTGGATTCATTTGGACCAATTAAATTTGATGAATGTCTATTTGTATGCATACTTCCAAAAATACGAAGAAAATGTTTTAATTGAAAATAAAGATCTTAGTGTCAAGTTCTGTCTTGACTTTTGAATTCTTAAGTCATACCATTTATGTACATACATATATAAAATACAAATACATATTTTTGTTTTTTTTGGTAATTGTTTGCATTTCAACAATTAAAAACCAATACTACAAACAGAAGAAAATGCATACCTATACACCCAACAGTTAATAGATTTTGAATTTCCATCAAAAACAATAATTTTCAAGGTAAAGTTAGTTCAAAAATGTTAGTAAGCATTCGTTTCATACTTACATATTAAATATGTACTATAAACCTTTTTTAAGAGACTCAAGACACAAATATTTATTTTGCACTCAAATATCGGGTTTTTCAATAAGAGCGCTACAAAAGTTTTTTTTAATTAAAGTTTTTGATATCAATAAAATTCTTTACTCCTGTGAAAGTGCGTTTGATGCCATTATGTATGGAACTCAATTTCTTTTGCATGGGCACCACGAACACGGTTGCAGAGGTCCAGACGCTGAAACCCAATTTTCGACAGTTTTCAAGCATAAATCGGCCGATACTGCTCCAATTTCACGTTCGATATTCGCTGGCTTATTGGCATAGACCATATACTTGACGTAGCCCCACAGGAAATAGTCTAATGGCGTCAAATCGCACGATCGAGGCGACCAAGCGACTGGACCATTTCGTGAGATAACACGTTCTCCAAACTTGGTTTTCAATAAATTGATTGTGACATTCGCTGTGTGGCTTGGGGCGCGGTCCTGTTGAAACCACGTGTCCCCCAAGTCCATATCATCCAATTGGGGCCAAAAATATTAGGTTATCATTGAACGGTAGCGGTTCCCATTCACAGTAACGTGCCGTTCTTGGTCATCACGGAAGAAGTAAGGCCAAGATCTTTTCGCAAAAAGAGATGCAAAACGCTTGAGAACGACGTGTGAGAGACACATTTAAGCTTTCTGCAACTGAAGCCTCAGCGGCAGCAATATTCTCGACACTACGGGCACTTCTTGGTCTCACAGCACGGAAACGTTTAGTACCTACTGTGCCTGTGGATTCAAATTTTTCCACTAGACGCTCAATTGTTGATCTGCTAGGACGATTATGACGACCATAAATTGGACATAGCGCTCTGAACGTTGAGGCCACTGACTCCGAAATTCGGTATTAAATTTTAATAATTTTGACTCGTTGTTGGCTCGTATATCTTTCCATCATGAAATGGCAAACCTTACTGAAGAGAAATGTCAAAAGAGCGGCAAGAAATATGGCGTCGTTTGCTGTCCCTGTCGCTCTACTTTTGTAGCGTCCTTGTTTAAAAACCCTGTATATACCCTAATTGGATTCAGGCACATAGAAAGACATTCAAAGTAAAGAGGATAGGAGCAAAAGATAGGTAGGTACATTTACAAAAACTTATACCAATTTAAAACTAAAACAAAATTTTGGTTAATAAAAAATTAACACTTTAATCTATAATGTTAGGAAAGAAATCAGTGAACATTTTAATTTTATTAATACCCTTGTTTTGTTGGGAAATCTATCCATAGTATAGTAGGATTTTACACGCATAACAAAAACAATATCCATATTATGAATAACACCGATAAAAGTTAGAGTAAAATTTCACTATGGATAGGTTTTTGACATTTATACGAGCCTCGAATGGATCTTATGTGATTTCGTTCTCAAATGTTGGTACGATTGATATTGCATTTGTATCATGATGGCTGTGTTCGTTGAGTAGTTGTGCATTTGGAATCATGTGTGTTTTCCATTGGGGAAAAAACCAATCTATTAATGTTGATAGTATTTAGTTTTGTTAGTGAAAATGGACTAACTGGGCTTATTTTGCAAGAGAAAACAATAGAAAAGATATTTATTTATGTTTTGCTATGTTTCCACCAAAGGTTTATCTCAGTTTCTTTTGGTGTTTCCACCGCACAAGAAGATTTAAAAATGATTAAGTTTGACAGCACTTTCTAAAATGCAAATGGTGTTTCAACGTTTCTTATGAAGTGCAAGTGAGATAGTTTGATTCGTGTTAAACAATGAAAAACTGAATAATTCAGCACCATATAAGAATATGCTACCTACTGCATGTGCAATTTTTTGTTTTAATTTGATTAAAACAAAACTATATTTTTTGTACACAAACATACAAATAAACAGACCATAACGCATTATCTGTAAAACCAACTCCTCCACACAAGTTTTTCTTCACAAATTTCCGATCCCCGACCGGAATCGAGCAAATCAAGCTCATTTCAACTCGATTCAGATATATAAAGAATTTAGGCGAGCTTCAAGCTCGCTTCAACACCACATGTTAATGTAGTAGTCTACGAACAAACTCCCTTCTTGAAGTTTTTATTTTATGTCAAATTGTTTGGTTAAAACTTTGAAATCGACTTTCACATTACACAGACGTATTTTCTTGATTTTGATAATCAGCTATCAAAAATCAGCTTACAGAATTTCACCCCTGGTCTGAATTTCGCTATTTTTTTTTTGGAATTTTTTGATAAATTATTCTGGAAAATATTCAGTTGTATCAACTTTCAAATATAAAAACCGGACTACTGAGGATCGTTTTATTGGCAATTTCTCACTTTATTATATATGGAATGCGAACAAAACGCACTTAATATCTCGTTATCTGACCTTTAATTAATTACGATAATTCAAATTGTATCTTTCCATTTGTGTTTTTATATTTTGATGTCCAAACTAATAAGAACGGGTGTTTTTTAAGACATGTGGTTTTCGAAGTTGGTCTTTTTGATTTCCTCTTTTCATAAATAATAGACCAAGAAACTGCTACCTTAACTTTTAGTACAATTTATTAAGTCCATTCCATATGATTTCAGACTTTTTGAAATTTCATAAAAATGGTTTTTAGATGTATAGCACGTTGAATGGAATAAAGCAAAGATGATTTTTTTTTTTAAATTGGCATTAAATGTACTGTATTCGAAATGTAATCTTCCGGCATTAAAATTAAAATTTAAGAATACATAGCTAGTAAATTATTGAATATTCAGACATTTTCTAGCTGGTAAAATGCTAACTTTTTAACAATAACTTATTTAAATGAACCAATATCTTTTTCCTTGTAATATATTTTTGTTGATAGAATTAAAATACATTTCAAATTACAATCGATCGAAATACCCAAATCGAAAAATGTCATAAATCTTAAAATTGGTCACAAAGCCCAAAAAGCTAAAAAAAAAACGCAAAAAACCCAAAGTATAAATGTCGTAACGCCCAAATAGATTTCAAATAAAAGAACGCTCAAATTGTTAGTTGTCATTTTCCCAAATTAATTTTTAATTTGGGTTTTATGACATATGTACAATGTACATGCATAGGGCAGGTTCAGCCGACATAAGGGACTTGAAAGTAAGGCAAGTTTCTAGCATCTGATTGGCCAGCTGCCAAAAAATTGCCTTCCAATTAAGGCAACTTAATGGGAAAGTTGACTGGAAAGTTAGTCAAGAAAAATTTCCCTTACTATCAAGTCAATTCAACTTATGTACATATGTCAAAATGACAATTGATCATGTTTTTTCATTCAACTAAAAGCTGAACTTTATTATTTAATGATTTATTTATTTTCTGCATAACTTCATTTAATGCTTTCTGTAAAAAGGTTCCTTGTAAATTTGGAAAAGAAATAAGTAATATTTCTTTAAAATACAAAATACAAATCGTGATGGACTTGTAGCTTGCCTGAGGAGTGTTTTGTAGAAAATAATGATTTTGGTAGTTTTTGTACTATGAACTTGAAGTAGAGGTTTGTGAAGTAAAGTTCTGAATTTGAAATTCATGACACTTGAAAAACTAACTAGTTGCCTTGGTCAAAATTTACGTTAAAACACTGAAGTTGACTGCAAATGAAGTCCCTTATGTTGTCTGAACCTGCCCAATATCACTAAGAAAAAGTCACAAAGCCCAAATAAAATGTCATATCACCCAAACCAACTTTCAATGTCGTTTCGCCCAAATTTAGAAATGTAGTAAATGCCCAATTTGTTTATTTTGCAAATATTTTGGGTGGTTGCGCTTTGTGACACGTATAAACAGTGGGGTATGTATAGCGGGACATGCTATCCCCTACACTCCCCTACTTAGGCTCACTATAGGATTTGAGGTAGGTGCAAAGTTGGGTGTATGCAAAGTTTCTTTGCATCTAAAGAATCTGAATTTCTGAAAGTGAAATGAAGCCAAATATATTTGTAACGCTTTCTTGAAGTTCCGAGTTTTTGAACGATCTGATATTTTTTCGTTTGATGTTAAAACATATGAAATTTTTTGAGCGATATGCCAATTTTGAGTGTTACGATATTTTAAAATTGATATTTTTTCTTCTAAAAAAAAGTTTTTGGGTGATATGACATTTTTAGCTTGGGCGATATGGTTTTTGGCGAAAATACCTAACGGAGAAATTTTAACAAACAAACAATTATTTTTTCGAAAATCTTTGAATTATGGAAAATAATTAAATTTAGAACAATTCTTTTCTGAAAACCTGTATTGTATACAATAATTCAAAATCCTTAAAAAATATGTTGTATATTTACTTTGTTTTTCTGACAATTTACATATGTTTGTGAGTTTTTTTAAAAAAGACACGATAAGTTAAATTGTATCGTTCCACTTCAATTTTTGTTTTTATTTGTTGGTGATTAATTAACTATAATGGGTGTTTTTTAGACGTGTGGTTGGTCTTTTTGATAGCTGTCACTTGATCTTTGCTCAGTTTGGTTTCTTAATTAATACTAAATAGACTTAGAAATACCTACTTCATTTACAAATTGTGCAAATTTATTGCTAAGATGATAATTTAGTTCGCATCGCGTATTGCGTCCAATATTCGGCAACTTTTTGTGAGTGGATTATCTCGCGTCGTGGGCTTGTGGCGTTGTCTCCAAGATCACGCGATTTAGCATTTTACTACCCACTAGCATTTTATAAAAAAGTTAAATTAAAAAAACTGCTACTTCAACTTTTAGTAATTTGCTAGGTCCATATAATTTATGAGTTTTTGACATTTCAAGTTAATAAAAGATGAATAGAATAAAGCAAAGATTATTTTTTTTGTAAATTGACATTAAAAGATTATCTTCTGACATTGAAATTTCAATATGATTTCTGGTATATGATCTTTACGCATGGTTCGGAAGTAGTCTAATCTGAAGGTCCTTTTTCAACATTTGTGGCCATATATGAGCAATAACGTGGTAAATGTTATCCTCCAAGCGGGTAATCATTTTGGGCTCATGCACGGAAAGAATTCTTAGATCAGATCAAGAAAAATAAAAAAATAAAAATCACGAAAAATGAATCCAGTTTTGGACCTTGGCTTCGAAATAAGTAAATTGCTACTTTTTGTTTGCAATTTCATAAAATGAGCAAAATGAAGATATTGACACTTAAAAATCATATTTCACTACATTTGAGTAGCAATAATTCGACCGAGGAAATCAAATATTTCAAACAGCGAATTGCAATTTGATATCAATTTAATGTTTGTTTTTATCGTGAATTTCAGCAGGAGTTTGTAGATTGAAATTGTTTTCTTGTAGATTATGATTCGTTTTTTTAAATACCTACACACACAAGTGACAAATTTCAACCCTTATTTTCTTAGACTGCGACAATATACATTAGTTTGCAAATGACAACTAATGTTTTGCTACTTCTTTTTTTTTTTAATTGCAACTTTTGAGTCGTAATTTGAAACAGGTTATTCTGCAGTTTGCATACTTAGTTATCTTTAAATTGCAACTTTTGAGTCGTAATTTGAAACAGTTTCTACAGCAATTTGTAGCTTTTAAAGATTAATTTACTTTGCATTTTCAAGCAATAATGTAGAGATTCAAGAACAATTTTTTGCAAAATCAACAATCTTCATTAGTGATTTACAACATAAACTTATTCTAATAAATATGATTTAAAATCATGAAAAATATAAACCAGCATAAGTGTTTATATCGGGTGATTTTTTTGAGGTTAGGATTTTCATGCATTAGTATTTGACAGATCACGCGGGATTTCAGACATGGTGTCAAAGAGAAAGATGCTCAGTATGCTTTGACATTTCATCATGAATAGACTTACTAACGAGCAACGCTTGCAAATCATTGAATTTTATTACCAAAATCAGTGTTCGGTTCGAAATGTGTTTCGCGCTTTACGCAGATTTTATGCGTTTTTTTTTTTTTAAAGTTCTCAAGCTCTTAAAAAATCACCCATTATATTAAACAATGTCCTCTTTTCAATGGAGGACAATAAATACATAATGGGTGATTTTTTAAGATTTTTTTTCATTTTATAATAAAATCGTCTTGATTTGCTAAAAAAAGGGTTTTCGTAAATTGCAACCTAAAATTTAGCAATTAGTGATTTTTTAATTCTCTCCGTGTGGGCGTAGACTAGAGATTGGTTATATCCGTTTCCTAAATTTAGTTTTGTTTGATTTTATTTCTTATATGAACTGTCACTTTTAAGACATGTTTAGACCCACCTTTTTTAAAATGGGGACTCGAAATTTGGAATAGCTAGTTAATTGCTGAATGTAGTACCCGTGGCATGATGGTTAGTGCGTTGGACTGTCATGCCAGAGATCTTGGGTTCGATCCCTGCCTATGCCATCTAAAGTTTTTTTCACGGGTACTGCCTCTTGCGAGGAATTGACAAATTCTCCAAGATCAATTCTTGTCATGAAAAGTGATTTCTCAAATTAGCAGTTCGGATTCGGCTTAAAACTGTAGCTCCCCTCCATCCCTGACAACAGTACTCGCACACAGGAATGGTTGAGAGTTGTAAGCCACTAGGCCTAGTTCTCAACGGACTGTTGCGCCACCCAATTTATTTATTTAGTTATTTGCTGAATATTAAGAAATTTTCTAACTGTTAAAATGTTAACTTCTTAATAACAATAACTTATTTAAAATGAACAAATATCTTTTTCGTTGTAATATATGTATTTGTTTTAATAGAATTAAAATTAATTTTAAGTTACATTCGATAGACATTTTTACAAACAAAAAATTACTTTTTTGAAAATCTTTGAATTTTGGAAAATAATTGTATATTTAGGACAATTTTCCAAAACTGTATTTTTTCCTGTAAACACACATAACATTCCAAAATACAAGATCTCAAAATACTTAAAAAATATTTGATATTTTTACTTTGAATATTCAATAATTTTGTCGAATCTATATGCATTTTTTTTAAAGATATTTAAGTTCTATATTATTCATGTCTTATTGATGATTTTACCTGCTTAAAGTAAAAAAATACATTTCCTAATCAAAAGCTTGGATCTATGGGTAATTCTGATTGAAGAAAAATTACACCCATAAAACAATTTTGTCTTCATTATAAATATCCCCCCAAAATAAAATCCTATATCAAATGAAAAATTTATATTTCATACGAGTTACGTAATGAACATCATGAAAAAGGACATTTCTCTTATAATTTTGTTATTATGTTTTGTTGTACATATGTGTCATGTGTGTGGTTGTATTTTATCTTCCCACAAATCACACAGTCACATTCATACGATAATTTATGAATTATAATTAAAGAAAAAACATTTACCGCCCTATCCTTAAAACGACTCGGAAAATGAGAAAAGAATATATCAACTTCAAGGGTCCTTAATCCATTCCATATAATGTACCTATAGTTCAAACATAGAATAAATGTCTGTGTACCGCATTATGTTGTGTATAGAACTCCCCATTTGGCAATTAACCAGATAAATTAGCAAGATGGTCAAGAACTGGTATAAACGAGTATATGGGAAGTTATAAGCATTGCGAGGGATGGAAAAATGTATAAAATATTGGAGGGTTGGTTGGCAAAAAAAGGACATCACATTCATAAAATAAATATCTAAGTTGAAATGGAGACGAAATGCCGTTTGCTGACTTTGTGGGTTTTACTTCTGTTTTTTAATATACCTAACCTAACAATAAACTACGACTTGGATTATGGGTTAAGTTTTCATCCCCATTAATATAAAATTATTCGGTATTAATTTTTTAACTCTGTTAAACTCTGTTTCAGATCCTTATCACGGAACGATTAAAAAGTTTTCAATACAAATTACTAATAAGAAGAAGAAACAAAGAGTTACTCTTCCAAAGCACTGTTTCGATGGACTTAGAAAGCAATTGACAAAGCCCTCTTTCCAGCCGCCAAAGTATCGCATAAGGTCCTCAGCATCTCCGTCTTGTTATACGGTACATAATTAAGTATGGAACAGAACATCAAAAGAAGAGATGAAGCAAGTTAGATTATTGCACTTTATATTTTAAAAATAATTTTAAAGTCTGTCATCTTGAGTTCTTATCGAAAATTCTTGCTTTTGGTGTGGACAAATCAAGTCTGAAACTTACAATATAAATGCTGGTGTGCCCCAAGGCTTCATTTTGTCCCCTAACCTCTTTCTCATTTCTATAAATGATCTTCTATCTGCGACTTCTTCGTTTCCAAACTCACAACCCAAAAACTGAATAACCCTATAGAAATCCTTAAGACAACGTTGTCCGAAAACAAGCTGCTTACATTCAATCCAACATTAAAATTAAATCTTTCTACAAGTAGACAAGCCATAATGCCACAACTTCCGTTTTACTCCAACCCCAGCGACAAAAAAGAACACCCTTAAAACTCAATTAAAATATAATCCAACTTTAATTTCGTTAAACTCCAAATAATTCGACACGCAAAATGTCATTTTAATCCTTTTAATATTTTTTTTTTAATTTATACCTCTATGCATACATATACATATATAACTACACCTTTCCCTTGCGGTAAACACTTAAGTATATCTTCCAAAAAAGAAACCCAATCCCAGACTGTGGACAAACAAAAAGTCACCATCTCTTCTTATCTCTTTTTCTTGATGAAATTTTGCCTGATGGTGAAGACTTTGATGATATCAACGCATATCCTTGACTCATCACACAATTTCCCCGCCAAAAAAAAAGAACTCTCTAACCCCCAAAACACTTCCAAAACCAGAGACATCTTCGACGACGAACAAGAAGAAGAAGTTTTCCAAAAGAACCCCATAACCAAAAGCAAGCATAAGCAACCAGTTATTATATAGAAAACTTCATCACTATTATCATTACCATCCACCAGCAGAGAAGAAATCCAGAAACACCAAAATGGAGACTGTGTCTGCTACAAAATTCATAAGATCCCAGATTCCTGATCCCTTTATCTACTGACTTCATCATAAATGCTGCTGAATAAGAACGGAACACCATCTTAATTTAGGAAGGAATTGTAGAACAATTAAATGGCGCAACCCAGGTTTTGTCTTCTATCAACCCTCCTCCTAGTCTCCTACCCTCGCCACCATGCGTCCTTTTTGTTCATCTTGTATCTTATGTCTTTGCATTTGCCTTTGCCTTTGCCAAGGCAAAAAGTGTCAAATAAAAGACACCGCAGAAAACTTTACCACTGTTCAAGTGGATGATGCTAGGACGACGATGATGATGAGATGAGATGAGATGATGGCAAAGACGACAAACCTTTCTTTGGAAGGCTTGATTCTTTTCTATAGGCATTTTAGGCAAACAGATAAAGAAAAGAAATACCTACCTACCAACTCTTTTCAAATATGACGATTCATTTAGAGAAATTACGAGACATCTCAAAATAAGGGGGTTGCAATTTATGCGAAAGGTAGGAAGTTTTTCTATATATCCTTATATTTAAAAGCATGTTAATCAGGTTCACAGTACGTGCAAGCAAGATGGCAGTCATGTCAGAGACGACACCTTACCTTCACGTAGACACCATAACTCTTTGACTCAGAATGGGTACCTATATTTATCTCATGAGCCCATAGCAAGAATGGAATTCCAAAAAGCTTACATTTTGACAAGGTATATCGCAGGACGACAACGACGACGACGACGATGTTCTCATCAACGCGATGCCAGGAGATTTATTCAAAAATGACAGAATTCTTTTGGCATGTCACGCTCACGTTGTCATCGGCTTCAGTCGTCGTCGCCGTCGCCTTGAGTCGTCAGTCGATTCGACGGAATGAGCATTCAAACTTTCCAACCTGACTCTCTATATCTTATCGTAAAAGGGTTGAATCATGGTAATACATTTTCAAATTACAATCTTCACATTAAGGACATAATTTTATCTCTGAGAACCGTAAGTCCTTTTACTTCACTTAAGCAAGAGTAGGTTTAGGTAAAAGGTGTGGCACATAAACTTTAACTGGAATTTCTTCACGATTTTGAAAGTGATTAAGCCTTTATAAAAAGAGAGACGGGTTGGGAGGTGTGAA
Source organism: Eupeodes latifasciatus (assembly GCA_920104205.1). Classification (NCBI taxonomy): domain Eukaryota; kingdom Metazoa; phylum Arthropoda; class Insecta; order Diptera; family Syrphidae; genus Eupeodes; species Eupeodes latifasciatus. The sequence goes on along the minus strand of OV049925.1, from coordinate 118,799,771 downwards.
GAATTGAAGTACATATACTTTCACTTTTCATTGTGACGAAAACTGTGAAAAATTAATTTGAAAATTCTCTCTGTGCTTTTTTGGAAGGAAAATTTTAATAATAATTTAGAAAACGCATTATCATGCTTTCGTCTCTCTTCATAATTGTATTAAGATTTCATAGAAAAGTGGGGGGAGGGGGTAGGTAAAGATAAGTAAGGGAAGGGGGAGTTATAAAGATTTTTAAGAAGAAACATTGACATTGAGGTATTATTATTTTCATCAGCTCAGGTGTAATAATTTGTGTTGATGAGTGTTGAGGACTTGATGGGTTGGAGTAAGCTTTAGTGAAATTAAATTTTGTTTCTTTATGCCTTTTCATTCTTATTGGAGACACAAAACAAGCAGAATTTGTATGTTTTAAGAAGAGGAATTTTCGTACTTATTTTCAATTGGTTTTTGTTTCTAGAAATGTTGATATTAAAGTCGAAAGGTAGTGGCATAAGTATGAAGAGAAATATATTTTTGAAAAAACCCATAAATACAGAAGTGTCTAGGATTTGAAGTTATCTATGGAATTCTTGGCTATTTTTTGATCCTTACTAAGCTATGCCTGAATAAATGTATCCGCTTCTTTAAGGTTGTACCTATTTCTCTTATTTATTTCTAAACCAGGTTTTACTTTAGGCTGAAAATAACTTTATTGTGTATTTTTAACATATTTTAATTTATAAACATACATTTAACCCTCTTGTGGAATGGAAACCGGAGCAGGAGCAGCAACGGCAGCAGGAGGGACACTCGTTTCAACTTGTTTCGATTTATCCTGGAACATCATTACATCGACCTTATGAGGCAGCAAGTGTTTGATAGGTTCCAAAATGACCTTCTGTTGTATGAAAGTTATTCCCTCATTTTCTAGAGTGATCAAATTAATCCCCAAAGCAGCAGTAAGTGTTGCTTGGGGAAACAGGACATGAATACATCGCTGAATGTACGGAATCAAATCATAAGCGAAACAGGAGCAAAATTTGACAAAATATTCCTTCTCATTCCCGGAGAAAGCCTGCTGTTCTTGACGATAGAACGAGAGTATCTTTCGAGCCACAAACTCTAGAGATGATTGCATATTTTTGGTGACATCATTGGCAATGGCAATGGGAGCACATAACCGCAATTCATTTAGCACATTCAAATAGCCATTGCATAGGACAGCGAGGGGATGGAAATCAAGTAGAGTTTCAGGGGGATTAATTTGATCGAGTTCGATGCGTCGATTGTGAATGCCCGAAGAAGTTTTGTTGATGAGAGTGTATCGCTCCAAGTCACGTTCGAAATTCTGGTTGACCGATTGAATTGTGTTGGAGAAGTTTTGCTTGATGACACGAATGAAAATTGGAGCCATTAGAGCGCGGAAATCAGCTCCAACGCGACTGAATGAAAGACCGAAATACATGCATTGTCCAAGAACTGTGTCCAACGAGTTTACTCCTTTCAACAAATCACTTTCGAGGGTCTCCAAGAAGTTGGCAATCTGAAAATGAGGTTTTCTATGAAACTAATGAAAACACATACAATTTAAGAAGAGGTCACCTTTCGATGAAGCCACGACTGGAAGAGACGTCCACTATCATTGGACAAACTTGTGTTTGCGTCTTCATCTGGAAAAATCGCTCGATATTGTGTGATGATGTTGAAGAGATTGATTCTGGTCACCTCGATTGTTTTGGTGAGATGTTGTTGAGCTGAAAGTAAATGTTGTCTTTTAATTTTTTTCGAGGAGTGTGATGGTTTTGATATGAACTAGTTCTTGTAGTTTTAGTACAACTTTGTTAGTGTAGACACACACCATGGTATGTTGAAAATAGATTAGTACTCATACTCACCATCATCTCTTGGAATGGAGTTCAAAGAATTGGTCAACCAGGCATCTCTCGCTTGGAGGAATTTCAATTTTAGCTCGTTGTTACCGAATGCCTGCATTCGCCTCAAGTAACCCACAATTTGAAGGCATTTGGGTAACTGGAGATCTGTTTTTAGCTGGGCACATAGTTGGGCCAACATCGTATGCCATAAAGACTCAACTGCCACGACAATGCTCTAAAAGAAGAAGCGTACATTAGGAAAGTTCTTAATCGCATTCTCATTGAACTTACATTAATCACTGCAATGTCTCCCTGGTTCTGTCCCAACTTTTGGACATAACTTGCCAACTCCAGAGCCTCCTCGTACCGTCCCTCACGAATACATCGCTCCATCAGCTGTGGCAGTTCCAAGATCTCCAAGAGTTGTGCGTTCTTCTTCAAAGTAATACTATTTAACCTTCGGGTTTCATTGATTTCATTTGCTTCACTTAGAAACTTCTCACATTTTTCACTGAAATCAGGGAGTTTTCCAATCAATTTATCAACTTGTGTCTCGGCATTTTGGAATTCCGAGAAAATCGAACGCGAGCACTCGGATGTGTGGATGAAAGTTTTGTAATTGGAAATAGCCAAGTCCTGGGTTTGTTCAACGATACTTTTATTTTCATCTTGGAGACGAGATTGTTCTTTTTTTAGTTGGTCAACTTTGTAAGTTCCAAGTTTGTTAAGATAAACAACAAGTTCCGAGTTGTCTTGAAGATTTTCTGTGAACATAAAATTCAAAGTAATTCATTGAAAATCTCATGTTTTGTCATTTTGTTTAGTGGAGTTTACCTGGAACGCCATTGGGGAATATTAATTTAAGAACTCGTTCATTATCCATATCCATGATTAAAAGGAATTTCAATTCTTTTGTAGTTTTATCTAAAAGTTATTTATTTTTTCAAGTCCTTGAATTTAAACGTCATCTATGTATATTTTGTTGACGTTTTGAGTCAGCTGTGTGATATGACAGTACAAACTTTAAAGTTGACAATTTCCATCAGAGATCCTCAAACTGTTTTGAATTTTCCTAAGTTGTGATTACATTTCGTGTTTATAATAATTTTTTTGTTTCAGAAAATCCACACACTTTGAATTGGAAGGAAATTGTTGTCTTCCAATTTAAATAATTTTGTTTTACTTAGGAATATAATAAAAAATATATATCAATATAATCTGATGAATGAATTGTGAATTTATTTTGATTGATTTCTGTACATTTTTATTAAAGTATAAATGTCAAAAGTGACATTTGATTCCTGCCGCAGCCTGCTCATGGGGTTCTGTACTTCAATCAGTGTTTAATATGTTTAAAAAAGGGAATAAGTATTTTACTAACTAGGAAAACGATTTTTGAAATTAAAAAATAAAGTTTTTATGTCAAATTGACCGACAAAAATCGTATTGATGTTAATACAACGACGTTTTAATCACTTAAAAAAAAAAAAACTTGTATTTGCAAATTTGTATATTAAATAATAATAACTGAATACATTTTCTGTTGTCAAATAAAATGTGATAAAAATCGAAACTAAAGATTTATTTTACTAAAGAGAAATCACATAACCTTGTAGATTTAAGAAGTTCATTTGACGTCATTTAACAATGTCTAACAATGACGTTTTAGGCAGTATAAGACATGTTCGGATGACATAAAAGGACTTTATGCCTTTAAAACCTTTAATAAACGCAAATTAAAACCAAAGCAATAATTTAGTTCTTAGATGCAATTATTTTTAAACTTAACTTTACTAACCTTTACCTTCAGTTGTTTGCAGAGAAATGCAAACAAATATTATCTGAAGTTAAAATTGGCTCACATAAGCTACAAATTCATTATAGTGGTGAAAGATTAATTCTTTTCCAAAAAGAGTAAATAAGCTTTCAGTTTAATACAAAATATGATCAGCTGATATTTTGGAACAAACAAATACTTCACTCATAAGTAAGAAGGATTTTTCTTGACTTGACACTGGGCAGGTTCAGACGACACAAGGGACTTTAAAGTAAGGCAAGTTTCTAGTATCTGATTGGGCTTTCCAATTAAGGCAACTTTTTTGGAAAGTAGACTGGAAAGTTAGTCAAGAAAAATCTCCCTAACTATAAAGTCAATTCCACTTATGGCAAAATGACGGCTAATCATGATTGTTCAACTAACTAAAAGCTGAACTTTATTACGCTTTGATTTAATTATTTTTGCACCATTCCATTTCATGATTTATGTAAAAGGATTCTTTGTAAAATTGGTTAAGAAATAAGTAGCATTTATTCAAAATACAAAATACAAGTCGAAATGAACTTGTAGCTTTGCTAAGAAGTTTTTTTGTAGACAATAATGTTTTTATTAGCTCTTGCATGATCAACTGAAAGTAGAGGTTGATGAAGTAAAGTTCCAAATCTGAAGTTTATGATACTTGAAAACTAACTAGTTGCCTTGATCAAAATGTACGTTCAAAGAAAGCAATTTATTGACTACAAATAAAGTCCCTTATGTTGTCTGGACCTGCCCACTTTTTGAATAGTTGCCTTAATTGGAAGTCAAGTTTTTGACTTCTAGCCAAACAGATAAGTAAAGGGTTTTGAAATTCAGACTTTACAACTTACCAAAGCGTAGAACGTATGATTTGGAACGTTTGCTATGGACGCCTTAAAGGCAGCGATATTTTCGACACATTCGACCAACTAGTTCACCGCCTTCCAATTTCAGTGGACAATTTTTGCAGACGTTTCTCCTTAGTGTCTATGATGTAAATTTTGAGTTTATTGAATAAATTGACAATGACATTTCGATGATAAGTAAAAGGACTTCTTATCATCAAATTTGTCGCACTCGTATATCTATAAAAAAAATGATTATTTTTATGGATAAAGTTCAAATCCAGAGAAAAAAAGGATTGGTCTCAAGATTTTCAACTTAAAAACATTATTTTAGACCTTTGGCTCATCATTTTGTCTTCACCATTCCCTTCATATTTAAATCATCTTTTAAGTTTTGAATAAAAAAAAGTTACAAACAAAATTACCCAGAAAATCATTCATTCAATTTTCCATCAACATCACAAGTCTTCTTTTTCCTTATAGTTCAAATGCAAGAAGAATCTCTTTCTTATCTTTTTAACTTGCAGGTTTTCCCAGGTCCCAAACAAAAACAAAAATATTGAAGCGTACATCCAAAGACCAAGACCTGATGGACAAAAAAAAATATACTTACTTAAAATTAATTTTCCCATATTAATAGTCTCATTGGTCTTCGCCAAACCTCTATCGCTCAAACATAACACCTTAAGCCCATGTCGCTGCCATTCATAACATCTTTGCAAATTGCCATGGTCTTCATCGTGCGCCACCGCCGACCGAAGATGACTATTCAGCCACCACCATCGCCTCCACCGCCATCAGGAAGTTATCTTCTCTACTTGGTATAGGTCTATTCTGCTCGTGGTCGTTGTCCTAGAGTCGTAAAAGTCTTAAAGTCTCTCCAGCTCCATGGTAGTGTTATAGCTATCGTCATCACCATGCGAGACCCCCCACTCAGACTCCAGACTCAGTGTGGTAATATAGCATCTCAACTGATTCATTTGAATAGAACATGGTATGAAGCATTTTGACAACTTGGACTTACAACACCGTACGCACGTATAAATGAATGTAACTTTCTCACAGACCCCTCGCCCGACCCGCAGTTTTTATATGGACCGAACACGGGACAGGCCGACCAGCCAGAGTAAAGGTTCTCAGGTGCACCATACCTACTCTATGTGCACATTCGATCAGATGGCATCATCTTGGCGAAAATGTAAATAAAATATACACTAGCGCTAAGCGCACCTTCCTGAACGAGCGATCCTCTCTTTGATACGCTTCTTCATGTTTCTAGTCATCTCGCAGAACTTAGACTTTAGACATAGAAACCGAAAGACCCCCACCGTGTCCATGGTTTATGGTATGGGTAAGGTATTAGAAATTTGCTTTATGTAAGACCCGGTACCTAAATATTGCGATTGCCAGTAATGCTTCATGTTGCTTCCATCTTCCATTGACTTCGACTTCGACAAAAGTGTAAGAAATCTTCTTGTTTTGTTTTTGCTGCTTCACGACTCTGAAGCTGGAGCTAAAACGAAGCAATCGTTGATCATTGTCGTCATCATTGCCACCACGATATGGATGTTTCATGTTTGCGTTGTCTTTGGCTTTGACTTTGGCTTCTTTGGATTCTCAATTCTCGTCGCAGAAACGATATGGTCATCCATGGGAACTGTGCAAAAGAAAGTCTTTCACCATTTGGCTCTCATATGTTTCAAGTATGAGATTGGCTTACAATTCCAAGCTTATAGCCGACAAAGAAGACGAGCGAGTACAAAAAAAAAGAGACTCCACTGATGCACCATCATCCAGGAGTATAGTTATTGGAACGTATCATATGAAAGATACACACAAAGTGAGTTTAAGTAGAAGTACGAGTACCTACCTAGCTACGATTGCAGTACGGGTTTGGGATCAACTTGCAGGTTAATAGATATACAATCCATCGACTGTTCACACTGAAAGGTGAATCTGGATAAGGGTAAGTCGTTGTTGCTGCTGCTGTGCTCTGGAGTCTGATGTAGTTCCAATTCCAATTCAACTACTGTTGATTTTCTAGCATTTCTACAAACATATGAATCCCAATAATCGTCGCCAGTCGCCACCGAATGACGGTCGACTTGCAGTGTTGATGTTAAAGTAGGTAAATCATCATCTTTAAGTTGTTTGCTCCTCACGTACTTTGTCGTTTAGTGGTTTTAGAGTAGTTGAAGATTTGATTTTTGTTTTCTACTTCTTCTTTTTCTTTTTTAAAAAAAAAGTAGACTCTTGGATCTTGGTGCCATAGAAATAAGTAGCTCATTAAGTTCTATGTGCGCGTTTTATCTTAGTCAGAAATATACGCCTTGATTGGGTACAAGAAAGTTTCATTTGCGTTTTTATTAGTTTTTTCTTAGTTTTTATTTTTTATCGTAAAAACTTGTTCCATGAATGAAAATAGCATAATACTAGATAAAATAGAAGGTTTGAAAAGAACATTTTATGTAAGAACTTTTAAATACTTAAAAATTTTGATTTGTTTATTGCCTTTGGATGGTAAAGTTATTAAAGGGCTTTACAGCAATCTTGCATACAAACTTTTTTTTCAAAAACCAATAAAAAAACCATCAATTCCAAAGAACGATTGACCTAGTAATGTGTACGATCCTTTTCACACGAGGAAACTGATTCGAAACTTACCCAATGAAAGAAATCAAATTTTATTCAGATCTGTAAAAACACCAATTTTGACATTTGCGAACTACTAACAAATAATTTGATTTTTAACGATGTTCACATTTGACTCTATTGTTTCGATTCTTTTCCCGTTTCATCATCTTATCGTGCTTTTTAACCATTAGATGGAAACGAAATACAATTGCGAAACGTCAAAAAGAGTGTAATATAAGTTAACACCGTCCTTCGCCTGATCGATAATCAATTTTACATATTCGAATTTTTTACTTGATGTACACCATTTTTGAAGATTTTCAGATGAAAACCTAAATTTATTATTCGAAGCTGTTAGAAATACGTTTTCAATAACTTCAATAGTGTCTTCCATTGGCAAATTTTGAATTCAATCTGAAAATTGATTTTGCATAGTATTCTTAAGAGCACAAATATGTTTCTTAATACAAAACATGCTATAATTGACAATTTTAGTTTATTCTGGTTTAGTGTTGAAAGTAGAAGAGGTAGATCTACATAAAAATCTTCAACTTTCGTTAGCTTATTAAAGATTTAAAACTAGAATACTTTGAGGCGAATTACTACGATGTTTTATTAAATTATCTCTTTATCTTACTTCTCTTTTGTTTAAAAGAGTGAGAATGAGATAACATGACTAAACGTCAAAATAAGTCATATCGAAAGAAACTAATGTGAACACCGCCTTAAAGACTCCGATCTCGATTTATTTTTGATTTATGATTAAGTGAGAATGAGATAACATGACTAAACGTCAAAATAAGTCATATCCAAAGAAACTAATGTAAACACCGCCTTGAAGACTCCGATCTCGATTTATTTATGATTAATGGCTGAATCACAAACACGCTTCGGCTTCGTCTGCGTTACGGTGGGCCTGCTTCGAGGTTGCTTTGAATGACATTTCTATTATTTCATTCCTTCAAAGAGCAAATATTTTAGTTGTTGACATTTTTTTACAGGATGTTGAGCTGTCAGACAAAGCAAACGTTCAGATAATTGAACTAGAGCTTCCGTTTGGAGTCACATTACGTTACATTACGTTCTTTTCCTTACGATTGTCAAACGAAACGTGAGGTCGAAGCTTCATTGTGATAGCATGCATTGAATTCCTATGGCTGAACTCGTAAACGTCAGACGAAGCCGAAGCTGAAGCGTGTATGTGATTCAGCCATAAGTGAGAATGAGATAACATGACTAAACGTCAAAATAAGCCATATCCAAAAAAACTAATGTAAACACCCCCTTGAAGACTCTGATCTCGATTTATTTCCGATTTTTGATTAAATGTGTAGATCCAAATTTCAGCATTCAAGGTATTGTTCAACCTTTGATATGAAATAATATTTAAACAACTTTCAGGTCTAAGCGTGGGTCAAATTATAAAACTTTAAAGTGATGGCCATAAACAGTGACGGATTTAGGCTTGCTGCCGCCCTAGGCCCCGTTCGATGCGCCGCCCTTATTGTTAAATTTTATTTCATAAATTTGTATCCAATCTTTTTTTTTTTTTTCAAAATAACTTTATTTTATTGAAGTATAATTAATAAATATAATTAATTAACATGAAAGATTAATAAGTTATAATCCTTAGATAGACAAATAATAAATATTTTTTTTATATTAATCAATTCAAAAATTTTCAAATTTGGATAAACATCTAGAAGACTCCGGGAATGCAATACATGGCATCTTCTATTTTGTGCTAAGGAATCTTTGAATTAATAAAAATAAAATAAATTAGGTGGCGCAACAGTCCATGAAGAACCAGGGCCTAGTGACTTACAACTCGCAACCATCCCTGTGTGCGAGTAATGTTGTCAGAGATGGAAGGGACCTACAGTTTATATGCCGAATCCGAACGGCTAATTTGAGAAAGCACTTTTCATGACAAGAATTACTCTTGGAGGATTTGTCAATTCCTCGCAAGAGGCAGTACCCGTGAAAAAAGTTAGGTGACACAGGCAGGGATTGAACCCAAGACCCCTTGCATGACAGTCCAACGCACTAACCATCACGCTACGGGTACTACTTTGAATTAATAATGGAAATTAATACATTCATTGTCTAACGTCTCTTCCAAATAGTCAGGATACTTATTGACTAATTTATTGGCAAGATTTTTCAACTCGTTTGTATCTATTTCACATTAATTGTCGAAAAAATTGAAGTGTTGGTAAAGTGTTTCAGATGCACTTTTACGCCGGCTAATTGTAGACTAAGAGTGTCTAAAATAGAGTAATAAACATCTGTGCGAACATTTTCTGGTCCAGAAAAAGGTGGTCTTTCATTTACCCGTGAGTCATCTGGCTGCATTTTTCTGGTGGCGACGAGTATCATAACGATAATAATCCTGAACTCCAGACAGTGCTTTAGCTTTTTCTTCATATTCAGAAAATTGTCTGTCTTTCATGTCTATAGATCTGCACAACGGATGATAAATCAGCTTGAGATTCTTGAAGCTTCTTACTAGCAGCATTAAAACGACCTAACCTCATCTCTGCTTTCGGCAATAAATTCCAGTGCATCAATTATTGCAGACTACTCTTTTTCTAATGCGTAACATGCATCATGTCAAGCAGACCAACGAGTTTGAGAAAGACTCTCAATTCTTAAATTTGTACACTGCACCAAGATTTCCCAACGATAAGCAGATATAGTAAAGAAATTGTATAGTTCTTGTAAAGTATTTTTAGAGATTTGGTAGAAATTCTAGAAACCTTTTAACAATTTCACCGTTATCACGTACATGCATATCGTATAATTATAGTAAGCTGATCGACATGTGCTAAATCAGGCGTAGAATCTACAATTATACCAAAATACTTAGCAGATTGCACTTCACTAGAAATTTGTTGTAGTACTTTATTTTGAATCAACAGTATAATTTCTTCATAGATTGTTTTAGATAAACACGATGTATTCCCACTACCAGGGTGTGCATACAATTTTAAATGTTCAGATAAAAATGGAACAAATTTAGGAGTCATACTGTTCCTAAAAAATTCCCATTATGAGGATCTCCTATTCGTTCTGAATTTTCTCGAAATGGCAGGCCTCTTATTGCTAGTGATTTAATAATTGCAATTGCTCGGTAAAAAATTTGTTTCCATTATATCTTCATCGAGTTGTTTTATTAGATTTTGATCAACACGCCCGTGAACTACTGCTAAAGCTTTAAAATGACTATCTTTAGTTTTGTGAAAGTCAGAATTTTCATATTCTTCGATGCGTGCTTTTGATTTTTTCCAGTCACGGAATCCTTCGTCAGTAAAAGCATTCTTTTCACCACTTCTACCAAATAATAAGCATGGAATACAAAATACAGAGCCTTTAGTTTCTAAATAAATCTACCACTCACGGCGTTGAATCTCTCCATTTTTGCGTACGTTGAAATAAACTTTTGAAACAATACCTTGTTTTATCACTATAAACATCTCTAGAATTTTTAAAGTCTGCATCATCAGTATTACTGATCCCTGCAGATACAAAAACAAAGAGATGAGGTGAGATTTTTCTATCTTACAGTTCTGTTTTGTTTATTTTCGCAATTTTAAATTTAACGTAGATTTTCTAGATTGAATTTTTAAATTGGCAAACAGTAGTTATGATTTTGGATGCGTTCCGAAACTTTAGACCGAAGATATATTTGTGCCTTTCATTAAGGTATGTTTAAATGTAGAAACGCTTTCAAGTGTTAAGCATTTCATAAATTTTGCCGCCCTTCAAATTATGCCGCCCTAGGCTTGGGCCTCACGGGACTAGGCGTAAATCCATCACTGGCCATAAAATATATTATACGACACAAATAAAAATTCAATTTTAAACGGTGTTCCATTTGACACAAACAAAATAAACTTTTTTTTTTAAATTTGAATATAAAATCCACACAACTCCAACAACTTATGTTGAACATACCTTAAATCTGTCAGTTAAGTAGTATTCACATGAGCGCGAATTACAAAATGTGAGTTTAAAGATATACTCGTATTTCCACACAAATTCCTAACAAAACGATAGCAATATAGTTTCTATTTGATTTATGATGCATACTTTTACTTTTCAATATCATATATTAATAAATTTAAGAAAACAAATTTATTCGTCGCGAAAAAAATTGTTGTTGATACGAACTGTCAAACTTTATTCGCGTTCCACATTATCCACACTCGCAACGAATAAAATAATCACGCGTACTTAACCTATGTAAAAAAATCATTCTTGTTTTGGTTTCGGTGGTGAATGGTGTTCGGCTGTCAAACTTCATTCGCGACGAATTAAAAACTCTCATGTGAAAGAAATGTCAAAATCGACGAATATTCGTTCATTCGTTGGTCGTGCTCATGTGAATATTGCTTTAAATAGACTTTTCGATAAGTTCATGACCGATGCAATGCGATTCAAAATAGACTTTGGTAAATTTTTTCTAATGCTCTTTTTGAAAATCATTGGCGTGATATTGAACTTGGTTTTAAAGTTCATAATATACGAACTTTATTAGTTTATATATTGTATGCATACATTTGATTTTTGAAAGGGGTAAAAGTAAAAGAAAATTAAGACATATACTTAATATGAGAAATCCATATCAGACAGTTTGGAAAAAAAAACCTTAGTCAGCGTGGGCTTTTAACTTAATAACAGCTCCAGTAAAATTCTTTTTCAACCCGCATTTAATAAAAACCATTTATTGATTCCCACATAATTTTGAGCGTCCGCTAGTTATGCCTCTAAAAAACTTCAAAGTTTAGTTGTCATTTTGACAACGTTTTATCAGTTAAAATCTAAATGGAACTCTTTATAAAATCCAATCATTTGCCTACTCCCATCCTTACGTAAGTAAGCAACTCTACCTGCAGAAGACGCATAGTTGCAATGATATGAATGAAAAAGTCCAAACCGAATGTGATTTCTTTTATGACAGTTTTCTACTTCAAAGATTTTCTAGTGTTTCATTTTATTTTTAGGTTTTGCTAAAGTAAATACTCCTATTACCATCACCACACCGCCCGTCCGGCCTGGTGTCAGTCGAGGTGAAAGTAGAACGTCAGTTTCTGGTTCTGGAGGAGGTATCGTTGCTGCCCATAAGTAGGTAGGCTAGGCATGATATACATATAGACAGTCTATAAAGTCACACGCACCTGCCTAAAGCCAACGTGAACATAAACCGACTAGACTTCTAGCCGCTTTAAGAAAAGGCTGCCATCAGTTATTATGACCGTACGTCGTCGTTGTCTTCGTCTCGTCTGGAGTCCTAGACTCTAGGCTTTGTATACGCATGCTGATCGACTGCAATAGATTAGATGGAGGCGATTCCACTGAACTCCTCTTGCGCGAGCCTAATATTAAGTAATTAAATTTACTTTAGTGTCTAATTATCTTTCAAGACGAAGACGACGACAACGACGACGAAGGACGGTCTCCTCGCATCACAGTATGGTAATCTGGAGCACTCATTCATTGAAATGTCGCATTAACGATGACACCGTGTTGACAATGTCATCTTTTGCGTTACATCATGTGAGTAGAGTAAAAGTCTCTTAGTCTATCTGTCTATGGGGTCTGCGGCACTCGAACTGGCCTGGCCAATTGCTCCACTTTGCGAAAATTGTGTTGAAGATGCAAATTTGCATGTTTACGACTCTGTTTGTTTGGATTTGTAACTTTTAAAGAGGCGTGCACATCATGTTCTGAATCTTCTTCTGGATGGAACTGAATCTGAAGCTGATGATGGTAATGCAGCGAAGATTTCACTCTTGCAAATTGCTTCTGTGAATATTTCTTTTTTTTACGTCTTCTGACTCATCCGATATTCTGATCAGACAGAGAGTCTGCTTTTAAAATTGTTGATGTTAGTTCTTTTTGTAACCAGATAAATTTATAGTTTGTTGTGGGTTTCGAAGGAGTTATGATATTTTGTAATATGTGTGCCAAAAGGAAGATTTCTTTATATCGGAATCAATAAATAAATAAGTTATTGTATTACAGGTACAGGTATTCTCTGGTGACACACATTATTATATTTTTTTTTAATTTATGAAACAAAGAATTTTAGCCTTCAGAAGCCTTTAGAAGACTTCATAGTTTAGGTTTAATGGAAAATGGAGGCTTTTTTACCTTCAACATTCTTATGAGTCTTTAGGATAGAGCTTGTCATGCCATGGTCATTTCAATCTTGTCTCTTTAAAGCGTGGTATGTGATAAAATTTTGGATCAAAATTTGCGCAAGATTTGCATAAAATAATTTATTTTTTTATTTAATTGTGAACATTTTTTACTTACAATTATTATTTCAAATGTTAAAAACAATGCATGAATTTTTAAATTCATGATAATTTTTGAACTAAAAATGATAAGTTTTTGTATAAGTTGAAATAAGTTTAAAGTCAATATATGGGCAGGTTCAGACAAAATAAGGGACTTCATTTGCATTCAACTTCATTCTTTGAACGTTAATTTTGACCAAGGCAACTAGTTAGTTTTTCAAGTGTCATGAATTTAAAATTCAGAACTTTACTTCACAAACCTCTACTACTACCAAAATCATTATTTTCTACAAAACACTCCTCAGGCAAGCTACAAGTCCATCACGATTTGTATTTTGTATTTTAAAGAAATATTACTTATTTCTTTTCCAAATTTACAAGGAACCTTTTTACAGAAAGCATTAAATGAAGTTGTGCAGAAAATAAATAAATCATTGAGTAATAAAGTTCAGCTTTTTGTTGAATTAAAAAACATGATCAATTGTCATTTTGACATAAGTTGACTTGACTTGATAGTTAGGGAGATTTTTCTTGACTAACTTTCCAGTCAACTTTCCAATAAAGTTGCCTTAATTGGAAGGCAATTTTTTGGCAGCTGGCCAATCAGATGCTAGAAACTTGCCTTACTTTACTTTTTTTTAGCTATTATCTTTTTGGCAATACTGCTACAGCTGACGCACGTTTCGTGTTTTGTTTCACTGTCAAACAAAACATCGTCAGTTTGATCTATAATTTAACCATCTACCATTTAACGAACAACGCTTGCAAATTATTAAATTTTATTATCAAAATGCGTGCTCTATTAAGAAAGTTCATCGCGGGCTTCTTCCATTTTATTGTCAGTTTAATCGACCCACTGAAGCGGCTATTCGGACTATTGTGTCTAAATTTTGCACCAAATTTACATTGTTGGACATTAAACCACCAACACGCTTACGTAGAGTGCGAACTGAAGAAAATATTGCAGCTGTATCGGCCAGTGTTAATGATGACTATCAACGCCGTTCGCAGCAATTGGGCCTCTTACTCAACAACGTGGAAAATTTTGCGGAAGGATTTAGGTGGTCGAAGATGTTGAGAGGTTTAAAAGCAGAAATGAAGTTCGAAAGTTTTATGAACAGGTGAAACGAAATTCACAAGTACATAAACCTAGAACCGAAGGCTGCAAAGACGAAAGTGGAAACATCATAGTGGAACCGCAGTCAATGCTGAGGATATGGAAGGACCACTTCTGCAGACTGTATAACGGCGACGACGAACCGAATTCCGCTGTCAGGCAGGATGATCCATTCAACATAGACGACGAAAGCCAACAATCCCGTCCTCCCGACTTAGACAAAGTAAAGATTGCTATATCTAAGCTGAAGTCCAACAAAGCCGCTTGAGCGGATGGCTTGAATGCCGAGCTCTTTAAGCAGCTGGAGATAAGTTGGTTAGGAGCATGCACCAACTTATCTGTAAGATATGGTCGGAAGAAAGCATGCCCGATGAATGGAACCTCAGTATTGTATTGAGAATTCACGCTGCTCCATAGAGGTTGGAAACAACTTAACAGAACCTTCGATGTCAAAAAAGGTTTTAGAAAAGGTTTTAGACAAGGTGATGTCATGTGATTTTTTTAACATCGTACTTGAAAGAATAGTGCAAAGCTTACACGTCAACACTAGAGGCACTACCTGTCAAAAGTCTGTCCAATTACTAGCATATGCTGATGACATTGACATAATCGGAAGAACTCACCGTGATGTCAATGGGGCTTTTGTGAGTATTGAGGCAGAGGCGGCAAAAATGGGTTTAACGGTTAATGTGGGCAAAACAAAGTACATGCTGTCATCAAGAAAGGACCTACAACACCGACGTCTTGGTCAAAACGTCGCCATCGACAGACGTAACTTTGAGGTAGTCAAGGACTTCGTCTACCTAGGCTCCGCTGTAAACGCAGAAAACAACACCAGCGCTGAGTTCAAACGAAGAATAACTCTTGCTAACCGCTGTTTCTTTGGGCTAAGAAAGCAATTGAGTAGCAAAGTCCTCTCTCGAGGGACCAAAGTGTCGCTATATAAGGCCTTATCATCCCCGTCCTGCTATAGGGTGCAGAAGCATGGACTATGACAAAAGCGGATGAAAGCACCTTGGGTCGTTTCTAGAGAAAGATTCTTCGTGTGATCTACGGTCCCGTATGCATCGAAGGGGAGTGGAGGAGAAGATGGAACGACGAGCTTTACGGGCTGTACAGCGAACGTAGACTTAGCCAGAAGGGTAAAAGTCCAACGACTAAGATGGCTAGGTCACGTAGAGCGCATGGAAACCAATGCTCCGGCCCGGAAAGTCTTCGAATCCACACCTACAGGACGGCGCAGTAGAGGAAGACCGCGAATCAGGTGGCGCGCACAAGTGGAAGGTGACCTCACCCAACTCGGAGCGCGAAACTGGAGACATCTAGCTAGGGACCGAGCTAGATGGAGAAATTTGTTGGGTGAGGCCCTAGTTCACACAGGACTGTAGCGCCACCTTAAGTAAGTAAGTAAGCCTTTCAAAATACAGCTGGTGCAAGCCGAACGACCTACTGCAATTTTGCAACTTGGAAAGTTGGCAGAAAGTCTACTTTACCGAAAAATTGTGTTCAGCGACGAAGCTCATTTTTGTCTCAATGGGTACGTAAATAAGTAAAATTGTCGTTTTTGGAGTGAATATCAGCCAGAAGCATTGCAAGAGCTACCAATGCATCCAGAAATAGTCACAGTTTGGTGCGGTTTATGGGCAGGTAGCATCATTGGACCGTACTTCTTCAAAAAAGATGACTTGGATGACATGTGGATTCAACAAGACAGTACCACATGCCACACAGCACGCGCAACAATGGACTTATTGAGAGGCGAGGCGAGTTCGGTGATAATTTTGTTTCACGTTCAGGACCGGTCAATTGGCCGCCTAGATCGTGCGATTTAACGTCTTTAGACTATTTTTTGTGGGGCTATGTTAAAACTCATGTCTATATAGACAAGCCCGCTTCAATTGACGCATTGGAAGACAACATTAAAGCATTTGTTCGTGAGATACCCGCCGAAATGTTGGAAAGAGTATGCCAACATTGCACTAAGCGAATGGACCATTTGAGGCGCAGTCAAGGTCAACATTTGCATAAAATAATCTTCAAACATTAAATTATATGGACCGTACTATCGATTGAAATAAAGATTTCATGCATTTTTCTGAATTTTATGTGTTTTTTTTGAAAAACTTTCCTATAGCTTTTAAAAAATCACCCTTTACAATTACATTGAAGTTAATTTCGTTCTTTGAGGTGATAAAACTGCTTCTTTAAGTTTTATTGATGTATATACAAAATTGACGTACGAACCATAGGAACCATTTATTTAGATTCCAGGGATTTTGAAATCTCAAGAGATGTCGAAATATTCAATTCGATAAATTGGACCGATTACAACACCTTACTATTAGAAGTTAATAAATGTCAAAATATTGTCTATATTGAAAGTCAAAAACAACCAAATATCAATGAAAGATATCTAGATTACAAAATCCTATTAAATAAGATGTTCTATCTTATTGGCGGACTTAAGACATTATTATTATATTTAAGTAAAAACTTGAAACCTAAGACACAATTTACGAAACTAGTCTAGGCTAAAAGAAACTGTTAATGTAATTTTTAGCTAAAAAATGAAAGTTAAACAATCGAAAAATAATTCGGAATAATACATATGTATATAAATGTTCCAGACATTTTTAGTGGTTACAAAATTGGACAGTTGACAATTAGTTACGGTCAGATGGATATAAGGTACTTGAAAAATATTCTGATGAATAAGTCTGACCACTCGTCCCGATTGGGGTACTCAAGAGGAAGATAGACCTTAAACTAAAAGAGAAAATCAATAACTCCTGGAAATCCAGGGACGATTGCGTATTCTCTAGAAGTTTATGGCCTAACACAAATGAAAAGGAAACTCGGTATATTCTATCGCTGAGTAAAAAGAACATTAAAATCTTGATAGGTGTACTAACAGGTCATTGCGCCATTGGCACAATGGCTAACAGGATAGGGGCATTCGCGCCCGATTTTTGTAGGAGCTGTCAGGATGAAGAGCAAATGGAAACCATAAAACACCTGCTCTGCGACTGTCCGAACCTCCAAACCAGCCGACTCCGTCATTTCGGAAACAGGTTTGTTGGAGAACTGGATGATCTAGCACAGGTCTCAATGGAAAGCATGAGGAAATTTATAGATAGCACAGGCTGGTTCGTTGACGAGCCAGTTTACGCTAATCGACAGAATTGAGGAGCATCGATGCTAAATTTTTACTTTTACAGGGGATCACAATGAACCAGTAGGCCCCCGTGTACGCAACAGCTTCATGCTGTGCACACCCCTTATTACCTAACCTAAGTCTGATCATTTTAAAAACGTGTACCCAAAAATTTCTATAAATTTTGTAATGACAATCTACAATGTTAAATCCCTCAATAATAGAAATTGTTAAATCACCAAAGAACAAACATTCTGTATATTTTGCAAGTGTTTTGGTTTTCAGATGCAGATACGTATGTTTAAAGATTTTGGCAGACATTTTAATTGTGATTTATAACCCAAAGTTTTGGCCAAAATCAATATTTTTAATATCTATGACTTTTATGTTTGAGTAATTTAGCAACTAACAAAAACCTAAAACAATTGTTATTAAAAATTTAAGCGCGTTTTAGTGTTACACTAAGTACTATTTTTATGTTTCTGTTACAGAATTTACTTTCTCACACTTTTAAGGCGAACCCAAATCTCAGGTCTTGCTTTTTGAATAAATGTTAATGTAATATAATATTTGTTTTCCGCATTCTAATTTATAACGCACTCGTTTTATTTTTTTTACTTATTTAGTTTATTCATCCATATTTATGGCTCTGAATATTATTTGTTATTTTTTGTTGCCCAATACCAATATAAAATTAACGGCAGCATAATCATGATGTTCACTTTCGATAAACGGAAATTGCCTCACATGTCACTCGTCAAACTCAACTGAAAGTGAAAAACCCCCTTCTTGTGTCAGTCAGTCTTCATCATTATCATCATCATACATATTTTTTATATACGTGTATATATAACCAACAAAAATTTCAACACCATACATTCCTAAACGCTCGCATATTACACTTTCACTTTGCCATAATAACAATAATTCCATTACAAATTTTGCGGCCACAAAAACACGAAAAAGAGGCGAACCGCCGCGAACACATCAAGACAACACACCGCCTGCCACTCCGATCTTATACCACCGACATCTATCATAGTTCAGCAACAAAGACGTTTTGTACCTCCAAAGTCTGCGCTCTCTGCGCTCAGCGGCCTGAGCGGCATGTCATAGAGTTAAGTTGGATCATATATTTTATAAAAATTAATATTTGTCTTTGGTGGTGATGATGATGATGATGATGGTAATGGTAATGGCGTTGGTGCTATTTGTTCTTCCATTTTGTTTGCTCTTTGTGTGCGATTTCGCAAAACTGCGCAGGCTGAAAATCAAATTATAGCTATACCATCCGCATTTGTTCCATCCATCCATCCATCCATCTACCATCGTGACATACGCCACATGTGGTCGCTTCGCCATGCCGGAATATCATATGTTCTCCAAGTTGGTTCCCATTGCCAAGAAAGGCTTAAAAGGCAATTATTCGTGATTTCATTTGTATATACGGATGGATACCATATCTTACCATCATCGTGCGCACCTTTCTTTGAAAAAGACGAATCCACACCGACCAACGAACAAAACGACGGCGGCGGTAGATGGTGCTGGTGGTGGTGGTGGTGATGGTGACGGGGATGGCGACGGTAATGGTGACAGCGACAACGACAGCGACAGCGACGGCGACAACGACGAAGACTACGTCGAGTCGACGACAACGCTGCGATCGCTTCTGCGATGTGTTCATGAGAGAAGAAAGAAAATTAAATCTTGCTTTCTTCTTTAAGACTGGTGCTTTCTTCAACACCATGACTCTCTGTGATGGGCACAAAGGAGCCCCTTTTTTCCCTCGATGAGTTAGGTACCTATGGATGGTGTGTGTAGTGTGTCCCACGTCCCTGGCCGAAACACTGAGCTCAACCGGCAGACAGTCTCTCTCTCATTTCTCATGGTTCAGCGAAGACCACCACCATCATCAACCACTCTACCAACTACCAAAAGCAACTACTCTGCAAGCCGAAGCAACTAAAGTGGCAGCAGTTGCATTACCGCTGTGCGCTGCTGTCTCAACAAATTCGAATTTCAAGTTTTCAGTTGCGAGATGGCTGCGCGCCTTACCGTCGTCGTTATATCAAACACTCTTTGCGCTCACGTCTGTCGTGCGTCGTCACGCCAAGTAATAGCACTCACTATATTCGTATCTGCAGCAGCAGTAACAGCAGTGGTAGCATTAACGGCAGCAACAAAAGCAGAGTAGAGTAGAAGCAGCAGCAAACAAACAGCTGGTGATCGCACAGAAGAAGGCCACTACTGACCTACTAAGATTTGTCTCAACCACATACTATTCCGGGGCTCACTTTTTCTTGTTTGCAGTTTGTCACAGTCAAATGTGCGACGTTCGTTGGTGATGACGGGACGAATAATAATAAGAAAAAGTTTTTCTTACACTTTGTTTTTTTTTTTTTTAATTTGATTTTGTGATCGCGGAGTCTTTTGCGTTGGTTTTTTTGGACTCTTCTATATCGAGTTCGAGGTGTTGAATTATTTAGATTTTGATTTACATCTTTTTCCATTTTTGTTTGGTCCGAACAAAAACAAAACCGTATTGATTTCGAAAGTAAAAATCGCAAAAAAATGTAAAATGTGTTCACGGCAGCAGCGCCAGCGGTGACTACGATGATGTTCTCGGTGCATTTCTTAAAGAAATTCACGTGTGAAAGTTATAAAAATAAGTGTACATGAGAAAAATTGTTGAAGTTTTAAACACAAAAAAGAGAAAAAAAGAAATATTTACATACCCAGCTACAAAGTTGAATGGAAAAAGTGTTTATAATCAGTGTTCGTGAATGTTTTATGAAAATATTAGCTCAAAGCAAGGAATACATACAAATGCGGCATGTAAATATGGACAGAGGATTTAAATTTGCTAACAAATTTGGGGTAAGTTAACATGAGTTTTTCTTTTTTTTTTTATTTTGTTGAACAAAATGTGTGTGGGACTATTTGTGGGGGTATAATAAAATACCAAGTAGAAACAAATAGCAACATTTTCTATTGATTTTTTTTTTATTGAGCAATAAAACGAAAGAGCTGAGGTAGAAACTTTTTATGAGTATAAATGTTTACGTCTATAGAATATTGACGTTCATACAATATTACACACGGAATTTAATTATAGAATTTTCAAATAAACTTTAAATTTAACTTTGTTCATGAGAGTATTCCGCCGATACGTAAGATCAGTGTAAAAATACAATTTATATGAGTTTTACTTACTGAGATAGAAGCTTCACATTCAAATCTTAATAAAAAAAAGATCCATGTCTACTTAAGAGTGACGTTGTTTAAGTTTTGATGTTTTAATTCTAGAAAATGCCACAATTTAAACAAAAGAGCTGAGGTCCAAACCTCTTTCTATATTAATTTCCCTTCTGAGGCAAAAACTAAGCAAGTTAGATACTCAAATATATATTCTACTGATAAGGTGTATTAAAATACATTCTTTACTATATGAATTATCAATGAATACTTTCAGTACAGTTATCAAGTTAGATTTTTTTTCTATAATATACAAACTACAAAAGTGTGAGTGTGTAAAATTTAAAGATGAAATGTATGAATAAACAATATTGAATTTATTTTTAATTGAAATTCAGTTGGAAAATCAATTAACGTTTTTCTATAAACTATAAGGGTTATCCAATAAGAGGTTTAATGCTAAAATTAAAAAAAAAGTGTTTCTCAAGACAAATCAATTGAAGTTTATTTCTTTATCAACATACGGATGTATGTCTCCAATAATTTCAAGAATTGCATACCAATAAGAAGTTTGTATACGAATATAATAAATTAAAATGCTAACCCTTTTATTTAGGTTTTAAGAACTTTATTCAAGCTTAACCTAAACTATACACTTTGAGTATCAGAGTTAACATAAACTTCGGAATTAGTTCAGATATTTTATTGTCTATGAGGACTAATCGTCATGGTCAGAAGATCCTGATATCCATTTCCAAATTGTACCTATTCCATTAATCCCTCGTTTGTATCTACATATTTGTTGTTCATAACTATGCTAACAGTGTTTTAATAATAATTACGTCAGTGTCCTTTGTAATGTCGAGATTGCTAGTAATAAAGATTTCTTTCAATTGTGGCGGTAGATTCTAAAATTACTTTTTCGAGGTATGAGAGATGGGTTATGTGGAAGATTGTTCCATAATCGTTGTATAATGCGGCATTACCATTTTCCAACAACAAATAATTTTCCCTTGTATAATCTACTACAATCAGCTTTTGCATATTTTAAAGTAAATTTTCCAATTAATAATGTTACCACCAATGCCATTTTCATAATATTCTCCAGATGCAGATGTGTTCAGGATGTCTTGGTTTTCTCCAACGGTGTCTCTCGTCTCGTGTTGTTTTCTCACTATTAGCTCCTTTTCAGATGTTTCGTTAATTTTTTTGAAATTAATTGTTTATTTTCATTTCCTTTTTTTTCTTCACTTTTTTTTTTTGGTCCTACTTAAGTTTTTAATATTTTCACTTTTATTGTTTATTTATTTTAAAGTTCACTTTACACTTTTATATACATACTCGTATATTGAACTATTGCTTCCTTTCTCTTAGTGCACTTTTCACTATTTTTTCTTTTATTAAGATGCTTCTCACTTATTGTTTCTTTTATCCTTTCTTAGGATGCTCTTCACTAATTTTCTTTTCTCCTCTCCTTAGGATATTTTCCACTAATTTTTCTTTTCTCCTTTCTTAGAATATTTTTCACTTATTTTTTTTCTCCTTTCCTTGAAGGATATTTTTTTTCGCGTAAATTATATTTTCACTATTTTTCTCCTTTCTTTGAAGGATACTTTTTTTTTAAGTTTTGGTTATTTTTTTCCACTCACGCACTTAAATGCGTTTCGGCAGATATTCAACCTTACTTTGTTTTTTTTTCAGGTTTTTAGAACATCTGTCCTGTCACGGTCGCCAATTAAAATGCTAACCCTTTTATTTAGGTTTTAAACATTTTATTCAAGCTTAACCTAAACTATATACTATCAGAATTAACATAAACTTTTCGAACATATTTGTGCCCTATTTATACTGTTCTAACGAACTCTACAAATCTGTTTTGTATAATTGAAATTTGAGAACATATTTGAAAACATATTTCTTTTGTTCTTAATAATTACAAATGTGATCACTTAACATACGTTGACATTAACTTAATATGTATTAAGAAACAAGTCTCAAAGTGTTAAATTACCAAAATTTGCCACTAAAGTCTGGCCAATTGTGAGCATCTCTTTGAGATATAACATGAACAACAAAAACTTTCCTTTCATACAAAAATATGGTTTCAAAATATTCACAATTTGTATCGTGGTTTTTAACAACATCAACACATTGTTGAAGAAATGGGGTAGTTTTGTTAAATTTTAAAAAATTACAGCTTCAAAGCTGATAGCTTTACGAAAAGCGGCCTATTCAAAATGAAACCTCTTATTGGAAATTTTTTGAATTGTCAGTTTGTATTAATTGCTTCATAATTGTATTCTAAGTTAGTATGAGGTTTTGTTCTTAATGAGAAAAAACTGGAGTGATTTGATTAATTCGAGCAAGAAAAAGCACTGATAGATTAGATTAGATTAGATTGATTTTTATTGTTTCTGTTCTTGTTTATATTACAAATTATTTTACAAAAAATCGATAAGCATGGCTTTGCCGTCTGCCTGATTGACATTAAAATAAACATTTAGTATTAAGTTTGTTTCTATTTGTTAGAACATAATGTATAAAAAAAAATATTTGTTGTAAAAAAAAATACAAATTTGTTTTGTTGTTAAAACTCTTCATTGATAATTTGATTGCGATAGCTCATAGCATATTTATAAAAATAAAAAAGTTGCTTTAAATTGTTTTCACAGTTGAGATGTGCTAGGACTTCTTATTCCGATAACGTGTTACTTCCCAGATAACTTCTTCGTATTTCTTTCAAAATAGGGCATCTTCCAATGAAATGCATGACATCTTCTCTCTCCGATAGGTTGCAAAGGTTACAGTAAATTGGTGAGTCAGGACGGTGGGGGATATAATTAAGACGAATAAGCTCTCCTCTCATTTTAAAAATAGACGATATAATTTCCATTACATTTTCGTTGTGAAAATAATTTCTTTCGCGCAAATTATGATTTAAAATGAAGTATGTAGATCTGTGGACCGATGCAGTAGCTAAGCTTATACAGTCAGCTCTGTATTGTTCATCTACTTTTGAAATAATGTTTTGGAAAACATCTGTGCAGTACCTTCCATTTCCATTCACGAGATTGAATTATATTCCGCAGTACGTTGCAAGCTCCTCTAGTTGTTTAAACCAAAGAGTTCTTCTTTCAATTGTCTTTCTAGCAATTATCTTTGGAAGTCTATCATCTGGCATTTCTAGAACTTTCGTTACATAATCAACATGCAGTTTTAAGGTTTTAATAAAAAGTGGTGGTAGTCCTGTTTCTATATTTATCATGTAGTTGGGCGTTGTATTTGGCAGATTGAAACATTTTTTGACAGTTTCTCAACGGTTTCATACTGATAGTACCCCCAAGATTGTGCTGCATACAACATCACAGACTCAGATACAGCTTGAAATACTTTATATTTTACACTGTGATCAACTATGTTATTTGAGAAACATCTTTTCCAGGTTGCGGATATGGCACTTTTAGCTTTTACTAACTTTTCTTTCAAGTGAGGTTCCATGCTGAGATTGCTAGTTATCGTGACTCCAAGATACCTGTATGCTTTTACAATTTCAATGGGCTGTCCATTCAGATACCATTTTTCGTTTCTGCAAGCTCTGCCAGATTCCTTTTTAAAAATCATTATTTTTGACTTCGTAAGATTCACCGTAAGATTCCATAGTTGGCAGTACGAATCAAGACGGTTAATCATAAGTTGAAGAGAATCTGGTGAGTATGCAAATAAAACTACATCGTCTGCAAATAAAAGGGCCTTTATAAGAACTCTATCTATCTCTATGCCACCTGGTAGAAAGTCGGTCAGGTCATCGATGTACATGGCAAAGAGATATGGACTTCGAGTGCAACCTTGCCGAACCCCCATTGTTGTCTCAAACCATTCTGAAATCTGAATTCCACTCCACACAGCCGATTGATTATCCTGATAGATGTTTTCGAGAACCCTTTCAAACTTTTGGCTCATTCCAGCATTATATAGCTTATATATTAAAGCTTTTCGATCGATATTGTCGAAGGCTGCCTTGAAATCAACAAAAAAGGCGAATAATTTTTTGTTTTGTTCGACAAATGTACCCGCGATATTTTGCAGTATGAAGATATTATCTACGGTTGCATAACCACTCTGAAATCCGGCTTGACATTCCTTAATCAATTTATGGCTTTCGATCCAATTTGTCATTCGAAAATTTAGAAGTTTAGTGAATAACTTATATATAGAGTTCAGAAACGATATTCCTCGATAATTAGTTGGATCGGCTAAATTACCTTTTTTGTGTATGGGATATATGATGGCTTTTTTAAATTGTATTGGTATATTTCCCGTTTCCAACATTTCGTTAAAGGTCTTCGAAATTTTCTTGATTAGATTTGACGTCGCATACTTAAAGAATTCTACGGGGATCCTATCAACTCCTGGTGCCTTTCCATCTTTGAGTTTCCTTAAAGCCTCCACAACTTCTTCCTCTGTAATAGGTGCATCTAAAATTTCATTTGTAATGCAGGGTACTGCATATTGAATGGGTGGCATACTAGTTGTTGTGTTCAGTAGCCTTTGGAAATGGTCCATGAGTGTCCTTGCATTGAACGCTAATTTGTGGTTCTTTGCCATTAAATTTATTTACTGCAACCCAAAACTGTTTAGTATCCTTACAGCATGTAAGTTTCAGAGCCTCGTTTTCTAAATATGTTTTCTTTTTGTCCTTGCAGATTTGTTTAAAGATTTTATTTGTCTGAATATATATAATCCTTTAAAATATTGACCACCAAACTTTCGAAACACCTTGAGCCATCCGAATGATTTTCGTCTCGCCTTTTCACAATCTTATATCAACACTTTAAAACACTTTTGAATCTTTTTTATGTTGGGAATTTGGCAAATTTGGCAATTTAAAATTTGTATCACGGGAGTAACTTGAAAACGAACTTTCCTATATTTTGACAGAAATGTCAATCATATATTTTTGACTATTCATTGCTCGAATATCGTCCCATAGGTGGACAAAATATACATATACATTTTAATGAAAATTATTAATTTTTATGGTAAGGACGTTTATGTCAAAACCTGTAAAATAACCATCACTAAGATTTTCTTCTTAAATCTTGATTCTAATTGTACTCGTAATTTGTGTAGTTCTACTGGAATCAACTGATTCACTTGAAATCAGAACTTAAATTAAAAACACTATCACAAAAGTGTTTAAATCTATTTTTGTATATAAAGTAGAGCAAAAATAGAAATTATGAAAAAAGGCCAAATAGAAAAGAATGAAGGACTTCTTTATCAACAAGAAATAAAGTATTGAGTCAATTTTAAAAACTTTAATCGAAGGCTTAAATAATCAAATCATAGACCCTAGGGAAACAATAGACATTCAAATAAATAAATCTATGTTTTTTTTCATGACACATACTTTCTCAAATAAGCCGTTTGGATTCGATATATACATATGTATGTATGTAAAAAACTGTAGGTTACTTTAAGCTACTATTGTGCCACCTAACTAATTTCATTTACTTATGGTTTCCTAAAGCTGAGTTATAAAGCATGTTAAATAATTGGAGATGAATGAACATTTGCTCTTAATTGAAATAAAACTCATTGACCGATTTTAAATTGCTTGAAAACAATAAAATAATATTAATTAAATCTGTGTACAATTAAATACTGAAATTACTTCAAAACATTTGTATTTGAATGTGCCAAACAATTCATATCACTGAATTTATTATGTCTCATTTATTTGGCTTATAATCAGTTTTGAACACGAATTCTAATATTTTTCAATTTCCAAATAAAACAAAAACATTTATAAATAAAAAATCGAGTAAGAAATAATGCTTTTTTGTTGACATATTGTGCTTAAGACCACACAAATTTACACCTAGGTTGTAAAAACTAACAACAAATAGTAATAACATCCTAGATTCAATAATATTCATAAGAAGAGAACACGCTTTAAAATATGGACATAGGATAAACTTTAAAATAGCTCAATTTGTAAACAATTTTAATTTTTACCCAAATCAATTATTATTTGTCCTCAATTTTCTATAAATAATCAGAAAAACATTGCTTTCATTTTGACCTTAATGTGATTTCCTTAATATTTGAGTTTATTAGTTCCAATATTAAAACAGTCGTTTGATATGCTGAGTAAAATAATTTCAAATCTTTCATCATGCATTCTTTAATATCACTACCTCTATCTTAATTATAAATTATAATAATTGTTTTAACCATTACAACCATTTCCATTTACTGAATTCTTTTTTATCATTAATGTTTAAGTACCTATAGTCATCTGTCATTTCAATAAATTTACTTATTTTCAATTTCATTGATCGACCTCTTTTTATCTTATACTTTTAAGTTCAACAAATTAAAATTTTATTAGGAAAAACTTTCTATCTTTACCATCGGCCGTAATTCGTAAAATCGTTTAAGAAATTAGGAAAAGGTACCTACCACAAAAAAAAAAATAATAATACTCGGTGCTGATATATGGACTGTCTATCAATTTAGGCAACAATTAGTGCAAGGAAAAGTTTAAAATTTCACTTTTTCTTTGTACCACAACTCACAACAACAACAACACCAAACCAAAAACAAATCCAAAAGACCTCAAGAAAAACAAAACAAACAAAAATATATCACGTTGTTGTACGTTATGATGGTAGCCAGCGTATATAAGACACATGGGTCGGTACTCCATACACAGTTTTTATACGTTATGCCAATTTTATTTAAATTCGAGTCGCCAAACTTATCTTGATGTTGACTTCTTGATGGCTTTGAATTTATTACAATCACATGTAATTAGTGAAATATTTTTTTTATTTTTTCGAATAGGGTATAACGGGAAGGTTCACGTTTCAACCAATTTGTCGGTTTATAATTCTGAAACAAAAGAGCTGAGCAGCGAACCTCTTTTTTTTCAAAGTTCTTTGTAAGATTTGGGAGTTTAGTGTTGGATAAAAGAGAAAGCAATAAGATATTAGATTGTTCACTCCCAAAACTATTAAAGCATTGTTTTAACACCCATTTTTCCTAATACAAAGCAGATAAAGCATAAATCATGTCTTCTACAGTGTAAAACTATTTTAAGGCTTTTACTCTGACCATTGATGTATACTTACCTATTAACAAATGTATTTCTTTTCTTTTTTGTTTTGTTTAATTTGAAGTATTAATGTAAAGACAAAAACAAAACATACATAAAACAATGATATGAACAAATCTATTGGTAAAGATCAAGTCACTAAAGTAGATATAAATAAAACGTGTTTAACGGCCGGCCGTGTATCAAAGAGTTGGGTGAGCAACATCAAGTACAAACATTTTATTGTATATAAAGGAAGAAAGTAGCTATAATTGGCTTGGATAAGAAAAAAGTTAGTATACTTAGTAGTTGACTTAGAGACCATCATATGGTGTTTGATATGACTGAAGAACTAACAGGAATAAAAAACGAGTAATAGGTAAACATCACTATATTTGATGAGAAATGACAAATGTTTTATAAGAGACAGATACAGGTATTCAGTGCATGAGGTTATAAATATAGTAAATGTGCTGCTGATGCTGATGTTGATATGATTTGATTTTATGATGTCTACTTATGTCTACTTATAAAGTGTGATCAAGTTCTGACTAAATTATGCTGACATAATAATTTTCTTTGAGAGGTATCAAATACACAGAAACATGTTCTTTTCCTAATATGAAAATTCTGAATGAGGTTTGTTGAGGAAGATTGTGTTTTAGTTTGAAAATATTTGACTCAATGCATATTAGATATAGTTTTTTAGTTCAGACTTAAACTTTAGACGGAATTATTAAATATAGATAAGCATTGATTTTTTGTTTAAAACGTTATGCAAAATTGTTATAAAATAAAAGAAAAATAGTGCAAAGAAAGCTTAAATGTAAACCCAAGGTCTGTAGATTTGTATGTATATACTCGTGCTTCATTTGACTTATTTTAATAACCTTTTATCAAGAACTTATTGTTTTGAAATAAATAGCTATCCCTGAAAAAGAACTTTTTGTTTTGTTCAGGTTTAATGGTGTTGAAAGTCCGTAACTTATGTGGCTAAAAATCACTTTGACCAAAATGTAAGATGTTAGGAGGGTTATTAAAGAGTTCACAAACAGGGCTGAATTATGTCACCTGCATTAATATTGAATAGTATTTTACCTTCTCTGACTAGTAAATAAAATATCATTCCCAAGAAATTCCTCCAAGCTTTTAAGCATGGTAATTTGTTCAATTCCGAGATTTTTCTTCACGATTCCATTACTTCACCTGAACAGGTTGATGGTCTCATAGATTCTTTTATGGAAGTTGTAAATAGAACAGCTGAATTATCTATTCCTAAGACCCAATCCTTTCATTTAAGTCAAATAATATTACCGAATATATCTTTCGATTGTTTCGCATGCGTAACTGGGAAAGAAAAAAAATGGATTCGATTTATAATCGATATTTTTAAGAACAATGTTAAAATTTTGAACGCAATAATAAAGAACGAGATAGACATTTTCAAAAATAAAAAATGGAATAACTTCTTATCTAGTTTTGATAAGGGATCCAAACCATTTTCAGAAGGTGACAAAAATTATTTAAAAAAAAAATCAATAATTCCGCCTCTTTGATTCAATGGCTGTGTTCTTGTTACTCAATCGGAAAAAGTAACTGCATTGGCTGACTGTTTTTGCCAAAATCATTTATTCTCATCTCATCTCAGTGACATTGAGACTGAAAATATTGTTCAAGATAAGCTTATTGAGCTCAATTCCTTACCGAGTTACGAAAATAGTAACAACTTTTTTAAAAATAGTTCTTTGAAGGAGTTGATTAAACAATTAAAACCCAAAAAATCATCTGGTCTTGATGGTATGAGCAACAGGTTGCTTAAAGCCTTACCATCAACAGCCACCAAGTATCTTAAAATGGTGTTCAATCGTTGTATGATTCTTTTGTATTTCCCGAATGATTGTAAGAAAGCAAAAGTTTTAGCTATTTGCAAAACTAGTAAAGCAAAGAATAATCCTAATAACGGGTGATTTTTTAAGAGCTTGAGAACTTTTTTTTAAAAAAAAACGCATAAAATTTGCAAAATCTCACCGATTCTTTATTTGAAACGTTAGATTGGTCCATGACATTTACTTTTTGAAGATAATTTCATTTAAATGTTGACCGCGGCTGCGTCTTAGGTGGTCCATTCGGAAAGTCCAATTTTGGGTAACTTTTTCGAGCATTTCGGCCGGAATAGCCCGAATTTCTTCGGAAATGTTGTCTTCCAAAGCTGGAATAGTTGCTGGCTTATTTGTGTAGACTTAAGACTTGACGTAGCCCCACAAAAAATAGTCTAAAGGCGACAAATCGCATGATCTTGGTGGCCAACTTACCGGTCCATTCCTTGAGATGAATTGTTCTCCGAAGTTTTCCCTCAAAATGGCCATAGAATCGCGAGCTGTGTGGCATGTAGCGCCATCTTGTTGAAACCACATGTCAACCAAGTTCAGTTCTTCCATTTTTGGCAACAAAAAGTTTGTTAGCATTGAACGATAGCGATCGCCATTCACCGTAACGTTGCGTCCAACAGCATCTTTGAAAAAATACGGTCCAATGATTCCACCAGCGTACAAACCACACCAAACAGTGCATTTTTCGGGAGGCATGGGGAGTTCTTGAACGGCTTCTGGTTGCTCTTCACTCCAAATGCGGCAATTTTGCTTATTTACGTAGCCATTAAACCAGAAATGAGCCTCATCGCTGAACAAAATTTGTCGATAAACACATTTCGAACCGAACACTGATTTTGGTAATAAAATTCAATGATTTGCAAGCGTTGCTCGTTAGTAAGTCTATTCATGATGAAATGTCAAAGCATACTGAGCATCTTTCTCTTTGACACCATGTCTGAAATCCCGCGTGATCTGTCAAATACTAATGCATGAAAATCCTAACCTCAAAAAAATCACCCATTAGTTATGGGCCTATTAGCTTATTAAGTACGGTTGGTATACTGTTTGAAAAGCTAATTAATCGACGATTACTAAACCATATCGAGGTTGCAAACATATACCCTAATGAGCAGTTTGACTTTAGAGCTAGTCACTCCACTAGCTATCAAATTTTAAGAATTAAAAATCACGTCAAAAGTAACCTTAATTCAAAATTATCGACTGGTCTGGTACTTTTGGACATTGGAAAAGCCTTTGACACTGTTTGGCACGACGGCGACGGGTTAATTTACAAACTTATGATGTTTGGTTTTCCGACGTATCTAATTAAATTAATAAAAATTTTTTTGCAAAACAGAAAATTTAAGATATAGTTAGTGGAGTTCCACAAGGATCTGTGCTGGGACCCATACTTTTCAACGTTTATGTGTCCGACCTGCCATCTTTGGACGCAAACACTAAATTTGCTATGTTTTCTGACAACACAGCACTTTTATCGTCTAGCCTATTGCCTCAATGTGCTCTCAGTAATCTGCAATGCTCTCTTCAATACCCTACAAAACTATTTTCATAAGTGGAAAATCAAGGTCAATGCTTAAAAATCGCAAGCTATATGGTTTTCTCAGCCAAGGAAATCAGATTTTTTTTTGCCACAAACTTCGTTACAGCTAAACTCCGTAGATATCAATTGGACTGAAAACTGCAAATACCTAGGGGTAACACTTGACAAGAAACTGACTTTTGACAAACATATCGCCAACACGATTAACAAAACTAATCTTTTAATACGAATTTTATACCCGTTCATAAACCGCAAATCAGGTCTTTGTGTGCATAATACAATTTTGATATTCAAAAGAATTTTCCAGCCTATACTTACTTATGGTGCTCCAGTGTGGTTTGACTGCACTGAAACCTACTTAAAAAAGCTTCAAAGAGTGCAAAACAAAATATTAAAATGAATGCTAAATTTGCCAAGGCATTATTCTACAGTCAGGCTTCATGATAAGGCTAATGTTATATAACTCAAGCTTGTAATTTATAATTTGCAAGACAATTTTTTTTAAGAAGATGTTCTTATTCTGATAATGAGCTAATTCATAATCTCTTAAATAAGATATTTTATTTGTATCGCCTTTGGGTTTATGTTTTCTATACAGATGGGTCAAAAACAAAAGAAGGGGTTGGTGGAGGTGTGTACTCTGAACGACTGAAATTAAGTCTTTCTTTCGGGCCATAGAGACATTCCAGCTAACTGTAAGGCAGATGAACTTGCCAGGAACGGTACAGTACAGCCTATCCTACCACGTACTGGCATACCAATCGCTACTTGTAAACTAATGTAAGACGCTGTGAGGAGGGCAGGCACAACATCACCACGTGTCAAGTCACAAAAAACATCTGGCCAACACTGGATTTAAAACGTTCAAGGTGCTTGCTCTCTCTAAGCAGATCGCATATAAGCTCGATAATATATAGGTGTCATAACCGGACACTGTCTAATAGGAAAGCACGCCACGAGATTAGGCGTATTCTCAAATGACTTTTGCAGAAGCTATATGGACGAGAAAGAGAAAGAAACAGTTCTTCATCTTCTCTGCACATGCCCTGCTCTGGCTCGAAAATGCAAGAATTACCTAGGAGAAATTTTCTTTAACGATCTAAACGATCTAAATGATATCAGCATAATCAGCCTCTCAAGTTTCGTAAGGGACTCAAACTGGTTCAATTGAGCTTAGGAGGAAGCTTCAAGATTGATGTGGTATCACAATGGGCCATTAAACTGCCCTAAGTGTGTCCGTTTCTATCTTGGATAGCCACTATAACCTAACCTAACCTAACCTTGGGTTTATATGCAATTTTTAGTTTTGAAGTATCATATGTATATAAGGGTTTTTTCTTGTAGGTTTTCCCTTAAGAATAATTGTTTCTCAGTTAAATTATTTTTATATTAGTATTAAGTATCTATATTGAAGCTGTTAAGAATTTGATTTTCTATATCTTTTAAGTAAACATATATGCAAATGTAAAAAAATATTATCAAACTACAATAATAAATAAATAAATAAACACGAATATCTGGAAAAAACAGTGAACATTTTAAAAGCCTAAAAACAAATAAAGTATATCGTGTACCTTATAAGTCATAACATATTAAATGATTAAAATCAGAAGTTTTTTCTCAAAATGTATTTAAAAAGAGCTAGAATGGGAGTGGTTTTAGTGGGTAGTATAAAAATATTAATTTTGGTAAAACTTAAGCTTCTAAAACGCGATTTTTGAGAAATATGTATTCACACTTGAAACCAAATAAAAATATTCTAAAAAAGTTACAATCTTTTCATATTAAACAGAAAAAAAAGGGTTTTTTTTTATTTTTGATAACAAAATTGTTAATTTTTTAAGTGTTAAGAAATCTATTTATTTATTTATTTAGTTTTGTAACATCTACAAGCAGTCTTACAGCTAACAGATTATGGTAAAAATAGATATTAATATATGTATGTATATAACATTATTAAAAAGTAAATATAAATAAAAGACTAGCCTTAAAGGAATCTCTCGAAGAACTTAAATTAATTAATTGACAAACTTCATTGAACTGTTTTAAAGCCCTAGAAATTGGCTCATTACCACCATAGCAGGTCCGATGGTATCGTACAAAAAGCAAATGCCTTAAGCGAAATAATGTTGATGGTGTATAGATTAGAATTAAAGAAAGCAAAGGAGGGCATCTAATATGATAGCATAACACGTCCCTCACAAGCATTATATCATGTCATGTTTCGTCTTGATTAAAGGGACTTAATTCCCTTTAATAGGCATCTGGCTCTATAATCGGGGACAAAACTCCATTTCATTTTGAAAAATATGAATTTTGTGAAACGCCTTTGGACTTTTTCGATGCGATTAGAAAAGGTCTTAAAGGTCGGATTCCATATAACATCTGCGTATTCAAGTATTGATCTGACAAGGGATGTATAAAGTGATAATAACGCGTAGGGGTCACAAAAATCAACGCAATTTCGTTTAATAAAACCAACAAGTGAATTCGCTATACCAACTATATAGTCAACATGTCATTTAAAAAAAAAAGTTGAATAAAGAATTATACCAATATCTTTGATATTTTCTACACGGAAGAGTGTGTTAGACTCGATCAAGTATTTAAAGTCAATATGAGTGTTTGATTTAAAAAAAGAGATAACATTACATTTTTTTATATTTAACTTTAAACTATTTGAATTACACCATTCAACGACCCGATTTAAATCGGATTGAACACGATAGCAGTCATCAACACTTTTTATCTCAAGAAATAATTTTAGATCATCGGCATATAGGAGACACTGGGAGTGATTTATGGATAACGTAATGTCATTGATAAAAATATTAAAAAGAAGAGGACCCAGATGACTGCCCTGCGGGACACCAGAAGTACATTCCATAGACCTCGATATGAAGTTATCAATGACAACATTTTGAGACCTACCTATGAGGTATGACGAAATCCAACTGAGAAACTTAGAGTGGAATCCAAATATCTCAAGTTTACATAGCAGTGTGTGATGGCTAACAGAATCAAAAGCTTTGCTAAAATCTGTGTATACAGCATCAACGTATGTTGAAAAAAGAGCCATATTTGTAGTGGTGGATCGCCCAGATATAAATCCGTGTTGCAATTCAGATATGGATTCTTTCGTTAAAAATTCAATTTTATTTTTTACTAAACTCTCCTCGAACAACTTGGGAATGGCTGAAAACTTTGAAATACCTCTATAATTTTCTACTAAGTTCTTGCAACCAGATTTGTGAATTGGCATAAGGTAAGATATTTTCCACTTATCAAGAAAAATTCCTTCTGATAGGGACTTATTAAAAATACAAAGCAGAGGATAGCAAAGTGATGAGGCACAATATTTGAGAAATATAGCGGGTATACCGTCAACTCCAGCATTTAATTTTTATTTAAGTGATGTAAGTCCTGAAAGAACTTCATAACTACTTAACTGTAATGCACCAATATCGACCTTACTTGGTATATTGAGCATATAGGGAAGATTTTTCATACTAGGAGTTGAAAATACTGATTGGAAGAAATTTGCAAAGAATTCGAGTATTGAAGTAATATTTGAAGCTTCGGTATTTCTGAAAGACATATTTTTAGGAAATTCGGTAGATTTTCTTTTCGTATTTATAAAAGACCAAAAAGAGTTACTATTACACTTAATGTTATTTTCAATATTTATGATATAACCCCTATGAAGGAACTTATTCAGAATAAAATAATCTTTACGCAACTTACTAAAATTAGCATAATCTAACTCGTTACTAGACTGTTTATATTTATTAAAAGCTTTTCGTTTCGCATTTTTAAGGTTAGATAGATGCTTATTGTACCACGGGAGCTTTGGTTGTTGATTTGATTTCGATTGGTGGGCCAGAGGTATGAATTTGGAAAAACTTTCAAAAAATATTGACGAGAATCGAGTATACATTTGTTCAAGCGTTAAATTTGAAAATTCACTGTACCAATCAATAGTATTTAGAAAATTATTAAGCTCAATAAAGTTTGCTGAGTAGTTATTGCACTAGAAAAAATATACATTTTAATTTCAATACATAATTCTTTATGATGAGTTGACTCATTTAAAAGTGAAAAAGGAACAATTGAAACTTTACAATTCAATAAACCATTACAAATAAAGACAAGATCTAAAATTTTATCTAATGAATTAGAGATTCCATTAATTTGAATGAGATTTAAAGAGTAAAGAGAGTCAATAAAAATAAATTCAAAATCTTTAATCATATTGCAAGCTAAAAGCATATTATCATTATCTGACCAGTTCCATTTTATATTTGACAAGTTGAAATCGCCAAAAACACATGCATTATCAAATTCAGAACAAGTATTATTAATAAATTCAATGTTCATAACATGTTTTTCATATGTTTCGACACTACTATTTGGAGCAATATAACTAGTAATAAAGAATAAACAAACATTATGTGTGGTAAATAAATTAATAGAAATACAGATTTGCTCAACATCCGAGTAAGGTAAAGTGACTTCTTTGCAATTAAGTGTTGACCGAACAGTTACCAATATTCCTCCTCCACGCTCATTTACTGTATTACATAAGTCAAGTCTGAAGACGTTGAACAGACGAGAGTCAAAGACTTCAGAAGAAGATATGCCGGGATGTAACCAGGTTTCGACAATTAAAATTACATCGTAGTCCAGATGACTTGAGTTATTGAACAGTTTAGATACCTTTGTACGAATGCCGCTAGTATTATGAAAGAATACGTTAAGCGAAGATTTATTGCATTTATTTGGTTGAACATCTTGACAAAGTGGCTTTGGAGTACATCTTGAGAGCCTCAGAGAGCCCTCAGTTCTTGCGAGTTTTTTGGCTTGAACAAGAAGGGGCGAATTTTGACTCCATATGGCCAAAAAGTATCAACATAGATTTTATTAGACCATTCGAAGGGAACGCCGATCTTGAAATTAATAAATTTCAGATTTTGATCCGAATCTTGTATTAATCTATTAAACTTTTACCAGAAACTCTTTTTTCAAAAATCGTAGAAACTCACTTAAAAGTGTTTATTATTCACATTAACTAAAACCAAATGGCCCATTGAATATTTAAGGTACACATTTTTCTGGAATACAGAAGTTTATAATTCGGTAGGGAGAATGTAGTCAGCTTCAATAAATCTTCATTTTACTTATTCCCTATCTTTTTTATCGTTAAAAAAAGTGAAAACAAAAACTGGAAGCTAATATTACTTGTAAGAACTTACTTTGCTTGATGTTTTTGTTTTTACTAAAAGAGTTTAATATAACTAACCTTTAAGTATAAACAAAACTTGTATCAAGGCTTGTAATAAACCAAGAAATGAATGCCCATAAAACAATTGTAAAACTTAAGAACACTTCGGGCCATACTAATAATCAAATTTTATATTGAGTTTTAAATTTGTGTGAAATTCACCAACATATATGCTATGGACTCTTATTAATAAACGATAGATTCTATGGCCTAAATATTAAAGTTGACTCCTATAACAATTAACCAATTATGGTTGAAATCAAAAGAATTGAACTTAACATTTATGGTTTTTTATTTGTGATCCTTATTATGGTCATTACTCCCAAATTTTTAACTCCACTTTAAATTTGATTAATAAGTAAGGCCCTTCGACTCGTTTGGTACAATTTTTTTTAATTTTTTTTTTAATAAATACAATTTTCTTCAGAGTTACTTTAAAAATTGCAAGCTTGAAAAATTTAGAAAGGTTTTGACAGTTTCTATTTTCGAAGATTTGATTTTGAAAGAAATTTAATTTACTAATTTCACATTGACACATTGAAGACCTTACATTTTTCTTTGGGTGAAATTTATTTTGAAAGAGATTCACTTTTCTAGAAAAATCAAAGAAATATCTCAACGGAAACTGAAGTCCTCTCGAGATTCCCGATTGGGTTCATTTATCAAAAAAATTAATGAAAGTAAGTTTGTGCCAAGGTAAAAGGCCCATCAAAATATTGACACAACAATAATTTTGTATTCTACTTAAAAAATGAAACCTCTTGATGCACTGTTACTTTTAATGACTTTCATTTTTGTTAAATTTACTTCTGAGTCTCAGGAAATAAAAGAATACAAAAAGGCAGTAAACATGTTTTAATTTTCGTTTTTTTTTTTT
This sequence comes from Eupeodes latifasciatus, assembly GCA_920104205.1. NCBI lineage: Eukaryota > Metazoa > Arthropoda > Insecta > Diptera > Syrphidae > Eupeodes > Eupeodes latifasciatus. Next base: position 118,762,190 of record OV049925.1, on the reverse strand, counting down.
TTTTTTTTTTGTGTAACCGAAATAATTTCTCTTTTACTCAATATTGTATCGAAAGATTCGATATCACCTGCATTTTACCATCAACACTGATAATGTACCCAACCTACAGTATCTCGTGTCTTGATCTTTGCCTTTGATTTGTATTTTTAATTAACCAAATGAATAAACCAATAAAATGAATTTTAATATTGACACTGCGCTTACATAACATTGATTAACACAAATTTTACATATTTTTATTTTTCTATCACAACCTTTCCCAGAATATTGTTACCTAACATAACGTTGTTTATCTTTTGATTTTTGTAACTTTTATCAGAGACATAATTAAGATTGTTCATCTTCAAAGAACAAGATTTTTTACATATTTGATCCGAGACGAAAGGTGAAATGACAACCATGCAGCATTAAGAAAACCATAAGAAAAACTACTTCTTGTAATAACATTTGGCGAGATGGTTAAGCTGCAGAGCTGCTGTTATACCGGCAAATAGACGCCCATAGTCCCCTCTGTCTCTGGATGACGATGAAGATGCCCTCGCACAAACAACACAACGCAAGCAACTGGTTTATTTCAATCACTTGAAATGGAAAGTTTCCCCCGAATCTTTTTTTATTTTATTTTATTTATGTATTTTTTTTTTGTGTGTGTGAATTTTGTCGATTTTATTGACCACTATAACCGGACCGTTATGCCGGTCGGACACATGCGCTAAGCTCACCATTTATAATGTCTTGTCTTGGTCTTAACTAAAGACTGAACGCGTCTTGTGTCTTGAGTTTGAGGAGTGAAAGCCGGAAAGCCATTTCTCGTTGTTTTATAATTCTTTTAAACTTCTCTTGAGATGGTGAGACAGACTAACAGCACATTTCTTTAAATTGAGAATGATCATTTAGCGCACTGGAAATAATAGTGGTAACCAAACCAACAGCAAAAACAACAACAACAACAACAACGACTAAGTACAACTACTGACAATGATGGATGTTATTTGGCTTTCTGTACATTTTAGATACTTCTTGAGAAACCATTAATAGCGATAAAATTGAAACAAAGTGCAACGGAGAATTTTAATAATGTGGGAAATTGGAAAATTGCTTTTTTTTTTGTAATTTCTTGAGGTGACCATGGTTGTTGCGATGCGTGGCGTCGTCGGCGGCGTGGGTGGTACTAAGGTACCTATTGTTGATTGTTGTTAGATGATTTTGGTTAAAAACTTTACAGACAAGAGATTCTTTGTTTCTCATAGATGCTTTGTAGTTATAGGCAACTATTACAATAAATTAATCTGCACCAGTTCTTGAACATAAGTAGTCTTAGTTCTGAGTAAGCTTTTTAGATTTTGGTAAATAAGTCATGTGAAGTAATTGTAACCATTGGTAAAATATATCAATGCCACTTTCCGCTTTTTTGCGTTCCATTGAAAAAAAAAATAATTTACAAAATTTGTAATAGGTAATTTTTTAATTTCGGTATAGAAAAATTGATTTTTTTTGTAGCCAATGGAATACGAATGGAAAAAGTTGTTTGTTATTTTGTTGACAGTTCTTACTGTTTTGGTAGTTTTACGACAAGGGATAAGACCGTTATTCATTTGGAAAGGCGTTATATACCGTTTACAGTCTTTAGCAACAAATGGCGGAATGGTCTAAACATTTCTTGTCGAGAATAAATAAAGTTCACGAATGGATTGCACGAGCTTGCTCCTCTATCCAAAGACTAACAAATAGAATTTATATTTTTAAATTTAAAAATTTACCAATAAAAAAAGATTGTCATCAAAAATTTATATGCCATTTAATTAATCAAAAAACCCTTGATTAATAATTTAAAAATTGTTTCGAAAATTTTTGGCATGCAGTTATTTTAGTGGTAATAAATATACATTTTATATTTGAAATTCGTTAGAATTCGAATTTTGAAATCGGTTCATTAATTCTTGAGAAAACTTAAAAACAAAATAACCGTTCTATGGGGGTTACCTACTGGAGCAAAACAAAACTATGTTTTTCTAGTTAAAGGAAGCCTTGTAAAGAAACAAAATTTAGAGAAAATTTAATAAAAATCTATCTGTCCGTTTTTGAAAAAGTTTGAATTTTCGGTTTTTGGCCAAAAAATTTGTGTTATTTTTCGTCTTTAAAAAAAACTAAAGAACTGCCTGACTCGATTCGGTTTAAGACTTTAGTTTCCAAGTTTAAACTCAGGGAGCAAGGACAGACAGACAGACGAACGGAATCGGGGACCCTTTTTTTCTACCATCTTAATGTCATATTTGATTAATATCTCGAATTTTTTTACGAATGCAATACTTGCCATATACATATGGGTGATTATACAAAAGTTGGGTAACTTTTGAGGATATTTTGTTTACGATAGTTATTTAATCAAACTTCTACAAATTCGGGTGTATATGATAGCTAATCTAATTAATATATTGTTCCCAATCGGGCCAGTCACTTTTTTGAGTACATTGTAAGATATTTAAAAATTTCAGAATTTGACTGCCAGGGGACTGACGAGTATACACAGTTTTGAAAGTATTATAATGAAATTTAATACAAATTAGTAAAAATCTCTTAGGATTTAATAATGAACACTTAAAATCACTTAGTAACAATTAAAAATAATTATTAATATGTAATACTAGGAGAAAATACTATAACAGTTTTCAAAACAGACTTTTGACATTTAACGTAACGTTATATTCACTTATCTTTTACTACTTTCATATAGTTTTACTAGATATTTCTAAGTAATCAACAAAATCATGTGAACAAAATCTAACAATATTCATCTTACAGTACTAATGATCATGAAATGAATAACAATATAGCTGACACAATACTGACGCCATAGGACTGACGAAAAAGACGAAATTTGAGATTATAATCTGGACTAATGTTTTTTTTTTGTAATTTCAAATATCAACAAACTACATTTTAACAAATCAAAGTCTAATACGAATAAATAAAAATAAACTTTAGAATAACAAAAAAATAACGACTCACCATAAAACTGACGTGTTGACTGGCTTAGCACGTGTATAGACAACAAACATATAACCCAAACTCTTTTACAGATATGATGGCCGTCAAATTGTGCAACCCGCAACTTACTTCATTACCATCATTAGAATTCAAAGTGGGATTTGACAGTGAGTCGGCGATATTTCGCACGAATTTCAAATTTAAATAACACACAAGGGACTGTCGAATGAAACTGAACACAAAATTTCTTATTTTTTTAAATAAAGTGGAGAACACTGCATTATGAAAGTTGTAGTGTATATTAAACTATATACATCGCAGATTGTATTAAATTAATAAGTTTTCTCAAATCAATGATAATGCTTAATAGACAGTCACTTACTCGTTGGTTTTCAGGGTTGTGACATGCCAGTGGACTGACGTTTTAAGAACTAATTGTGTTTTTTTTAATAGCTTGTATTCAAAATGAAGAACTGAAATTGGGTGACCAAATAAAGGTTTTCCATTGTTTTAAAATAAATTGCAATCTCAATAAAATATAATAAGACTTTGTATCTATATATTGGTTGATGACATCGAGTTACCCAACTTTTGTATAATCACCCATATGTACATATGTAGTTCCTATACGTCACAACATAATTGGAAATAGGATTATTATTTCGATATATCGATGCACATTGGTTTTGAAGGTTTGCATATTGCAATGCGTGGAAAATACTAAACCTGATAAAAGATTCCACATTCGTGTAGTGCGGCTAAAAAGTATATCTTTACTTAATAATATGTCAAAAATTAAATAAGCCCAAAAGCTTCCTACAAATACGGGTATTACGGTTCTAAGAGATCTTCTTTAAGCTCTGTCAAATATTTAGAAACAATTAGGTTACTAGGCACCCTCTCAAATATGGGTATCTCACATGATTTTGGGACCAATAAAGGATTTATAAATTAAAGCCTTGAAAAATAGGAAAACGTACATACATCCTTTTCAAACCAAATTTTTATAAAAACGTAAGAAATTTAAATTAAGAAAAAAATATCTTTACGGTAGGGAACCTTTTTTTGTTGGCCATATTTCAAGAATCGTCAAAGATATCGACTTGAAATAAATTTTATATTACAGTTAATAACACCAAGAGATGCAGAAAAGACTTTCAAAAAAATTTAGGGAATGTTTTTTTTTAGAAATTAAAAAATGAAAAATTTGGTTGACCCCAAATATCCCTCGAAACAATAACACAAGCGAAATTAAATTGTATGTATACATATTATACAGGGTTATCCATTTTGCAGTTTCAAAAGTAAACGTAAATAAAACACATACATACATAAGTATACAATATTTTTTTTCATAATATTTTTCTTTCACTTACAGCAGCGATGTTTTTAGTGGTACGAGCGAAACGATCTTGCACAGGCCTTATTATATCTGTAACCAATCCAGTCGCTTCAAATTTCTTCAAAATTTTGACAAATGCTTGCGTAGTTGGACGATTATGTAAACCATAATCCCCTCTTAAAGCACGACATGTGGCTGTGGCAGAATCACCATTTTTGTAGTAGGTTTTAGTTAAGTGATCCATTTTCGTAAATGTCAGACTTTCAACTAAAAAAAAATTGGTTTAACAACTTAGTTTGACAGATGTCGAATTCCAGCCCTATACTTTTAAAACCACAAAATGGATAGCTTGTTACTTTCTTTAAGTCAAAAAACTAAAAAAAAAAAAAAACAATTGGGCAGGTTCAGACAACATAAGGGACTTCATTTGCAGTCAACTTCATTCTTTGAACGTAAATTTTTACCAAGGCAACTAGTTAGTTTTTCAAGTGTCATGAATTTAAAATTTAGAACTTTACTTCACAAACCTCTACTTTAAGTTCATAGTACAAAAACTACCAAAATTATTATTTTCTACAAAACACTCCTCAGGCAATCTACAAGTCCATCACGATTTGTATTTTGTATTTTAAAGAAATATTACTTATTTCTTTTCCAAATTTACAAGGAACCTTTTTACAGAAAGCATTAAATGAAGTTGTGCAAAAAATAAATAAATCATTGAGTAATAAAGTTCAGCTTTTAGTTGAATTAAAAAACATGATCAATTGTCATTTTGACATAAGTTGACTTGACTTGATAGTTAGGGAGATTTTTCTTGACTAACTTTCCAGTCAACTTTCCAATAAAGTTGCCTTAATTGGAACGCAATTTTTTGGCAGCTGGCCAATCAGACGCTAGAAACTTGCCTTACTTTCAAGTCTCTTATGTCGGCTGAACCTGCCCATTGGGACTTCATTTGCAGTCAACTTCATTCTTTGAACGTAAATTTTGACCAAGGCAACTACTGAATTTAAAATTCAGAACTTTACTTCACAAACCTCTACTTCAAGTTCATAGTACAAAAATTACCAAAATCATTATTTTCTACAAAACACTCCTCAGGCAAGCTACAAGTCCATCATGATTTGTATTTTGTATTGTAAAGAAATATTACTTATTTCTTTTCCAAATTTACAAGGAACCTTTTTACAGAAAGCATTAAATGAAGTTGTGCAGAAAATAAATAAATCATTAAGTAGTAAAGTTCAGCTTTTAGTTGAATTAAAAAATATGATCAATTGTCATTTTGACATAAGTTGACTTGACTTGATAGTAAGGGAGATTTTTCTTGCCTAACTTTCCAGTCAACTTTCCAATAAAGTTGCCTTAATAGGAAGGCAATTTTTTGGCAGCTGGCCAATCAGATGCAAGAAACTTGCCTTACTTTCAAGTCCCTTATGTCGGCTGAACCTGCCCATTGTCTACTCGAATATTTTGCAAACAAAAAATGAAAAATACATCCAAATATTTTATCATAAGCAAAATATCGTTGCTAATTTTTAAATGGTTTTTTTTTTAGAAAAATTCAATTGACAATTTTTTTACAAAACACGAAAATCTACAATAACTGATCAGAAATGATTTTTGACTCAATTTTTCAAATTTTTAAATTTGTATTCATATATTTGTTAAAGTTTTTGAAAAATCGACAGAAAAATCCCAGCCTCTGTTTTTTGCTGTCGTGAGAAATTTTTTAAATGGATACCAAAGAAACTTTTCCTTAAAATAAATACGTACCTACAAAACTTTTATTAATACAAAATTGTTTTCTTCCATTCACCAATTTCACATTAAGTTATAAGTTATAGGAAGATACAATTAAAGATAACAAAATACATCTGAGATGTAAAAGTTTTTCTCGATGTCAATCTTAAGGTACTACATAAGTACCTACCTCTGCACATAAGTAAAATAAAATTTTAAAATATTCTTCTCGTTAATTTTTTTTATTTGTATTAAATTAAATAAAACAACAGTTGCAACTTTCTCCTACAACTAAACTTTAAAGATACTTGTACATTCACTTGTGAGATCGTTTTCATTCAAAATTGTTGTAGGTTGTAGGTGCTTAAGCTGATGCTGATGTTGAAGCTGATGTTAAAGCTGATGCGGCGGCCTCTCTTGTAATTGAATATTTAATTTATACAATTTGTTTTTCTTTTTTTTTGTATTGCAGGGGCATTTCCTGTTCCTTTTACTTTTCGCCATTACCGTCCATCGATCTGTGGCATTCGGTTTCGATTCAGCCAATTCATGTAGTCCGAATAAAATGTCACGACGTGGGAGAGCTCAACTGGTTGCTACGATACCATGTGATCTTTCACGTCAAGCCTATTGCCATTTACCAGGAGCGGCATATCCATGGCATGCTGTGAGGCGATTTGTCCACGAGAATCAGGGTCTCATGAAGAGAATGTACGGTGATGTGAAACACATATCCATATTGAGAACTGAAATTCAGAATAATGATATCGATGTTGAGGATCTGGAATTGGCTGCGGCGAGATATTCCAGAGATGGTTTTCGAAGGACAAAAGTTATGCATAATCAATTTGAAAGCAATAGAAATAATGATGTTGTGAAAGAGCCTCATTTTAGGCCAGTTTCATCGTCGTCGTCGTCGTCTTCAAGTACAACTTCTGTTGAGCCGAGCAGTACCATCAGTAGTAGTACTAGCACCACAACGTCAACTCAAATCCCCATAACTACGGATGAAGCCACAACTATACCCACTGAGCCAGGAACTACGCTCAATACTGATCTTGATCCACCCACCACTTCCACAACTCAGAAGTTGGAAATTCAAAAACTCGTCAATGCAACAACTGAAGGATCCAAGAGATCAACATCCAAGTTGGATGATGTTGAATTTCTTGAGTCAGACGAGGAAGAGGATGATAATGATGACGATGATGATGAGGAAAGTCTAGAATCGAACAGCGTATATGAGCCGACTTCGCCAAGTGCTGCAACCAAGGGTGAAAACATACAAATTGTTGATTCACCAAATCTCGTCTTGAGCAATGTCACAGCAACAATATCCACAACTTTGAAGGTAGCTTCTCCACCCATTATCAAAAATGAACCAACCTCACCGGCAACAATGCCACTTCGTTCAACCGAAGCAGACAAAGTCTCCCAGACGATTAATCTTATTGCGAATTTGACAAAGCTGCGAGTAAACGGTTTTGCGGCTACAACGCCTCTTAAGGCTACTGCTGTCAGCAGTACCATCAACAGCAGCGTGAATAGTCTTCATAATCTTTACAATAATGCCCCCACAGAGCCAACAACTGCAAAGCTTACTGAAACAAAGAAGCCAACGATTGTATTGCCTGTGGTGGCAAAGCCAGTAGTTCGAGATGGACAACTCTTCCAGGACACGTTCCAGAAGGAACCTTTGCAAGTTGGTAATTTGAAAGGAATGTAAGTATATCCTATAAAGAGTCAAAGTCCTCATTTAACTTAAGCAATTTGTTTTAAATACTTTCAGCAATGCTTGTCCTGTAAAAGAGGAAGTGGTGGCTCCATTTTGGGCCAACAACACTCGTGGTGAAGTTCTGGCCCTGCTGAATTTATACCCATTCGAACAGTACGTCCACTGGGAGAAATGCACCCACGAATTGAAACAAATGTACTGTCGCGATGGATGCCGTTGCGAGCAACAATATCGTCTCCATCGACTTCTTGCCTACGATCCACACAACGAATGTCGTGGTATCTTCTCCGATTGGTTTCGATTTCCATCGTGTTGCATCTGCAAGTGTTATGATATTCCATCGGAGTTTAGAGCCACCTCGAGAAGTCCTCGATCCGAGGCAGATTACCGACATCCAGCTGAAATAGCTGAAGCTGAAGTTCGAAAAGCCGTTTACGAACATGCTTCAGAAGATTGGTATAGACCTAAAGATGAACTTGATTTATACAATTAGATGATTTTTAATTAACATTATTATTTTGTGATTGAGTTTAATTTTTTTTAATTATTATTTTGTATACTAGTCGAAAAGAAAGTGAACACAACTTTAAATTTGTGTAGTTTGTAAATATTTATATATATTTAAAAATATATCAATCAAAATGAGCGAATGTACCTTGAACAAAAAAATACTGATTTTTTTCCAACTCAAAAATTGAATAGAAAAGTCTTGAATGTAGGATTTTCCAATGGGAAGTTTCATTTTGAATCTCCCGCGATTTGGACAGCTATAAGTTTTGAAGTTGTAGTTTTTTTTAGTTTTGACAAGTAAAAACTACACGTTAACTAAAAATGCAATTACACACGCTTTAATAGTGCATTTATATTGATTTAATTCACTACAAAACCGTCACGAATCAAAGGAAGTTTTGCAAGAAAAGTTTCTTGATCTTGTTATTTCCCGAAGAGATGATCACAATTCGCCACTGAGATCTTTTGATTTAGCGCCTTGTTAAACTTTTTGTATTTGGGGCCAGGTAAATAAGGTCTATCCCAATCAACAAAAGGCCGAAATGTGGGAAGAGGTGATGGAAAATGTCTTCATGTGAATGATATGGTGCTGTAACCGTAGCTGTGGCAGCAAATAATCGTTTATTAATTTGTTTAAATGAAACCTCTTTTTGGAAAACCCTATAAATGATACGCCTGGCTATCATTAAGTTGGAATAATAAGTTTTATAAATATTAAGTAGCATCTTAGTTTAATTTGTATATGTAAATTTTGTTTTTTTTTTTAGTTTTGATCTTAGAAAGATACTGGCCATATAAACTTATCCAACCCAATTATATTATGCACCAGAACTATAATTAAATAAATTATTATTAAAGAAAATATTTTCCTGACAATCATTTGAAGGTACATTTTACTTTCCAAAGATAGAAAAAATTCCGAGGGAAAATGTATTCACGATAGCCCCTACACAGAATTAAGGTTTGAAATCCGATTATGATCTGAAAACAAAGATGTTTTTTGAGCACTTGCATACAATTTTTTAAAGAAATTATTTCAATTTTCAAACTTATTTTACTTTTATTCGTTTGAAGATATGAAAAATGTATAGATCTTCAAAAAATTGGGGTTTTTAATAGAATTAAAAAATTTTGATTTGTAGATATAACTTTCACGTATTTAGAAACGGGATGAAATAACCACAATTTCCAATTGTTCTCTATTAGCTTTGTTTGCTAATGTTTGAAAATGTCATTCGAGATAGAACCCCTTATTCCAACCCCTTCACTTCTAGAGCTTACTCGATAAAGTTAACCAATTGCCATTTTTAACATACTTAGGTCTTTTATCTTTTAATTAAGTCTTTCATTTTTACTATTTCACTATTGATTTGATCATTATCATCTGCTCGAAGAATTGAACGGGATTGCGACCTGACGACGTCATCCAATTGCGCACCTAAATGTGTTGGACATCAAGGTCAAGCCATCTTAGTCCGTTTCAAGTCCAACCATTATCTGACTACCGTAGAATGTTCTAAAAATATAACTTGTAGTCGGTTTCTATTTTCTCATGTTTCGAGGTAGAATGCGAACAGGTCATGATTGTAGCATCTCTAGAATCCTCTTTTCTCACTAAACGGGTATAACAATTCTACCCAGACTTTCGAAAGCACCAGACTTTGGTCGATCCATATGTAAGACCAAAGTTTTAAAGAGCAGACTATTGATTTGCCTTTCTTAAACCATTTCTTGAAAAACATTATTGACTTACTTATTTCTGATGTCCGATTCGATCTAAACTTCTTATTCAAAATATTTATTTTTTTAATTTTTGTCTTCATTAAGGATTTACTTCCTGAGAATTCAATTTAATTCATTCCTATCGGCTATTGAACATGTTAGAGAAGATTCGTGCTGTGAATGCCAAGAAGAAAGTATCAGATCTGCTGTTACTTTCTTAAATATTGCCACCGAACTACAAACTTCATGACAAATTCTTTTTTAAAGTATTTGGAAAGTGTAAGAAGCATTAGCGCGACTTGTACGTGCTTGAACACCACTATTTGAATTTCTTTCAATACCACAATTACTTTGGGCTCCGAGATAAATTCAGTAAGGAAAATACGAACGAACGTTTTTACTTGTTGGAACGATTTGTTTCATGCAACAAATTTGATAGCACGCGTTAACACGTTGACTTGACTGTCATGTGACCCACCGGTGGTTCACGCAAAAGTTTCCCAGGAGGCCATGTGTACCACCGGTGGGTCATAGTCAGTACATTTTAAAATGTATGTTTATTCATGTTGCTTGCCAGTAAGATAAGTTTTTTTTCTTCGTTGGCACCTAGAAAAAAGTCCGTTCATATAATAGTACAAAAGAAGAGATTTGAGATCTTTCAATATTCAGGATTTTATTGGCCTATTATTTGGCAAAGTTTTTTTGAGCTTTAAGCTTAATTTTAGATATAAAACGAAATGAGAAAATTAAATTGACTTCAAAAATTTTACTGTAGCTGTCGAAAGTAAAACCTCGAACGCAATCTTGTGGTACCAGCGGACTTTTTTTCGTAATGGTGTATAATAGCTAGCCACTTGATCTGACACATAAATTCCTTGTTTAGCTTGGTTATACTCAAAATCACTTCAAGCTTTTTCATCTCGAGTTCTTTTTCCGGTTGAACGTTCTTTTAGACCGTGTTTGGTGCTCAACATCAAAACATCGCGTTTATCCCTCCATTTGGACAAAACCAGAGAAGCGAAGTTTTGCTGCGACAACTTCTTTTGGATTTTAAACTCTATTTTTTCGAAGAGTTCCAATAAGATGGGTTTTACGAGCAAAAATTTTGCAAGGGATACAGAGGTATAAATATTGTCTGTAGCAATTGTTCTACCCTTGTCCAAAAGCTTTCTGCCAAATCTATCAAGATTTGAGTGCTGTGGGAAGTTAAAGGAGTTTTCCTCTCTGACCGTAGGAATATTTTTTTCCGACGGTGTAAATACAGCTTGTGTATGTGTAACCACTCGGGTCACAGAGTTTATATACTTTGACTCCGTATTTGTGGGCTTTACCCGGATTGTATTGGAGAAAATTTATTCTTCCACGCCAAGGAATCATCGATTCGTCTACAGCAAAACTTCTCCTGGGGCATTAGCCCTTAGAAAATTTTGCTCGAACATTTCCAATAAGGCACTTACTTTTCCCAAACGGTTGCTTTCGCTAGATAAATTGTTTGCGAAATGAATAAATTTGAGAAGGAATTGGAATCTATTTCTGGACATTATTTCCGGGATAAATATGTTTTTATAAAAGTTATCTTTACTCCAATACAATGAAATAGATGGATATTTCACAATATCCATGTACATATATAACTATACCAAGAAACTTTTTTATTTCCGAAACTTCAGTGTTCTTCCAATCCTAAATCCTTAGCCCTAGAATTTCGAATGATTATGTTGTTTTCCATATGCTTTTGAGCGTTCAAATTAGTCTCGGTTATAATCAAATGATATACATACATACATTATCTGTTACAATAAGATTGAAAAAATCAATATAGGCTTCATTTGGGACACATTTATGTTTTGCATAAGATCGATTTCGGTTGGCTCAAAAATAAATTCTCTCAAAAATACTTTTGTAACAGCTGTCCATTTGTTTGAGGATGTTGATCCAGAAGTAGAGGGAAAAACTTCCTCATCTTCATTTTCTGAAACTACGTCTTCCATCAGAATAATTTCGTCGGAATCGCTGGAATTAGCATCTGATGGTATGTATTCTTCTGAATCAGGAGCCTCGAAATCTTCATCTTCATTGTCAAAATGGTTTCGACCTGATTCCCCGTAATATATACTGGGTCTTATGGTAATATCTCTATCCATGATTTACGATCAAAATCTAAAAAAGAAATAATAATACTCGTACAAATAAAGAAAGTGATCTGAAATAAAAACAGACGAGAGTGATGTGGCCCACCGGTGGGTCACGTGGCACTAGACCCAAACACTTAACACAAGTGGCCACGTGACCCACCGGTGGTCACATTCTAAAAACACATAAACAGCACTTACAACTTGAAACAAACTACACAGTATTAAAACAAAACACACACAGAAACGTTTAAACCCGAAAAACCCAGTTGACACTTTGGTGATATTTTTTTTTGTATGGTGTCAGTCAACGTGTTAAAGAATTTCATATAACTCCTCTTTTTTTTTTTGAAAAACTGGGCCCTGTTTAGCAAGTTTTTATTTCATTAAGAAGTTCCTTAAAAATTAATTGAATACAGATATTTAAGTCCCTGTACTGGTACTTATAACTTTCTAGTACACGAAGAAAGGAGTTTTAATTGTTATAAAACATTTTTAACTTATTGCATAACTTTATAGAGTAGACCATGGCAATGTTGCAGTATAGCTTCTGAAATAGCCTGGAAAGTGATTGTCATGCATTTTATTATTAAAAGCAATCAAAGTATGAAAATAATCCATAAATAATGATGTTTTTTTTTAAATAAGTAAAATATTTATTTGTTTTTAGTTTATAAAATGATATAAATTTATTTAATTTAACAAATGAATAATAATATCCTAATATATTTATTTTTATTGCATTAATATCTATTGTGTTTTTTTATTTTTATTTTATTAAATGTATCCTCTTTATTTATATAGTAAATAAAAATTAAATTGTATATTTATAAAAAGAAATAATTGAACATTTCAATATCAAATTAAATTAAGACAAAAAAGAACGCTAACATTTTTTAAATGAAAAAAAAAAAAACAAAACATGCATAAAGAAGATAGATTTCCAGAACGAACAATAAAAGATAATAAAATATCTAAATTTAAAAAAATTAATAAAATAAAAATCTAATATAAGGCTAGTGATAGATAAAAATTGTATAAAATTGAAAATTGTTTCTAAGGCATCGAATTTTTCTTTTCGTTAAATTTAATTTTTTTTAAATTTGTTTTTTTATTATTATATTCGTTTTTATGCTAACAAAAAGTTGTTAACATTTGTTTTTTAACTTTACTTTTATATATATATATTATATATAAGAACTTCAAGGCAATAAATATATTTATTTTTTAAAAAAATGATGATTTTTATTTTATTCTTTCATCGAAAAACAAACTGGAAGATTTTAGTTTTTTTGATTTTATTGTTGTTGTTTTTGTCGAAATGCTTTTAGCATAAGAACAAAAATGTGTTTTGATTGTATTTTATACCAGTCAATTTTGTTTGTTTGTTAATTAGTTAAAGGCACATTTAAATATTATATTGCAGACAGTAAAAACAAAAAAAAACATAGAGAACAAAAATACACATAATATATATAAAAAAAACTATTAAACAGAACAAAAAACATACAATTTATATAAAAAAGAAATACATTAGTTACTTTTATTTTTTTTAAATACTTAAAGTTTATAGGTACTAAATTGTACCTAATATAAATACATAATAATAATAAATTGTGTGTGCAATATCTAATTAAAAATAAAAAGTTAAAAATAAAAATTAATAATAGGCAAGGCAGGGAGTGTGTGTTTCTTTACTTTTTTTTTTAAATGATTAATAGCATGCACTCTGAAATAAAAATTAATATTAAAAGCTAGCAGCAACTCTAGGCATTGGAGACAGGAACCCATAAAAGTTTATCTTGTTCCTTGTCAACTGAGTCTTTGATCTGTGTGCACATGTGCTTAATGCTTACTCCTGGTATAACAGCTAGAGTGGTAAATAAAATTCCAATCAGCAAAATTTCTTGTGTTTTATAAAAGTGTTTTTTTTTTTTACCAGAAATATACTGTTTGTAGTCAGATTCTAGCTTAAGAGCCCTTTCGTACATTTCCTTTGCAGCTTTAGCAGATATCTTGTCGGTGCCATAACGTGGGTCCTTTATTTCCCGAATTTGTTTTGCCGATTTGAATCGCAGAAGCAGTACGATTGGATAGATCTGTAAACGTTGTAAGCGCTCAACTGCTGAAATCGATATGTCCAGGATACAATGACGACGATCCTGTATGGAAAAAGAGTAAACAAAGATGAATAAGCGAAATGTTTTATATTGAATTGTTAGGAAAGATTTCATGAGGTTAAAAGAAGAGATAGAGATCAGCCAAGATCGAAATACAATTCTGTTAACAACTTTTCTTAATTTGTATGAGTTTTCATTAAAAAACGAACTAACTAAGAAAAGGCGTAACGAGAATTGAGGTTCCAAAACTGTTTCAATAAGGCTAGGTTAGGTTAAAGTAGCTGCGGATTCAGAATCCACGCACTTAGGTCAAAAGAAAAGGCCCATTGTGATACCACATGAATCTAGAGAATTACTTCTTACTAGTCAAACCATTTTGAGCTTTTTATAAAGCGAAGAAGATATTTTGATATCCTGCAGAGGTCATTAGAGGCTACACCAAGTCGTATTGCGTGTCTGCCTATAAGACAGTGTCCCGTAAGAACACCTATTAGGGAGCTAATATGAAGTCTGCTTTGAGATAACAAGTCTTTAGAGCGCTTTAGGTCCAGTGAAGGCCATATGAGTTTTGTGGCTGCGCACGTTGGTAAATTGTTCCACCTAGAGTTTGTTATCGCAAAAGCTGTTTCTTTTAGCAGAAGTTTACATGCAGCTATCGGTATACCTATTTTCTCCCTTTCAGGTGTAATAGGTATGACGGATCCATTTTTAGCGAGTTCATCGGCTCTACAATTTCCTGTGATGTCTCTGTGGCCCGGCACCCAACAGAGGTGAATGTTAAATTGCTGAGCCATCTCCATAAGAGACGATCGACAATCGAGGGCCGTTTGAGATTTAGTTGAGACACCGTCAAGAGATTTAATAGCAGCCTGACTGTCAGAGAAGATGCGGATATCAGAAGTTGATATCACGTTTTCTCTTAGCCAGGAGAGAACCTCTTTGATCGCTAAAATTTCCGCTTGGAAGACGCTACAATGATTAGGGAGGCGGAATGAGATGCTTAGATTAAGCTTTTCTGAGTACACACCACTACCAACTCCCTCTTTTGTCTTGGTTCCATCTATATAAAAATGAATGCTTTTGTTATCCAGGAGTTTTTTGTCTTCCCATTCATCTCTGGGTGGAATTGGGGTTTTGGAATAATGTAGTCTATGTTCTTTGGTATAGAACCAAAGAGGTTCAAAATGATGCGAGTGCCCCACATTGTTGTTGGTTCATTGAGATGAGGCGTTGAGTCTTATAGCTGTACTCGCTGCCACTTGTTTGCTGAATATGTCGAGGGGTGTCAGATGGAGGAGAGTGTCTAACGCTGCTGAGGGTGTGGTTCTCAATGTCCCGCTTATGCAGAGACATGCAGTGCGTTGGACTCTGCTGAGCTTGTCGTAGTATGTGACTTTCTTCAGTGCAGTCCACCATACTGCAACCCCGTACATAAGTATTGGGTTCAAAACCCCATTTGCTTCCTATGGCTTTCTTGCAAAGGAAAAGAGCTACTGTAGCTTTTTTAACTCTTTCCTGAATATTAGATTTCCAACTTAATTTTGTGTCCAATATCAGACCAAGATATTTGGCTTCATTGGTAAAAATTAGTGGTACACCTTTTTTTGAAGGAGGTACAATTACTGGGATCTTGTATTTCCGTGTAAAAAGGACGAGGTCTGTTTTTTGAGAATTAATACTAAGTCCGCAGTGATCAGCCCATCTAGTGAGCATATTGAGTGCGTTTTGGAGGAGGTCTCTCAGTGTATTAGGATGTTCTCCTGTGACGGCGATAGGAACATCATCGGCATACGCAACCACTCTGTAGCCTTCCCTCTCAAGGGATATTAGTAGTTCGTTAACCACTATGTTTCAAAGGAGAGGGGCAGAATACCACCTTGCGGAGTGCCTCTACCGACAGACCTTTTCGTACAAAAATCCCCCATCTTAGAGTTGATGATCCTGCTTTTTAGCATTAGATTAATCAACTCACAGAGTGAGTATTCGACGTTTAGGGTCGACATAGCAGAAGTGATAGCGGATGTGTCAACGTTGTTGAAAGCGCCCTCAATATCCAGGAAGGCCACCATAGTATATTCCTTTTACTCTAGGGAGTATTGGATAGTTCTTACCAGAGTGTGCAAGGCTGTTTCTACCGATTTCCCTTTGCAGTAAGCATGCTGAGACATCGATAGACTCTTATCAATGCTATTACGTACATGGATATCAATCAAACGTTCCAGAGTTTTGAGAATGAATGATGATAGGCTAATAGGTCTTAGTTCTTTAGGGTTGACATGCGAACATTTGCCCGCCTTGAGAATGAAAACTACCTTTACTTCTCTCTAGATCTAGACAACTTTTGAAGATCATCTCAATGATGGGCAAAGTTATATCAATGGTAAGTTGTAGCTCAGCTGGTACGATTTGATCTGGACCTGGAATAAGTCGTCGGACCAATAAGTAGTCACCATAAATAGAATTATTTTAAGGATTTGATTAAGGCATTCCAAATGCTTGATGTACGTTAAAAAAGCAATCTCTATACTTGATATTACGTCCGAAATCGAGAATGAGCTCAAGAGTAAACGGAAAGCGAATTTCTGGAAGTTCGAGTATTACAGTTGAATTATTTTTCAATTCGGCAGAACATTGTTTATAAAAATATCGGAACACAACCCAAAACATTGCGACGATGTAAAAGTTTCTGTTATAGTTCTGTAGCTTTTTTTGGATTATATTAAAGGGACTTGAACTGGTTTCAGGTGCAAATGCTCAAAATTACAGCCCGTTGATAATGGGTGACAATTTACTTGCACCGTTCGGAGTAATCCTAACCTATGTCGAAAATATAATCATTTCATAAGAGTTTATCTGTGTACTGATTAATTTGGTTTGGGATTAGGGTCGGTACGTTTAAACGAAAAGAGTCAGCATTAAGAAATAATTTCCCATTGAAAAATGCTGTAGAGATTGGAATTTAATGAGCCTATCATATGCTGCCGTCGAAGTTCAACAAAGGACAAATGTTTGACCCTAGAATGCTGAGGGTAATGTTATCAAAGAAACAATTAAGAGGATTAGAAGTTTCAGACAAAAGATCATTTGTGAAAACAAGGAAGAGTCTCGGTTACAAAACGAAGCCCTGAGGCATACCAGCGTTTATTTAGTGAAGTATTTAGTAAGATTGGAACCCGTCTAAAACTATACTTCTATTGAACGGTCCGAAAGGTAAATTTTAATCCAACGAATAATCAATTCATCAAAAACAAATGCATGTATTTTCGATAAGAAGCTTGATATCATACTCTATGAGCCTTTGAAATATCGATTGCAATAATGTTTATTTCTGCAAAACGATGTAAAGATTTGTTTCACTGTTCGGTGGGATGAACCATAAGATCACCACTGGACCTATTGCTACGAAAGCCTTACTGCTGGTCATTAAGAAACTATCGTTCCTGAAGAAATTTGTTAAGCTTATAATTAATCAGTGTTTCCATTACCAATAACCATGGAAAGAAAGAGCATTGGAGCTATTGGTCTATAATTTGAGAAAGAAGAAAAATCGCCTTTTTTTGTCACTACCGAGGAAGCCGATCCAAGTTGGCTTTCTCATATTGCGAAACGGTTCTCATATGATCTCTTTTTTAACTGAATTTGTTGAGAAATTCGCAGATATAATGTTATGTTCGGATGTGCCTAGAGGCGTCAATACATTGATGGTGTATTTATTAGGGTCAGAGGTAAGAAACAAGTCAATAGTGTTTTCTGCTAGGCTGTAACCGTCCGATTTGCGAATAGGCTCGTTGACAAACAGAAGCCACGAACCTGATCGGAACCTAGATTGCAGTTTACCCCATATTTTAAATCGCCTTCCCCCAAGCAACTCACAGGAGTTTTTTCTTCCAAAAAAAAGATTACTCACATTTTTGCATGAATTATTGATGGACTCCACAGTAGTGCATTCAAATTTATTGCCTCTCCTTCGATAGTCCACAAATATATTCTCTTGTAAACCTTCCTCCATGGCTTCTTGGGAGCAATCCATTGTTGTTACTTCGCACGATTTAAATAGATTAACAAAATCAATTGTCAAACGATCCATAACACATTCCGAGAGAGGACCGATTATTAACACCGGACGACGTATTGGAGCTAGAAGCAAATACAAATTAATCTTTACACAATGATCTCAACATTTTTCTGAATTTTGTCTGCAACTTACAATCCAAACGTTCAACTCGTTGATAGCTCAAAATCCCACCATCATCATTCAACATTCCTGAATCGGGGAAGAAACTCAATTGAGTATTGCTGAAACTTGCTATTTCTGTGGAATCTCGAGACGAGCTACGTTGGTGTTTTTTTCGACGAAAGAAAGATCGACGAGCCGATGTGCTGCCACGTCTTGCTGTACCACCATCACAATCTACAGTCTCTCCTGATCGAAGTTCTTCTTCAACTCTGAAAACATAAATTGTCATTACAAAAGGACTAACAAGTCTTTTTTAACTTTAAATTACTTTGATTGACTTGGAATAATTCCGCATTCCTTGCGATGTCCTTTGGCGTCCAATTTCCATGCTCTCCAGAGGCCAAAAGTCCCACCGAATACTGTATTGTCCACATATAGAACTTCGTCCTTCACAAATTTTATCTCACCTTCATTTAAGTCTCCAGTTCTGTCAAACCCCACCCGGATATAAAAAGAATCCCCTGATCTGTCCTTAATTTGCTTTAAAACTGAAACGAAAAGAAAAACACTTCCCTTAGCCAACGTCTTCTCCACCAAAAGACAACCAAAACAAAAACCTGCAACTTACTTTGTAATTTATTCTGCACAAGCATTGTCACTGTTTCAGTCAACTTAGATATTTCATTGGCAGCCTGCTCGGCAGTCACACATCTCAGATCCACTCCGTTGTATTCCAAAATCTGATCACCCTTCCGGATGCCAGCTCGATCGGACGGCGATCCCACCGTTACATCATGAACGAATATCCCAACTTTATTGCCACCGAACAATTTGATTCCTAGGTTTTTTGACTTGTCCATGTGCAGAGTCACGTAGCGGGCTTCTTCTTCATAAATCGTAGTCGGGATATCTTGACTACTCACATCCGATTGATTCTCTAGGCTATCGGCAAAACTTTGATCCTTAATAGGAGTCGAGATCAGAGTGTTAGATTGTGGCATGATGCTGCTGTTGGTTAAAGCACTCGATGTGGTTATCGGGGACGATGCTATCAATGATCTAACTGGTGGTCGGGGAGAGTTACGTGGCGTTGGGGATCCAGAGTGATTCACACTTTCCGGTTCGAGATTATTGCCGCCGTCGTATTCTGCAGAGAGAAATTCTAAAGAAATTAAAGAGTTACTCTAGAGCCACTCTAAGGAGGAGGGATTTTCAAGGAAGTCGATACTTACTCTCTGGATTATATTGCACCAGCATTGTTATAGAATTGCCACACTGGCGCAACACATTTGCTGCAATGTCATTCGTAGCCGAGCGCATGTTAAGTCCGCAAACTTCTAAGAGTTGATCGCCCACCTGAAGACCGGCACGAGTAGCAATGCTCTTCTCGGCTACTGTCGAGACGAAAATACCGCCACCATTGTTGTTACACTGAATGGTGATTCCCAGGGATTTATCGCTCTTCTCAATCGTGACTCTTCTCAGGTCTCCAGGGCAAAGAAAATCCGACGGCACATTCGAATTTCTCTTGCTGCCGCCGTGGCTCAATACCTCGACGTGTACTTGAGGCATTGGCGAGCCGCGTTCGCTGCCGCCGTGATGGTCAATAGAACCGGTGCTGTTCTTGACACCGCTTCCCTTGCTCGCTACACTGTGGTTCGAGGGGATACGCAGTCGTTGGTGTTCCTTTTTGCGTGGGAAGGTTCCTCCTTCATATACTTGTGAATAGCCCGACTGCATGTCGTCATGATCGCGCGTGGGGTGGATGCTTCGCCCACCTCGATTGTAGGGATAGTCCACGGAGGAGTTGTAGGCGTGATGCGGCAATGGCGGTGGGCTGCCATAGTCCATGTCAAACTTGTCAGCCGAGGAGTGGGCGGCGTGCTGGGGGTCGATAGAGTGCGGCAAAGTGAGAGGACTAGAGTGACGGATCTTGTGCGGATGATGGGAATGGGGTATGTGGATGGGATGCATCTGGGAGCTGTTCGACGTGAACGTGGGGAAGAGCTGGGTGTGTCGATGCTGAGGCGCAATACTGCCACCATTGTTCATTTGATCGCGGTGAAAGAGCAACGCTCCACCCGCATGCATCCCCGGATGATTGGCGACGCCAGAAGCTATGCTTTCGCTGTCACTTGGATACTTGGATACATTCTTCGACTGCATCCCAACGACAGGAGCTGCCGGTCGCTTCGGGAAGTTCGCGTATTCGCTGATGGGCGGGCTCTTTTGCGAGAGAATAGAATCGATTGAGTTCTGGGACTTGAGCGATATCATGTCGAGGGAGTTTTGCTGTGCGCTGTTCCTGGCAAATGCCGTACTATTCGACTGCGGCTGACAGAACAAAGGCGGCTGTGGCGGTGGGCTTTTGATCATCTCGAAGAGCTGCTGCTGCTTTGTGCCGACGGTGATGGCTCCCGGAATCACTTGCTGCTGAGCCGTCTGGCCGGTAGTCTTGTACAGCAAGCTGTTCTCCATCGGAGTCAAATTCAAGCTATATCTATTCTGGTAATGGTTTGCGTGATGCTGCCTCTGATTAGTGTGGGTACTGTACTTGCCCATCAAGTCCGACGTCTTGTTTCGCATGTTTGGCGCCACCAATGGAGGGCTCCGAATTCCGACGGGCTTAGACTGTTCCAGGATTATGGGCTCGGATTCTAGAGCTGTTCCGTAAACTGAATGACGATAGGGGTAACCGTTGGTGGTTGAACTCCCGGTGGACTGAAAAAGACTCGACGCAGGGATGGGGTTCGAATTACGGTTGGGATTGTTCTTCGATGAAATCAAAGTACTAGAACTTCCAGCTCCGCCCATTTTCTCGGGTTCTTCCTTATCCACATTGATGGGGGCAGCTGTAAACAGCGATAATGGGGCACGTTCCTTCTTCCGGTGCTGGACAATGGTGCCTGTGGGGTTCTCTTGTGATGTATTGAGAATATTTGTCCGGGGCCATGTGCCCATGCTTTTCGAGGTTTCCTTATCTTTTTTACTGCTGCGTTTGCTTCGCTTGAAGAGATTCTCCTTGCTCTTTTCGGAACTCTCACTCAGCACAGAGTCCAGTGCAGCAAGTGCGTCATTCTCCTGACTGAAATCAGCACCTGGTTTTGATATGTGTATCTTCTCTCGGAATTTGCTGAGCATTTCGGCGATTTTCGAGGGATGCTTTGCGCTAGGTACTTTGTGCATCGAATCATTGGAGTCCGTTTGGGCTGATGTGGTGGTCATGCGGCGATGAGCATCTGGATAGCTAACATCTTGGACGTTTTTCAAAGCGAATATGGTGATTGAATCGTTCCGCAGGTCGTTCAGGATGTTCATAACTTCCTTCACATTTTGAACGCCCTCCATGGACTTGTTATTTATGCTAAGCACTCGATCGCCCACATCCAACTCGGGCTCAAAGGCGGCCAGGGAATTTTGTTCGATCTTGGAAATGAACACTCCCGTGTCGAGGTTCAAGCCGTGATTGTGGTTCTCCTGGAGATTCAGGTGAACTGTGTAGAAATGACGCTTACTCTGGCGAGTCCGAGACACCAAGAGACTACATCTGGGGGCACTGGAACGCACCTCATCCAGAACCATCCGCTTGGTCATCGATTGGCAGTCCAAATTATTCACCTTCACAATCACGTCATTGATCTTGAGGTGTCCGAATGCCGGCGAGGTGTTGGTTACCCCACAAACTAGCTGTCTGTTATTGGTGTCGTCCAAGATGATTCCCACATCCCCGTCCTGGTGATAGTTACACAGCTCGATTTCAATCATATCGTCGGCGTCGTAGGTGCTCAGTCGAAAGCTGCGACGCAGATCTTGCGAGTGGGAATTTTCAATTTGCTCCTTTAGGCCTTCGATCTCCCTTTGTGCTTCGTCTTTTTGCTTCTTGATCTTCTCACTGTCTCGTATCGCCGACAGCAAATCACTGATGGCCTTATCGCGCTCCTTTCTCAAATTATCACAGAGAGTTTTGACCGAATCGCGCTCTTGGACGATCTTTTCTCGCTCAGATATTGCCCAGTCTCGGTGCCTTTTGGCAATATCGGTTTCTTGGAGGGACTTCTCCACCTCGGAGTGCGCCTTCTCGAGGCATTTTCTTAGCTTTTCGATTTCCTTGAAGTCGTCCTTGCTGTCCGAGAACTCCTTGCTCCACGAAGACTCTCGGGATTTTAGGAGCTCTCGCTTTTTCAACTTCATATTGAGATCTTCTATGTTGTGCATGAGCTCCGAGTTGGCCTGCTGCAGGGACTTTATGTCACTTTTGTCCTTCTTCCTTTGGATCTCAACTTGATCCAGCTCTTTTTTCACAGCTGCCAAATCATCACTCATTTTCTGCGTCTCTTGAAGGACATTGTCCTTCTCGGAAAGGATCTGATTCAATTCATCCTCGACACGATTTCTATGCATTGTTGCCATCAGCAACTCGTTTGCCTTGGAAGCCAGCACGGCCTTGAGCTTTTCGACTTCTTTCTCAAGTTGATCACGTTGAATACTGAACGTTTCTCGGGCATCTCGATAATAGTTGCGTTCCTTCTTGACATTGTCCAATTCATTTATGACCGATGAAAGATGTTTCTTAAATTTCTCCCGCTCGGCTGAAATAATATTCCGATCCTTTGAAAGATCGGCGTATCTCTCTTTGCACAGCTGCAACTCTTCGAGAAGCTTCTCAGTCTCTACACATCCGCCTTCGCACTTCTTCCCACCCATTTCGCTGTAATGTTCACAGTAGAACGATCCCGATTGAGTGTTGCCATTCTCGCTCTCCTTCTGCTTAACCGATTCGATAAACTGCAACAATTTACGCTCCAGAATCATATTTTGCTGAGTGAGTCGGGCATTTTCTGCGGCTATGTCGGTGAATTTATTTCGATCCTTGGACGAGGACTCCAACTGTTTCATTGCTGCCATATATTGTTCCTGATAGAAAGCCAATTGCGATCCCATTTCTTCACAACGGCGCACAGTGTCTTTGTGTTGATGTCGTAGATTATTCAGTTCCATGTCATATTGCTGCTTCATAAGTTCAAAGGATTTTTTAGCATTTGGATTGTTGTTGGCAAGATTGGCGGCCGTTGTGCTACCACTGCTATTCGAGGAAGGTCGAAGTGTGCGATCATAGCCGACAACATATTCGGCACTCTCTGTAAGAAGAATACAAAATTTAATGGTAAGATTTTTTCTTTGTTATATGTTTTTAAGTGAGGGTTTTTTTACCTTCTTGACTACTATTGCTGGTTAAAGAAAGATCTCCAGAAGCCATTTTCAAATCATTTTCCACGATGAAGAAGATGTAAATGATAATTATTTATCTGGAAATTATTATAATTTAATTAAAAACATGTGTATACATATTTTTTACACTGCTTTTTGTTATGAATTCAAAAATTTCAATATCTCAAAACCTATTAAGTCAAGTAATTGGAGGTATTAACTGTTGCAAACAATTCAGACATTTTAATCAACTAATATTCGAACCCAAATGAAGATCTTTAAGATGAGCATATTTTTCACAAAGAAAAATTGTAATATCTCCAATTTTTTCAATTGTAAAACTTCGAGTTATTCATTATTGGGGACTATCCAAGAAGTCCTGTGCATCCAAATTGAAGTTAAAATGAATTTCTTAGGCATTTACGATTTTTTTTTTTAATTAAACTGCGATATATTAACTTTGTGGGTACTCAACTATCCCAAGTTCATAAATAACTAAAACAAAATAAAAATATTCAAGATGAATACATTCCGTGAGAAGCAAAGTGTAATATCTCCAATTTTTTAAATTCAGAACTTTTGTATAAGATTTTGAGATATTACTTCCTGTTGGCAAGCCAAGAATTTTTATACATTAATAATATAATAACAAATACAAATCAAAATGAAGGTGATAAATATGAAATAGTGCAATATTTCCCAAAGCCTTTAAAAATTCTATTTAACAAATATTTGAGGTATTAGAAATTGTGACCAATCCTTGAATCGAAAAAAATTAAAAATCGCACACAAATTTCGGTCAAAGAGATGCCATCCTTATATAAGGAGAAAAAAATTTAAAAAAAATGTATTGTGTTGATAAGAATTCGAGGTATCAGCTATCATGAAAAATCTAGGAACTCTAGTACGCTAATATACAAGTCAAAGTGATGATTTTAAAGATAGACAGCTTATTCAAGACAAATAAGTTCAATATCTCCAATTATTAAAATTTCACAATCTAGAGTTATTTACTTTTATTGATTTTTCAGGAATTTTATAATAGTTTTTATAACATATAATAAAGCTAAGATTTGAAAGATTACTAAAACTTAAACAAAAATCAATAAAATAATATTTCTGTCTCATGAAACAAGAAAATCCAAACACAAGCTTTCAAGTCAAAACTAATGTCTAGAAAAAACAATGTCTGCAAATTTTAGCATTAAAGAATTTTTTTGATAAGACTTAAAAATAAGCTTTTAGGGGTAACCTGCGACATCTACATACAGTCATAATCGGTTATAACGACATCGGTTATAACGAAATATCGGTTATTACAAACTTATCTCGAAGTCCCGGCCGAGATTTATACCAAATGTACTAACCAAATTGCGCTTTTAACGATAGCGCCTATAACGAATTATCGTTTATAACGAACTATATTAAATGGAATATTTAAAAATTTATCGCTTATAACGAACATATATAACGAGCATTTAAAATGATAAATTATGGGAATTCCCTTTTTTTTGTTGTGTTTATACTCGAATTTCTGTTTCTGAGAGGAACTGGAATAGTGATACTTGGTTAAGTGTTAGATTTTTTTCAAAATAGTTCAAAGCGTAGAGTTTTTACGATTGAAAAAAAATCTGCAATAATTTCAAGGCTCGAAGCTGGTGATTCCAATAAAAGTTTGGCAGCAGAGTTTACTGTAACGGCGTCAACAATCTCTACCATTTTCAAAGACCGAGAGAAAATTAAGAAGAATTTTGAAGAATCCAACTTAAAAATAAAAAAAGTTCGATGCAGTCAACATCCCGACATAGATGAAGCTTTGCTAAAATGGTTCAAAGCCCAAAGAAGCTTGAATACTCCACTAAGCGGACCAATTCTACAAACTAAGGCAGAAGACTTTGCAAAAGGGTTGGGCAAAAATAACTTCACCTGCTCTACAGCTTGGATTCAACGATTTTGAAAAAGACATAACATAGTTAGTGCAAGGGTAAGTGGTGAATGTGGTAGTGTTTCTGCAGGAGTTGTGGATGATTGGTTGCGAGTTGTTTGGCCAAAGGTGGGAGAGGGTTATAAAGATTATCAAATATTCAACATTGACGAAACAGGTTTATTCTACAAAATGACACCTAATAAAACATTGAAATTCAAGGCCGAAAAATGCGTTGGAGGTAAAATGTCAAAGGAACGAATAACGGTTTTAGTAGGAGCTAATATGACCGGAACTGTTAAACAAAAGTTGTTGGTTATTGGAAAATCAAAAAACCCGAAGTGCTTTAAAAATATCAAGAAACTTACATCATTATATGAGTCCATTAAACGAGCCTGGATGACATCAGAGATATTCGAAAAATATTTCAGGAATTGGGATAGACAGTTGGGAAAACAAAAGGAAAAAATTCTGTTGTTAGTAGACAATTGTCCCGCACATCCAAAGATTGATGGTCTTACTTCTGAGGCTTGTATTTTTGCCACCTAATACTACATCTGTGTTACAACCAATGGATCAGGGTATAATCAGATCACTTAAAGAACACTACAGAAAGCTTCAAGTACTAAACATCATTCGTAACATCGAGAAACAAGATGGATCACATGTAATGAGTTTGTTGGATGCCATTCTACTGATATCCAGAGCTTGGGAGAGGGTGTCCATGACAACTATCAAAAATTATTTTAAGCATGGTGGATTTATCCCACAAGAACTTGATATTTCAATCGAAACTGAGTTTGAAGAAGAGGACAATTGGTCTTTAAGTCACTGGATTAAACATATTCAGTCATATGGTAACGTTTTTGATTTATGTACTTTTGAAGATTTGGTTAATGTGGACAACAACATTGTGACTGCAGAGTTTTTAACCGACGAACAAATTATTGATTCTGTTCAAAATGAAAATGTAGACAGTGATGAAAATGAAGAAGGTAAGAAGAGTTTTTCGACTTATTTCTCTAAACTTTTAAAATTATTTGGCAACATTTTTACTTACAGAAACTGAAATTCAAATTCAAGTGAAAATTGAAGATGCACTTCAGGCTGTCAATACCTTGAAATCGTTTGTTTTGTTGACTGATAATTTTGACCGAGGTTATGAAGAATTTTTGACCAAAATGGAGATGAAAATAGAAGAAGAGTTCATAAAAAAAAATGTCGACATAAATAAAAGTTTTGCTAAAATAAAAAAAGTTTGTAATATACACTTTAAAAAGAACAAAAGATGGAAAATCGGTTATAACGAAACACCGGATATAACGAACGGATTCTCCAGTCCCATCGAGTTCGTTATAACTGATTTTGACTGTACTTCCAAAAGGTAGCAACTTAATGCTCAAAAAATGTGCAATATCTCTTAAAATTTTAGAATTATAACTTCGAGATATTCCTTGCTTTGAAAATTGTTCGTACTTTTGTACACCAATATCCAAAACATATTGAAAAAACATTTTCGAAAAAAAAAATGCAATATCTCTAAACGTCAAGGTATTTGTTATTGTGAACAGTCAAGCGAAACAATGAATGTTTAAGTATTATTACCTGATTCACAAAAAAAAGGTGCAATATCTCCTAGTTTTTGCACTTCAAAAATGTGAGGTATTTGATTTTGTACATAATCTTAAATATTTTAATAACTAATGTCTAAGTCAAACTGAAGTTTTTGAAGAGGACTACCTTTTTCACGAAGAAAAAGTGTAATATCTCCAAAATTTAACAATTGAGAACTTCGAATTATTTGCTACTATTACGGAAATCTCAAGACCCTTGAAAACCAATATCCAAATCAAAAACTTAGTGTTGAAGATTTCCACCTCGTTATAGTATAAAATCTACAATATCTCTCAATTTTAGCATTTCGGAACTTTTTTGTTAAAATTCCGAGGTATTTGTCATGGTGGATAATGCAGGAACCCTAAAGCGACAATGAGCACACCAGAACAAAGGCCTGGGATATACTACTTACCAATAAATATATACAAAAAGTCTGACGTAAAAGTCCAAAGTATTTGCTAAAACCAGAACCTATAAGACATTCAAGATTTAGAAGATAATGAGATTGTTTCTTAATAGTTGCTTTGATTAACCAAAAAAACGCCATTTCACTCCTGTCTCGAATTTGAAGACAAATCACTTCATTACTTATGAATGACTTTGGTTGTTTTTCTCTTATCACCAAAGCGGAGTGTTCTTTTTTGTTGGATTTGCTTGTGGTACGAGTATCAATTTTATTAGCAGGTATAAAAAAAAGTCGATCAGTTCTTATCTGATTACGTGAAATTTAAGTGTTACATTGAGTAGGTTGGTAATAAGAAGCACTCATAGTCATAATGACGTGAGAACAACGCAACGTGAGATTAGTTTAAATATAAAAACTATTTGAAACTTGGAGACGCCAATAACAACAAAAACAAAAACCTTATCACTATCGCAAAAATAAAAAAAAAGACAATGCAAACAGGTAGCAAAATATTATTAACGATGGGTTATCTAATTAAGATCAACATCAACGACAACGACGATGCCGGAAAAAAAAATCGACAGAGAGAGGGAGGCCTCCTCTTATTACGTCAGATAATATTTTTAAGCCAAAATAGAAAAAATTAAAAAACAATATTTCAACAGAGTCTCGCCTCTTTGGCAAAACAATTGACTAATTATTGCTTTTGTCTGTGCTCCGTCTATCGCCACAATTTGTTGGTTTGTCACAATCACCAGAGCATAGATACAAAGCGGAACGGAATCATCGGAAAACTGATGGAGCAACTGGGCAAGGAGAGGTACAAAGGCAAAAGCATCGACTTCTCTCTCTCTGAACTTAGGATAGAAGCTCAATCGAGCTGCTGTGTTGTACTTTCTTTCGCAAACACGAAAAATTGTAAAACTAAATAAATAAACTCCAAACAACGAACAACGCAAAAATAAGGAAAAATAAAACAAAAATAAATTAAAAGAAGTTTCTTCATGTGTTCATGCACCAATTAGCAAATTCAAGTTAATTGAAAGGTGCAGGCAACAATAGTCGTGGCACTGGCAACACCACCAGCAAAAGCACCAGAGTCGATGTGGAGTGACAATGGCAAATGAGACGTCGACAACGACGAAGACGACGACGACGAGGAGGAGAATTTAGCAACAGCAAAAGCACCAGCACCAGCACCACCAGCAGCAGCAGCAGTAGCAAATGGATGGTGGATGGATTTGCCAAGTATATTGTGTTACAGTAGAACTGGTTTTTTCGGTGGCTCTGGTGGCAATAGACTTGTTTCTTTCGGCGAAACTTCTACCAACATACATACATATATTACACTAAACTATATAATATATTAATTTTTTTTAGGTAGAAGAACATATAACTTACCAAAGTAATGTCTCTGTTTAAATATTTATATATAAAAATATTGTTTTATATATAGAACACGAATCGCGATCGCGGCGGCGGCGGTGGCGGCGGCGACCCTTCTGATTCTGTTTCAGCTCTTTCTTTCCCGTCCGTCGTCGCCTCCGTTGTCGTAGTTAGCTGACACGAAGAAGAGATGTGTACGAGATGCTTGGAGTTGACCTAAAACTTTGGAGATAGTCCTCCTCCTCCCGGGAACTTTGGGTGTTTTTTTTTTTAATTTCTCTTCACGAGACGATACGAGAATGAATATGAATCAAATCACAAAATTAGATTTCTCTGTCCACAATAACAAATTCAAAGACGAGTTATTAGAATTAAAAAATATTGCAAAATTTCTTTTTCTTATTTTATTTGTATTTTTATTTTTATTTTGGAGGAGCAAAATTATAAGAATCGAAATTGAATTTATCACAAAACGACGACGGCGAAACGAAGAGAAATGAGCAACAGCAGAATATAGAAACAGACACAAGACAATAAGAAAAAAATAAAAAATAAAAACTAAAGAAAAGAAAACCAATGACGTTAACACACTGACGAGACTGCTTTCGCTTTGTATAGAGATGCAAAATTAAATAACTTTTTGGAACAAATTACGCTTGGAGATATTGTAAATTCAATGAAGCACGAACTGGTTTGATGTTGGTGGTTTGGATTTTTGCAAATTAAACAATGCAAACAAAGTTTAAAATGAGAATTTAATAAAATTAAAATAAAAAAAACTAACTGCGAAGGAGGAAACTAAATTTTTCTCTGTGGCACTGCACTTGGAAAATTTTCCTCTGCTCTGCTGACAAAGTGACAGATGACGGAATTTGATGTAGAACAGTCAGTAACATCTTTCTAGCTTCAAGTGCGCCAGCTGGCGGGGAATGAGTGAACTACAATACAAAGCTTTTCAAAACTCGTTAAGGTGGAAATAAAATGAGAATTTGTTAAATACGAGGGAAATGTGAAAATTTGTAATTTGTAAAATTTGTATTTGAAATAAAAACAATTAGGGCTATATTCAAAGTAAATATTTGTTTATTAGACGTACTTGTGTTTCCAACTCCTTAAAAATCAAAATATTTTGTAAAAATTTAATCTAAGAACAAATCTAAAGCTTAGTGCACACGATTGACAAATTTTAGAATATTGACCTACTAGATATGCTAACTTCGCGTTGGTGTCATCTATTCCTTAATGCTGCTGGCCATTCTGTAGGTTCGGTGGAAATATGAAGAAACTTTTAAAATTTATTTTTGTAGTGTGGTTAAATTTTAAAGGCCGATGTTGATTTAATTAATTAAATAATTAATGTTAATAAAACACAAACAGTCTTATTTAAAAAAGCTGTATAGAGCCTACATAAGGTTATGTAATCTCCATAATGCCTCTAAACGCAAATATGCTATTTATAAAACTTATGCAAGGTTGCATAGTCTTATAATAAGCTAAACGCGTTTTGAGGTTGAATAGAGCCTACATAAGGGAATTATTGTTATTATTATTTCGTAAATGTCATTTTTATTTCTCTCCATTATTGAAATTAAAAAGAACACAATAATGCCTTTCCAGTTTAGCTCGTTTATTAATGATTTTAATAATTTGAAACGAGTTTTACTAACTCCGAGAAGGCGGAAAGTTTATAAAAAAAAGGTTCAACCCAATGAGCCTAAGAAACGAAAAAGAATATCATAAAAATAATTGGAATTATCCGTTTGGACCTCAGCAGCGACAATAGAGGAAATCACATCCCCATAGATATCCAAGTAATGGCTGCAATAAGATATTGGGGACGGAACGAGGTAATGTTCTAAATGTTACTAAATGTTCACACCAATTCGAAATCCGTACCTTTTATGATTTGTTTATAGATTCAGGACGATGGAGCAGACATCCACGGATTTAGCCAACCTATACGCTTTGCCAAATTTGTAAGCGAGTGGCAAGAGCATTAGCTACCAAAAGACCTTTGTTCATTTAAATGTCAAGTTCTTTTCCGGACCAGCTAAGAACTATGAACAAGTTCTCTCAAATACGGGAGTTTTCAAAGATGGTTGGGGCCATTGACTGTACCCACATAAGGATCCCAAAAGTAGGAGGCCCATCAGGGCAGTACTATATAAACAGAAAAGGGTACTACTCGCTGAATAGATACCCAAGTAGTATGGGACGCATCCCTAAAAATTAATGACATTGTTTGCCGCTGGAGAGGCAGCACTCATGACTCACGAATTTTTAAGGAAAGCAGAATTCAACAAAGATTTGATGATGGGGAGTTCAATGGTCGTCTGCTAGGGGATGGTACAAGGGTAACTCATATCCTCCTTACCCCCGTTTTGAATCCTCAAACGGATGTTGAAATAAGATACAATATATCTCATATAGCTACTCGTAACACGCTGGAAAGATGCTTTGGCGTCTGGAAGTAAAGATTCCGCATTTTGTTATCAGATATGAGGTGCTCCTTAGAAAATGCCTTATAACCTTAGTAGTTCTTCATTACTTGGCAATTGATTTCCAGGATGTTCTTCCAGGCGCAGAGACATAAGGCCCAGGGACATAACACCCAAATTTTTTTTTTTGGTCCCACCCGAGTGGGACATAAAGCCGAAATTTAATTTGGGCCCTAAGTCCCACCCAAGTAAGACCTAAGTCCCAAATTTGTGTGTTAAAAATGGGACATTGTCCCCAAATTTTTGCAGACCCAAAAAAGAATATAAAGTTTATGTATTTCAATACAATGAACAATAATTTTTTGATACGGTGATAATACAAAAATTAGGAAAAACAAAAAAGATTATTTTCAACATTATTTGCGGGATCACAGGATTTTAACTCCCTTTTTCGGGGTCATACCCGCTCACGCAACTCCGTTGCTCCACTTAGGGTATGTAAAGTCGCCAGGCAGGCGCCTATATCAACAACTTCTTTCAATAAAAGCACTTGAGGGTGGCCCGCTTCGCGGGTTCTCAGGATTTTAACTCCCTTTTTCGGGGTCACACCCGCTCACGCAACTCCGTTGCTCCGCTTAGGGTATGTAAAGTCGCCAGGCAGGCGCCTATATCAACAACTTCTTTCAATAAAAGCACATGAGGGTGGCCCGCTTCGCGGGTTCTCAGTATTCTAACTCCCTTTTTTGGGGTCACACCCGCTCACGCAACTCCGTTGCTATGCTTAGGGTATGTAAAGTCGCCAGGCAGGCGCCTATATGAACAACTGCTTTCAATAAAAGCACCTGTGGGTGGCCCGCTTCGCGGGTTCTCAGGATTTTAACTCCCTTTTTCGGGTTCAAACCCGCTCCGCTTAGGTTTTGTAAAGTCGCTAGGCAGGCGCCTATATCAACAACTTCTTTCAATAAAAGCACCTGTGGGTGGCCCGCTTCGCGGGTTCTCATATAATTTTTCTGCCAAACCTACAAGTAAGCAGCATAACTAAAGAAGTGGAATCACTTTTAAGGGAGAATTTCTATGTGAATATAAATTAACTACCAACTTATATATAGTAAGTAAATGAGTACATACTGTTAAAATCCAACGTACCCAAAAAACTACATATGTCTGTTTGGTGTAGATTTTGGCGTGGTGTCGCCATTGTTCCATGATTTTCCCGCAAAAAGTCATAACAAATTGGACATTTTTGATGCGTGCCTCAAAGAAAAGTCATTGCAGATATTTAAACAATGTTGTATTCCGTACGGATTGATCTTTCAACCGAATACAAAATGTTTAGACTACCTCAAACACAATTTGTTTAACTTATTTTAAAGAATGAAAGATCATTCACGTTTGTGTAATTAAGGCTTCAAATTTCCGTTTCATTAATGCTTTGAAAAAGTTAACATATCTCCTATTTTAATAACATTAGGAAATTGTTCGTTGAATATTTGTTTTCTTTCGGTTTCCTTAAAATAATCTTTTTCTACAGAAAAGAAAAACAAAACTTATATCGGGTGATTTTTTTGAGGTTAGGATTTTCATGCATTAGTATTTGACAGATCACGCGGGATTTCAGACATGGTGTCAAAGAGAAAGATGCTCAGTATGCTTTGACATTTCATCATGAATAGACTTACTAACGAGCAACGCTTGAAAATCATTGAATTTTATTACCAAAATCAGTGTTCGGTTCGAAATGTTTTTATCGACAAATTTTGTTCAGCGATGAGGCTCATTTCTGGTTGAAAGGCTACGTAAATAAGCAAAATTGCCACATTTGGAGTGAAGAGCAACCAGAAGCCGTTCAAGAACTGCCCATGCATCCCGAAAAATGCACTGTTTGGTGTGGTTTGTACGCTGGTGGAATCATTGGACCGTATTTTTTCAAAGATGCTGTTGGACGCAACGTTACGGTGAATGGCGATCGCTATCGTTCAATGCTAACAAACTTTTTGTTGCCAAAAATGGAAGAACTGAACTTGGTTGACATGTGGTTTCAACAAGATGGCGCTACATGCCACACAGCTCGCGATTCTATGGCCATTTTGAGGGAAAACTTCGGACAACAATTCATCTCAAGGAATGGACCGGTAAGTTGGCCACCAAGATCATGCGATTTGACGCCTTTAGACTATTTTTTGTGGGGCTACGTCAAGTCTTAAGTCTACACAAATAAGCCAGCAACTATTCCAGCTTTGGAAGACAACATTTCCGAAGAAATTCGGGCTATTCCGGCCGAAATGCTCGAAAAAGTTACCCAAAATTGGACTTTCCGAATGGACCACCTAAGACGCAGCCGCGGTCAACATTTAAATGAAATTATCTTCAAAAAGTAAATGTCATGGACCAATCTAACGTTCCAAATAAAGAATCCATGAGATTTTGCAAATTTTATGCATTTTTTTTTTAAAAAAAGTTCTCAAGCTCTTAAAAAATCACCCGATATAAATACCTTTAGTTCACATTTTAATCTTTTGATGGGACTCATTTTCTTCTCTTTTCCGTTTGATGGCTTAAAAGAGTTTATTTAACTAAAATCAAAAATAATTTTTTTCAAACTGAATGAAAGTTGGATAAAAAAGTTGTTTCAAACTTAATTTCATTATGTGAACAGAGAACAATTTATTTCTATATTCCGTTTACAGCTTCATACATTATTTAAAACATCCCTGACATTGAAAAAAAGCTTTTTTCCAAAAAGTCAAATATCATTGACATCTGTCAAAATAGCCCCAAAAGAAAATCACGAAAAAAAGCCATTCACCATCTCATCACCAGCATTTTGATCTGTCTTGTGTGTGACCACCCATTAAAATTTCATTACACTTTTTATTATTCTACTTCAAAAATAAGAGAAAAAATAACTCAAACCCAAAATAAATAAAAATCAACTTGAAATTAAGTGAAAATTCAATTGTTATTAATTCAAAAACTCTCAAAAAAGTTGATACAAAGAAAACCCCAAGCAAATAAATTCCACTTAAAACACAAATAGACACGAAAAACGCTGTGATATCTTTTTTTTTTGGAAAGGAAAACCAAGAACCCCGAGAACATTAAAAAATGGTGAGTAATAATTTTTTCCTTCTTCGTCTTCGTCTTCCTTTCGGTTTCGTCTACTGGCTAACAGAGCTACGAGCGACGAGCTATCCGTTCCGCCGTACCTATAAATTTATAAAAATGAGAAACTGGAAAAAGTATGTCACACCCAAAAGGAGGCACAACAAAAACATTGGAGAATTGAAAAACACACCAACCGTAAACGACGACGATGAGAGATAAATAAAATAGTTACTTAAATTTATCGAGACATATTTGGTGATAAATGTTTGAACTCAAGAACCTTTATGTTTATCTTATCACTTCAAAGTGGCAAAGGGAAAATACCTTTTCGAGGGGGGGGGGGACTTGAAAGTGGAACGCACAAACAAGCAAATTCAATGCCAATGGAATCTTCCAAATACGACGAGAGAACTCGATAATATTGAAGATTAGCAAATTAGCGAGGCAGCAATGACCTTTCACGAAAAACAGGTTTTGTTTTCTCGCCTCTGTCACCTGTTATCGATACTTTCTAGGGGAACTTTGTGTTCTTCTTCATGACGAATTGTTGATGAGACAATCTCTGGTTGAGGTAATGCTTCAAATGACCGACATTAAATGCTCCTTATGGAGTCCCGAGTAAGCTTAGAGTAAGCAATCGAAATGAAAGTCTAAATTAATTCGCTATTAACACAGAGTCAACCCAGTACTCAAAAACTCGACCTCAAAAACCACACCAGGCCTCTAAAAAGGTGTTATCTGCTTTCTTTTTTCGTTTTTTCTCCTTCCGTCTTAAAATTAATATACTCTTCGCTTTTGTATACAAGTTTCGGACTTCCTCTGATGTGGAATTGGAAGTAAGCATTTTCTGTAATTGGTGAATTGCATTGTCTCTGCTTTACATGAGCCACCTCGAGGGTTTTCTAATAAATGGTTTCTTTTTGATAGTACAAAAAGGAGCATTTAAATCACGTATTTGCGTCTTACCCTCCGGAAATCCAGCTGCAATGTCAGACAATCAAGAAAACAACAAAAGGATTTAGAGAGTAAAAATCGAGCAGAGATATACACTCAAAAATTGGCAGAAGTCACGGCTTAGCCTTGAAAGAGGACATGTCGCCATTCACATTCAACAATAAGAAAAACAAATTGTTGTGCCAGTAAAGTCGATAAATTCCTTCCTGAGTGCCTCATGGGCTTCTGTAGGGCTGCCTTATGAAAATAGGACTTTAAAGGCTTGCGAAAGAGTGATGTCATCGGATGAGGAGAATCTTTTTTTGGGTCGACCAAAGTCTACGCAGGTTGCTCAGGAACCCTGCTACTTACCATGTCCAAAAATCGAAGCACACATGAGCCAAGGACAAAATGGTTAATCTAAAAAAAGAGTGAGGAAGTTTATTCGAATCCAGATCTCAAACATTTCGAGAATGCTAAAAGAGCCGTGCGACGAAGGTATGGCAAAACAGGTAATTTAAAGCTTAATCCTCGGGACTTGCAAAAGCAGTTGGGGATAAGAAAAAAAAGAAACCACAAAATCCACCAACCCGAAATTTTTGCGCGAGTTAACTTCTTCTCCGGCGACAGCGAACAAAAAGCTCAAAATCAAAATTGCCGGCACGTTAGCTGATTTGATAAAAGATAACCTCCAGGTTCCCGATATAAACGACGGAAGCCCTGTTAAAAGGCTGAGTTAAGAACAGTGGTCCCAAGTAAAAGAAAACTACAAAACACATGATATTCAAATCATATATCGCAATGTCATTTGATTTAGTGAGAGGCATGTCCAAAAATAATTTACTCAATGTGCTTGAATGCTTCTTGACACTCAAAAGATGGCAGAATCAATTAAAGTTCGGTAACTTTGACAGAGGTAGTACCCGTAGCGTGATGGTTAGTGCGTTGGACTGTCATGCAAGGGGTCTTGGGTTCAATCCCTGCCTGTGCCACCTAACTTTCTTTCACGGGTACTGCCCCTTGCGAGGAATTGACAAATCCTCCAAGAGTAATTCTTGTCATGAAAAGTGCTTTCTCAAATTAGCCGTTCGGATTCGGCATATAAACTGTAGGTCCCTTCCATCTCTGACATTATTACTCGCACACAGGAATGGTTGAGAGTTGTAAGTCACTAGGCCCTGGTTCTTCATGGACTGCTGCGCCACCTAAAAAAAAAAAAAACTTTGACAGAGAGAGAGAGCCAGGTAAGAACATTAAAACTTCAAATACCTGTGAACAACCTTAAGGACAATCACCTGATCAAAGCCAAAATTGCAATATCTAGAACACATTGAAAGGATGCTTCTTGAATAAATTGATAACTCACAGTTTTTCAGTCTTTGTAGCAGTGGCAGAGTCTCTCCAGGGAGGTAAAATGTATAAAACGCTCGAAAAACTTCAGACAAAACACAAAAGTACTGAATATGCCTACGGAAAGTCTTCAGAAAGTTCTAGCCTTGCAATCAATTGGAAAGAAATACTTGCGGAAACCATAACTTAGCCTCCGCGATATGAAAATGGGCCTGATCAGTTAAGATGATTTTTCGACTGAAATACGGATTGTTTTGATACATTTGGCGGACCCAATCAAACGGATTGAGTTCTTGTTTTAACTAAACTTTAAAGACTTAGGACTTAAAGACTTAGACTTAGGTGTTTGTTTTTTGGAATTCATAATTCCAAAGATCGTCAAACATCTATTTTTGTTAGCACTGCGATGTAAAGCAGCAATATTCTCAGTTTTTCTAGAGCTACGCACATGTTTTCGATTCTTCACATCGCTAAATTTTCTAAGGCTTCAATTTTTCTACCAGTTTCACTATTGTCAGCCGAACCACTGGGCGTAATTGCGATCTATGACAAACTGTTTACCATTTTAGCTGTAAAATAGCAATCTCTCCAAAATGAAGCCTATTATTGGAAAACCCTTTATTTTATTTTCCTCCTAAAGCTCTTTAAACAAAAATTAATTTCCCCTTATTTTGTTTTTTGTCTCTTTTTTTTCAGACGGAACTACAAATGGATTGTGCCCTTGACCTAATGCGTCGTTTGCCTCCCCAGCAAATCGAGAAGAATCTCATTGATCTGATCGATCTGGCTCCAGATCTCTGCGAGGATCTACTCTCGTCCGTCGATCAGCCCCTGAAGATTGCCAAAGACAAAGAAGTTGGCAAAGACTATTTGTTGTGTGACTACAATCGCGATGGTGACTCCTACCGTTCGCCATGGTCCAACACATACGATCCCCCACTCGAAGATGGCCAAATGCCATCCGAAAGACTACGCAAACTCGAGATCGAAGCCAACTATGCCTTCGATCAATACCGCGAGATGTATTACGAAGGTGGTGTATCCTCAGTGTATCTCTGGGATCTCGACCATGGCTTCGCAGCGGTGATTTTGATTAAAAAAGCTGGCGATGGAAGCAAGAAAATCCGTGGCTGCTGGGATTCGATTCATGTAGTCGAGGTGCAAGAGAAAACGACTGGGCGAACAGCACACTACAAATTAACTTCGACAGCCATGCTGTGGTTGCAGACAAACAAACAAGGTTCGGGCACAATGAACTTGGGTGGCTCTCTAACCCGCCAACAGGAGCAAGACGCCAATGTGAGTGATTCATCACCGCACATCGCCAACATCGGCCGAATGGTCGAGGAGATGGAGAACAAAATTCGCAACACCCTAAATGAGATTTACTTTGGCAAGACAAAAGACATTGTCAACGGACTGCGCAGCGTTCAGTCCCTGTCCGACCAGCGAGCGCAAGCTGCGATGAAGAAGGATCTTGCCACAGCAATTCTACGTCGCAGTGTTAAGCCTGAGACGAACTGAGAAGAGGGACAAGACGACGAATCCGAGGACACACATCAACAACAAGAAGAGAATTATGACAATTTCTAAGAAAAAACAAAAACCGCCGCCGCCACCGCCTCCCTCTCTCAGTCGTCCTGAATCCAACAAAAATAAAAAAAAAAGAAAAAAACAACCAGTTCCAGCGCTAAGTCTCTTTAATTTAAATCAATCAAAAAATAAATAAGAAAAACACAAAGCTGAACCCTACTATAAAATAATTAAATTAAATAAAATAAAATTAAAAACGAGTGAGGTTTATCGAATGATACAGAAAATACACCTCGCTTGTTGAGTTACAAACAAACAAACAAACAAAGAAAAACAAAACAAAACAAAATAATTTACAAAACTGTTTGCATTTATATCGTATCGAACCACGCTGTTCCTGTTGGCTTATATATTTTTCTTTATTCTTTTTTTTTTTCTGTGTTTTTTGTTAATGCTTCGCGAACGAACTCTTCCAATTCTTTGTTCTTCTTATTTTTGTAGTTCTTTTTTTATATTATTTGTATTATTATTAATTCTTTTTCTATTATTATTAATATAATTTTTTTTATTGTAATTGAAAAATGAAAAGAGAAAAGAGAAAAACAAAAGATACTGAAAGTCTAACCGCATTGGGTATTTATTATTATATACATACATACGATTGAGTTTATAAATACATTTTTTTTTTATTAATTAATTATTGAATTATTATTCAGATGAAAATAAACAACAAAAAAAAAGATATAGAAAAATTTCGAAATAAATTTAAAGAGAAAACAAAAAGAAAATAATAAAAATTAAAATTAAAAATGATAGAGGAAAAAGATTTTAAGATTATGAAGAAATTAAAATTTAAAATATAAAAATAAAAACAAATAATTAAAAATTTTATAATATGTACCAATATTATTATTAACTTAAATAAACAATTTAAGAAATTATCTGTAATTTCGGTTGGTTTTAGTTCTCGATATGAAAAAAGGGGTTATGATCAGCAACTGAAGGTAATTAAAAATGGGGTTTTCCATAGGTAAAATAAATCAATTTATTCATGATCCAGATGTGTCAAACACACAAATTTCACCTGTTTTGTATTCCATGGGGCAAAATAAATTGATTTATTTTTGATTTAAGATCAAATCTGTATTTTTCGGCAGATTTACTCCTATTTGCACCAATTCTAATAGAATTCGTAAAAAATGTTAAGCTGGGAATTTGACAAATTTACACTCGTTAACACGTACACGAAGTTACATTAATACAATGAAAAAAAAGCAATATTAATCGTGTTCCATGCGCCAACAAAAAAAATCAATTTTTGAATGAAATCTGTAGTGTCCGACCGAAGCTTCGGCTTCAGTTCGGCCAAAAAAAAAACAACATTCGGCCAAACCTTCGGCTTCGGCCATTTTAGGCCTAAGTTTTGGCCGAAGCCGAAGAATCTGTTTTTTATATCGAGCATCGTAATAGGCGCCGAACAGAATTTCATTTTTTGAATTTTGCCTGACACCTTTTACGCATCGTTTGTGTTTTGTTTTGTTAAATCGTGGTTTCGGTTTGGTTTGTGTTGTGTTGTTTATTAATTTAATTTGTTCAATTTTAAAAGGAAAAACACTTAATAATAATTTAAAAAAAAATTCAAGTAAGTATATCGCACATGTAGTTCAAAAGTGACACAACTCAAAAATCTTAGTTTTTCAGAAAAGGCGAAAAACGATATTGTTTGACTAGATACGGTTTAACTGCAAATTGAACTATGTTGACAAAAGCAAATAGAGTATGAATCACAATGGAAATAATATTTGCGTCAATCTTTTTTTGGAAACCTTGAAAATTAGGTTTTTAGAGTTATGACAGTTTTGATGATCATTTCCTTCAACAGGAATGTACTATTTTGAGTTCTGCCACTTTTGTTAATTTTTTTTTGAGTTGTGACAGTTTTGATTTAGTATTTTTAAATTATATTGTCAAGAAAAATGCTGGGTGATACCAGTTCATAAGTAGTTTTACCTTAACGAGTCGGGGGATAAGATGATAAGAAATCATCATAAGAAAAAGGCCATTTTTATAATGGAACATTATTTTAATTTAGGTATAAAAAGAATTAAAAAAGCTTTTTGAAATTCATAGCAGAATTTGCATAAAAAGTCGTTAATCTAAATAAATAAATAATTGTAATGAAATGTGGAAATATTGCAATGTAATTACATTACATTACATTTCACACTACTCTGCACATAAATGTACAGAGTAGAGAACACAGCACCTTGAGCGACTAGACTATGTAAGATGATAACCAAAAACACTCTAACTAGAGTGTTTTTGATGATAACAACACAAGACATTAATACAAGACAGAAGGACAGAAACAGAAGAGAAAGAACAAACAGAAAGAACAAATGACAACAGCACGCGGTAGGTTTCGAGACGGTCCCCCATCTTTTGAAATGTTTTAAATTTATGATTAATGTATTAAAAATGAAGAGGAAATAAAGTTAGTTTATAAAATAAATCGAAATAAGATTTTGGAATTATATTTTTAAGTATTAGATTTTGTATATCTTTTTTTTTTTGTTGTCAGCCAAAGGAATTTTTTTTTAGTACGCTTGGGTCAATCCGAGAGAAAAATTAATAGATTCTGAAGGTTGGCTTTTTCTAACGTTGCGTACGTTCTCTTTTGTAAACCTCATTTTGATAAGAAGTTTTGTAAAAGAATGCATAAGGGTGTTCTTTTTCCACACGTATAAACTTAATATCGTGCCACTTGACATCCTATCAGTATCAACTTTAAACTTACTTCCCCATTCTTCTTGCAGAGTTTTTAAATCATAGAAATCCTTGTAAGTAAGCTCGTGAACGTGATATGGTGGACCATTTTTTTTTCGCTGTGTGGATCAAAGTAACATACTGCTGAGGTAAATAGATTGGGCTAGATCTGAGGTGTCTTTTGACCTGTTTTTCTATAACGCTTTGGGCATTATCACCTTCATTTTGAGAGTTTTGGATCGTTTTCTATATTTTGGATCGAACCCTCGCTCAACGAATTAATTGTAGATGTAACCATTTGAGAGTTTTCGGTTTCCATTTGCATCATAATGGTCATCTAAATTGCACAACACATTACCTGCATTACTTTCATCAGGATTCGTTGTGAAATCAGGGAGATTATCTTGATCTGTCGGTAAATTAATAAAATTTGTTTAGTGGTTTTCTTGATTTTGAAGCAAATCATCGTCGTTTGGCTTGGGATATATTGCATATGAATCAGTCTGTAAATTGTGGGTTGCCATTAGCACCATCAATCTTGCACGGCTTATTAAATGCATTGTGAATCTCTTTCAATTACTGAACAAAATGTATATATAAAATTCAAACATCAAAAGTGTCATAATTCAAAAAACGGTCGAAAAATGTATCAAAGAAGACATTATTTAGGAACTACACATATAAACATATTCGCGACATACAGATAAAAAGTTCTGTTTTAAATTGAAACTATTTTGTCTTCATTTGATCTCAAAAAACTTAAATTTTTAATAAATCATCAAAAGAGGCACAACTCTAAATCTCAATTGATCATTCTTCAATAGTGACAGAACTCAAAATAAAACAAAGTATTCATATTTACCTCAGTCAACGAAAGTGGCTTAACTCAAAATAACATAAAAAAATTTTCACCTAGGAATCAACAAAAGTGTCTCAACTCAAATTAACGCACTGAAATTTTATAGTTTTAAACACCATAAATGACACAACTCAAAATAAGTCACTTTTGATTTCACTTGGCACACCTGTTTGCTGCAAGGACCAGGTAACAACTCAAAATGTGTCATTTTTGTCGAAGGTAGTTTGACCTCATTTGAAACATTTAAAACGACATAGTGTCTTCTGGCGGAAAAAATATTGAATCTAGGTAAATGCACCTTTAATAAATATGTTGGGTGGAAGTCTTTGGGACTTTTTTTGATAATAACTCAAATTTTGCGTTTTTTGTTGAGTTGTGTCACTTTTGAACTACATGTGCGATATATAATGTACATATTCGTATTGCAAGAATATGAAACATTGCATTTACATGCATTTACTTATAATTATCTATCCGCTCTTAAATCGAGTATAAGTAAAATATAGAACTTTTTTGAACGATTTGTGTATTTTTATTTTGTTTTGTTGTTTATATGTTTTTTTACCAAAAAATCAGACCACGACAAATATTAAGAAACATTTGGCAAGCCAACATTTAAATGAATGGGAAACTTATTCGAAAAGTAATGAACAAACAAAACAAAAAAAAAACAGAGCGAGAGCGAGGTCAAACTTAAACCCTTCACAAGACAAAAATGAACTGAAGCAATCCACATTATATAAAATGATTGAAAAGAAAAAAGCTGCGCTGTACCCTGATGATCATCCGATATCCCTAAGAATCGATAAAAATATAATGGATCTCATTATCGTCGACATGCTGCCGTATAACTTGGTTGAAGGAGACGCATTTCGAAGGCTCAACTTAGCTGACCCTGACACTCCATTTAGATACAGAAAAAAGTCTGAGAAATACTTCAGAACGACTTTAATGCCAGCGACGTATTTAAAGGTAAAAGAAGAAGTCATACTTCTCTTGGAAAAGGCTGAATGGGTCAGCCTTACTACAGACATACATATGGAGTAATCCTGCGAAGACTTGTTCTTTGCTGAGTTGCACAGCTCATTTCATTCAAGCCACAAAAAGACAAAAAGTTATATTGGCAGCAAGTGCACTTGAAGACAATCATACTGGAAAGCATATTTCAGAAACGCTAATCAATATAATTGCTGAATTCCGATTGACCAACAAAGTTCACATGGTTATACGCGACAACGCTTGTAATATACAGTCTGCCATGCGTCTTGGAAATTTTGCATCCATTGGATGCGTAGCTCATACGCTTCAGTTGGTAATTCATGACATTATATTCAAAAGCGATCCCATGATGGATATAATAAAAAAATGTCGCAAAATTGTTGAACATTTTAAAAGAAGTGAGCAAGCTTGTCGATATTTAAAGCAATTCCAAGAAACTTGCGACTTACCCAGGCACACTTTGATTCAAGATGTTGAAACACGCTGGAATAGCACGTATTTAATGTTGGAAAGGCTCATGGAACAAAAATCCGCTGTAAATTTGTACATGGCAGAACGCGGTGGCATAAAAGTACCAGCAGCAGAAGAATGGGTGCAAATAAGAGATTTGATATCCGCATTGAAGTGCTTTTATCAAGCTACACTTGATATTTCAAGCGACTCTTCATCAATATCATTAATTATACCACTGGTTTTCATGCTGCATTCAAAACTAGCTCCAAAAGATGAATATACTGAAAACTTAAAATTGCTTAAAATCCGGTTGTGCGTCTGTTAATAAACGATTTTCGTACGCAAAAAGTACTCCAAATTTATTGATTGCTACCCTTATAGATCCTCGATTTAAAGGGAAGTATTTCACCGGTGATGAAATCGGAAATACCAAGGCAAAAATATTGGAATTATTACAACAGAACTGGTCAAATCAAACGGTTCCGATGATTTTAGAAGCCGATGATCCCCAGCCATCTTCTTCAACATCAGCATCAGGATTGCAACATGATGATTTATGGGAATCACATGATAAATTTGTTTTGCCAGTCGAGAGCGGAACTTGCTTAAATGAACCTCCTCCGTTTGAGGGACAGCTGTTGTCTTTTTTGAAAGAACCTTTACTCTTAAGCGGCATATACACGCATCAAAATCTCATCAAGCATGTGAGAGTGTGTTTGTAAATTCTTTTTCGTGTTGAATATACACACATCAAGCATGAGTCATCAATCATCATTTTTTCGTAGATTTTGGATGTGATAGGATGTGCGGATTCTTCGTTAGAAAAATATGAGTGACATGGACGATTGTTGCATAGCTCTGGGACTAGCGCTGGCGTTAAAAATGAAGAGGAAAAATTTGCGGAAAAAACGGAGTGGCTGAAAAAACGAAAGCAGTTTATACACGAAAATCTTTTGGATGAACTGAAATTAAGTTCGCCAAATGACTTCAAAAATTTCGTTCGCATGAACGAGGAAACATACAACCAACTTCTGGAAATGATAACGCCCAAATTATCAGAAAAGATACCGCAATGCGAGAAGCTATACCTGTTAGTCAACGTCTGTCAATAACTCTTCGGTTTCTGGCTACAGGCAATACATTTGCAGACTTAAAATTCATCA
Source organism: Eupeodes latifasciatus (assembly GCA_920104205.1). NCBI lineage: Eukaryota > Metazoa > Arthropoda > Insecta > Diptera > Syrphidae > Eupeodes > Eupeodes latifasciatus. The sequence continues at coordinate 118,717,578 of OV049925.1, read as the reverse complement.
GTGCTATTTCTGAACAGTCTATTGGTCGTATTGTCATGGAAACGTGCGAAGCTATTATTGAAGTCCTAAACGATCATATCAAAGTAAATAAAACATTATTTTTTCAATGTAAATATTTTTTACTTGTATTATTTTCTCTGTATTTTAAATCAAAATTAGAAATATAACTATTTATATAGGTATAACAACGCTGGCAATGAACGGTACACTTCAATTAATTCTAACAAAAAATTTTTATCCTCCATCATGCACATTTAAAAATATCCTTCCGAATGATGTCTTCACTCTAGCAACGCAAAAACAAGAATGATGCTTGATCAAGCAATCAATCACGAATACACACTCTTCAATCACTTGTCAAGCATAGACCCCTGATTGAAGAAAAATCAAAACATTTTGATTTCGCGTCAAGCACACACACACTCTATACGTGTTTCAATTTCACAAACACACTCTTACATGCTTGATGAGATTTTGATGCGTGTATATGCCGCTTTACGAAACGCTGATATATATGTATGCATATTGGGCGTCTAGCCCATACAATTATCTAAGGACCATAGCTATACAATTTTTGTCTGCGCCATCCACTAGCGTTCCTAGTGAACAACTTTTCAGTGCTGCCGGACAGATATATGCGGACAGAAGATCAAATTTGAGTGGTGAAAATGTTGACAAACTTTTGTTCTTAGCATACAACATTAGACTCTTTGATTTTAATTATTAATGTATTTGTTAAGTAAAATTGGATTAGATTTAAATAATTTGTATGAATTGGCAACTTTGTTTTTCCTCTTACTAGACTTAAAACAATAATTATAACACTTTTGTAAACCTACTATATTTGTTGATTATATAAATAAAAGTCGAGTTTTCTCGTTTACTTTAAAGAAGTCGGTCGTCTTTCCTTTTTTTTTTTTTGTAAAATTTAACAGGTTATGGGCCCAGTACACGTGATTGTGTGAAGGACAAGTAAAAGTCATTATACTAGAAAAATCTGGACAATTCTTTAACTTACGTTATCTCTTAGAGCCTTTTTTTTTTTTAAACGATTTTCCTTATTTTTTTAATTCATTAATCGATCATATATTAAAAAAAAAAAAAAAAAATGGAAAATGAAATGTTTAAAGTTGATAAGCTAAACAACTCTGAGCACTATTCTGTGTGGAAATTTCAAGTGAAAATTTTATTAAGTGCCTCAGAACTATTTGAGCTTGTAAATGGTGTACATATTAAGCCAGTTAAATTAGAATCCGAATCTCAGGTAGTATTTGACAATCGTTTGGCAGCATGGGTAAAAAACGACTGTAAGGCGCAGCGCATTATTGCAATGAGTGTTGGTCCGACTCCACTTCGTCATATTGTGAATTGCACTACTGCAAGAGAAATGTGGGTTAAGCTTCAGTCGGTTTATGAGCAGGCATCAAAAGCGAATGTGCATATGTTGCTGCAAAGGTTTTATGCTTTTGTGATGGAACCTGATGATGACATCGCAACACATATCTCAAAGCTTGAGAATATAGCTAGGCAGTTGCGGGATATAGGGGAAGAGATTACAGATAGCATGGTAATCACAAAAATTCTGATGACCCTACCAGAAAGTTTTAAGCATTTCTTTTCCGCGTGGGAATCCACTACAAAAGACCAACAAACCTTAGACAATTTGACGTCACGTTTAGTCATGGAGGAAACAAGAATGCTGTCGAGCTCTTCGATTGCGGGTACAAGTGCATCGGCATTGATTGCAAAACGGAGAAATTGGAAACAGCAAAAGACAAAAACTTCCAAACCTGGAAAGTGTTATAGATGTCATGAAGTGGGGCATTGGAAAAGAGAGTGTCCCAAAAAGCTTTCTGATAATAAGAAGAATGGAAGTAGAGGTGGGGAAAAAGTAGGAGATGCGCTAATGTGTAATGCAGAGAACGATGATGATTATGCTAATGTGTGGACTGGAAGTGAAAGTGAGGCGACTGACAGGAGGAAAATAACTTCATCATCTGGTGATCGTGTGAGGACTGGAAGCAGAGATGAGGTGGTAAGCCGGAAGAAAACTACAATAGGTCTTGATCGTGTGAAGACTGGAAGTAAAGGTGAGGAAGCAAGCATGAGGAAAACAACTCTAGGAAATGCTAATAGTTTGGGGACTGGAAATGGAAGTGAGGCTAAGAGAGGGGAATTAAGTGTGGGAAATGCATTGTTGGCAAATAACCATATGGTTAATGACAATTGGTACCTTGATTCTGGAGCCAGCGACCATATGACCTGCCGCAAGGATTGGTTTGCAAATTATGAAACGTTTTCTGTTCCCATAGACATTAGAGTTGGAAGTGGTGACAAAATACTAGCTTTAGGCATGGGCGATATTAATATTTTGTCCTTCAATGGAAAAATATGGTCTGAAAAATATTTGTCAAAGGTTTTGTATGTACCAAAGCTTTCAGTTCATCTTTTTTCCCAAAGTCGTGCTCTGGATAAAGGACTTAAATTTGTATCGGATAAGATGAGATGCGAATTTATAAGGGATGATGGTGTTGTAGTGGCAGTGGGAGAACGTGAGACACAACTTTTTAAAATGTGTTTTCGTGTCCAAACACAGGGGCCGACGGCAAATTTGGCCACTACCAAACCGTTGCCAATAAAGGTATGGCATGAAAGGATGGCACATCAGAACATACAAAAGGTGCGTGCTCATCTAAAAGAACACAACATAAGTTTTATTGATGGTCAAGGTTTTTCTTGTGATGCCTGTGCTTATGGAAAACAGCATCGTCTACCCTTTCCAAAGAGTTCTTTTGAGGCAAAGCAACCTGGAGAACTTGTCCATGCGGATCTATGCGGTCCCATGGAGGAAATATCGTTAGGGGGTGCCAGGTATTTTCTTCTTTTTAAAGATCATTTCTCGCATTTTAGGGTTGTGAAATTTTTAAAGAAAAAATCAGATGTAAAGTCGTCGATTGAGGATTTTCTTGATCTCGCTCTTTGTGATAGTCGACACGCAGTTAAAACTCTTCGCACCGACAATGGGTTAGAGTTCGTAAATGAATCTGTTAATTTGCTTCTGAAGGAACGTCATATTCGTCACGAAACCAGTGTAGCGTATACACCAGAGCAAAATGGGACTATCGAGCGAGATAACCGCACAGTGGTCGAGGCAGCTCGAACAATGTTAAATGCAAAGGGTTTAATCAAGCAGTTTTGGGCTGAGGCTGTCAACACGGCAGTTTATATTCTAAACCGCACTGCTGATAGCTCTTTAGGAGGTAAAACTCCATATGAGTTATGGTGTGGAGCCAAGGTCAATAACGATGGCTTCAAAACTTTTGGAATTGAGGTATTTGTGCACGTCCCTAAGCAAAAGCGCCGAAAGTGGGACAGGAAAGCCGAAAAAGGTATATTCATGGGGTACTCGGACACATCAAAAGGCTATCGTATTTGGATACCATCAAGACGAAAAGTAGAGATCGTCAGGGATGTCTCCTTTAGGGAAATGGAGCATCAGGGTCAACTTAAAAAACCTTCGAATAGTGGCTTCGAGGAATCTCTAATCTCGGGTGTTTTTCATATAAGTGAAAGCGATGATTCTAATGTAGAAATTGTGTCCGTGTCATCAGAAGAGCAAAATGATGAGCCATTATTAGAAACCACGAGTAATGATGTAGAAGAGGAATATAATGAAGATGAAGCAACGGTAGGACGAGTAGAAGACGAGGAATACCAATCTGCTGCCGAATCAGAGGAAGAGTTAGGTGAGGTGCATGATATTTCTGTTCCACTTAGGCACAGACTTCGGAATATACACGTTGACAGACCACCAAGAAATTGCAAATTTATGGAAAAACATGCATTTTTTATGCAGGAAGAGCCACAAACTTATAAAGATGCTATTTCTTGTAAGGAAAAGGTACAATGGAAAGAAGCGATGGAAGATGAGATGAATAGTCTGCAAGAAAACCTGACATGGAAAATAGTACCTCGTCCTGTTGATAGGAAAATTATTGGAAATAGATGGGTCTACAAAATAAAAAATCCAGGCGGTGAGAAGCAGAGGTATAAGGCGAGATTGGTTGCGCAGGGTTACACACAAGAATATGGGATTGATTATGGAGAGACGTTCAGTCCAGTAGCGAAGTTTACATCGATTCGGTCCATTCTTGCTATAGCAGCCAACGAAAAGCTTGTATTGACTCAGTTTGACGTTAAAACTGCGTTTTTGCACGGTGATCTAACTGAGGATATCTACATGCATCAGCCGGAGGGTTTCAGCGATGGGACGAACAAAGTTTGCAAGTTGCAAAAGAGCTTATACGGACTGAAGCAAGCGTCCCGCTGTTGGAATGAGAAGCTGACTGGAGTTCTCCATGAATTTAATCTGAAGCCGAGCAAAATGGATCCTTGCATTTTTTTATCATCAGACAGTAAACGCAGAATTATACTTGCTATATACATAGATGATGGGTTGGTGGCTACAGAAAGTAAAGATGATGCGATTGAGCTAATGAAGTTTCTGCAAATGAAGTTTGAAGTAACAGTTTTGGAGGCTGGATGTTTTCTTGGGATGGAAATCTCAGTAAAACCGGGAGGTGTAATACATGTGGGGCAATCACTGTACATCGAACGAATATTAAATCGATTCAACATGAGTTATTGCAAGCCAGTTTCGACTCCAGCCGAATCTTATCCATCAGTGGAACTCGTGCCTTCGGGAGCAGTTAAATTTCCCTACAGAGAAGCAGTGGGTTCTCTAATGTACTTGGCGGTGGCGACGCGACCAGACATTGCGTTCGCAGTGGGAGTGGTGTCTCGATATCTAGAAGCACCAAATAATGATCACGTTAATGCCGTTAAAAGAATTCTGAAGTACATCAGTGGGACAAGAAAAATGGGTATTCTTTTCAAAAAAACTAAATACTATTCCTTAGTTTGTTTCAGTGATGCTGATTATGCAGGCGATCCTGGAACTAGACGCTCCACCACTGGGTTTATTTTTTTGCTTGGAGATGGGCCGTTGTCTTGGTCATCTCAGAGGCAAAAATGTGTTTCGCTTTCAACCACAGAGTCGGAGTATGTGGCAGCTTCTCAAGCAGTAAAAGACATGATATGGCTGCGACAACTACTTACTGAAATGATTCCTGGTGGCATTGGTGAATCATTTTTAAACATGGACAACCAAGGAGCGATCCGACTTGTGAAAAATCCAGAGTTTCATAAACGAACGAAACATATAGATGTCCGATATCACTTCATCCGAGAACGATATGAAAAGGGTGATTTTTATATTAATTTTGTTCCGTCAGAACATCAAAAAGCTGATATCTTCACTAAAGCACTTAGTAAAGACAAATTTGAAAAATTAAGATTGTTAATTGGAATTGAATCAAAGTAAAAAAAAAAAAAATATTATTTATTTAAAAAGGTTATGAACTGAATAAAAAACTAAATTATCTAAAAGTGGGAGTGTTAAGTAAAATTGGATTAGATTTAAATAATTTATATGAATTGGCAACTTTGTTTTTCCTCTTACTAGACTTAAAACAATAATTATAACACTTTTGTAAACCTACTATATTTGTTGATTATATAAATAAAAGTCGAGTTTTCTCGTTTACTTTAAAGAAGTCGGTCGTCTTTCCTTTTTTTTTTTTTGTAAAATTTAACAGTATTGAATTAATATTACTAAAAATTATTACTACAAATGAATTATTTATTTCTTTTTTATTTATAATTACTAATAAGTTATTTTTATTTTATTTGTCTTATATTTTTTAAGCAATTAATTGGAAAGGAGAATTCTTGACTTTTTTCAAGCTTAGGCTTCGGCTTCGGCCGAAGATTTTCTTTCAGCCTAATAATTCGGCTTCGGCTGAAAATTGACCTTCGGTCGGACACTAGAAATCTGAATTCACCCATTGTAAAATCCCATAATATCGTGTCCGTATCACCAATTAGAATCGTTGAAAATACTTCCTTATTGTTAAGTTTCGAAAACTTCATCATTTTTCAAAAAGATTAACTAATTTTTATTTGAGACTGATTTTCACTGTAAGTAGGTAAGGTAGGTATGTATGTAAAAATAGCGTTCAATTGCAAATTTCATTTAATAATCAAATAAACAAAGGAGTGCGTCGATTTTGAAACAATTTCTCGTTCGAGATATAAAATGAAAAATGACAGATTGATAGAAAAATCTCTCACTGAAATATGGCTGGAATCATTTCGTCGATTTGAGGAAACCAAGGCCTAGATTCTATAAACGAAAAGTATGCAAATGATACGTTTAAGCGATCCAATTAGTTCCTTTTTCTTGTGTTACATGAATAATTGTGTTTGCTTTTTTTGTTTTGCTTAATCTGGACCCAGATGAGTTTGAGTTTCATTTCAAAAAGCTCAACAAGATCAGAGAAAAGATGATATTCTCATTCAAAAAAAAATGCTAAAGAGGACATTTCTACAGGAAATGAAACACTAACAATTTTTTCTGGTGAATTCTAAAGTTTGCATACCACTCCCCCTTCTCCCTATAGTAGTAATAGTAATAAAAATGTGATTTTATTTATCAGATTAATTGTTCATTGTTTTTGTTTTAATTTCACAGTTATAGCATTGGCTTTTGCCGTCAGCCAGAAGAAAGAGTATAATCTAAACAAGTACAATATATGTAAATAGAATTGTTAATATTTTCAAGTTGTATTAAGGTGCGTGTCCATTTGAGAGTAAACGTGCTGCGAGTCGCTCTCAAGCTGCTCTCGAGAGCGATCTCGCAAGTGGACATAGTCTGGAGAGTAGCTCGCGGAGAGTTGACTAATTACTCTCGACATTCGATCTTTTTGAAAGTTACTCGCAAGTGGACACATGTGTTTACCACTATCCGAGATAAGCTCTCGGAATACCAACACAGTTCGTATTTTGCGAGTAGCTGTCGAGAGTAAACATGGCAAAGCAGTGGAATCTATGTCTTTTTTTCATATAAATTTGATTTGAAAATACATTTTTACCTTCCCATAGGAAGTTATTGTAATGGGTCCAATTAGTCAAATTGAAAATTTTGTCATTTCTCGACGTTTCAAGATCCCTAGAGTCGAAATAAAAGATTTTTAGAAAGATGCTTGTGAGTGCGTGTGTACGTACGTTCGTACGTCCTTACGTCTGTACGTCCGTACGTTCGCGACGTTTTTTCGTCGTCCATAGCTCAAGAACTAGTAAAGATATCGACTTCAAATAAATATACAAATAATAATACAGAAAGATGCAGAAAGGGATCTCAAGAAAATTGAGTGGGTGGTTTTTTTTACCATAGCAGTTTAAATAAAAGGTGAAAATGTTGGTTAACCCCAAATATCTCACGAACTAAAAACGCTAGAGAATTGAATTAAATATTATATTATATATTGTAACGTTATACCAAACAAGTATATTTTATGAAAAAAATCCAATTAACGGTTTTTTTATAAATCAAAAAAAAAAAAAACTGAAAAAAAATTTGTCACCTTGAAAATTGTACGAATAAAAAATGATTTTATCTCCAAAACAATTTGGTGCAACGAAGAATAACGTTTTTAATATATTTTTTTAACAAATTTTGAGAAAAATCGAATTGACAGTTTGTTTTATAAAAAATAAAAACCTAAAAAAACATTACTCAAAGTTGTTACAAATTGAATTTTGGCTCAAATAACTTTGCAAACATTTGAGGTTATGGCTTCCAACTTATTTTATTTAATAAGAAATATTGTTTTCAACATTCGGTAAAATTTTGAGAAAAATCGAATTGACAGTTTTTAAACAAAAAATAGAAACTTAAAAGAAAATTTAACAAAAGTTGGTAAAAATTCATTTCCGACACAAATATCTTTTTAAAAATTTGAGATTATGGCTTGCAAATAATTTTAACTAATAAGAAATTGTTTTCAACATTCATTTTCGATATTCTGTAGTTTTTTTTAATAAAAATCCATATTTTCAAAAAAAAAAAAAATGGTTGCCTGTAAAGTCGGTTTTACGGGCGAAGATTTTACGTGACAACGTCTTTTTCTCGGTAGAATATTTATTGATATGAATATAATTAAATTGCACAATAGGAACAAGGAATTGAATGAAAATAAGAATTGCACAAATTTTTTAAACTAATAATTTACTTAACACTATCAACATTTATCAATAGTATGACATAACCTATAAACTCAGTTTCTCAACTTTTGTGTCAATCTAACAATTAATCAATCAATCATAGTTTACGATAATGAAATATCAGTGTACAATTATTTACCTTTATTGTTGTAGTTGTTGTAAATGACGAATCTAAGCACTCCACATTTTCACTACAGACACAGCTGACGATACTTTAACCACACGTGTGAACTTGTATTATGACGCTTTCTTGTTTTTCCAACGCCAAGAACGTTCGAGAAAGACAAAGACAGAGACACAAGCATGCGCCGATTCAATGCGCCTAATTCTCTAGTGCTGCGCGCGCGGCAGACCGATCATAGTTGAGTGGGAGAGAGACGCAAGGCATTCGGCGGGCCTCTCTCTCGTTCGGTGACTCATCGTAACGTTACCGGGCGTTACACTTTTTCATAAGTGACTCCCAGCCGCAACCTAATTTAAGACGTTGTCACGTCAAAAAATCTACAAAAAATAGTACGCAAATTTGGTAAAAATTGATGTTCGGTTCTCGATATCTCGTGAACAATAGAAGATATTGACTTTAAATTAGATTCATTCATCCAATTTGTATTTATTTATTTAAGAAATAAATTTTTTAACAAATGCTACTAAAATTGGTAAACAAATTTTTTCGACTAAAAATCTCGTTTACAAAAACAGATTTTGAAATCAAATTATTTCATCAAATGCAAAATGTTGTTGGTAATTTTTAAATCTTTTAGAATAATTCAACTAACAAATTTTTTAACAAAACACGAAAACCTACAGACCTTTTAAGCAAGGCAAATCGACAGACGGGATGGGAAGTTATCAGTGTGGATAAAATACATGTCCAACTGATAATATGCTAGCAGAAGAAATCTATCAAGTGGACACGATTATGAGAGTACTCTCAGCAAGAAAACTCTCAATATTCTAACAGAGAGCTCGCGATAGCAAAACTTCTAAAATTTGGCTCGCAAATGGACAGTCTCCCGAGAGTTGCTCTCGAGATTTAACTAGCAGAAGTACTCTCAAATGGACACGCACCTTTAAGTTAATTGACTAAACAAAATTGTATCAAGATTCATAAGGCTCGTTTTGTAGGGTTGATTTCAGGTGCGTTCAGAAGGCTTCGTTCAGGATTTGGTATCGATATTTTAGCGCTGTTTTGACGTAACTGCTCAACACGTTCTACTCCTGTCCATTTAGGATTCCTTTGGCTTCGTCTAAAGTTAAGACGCTCTTTCCCCAGTGTCTTATTCTGATTCCAGCAAGAATAGGGCACGTTGCTAGGAAGTGCAGTACGTCTTCTCTAACCCTGTGGTTGCATAGGGTACACTCTGTGTTTTCATCTGCACAATATGGTCGGTAATTCAGATTTAGTAACTCTCCTCTCGTTTTAAAGATAGTAGAGATTGTCTTCAACGTGTAATGGTCATCAAAAAAAGTTGCTGGCGTGGAGGTTGTGCTGCAGACCCTTGTACATACTTCGTGTGTTGCTTCGTTCTGCCATCTCGGTGAACTTACAGACATTGTCTTCTTCAATCCTTGCGAGCAGTGTATCGAAGCTACACTTTCAAGTATCGGTCCCACTTTCTAGCAATTCAATATTATGTGACTGCTCTAGGAGCATCCACTCTCTAAAAAACTGCGATTTTCGCTTAAGAAGATGCCGTGCAATGATCCTGGGTAAACGATGACTTGGCAGAGCCATTATACTTTCAAAGTGTAGTTAAAGTCCATTTTTATTGTAAAGATGTACAGCGGAGAAAGTCCAGTCTCCAAATGTAGCATGTAGTTAGGGGTGTTTTCTGGAAGCCAAAATATTTTTTTGATAAAGTATCTCAAAAGCTTTTCTACTTGGTCATATTGAATAAATCCCCACACCTGGGCAGCGTAGCACATTATCGATCTCATCACCGCTTCAAAGAGCTTATATTTGGCGCTCGGGGCTACATATTTTTTGCTGAGGACCCCTTTCCAATTGCAATTGATAGCTTTTTTCGATTCTGTTAGTTTTGCATTGAGATGTTGGTTGAATGAAAGCTTTGGTGTTATAGTAACTCCAAGATACTTATACTTCTTAACCACCTCTAAGTTCACATTTTCCCATTTCCACTTTTCATTTCTTGCGAATCTCCCTGTACCATTTCTGAAGATCATGATTTTTGATTTATTTGTATTAACGGTGAGGCTCCAGAGACGACAATATGCTTGTAGTTTATTTATCATTATTTGCATCATTTCCGGGGTTTCAGAGAAAATGACGATATCGTCTGCATACATCAACGCTTTGATGTCGACACCAGCAAAATTAATTCCACCTGGCAGAGCTGATGTCAAATAATCTAGGAAGATAGAAAACAGAAGCGGGCTTAATAGGCAGCCTTGCTTAACCCAACCCCCGATGTCGTTTGAAACCACGGCGATCCTTCGTTTCCGTCCAATATTGCCGTTTTATTGTTTTCGTACAGGCATTTTATTATTTTCAACATTTTTGTGGATATTCCCAGGCAACTGAGCTTGTAGAACACTGAATCCCTGTTGATTGAATTGAAAGCTGCTTTGAAATCAATAAAGAAAGCATATAATTTCGTTCCCTTATTTAGATAAGATCTACCTATGCACGTTAGTGAAAAGATGTTGTCAACTGTCGAATAATCTTTCCTGAAGCCGGCTTGAAATTCACTCAAAAGGTTGTTACTTTTTACCCAGGCTGTGAGCCTGTCTAGAATGACGCCAGTGAATATTTTCATTATGGTGTTCAGAAATGATATGCCCCGATAATTGTTTGGATCGTTATTATCACCTTTTTTAAATATGGGCAGTATAATATTTTTGGTAAAACTTTCTGGTACTTCTCCTACATCAAATAAGTAATTATATGCATCTGTAAGTTTTTCAAAAAAGTTTAACGACGCGTTTTTGAGAAACTCATACGGTACACGGTCTTCGCCTGGAGCTTTTTTGGGTTTGCACCTGTGTATCACATCCAGGACCTTGTCCCTATATGACAGTAATTTATTTTACTCCGGATCAATTTATACAGGAACCTATGCTTCCTAAAATGCAAAATAAAATGCAGTTCGTTATACTTGCTGTTGCTATTCAAAAGACCAAGAAGACTGTTGACTCTTTCCCTGAGTGATTCTTGTTAGGTTTAGTTTAGTTAGAAACATGTGGACAAGACACAGTCGTAGTGCAATCAAACTTGTCATTTAAGATTCGAGTGGGTGGTTAGCTGGGCTTAAAAACATTTATCATTTGTGTTGCTGGTGATCAGTTTGGTTTGGTGCGTGTCTAATCTCCTAATGCCATCAAAGTACCGTAAGATTGAACAAATCACAGAAACAATACACATTTTTTTTAAATATAAGTTGGGTCATATTATCTTATTGAAGACACTTTATTCTCATTTTGTAGAACATTCAAAATACGGTTTCACAAAATTAAAATGTTTGTCCTTTCATGGTTTTGGTATGAGCGTGATACAAATTTAATATCGCTTTTCTCAAGAAATTAAAAAAGGTACCACTGGCACTGGGGGCTATCGTGAATAATGTTTTCTTCGAATTTGTCGTGTTTTCCGAAATTGGAAACATGAATAATATCGCAGGAAACTCATAAATTAATTTCTACTAAGTGTTCAGTTTATCTAGAATTTTGGCTGTCAGTTTAGAAGAATGAAAAAATTATTGCGTTTTCAAATAATTTAATTGGGAATAAATATTCACGCTAATCACCATTAAATATCCAATATTTTGGCTTGAAGAATCAAGACTTAAGAAGAAAACTAATCCAATTTTATATTTTTTCGACAATATCTTGACTAGGGGATTCCAAAAAATTGAATCAAAATGAAAGGCTTTAAAAAAAACTATCGACTTCTATTGATCAAGTGCGGTGATTTGGTTCAGGAGTTTGTTTTAAATTCTTAGGGTTTTTGGGAGCCTGCGACTTTGCCTGTGTTTTTCAAGCTCAATTAACGTCGGTTATAGAAATTTTATAAAATCTGAGATGTCCTGATTTTCTTTTAAAAATAAAATCTATTCTAGTTACACCCTCCCCTCCTTCCTAAAGCTCGGGGTTACATATCTATTCCCAGGTCAAAAAGAGATTAATCAACTGGCTGGTGAGTTGGTCCGTTAAGCAACAGCCCTTTATGGTTACCTAGCTAAAAGAGGTTAGTATTCTTGAATATTCTCATAGAATTTACCCCCCAGGTTGGAGCAGATTAACTGACTGCATTATGCCTACTCAGATGCTGCCTTCATCCAATAAGCTAAGTTCTATTGATCCTACATAAAGATCCAGACTTAATATAGCCACGATTATTGCAATAGTGTACCTGACACTGGCCTATAGAAGAACTTGTAGCAAAGTTGGACATGGACATTCCTTACAACACCAACAGTCCTTACTGTGTTTTATTTCTTCTGTAAATACCCTGCTTTGGCTTAAATGAAAATGTCAACTTTTGGAAAGGTTCTCCAAGTGAATTTCAAAGACTTGGATTTTCTTTCTCAAGAAATGGCTCTAGCAATATACAAAAAATACATTCTTAGGCCTTAAATGTAATAAGATCAAAATGGCGTATTTGGATTCTTACTTTTATTGACAATTACTTTATTATGACAATCGTAGCAAAAATATGATATTTGCCTTTCGTTATTTTAAAAAAGGATTCAAGAATTTTCTTCATTTGAAAATAAATCTACATATCTTTTTGTACACAAATAGCAAATCTAATAAACATAATAAGCATAGCCTTCTAAACCATCACTACGAGATGAAAACTGAAAACAAAATGATCTCAATTTCTAAATGTTTTAAGTTTGAAAGCATTTCCAATCAGGGAGGGGCGATTGAATGTGATTCTTCTTGCCTCCCCCTCTAAATATGCTAAAAGGCGATCGTAGGGTCTTTTCCCGAACTTTCTCCAAAATCATCTAGCAAGTTTTAAATTTAAGTAAACCAATTTATTAACAAACTTAAATTCAACAAGAATAAATTTAAAGTATTGAATAGGTACTCAGAAACAATACAAGGATGCTATAATAACAATAAATACATAATAGTTTTAACAAAATTTAAGTAAATATTAAAGAAAACAAATATGAACACTTATGTAGGTATGCATTAATTATAAACTCAAAGATTGGTTGTTTCAAATAAACTGCTTGACGACAATATAATACCAGAATCTTCCTGAGACATTGCATCAGCATTGCGTTTTCTTGCCAGACGCTTCAATGTGTCTCCACCACTTGTTGGCGATGAACTTTTCGGAGACCAATCTAATTCATGATGAACTTCAGCAACGACGGTGATTCTTTCAACACAATCAGATTCGGGACTACTAAAGGTTGTAGAGAATAAGGATCCAAAACTAGAAACAAAAATTAAGGAATTCAAATAAGTTTATGAAAACACATGAGCATCTAATATACTATGTAGGTACTTATTTTGACAATGTCCAAATGCTGAACTCTCCAGGACGTCGTTGTTTTCTGATAAACTAGGAAAATAAAGGGATTTGATTTAAGGTTTCTCAAGGATTAAAAACAAAACTACCCAATCATAGTAGAGTTACAGATGTTTGCAGAATTAAAGTCACGTTCACTTTCCTTTAAAGTAAAAAAAAAAAAAAAACAGAAGATTCCAATAGATTTTTGAAAAAGCCGAGAAAATACTTACTCTTAATGCAAATTCCATGTCTTGGGCATTGAATGATGTCTCAATAATTGACTCATCAACTGCCCCCATCACCTGGCGCATTTGATCCAAATCCATTCCTTTCTCATAGAGTCCAAGTTCTGATGAGCAGGTATGTAGGTAGTACAATCAAAAAGTCAGAATGTTTATGCTTAAATTTGGTTCAATTGTTTATTGTTTAAAATAAAATTAAACTTTACCTGTTAGCTTTGAATGAAGCTCTTTGAACTCGAAAGAGGTATTTTTTGTTCTTAACTCCATAATTATTATTAATAAATTATTAAACAATAAACAACAAATTTATAATTAAACAAAAACGTATCCTTAGAACATGCGGGATGGGATGCACATGCAAATGACATACAACGGTTTTTAAAGGCTTGATGAGAAATGAGAATTATTATCGAGGAGAGTCGAGGCCTACTTTGTTTTCGGTATGCAAAAATGTTACAGTAAAAAGTACAGTGATTAGCAAGAATTTTAATTATTTTTCTATTTATTGTGAAGGTTTTACATACAAATTTATAATCTTAAGTCCGTAACGGTTTTTATCCAACGTCTGCATCTAAAATAACAAATGAATTTACAAAAGTTGGAATGCTTAATTTTAAAGACTGTAGGGGAATAAACAAAAAAATTATTAAACTTAAAAAAAAAAAATATTTTAATTTTAAAAATTCTTTCAACAAAAGCAACTTACGAGAATTTTTTTTTTGTTTCTTGGGCTTTGATGATCAATCAATTGGATGCGATTAATAATAAAATAAAACTAATCCATCTTGGTTTTACCCTACGTATCGCCAGTTGTTTTCCAGCTTCTTCAGGGGATTTATTTAGCTACATTATTTTTATTAAAAAAAAAACAGGATTAAAAGTTACACAAAAAGTGCGAAAAGTTTAACTATGGACAACACTAGTATCACCGTATTTAACAACTAGTGTATGGCAACACTATACAAAGCACTATACTAAAGCAACTTACATACCATTTTAAAACTTCCAGAAACTTAAATCGTAATCCCCTTTTGCATCGTTTTCGGATTTACATATGTTCAGCATTCATGCAGAGCTTGAACACATATTCCCAATCAATGGGCAGGTTCAGGCGATATAAGGGACTTGAAAGTAAGGCAAGTTTCTAGTATCTGATTGGCCAGCTGCCAAAAATTTGCCTTCCAATTAAGGCAACTTCATTGGAAAGTTGACTGGAAAGTTAGTCAAGAAAAATCTCCATAACTATCAAGTCAAGTCTACTTCTGTCAAAATGACAATTGATCATGTTTTTTCATACAACTAAAAGCTGTTCTTTATTATTTAATGATTCATTTATTTTCTGCATAACTTCATTTAATGCTTTCTGTAAAAGGGTTCCTTGTCAATTTGGAAAAGAAATAAGTAATATTTCTTTACAATACAAAATACAAATCGTGGTGGACTTGGAGCTTGCCTGAGGAGTGTTTTGTAGCAAATAATAATTTTGGTAGTTTTTGTACTATGAACTTGAAGTAGAGGTTTGTGAAGTAAAGTTCTGAATTTGAAACTCATGACATTTTAAAAACTAACTAGTTGCCTTGGTCAAAATTCACGTTCAAAGAATGAAGTTGACCGCAAAAGTCCCTTATGTTGTCTGAACCTGCCCAATGTCTTTTGTTTTGATGTTTATAGGTGGCTAAGAAAGATACAAATTTAAAGATGGTAAAAATATTGCATTTAAATAAATAAAACCATTTTTCTCTATTTAGAAACAAATATACTTACTTTTACTTACTTTTTGGCGCATTGAGCTCATCTTCTTGTACTAAATTCAATTTTAAAAATTACATATATTCTTAAAGCCCAACATTTTAAATACAAAAATATTTGATTCTTACAATTTTTACGATTTTTTTTGCGATAATACACCACATTCTTCAGGAGCTTAAACACACAATTCCAAAAATGATACAAAGGGAGATTACGATTTGTTTTCCAATATTATATAAGCTTCTGGAAGTTTTAAAACGGTATGTTAAGTTGCTTTCGTTGAAAGAATTTTTAAAATTAAAATATATTTTTTAATAAGTTTAATAATTTTCGACTGGCAGTTTATTTTTTTGAAATCGAAGTTACAGAAGAATCAGTTACAGTAACTTGGTAATTTTTTTTTCGATTTCAGGAATATAAACTGACCTTCTTCTTATTTTAAACTAAAGTAGTATTCACATGAGCGCGACCAACGAACGACGAATGAATTACAAAATGTGAGTTTATATACGTTTGAAGACATATTTCTACACAAATTCGTAACAAAACGATAGCAATATAGTTTCTATTTGATTTATCATGCATACTTTTACTTTTCATATATTATATTATATTATATATATTATATATTAATAAATTTAAGAAAACAAATTTATTCGTCGCGAAAAAAATTGTAGTTGATACGAACTGTCAAACTTTATTCCCGTTCCACATTATCCACACTCTCAACGAATAAAATAATCGCGCATACTTAACCTAAAAAAAATCATTCTTGTTTTGGTTTCGGTGGTAAATGGTGTTCGGCTGTCAAACTTCATTCGCGACGAATTAAAAACTCTCATGTGAAAGAAATGTCAAAATCGACGAATATTCGTTCATTCGTTGGTCGTGCTCATGTGAATATTGCTTAATTCTTTTTTGTTAGATTGTTTATATTTTTATCAAATTTTAAAGAATTTATCAATTTTGAACTTTTTGATTTATTTTGAATCAAAAATCATAAAAAAAAACAAAAATAAAAACTAATAAATAAATGTTAGATTTTGCCTTTTTGGTGAAAACTTACAAAATTAAAATGTCAACTGTTTTTATTAAAAAGGAATGTAAGATATATAAACAAAAGGTTTGTGAAGATATTTTTTTCTTTGGTGTTGATTTCAATGCATGAAGGTAAATTAGATTTTTGTTGAAAAGTGAATGAAAAACTAAAAATCTTATGTCAATTATAACAATGTGTAACATATTTAAAAAAAATCTAAGTGACTTCTAAAGACGTTCTGTTTAAAAAAAGCCTTATTTAATGTTACAAATAATACTGTTTAGTGTTAAGAGACTAATTTGTAACTTTTTTTGATAGATACGTGTGCAAATTTATAAACAAATTCAAAATAAGAGGTTTAATTTTAAAATATTGCGCTATTTAGGTGGCTATCACTGTTGAAGGTGTTATTTTTGACCTTTGACAATTTAGAACTACGTCATCGGCAGGAAATAGTGAAACTATGGTCTGTAAATTTGGGTTTTAGGACAATATGGAGATGTGAAGAATAGAAATTGTGTGCGGCGCTCAAGAACAACTGAGAATATAACTGCCTAAGTTGATGAAAAGCCAGTTTTTGCGATTATTCTACAACCAAGAAAATACGAACTTTTTGATGATTCTCCCCCAATTTCGTTGATGGTGTTCACATATCAAAAAAAATACCACAATTTTATTTCATTTCCACTTATTTTTTTTTTTAATTTAGGGCTTTATTTGTCTTACTCTTTTTTAAACATCAATTGAGAGCGATAAAATGCTGAATTTCAAATAAATCCAAGGTAAATGTTATCAACGTTTCCACATGTAACATAGGTTTAACGTTATCGGCCACCCCTGGCACCTGAACATCAAATATTTCCCTTTCGAAGCGCCACCTACAGTGTTTTCTTAAAACCAAAGCAAATGTTTTTTTCTCACCGCCATTTTTAACAATTTGACACCAAAACAGAAGAACAGACAAACGTTTACTTAATTACTTTTACTACACTACGCCAAAAAAACAAAAACTCGAAAATCAAAACAAATAAATTTTATCGTTTTAAAATATAAAAATATCTAACTTATGTAGATAACTTTCATTAATTTCATTTAAATTCTCAAAAATGTATAATCAGACAAAACCAAATTACCAATCGAACAGAGGAATGGTTGAAGTGGAATCGGACGACGAGGACGATGAATCCAAGAGGACAATTTTCTGTGCGAATCTCGATAACAGGGTCACCGAGGAGTTACTCTATGAAGTTTTCCTACAAGTAAGCTACATACCTTTATCTTTCTTCCAGACTGGAAAAGTGTTAAGATATTTATTTGTTCTTATTCTCCTCATTTTCAGGCTGGACCAATTGAATCAGTTAGAATTCCCAAAGACAATGGAGGCAGACAGAAAACTTTCGGCTTTATAACCTACGTCCATAAGTGCACCGTGCCATACGCATTAAGGCTCCTTTCTGGCCTCAGTCTCTTTCGGAAGTGTCTAACAATCAAAGTAAAAGACCAACCAGTCGGCGGTGGCGGCGGAGGAGGCTTACCCAGCGATTGTGAACCACTTCAACGAAGAGGTGGCCCAGGCGGTGGCAGAAATATGTACAACAATTTCAATGGAGCCAGTAATCCCTTCAAACGAGACAACTCACCACCACCAAAAAGAATCGAATGGGGTTCAGGTTCAGGTTCAGTTTCAGGTTCAGGTGCAGGTTCCCAGAGGCGAAGTGATGATCTTCAAAAGCATTCGTCGCACAATTCACCTCGACACCATCAGATTTCTCCGTATTCTCGGTCGGATCCGTCAAGAGATCACGGAGGCGGCAAACATCACAACAGAAATAATAACAGCAACAACAACAACAACAACAGACGCTCAGACCAAAGAAACAGACACAGATAACACGTCAAAACGATGGGAATCCTTTTCTCGTGAAGGAGCTTTGTACAAATCTTCAACAAAAAAAAACACCCATCCGTGCATTATCGAAGCAACATAATTAAACATCCAAAATTTCAATTCGTCGGATCCGGATTCGCATAGCAATATTTAACAAATTCAAATTTTCTCTGTAAGAATTTTTCTCTGTATACATAGATTTATGAATTTTTATAAAAAAAGACACAATATGTATGTACGTAATTTTATGAGTATTAATGAGGGGAGTTTAAGAAGGAAGTCTAGAAGTTATCTTTTAAAGCTTAGAAAAATAGAAAATCATAGTTTAGGACAGTTTCAGAGTAGCTAAAGGAGAATGGACGAAAACGCTTTGCAAATTTCAATGCACAAAGCATTTGTTGTTATTATTTATAATTTTTATGACTTTCATCATGAATTGAAGTATTCATATCGTCCGTCAGCTGGCAGTATGAACATGTTT
Source organism: Eupeodes latifasciatus (assembly GCA_920104205.1). NCBI lineage: Eukaryota > Metazoa > Arthropoda > Insecta > Diptera > Syrphidae > Eupeodes > Eupeodes latifasciatus. Next base: position 118,698,567 of record OV049925.1, on the reverse strand, counting down.
GATTCTGTTGGAACCTTATATATAAATTGTACTGTGTGTTCGAAAAGGTTGTTCTACGCAACCATATTACATTTTACAGAAGGGTTTTGATCAATGGCGGATCCAGGAGGGGCGGTCGTAGGGGTCATGACCCCCCCTGGGAGATAATTTGTTTGTTTTTTTCGAAGGAATTCCCTTTAATTCAAAACTATTCATATTGCGTTAATGGACATGACCCCCATTATATTTGAATTATTTATTTTTTGTATATGAAAACAAAATTTGTATTTTACTTCCTTAAACTTTGTTGCTAAAGGTAATACTTTTAACTGAAGACTAGACCAAAAACATAATATGAATATTCAGCCCTATTCCAAAAACGCAGCACAAATTCATCAACTTTTGACCAACTGGCGAACCAGCCATAAAGCTTATACAGTCAAGTTGTATAAGTAAAGATTTCATTTAAAGATTTGTTAGTAATTTAACGACATTCACCAAAAAGCGGTTTGCTGTCACAAACAACTCAAATTTTTGTTTTTACTCAATTTAGAATTTGAAAAAACTAATCATGCTTTAGTAAATCCGTCCGTATCCGAGGCTTGTTGGTGCTTCGCAACTATAAGATTTTTAAGTGGTCAGGAAGTCACCCTGACGGCACAACCCCCAACCTGGAGGGCCAGATCCTTAGTATAACTCCAAGGACGGGGAGCCGGATAAATCGCTCCTTATAGACCTGGGCTCCGAATAAGTCGTAGAAGCCCTATAAGGTGTTCACTAAGTAGTTCAGCCTTACTGGAACTGTAGACGCCACCGTTGATTCCATCCGTATGCATCGAAGGGGAGTGGAGGAAAAGATGGAACGACGAGCTGTACGGGCTGTACAGCGACGTAGACTTAGCCAGAAGGGTAAAAGTCCAACGACTAAGATGGCTAGGTCACGTAGAGCGCATGGAAACCAATGCTCCGGCCCGGAAAGTCTTCGAATCCACACCCACAGGACAGCGCAGTAGAGGAAGACCGCGAATCAGGTGGCGCGCACAAGTGGAAGGTGACCTCACCCAACTCGGAGCGCGAAACTGGAGACATCTAGCTAGGGACCGAGCTAGATGGATAAGTTTGTTGGGTGAGGCCCTAGTTCACACAGGACTGTAGCGCCACCTTAAGTAAGTAAGTAATCATGCTTTAAATTATTTTCATAAAATTTGTTTCTAAGAAAAAGAGCAAATATTCAGGTTCTTAAAAAGAAACCTTGAATAAGAGATCGTCAATTTTATATTAAGTTGCCTTTAAATTATTAAATTTTTTTGACACACATAAATAGTGAACATTGAAGTGATTTTTACTTGCGACATATAGGAACTATATAGCAAGTTTTGCAGTACCCGTAGCGTGATGGTTAGTGCGTTGGGTCTTGGGTTCAATCCCTGCCTGTGCCACCTAACTTTTTCACGGGTACTGCCTCTTGCGAGGAATTGACAAATCCTCCAAGAGTAATTCTTGTCATGAAAAGTGCTTTCTCAAATTAGCCGTTCGGATTCGGCATATAAACTGTAGGTCCCTTCCATCTCTGACAATATTACTCGCACACAGTTGCACTGTTGCGCCACCTAATTTATTTAATTTATAGCAAGTTTTGCATTAGTACAAAATTTCGAGCTAGAGCTTTTAATCAAACATGATATTACGACTGTAAAGAAGTCGAAAAAAGTGGGTACCCCGATTCCGTCCGTCTGTCTGTCTTTCCTGGCCCCATACAGTCCAAACAATTGTGTTGATTGAAATTAAGCCGATTAGCGTAGTGTTCTTAATTTGGCTTCTTTCTACAAGAAAAACATATTTTGGTATTGCTCCAGAAGGGTCGTTTCATAAAACCTTTATTTTGTTTTTAAGTTTTCTCAAGAACTAATGGACCGATTTCAATAATCTTCTCTTTTTGTGCAAGTTCTTGTCGATGATTAAATGATCAATTTGATGATGATTTTTGATGATATTAAATGTAATTTTTTTATTTAAAAAAAAAATATTAATTAAAATTAAAATATCTCAGAAAGGGGTCAACACTTTTTAACAAAATTTAAATGTAAAATGTATACTTATAAGCACTTTATTTAGTGATTTTTTTATAATTTTTAAGACAAAATTTAAAATTTGAAATGATTTTTAAACTGATTTTTTGGAAGAAATTAGCAAGTTCTAGCGACCCAGTCGTGCATTTTATTTCTTTCTGATTTTCTGTTGAATACAAAAACTTAAATTAAAGAAATCTACTTTTTGAAGTGAATTTGATTTAGATGTTCTAGAACTGAGATTTAAACACGAATTTCAATAATATAAATTTCCCAAAAACAGCAAAAATGACACTTTTGTTAAATTAATGGCAAATTAAAAAAACATAATAAACGTTTTATATCTATTGATATAAAAGCTTTGAATCTCTTGAGATTTCAAGTGAAAAGAGATTCTGAAACGTGTAATTTGTGAGAGACACAATCAAATTTCTTCCCAACTTATTTATTTACCTTAATTTGTTTTAAATTAATTTTGAAGAGAAATCATGTACTAAATGCAACTATTTCCTTAAATTCAACAACCAAACATTTTTTTCTCTTCAACTCTTAAGTTTCGTTGACTCCTTTAAGATCAAAATATTTTTAAGAGGTTCGCGCAAAATAGTAATGTCTTATAATTTGTCTTCTAGCATCAGCTTCAACCTACGAGTACGCAGACTGATAGCGATAGTAATAAAATAATAGACTCCCGAAAATTGAGTCCGAAAAAAACTACGTCAAAATTGAATTTTTGTAGCGTTCTTCGCATTAATAGAAATGGAAACAAAAAAAGTATATTTTATTTTTCGAAAAAAAAGCTACGTTTCAAAACAATTTCTTACATTTCTGCGTGAAATGCACCAAAAACCCTCTAAACTATTGTGTCTTAGCTCTTAAATATGGCATACCTATTTAGAAAACTGTTGGAATCTTGGAATGCTTTCATTATGTAGGGAGTCATTCAATTTAAATAGTTAGACCATACCTTGCTGGACAACAGTATTCTTAAATAATCTTATAACTAAAGTTGCCACTTTAGCAATTGGAATCTGTAAATGTAAGGTTAAGATACACATTATGTTATTTAAATTTTGTTAGCCTTCTTTACAATACATTAAATAACATTTTTAAGCGTTAAGTAAAAACTCATCTAAGTGTGTGACCCCCCCCTGTCTAAAAGTCTGGATCCGCCCTTGGTTTTGATGGCCTTAATTCAAATACAATTCAATAATCAGTTTATCACGTCAGGTTTTTAAAATATTGCTCTTTATATCTCGAAAAAAACTAATTTAAGGCTTTTTAAGACTTTTCTAAATGTATGATGATGATGATGATGTAATGATATGAATGTATGATTTAAATCAAAATTTTTCGAAAATGTCCATAATTTGTTAGGCTTCACATTTCTTAAAGAAACGACGAACAATTTATTCTAAAATAGATTTTATAGTCCGGGCAATGAACGAAAAAAATTACCTTCACCTCAAAAAAAATCCAACAGTTTTGAAACTTGGCACACTTACTAAGGGATGTCTGGTGATGACCAAAAAAAAGTCCCCAAGATTCCGACGTGAGCTTAAGCGACAGTTAAGAGAAACATGGAGTTTGTTTCAGTGGACAGGTTCAGCCGACATAAGGGACTTGAAAGTAAGGCAAGTTTCTAGCATCTGATTGGCCAGCTGCCATGACACTTGAAAAACTAACTAGTTGCCTTGGTCAAAATTTACGTTCAAAGAATGATGTTGACTGCAAATGAAGTCCCTTATGTTGTCTGAACCTGCCCAGTTTTTCACGTTTATCTCGAAAACTATTTGTCGTATCAAAAAATTTAGTTTCACAAAATTAAACCTCATTAAATTTTATAAAAAAAGCTGCCATTAATTTTTTTGTATCTCTTATATACATACATACGGTTTTTTAGGTTTTTTGCTGCCGGCTCTTAGACTAATAGTTTTTAGCAGAAGAACAAAAATCAATGAGATAGCGATCCCAAAATACGTGTACGGTTCAACGCAATAATACACTCTTGTTCTACTAAACCGCCCCGTGGGGACATCCAATGAGTTAAAAAGGTTTATAAAATCGCGAAGAGTTTTCCAAAAGTCTCCAGACTTTTTTTTTTAAAAGATACAACCTTAGAACTTTAACCGAGCCAAAATGTGATTATTAATAATTAAAAACAAACAATTAAATATAAATCTGATCTTACTACGATTTTTATTTTGTAAAACTCCGAGTTGATTATATTGAAGCCTAATTTAATGAGTGAAGCAAGTAATATTTTCCTAAAATGGGAATGAAACTTCGTCAATTGATTGGAAATTAACCTTAATTCAAATGTTATTATATTTTAAATAAAACAGGATGTAATGCGACCCACACTGATAACTTTTCATTCATCTAATCGATATTTCTAGAGGTTTTACAAATTATTAACAACAACATTTTCCTAAAAATTAAGTTAAATGTTAAAAAACAAAATTTTTAAAAAAATTAAATTATTTTTAAGGCCATGTCTTTAATTGTTGTCAAGATATTCGAGTAGAAAATCAATTTTTGCCAACATTCAATTTTGTTTAAAGTCCTTTCTGCATCTTATGATGTTATTATGTTTAAAACAAAATGTATTTGATGTCAATTTCTTTGATGGTTCTTGAAATATGGCCTCCGAACAAACTTATCCCACACATACTAACGAACGTACACACTACCACACAGACCTTTTAGGTTCTAGTCTAGGGACCTTGAAACGTCGAGAAATGTCAAAACTTTCAATTCGACAAATTGGACCAGGGAAGTTAACAATAACGATTTCTTCAAGACTTGAAACTCGAATAGAAAATTTAACTATCGGGAGATTTTTTAAGAGCTTGAGAACTTTTTTTAAAAAAAAAACGCATAAAATTTGCAAAATCTCATCGATTCTTTATTTGAAACGTTAGATTGGTCCATGACATTTACTTTTTGAAGATAATTTCATTTAAATGTTGACCGCGGCTGCGTCTTAGGTGGTCCATTCGGAAAGTCCAATTTTGGGTAACTTTTTCGAGCATTTCGGCCGGAATAGCCCGAATTTCTTCGGAAATGTTGTCTTCCAAAGCTGGAATAGTTGCTGGCTTATTTGTGTAGACTTTAGACTTGACGTAGCCCCACAAAAAATAGTCTAAAGGCGTCAAATCGCATGATCTTGGTGGCCAACTTACCGGTCCATTCCTTGAGATGAATTGTTCTCCGAAGTTTTCCCTCAAAATGGCCATAGAATCGCGAGCTGTGTGGCATGTAGCGCCATCTTGTTGAAACCACATGTCAACCAAGTTCAGTTCTTCCATTTTTGGCAACAAAAAGTTTGTTAGCATTGAACGATAGCGATCGCCATTCACCGTAACGTTGCGTCCAACAGCATCTTTGAAAAAATACGGTCCAATGATTCCACCAGCGTACAAACCACACCAAACAGTGCATTTTTCGGGATGCATGGGCAGTTCTTGAACGGCTTCTGGTTGCTCTTCACTCCAAATGCGGCAATTTTGCTTATTTACGTAGCCATTCAACCAGAAATGAGCCTCATCGCTGAACAAAATTTGTCGATAAAAAAGCGCGAAACACATTTCGAACCGAACACTGATTTTGGTAATAAAATTCAATGATTTGCAAGCGTTGCTCGTTAGTGAGTCTATTCATGATGAAATGTCAAAGCATAATGAGCATCTTTCTCTTTGACACCATGTCTGAAATCCCGCGTGATCTGTCAAATACTAATGCATGAAAATCCTAACCTCAAAAAAATCACCCATTAGTTTTAATTTGAAACTAAATTTGGATCATGTCATGTTACTTTATAATCTTATCTCAGTAATTTATTGAAGGGCCCAAAAGTGTTGTAAGAATTATTCAAATGTTCGAGTGGAGGAAGTCGTAAAGCTTGATGAACATTTTATAAGATTTATTTGCTTAACTTCACTAAATACTCTACTCGTATTTAAAATTTTACTGCTTCCTTAAATTTTTTCTTCACTTTTCAGCTTAAAAATGTCAACATTACATTTTAATACATAACTTCATATTAAAAATGCTCAGAATAGTCCAAAACCGCAGTATGCTATTTTTCAATTGGAATTAAAAATTAGTTTACCATAATTTAGTGTTGATTGTGAAATGTGAATGTTCTAATTTCTAAACATTTATCTTAGCCTATGTACCTGGTTTTATTTCACTTTCTTTCTTTCAAGAAAAAATTGTTGTAATAGTTTTATATTTTTATTTATTAAAGAAAACAAATAATATACAATATTGAGTTCTTAAAACTAATAATTCTAAAGTGCATTCCAGCTAAAGACAACGAAATAATATTGTATTTATTTATATAATAAATAACTACTTGCTAAATTATCTACTTACATATATAAAACATAATTAATGTACCTCTAATAAATAACTTTTTTTTTATTTTTTGTGCAACATTTATAAATCTTTATATTTCACATGTAAAAACTATTTACAAAAAAGTTAAGTATAGTTCAAGATTGTTGGTATTAAAATTTTAACGAATATTTTTCAATGTTTTTTCGATATTTCTATAAGTCCGAGTTGGTATCACCTCCAACAGCAATCTTGAATAATTCTGATGACTTGACATCAATCGGAAAAGAGCTTTTGCATAGCTCCTTGTTTCGAGGCTTCCCTCAAGCAAAAGATTAGCTCCTGTCAGAATGAACTTATCTCGATGCTCTCGACCCATGGCATAGATTTTATCACATCCAATTCGGTCAGCTAAGCGATTTAGAAGCTTTGCTGTTGTAGTTCGGACGATGGCATTCTGATGATTGGCGCCTTTATTGCACAGGATATTAAGGACCTTCGTTGGTGTTAAATTATCACACATCGATTCGAGACCTCTGGTTGCATCGGCACGTAGAAAACGGTTTGTGTCAGCTGTGCGATGCAGAAGAGCACAAACCAGATCATCACATTCTTGCTCCAGATATTTGCATTTCATGGTAAACAACTCGGTGGAGGCTTGACAAGCAGCTCGAGACACCTGAGATCTTAAATTTCGGACTGACTTTGTCAGTTGAATGCAGGTCATGTGCATTTGATTGTCCAGAGTATCGGGGTGGTAACGCATTAGTCGGACCATTGATTTGAGTCCCAACACATTCACTTCCCAATTCGATGAGTCCAATTGATCGAAGGCTTTGTGAAGAGCATCTCGTGGCTTATCGAAGCGTGTCATGTTCTGGGGATAGAGTTCCACTTGACCCATATTGATTGTTTGCTTGACCGGAGAGACGCGGCGGTGTTTCTTCATGAAACATGAAGTCTTCGATTTCCTCTGCAACGGGATGTGTTGAGGTTTGATTGGATTGAACTCGGTGAGTGTGTTGTTGAGATGGCTCGACTGATAGTCCGAACTGGTTTCAGTGCTATTGTCGGCGTCTAGTTTCGATGAGGTGCGATCGAAGAGTGAATCGCAGCTTTTAGCGAATGATGACTTCCGAGATAAGGCTTTCATTTCTTGAATTGTTGGTGATCTGGGTGGGGAAACAATGTGAGAATCATCGATGTCTGGAGTGGGAGCTCTGCTGGCTCCATGATCCACAAGTTGAGTTTTGTGTGGAGATTGTGGTTCAGTTGGAGTTTTCGGAACGACAATGTTGTCTTCATAGTCACTGATGTCTTCCAGTACCTCCTGAGTGGCTTCTGAGACTCTATCAGGCTCCAAGGGCACTTGTTCACAGTCGAGTTCCTCCTCGATAACTTGAGATTTGCTGGAAATCGCTGAATGAGGACGAGAAGTCGATTTAATTGCTTGGGATTCATAGTCTGGAGTATCTACCATGTCAGCATTAGGCTCTTCAGGTTCAAGTTCAGGTTGTTTAGGCTGCTCTTCCATGGGTGTTGCTTGACTTTCCACGTTTGATGGTGAAGGTGTGGGTTCAACTTTTGGAGACTCCTTTTCAGGTGACATTTGTTCAATTACAACATCTCCACTGGAACTCTCGGTTTCTGGAGGAGGAAGATTTTTTATTTCTGCTTTCAGTGGTGATTTAGTTGCTTCATCCGCAGAACTTTTAAGATCAACACCATTTGGTGAACTCTGAAGGGTTGCCACAACAGTTGTTATTGGAGTCGAACAAGCTTGTTGTTCGCTGTGAATATTGTCACTATTTTGACTTAGCTGCTTCTCCTCAGTAGAAGTGTGTTCCCTTATGCTTGATTGGGACCAACTATCAGGAATATTATTTCCATTGTGGTTTTCGTTGTTTTGTCTCGATTGTGGTTTTATAGACACTTCCAAGGGAATTGTATAATGGGGTGTAACAGGTGGTGTTTCGTTTATGGGGGATGGTGCAATCGAGTTTCCATTCGTATTATATTGTGATTGAAGTGAGGTTTTATTGCTGCAAAACATAATAAATAAGTAATAAATTAGTGGTTGATGATATTGAATTTAATGACATTTAAAGTGAAAATATTTTAAAGGGTAGATTTAAAAGGGAAAAGTGTTCAAGAAATGTATCTTGGGAATAATATCAGGTGGTGTTGTTTGGATGAAGAAATACACAAGGTCAAGGCAAGGTTAAGACAAGAAGAAATCAAGGGAATTAGAAAAAACATAATGAAGACGCAAAAGGGGAACTTTGACCCATTTTCTTGATTGTGTTTACTTAAAATTCTCCTGAGTTACTCTGTCCAGAGTATCTTAAGGGTCTCCCAATAAGAGGTTTCATTTTGATAATGGTGTTTATATCATTGTTTGTCAAAAGTTAATATATTACCAAAACAATCAATATTCATCAATTGACGACCAAGGCTACGGTTGCGGCATCATATTCTTTTCTTGGAATATCCATGACTAATTCAAGCATTTACGGGTTTATGTTCCCGATATCTTCATGAATTCTGTCTCATAGATTTTCAATCGATTGTGGAGCATTGGCATGGACCTCAAAATAAAAAGTCTAATGGTCAACTTCTCAGTGATCAATTGTTATTACCTCCTCAATTCCAGAAATAACACGGTCAGGAAATTTTTCTTCCAAAAATACGATGGTATTTTCGAATTCCAGCCTAAAAATTATAATATTTTAAAGGGGTCATACTACCATTAACATGTTTAAAATTAAATCACAGTAAGGAAAATAGGGAAGCATTCAAGGACTCAAAGTTTTGAATATCAAAATGGGATAGCAAAAAACAGAGTTGGGTAAAGCATTCCACATTCTTGATGTGTCATTAAGAAAATAATCTCTATACTTGACTGTAAAAACTGATGGCCATTCTCAGAATTGACCGTTTTACCGCTGAATTGTGTGAGGGGGGAGGGGGCGCAACAGGCTAATTTAACAGAACATTATTTATAAAAAAAAACATCAGCAAAAACGGAACACATGCAACATTGCGTCGCGTCGGTGTAAAAGTTTCGGTTAGAGTATTATCGTAATTTTGAAATGCTTATATAAAGTAGCCTTCGACGTGAAAATGGGACTGTAGGTTTTTCCCTGAAAATCTGGATCATATGTATGCATATCAAGAAATCAACTAGCGAAGATACGATGGAAAATGCTGGTGATCGACGCACGGGTTTTAGTGTGAGTGATTGTGTTAACAGCACTTTAAAAGTCTTAAGACGTAAAGCTTTATGTAAATTGGGTTCAATGTCGTTTGTGGAATGCCTAATTCTGAAGACCGATCAAGTCGCCAAAACTACAAGAGACATCATCAATATTCTCAGTTATTCTTGAGCGACGCACGAGATTTCGATTATTCACATCACTAATTTTAGTAGTAAATTTGTACAATTTCAATGCTTTGCTGAAGCTTGTATCGGCGTAGTTTTTACTTCAACAACTTCTAAAGTCACATCTGGCTATTCAAAATGAAACCTTTTATTGGAAAACTCTTTGTTTCAATTTAAAAATAGGAAGTACTTGTAGAATTTTGAAACTAAAGGTTTTACCCCATGTGTCTTTTGGGCGATACAATTTATTGATTGAACTAACAAACTAAAGAAAGAAAGACAACTGCTATAATTTACCCCTAGGTAAGTTTTAAAATTGACAAGATTGATAATTTTCCCAGACAGTTGGTCACACGCGATGTTAAAAATAATTATGATGTCTTTCAAGTCATCTATCTAAGAAATCACTCAATTAATCTAAGGGAATTATTTACAGACATAAATTGTCCATTGATTAATTTCTATTGGAACTGGAACTGTTTCACTATGTAAATGCATTCTCCAAATGGACTTGATTTTCTTGTAACCCAATAACTTTAGAAAAATGTCACAGTCGTACAAAAAAAAGTTAAGATTGAACAACTTCGACAACTTTTAACAAAGGAAATGTATTTATGTATCTACAAAAATAATTGTTGGGCGCCATTTAAACAAAATGCAAAAGTTTTAACAAAGCAAACAACACTTTCCAGGACAAGGTAAAGTTATTTCTGCGAAACCGTTCTTAGAAAAACAAACAATACTTTCAAGGATTAAAAGTTTGGACAGCAAAAGAAGGTCCTTGCATTCTTAGTTCTTGTTACGAAATTCCACTGTTTTTCCAAAGAAAACATCTTATCAAATATTAGTTGAAACGTCCTTAAAAAAACGCACACAAAAGTGGAAGGATAATGTAAAGGTCTTGACTATATTCAAATTAGCAAACACACACAAGACACGCATTATTTAAACGAGCAACAGTAAAAAAAACAAGTTCGCATGAGTGATATTTATTTAATAAACTTTATCTATTTTGGACTTTTATTGTTTCTTGTTGTTCGTAAGTAAAGTTCAAAATGTCCATCATCAACATTTACAGTAATTATATATGTAGGGCGTAGACTCACAGATAGGTACATATATAGTGCACTTACAACTCGACATCAGTAATTGCTATTGGAATGACCGGTGTTCCTTGGTTCGTTCTCAGGTTATTTTCTTGAATTACTCCAATCGATTTACGTCTTCGATAATAGCAGCAGCAGCAGCAATACACACAATAATACCTATTACAAAAATCTGGTACACTTTCGATAGTTGAACAAAGTTTGTCCACTAGATATTCCTTTGTTTGAATATATTTCATCCGAGTCCTTACAAAATACTCGGTTATTTTCATTTTTCATTACAGATTTTTATTTTTGAAAACTGATATTTTTTAAAAACTTTTGAATATTGAAAAATGGACAGACGAATTAATGTAGAGAAGAAAACAAAAAATAAAATGGGAAAATTAGTCGCCAGGAATTCAAACGAAACGCGTTTGTCGCGAACTAAATAACATCACAGACTGCTTGGGTCTTGTTGGTCACTATGGTTTAAAAAGGACTCTCTTTTTCATTGTACCTACGGGTAGTGTATATAGTTCGGTAGTTTAAGTACCGTAGGAGTATATTGGGGGGTTTTATTGTGAATGGACGACGAATGGGGGTTGTCGTGTTTGGGAAGTCATTTCCAGGATATTTGAGCTGAGCTGTTGTTGCAGTGGGGGTGGGAAAACGAGGTTCCACTTACTCACTAATAGTGAGAAAGAACATTTACATATAGAATGTTGTGGATGGATTAGTTTTTGCATTTGTTTCGTTTCTGTTTCTTTTTTTTTTATTCAGATCATCCCTATGAATATTAGGGTTGAAATGGTCAAGCACAGGGTGATGGTGGTTTCTATAGAAAATCAAATGGAATTTTTGTGAGTGGGATATTATACATAGTTTTCCTTTTTTCTATTGCAGGAAGCAGAAGGAGAGTAATGGTGGATTTCTAATACTTTGTATTTAAGCTGTGATTCATTTGAAATTTTGGTAAGATGATTTTTATTTGCATAATTATTTATTTTAGAATTTTAATAATTTTTTTATTTGTGTTTTATATTTTTTACGCATTTAAAGTTTATACTGCGTAAATAGTAAAACTAAAGTTCATAAATGTTTATGGTTTTATTATTTAGTGGCCGTTGCGTGTTAATTAGTGGTTTCGACTATCTAAAAAAATGTCTGGGTTTTTTATATGATTTTCTTGTGAGGAATTTAAAAACCTTCAATTGTAGGTCCCTTCCTTTTTAAGAGTTGTGGTGACTTACGGCCTTGACGTGTAACGAGGTGTTTAACCACAAAATTTATTAGTTCTTTAATAGAATCATACGCTAGCCGTTTTTCTACTTTTCACATTTGACTTACCCCAAACAAATTGGTCGAAACAATTGAGTTAAAGAGTAGCACACCAGTCTTCTACAAATAGGCCTACCCAAATATTTTTGACAGGGGGAAAGGGGGTAAATATTACATTAAAAATGTATTCGAATTTTTAAATGATATAGGTAAGGTAGGATTTCCGTGAAGAAAGGAAATTAATATAGTTCATAAGAAAAACACAAGACTTTTGTCAAAAGTTTCTAAGTAAAATTTAAAAGGGTTTATCCTTAACCTGCTAAAAAAAATTAAGAATTATAAACTTCTTAGGTGAAACTTTACCAAGGTTATTTTCCTGTTTTTTTTTTTCGAGAAAGAGCTTATAAAAAAAACTACAATGCGTTTTTATTTGGTCGATAACGTAAACATGAAAAACTTTCGGTCAATTTCTTTACAAATCACATACGAGTAATTCCGAAATTTGAAATCCCAGATTGACTTTGAATCTAGAATTTGTTAGCAAAATGATTTTGCTTTTGATTCTTAACCTTTTTCAACTGTTGTCTTAAATTTTAATACTAATAATGTGGTGTTTACATTGGTCTGTTTTGAGGCGGTTTATTTTGAAAAATCATCAATTTATCTCTTTCTACGGTTTTTAATTCCTATCTTTATTTAAGTATCAATAGGGAAGGATGTAAAATCATGAGACGTCAAAACGATTCGCAGTCATCTCAAAATAGAAACGTGCTCGAAATGAAGTTTGAAAAAAGAGGCTGGGATGCGACCCACACTGATAACTTCCCATCCCGTCTGTCGATTTATCTTGCTTAAAAGTTTGTCTATATGTATCAATTTTTACCAAATTTGCGTTTTATTTTTTGTAGATTTTATTTTTTTATGAAAAAACGGCCTGTTGGATTTTTATAAAAAAATTACTGAATATCAAAAACAATATTTTCTGTGAAATAAAATAAGTTTTAAGCCAATATTTTTAATTTTTGAAAAGCTATTTAAGCTGAAAATTAATTTTTACCAACTTTTATGATTTTTTTTTAGGTTTTTATTATTTGTAAAAAAAACTGTCAATTCGATTTTTCTAAAAATTTTTCCTAAAGTTGAAAACAATATTTCTTATAAGTTGAAATTAGTTGGAAGCCATAATCTCAAATTTTTGAAAAGATATTTGAGTCGAAAATCAATTTTTACCAACTTTTGTTAATTTTTTTTTCGGTTTTTAATTTTTTGTAAAAAAACTGTCAATTCGATTTTTTTCAAAATTTTTCCTAATGTTGAAAATAATATTTTTTATAATTTAAAATTAGTTAGAAGCCATAATCTCAAATTTTTGAAAAGATATTTGAGTCGAAAATCAATTTTTACCAACTTTTGTTAAATTTTTTGTTCGGTTTTTAATTTTTTGTAAAAAAACTGTCAATTCGATTTTTTTAAAAATTTTACTGAATGTTAAAAACAATATTTTTTGAAAGATATAAGTAGTTTAAAGCCAATATCTCAAAGTCTTGAAAAGATTTTTGAGTCAAAAATCAATTTTTACCAAATTTTATTAATTTTTTTTTAGGTTTTTATTTTTTGTAAAACAAACTGTCAATTGGATTTTTCTCAAAATTTTATCAGATGTCAAAAACATTATTCTTCGCTGCACAAAATCGTTTTGGAGATGAAATCATATTTTAGTCGTAAAATTTTCGAAGTGACAATTTTTTTTTCAGTTTTTTTGATTTAAAAAAAAACCGTTAATTGGATTTTTTTTCCAAAAATATATTTGTTTTGTATCACGTTACAATATACAACATAAAATTTAATTCAAGTCTCTAGCGTCATTGGTTCATGAGATATTTAGGGTTAACCAAAATTGTCACCTTTTTTTTAAACTGCTATGGTAAAAAAACCACCCACGCAATTTTCTTGAGAGTCTTTTCTGCATCTTTCTGCCTTATTATCTGTATAACAAAATTTATTTGAAGTCGATATCTCTTCTGGTTCTTGAGCTATGGACGACGAAAAAAACGTCGCGAACGTACGGACATACGGGCGTACGGACGTACGTACACACGCACGCACAGACATCTTTCTAAAAATCTTTTATTTCGATTCTAGGGACCTTGAAACGTCGAGAAATGTCAAAATTTTCAATTTGACAAATCGGACCCATTACAATAACTTCCTATGGGAAGTTAAAAAAATGTCGGACTAAACAAATTCAAAGTTGTGTTATTTTTTGTTATAGGCTTGTTCGATAAGCCCTTAGTTTGCTCTCGGCAACCCCATCTTATTTTTTCATTTGATTCTTTAGCTTCCCTTAACTCAATCTGACAAGTAAATTTCTCGGATTTCCAAGGCCTGGTTTCTATTTTATTTTTCGAGTAGGTACATTAAACGAATTGCTATGAGGAATTGACATGCAAATAATTTAGTTTTTTTGTAAACAATTTGGTGTTTTTAAGAACAGGAAAAATTCAAAGTTGTCAATGAAATCAAAGCCAATTTTTCGATATTCCGGTTTTTGTAATTCCATTTCTTAAAATCCCGCTTATCTTTAAATCCTGCTGAAATGTAGGATTTAAAGGGGTTGGGTTCGATATCCCGGTTTTTATATTCCCGTTTCTTAAAATCCCGTTTTTTATAATCCTGCTTTTTATAATCCCGATTTTTTATAATCCCGCTTTTTGTAATCCCGTTTCTTATAATCCCGTTTTTTATAATCCCATTTTTTATTATCCCGATTTTGCAATCAAAACTAGTTGTTTTTTTTAAGAAACCGCGCGATTTTTAAAAATTAAACAACTAGTTTTGATTGCAAAAGCGAAATTAGAAAAAAATTAAAACTAAATTAAAAAATGAGATATTTTTTTCTAGATTCATTTTATTGTAACTTTTAACAAATACAACATATCATAAAATAAGAAATAAAAAGTTAAATAGTATTCTTTTAAAACACACTCAAATCAATTAACAAAGTCAACGATAGCAGTAAAACCGTTATCGAGAGGTAAATTTGCTGTGGGATGCTTTTTTTTTGTACAAGAGTTAATATTGTAAACAAAAATTATTGCTTATGTACAGTAAAAACAAAACAAATTACGATATTATAATACTTTAGTCATGTAATTTAACATAAAAACCTTGCAATTGATCGGGATTTTGAATAAGCGGGATTTCAAAAGACGGGATTTCAAAAAATCGGTATTTTAGAAGACGGCATTATAAAACTTTTTTTTTCGGGATTTTTTAAAACGGGATTTTAAAAAGCGGGATTCCGATACGCTCCCGATTTAAAGAAGTTGGATTTCGATAAGCTTCTTTTTTTTTTTTAAAGATCTGGTCAATTTGTTAACTAAAACCAATTTTTTTTCTAATTTTAAAAAATTATTTTTTTTAATTGCTAGGTAATAATATTGTTCCTGTCACCCTATTGTTCTATCGGTTCAATTGCGCGGTCATTTTGAGTAAGGAAAAGTACTTTAAAGGTAAAAGTCAACAACGACAATAGTCCACTCTGCACACATAATCACCTTTTGTCTATGGAAAAGGGGAAATCAAAACAATCCAACTCCATCACGCCCCCCCCCCCCAATTCGACTTAGTACAACCATAGGTATGTTGGACAAAAAGTTTACGTTTGATAGCGTGAGGTAGTAATACTACTCCCTCACAACTTGAGGCCCATAATAAGGAGTAAGGTGGTAGCCAGTCATTCTGTCACCGCACAAACACGCAGAATGAATATAAAAAAAAACAATAACAACAACAACAAGAAAAACTAAATATTTTTAAGTGCCATTTTAGTTATTTTCTTTTTATATTTATGATGATCAGTCAAAAAAATCATACATCTTTCTCTCTCTCTTTTATTATTGACCCTTAAACTTGGGCGTGACTCAAAATTCACATTTAGGTCATTTGTTAATTTATTACTTCTTCTGGCTAGAACCTAACTTAACTTTATTTTTATTTTATTGTTTTTGTCGTATTTATTTGTCAACCGAAAAATATGGGTCAGTTACGTTTAATTTTTGTTCTACTTTTGACATTTTCAAACTTGTATACGAGTTTGAGTCTCTTACTCTATTCAAATATTTAGTAATCGTTAAGTTTGTTGGGGAAATCACTGTGGCGTATACTTGTTAATTTTATGATTTTTTTTTGACATTTAACCATAAAGGTGACAATTAAGTTTGTTTTTAATTAATTGATAACAAATGTGATTATTTTTTTTGGTATATGAAAATTAAGAAAAAATAGTACAATAAATAGGGGGTTGAGTTCGTTTTTTTTTTTGGCAAGTAAAGGTTAAAGGCCATTGCACTGAATCAATTAACACACGTCTGACAAATCAATCAGACAAATTATACGTTTGTGACTGAGTTGAGTGAATTCTCACAGTGCTTCGTTTTAAGTTAATCAGAATAATGGCAGGCTTGCAAGTAATTTCTTGACCAAGTGATGGTGATATAAAGTGACCTATTCATAATGCACACTCAGAGAAAATTACAGTAAAAATATTTTAAAAATGTATCTTTCAATATGTGCTTAAAAAACTTTGATATTAAAGTTTTAAGTGACGAACTCTCTCAGACTGTGAATTGGAGTCTATACTAAACAAAATAATCTTAGACGCGGATTGTTTTCACCGCGTCGCGTCGTCGAAAAGTGAACAAGCAGTGTTAGAAAAATAGGAAGGGTTTTAAGAAAGACTATACTGACGCATACATTACATTACATTTCACACTACTCAGCACATAAATGTACAGAGTAGAGAACACAGCACCTTGAGCGACTAGACTATATAAGGTGATAACAACACAAAACATTAATACAAGACAGAAGGACAGAAGAGAAAGAACAAAAGACAGAAAAAAACACATGACAACAGCACGCGGTAGGTTTCGAGACGGTCCTCCATCTTTCTACTAACCACGCTCACTGATGCTTGATTTCGGTGATCGATGGGAACCGAAGCTTTATCAGTGACTAGGCCGGCCGTTGCCCTATACTGACGCATATTGAATTTAAAATACTGATAATCAAAATAGTAGATAAATATACAGTTCAATTAAGTACTCTACATTCGTGATGTGTGGCTGAGAAGAAAAACTCTATACTTGACATATGCCTGAAACTGAGCTTAAGAGTTAACTAGTGCGCATTTCTCTGCAAGTTTTATGGAAGAATTGCCTAAGTGAGAAATGCAACAAGCTGTTATAAAAGAATACTGTTTGTATAATTGAGATGATCGAGATACCGTTTCCCAGGACATTTCTAATCTCTGAAAGAAGCTGTGTATCAACTTTAAAAATTATTGCCCTAGCCATTATGAAAACATTCGACGAGAACCTTCGGCACCCGCAAAAATTTTTCGAAGGGGAAAGGGGGTGTTCAAAATTAAAATAATTTGATTTTTTTTTAATTATATGTGGAAATGCTCTTTACTCAAATCCTTAATAGTCCAAAAAAATGGAGGAAAGAAGGAAAACAAAATAAAAGTCTTCAGCAAAAATGAAGTACAATTTTGTTCTATATGAGACATAACTTGAAATTTCGCAAACAAATAAATCGATTGTCTGGTTTAGCTTTTACCTTAAATAACAGGGGACACAGATGCTGACAGCATGTTTGTGACCCCTTTTTGGACTTATGCATATTTCATAAAAATATTTTTTTCCTAAACTAATAAGAAATAATAAAAAAAAGATCTAGTCCTTTAAATAGACACAAAATTATAGTCGAAAGTTTTAATTTTTGGGATGATTTTCGTTTTTTGCAGAAATTTCGGATTTCTGAATTTCCGATTTTTTTTAAAACACTGAAAAATCAATTTTTTTTTAAAAAGTAAACTTATCTCTAGGACCTTAAAAATGATATGCCCAAAATTTATTGACCGGGAAAAACATTAAAGTACTCGACTTTCGAATTGCAGTTTTGAAGGTATTGTAAAATTACCCACGTTAAACGCTTTATCACAATGGCTAATTTTGTACGTTGGCCAGACTCTTGAAAATTTTGAATGTTTGTATCTTAGAACAAACATTTTGTTTGGTACTAAGTATATTTTTTTATATAATTAAGTTCATTTGATTATTTTGTATATACAATCGACAAAAAATCGCTGGAGCTATGAGTCCGACCGTATAACTTTAGAAAAAGTAGATGTTTTCCAAAAAACGCTGCACAGCTGCGATTTTGAAACAAATTATTTGAAAATTATTATCGTAACCAGCCACAAAAAAATCTCTTTTCTCTCATCTCGGTTTTATAGTAATTCTTTGACAAAAATTCCTAAAACGGCTATTTTATTCGGCCTAAGGCTTTAAGCAGCATTAAAAGTTACATTTTGGTGTTTTAAGTTACTTTTTAACTTCCCATAGGAAGTTATTGTAATCGGTCCGATTTGTCGAATGGAAAATTTTGACATTTCTCGACGTCGAGTAGAGTCGAACTAAATGATTTTTAGAGAGATGTCTGTGCGTACGTTCGCGACTTTTTTTTCGTCGTCCATAGCTCAAAAACCAGTAGAAATATCGACTTCAAATAAATTTTGTTATACAGAAATTAATGCAGAAAGGACTCTCAAACAAATTGCGTGGGTGTTTTTTTTTTTACCATAGCAGTTTAAAGAAAAGGTGAAAATGTTGGTTAACTTTAAATATCTCACGAACCAATGACGCTAAAGACTTGAATTAAATTTTATATTATTAACGGTTTTTTATAAATCAAAAAAACTAAAAAAAGGGTCACCTCGAAAAATTTACGAATAAAAATGATTTCATCTCTAAAACAATTTTGTGCAACTAAAAATAACGTTTTTAAAATCTGGTAAAATTTTGAGAAAAATCAAATTGGCAGTATTTTTTATAAAAAACAAAAACCAAAAAAAAAAACAATACCTACTCAAAGTTGGTAAAAATTGAATTTCTCAAATATCTTTCAAAACTTTGAGATTATGGCTTCCAGCTTATTTTATCTTATAAGAAATATTGTTTTCAACATTCAGTAAAATTTTGAAAAAAATTGAATTGACAGTTTTTTTTACAAAAAATAAAAACCTAAAAAAAAAATTAATAAAAGTTAGTAAAAATTGATTTTCGACTCAAATAGCTTTTCAAAAATTTAAAATATTGGCTTCAAACTTATTTTATTTCACATAAAATATTGTTTTCGATATTCAGTATTTTTTTTATAAAAATCCAACAGTCCGTTTTTTCATAAAAAAATAAAATCTACAAAAAATAGTACAAACATTTGGTAAAAAATGATGTTCGGTTCTCGATATCTCTCAAATTAATGTCATTCATCCAATTTGTATGTGTTTATATAAGAAATAAAACATTTTAAAAAATGCTACTAAAATTGGTAAAAATTGGTTTTCGACTAAAAATGTATTAAACAAAACTAGATTTTGAAACTAAACTATTTCATTATATATACAATATTGTTGGTATTTTGAATTTTTGAGGAATAATTCAACGGACAACTTTTGTGTGGGTCACATCCCAGCCTATTTTTATCATGCATTTTAGATGGAAGTTTGCATATCATAAGTTTTATATACCAGAAAATTTAAGACCAGTAGTTGGTCCGTACCTTAAATATCTTTCCTACTTGTTAAAACATTTGAAGCTTATTATCTATAAAACGTTTGACAATATTAATGTTAGAATTCGGTAGACCGTCTGGATCGTTACAATAAAAATCTTCTAAGTGAAGTCAACGTCATTGCAATAGTTCATGAAATATGTCTTAAAATGCATGTCTATCTATTAAGTTGATATTCCTCAAACGGAACTTGCAATCTGAGAATAGAATTTATTTTTTAAATTTCATTACAGTACATTCCAGTAAAATTTTAGATCTTTGAATTTGATTTTATGCGAACACATCAAATATAAATCGATGAATTTTGCACACGGATTAGTTTATGAATACTTTGACGGATTAATTGATTTATTTAACCAATAGAAAATCCATAAATAAAAACATAGATAAATACATTTAACAAAACTGATGAAGGTAGGAAAATCATTGTTCATAATTGTCCAAAAAATTAATACAGTTTTTATGTTCCATGAATCACTGAACTCCGAAATCATGAAAATTAACGAAAGTTATTTAACGAATGGTTAAGCAAACAAAATTAAGTTTAAGGGTACGTTCAGATTTACTTAATACTTTTATAGCTTCTTTAAAGAAATATCATTGGAAAAAATGATTTGTTTGTGACAAAAATAAAAAAAATAATAAAGCTACAATTACAATACGGCCAACAGAAAGATTTTTGAAAAGTCTAGTCACAATGGTTAGCAATACTGAAGACTTGAATTCAAAAACGAAATTTAAATTGTTTCTGTATTTTATTTGACCAACAAAACGACGTGCAAAAGCTTAGAAATATTTAACTGACCAGATTAACAAATATTTGCAAAAACATTTCCACGTTAGCGCACATGTATCCATAAAAATTATGGTGGAGTGCCATAACCCCCGCGGCATTAACCCCCGCGGGGGTTAATTCCCAAATGAATGGGAATTAACACCCGCGGGGGTTAATTCCTTTTTCAAGTGGCATTAATCCCCACAAGAAAAAGGAAATAACCCCCGCGGGTATTAATTCCCATTCAGAAATGGCTTTAACCCCCATTTTTTCTTTTGTTTTAGCTTTGCTGTACAATAGTAAACAAATAAAGGAAAAATAAATAATTATATAGGTATAAAATGCACAACAAAGTTGCGATCTTGTTCCTTGAGTTGAAGTTTAAAATAATGTATTTAAATATTTTTGGAAAATAATTCTTATTTTGTTTTACGATTTTTAAATGTACTTAAACCTTTAACTTAAACAGAAATAAAGTACATATCTATTCTTTTTAAAAATGGTGAGTTTTCAAAATGGAATTGAGAAAGCTATGACATACCTTCCTATAACAAATAAACAAAAAATACGAGTGACGTGAAATAGTACCAAATTAAATAACACCAAATTTCAAATTTGGCCTTATTTCGTTGTTCAAAACGAAATAAAACCAATTTGGCTTTATTTCGATTTATAAAAAGAAATAAGGCCAAAAAATAAAGGAAACAACGCCGAATATTTTAAAATTCGTAAACTTTAATAAAAAAAATTTAAAGTTCACTTTTTTACATACAAAACACGCAAAAATGGTTGATTTATTGTCTAGAATAGCTACTTTTGCTAAACAGTTTTTTTGAATTGATAGCACGAAGGCGGCGTACTAACAGCTTGGTATGTAAGGGGGGGCATGCTGCCCCCCTGCAACCCCCCTGCTTGGGACCACTATAGGATTTGGGGTGAGTGCGAGTTTGGGTATATGCAAAGAACACGAATGCGTTGTGATTCTTTCATAACTGTGAGCCATACTTGCTTTTTTTTGTTGTGAATTTCTTTGATTTTAGTGCTCAAATGCAAGAGTTTTTTGCATATACCCAAACTCGCACCCACCCCAAATCCTATAGTGATCCCAAGCAGGGGGGTTGCAGGGGGGCAGCATGCCCCCCCTTACATACCCAGTTAGTACGCCGCCGTGTTATCAATTCAAAATGATTAAGATACATTTTTTTTATTGTTGAAGTTGTTATTTTATTTTTTAAATTTTTGTTTTATTTTGAAAAATAAATGAAGAAATAATTTTGTTCCTTTATGTTTGTTGTTTTTTTTATTAACGTGGGGCTTATTTCCAGTTATAATTGGGCATTAACCCCCACATAAAAAGGGAATTAACCCCCGCGGGGGTTAATTCCCAATTGAATGGGAACTAACCCCCGCGGGGGTTAATGCCGCGGGGGTTATGGCACTCCACCAAAAATTATGTTTACCTTGTGACGGATCAGTTACACTGATTTTCCGAAACCATGTCTGTTCTTCTCACCTGACACCGATTTTTTTATCTATTTTTTTATACACCTACTTAAAATAGATTCTACAAATTGAAAGTTGTCGTGATAAAAAAGTAATTTTCAAATGAAATATTTCATATAATGCCAGACGATTTACTAACATGTGTTTAACTAAAATTGGACAAAGAAAATTGCATTGCTATTTGAATCCTAAATTATCATAGTAGAAGACAATAACACACATGCTTGTTTAAGTGCATCCAACTTTTAACAAGCTCTAAATATTTTCAGTTCAATGAACCTTGTTTGCATTTGAACTTTGAAATGCAACAATTCTGACTCCGGCACAGCCGTTTGTAAGCCAGCAGATAGTTAAAGTTCAACTCTCTAATATAATAATTTATATACTTAAATCAAAATCCCTTCAAAACTTTGCTAATTACCTTTGAATAAACTTTTCCACATTCACAAATCGTCTGCTATTGCCGTTGTTTGTGGTATCGTGATTGTTATAGTTGTTGTTGTTGCTATAATGATTATGTTCCACAGAATTTGCCCCACCTCCAGGACCACCTCCTCCTGTGCCATATGCTGTTTGATATTCATGGCACTCCTCGCCAAATGAACTTTCATCGAATGTATCTGCAAAGAATCCGGAAACAGGATGTAATGAGTTTCCATATTGTACTTAAATAAATTCTAATCCTCACAAGTTCAAAATACAAAACATTCTCCTTTTTCTTTATTGTTGGTATTTTTTAAACTAACCTTGATTTGTATAGAATGATGGTCGTTGTTGGTTGGTTCTTGTTGTTGTTGTTGTATTATGCTTACGATTTTGTTGCAATGTATAATTCACTTTCGGATATGTCGAATTAAGGTGCACCTGATGATGATGATTGCGTGATGTGTTATGAATTAAAAATGGATTCTTATATGTTTGTTTGGGCAAATAATTTCCGGTCATGTCAATACGTTCCATCGTTGGGAATCTAGGCCAGATGAAAGATACATTTTTAATAATATAGTAGAGTAGATATCGATATTTTTTTTTTGTTTATGGGAACAACATACAAAAACAAATTGCCTATTGTGTCCATTTAGAATATTAAAAGAACTAGATACGAGTATAACATACCTAGAAGTGACAGATTGTCTTGCAAAGCGTCCATTTAGGTTAATTATACCATTGCCACTGCTACTGGTTGTATATGTGCTATCAGAACTTCTTCCATCTGCGGAGGAATCCGAGCACGATTTTGTTGCTATTCTTTTACCATTAATTCCTATGATTTCACCTGGAAAATATGACATTACAATAAATTCTTAGAATATAATAAACGGCGGCACAGAGTTCAAAACCGGGACAACCAAAATTTGTTTCGAAACTGTTTGTAAACAAAAAAAGCCGTTGTTATACTATATTAGGAAACAAACTGTATTTTAGGGGATGTAAGGGAAATGGGTTCTTACAATTTTTTGTGAAATTTAAAAAACAATTGATGAATTGTATTGCTCTAAGTTAGGTCTAAAATTTGTGAACTCAAAGCCAACTTACTTATTTAGTACTGTTTTCCACGTTCTTCCATTCTTACAAGAAAACAACTAAAACATGACCATTAGAAGATTGTGGAACGTATTCATTTTTTGTTTAATTAACATCATGAACTAGACTTAAGTCATAAATATAAAATGAAACTCGCGCGCAAAGGTAATTTCTTATCAAACTAACAATATTTTCTAGTTTTGTTTACTGAAAAATAGAAACTATGGAGGTTGTGGAACGCATTCTTTTTTTTTAGTTCGCAAGACCCACGGTTCTAAAGCCATAAATATGCAATGAAAGTCACATTTAAAATTATTATATAGTCACACTCTCAACCTTTTTTAACTCCAGAATTAAAAAATATGGCCATTTGGATACTGTGGAACGTATTCATTTCTACAACTAAAATGGGTCTAATTCAATGAGAACAAATAGAAACTGGCACTCGAAAGTTAAAATAAATAATAAATTGGGTGACGCAACAGTCCGTTTGAGAACTAGGGCCTAGTGACTGACAACTCTCAACTATTCCTGTGTACGAGTACTGTTGTCAGGGATGGAAGGGACCTACAGTTTTAAGCCGAATCCGAACGGCAAATTTGAGAAACCACTTTTCATGAAAAGAATTGCTCTTGGAGAATTTGTCAATTCCTCGCAAGAGGCAGTACCCGTGAAAAAAACTTTAGGTGGCATAGGCAGGGATCG
This sequence comes from Eupeodes latifasciatus, assembly GCA_920104205.1. Classification (NCBI taxonomy): domain Eukaryota; kingdom Metazoa; phylum Arthropoda; class Insecta; order Diptera; family Syrphidae; genus Eupeodes; species Eupeodes latifasciatus. Next base: position 118,674,285 of record OV049925.1, on the reverse strand, counting down.
AACCCAAGACCTCTCGCATGACAGTCCAACGCACTAACCATCATTCCACGGGTACTACGCACTCGAAAGTTATTTGTTATAAAACTGTTTCATACTGTGTTAAGACTTTTTCTATTTTAATCACTTAAACATTTGAAATAATACCATTTTGAGATTGTGGAACGTATTTATTTTTATAAATAACTTTCCAAACGTACCGAAATGTAAACACTCTTTGTTAAGTTTAGTTGTGCATTTATTGGAGACAATTTTAGATCCCACTTTAATTGTGAAAAAATGAATACGTTCCAGTCTTTTAAAGTCATATTTGTAATGAAAATTCTGAGAGGCTGTGTGAATGGATTTTTTATGATCGATGTAGAATATTAGTGCTAATTTTCTAAAGATTTTTAGACGTTTTATACCAAGATAAAAAACTGTGAAAGTTTTCGTAGGAAATTCAGTTTCTTCATGTAAAAGCGAACTTTTAAGGGTAAGTTGTGGAACATTTAAAATTAAGTAACTTAACGTTTTTTTTTTCCACTCGAAACGTGTGTAGATGTTCATTTTAAAAATCTATGTGCTCCTAAAAAATATTTACCCAATCTACCCTTCAATCCCCTATATCTCAAATGCAACTATGACACCCTAAGCAAAAGGGAAAAAAAAACAAAGGTGTTTGAGGAATCGCAACTTACCACCATTGTTGCTGGTGGTGCCACCTCCACCACCATTTTTCATCGATTTCATTGTAGTATAATGCAACGGTACGGTTTTTCCCAAAACATACTGTATGTTATTATTGTTGTTGTTGTTGCTGCTGTTGCTATTGTTGGCCATTGAATGATTGTCGTCCTGTAAAATATGAAGAAATAGAAAACCAATTTAATTGCGATGCAGTTTCAAGCTTAAAATTCAAAACTGATTTCAACTCAAGAATTTATTGTTTACCAAATTCAAATTAACAACCGGGACCCAACCAACTAAACGATATGCCAAAAACAGTTGAACCATTTTTAAGTTCTTGGGAAACTACCGACGACGCGACGCGACGCGACGATGACGACGAAAATGGCGATATAGGTGGATAAGAATAGAAATATTTTTGTTTTTTGAATTAGGTGGGTGTATCCGTTTGAGAGTCCTTTTCCAACAACTGTTTCGAACCAACTGAATTGATGCAAGTATCGGGCGCAATTAACTTGTAGACAGTCGAGCCAAGCTGTTGTCGTAGTCGCATGTGAAAGCAAGGAAAGGTTGAACTGGCCAACAATTGTTGGTAAGGACGATGACGACCGACGACGCACGTCGTCGGTGTGTTCTATTTAAAAGGGGTCACCCATTTTCAAACCTTTTCCAACAACAAATTTAATATACCACCGGGCTGACAAGGTAAAAGTTGGTAGGGCTGGGGTTTAGAGGGTGCACTACAAAACCTAACCTGTGGTATTCCAATGGATTTTTATCAAACGTAATTCTAGAGAAATTATATTGCGCTATTACGTGACCGGTGACAAAATCGATATATTTATATTTCAAAAATGCACGCGACAATAGTGGACAACACACGATACACAATATGATGGTGTAGGAGGGTTTTCCATGCGATGACAGAGTATAGCGCATATAAACTTTTGCACTTTTGGAGGGTGACAAACGTCTTGAAATAGGTACCTACTACATATTTTTTAATATTTTTGTCGCACCTGACTGGAAATTTGTCGAGATAAGTAAATTTCAATGTGACCAGACCATGAAAAATGCATAAAATTAGAATTTAAAGAAAATGCATATTACGTGCGTGATTTTGTATAGTAAATGAAATTCAAGAATCCAAAGTGACTTTTTGGATTAATTGGAAGAAGTGAAAAATAGGTACATGCATCTGTGCTATATATATTTCAAAATTAAAATATGAAAATTGTTTTTGACATTAGAATTGATTAGATTAAAAAAAGGTACAAATTCAATGACATATAAAAATGCACAACTTGGTCGCACGCACTTCTTTTTGAAATTTAAGACTATAAATATTACTACTAAGGTCTAAAATATAATTGGTCTAGGTAAACCAATGTAAATAGATCATTGATACTTATTTAAACTAAATAGGTAGACTAATTAGCTCAATTTAACACTTTGAGACGGAAATAAAAAATAAAGACCGGAAAAGGTTTGGTGAAAACAAATTATTTCAACTTGTAAAACATTCAGTCTTTTCTAGCATTTAAATATTCCCAAAAGGCAAACATTTTACGCCTTTAATTTTTAACATTTCTCTTTTCAAAAATTGGATTTATGTATCCTAAGCGCTAATGGCGATGGGATGCTAAAGTTTTGAAGAGCGATGTAAATTCAAAGACCGACAAAGTTATTGTATCCCATGTTTGTTGTCCGCCTTGACTCACCTAGGTATCAACATTTTTTTTTAATTTAGTACCTAAACGTATTTACATATATTTATTAGGAAATTCTGAATGTTGACAAACAAACAACAATCATAAGAAAAGAACATTTTCTTTTGAAAATCTATGGATTTTGTAGACAAATAGTTATACATAGTGAACAAAATGTTTTAAAGTTGCATCTTTAAAGCTGTAATATCGGATAAATCTAACATTCTACTTTTCATTTTTACATAAACAATTTTAAAAAAGTTTAATATTTCTGTTAAAATATTAAATATACAAACAAAGTTCGAGTCAAATTGTTAAATTGTTTTTGAATAGTCTATTTTTTGAATGAATTTAAGTGTCTTAAAAATTTGACAATGTTCTGTTTTCTAAATAATTTGCTTAATTAATTTGTTAAGATATTTGATGGTGTTTACGGCCTTAACTCAAATCTGACTCAAAAATGAATCCATCACGTCAGGTTATTTAAATATTTAGTTCAATAAAGATCATATACTTACATATGTATGTACGTTATTTTTGCTTTTGCACGGAAAAAGCTATCACACCAAGTTTTTGAAATAAATTGAAAAAATGTAATAATAATGTTGAAAATAGGTATTTTAAAAATTTTAGCAGATATTTAAAATTTTCAAAAAATCCAACCCTTTTCTTTCCAAAAGTATGAACGCACACAAATCAAGGTATCTTATCTAAGAACTTCACATAGAGTCAAATGATGACTCATAACTAATAAGCTTACAATTTGTTATTAAAAACTATGTATGTATGTTATTATTTACCTTAGCGTTAAAAACACCGTTTTTGGTTCTTTTACGCTGCTAGCATATTTTAAAAACCTGATGTCATAGAAAAATTTTAAGGTGAGATTCGAATTCAAGACAACTTAATCCTTGGAAAAATTATTGCTTTGATTGTAGAGCAGAAATAAGCTGTTCCAGCCATCATGATGACCAAATGGAACGGGTGGTTCCAAAATTGATATGCGGACGGGCGGTCTCGCGTTCCAGCATCTTTTATTCCGGCGGACGAGCCGAAAAGTTGTTATGTTGTTTGTGTGATTAAAGTAAAGTAGTATATATTTTTTCCATTTAAATTAACTTAACTTATGAATTGTACAAAATGGGTTTTGACTCCGGTAATTTTAATATTAAGATTAAGTTTTGACATTCAGAAAAAAATGGTATTTATATAACACTCCTTTCTGCATATCCGAACCTATTTTAATTGAATTCCCACTTCGAATTCCGCGTTAATAATAAAGTAGTAGGAAAAAGATTAATTATGCTCCTTCTCGATTTGTTTCTCTTTTTCTCAATTTTTCTCGAAAGAAAATTTAGTGGGGAGAGGGGTCTGAACTCGCCATTACGTTTCGGTAAGTTTTGGAAACACATTCAACAACTTGTCGAAACCGTGCTTGTGTGTGTGAAAGTAAAGTTTCGTAGAGAATCTACAACGGTTGCTTTCTCGGAGAGCGTCAAGCTTCCAGGAAACCGTAATCCCGTGACCGATGATCTCGAAAACGATTGGTTGAGTTGTATGTATGTGTGAATGATTGGAATGGACGAGGGAGGAAAGATAGTTGAAAAGTTTCGGTTGGAAGAGACTCTGCGCCTCTGCGGAGAACCTTGAAAGCGAAAAGTTGCTTATTTAGAAAAAGATCGAGACATTTTGGAAAAAGAAAATATCTATCAAGAAGGAGATAGTTTTCTTTATTAGCGAAGATCAAAAGGAGGAAATTGAATTAATTTAAACAGGATTCGATGTGGGAAAGAAAAAGGAAAAATAAGGATAGCAGAAAGGAGAAATACCAAGAAAGCTAAGTAGTTGTGTTTAATTTCAAATAGAAATATATTATAAATATACTCATAATTTCGAAATATATGTATATAGTTCTATCAATTTAATTCTGTGCAAAAAATTGTCGTAGTGCGTTTTCTTTTTGTCGGTTATTTCGTGAAGACCCATTTTTTTTTTAATTACTTTTAACTTTTCACTTTGTTGTATTTCAATACAACGGCCATTCATATATTGTAATTTTTGTGCCTTTCAATTCGGTTGTGACAGCTCATAGTCATAATCGAACTAATCTTTCGCGGTGCTGGTTGCACACATTTTTTTTTTTATTTAGTATATATGTATAAATTATAAACAAGAAAACAAATGAACAATGAAAAATAAAAAAAATTAAATTTTCTGAAATCGGTCGATGAATTTTTTGATCTTTAAAAATAATAAAAATAAAAAAAAAGATTTTGTTTTTTTGAGAGAAATTAAATTATAAATAAATCATTTGTGCATTTTATTCTCAGCGTTGTAAAGATGCATTTTTTTTTAATCTGTTAGGTAAAAAAAAAAAAAATTATACAAAATACAATATTTTTTGTGTTTTAAACAATTTCAAGGCAAGACAAAACTAATTTTTGCAAAAAGAATATTGATTCAAATTGTAATTGAATGAAAAATAAAATAAACGACTGGGTCGCATGAACTTGAACAATAATTTTGTGTGTTTAAAATGTTTCCCGTTTTTAACAAATGTTGTTGGTATTTTGTCCTTATAAATATATGTATGTACGTTTTATATTTGAATTTCATTGATCCATATTTGAGATATCGAATTTTGAAAAGAAAAAAATAAGTTTTTAAAGTTGAAAAGAAAAACAATTTGTCATTTTAAATCATCACATAATTATTAACACAATATAATAGCTTGTTTAAAAAAAAAATATTTAAATCAGTTTTTTAAGTTCCTGAGAACATTAAAAAAAGAAACGTTTATATTAGAGGTACCCTTCTAGAGACATACAAAAATGTATTTTTAATATTGAAAGAAAACAAGCTAAGAACAAATATTTTAAGAATGTTTCATAAAAGCATTTTTTATTTTTGGTTTTAAAAAAATGTTAAAAAAAAACTTTTACGTAAATCTTCTGTAAACCTTATAATTTCCAAGATTGATTTCGATCGACCCAATGGCTAAAGCTGCAGGCTGAGGACAGAAAGATAGACAGATGAATGTAATAGTCGGAACCGTTTTTGACTTATCTCCCATTGTAACGTCATGTTTGATTAAAATCTTGTGAACGACATACTGTACGAATGCAATATTTGGAAATTTTGAAAATTCTATGTTTTCATTAAAAATATTTGTAATGGAAATTATATCAATTTAATTTTATTTCAGTGGAATAAATTAAATTTCGATAAAATAAAGTGTATTTCGAATAAAATGTTTGGGTGCAAATAAATCTTAGCATTTTTTAATACAATATTTAGCAATATATAATAATTTCGCATTTAATTTTTGTATGGAAACTATTTTTGTCTTGCACAATTTTTTGTTTTAAACTCAGTTTTTGTATTTTATTACATTTTTCCTTAATGCAAAATGTTTTTATTAACTTCCCATAGGAAGTTATTGTAATGGGTCCGATTTGTCAAATTGAAAATTTTGACATTTCTCGACGTTTCAAGGTCCCTAGAGCCGAAATAAAAGATTTTTAGAAAGTTGTCTGTGCGTGCGTGTGTACGTACGTTCGTACGTCCGTACGTTCGCGACGTTTTTTTCGTCGTCCATAGCTCAAGAACCAGAAGAGATATTGACTTCAATTAAATTTTGTTATATAGATAATAAGGCAGAAAGATGCAGAAAGGGCTCTCAAGAAAATTGCGTGGGTGGTTTTTTTTACCATAGCAGTTTAAAAAAAAGGTGCAAATTTTAGTTAACCCTAAATATCTCATGAACCAATGACGCTAGAGACTTGAATTAAATTTTATATTATATATTGTAACGTGATACAAAACAATTATATTTTTGGAAAAAAAATCAATTAACGGTTTTTTTTATAAATCAAAAAAACTGAAAAAAAAAAATTTGTCACTTCGAAAATTTTACGACTAAAATATGATTTCATTTCCAAAACAATTTTGTGCAATGAAGAATAATGTTTTTGACATCTGATAACATTTTGAGAAAAATCTAATTGACAGTTTTTTTTATAAAAAATAAAAACCTAAAAAAAAACATTACTCAAAGTTGGTAAAAATTTATTTTCGACTCAAATATCTTTTCAAAAACTTGAGATTAAGGCTTTAAACTTATTTTATCTTATAAGAAATATTGAATTCAATGTTCTGAAAAATGGTGAGAAAAATCGAATTGACAGCTTTTTTACAAAACATAAAAACCTAAAAAAAAAATAATAAAAGTTGGTAAAAATTGAATTTCGACTCAAATATCTTTTCAAAACTTTGAGATATTGGCTTTAAACTACTTTTATCTTTCAAAAAATATTGTTTTCAACATTCAGTAAAATTTTGAAAAAAAATCGAATTGACAGTTTTTTTACAAGAAATTAAATACCGAACAAAAATTAACAAAAGTTCGTAAAAATTGATTTTCGACTCAAATATCTTTTCAAAAATTTAAAATTATGGTTTCCAACTAATTTTAACTTATAAGAAATATTGTTTTCAAAATTCGATAAAATTTTAAGAAAAATCGAATTGACAGTTTTTTTTACAAAAAATAAAAACCTAAAAAAAAAAATTATAACAGTTGGTAACAAATGATTTTCGACTCAAATATCTTTTCAGAACTTTGAGATATTGGCTTTAAACTACTTTTATCTTTCAAAATATATTGTTTTCAACATTCAGTAAAATTTTGAAAAAAATCGAATGAACAGTTTTTTTAAAAAAATAAAAACCTAAAAAAAATTAATAAAAGTTGGTTAAAATTGATTTTCGACTCAAATATCTTTTCAAAACTTTGAGATATTGGCTTTAAACTACTTTTATCTTTCAAAAAATATTGTTTTCAATATTCAGTAAAATTTTGAAAAAAATCGAATTAACAGTTTTTTTATAAAAAATAAAAACCTAAAAAAAATTAATAAAAGTTGGTAAAAATTGATTTACGACTCAAATATCTTTTCAAAACTTTGAGATATTGGCTTTAAACTACTTTTATCTTCCAAAAAATATTATTGTCCACATTCAGTAAAATTTTGAGAAAAATCGAATTGACAGTTTTTTTTACAAAAAATTAAAAACCTAAAAAAAACAACACTACTAAAACTTGGTAAAAATTTACTTTCGACTCGAATAGCTTTTCAAAAATTAAAAATATTGGCTTCAAAATTATTTTATTTCACAGAAAATATTATTTTCGATATTCAATAAAATAAAGAGGAGTGTAATCGAAATAAGATATTTTTCTCAAAATTAAAACTTAATGTACAAATATAAAAAATCAAAATATACATAATTTCATATTTATTGTTACCTACAACAGTAATTTTTTTAAGATTAATATGCTTTATTTAAAATATTTTATCTAAACAGTGAATTTTAAAATATTAATTAAATTTAAAACTTACAGATGTGGCATACTCTGAAATTATGTCTTTAACTCCAAGTCCAAGCATTTCGTGTGGTGCACAATATCTTTTTGTATTCTCATGACTGTTGACAACAAAAACAAAAGAAATTGTTAATAAAGAAAAAAAAATTTATATTTTTCAATCAAGATCAAAATGTGAATTCGAAACGTCCGTCTCAACAACAGAGCGCCACAATTTATTTATTCGCTGTCAACTTTGCAAAAAAAGTATACTTTCAAAACTGCAACTGCAAAATGTTTAAATTGCACGGCATTTTTATAAACGAACTAACATTTCAACACCACAAACTCTTTCGAGCGGGTTAAGAATGAACAAAATATCGATTTAGGCTCTTGGGTTACCTTCGACGAGGTTACTTTCTTTAATACAATTAAAAAAGAAGAAAAACTTAAAACTAAAACAAAACAAACAGAACTGAAAATCGATGTTTTAGCGATACGAAGCACTAATGGTAGCACATAGTGGACACACATGTCACTTATGTTGGCACTTAATTGACAGGTGTCAAATTCGAATTCACATGCAAAAAAGCATTTTGTCTGTCTGTCTGCCTGTCTGATGATGTCGTCCGTCGTCCGTTGTCGTCTGTCGTCGTCTGTCTTCTTGTCTCCATTGTCTGTCAATTATTTACCTATTCAGGGAGTAATTATTGAAAGATTGGCAACAACTTTGCTGATTGCGGTATTTGTGAGCCCGGCGCTTGAGCGATGTTGGCGAAACCGACCCCACACCTGACGCTATCCACTCCAAGTCCGAACCCATGTTGGCCAGCGCCGCCGCCGTCGTCGTCGATGAGGATGTTCTTTCCTGATGATGGGACTGAGGCGATGGCACTCTCAGTGTGTATTGAACCACTCCATCCGAACTGACAAGTGGTAATTGCTTGCGTGATAGTCTCGCCTTAACGGCAGCAAAGAACTCATTTCCATTCTCCCTCGGAGCGGCGATATTTTGAACAATTTCAAGAACCACCCGGGGTGACGTTACCTGGCCCAGAATCGCAAGGACATCTAAAGCTGCTTGGCGGACGCGTTTCTTGCGATCCAGAGCAGCTAGAGCTGCACTCGTAACGCAGGTATTGGTATCAAAACAGGTACTGGGAAAGGTCATCAGAGCATACATCACCATTTGTAGTGCATTCTCTCGAAACTATATTAGGAAAAAAAAGCTAATTAGTAAAACAACTCTCGACAATATAACAACAACAATATTTGTACACTCGTAAGGGTAACTTTATAAAATCTCCCTTCTTTTATTTATGCAACTAGGGCATTAACCAACCAACTTTATGTTCCCTATTCGCTATTCACTTACCCTTGAGCTCTTTGCATGTAAAAATTCGTCTGATATCAATTTGAGGACAATGACAGCGGGTGGGAGGCGTTGCATTAACGCCTTCGCGGCACGATTTGACCCCGGTCCACCTTGCCGACACAAACCAGTGATGATTTGAACAGTCCGATCCTCAAGATTATCCAACGGAAGTCTTGATATCAGGTTCATTAATACACGTCGCTTTTCTTCTGCCACTTCGGGGTTTTTCTCAGACGATAGTAGGGTACGTAATAAAGAATCCAGACAAGGTTGAACTCGGGCTAGATTTTCAGAAGAACGAAGTGCGTCTTCGAGGGCATAAATTCCATTCGAACGTTGTCGCCAGTCCTGCAAAGGGATATACACAAAAATATAAATTAAAAGATTATGTTTAGTTTGGAAATATTTTCGTATATTCAAGCAAAGTCCTTCGGATGATTTTCAATACCGCAATACAAACTACGTATAAGCATAGCTATGTATATCTTGATTCTTGCAAACGAATACGGAAGCAAAAGTTTTAAAACTGTCGTTTAAATTGTTAAACTATTGTTCAAGGTATTTCTTCAGGGTATGTGAATGTTCTGTTCATGACAGAGTTGGGACAGGGACTTTAGAAGGATATGAGATAATATGCTTGTGGTGCATGCAAAGTCGTTGGTGATTGTAATTTTAGCTTTTTAAGAAAGTTTTGTTATTAATCGGTTGTTGACCGAGTAACCCTTACGAAGGAAGTGACGACACTATACATACATACGTGTTTTTAAATTAATTCACGTTAAACAATTGTCTTTAACATAGTTTCTTAATTTTCCCTTCTACAAATCTTTCACTGTTTTTGATATTTTAAAAGACAAAAAGACTCAAACTAAAAGATTTCTTCTTTGTAATGATAAATAACTGACAAGAACTTTGAAAGATTTCATTTAAAAAATCAAGGTACATTCTTTTCTTCAAAAACTATACTATTTCACTATGCTGTGTTTTCACACATGTGTGTTTTTTTTAATTTCCACAATTTTTTGAAAATATAAAATTAATTACTAAAGAGAGGTAAGTTTATGTTCGATATTGATTTTCTTTAAATGAAATAATAAAAGTGCCCAGTGTACCATTTTGGTAGTAACAATAAAATGCTTTTCTTTTTAAAAATTAAATACACATTAAAGTATTTGTTCGAAAATAAGAGTGTTTTTAACGTTCCATTGGTTATAGTTATTTCTATTTTTGTGGGGCTTCAATTAAAGTACATTTTACTTTTTATTTCCTTGACTATTTGTCAATGGAAACAATTTTGCAGTATTAACAATAATTTTTTCCGCATGATTAAGTGCAATTATTGCTTTCCATCAACAAACCAATTTATTTTGAAATTTCCTTTTATTCGAATTGTTTTTTTTTTTCTAAATACGAGTATTAACCAATTTCAAATATCATTAACTTCTTTTTGTCATATTTTTGCTTACGTGTTTTGATAAATGAAATTGCTTGACAATTAAATTCATTACCCTTACATTTTATATTGTATAAGATATTTCTAATGAAAAGGCTTATTATAGGTATTTCTTAAGCATGTTAAATAGCTAGCTTGGGCCAAAAAAAAAAATTCTATTTATATTTTTAAAAGCTTTGGAAAATATATTATTTAGATTCAGGATGAGAAAAAAAAAACTATTGTGAAAATGTTAACCCTTAAAAAAAGTTTGTATGTATCTTAAAATATTTGTATTGGAAATTTAATGTCCTTCAAAAAAGTCCAAATTAAAAATGTTCCTAATACGTACCTACCGATTGCATGTTATTAATCGCTAAATATTGACAAGATATTTTCAATTTCACTATTTAGTTTCGGAATTTTCTAACTAACTTCGAAAAAGTCAAAGTCAATAAACAATACTGAAAGTGAACAAAAATGTTATATCTGAGGGGTATAATTTCAAAACTCTTCCATTCCACTTTTTTTCAAAAATGAGTTAGCTATGAGAAAGTGTTCTTTAGAAGAGCCCTCGTCTATGTATTTAGCTAAAATTTATCAAAACTTGTTACTTCCTATACTTTTGAGTACTCAAAAAGTGAAGTTTTTTTCAAAACTACACTATTCCACTCAGTCGTTTAATTCAAAACTCATTTATTCCCATACAAACCAAAATCCGCACCAAAACTCTTCTTTTCCTACGCAAATTAAAGTAGCTGCTTTTAAAACTCGTGTATTCCAATGACATTAAAAAGGCGGGAATCTTTGTTGTTTTGAGAGCATTCATGGGTTAAACTATTTAGTGTTGCAATAATTCTTGTTAAGAAAACATCTTTGGTAAGTTCGCAGATAAAATAATGTTTTATAAGTAGATTTATATTTAATAATTAAATATATTGTATTTATAGATTATGAAAAAAAGTTTACTTTCTTTTCAAAACTCCTCTATTCCTAAATAGGTTGAATCAAAAAGTTTACTTTCTTTTCAAAAATTATCTATTCCTAAATAGGTTGAATCAAAACTCAACTATTCCAATCGTAATTTTCAGAACTCTTCTTTTCCAAATTAAATTGAATTTTTATAATTTTTAGATTCATCTTATAGGTTCAAAACCAAAAAAAATAGATAAAGATCATTCCAAACTTCAAATTTAGCCTTTCGACCAATCGCTAATGTCATTTTAGCAGCTTTTAATAGTTTTTTTCGTTTTACTTAAAATTCTGAAAAGTGGAAAAGAAAAGTTTTGAAATTATACCCCTCCTTACATCTCAAAACATTGAAATCCCTAAATTAAATCAAATTTTTGATAGTTATTTACTTTTTTTCACATTTGTTCTGATTTAAATTTCCTTACTTGAAGGAACAATCATTATTCTATCAATAATATAGGGTGTCCCAAAATTAACGCAAGATTTCTTGCGTTAATTTTAGGTGTCCCAAAATTAACGCAAGATTTCCTGCGTTAATTTTGGGACACCCTTTATAAAGACAAGTATTTTTTAAACACTTAATCAATCCAAAAAGGTTACCATTTGATGAGATTTCGTTTCTAAATAAATATGTATATCAACTTGTTTGAAATTAACGCACGATTTCTTGCACCCAAAATTAACGCAAGAAATCTTGCAAAATTTGTTGTTTTCCCGTTCGCTTACTTTTTTGTAGTTTTTTTTTTTGGTGAGAGAATTTTACCCCCACTCTTTAAAATATCTCTTTTTACAAATTTTGGTGCAGAAAGTACGCGAACGGACCTATTGATACTTAAATCCTATAAAATGTTTTTAAGGGTTAAAATGTCTGTGTTGTCATCTTGAATACTATTTTTGAGAAAACTTTCAAAAATATAAATAGTTGCTTTTTTTTATAATTTAAATTTGACATTATTGAATATAAAATATTATTAAACAGTAGACAGAGAGATTAAGACAGTAGAAAAAAATGGGGAGCGGGTCAAAATGCTGCATTTTAAAATACTGTGTTGTCAAAATTCTGTGTGATACTGTACGATACTATATGGTCATAATACTGTATGGTTAATATTCTGTATTTCAAAATACTGTACATTTAAAATACTGTGTCTCAAAATGCTGTATTATCAAAATACTGTATCTCATAATACTGTATAATACTGGAAGTTTTGACAGATTAATTAGTTTGGTGCAATTGTTTATGCAATTGTTGATTATGATAGGAACAATTCATGTAAAAATGTGAGAGAGATACAAATAACTAAGAAGAAGAAAATGTGAAAGAGAAAATAAGAAGGAGATACCATTTACATATGTATGTATGTATATTATTTTTGTTTTTATTATTTCAAAGACTTATGAATTATCATAGGTACATACGAGCATGTTATTGTTCAAGGGAAGTATATATTAGAACATTATGCTAATGAAAAATTATTATGATGTTTTCTTAAAAAAAGTGCGCTCTTTTTTACATTGTCAAAACGATTTTTATTTTTTAGCCTTATTTCCAGCATTTTGAAATACAGAATTTTGAAATACAGAATTTTGAGATACAGCATTTTGATCATGTAGTATTTTGTGCATACAGTATTTTGAAATATAGTATTTTGAGATACAGTTTTTTAAATACAGTATTATGATCCATACAGTATTTCGACCCCAACCCAAAAAAATGTATTGAAATCGGTTCATTATTTCTTGAGAAACTTAAAAACAAAATACTTAAAAACAAAAACCCTTCTAAAGGAATACAAAAATATTTTTTTTTTATTGAAAGAAGTCAAGTTAAGAAAAAAATTTGAGAGAAAATTTAATAAAAATCTATCGGTTCGTTTTTGAGAAAATTCGATTTTTTTATTTTTGTCCATCAAATTTGTATGGGGACTACTGTTATTTTTAGTCTTAAAAAATAAATTGGATAGACAGACAGACAGACAGACAGACGGACGGAATAGAAGGACCCACTTTTTTCGCCTTCTTTACCTTCGTAATGTCATATTTGATAAAAATCTCAAGTTCGAAATTTTTTACGAATGCAATATTCCTATATTTTGCAAGTAAAAATGGTCTTACATCGAAAAAACAATCGGACAAGTCTTTTTTTTTAGTTTGAGTTTTTGTCTCCAAATCTATCTATTGTACGTAAAAAATTTCATAATCTATTTTATAATGACTAACATGATCTATAATTTGCACCCACAACTTTTTTATAAAAATACATTTGAATAAAATATCACTTGACAAGTTCTTACACCTAAAGAGCAAAAGTTGTATGCCTTTTTCGTCGACTTTCGGGCAGCATTCGACTCTATTCCTAGGGAAGCTCTCTTCTACAAGCTTTACAATTATTGAATCTCTTCAAAAATAATGGCAGTCGTCAGAGCAATGTATAAAAAAACGTGGCATGAGTGTGGGATGGAAAACATCGTTCCGATGAATTTCAGACCTCAATGGGAGTTAAGCAAGGATGCGTTTAGTCTTCCTGGCCGAATCTATAGACGGAATGCAGCTGATGATGAATAAACTTTAGTGTTTTTGCAAAGTCTGGAACCTATCTGTTGAACGTAGAGCATTTAAATTGATATGTAGGTGATAATATCATCATAAGTTCATTTACTTCGCTTGAACATCGTCGTAAGGTTTCTTGTCTCACCCTTTTTTACCGTTATTTTAACGGTTTATGCTCTAGTGAAATAGCCAGCTGCATTCTTCCCCTTAAACAGTTTAACCGTAAGACTCGCGCTTCTAGGAATGCTCATCAGTATACCCTCGAGTCCAACTTTGGCGGCCGTACTGTCAAATATAGAGATTCGTTCTTTAGCCGTACTACGCGAATGTGGAATGCCTTACCACACTCTGTCTTTCCTAGTCATTGCAATATTCAGGAATTCAAAACCAATGTGCACCGACATCTCCCTCTCTCCTCTTCCTAGTGCTCACACTGTGCCTCTGCATAATAAGGGTAATAATATCCCCTTGAGTGTGTGTTTATTATAAAAAAAATATCACAGTCCAAAATAATGATATTTAGTAGCGGTGGAGGGAGATACCCTAAAATGGAAAAATGGAATTTTCAAGAAGTCGTAGAACTAGTTAAGGAGTACAAGTATCTGGGTGTATTGATTACCTCGAACCTGAACCTCGATAGATACCTCCGAGAGTAGTAAATGTGTAACGTGTGGAGAAGCTGTTATTTGAAAAATGACGTTTAACATATTGCTAAATACAAAGTTTTTTGAGCAACCGCAACTGCAATTCTTGTTTACGGAACTCAAGTGTGGGGATATATGTCGTTCGATGCAGTGGAAAAGTTCCTCCGATTTTTCATCAAAAGCACCTTAAGGCTGCCGATTACAACACCCAACAATACGCTGCACCTAGAAACAGGAACAGCCCCCCTTTTCTTGGATACTCTCAAATTACACTTTAATTATGTAGCAAGAATTATGGAGATGGGAGAAAACAGGATTCCGAGGCTTGTGCTAAGCCACATTATTAATTCTAAGGGAGCATGTGTAGGTGAGTGGTATAAAATGGCGAAAAATTGCTCAGCAAATTTTTGAATATCAACTGAAGATAACCTTTTTTCGCTTAGTTCGAAATTTGATGATTTGTTGATGAAAATCTGAAACAGTATGTACGATCAGTTAACTGATGAAGCGGAATCGTCATTATATAGAGCTTAATACAGTTAAGTTTTGCAAAAATTAGCCGATCACACCATACCCAAAAACAGTACAATCTTTAAAGTCAGAGGTGAACTCCTCAGCTAAAACTTTATTCCTCACCGTCCAGATCTTCTTCTATGGTATGATCTATGCAATCGAAGAGAACGTGAAGACGTGTTCCATTTTTTGGGAGTTTGTGCAATTCTGAAAGAATTCTGCAAGAGATACTTTGGAATTGATGTACTCAGTTTAGAAGAGAACGAGGGTGGGACTTTCTTATACCAATATTGTTTGAGTGTTTTACGATACAGAACATGTATAATCAATGAAAGTTTTTAATATACCTTTACAAAATTGTTAATTTATTTCTTGAAAACGTTATTTTAGATTTTTCTTTAGTATTATTATTATAAAAATTAAAATGTAAATGTCAATCTGGTAGGCGGCCATCGGCCAAACAATTTAATGACTTAAGATAAACTTACAAAGAAAATTATGAACAGTATTAAAATTTTGAAGTCAATAATTGCTTATTTTCAAAGAAAAAGGGGCCAATTATGCCTTTGGGCCAAAATCCGCACCAAACAGTGACTCGTTTTGGGTGTAGGTATCGGCTTTTCAATGTATGCGTGCGGGTTTTCTGTGCCCCAAATGCGACAATTTGCTTGTTTACATACCCGCCAAGATCAAAATGAGCTTCATCTGAAAAAATGATTTTTTTTGGCAAAATCGGCATCTTCTCTAAGCGTTGTTCCCAGGGTTGTTTAAGCGTATACACAACCATATTCCTTCAGCGGAAGGATAAAACTAATTATCTGTCAAATCAGACATGAGCTAAGTGTTAGCATTCACGAAATAAGCACTAGTTGAACAAATTAACGTTAGATGGCGGGCCCTATACTTACACGAAATGTATCCTGCCGTCCATGTAAGACTTTAAATTTCGTTGACGAATTGAATTTTGAATTATTTGATTTCATAATATAGATAGGGATTCTCACAAATGTTAGCAATTTTTCAATTTTTAACTTGACAGTGACATTTTAAAACATAAAACATTTAGCTTGATATTTATCATCATAATGTGTCCACAAAAAATATTTTGACGAGATATTTTTTCTTAATTTATTTTTTAAACTTAATTATTGCTTAGCAAAATAAACTTGAAAAATAAAATAAATGTACGAAATAAGTTCAGATATTGTTTTTTAAAATTGACCGAAGCAACGCAAGCACGTGTCCACCTATACGACATCGTAGAATTTATTCTTCAAGTAGGTTACTATCTCAAATCAGTTCTAACGTACAACTAAAACTTTACCTTCTTCAAATTGTATTCTTTGCCAATTATTATAGTTCGAAACGCATTCAATTCATTTTTAATTTGAAGACAGTTTAGACAATCGATTTCTGAATAATTTATACTAATTTTCAATAAAATTTGTTTGCAACTCTTCGTACATTGGTTCCTATACTCATTTTATATGAACTGAAACCTCGAAAACAGTCTGACGAGCTTCACTAAAGAAAAAAAATATTAAAAAATCAAAATGTTAACAAACCCTTGTTAGTCTGTCATCAACATACAAATTCATTTCAATTATTATATTATCTTTTTGAAACGTGAAAAATATGAATATGCATACACACAAATGTATCTATAGTTGCACCTGATTTAAAATTACAGTTTTGACCTCTTTTACATGCAATTTGCTGAACTAAAAGGGGTAGTATATCATATCCTTGCATTATGAGTCAAATTTAAAAGTACGTTTTCATAAATCAAGGTACAGTCAGTATATAAATGAATAATTTTTTGATCTTCGACTTGCCCCTTTAAAAGAAAGAAGAAGAAGTGCACTTTATTCCCAACTCTACCTTCTGACTGTCGCCGCCGGTAAAGTCAATTATTGAAAGTGATTTCTTAGACTGCTCCTTGTTGACATTTTATAAGCATGATGACAACAAAAACCCAACGAAAATAAAAATGCAACGCTTGAAATTGATTTTTAATAATTCATTTAAAGTGAATGAAGGTAACAACTTCAACTAAAAACAACACAAAATAAGGGTTGTTTTTGTTTTTCTCTTTGACTCTAGGTAAATATGTACCCCGAAGATCGATTCCCTTCCCTTGATGTAGGAATATAGCAACTACCAATTCTTTGCTTTGATGAAGACAACTTTCTTTAAGGATTCCGACTTGTATTTCTATTTAAAGGGTGTTTTTTAAAAGGTATATATTTATTTATTTATTCATCAAAATGAGATTTAAAAATCTACAATTAGATAAATATTTACATGTGTACGATTTATTAAATAAACTTAAGTTAAATATAAATACTTAAAATATAATTAACATGAAAAATATATACATACAAATAAAATATAAATAAAAATATATAATTAATTTGTTCATACATAATTAAAATATAAAATCAATTGAAATGAAAATACAGTAATAGTTTATTTTTTCAAAGAAGATCCACTTAATTGAAAATCTAAATCAATACAATTTAATATTAAATTTGTTTCTTTGACACAGCGGTTTAGTGGTTCATTTTTCGCGTAATTATAACTCTGTGTACATCTTCTCGAAACAAACAACGTATTCGAAGTTGTCGTGATGGAGCATACAAATTTATTAAAGACAACAAAAAAGGGCATTTGATATGATATGATAAAATATCAGTTATAAACATTACAGAAAACATTTTACGTCTATTTTCAAGTGATTAAATAGCTAAAAGTTGGCATCTAGTTTTGTATGATGGAGTTTCGATATTCCACCCAAATTTTTGAATAGTGAATCTTGTAAATTTTTTTGGACCATTTCAATTCTTTTAGATTGAATGTTATAATAAGGGTTCCAGATTACACAACAGTATTCCAAGATTGGTCTTACATATGAGGTAAAAAGCGATTTTAGAGTAAAAGGGTCTTTAAAGTCTATGCTATTGCGTTTGATAAAACCGAGCATGGAATTTGCTTTGGTTACACTAAATTCAATGTGCTTAACAAAGTTAAGTTAAGGGTCAAAAACTACACCTAGATCTTTCTTTTCCCTTACTCTTTCTAGAACTTGATTCTCAATTTTGTTATCAAAGATGATTTCAGAAAAGTTGCGGCAAAAAGAAAAAACATTGACATTTAGCGACATTTAAATATAATTGTTTTTTTCATGCACCATTGGGATAATTTTGAAATATCGTCTTGTAAGAGATGACAGTCATTAATAGATTTTATGCAACGAAAAAACTTTAAGTCATCGGCGAAAAGAAGTTGACTAGAATTGAGAAAAATACTAGGCAAGTCATTTATTAAAATTAGAAAAAGAAGTGGTCCAAGATGGCTAACTTGGGGCACACCAGATGAAATCAAAATTGGTTTTGAGAGAACTTCAATGCAAACAAATTGAACTCGACCCTTAAGATAAGATTCCAACCATTTCAAAAATTTAGAATGAAATCCAAAGTTTTTTAATTTCTTAATTAAAATAGAGTGACTTACTCTATCAAATGCCTTTGAAAAATCGGTATAAATTACATCAATTTGATGTCCTCCTTCGAGATTATTTAAAATGAAATTGGAGAAAATAGAAAGATTAGTCGTTGTTGATCTTCCTGCGACGAAACCATGTTATAGCGGTGAAATGTGTTCCTTAACTAAAAATGTTAGTTTTTCATATATCAATTTCTCGAAAAGTTTTGGAATACACGACAATTTACAAATCGGATGGTAGTTGGATATTTGCTGTTTAGACCCTGATTTGTGAATAGGGTTTAAAAATGATTTCTTCCATGATGGAAGAAATTCGCCGTTCTTTAAAAAGCTATTAAAAATTAGGAAAAGCTATAGAGAAGCAGAACATTTTTTAAGAACAATAGGTGGAATTTCGTCTGGACCTGGTTTATTGTCATCATTTAAACTCAAGAGACCATCTTCAATTTCGGAAATATTTAATTCTAAACAACCAATATCTGTCTTACATTCAAAAGACAAATATTCGGCTGTCCATGCTGAACTTACATTCGAATTAGCGTAACTAGATCCAAAAAAGTGTGCGAATGAATCACAAATACTTGATACATTTGAAAATGTTGACCCAATTTTGAAATAAAAATTTGTTAAGAACATCGAATTCTCGTTCCAATTGGATATAAATATTTTGTATGTTGTTTGGTAGTGACCTTTTTGTTTATGTAATGTTGTTTACATGGGCTTCAGGTCAAATAAATAAAAAATAAAACACTAAGTTTTCACGACGTTTCGTTCATGATTATGAACATCATCAGGTGTAAACAGTTTTCTATTTGGCATTGAAAAATAGGGTACAAAATTATTACATTTAAATTGAAAACAATTTCTATCAAACTTACATTTGTTACATTAAAAATTAAAAACAAAATAAAAACCAATAAATTGACTTCCTTAAATAAGAAAATAAGTCAACACTTCACAACGTTAAATTAACAAGTAACATGCACAAACAAAATTGTTGAACACAAAAATATTTGTTTCAATCAGGCATTCTCGTTCCTCTTCCCTCCAGTAGATGTTTGTATTGTGGGCTCACTTCTTCCATATCTGTTCGTCGGTTCATAGTTTTGTTGGCATTTGATGATATGAAGCGTTTCTATGATCATTCTTTTGTTGTAATTCTCTTCTCTTTGCAGTACTTCGACGTTGTCAAGATTGGGAGAGTGGTAAAGTGATGTGCAATGTGCTGCTAGTGCTGTCTTCTGCGGTGCGTTACTTTTAATGTCTGATTTATGTCCTGCTAGTCTGTTTTTTAATTTTTGTTTTGTTGTTCCGATGTAAATTTTGTCACATTCTTCGTCAGCGTTGCCATTACAATTGATTTTGTAAATTAGGTCCGAATGTTCCATTTTATCTATTTTTGTCTTTAGGTTGGTGTATAACTGTCTAGTTGTGTAGTTTGATTTCATGGCTATTTTATACTTCGGCTCGGCCGTAGTCTAATCTAAAGGTCTAATTTTCGATGAATTTTTACAACGTTTGTGGCCGCACATTGTCAAGAATGCGGGAAATGTTGCGACTTCCCATATCCCTACAGAAAATAGTCAAACAGCGCGACATTAAATAGAACGATTTTGGAGGCCAATTCACGGGTCCTTAACTTGAAACTATGCGGTTGTCAAAAGTTTCCTTCAATAAATCAATTGTGGCACGAGTTGTGTGACATTTTGCGTTTGAAAAGAAGTACAGACCAATTACTCTATCAGCCCATAAAGCACACCCAAAAGTTAAATGACCGTAAAATGTTGACCGTTTTGCTACGTATTACGTATTTTAAAAAGAACCATGATTTTCAAAAAAGTTCACAATTTGGAAACGTTGTTCACGCGTCAATCAAAAATATTAAACCAAATTAAAAAAAAAATTATTTGACAGCTGACAAAATGGTCACAATTTTTAAAATAGTGTTGCCTTACTTAAAGTTCTTTACCTCTTTAAAGAAGACACCCTTTATAAACCTACCTTCTATATATAGCAGACAGTGTAAAAGAGGTATTTACGAAACAAACAAAAAAAGTGTATAACCTTGAAGCTTGAAGTTTGTGGGACTGGACTTAACAAAATGGAATGTTTTATAGTGTCCCTAAATAACCCTTGTAGTGCCATAGTGGGATAGTCCCTCTATTTTCCAACCTTTTCATATCTTTATTAAACTTACTTTGCATTTTTTGTATGTTGTTGTTGTTGTCTGTTTATTTACTTATCGTGCTTGTGTCGCATTAAGGACGAATGACAGCTTGTTGTCAATTGATTTTAAGTGTTTGTCGTTATTATAAGTTTGATGCTCGAATTCGAATAAAGTTTTATGCTACTTTTATAAGTGTGGAGGTTTTTTTTTGTTTATATAATGTTATTAGTTAAATATTTAAGAGTTGGGTATAAGCACGTGGATGAATATAAAGACAATTTAAGGCGTTATTTAAAGTTTTTATCGTTTTTCTTTCTTCATTTGCATTTGATGAAGACGAAAGATTAGATTACGAGTGATTTAATGGTAATCTTAACTGACGAAAAGTAATGGGTAATGGGCCTACCTCACATATACATAAGATTGTAAGAACTTAGGTCAGTTACTAGTTTTAAGCTACAAGCTCAGTGGAGTATAGAAGAATGTCATCTAGAGGGTCCTTCAGAAAGTGTGATGGTGGGAAGATAATTGTGCTTGGATTTATGGTAAACCTTCTCAACAAGGGACTACCAATATTTTAACAAAAGATGTCACCATCTTAGCAAATTGAGAACGTCAGATGCAAGTTGTCTACAACTGTCACGAGAAGTGACTATTGATGTTCTAGCCCTCAAGAAAAGGACACTTAGAACACAGAACGATTTGTTTTGTGAATCTGGACGCTTTTCAATAAGAGGTTCGACTTTTTTGCATATAAAAATCGAGGCAAATTTCATTTAAGGCAAATTAATGGATGTTTACTTCATTGCAAGAAGGAAGGCAGGCATGTCATTAAACCATTAGACACGATATCAGCCAAGCGTCTTGGCTGCGGTTGGAATTTTCATCAACGGTTTTCATGGAATTTTCCATCAACGGTTGGCACATTTCCGTCTGCATTTCCTCAAATACTTCACGAAATACATCTTCAAGGTCTTAACTCTATTGTAGAGCATTGGTTGATAACTTTTCTTTCACGTGGCCTTAAAGAAACAAGTCTTAAAGTTTTAAATCATAAGATCTTGGTGGCCTGTTGGGATGATCTCTTTGAGAATCAACACGGTCAGGAAATTTTTCTTGCAAAATTGCTACTCTTTGAAGTCCGGCCATATAAATAAATATTCTTTTTTTTCGTATAACTTACACATGCTAAAAGGGTTATTAATACCTTTAATATGTTTAAAGTTAAAGCACAGTGCAAGCGCTTGAAAAACCGGTGTGTCCGAAATAAGGGGCAGGGAGGGAGAGAAAGCAACTGACTTATTCGACAAAACATGAAATATTAGGGCGGTGCTCAAGCAGTGTAAAAGTTTTGGCTATAATTCTATCGCCTAACATTTTCAATGCTTTTTTCGGATACTGTCTAAAATACCTTAACTTGTTTTAGGGTTACCTGCCCAACTATATGAGTTATATTCAAGTCTTAGATTAATTTATGTTTTGAAAATTACAGCCAGTGCAATCCATTCGTTGTGACAGTTATGACGTCCTCGTTTTGGAATAAGTGAGCTTCGAGCTCACGGTAAAGCCGTTTGTAAAATTCCTACTTCCAAATATTGAAAAACCTGGATCTTTCATCAATACTACGCGCTGTTATCAGTAATATTCTCAGTTGCACACATCACTTACTTGCCCAAGCAGCTAAAATTTGTCCACCAGTTTCAATATTGCTATTACTTCAGAGCGGCAACCCAAAAGTGCTTTCGTTTAGCGAACTGCTAATGCAAATTTTTCTCCATTTTTGGAGTGAATTCAAACAGTTTCGGTTCGTTGTTGAGGAGTGTATCGTTTAATTTTTAGTAATGGCGTAATTTTGACTTGTGAAATGTCAAAAAATGACAGCTTTAAAAGTGACAGTTCCTTACAAAAAACTATTTTGGAAAACCCTTTTCCAACAGCTGTCCTTCCAACAATTAACAAGAAGTTACCAGTTTTATTTACATATATTGTGAAATATCAAATTTATTATGACAGCTTTAAAAGTGACAGTTGCTTACAAAAACTTAATTTTGGAAAATCCTTTTACAACAAGACAAATCGATTACAAGTTTTATATATGTATATGAATATTATATTTCATGGAAAAAAATGTGTTAATAAAATTAAGTTTTAAGCGTCTTCCTTCTTCTTATTTAGTCTTTATATTTTAGTTTAATGGTAATATTTTGTTCAAAACACTTATCGTAATACGTAACAAGGGCAAAATTTGGTGTTGATTCTTCATCTGATTCTGAATCAGAGTCCGATTCGGATTCTAAATCGGAGTCAGAGTCGGATTCTTCATCTGAATCAGAATCGGATTCTTCATCTGATTCAGAATCATTTTTAGAATTAGCTTTGTTCTTCGTTGGTTCATCTAACTTATTTGCGCTCTTTTCTTCATTTCTATTTGAACTCGAGCCCTTGATTTCCTTTGATTTGGGCTCAAATTCTTTATCTTCACTGGTATCTGAATCAGAATCCGTATTTTCGAGTGCGTCTTCCAATTGAAGTTTGGCAATTGATTCCAAGTCAAACTCTGAATCGTTATCTTCTTCTTCTTCGCTGATAGCATCTAATTCTATTTTTTTATTTTGAAGAGCCTTCACATAAAGTTCTTCGTCGAACTCGGTTTCAGAGTCAGATTCGGAGTCAGTTGTTTCATCGTCTTCTTCTTCTTTTTTGTGTTCCTTAGCTTCTGAATTGTTTTTTGATTCGAACAAATGTTCCACATCCTTGCCTTCATTTAAAATTGGGTCCTTAATTTCCATTGGTTGTATTTTTGGTCCTTTATCATCGGATTCAGATTCAGTCTCGGATACATCTTCACTCAAATCATCTGACTCAGATCCCGAATCGGTATCCGTATCTTCATAACCTGATGATTCCTGTTGATCAATTTCATCTGACATTAATGACACATAATAAATGACTTCACTTTTTTCTCTCTCTATTGTACGTGCACAAACGCAATCTTCTTCTTCTTCTTCTGATGAAGAATCCGATGACGGTTCTTTTTGTGACAAAAATCCCAATCCTATCTGATTTGGTTTATAATCCAACAATATCATGACGATTCGATAATGATCTCCTTGCTGTGAACAATTTTTAACTTTTCGAATTGTAACTTCAAAGTTGCCTTTGTATTCTTTTTTAGTTATTAAAGTTTCTTTGATTAATATTAAAACGTTTTTCGGATCATACACTTTTTTTATTTCACTATAAAGTCTATCGAGGGATATTTTAGGAAAATGCTTAAAATCAATTGTAATACATTTTGATTGTTTTTGAATTATTTTACTGTCTGCCATTTTATTCTTGTTTAAAAAAATATTAAGATGTTGAAAAATCAAGAGTTGAATTTAAACTACAAGCCGTTTGAAAACTGTGTGTTGCTTTTATTATGAGATAGGTAAAAAAAACACCTCTGCGTTAGGAAGATAATCCTAACTAGTTCTCGGAACTAATTAGAATTTCAGAAGCAATTAGGATCTTTTTTCCGAAAAAATGAAGTGAGCAGGTAGAATTTTCTTTATGGTTCAATTAAGATAGAACATTTTTAGGTAGAACTATGTTTAAATATCCAAGTGAAGTAAAATTGAGGAAAAGAAGAAACTTTCCTAAAAGCTGATTTTCATGTACTAAATTTTTCCTAAATTCTAACAAATTAACGACATTCAATTGCAAAACTATGTAAACTAAAAGTTTTGACCTTAAAACAATTATTATTTCATTTCTCTTACTATCATATAAATATGTATGGTCAATTTGACCTACATTTTGGCCTTCAAATGTAGCTTTATGTACTCTTGTATAAAAAAAACTAGCGAAAGTACGCACAATTATTATTACCACCGTCGCGTCGGTCGTCGTTGCCGATGAAATTCCCCCCTTCACCTTCACAGATTTCCTTTTGATTTAAGAGAGAAAATTACCAAAATTTATTCCAAACAAATACGCAAGTCCCCAATCCACTATCAGTATCAGAATGTAAGGAAAAAGGAACAAATTGCGATAAAATATTTCAGGAGAAATTTGCACGTTTTTCTGAATATTTTTATTTATTTTTAGCCAAAAGTTGTGTTATTTTAGTGGTCTGGCCGGCGGATGGAGCCTCTATTGAGAAGACTATGGCCTATATCAATTCCTCCAGTTATTGAAAAATGTTTGGAAGGTGTGATTGCCAACAGGTTGCAAGGTTTTGGAAATTTACTTGGTGAGTTTGCGAATTGTGTCAACGAAAGTTTAGATAAGAGACATCACGTATTAGTAATCTTCATGGACTTCAGTAAGGCGTTTGACATATTAAATCACTCAAATCGTATTGAAGCTCTAAGAAGAATTGGAATTCGTTATGGCTATTGGCTGACAGAATATCTGCAAAACAGAACATTTTGTGTTAAAATCAAAGATGCTGTGAGTGAGAAAAAAGTGATGAGATATGGAGTTCCGCAGGGATCTAAACTGGGTCCAATTTTGTTTGTCTTATACACTAACGAATTGCTACGACTCTTCAAACAGAATATTCCCTTCTTTTTTGCTGATGATACGGCTATTGTCGTTCGCCATAATTCTCTTGATACGGCAACAAAGATAGTTCAAGAAGAATTCAACATGGCAGTTAGATGGTGTGACGACAACGGCTAACCACGATGTTTTAAAACAAGAGTATTACTCATTAATGAAATCTAGGATACGATATGGTATACTTGCTTGGGGTAATGCAGCTAAAACCCACATTATCAAAATTCAAAAACTCCAAAATGCAGCTATAAAACAAATTAACAACAACTATCGACAAACGTATGACACACTTTTTAAGCCACTACAAGTTGAAGATATTTTTAAGATGACAACCATAATAGAATACTTTGATGAAAATCGATTTAAACAACCAATTCAACACCAACTCAACACCAGAAGACGTGCACAAGGAATGTTACAGATAGCAAGAAACTACAACAACTACGGAAGACGTAAACTGCAACACACCGTACCAAGTATAATCAACGGACTACCAAGAGAAATTGTCATGATTCAAAACTTTAAAAAACGAAAAAAAGAACTAAAAAATATTTCATTAATTGTACAAATTAAAATTTTATATATATTTTATTATATTCGATATTTATTTTTTTAATTTTGAACTTTGAAATTGCATTTTATATAAAATCATAAATTTTGCTTACTTTTATTTTAATATAATTGATAGATATTCTTCTGCAGACAAGCTTCGGCTTCGCAGATACTATTGTAAAAACCATATAAAGACAAATAAATAAATTTAAAAAAAATATAAAGATGTTTTTTTAGCCAACTTGAGTCCACTCTTGAATATAGAAAATAGCTTATCCCATTCTTAAGTTTATTTGCGTTATTTCAACATCTATGAATATTATTACATTTATGAACGTTTACTTTTTGTACTTAATTTTGTTGCGTTATAAATGAACGCAACAAGTTCTTTTATATATTTAATTTTAATTTAATTAAGATGATGCATGTTGCATCCACTTCGGTTTGTTTACTTTATTTGATTTGACAAATGTCACAATCCTTCTACACGAGGATGAGAGAGAGCGGGACGGCCATAGTCCTTCTGACCATGGTTCTCTCTGTCATTTTCGTGAGGAAAAAAATAATACCAAGTTTAGTTTCAGATTTCAATAGATCCAGGGTTTCCATGGAAGTGAAACCAAACGACGGTCTGGTGGATACGTACGGAAAAGTTGGACGAGAAGTTACTCCAAATGGAGAATGGCCTACGGCCCAACTTAAAGTCTTAAAAATTGTAAATTTGTTTTCTTTTGGAATTCTTTTCTTTAATTTGTTATTTCTTTAACGTTAATAGTATTGATGATAAAATTATTGTAATATTTAAAACAAATCGTATGGACATATGGGCGGTTAAGTTTCGGGCAACTTATTTCGGTGTTAAGTAAATAGATCCCGAATGATGACTTTTTTTTTTTCTCTCCTTTCACGCGGTTGTTTTAAAGTTAAAATTAAAGTTAAAGTAAAGATTTTTCTCGATTTTAAATTTCGTAGTCTTTGTTCGATATCAAAGTAGAAAGTGGGGGTGGCTGAATGCAGCTCCTGGAATCGTCGTGACCTGGAAGTGAATCCAGCGGGCGGCGAATTCCAGCGTGACTTGCATTTAGCTGTGAGAGAAGAGCGAGTAAGCGGGATCGCGAGAATTTCATCACAAGTTGAGATCAACAAGCCGATCTCCGATTGGCTATTGATGATGTGATTGAAATCCGCCACTCCATATTGGCTGAAAGCTAAAAGGGCGGGAGATGAAAAAGAGGAGATAGGACAGATCTTGAGATTTGGCCGCCAATTCTTGAAAGGCTTTGAGAGTGTGAAGATAAAAAAAAAGAAAATTTTGGTGATTTCGAACTTTGACAAGTAGAAACAAAAATTATCAGAAAAGTGAATTGTGTCGTGATAACAAATAAATTAAGGAAGAAAAAAAATAGAAAAAGAAAAGGAAAGGAAAAAAGGAGTTAGTTGGGAATTTTACAGGAAAACCATACAAGAAAAAAAGATAAGTAGAAATTTTCTTTCGTGTTAATCATTTTAATTCTTTGTTTCAATCCCAAAATTTTATTTGTGGGAATTAAGATCTTAACGGTCCATTGTCCATACAATTTTTTCGTTTAATTTTTGAAAAGATCCTGAGTTTTCATCCTGCCTGTGCAAGGTTTCTCAGGCATATTTAATTTAATAAATTTATCTAAAAAGTTTCCATTTTGTTTTTTTTTTTCGTTGGTGTTTTTCTCTTCTTGTTTCAGAAAAGGTTTGCAATTTCCTTTTTTTTTTCATTTCAGGAAAAAAAATTGCTGGCGCCCCTTTATTTCTTACTAAACGTAAGAACGCCCCTGTGGCAATTATAATAAAATCTATAATTTTGATATCAATGTGATATCAATATCATCAGCAACTTAATTAATCGAATCGTCGATTAATTGGTATTCGCTGAACCCACCCCTTTCTGAGCTCGTCGTGGTGGCAGCACTTAAATTGCTGCCTGTTGCAATTTTGCCTCTTCGCCGCTGTTGTTTGACAGATCGGCAAATTCATCACAATTTTATTTCCTCTACCGGGGTTAAATTCGCTAAGTGTTTTTGTTTGTCTTTTTTAATTTCGTTTTTTTTTTTTTTGATTTTTATTTAATATCAAAATAATTACCGCGGAAAAATTGCAACAATTTATTTGTGTTTTTAATTTTTGTGTTGCTCAATAATATGGTAAACATTTTTTGGCAATTTCGTGATTCGATGATATTAATCCCGTTTTTGAAAAAAAAAAATTTGTTCTCTCTTAAATCAAAAGGAAATCTAAAGGTGAAGGGAGGAATTTTATCGGCAGCGACGACCGACGCGACGGTGGTTATAATAATTGTGCGTACTTTCGCTACATATACATAGCTACATTTGAAGGCCAAAATTTACGTCAAATTGACCATACATATTTATATGATAGTAAGAGAAATGAAATAATAATTGTTTTAAGGTCAAAACTTTTAGTTTACATAGTTTGAAATTGAATGTCGTTAATTTGTCAGGATTTATGAAAAATTTAGTACATGGAAATCAGCTTTTAGAAAAGTTTTAAATGGAATAGGGTTTACACGAAGAGTTAGAAAATTTACGAACTAATGCTTAGATTTTTGAAAAATCATCACTTCTTCAATATTAGGGTAAACATTTACATAACTTGGAAACACAATTCGATCAATAAGTGAAATATTTTAATTAAACAATTACAAAATTCTACCTGATCACTTTTCCTTTTACAAAAAAATCCTAATTGCTTCTGAGATCCTAATTAGTTCCGAGAAAAAGGATTAACTAGGAAAGTGGTGGTTTAGTAACATATCTCATTATAAAAACCTCAAACAGTTTTCAAACTATTTGTAGTTTAAATTCAACTCTTGATTATTCAACATCTCAATATTTTTTTTGAAAACAAAAATAAAATGGTAGACAGTGAAATTACTCAAAACCAAACAAAATGTCTTACAATTGGTTGTAAGCATTTTTCTAAAATATCCCTCGATAGACTTAAAAGTGAATTAAAAGAAGTGTATGATCCGAAAAACCTTTTAAGATTAATCAAAAAAACTTTAATAACTAAAAAAGAATACAAAGGCAACTTTGAAGTTATAATTCGAAAAGTTAAAAATTGTTCAAAGCATGGAGATTATAATCAAATTATCATGATATTGTTGGATTATAAACCTAATCAGATAGAATTGGGATTTTTGTCACAAAAAGAAGCGACGGATCCTTCATCAAAAGATAAAAAAGATTGCGTTTGTGCACGTACAATAAACAGTGAAAAAAGTGAAGTCATTAATTGTGTGTCATTAATGTCAAAATCAGATGAAATTGATCAACAGGAATCATCAGATTCAGAAGATACGGATTCCGATTCGGGATCTAAGTCAGATGATTCGAGTGATGATGTATCCGAGACTGAATCTGAATCTGAATCCGATGATGAAGAACCAATGGAAATTAAGGAACCAATTTTAAAGGAAAGCAAAGATGTGGAACATTTACTCGAATCAAAAACTAATTCAGAAGCTAAGAGAAACAAAGAAGAAGAAGACGATGAAATAACTGACGCCGAATCTGATCCTGAAGCCGAGTTCAACGAAGAACTGCATTTGAAAGCTCTTCAAAATAAAAAATTAGAATTAGATGCTATCAGCGAAGAAGAAGAAGAAGATAACGATTCAGAGTTGGACTTGGAATCATTTACCAAACTTCAATTGGAAGACGCACTCGAAGATACGGATTCTGATTCTGATAAAAGTGAAGATACAGAATTTGAACCCATATCAATGGAAATCACGGCTTTGAGTTCAAATAGAAATGAAGAAAAGAGCGCAGACAAGTTAGATGAAGAAATAAAGAACAAAAATAATTCTGAAGATGATTCTGATTCAGATGAAGAATCCGATTCTGATTCAGATGAAGAATCCGATTCTGATTCAGATGAAGAATCCAATTCTGATTCAGATGAAGAATCCGATTCTGACTCCGATTCAGAATCCGAATCTGACTCCGATTCAGAATCAGATGAAGAATCCAAACCAAATTTCGCCCTTGTAACGTATTACGATAACTATTAAATAAACACCACTAATTATATTTTTTAATAATATGAAGTTTTATGTATTACCAATATCAGGTGCATTAAATAAAAGTATTGTGTATCAAATCGTAAAGATCGTAAACAAAATTTAAGCTTTCAAAAATTATGCCAAATTTTGATAAATAACATTAAATTGAAATATGATTAAAAAATTAAAATCCCAACATTGTCTGAAACGACCTTCAAAATTGAAAAAAGTTCAATTTTTGTATTCAATAAATTTAGGATAGAAAAAAGACATTATGGTAAAAAGTAAACAGGAATATCTCTTTTCAAAACTGTAAGAATTTCTGAAATTGTTTAAAAAAATTGAATATGACTTATACTCATATAAATCTTTAGAAATTTCCATAAAGTCACTCTTCTGAGATATAAAAAAAAATTAAAAGAAAATATAGCCTCAATTCTCAAATCAAAATTGCATGGCTTCACATTTAATTAGGATAAGAAATGCCTAATTTAAATAAGTGGTTTAGTTAAAGAGTACACTGACTGCATGGTTAGGTGAGGTTAAAGTGGCTGTCCGGGATTGAGTAGGACATGTGATACCACATGAATCTTTCTTCTAAGCTAAATGAAACCAGTTTGAGTCCCTTACGAAATGGGAGAGGCTGATTATGTTAGTATGATTTAGATCGTTATAGAAGAACTTTTCTAGGTAATTCTTTCTGAAGTGAACTAACTCCCGCAGCGAACTCTCTACGTTAAGAGATATTGGTGCATATGTGTCCACGTTGTTAAAAGTGCATCCGATTTCAAGGAAAGAAGCCATTGTTGACTGACTACATAGTTTGTTATAATTGTAAAAGTCTTAAAATAAAATTCTGACTGTTAGACATTTATAATAAAAAATAGGCTGGGATGCGACCCACACTGATAACTTCCCATCATGTCTCTCGATTTGTCTTGCTTAAAAGGTTTGTAGGTTTTCGTGTTTTGTTAAAAAAGTTATCAGTCAAATTATTCTAAAAAATTTAAAAATAACCAAAAATATTTTGCATAATATGGTGAAATAGTTTGATTTCAAAATCTTTTTTTGTTAACGAGATTTTTAGTCGTTAAACAAATTTTTACCAATTTTAGTTGCATTTCATAAAAGTTTTTATTTCTTATATAAAGGAATACAAATTGGAGGAATGAAATATGTAGATTTAAAGTCAATGTCTTCTATTATTCACGAGATATCGAGAACCGAACATTAATTTTTACCAATTTTGCGTACTATTTTTTTGTTGATTTTAATTTTTTATGAAAAAACGGACGGTTAGATTTTTATCAAAAAATTACTGAATGTTAAAAACAATATTTTTTTATAAAATAAAATTAATTTGAAGCCTATATCTTAAATTTTTGAAAAGATATTTGAGTCGAAAATATATTTTTACCAACTTTTATTAATTTGTTTTAGGTTTTTATTATTTGAATGTAACGTTGAATTTTTCTCATCAGGAAAACCAACGTATTGGCCAACCGACACAGCGAAAACACCCGATCTTGTTGACTTTTTCATCGCAAGAGGAATGAACAGAAAATATATGACAGTAGATGATAACTTCGATTTTTCTACGGATCACTCGGCCGTTATCTTAACAATAAACAGTAACGTAATCGAAAAAGAAAAGCCCCTAATTTTAACAAATAATAACACAAATTGGGATAAATTCAAAGAAGATTGCGAAAATAGAATTATACTGAACGTCTCTTTGCAAACTCCGTTTGAGTTAGAAGATGAAACAGAAAAATTTATAAATATTGTTCAGGAAGCAGCTTGGAATAATACTCCGATCTGTAGTAAAAAGTCAAGGCAATACGAAGAAAAAATTCCAGAAGATATAAAAGAATTGATACGCGAAAAACGAAAAGCTCGAAAAGTATGGCAGCAATCACGTGCTCCTCAGCATAAAAGTGTCGTCAACTTTTTATCAAACAAGATTAAAAATTTGTTACGAGATTTTAAAAACAGCGAGAATTCTGCCTATCTTGAAAGCCTAACAGCAGACAAAAAAACGAATTATTCTCTTTGGAAGACGATAAAAGGTATTAAAAAGCCTCAAATAATGTCGGCACCTATTCGAAAAAATAATTCTGAATGGGCAAAAACTGATAAGGAAAAGGCGGATTTATTTGCTAAGCACCTTGAGGAAACGTTCAAACCTTTCGATGGTCAAGAGCTTCTGACTAATGACGGAGAGCTCCAACCAGCGCCGGACAATTTTTCTATCAGGAATATTACTTTGACTGAACTTGTCCAGGAAATAAAACGGCAGAAAAATAATAAAGCTCCTGGCTACGACCTGATTAACGGTCGTGTCCTCAAAGAGTTGCCTAAAAAAGCAATGGTTAAGCTCTTACAGCTCACTAACGCTGCTTTAAGACTTGCTTACGTACCCACGCAATGGAAAGTCGCCGAAGTAATAATGATCCCCAAACCGGGTAAGCCACCGAATGAGAAAAAATCGTATAGACCAATTTCTCTCTTACCAATTATATCTAAAATATTTGAAAAATTGCTTCTTAAACGAATGCTACCAATTATTGAAGAAAAACGTTTAATTCCCGACCACCAATTCGGTTTCCGGAATAATCACTCGACAATTGATCAGGTTTACCGAATAACTAACGAAATTGAAAAAGCATTTGAAGAAAAAAAGATTTGCTCAACTGCATTTCTTGACGTTTCTCAAGCTTTTGACAAAGTTTGGCATGACGGGCTAAAATATAAATTAAAAGTCTTTCCAGAACAAATATATAACATTCTTGAATCGTACCTAGAAAATAGATTCTTTCGAGTTAAACAAGGAACGGAGTATTCGGAGTTTAAAGAAATAAACGCTGGGGTTCCCCAGGGTAGCGTCCTTGGACCGATTTTGTTTGTTCTTTATACCCGAGATATACCCCAAACAGAAGGCACAACTTTAGGCACTTTTGCCGATGATACAGCTGTACTCGCAATATCGGATTCAATAGAAACGGCAACCTCTAAGCTTCAAAAGGCATTAAATAGCATTTCAGATTGGACAAAGAAATGGCGAATTGCTCTTAATGAAACGAAATCGACGCACACAAATTTTACGTATAAAAAAGTATATAACTTACCTATTTATATAAATTCTGTGCAAATTCCATACGCTAATGAAGCGAAGTATCTAGGCATGACTCTAGACGCGAAACTTAAATGGAAAGTTCATGTAAAAAAGAAACGCGATGAACTCGAAAATAAACTCCGCGAATTGACATGGCTTATTGGAAGATATTCCAATCTAAGCGTTTATAACAAGCTTCTTATTTATAAGCAAGTACTGAAACCAGTTTGGACGTACGGTATACAACTTTGGGGTTGTACCAACGAAAGAAATATACAAATTTTGCAAACATACCAAAACAAAGTACTTAAAATAATAGTAAATGCTCCATGGTATGTAAGAAATAGCGACTTACATAGAGATTTAAATATAAAATATGTAGAAAACGAAATTAAAAAATTTGCTACAGAGCTAAGATCACGACTTAGAAATCATAGTAATAACTTAATCCAACAATCTGTTAGCGAGGCGTTCGTTTTTCGGCGTCTGCACCGAACAAGACCTTCTGATCTAGCGCAAACAAATTAATCTCTCCACTCGAATTTTGTGGAATCTTCAGGTCCTCTCGTTGGGGAGCTTCCTGACAAAACGCGAACAAAATGACGCTAAAACTACTTGTTAAGCTGGACTTAGTTGTAGTAATAATATAAAAAAAAAAAAAAAAAAAAAAATTTTTTGTAAAACAAAAAAATTTCAATTCGATTTTTCTCAAAATTTAACTGAATGTTGAAAACAATATTTCTCATAAGATAAAATTAGTTGAAATCCAATATCTCAAAGTTTTTAAAAGATATTGAAGTCGAAAATCAATTTTTACCAACTTTTGTTAATTTTTTGTTAGGTTTTTAATTTTTTGTAAAAAACTGTCAATTCGATTTTTCTCGAAATGTTACTAAATGTTGAAAACAATATTTAAAAAAAAATAAAATTAGTTTAAGTTGTCTTAAAGTTTTGAAAAGTTATTTGAGTCGAAAATCAATTTTTACTAATTTTTTGTAAAAAAAGTCAATTCGATATTTCTCACAAAATTACCGAATGTTGAAAACAATATTTCTTATAAGATAAAATAAGTTGGAAGGCATAATCTCAAATTTTTGAAAAGATATTTGAGTCGGCATTCAAGTTATTCACTACGATCAACTATCTGCTCCAGGTTTTTCAAAACACGACCTTATTTTCTTAGTTTATGATTTCCACGTAAAAAGACATAGACAAAACCATACCATCGAATACAGGGATTTCCGTAATTTGAGCTACGCCGCCTTGGAACAAAATCTTAATACTATTAGTTGGAACTCGTTGTTAGATATATCTTCGCCCTCTATGCAGGTAGAATTTTTTACTGAAAAAATTAATGAACTTTATTATAGTCGTGTGCTCCTAAGAACTAAAACTTTCAGTCCAAATAGTAAACCGTGGATAACGAGAAGTATTCTCTCTCTCATTAGAAAAAGAGATTTATTCTTGAAACGATGAAAATTATTTCGCATTGACAGTTTTTATGTAAATTATTCCAAACTGTGAAACAATATTATTCGGGAGATACGCAAGGCCAAAGCTCAAACATATTCAACACGTTTCAATGCCGCATTGGGAAGCAAAGAGATTTGGAAGAATCTAAAAAACATAGGAATTGGGAAATTCGATAACAAATCTACAGATTTGCTTGACATAAATGCCCTAAACTTATCTTTCATCGCAAGCACGCCAGGCACCTCGCATTTTACAGACCGGGTTAATTCATCGGAGAATAATTTATCAAATGCTAGGCCAAATACACCCCTTTTCGACTTCTCTCACATTACCCCGGAGGATGTAGTTGAGGCCCTTCTATCGATAAAATCTAACGCTGTAGGACTCGATATGATGCACCCTATGTTCTTAAAAATTGTTCTCCCTACCTTGCTACCATTCATTTCACACATTTTTAACTCCATTTTAAGAACACGTGAATTTCCTTCTCTATGGAAAAAAGCAAAGGTTATTCCTATACTAAAAAATTCCAAAGGAGATGAGTTAAGACCTATATTTATATTGCCTTTCTTGTCGAAAGTTTTTGAGAGAATACTTCAAAAGCAAATAAACGAGTTTCTAACACGGTTTGACTTATTGACCTCAAGACAATCCGACTTTCGAAAGAAAAATAGCTGCTTGACTGCCTTGTTAAGTATTTCTGAGGATATCAGAAAAGCAGTTGATATGGACAACGTTACTTTTCTAATTCTTCTCGATTTCTCTAAGGCCTTCGATATGGTAAATCACAACATTCTTTGCCTTAAGCTCTCAAATTATTTCAATTTTTCCTCCTCTCCAGTCGATCTATTGTTTTCTTATTTAACAGAACGTGAACAGGCGGTTGAACATAATCAACAAAAATCGATCTTCTTACCTGTAGCGAATGGTGTTCCACAAGAATCAATACTAGGCCCCTTATTCTTTTCAATGTATGTGAACGAGTTGCCTAGTATTGTAAAAAATTGTTCCATTCGCATGTATGCCGACGACACTCAGATGTACCTAAGTTGACCCTTAGGGATGATTGAACACTACGTTGCATGTATTAATGAAGATTTAAGAAGAATCGATCAATGGTCAATAGAAAATTGCTTGCTGCTTAACCCGAACAAATCTAAATGCATCGTCATCGCTAGGAATAAGATTGATGTGTCATGTTTTCCTCAAGTTGCTCTCAAAGAAAGTGCCATCATGTATGTCGACAAAGCTATAAGCCTCGGTGTTTTGTTCAATAAGATCCTGACTTGGGAGGACCATATCAATAGAACTGTGGGTAAGTGTTATAGTGTCCTTCGTATGCTTTGGCCATCTCAATATTTAATTCCAATAAAAATCAGAGTTCTGCAAATAAAAACGTTGTTTCTGCCTTTATTAACTTACGGTTGCGAAATTTTCTGCAAACTTGACTTCGAAAGCAAAAGAAAACTTAGTGTCGTCTTTAACTGTGCTGTTCGTTATGTTTATGGACTTAGACGTTTTGATCGAATATCCAATTACGTGATTCAATTTCTCGGAATGACATTTGAAAATTTTCTCAAATATCGAACTATAACTTTTTTCTCTGATATTCTTCAAACCCGACAACCTGAATACCTTTATAATGAGATAAGATTCCTAAACTCAAATCGTTCCGCTCAAGTTTTGGTCCCGCGTTTTTGTTGTGCGACATCTGAACGCCAGTTTTTTGCAAGCTCCTCACGAATGTGGAATTCGTTACCACGTGAAATAAGAAGTTTAAAATGCGCAAATAAATTAAAAAATGAATTAAAACTGTACCTTAGCAATTGATTACAATTAAAGCAATTAATAATATATTTGTTTTAAATTCATCTTTTTATAAAATTCTATAAATATCTATTCTTATTAATATTTTTGTTATTATTATTCTCTTTCTTTCTTTTTGTAATTTGATGTTTTAACATTTTAACTTATATTTATTGTGATACAAAATGTCGTAGCTGCTGTACACTTTAAAGCTATATTATAAATAAGAATTTATGTTCTTACAATATTAGCTAATCATGATTAATAAATACTAAAAAAAACTGTCAATTCTATTTTTCTCAAAATTTTACCAGATATCAAAAACGTTATTTTTCGTTGCACTAAATTGTTTTGGAGATAAAACCATTTATTATTCGTAAAATTTTCGAGGTGACAAATTTTTTTTTCCAGTTTTTTTTTTGATTTATAAAAAAACCGTTAATTGGATTTTTTTTTCACATTATACTTGTTTGGTATCAAGTTACATAATATAAAATTTAATTTAAGTCTCTAGCGTCATTGGTCCGTGAGATATTTAGGGTTAACCAAAATTTTCACCTTTTTTTAAACTGCTATGGTAAAAAAAACACCCACGCAATTTTCTCGAGAGCCTGTTTGTCTTGTACAAGAATTTTTATATAAAAAAAATTAAGAAAAAACAAAAAAAAGAACTTCAATAGAATAACCCAAATCGTTGAAATGTTGCTTTACGTATATATTTTATCACAAAAGAAAAAGAATGTACAATAATAATATATATCTTTACGTTAACCTTAATATGTCATTGAAATTTTAACATTTTTCGTTAAATTTATTTTGAGATATGAAAAGGTTGCCAATACTGTTGAAGTTGAATTTACATTGCTTTTATTTAAATTTGATTAATTTTATTAGTTTTATTAATTTTATTATTTTATTAAATAATTCATGTATAATCGCATAGAGCCCTTTCTGCATCTTTCTGTATTATTATCTGTATAACAAAATTTATTTGAAGTCGATATCTCTACTGGTTCTTGAGCTATGGACGACGAAAAAAACGTCGCGAACGTACGGACGTACGAACGTACGTTCACACGCACGCACAGACATCTTTCTAAAAATCTTCTATTTCGACTCTAGGGACCTTGAAACGTCGAGAAATGTCATAATTTTCAATTTGACAAATCGGACCCATTACAATAACTTCCTATGGGAAGTTAAAAATAAAACAATTTGGGAAATTCTAATTTTCTTCTTCCAAAAATATTTTTTTAAATATATTTTTTTTGCATTTAAAATTTAATGAAGAAGTTGTCAGAAGTTTTTGTAAACGTCTTCATTTTGATGATGGCCAACAAAAATTTTAGAAACATTTTTTCCTTCCAAGAGAATTGATGACCATGTTAATGTCTCTTAAAATAAAAATTCACTCGCCAGAAAAACAAAAACTTGTAAAATTAAATCTGAATGTTTAATAATTTTTAATTTATGGCGTTATTTAAAAACCAATAAGGTAGGTAGAGTTTATTCCAAAATACATAGTAAGTAGATATTTGACGGTGCGTTTTCAAAATAGATTTGTTTTAAAATTCACAGAAGAATATATTTATTTATTTATTTATAATTCGTTAAATACTAACGTTAACAATTCTTAATACTTAAAATCTAAAAACTTAAACTAGACTGTTGAAAAATATTAATTTGCAATTTATACTTTTTATATTATCATTTGGTGAATTAATACAAGAGTAAAATTTATTATAGATGTCAATTAATTGATTTAAGGGGCTATGTACACCATAGTTTGATCTGCTAAAATTAGTATTCAATGGTTTCTGGAGTCTTATACTTGAACGAATAAAACTAAAGTTTAAACTACCAAAAACTGATGGTGATGAAATTTGTCCGTTTTTTATTCCAACAATA
This sequence comes from Eupeodes latifasciatus, assembly GCA_920104205.1. Classification (NCBI taxonomy): domain Eukaryota; kingdom Metazoa; phylum Arthropoda; class Insecta; order Diptera; family Syrphidae; genus Eupeodes; species Eupeodes latifasciatus. The sequence goes on along the minus strand of OV049925.1, from coordinate 118,635,932 downwards.
AAACAAAACTGCAAGTACTTCCTATGATTTGTCAAAGAAGGAAGATTTATGAGAGAAAGTCTTTGTGAATAAGGCGGTAATGTATGAATATCATGAAACCACGGAAGGGATCGTAGACAAAAACGCAAAAATCTTTTCTGAATGGCTTCGAGTCTTGTGACGTGTAAGGCGTAGTAAGGTGACCATACTGTACAAGCATATTCGAGGACTGGTCTCACAAATGAAACAAAAAGTAATTTTAAAACATATGAATCACGGAAATCACGGCCAAATCTCTTAATAAAACCCAGAACTCTATTTGCTTTTTTAACTATGAAGTTAATATGTTCATGGAATTTTAGTTTAGGATCTAAGACAACACCCAAGTCAGAAAATACATATACTCTACTTAAAGGACAAGAATCAAACATGTAACTAAAAACGATTGGAACTTTTTTGCGAGTAAAACTCATGGTTTTACATTTGTCAACATTTAAAACAAGACGATTATTATTGCACCATTCCCTGAATAATATTAAGTCTTCTTGCAAGAGAAGACAGTCAGATGTAGTTAATTTTTTTTTTTAATTTTAATGTCATCAGCATATATTAGGACAGACGAATTTTGTATGATCAAAACCAAGTCATTTATAAATAAAACAAATAGAATAGGACCAAGATGACTACCCTGGGGGACACCAGAATTCACAACAAATGAACTTGAACACTCATTACTAAATTTAACACTATAACGTCTATCTTGCAAATATGAAGAGATCCAGTTTATGAAACAGTCGTTAAAACCTTGCTGTGATAGTTTTAAAAGAAATGTTTTATGACCCATTTTAGCAAAGGCCTTGCTGAAATCAGTAAAGACACAATCTACTTGTTCACGTTTTTCAAAAACATCTAAACAAAAGGACGTAAAGTTAAACAGATTAGTAACAGTTGAACGCTTTTTAACAAAACCATGCTGGTTATCACAGATAATTGAACTACAGTGAAAAGAAAGGACGCTACATACGATTGACTCAAATAGTTTAGGTATCACAGATAGTTTAGCAATAGGTTGGTAGTTCATTATTTCGTTTTTAGGACCTTTCTTGTGTACAGGTATTATGAAGGAGCTCTTCCAGATAAAAGGAAACAGCGAGTTACTTAAAGACGTGTTGAAAAGAACACATAACGGGTGTGCTAAATACGCAGCACATTTCTTTAAAATGGATGATGGTACACCGTCGGGACCAGGACTAAAACATTCGTCAAGTTGTAGGATACTATTAAGGACAGTATCTTCACTTATAACAAAATTAATAGAATTTAAGTGTGGGAAATTTATAACTGTGGTAGATGTGTTAGGAAAACTAATAGTATTATAATTTACAAAAGCATCTTTGAAGTAGTTTGCAAACATGTTCGCAATTATTCTCGGCTCATTACTATTTGATGTCGAATCAGTCATTAAGTTAGGGTACCCACATGTTTTCTTCTTACGATTAACGAATTTCCAAAAACTATCAGGATTGTTTTTAAGGTTTAATTCAATTTTCCGAATGTAGTCATCATATAGGATGTTAGAGTAGTCAGTGAAAAGTTGTTTTATTATAATGAACGTCCTATAATCATCATCAGTTCTTGTTTGATTATACTTTATCCAAGCTTTGTTCCTTTTGTTTTTTAAGTTTTTAACGTGAGAATCAAACCATGTTTAAATTAAATGCTATGTCTAATGCAGGATGATGGGGATCTTCGTCCATAATTTTGACAGCAGAAGAAATCACAGCTGCTTCAGAGCATATGGTTTCGGAGAAAAATACCAGCTCAAGTGTTTTTCCAAAACGGTTCTTCACACCGTTGAATTGACTTAAGCCACATGAAGACATACCATCTGTTAATAAAAACTCGTTTGAAGATGACGCGTTTATTGGAACGTAGAAGTTATCGTCTTCAATTTTAATCCAATTGAGATTGGGTAAATTAAAATCACCAACAACCAGTACTTCGTCTTCAGGCTTCAAAAGGATATAAATACTTTCTATACAGTTGTTTAGTTTTTCATAAACCTCGTTCTATATTAATTCACAATCAATAAATAAAATGTGAATGAGTATAATAAGCTTCAGGACACACTCGTATGTTTTCCAGATCCATTTACCTTTTAACATATCTACCATTAATTTCAAAGTTTAACATTCTTAATAATGAAGTTTTAAATACGCTAGTTTGAATGTTCCAAATTACACATAAAATATGTATTATATATTAATTTTTCCCATTTTAGCTTATCGTGTAACAAAGTTGAAGTGCAATACAAAATGATCTAGAAATAAAAGGAAAAACCTAATATCCCTCTTACACAACAACGTAACGTTTAAACTTATCATTTACATGTCATATTTTTATGAACTAAAAGAAAATGCATTGCAATAGTGTAATTAAAATTTAAACGCACTATACAAGTACCAACCTACTCGTACGTATATATTAGTATCTGCAATTAAAACCAGTATTTTAACACGTTTGTCCCTTTTGTCCTGTTTGTAAAAATGGTTTCCAGAAAAAAAACCGACCCGCATGGACAAACCAGAGGAGGACTATGGGACTACCTATTGCCACGCGATTACAATTTATATATACTCGGATATGTATGTAAGTTACGACAACACGACGATAAAACACCTTAGTGTTGCTTGTATTATGTTCATTTTAATTTTTGTTTGTCAAGATTTCCTACAGGATAACATTTGACCAGGAATTATTAGAGATTATACAAAATCTAGGCCAAATATAACAATAAAAGAAATATGACGGCGTATACATACCAAGTCAAAACTAACCCAACCTATAACCAAGAATATAATATTTAGTGAAAGGAGAGATGGACTCCTACCTTTACTTTCTACCACCTATCAGCAAGCAATATGAATGTCCTTCGAAAGGAGCAAAATAATTATATTATTTCGAAAGCAAAAATATACCTACCTAACTTACATTTACAGAAACAGAAGAAAGTCCTTGGGAATTGTATAAAAATATATAAATGTTATGTAGGTATGTAGATTTCTCAAGACCTATTATACATATGCAGGGTTTTGTTTTGTAGTAATGTTATATAGCGGCAAGCCTTAGTCAGTTTTTGGCGATTGACTTTATGTTGTTGTTGTTTTTGTTGGGGATATTAAAGGGAATTACCATATATTTAGGTAACTGGGTTAAGTGAGGACCGAAATATGGGTTTCGAATGCAGCAGAATTTATTCAATTTTTCTGAAAGAGGAATTTCAATTTGTATGTGCTGTGATTTCCAGAAAACAATCACGCAACAATTAAAGTGAAGTGATACAATCTGTCTTTGTCTGTATATATAATCTTCAACATGAAGATTTTGAGTCTTTGTGGTCAACAAGAGATCTTGAATATGAAAATATGAACCACATTTCAAAATATGAATGAATTTCTCTAAGTGATTCAATTCAATGAATGAAAATTGAATTGTTCTTTTGAATGATTCTTAAAAGTCGTTGATTTCCTTCTTTTTGTGTGTAGATTTAAAGGACAACAAAATGTAATTAAGTGAAAGGAAAACCGATAGTAATTGTTTACATGATAAATGACGAAGTAAAAGTACTTCCGGTTAGTTTATGTACATTACTTCCTTTCCCTCTTATTTGAAACATTAACATAATATAGGTCAAATTAGTAATATACCTGATATCTGATAGCATTACAATGTTACGTTTTTTTAATATTATTTTTACTAAAATTACATGATACTCGTAATTATTAAGCTTTACCCAAATTATAATCAAAATTCATAGTTTATAGTTCAAGGAATACGCAATATTTTGAATTATTACTTAAGTTTTTTTTTTATAATTGAAAGAATGCACTCTTGTCTTCATATCAAAAAAATTATTTCCTTCATGAAAAGATAATGACACTCATACATACGTAAGATCCTTTTTGTAACATTCACTTGGTTCTTTATGTATGTGTGTGGGAATTGTGTTCTAGATGATTAAAGTTTAAAAAAAGGATCGGCTCTTAAGGTCCTTGGCTATTTTATTTTAAGAAAACATAAAAACCCCATTTAAGCATTAAAGGAGTGTCTTTCATATAATACATCATTCTAATTCTCCTGAAATATTTATATGGCCTATAAAAGTTGTTCCTTTCTGAGTATAGCTACCTTACCTACCCTGACTAGGACGACTACAGCTTATACCTAGAAATTCTTGACCTTTTTTCAATTTGCCTTTCTTTCGGTCAACTCATCAAACTGCCACAATGTGACATTTAATAATCAAGGTATACAGATATACGAGTAGGTAGGTAAGGTATTGCACTTCGATGCAGTGTAGTTTTTTTTTTTTTTAGAGAAATGTAAGTTAAGAAATCGCGTGCTGGACACAAATTGAAAAATTTCAATTGCCCTAGTATATAATATTAGATGGAACTTTTGCATTCGATTATATATGCAAATTTATAGATTTTAACAATAAAAAGACGTATGCCTATGCATGCTTAAGCTTGAAGGACAAAAGCAAAATTATTATTAATGAATCAGAAAATAAAATGGAAGAATTATTATTATTGAAAGGTGTGTCAATCAATGTTAAAGAAAAAATATTTTAATTTATTTTATAAAGTAATTTAAGTAATGATTAAAGACTTTGAAGAGGTTTATGAGTTGAATTTTGTTGAGTTGACTTTTTCCAAAAATATACAGTACAAACTTAGCTTGATTGAGCATCGTCCGTATGATAATTTAATTTAATTTCATCATCAAAAACTTGGACAATTCAACCAAAGGGAAATAGAAAATAGAATGCAAAAACTTGTCTCTCTAATAACAGTACCTACATATATTTTATGACTTAAAAGCATATCTGCAAACAAGCGTGTCTTCAAAAATTAAAGTGCCATTTAATTTCTTAAAAAAATCATTAATTTAGGCATTTCGAATATCGTTATAACGGTTTATTTTTTAAATTAAATTTTAATATATTCAATTTTTATTTGAAGTATTGTTAGTATGATGTTACATTTGAATTTTGTTAAAAATATTTAAAAAATGTAAGAAGTAAATCAGTTCTTAACTTCAAGAGAAAATTTAAAAATAAAAAAACAGTTCTATAGAGAGCAGTAGAAATATCCGTTAACCGTTTTGCGGTTGCAAAAATATAGGGCTGAAATACGAGATTTGTCAAACTAAGTTGTTAAACCAACTTTTTTTTCAGTTGAAAGTCTGACATTTACGAAAATTGATCGCTTAAGGCATACATATTGGTAAAACCTACTACAAAAATGGTGATTCTACCATAGCCACATATCGTGCTTTAAGAGGAGATCATGGTTTACATAATCGTCTACTACGCAAGCAATTGGCAAAATTGTGAAGAAATTTAAAGAGACTGCATTGGTTATAGATATTGTAAGGCTTGTGCATCATCGTTATCGCTTCTGTAAGTGAAATTGTTGCCGAAGACCCGAATGCAGTGCTGTCGTTTTAAAAATTTTGAGAGTAGTATTTTTCTGTCATTTTGGGGAGTATTTTCTTAGATTGAGGAGTAAAACAAAAAACAACAAACACATGCTTGGCCCATGAACAAAATTAAAAACTGAAAACAAAACTGTCAAAATTCGAAGTTAATTGATCTACTGCGAAGGCTAATGTTCCGAAAACAGACAAATAGAAGAATCTAAATGTCATGGCAAATTTTTTCTTTCCTTGCTCAAAGGTCAACATTTTAAAATAATATAGTTAAAATAAATAGAAAATATTTGAAATTCATCACTTTTTGTTTATTAAATAAGAAATTGGCAATTAAAAAAAAAATAGTACATCAACATACAAAAAATTAATTTCATCATTTTAATTCTTAGGTTTTTGTTTGAATATATACATAAACAAATAAAATACATAAAATACATCCCAACCAACTCCGTTGGATTAGAAATTTTCTTTCGAACCGTTCAATACAAGTTGTTTTGGACGGATTCAAGTCTGAAACTCATAAAATAAATGCTGGTGTGCCCCAGGGCTCCGTTTTGTCTCCGACCCTCTTCCTCATTTTTATAAATGATCTCCTGTCTGCCACTTCTAATCCAATACATTGTTTCGCTGACGATAGCACTCTTAGCTTTTCATATTCGTTTCCAGACTCACAACCCTCCTCTTCGGATGTGGAACTGCAACGGCAAAATATGATTAGCTCATTAAATTCCGACCTACACAGCATTGTACAATGGGGAATAAAAAATCGTGTGGAATTTAATGCTTCGAAAACGCAATGCTGTCTTGCATCGTTAAAGCGAGATAAACCCTCTTTGCCACTATCTATGAGTGGCACTTGCATCAACGAAACGGAAAATCTCGACATCCTCGGAATGTGCATCAGCAACCACCTTTTGTGGAGCGATCACATACGCGATGTTGCCAAAAATGCCGCAAGATGTCTAGGTTTTTTGAGACGTTGCAAGAAATTTTTCTCTCCGTCTGATCTGGCTACAATCTACAAAACCTATATACGTCCGAAACTTGAATATAACTCTCATCTCTGGGCTGGTGCTCCAGTAACTTATTTAAGCCTCTTGGACAGTATTCAAAAAAGAGCTTTTAAAATGATTGGTGACATTAACATCATCAACTCGTTTACGTCACTCGAACATCGACGCAAGGTTTCTTGCCTCACCCTTTTTTACCGTTATTTTAACGGACTTTGCTCTAGTGAAATAGCCAGTTGCATTCCTCCCCTTAAACAATTTAACCGTAATACCCGCGCTTCTAGGAATGCCCATCAGTTTACCCTTGAGCCCAACTTCGGCCGTACTATGAAGTACAGAGATTCTTTTTTTAGCCGTACTACGCGAATGTGGAACGCCTTGCCACGCTCTATCTTTCCCTGTCATTGCAATGTTCAGAAATTTAAAATCAATGTACACCGACACCTCCTATCCAACCCTTCCCTCTTTTCCTAATGCTCACACTGTGTCTTTGGCATATTAAAGGTATACAAAACCCTTTTAGTGTTCGCTAATTATAAAAAAAAAAAAAAAAAACCATATGACTTATCGAACAAAACAAAAAAAAAATAAAATACATTCATAAATGCATAAAAAAGTTCACCCTAACGCCAAAAATAAAGCCTTAAACCTATAAATAAATAAATTTTCAATACATTATTGTTCAGTTCAGTTGCGCATTTATTTTTTGCTAAAAATGCATTTTTCTATTTTCCGGACGGAAATTAATTTTCCTGAACAGCTGTTACTTTTTGTGTTCAAAACTGAAACGAATCGTTCCACTGATTTGTGTTCCAATTTTACACAGTTCCAATGACAGATTTCTGTCAGTAAACATTTTTCGGTGGTTTTCGGTCAGGAAATTTTTTTCAATGACAGAAATTTTTAAGGATACCTAGCTATAAACGACCTGTCAAAAAATTCCAATGAAAACAAATTATAGCTATAACTAGCGCCTAATACAACTTTTTGTAATTCTAGTTTAAAGTTTTCGATGGCTCCCATTTTTCGGTGAAATTGTTTTTAAGACGTTCCTTAGCAGTTAGTAAGGCATTTACCGTTTCTACCTTGAGTGAATTTCTTTTTTATCTTTTATAAGGCTAACATCTGAAAATGTTCTCTCTGCTGTTGCACTACTATGGGAAAACTGATGAATGAACCGACAATTTTTTTAATCAGGGGACACATTAAATCATTATTTGCGTTTTTTATTTGAAATATTTCGCTATCGCAATCTGGAAAGAATGGAACGAACATTTGGAATGGAAATAGAACACAACAGAGATGTTAGTGGGTAAATGTAAATTTTGGTTTTTATTGTAAACCAAATACAAATTTCTTTTGCGTTTTATTTTGGGGAGTAGTATTAGTCCGTGGGTAGTAGAGTAGCAGTTGACTCTCGAAAGGAGTAGAATACTACTTTAGTAGCAAAAACGACAGTAGTGCCCGAATGTGTCGATTCCCTGTCTTTCTCAGGAATTACGACTGTCTTACGGCACATTATGGCGTATTTTGTAATTGGATAATTGGAACAGGCGGTGGACGGCGATTTTTCGAACAAAATTTTGTTCAGCGACGAAGCACATTTCTCATTCGGTGGGTATGTTAGTTAAACAAAAATTGTTGTATTTGGGGTTCTGAGAATGCTCAAGTAATTGAAGAGAGAACATTGCATCCACGAAAAGTCACTGTTTGGTGCGTTCTTTGGTCCGGAGGTGTTTAAGGACCTTAGTTCTTCGAAAACGACGATGGAACGACTGTCACCGTCAATTCGGAGTGTTATGGTCATATGATAACCGACTTTTTTTGCCTGCTATTGAAGAGTACGACTTGGAGAGTATGTAGTTTCAAGAAGACGGTGCCACATGCCCCAAAGCTCGAGCGAATATGGCTTTATTGCAAAAAACATTTCCTGGCCGCGTAATTTCTCGTCGTGGCGATATCAACCATCCACCAAGATCATGCGATTTGACACCGCTGGACTTTTTTTTTGGGGCTACGTGAAAGATCGTGTTTATGCAGATGAATCTTTAACTCTTGAGCACTTAAAAACCAACAGTCGTCAAGTTATGCGGCTGAGATACCAAAAACTTTGTGTCAAAAAGTGGTCGAAAATTACCTCAAAAGTATCGATGCTTGCAACTATTCGCCTGGTGGTCACTTAAATGTAATAGTGTTCCAAACATAATGTAAAAATTTATAATGAAAAAGAAATATCATGACAAAAAAAAACATTTATACATACATATGTATGTGTTTTATTTACGTTTACTTTTGAAACCGCAAAGTGGATAACCTTGTATAATTCTTATATTGAAAGAAGCCAAGTCAAAGACAAACAATTAGAGAAAATTTCATAAACATTATGCACATGCAAAAATGATGGGAGTTTTATAAAAACTAAAAACATCCTTATACCAAAAAATTGTTAAAGTACACTTCGTGTCACATAAATAGGGACAAGCTTTTTTCTTTTTTTTTTTTTGACGATATTAAGTTTTTTGAAAAACCTGAATGTGGAATGAATGAGGTATGTATTAAGTTTATATTGCAAAAAAAATGTTTGGATTAAGTTATAAAATACAAGTTTAATGGCGGCTTTTCCGAAGAAGGTTATAAACAGTACCTGTTTTTTTGTGTCATAAATATAGGGACAAGATCTAAATTTACCTGTAAGACCTTTGAAGTAAAGAAAATAACAGAAAATTGTATGGTTTAGGTAAATACTGGTTTTATTAAATGGATTCAAATAATTTTAAGTGTTGTGTGCTGCCTCCTGATTTCTAAAGTAATTCAAGTAACCTGTGGTGTATGGATTCATAGAGTGCTGTCAGATAAGTGAGCGAAATTTGTGGGCAGGAACGTTTTATGGCTTCAACAATCTCTTCGGTTTTTTGGTATTGCCTTGCTTCCAGCATTCAATAGTGATTTTTTATTAATTTTTTGGGGTCGTATATGGTGTGCCTTCTGCATTACTCGAGCAACAGTCGATCTACCTATTAGCATTTACCCCAGCTTCTGCCTTGAATTTACTAATGGAAAGCCTTGAATTTGAAGCAGTTCTCACTAGCGCCCGCTTTTTTTTGAAATGATGTAGCTTTTCTGACTCTTCCTTTGTAGTTTTTTCCATAGTTCTCTGGGTCCTTGAGGTACTTGTATACAACTTTTGAACTTTTTTGAATTTTTCTGGCTATAAAACGGATAGGTTTTGCCGAGATCCTGGAAAGCTCGAATTTGGCCCATTTTCTTCTTCGTTAGACCCTTATACCCATACTTCTTGATTCTGTCATATTAATTGCTCCCAAGCAATCAGAGTATCCTTTTATCAGTCCCTACCCTATCCTTGTGACACAAAAAACAGGTACTTTTTATGACCTTCTTTGGAAAAACCGTCATTAAACTTGTATTTATCAACTTAATCCAAAATATGTTTGCTTGCAATATAAAATTTATACATATCTCATTCATTCCAAATTTATGTTTTTTCCAAAAAAACCTAAGGGTTTAAGAAATTTCGGCAAATAAAAAACCAATAAAGCTTGTCCCTATCCATGTGACAAGAAGTGTAAGCATAATGAAAATTTTATCTCTCAAGAAGAAATTTTGTAAACTTTTCGTGGACTTTGAATCCGTTTCAATTTTAACTAAGGATAACAAACACATTATTTTCCTAAATTTACAATAGTTTAAAAAGAAAAAGTTTCATGTAAGGCTTTAAAGCTTTTCAAATTTCGAAGTTGCGAACTTTTAAAAAATAAACACACTCGCCGCTTATCAATTTTCAATACAGCTACTTACAAGCTAATAAACATAAAAAAGAGCTTCATATGGAACAAACGCATTTACCAAAGTAATGATTTCAGACGTTTTTATCAGCTTAACAGCTTGCTGAATAATTTATTAACATCAACCCCAAAATTAATGCCATTGTAAGTGTCATTTGGCAAAAAAAAAACACACATTCTATCGTTTTTTTTTTTACAATAAATAAGCTCAGACATCGTGTAATAACTTCATAAGTTAATTTCAACTTTGGTTTAATAACCTTGGCCTTGTAACTTTACTCCTAGTAAGACGGAAATAATACCTTTACCAAATTCATGTCAAGGACTCGATCCCTAATGACATCCCATTGCATTATAATAAATGAATTCACCAAACCGGAAACCGCCCATAAACAAAAGGACAACATTTAACTTATTATAAACCTAAGTAACTTACCCCTGATCTCAAGTCCATTAAAACATCATCGTCAACAATATTCAACTCCTCCCATGATTTCGGTGATGGTTTTGTCTGATCCTTTGATGACTGTTGTAATTCACTCCTTTGGGTTTTTTCTACGACTTCTTCATCATCCATCCGAATACTGGCTCTGCGGGCTCTAGTGACTGGCGATGGTTCCCTTTGCAGATTGTGAAGCACTTCGATTTCTTTATGTGGAGCTCGTGGACTGACAATAGTGTCGACAGAACTAACAGTGAGTCGTTTGAATGGCGATCTCGGTGAAGCTTCTTTTTCCTGATGCTCCTGATGTGGTTTTCTTAGTGGAGATGCTGGAGACACAGGGGTTGTTGCAGCACTATCACTTGAATCCTGCTTTGAATGTTTATAACTGTGAGTTGGAGAATTTTCAGGAATTGGTTTGGTATTGTCGTTTGGTATCTCCAAACTCAGAAAATTAGTTTTATTGTTTTCATGAGAAATGGAAGTTTTGGGCTCATCATTGACCACTGTAGCATCACTATCTGGAGTACGCATTTTGACAATTTCACCACCAAATGTAACCCTTTTCGGAGTCCGCGGAGTCGCTGGCGTCACAAAATAATCATTACTAGCATTCCGATTGATTTCTTCAACTTCACTATCGGATAGAACTTGAATGATACCAGTTGTCTCCATTGGTGGACCACTAATGACTTCATCCTCCGCACTGCTGGGATATGTATCAGGAGCTTCAGAATCATCTTTCTCTTCGAGAATTCGCATAGTGAGGGTATCATCGTTAATTTGGATTTCAGTCTCTAAGATTACCTTCTCCTTGTTGGGAGCACTGCACATGGCGGAAGAACTTGATGGACACTCTAAAATCTTTTCCTCGTCTGAAAACTTCCAACAACCCTCTGTTTGATTTAGGGACTTCGAATCGGCTTCTGCTTGCAATGTGGGCATTAGTCTCCAGGACTTTGTGCTTGAGTTCAATTCCTTGCTCTCGCCCACTCCATAGACACTGCAAAGCAGTTCAAACTCCCGGAAGGCTCCATGGGACATGTACTCAGCGAATTCTCTATTTCCAATGAGCTCCCGAATCTTGGTGAGAACTTTCAGCGTGATTTCCTGATGAGTCACTTGACCCATCTTCTCAACCAGCATATCGATAGTAGTTCGAAGGATGTAGTTCCTTTTGGTTGTGTGCAGAGTCGATTGAACCAAAGCAGGTAAGGATAGCATAACACCGCATGTTAAACGTCCACCAAATGGCTCATTTGTGATCTTCTGATTCAGACCAATGTCCAGAATCTGCAGCAGAACAGTTTCTGGCATGTCTGTTTCGGCTAGGTAAACCCTGAGGCAGTCAAGGGCTCCTTTCCGGACGGTAGGAGCCTGATGCCCTAAATTCTCTACTAACTGTGACACCAACGGATCCATGTAAGCATCTGCCTTGGGACCCATCACAACCAGCACATCGACGAGCACTCGCAGAGCATGTTGCCTCACTTGCCACTCAGCGTCTCTTAAACGCTCCAAGAACTCATTGAACATTTCCTTCGGACAGACGTCGTCGGGGAGGGTGCGTGTCCGTAAAATGTACTCCCACAGCGGAGTCAGCTGCAACACTGAACCGGGTCGATGTGAGCCGGCTGACGAGAGGTGTTGCTGGTTCTTCCTTGCCATGCGAGGTGTGGAAGAGAGTACATGACGTTGTTGTGGCATTGCCGCTGCTGCCGATGTAGATGGACAGTTATCGTCCTCGACGGATTCCGTATCCTTTCGCGTGAACATCCGGCGAAAAAACATAATTTGTATTCAACTTCGGAGTGCGAATAATAATTATGCAACTATAACAAGTGCATGTGGAAGAAGAACTTTTGCAAGGAGCACAACTGATACGACCGAACCGAACTAGGAAAAACTCATGACTGACTTGGTGGCGAGGATTCCCAAGCTTTTTGTATAGCCGTTTGGTAGTGATGACCAATTGTGAATCGGTAATCGAGGCAAGAGAGCTTTTCCTCATTAGTTTTCGAGTGGACACTATGCGCAGGTTTCGCAAGCCGCACATGCTGTGCTGTGGCACATGTCCCTCCTGTTGAATTGTTGTGGTTTTTGTGGTCTTAAGGATGTTGGGTGCCTAGCCTAACCTATGCCTTGCCTATGTATTGCTCACAAGTGTTTCATTCCAACTGACCTGGTTTGGGCTGATAACAGGAATTATAAATTTCAATGCTGCCGCCAACAACTGGCGAAAGTTGTTGAAGTGAAAGTATAATATTCTTAAAAGTCCTTACCAGCAAGACTTTGCTTTCCTTTCCACCAGCATACCCGAATCACTGCACTGTGCCGCGCCTTGCCACCACCACCATCATGGCTATAAATGTATTCTCAGAATGTTATCCTTTCGTCTTAAGGATTTTTGAATTCGAATGAATGTTCGTGTTTTGTGTAGTTTGGTCATCCGGTTTTATGAGGCGGCAGTGGCGGCCACGGCGCGTGTAGAAAGCAAAGGATGTCTGCTAGAGGTACTATATACGGGAGTATCGGTGAAAGTAATAAGTTTTTTTTTTGTTTTGGTTAACGATTGCAGAGATTAGAACATGGGATTAGATTTGTGGTGCCACACGTTTATTATATTTTTGTTGTTGTTTTCAAATTTTTTCTTTATATTCTGCTAATGAATTAATCTTAAATGAAAAACGGTTTTTTGATGGTGAAATTTAATTTGGATGCAATAAATTATTTTAATTGATTTACCGAATTGGGTTTCCGGGACTTTTTGTAATTGTTTGTTGGGTTTTATAGTTGGTGTTTATAAAATTATTAAGTTTTTCTTCTTCGATTTCTAACAAATTTAATAAGGTTACCCTCAGTTAACAATTGTATTTATTTTTCCTTATTTATTCTAATTAAATATAGATTATAAACATAATATGGTAATATTTTATTCAAATCGGGACGTTTTTAGTTCGAATGCTGGGAGTAATTAAAAATACTTAATCATTTAGAATCAAAGACAAACTGTTGACTCAAACCACTAAAATACTAGCTTACTAGCTTTATTATGAAATGTTCTTCTTTTACCAAGCACGATGTTTTAAAAAAGGCCTTCTCTTCTCTTTTTTTGCAATTTAATGAAATCAAATTTAATCAAACAATTTATTTTTATAAAACTTTATCATTTAAGAATATAAAAAGGTAAACAATTTCATTTTTGGTCTTTTACTTTTGTTACCTGACATCTGTCACTTTTGTCAGATGTCACTTTTGACATCTGTCATTTTTCACGTCTTTCATTTTGACACATGTGCAATTGTGCATTTTGCAATGTGCATCGTGTGGACTTATCTAATAAAATAACTCCATTTCGGTTATCTAGTGTCCGTTTAACTTACACATAAATCTGTTCAAAACACTTTGCTCAATCCACTGTTCTTTATTTTGAAAATTGAAATTATTGCAGCAACCTTGGAAATCAAAAATTTTCTATGTATGTATACGAGAGCTGTATCTTAAAACAAATCATTACGTAAAAGTTTCAGGAGTGTGAACACATAAGGTCCGTTCACATACCCCCTCCTAAAACAGTCAAATTTTACTAAAAAATACGAAATTTAACCAAATCCTGCTCGCGTACTCAAAAATTTCGTAGTTTTTCGTAAAAGAGAGCGCTCACGAGAGTGTAAAATATTTCCCCAACCTACGAATTTTAGCCCAAGAAATTTCTTTGGGCTGATTTGTGAAAATTGTCAAATTTGATAGAAATTCAAATAAATTAAATAAATTGCTCGCTTTTGCTGTCAGTTATAAAATTTAAAAACAAATTTTAAAAGAACAGCAACAAGACAGTAATATTGTGTGAAAAATTTGTTGTTTTCCCGTTCGCTTACTTTTTTGTAGTTTTGTTTTTTGGTGAGAGAATTTCACCCCCACTCTTTAAAATATTTCTTTTTACGAATTTTAGTGCAGAAAGTACGCGAACGGACCTATAATTTGTGTGATTTGTGAAATTTGTATTGAAAAATGTTTTATCTTGTTGCAAGAAAAATCGTAGAAAATGTAAGAAACAAATATTTTTGTATTTAAAATATTGGGCTTTAAGAATTTAATATTTAAAATTGAGCATATGAACTTCTAAATAAAAACATTTTTAAGAATTTTAAGAAATCCGATCGTTTTGTAAGTATACATACATATGTATGTACATATTTATTTCCAAATAAATTAAAAATGGTTTTATTTATTTAAATGTAACATTTTTATGATCTTTAAATTTTAATCTTTTTTAGCCACCTATAAATATATATAATATTGATGAAAACCTAGGTTTATGTTCTCCTTGTCGATCATTAGAGTTAGGTATTCCATGAACGGCATAACAACGTATTTTGCATAAAGACTTAAAACCTGTCTTTTAAAGTTCAGCTAACACAAACTTCATCAACGTCCATATTCGTATCTACGGATTTTCATCGAAAGGTCATCTTCAGTGTTGAGGCCCATTTTCATTTTGGAGGCTCGTGAAATCCAAAAACGGTCGTTTAAAAGCTTCTTAATTCTTAACGTATGTAACGGTTTGGTACGGTTTTCGGGCTGGTGATGTGATGCAACTGACAACTTTAACTAAAAAAAATGTAACCTTTTATTGGAAAGTCGCGTGCTGTAGGGTTTCTCACTTTCTGATTTATTTTCTTAAATGGGAGCGTTATGAAATCCCGCCACACAAACAATTTTTTGATACCAGTTTTTTGACAATGTTTTTTCGTGTTTAAAAATTTGTTTCTTTATTTGTCAGAGTGATTCTATTGCAATGAGAAAATGCTTCTTAGCAGAGCGGGTGTGTCCTAGAAAAATGGAGTAAAAATCCTAGAGCAGGCCAACCACAGTACTTTTAATTTAGAAACTGTTTATATTGACGCCTGACTGGCAACTGACCAAATTTAAATATTTTTAAAGTTGCATTTATGCACGATGGAAAGGTAAAATAAATGTTCAAATAATTTAGTATGAAACTTCGTTCTCGTTGATTCTCATTAATTAGTGTCACGATTACTATGGAAAATAAAATCCATATGCCCACTTGGAATATAGACAAACAAAAGCTTCGGCACCTTCTACGTTACCGCCGCCGCCGGCCCGCGGCACAACAGAAGCTGAAGCTATCAGAGAAGCCCGGAATCCCTCCTCGGATCCGTTCCCAAATCCTACCCAACAACAACCGACATGGACGGGACGCATGGTACTGCTCACACCATCCGCTACTAATCATCATTAAAAATTAATTAAACTTATAATGTTAGTCTCAGATAGAATATTCAAAAATATAGTTTAAAATTTAACACAAAGTTTCCCTTCCCTTTCCCTTGCCTTGCCACCATTACAACCCCTAGCTACAGGCACTAGAGGCTGATCCTGGCAGCAGGAAGGTGAGGGTGTCTAGACAACGGCAGCTTGGCATGCTTGCGTAAAGCACGAGCTAGCTCGCCGGAGGGGGGGTTCTTGCTACTGCTGTCCTGGACTGTGTTACGACTTCATGCCATGTTTCAATAAAATTAAAAAAAAAATGGAAACCCGAATTGTCCTTGGGTTGGGTAGAGTGATCCCTATAGAGGGGAGGGTCGTAGATGTTGTTGACCCTCGGAGGATTTACCCACCCTTGTATCCGACGGATACCACCTTGGCTGCTACAACCTCCTATTTATGTAGTAGCCCTTAACTCACCCTTTTGCTCCGCCAAACGCACCTTACTCCATGTGCGTCACCTCCACCTCAGTCCTAGGGTATTTAGCCGGCCATCCTAGCTAAATAAAAAAAGTGAAACAACCGCCTTCCCAAAGCAAAAACACAAAACAAATCAACCGAAATTTCCCTTCAAAGAAAGACCATATTGTTTCTTTTTTTAAACGTTATAAAATTGGATTCCTTTATTTTAATTATTAAAATTTAATTAGAATTATATATATATACAAAAATACAATTAATAAAAAAAATCTAAAATTTTATATCAATTAAATAAAAGTTAAATAAAAATTACATACAAAAAAATTAAATATAAAAAAAAATATTAAACAAAAATTAAATATAAAAATAATTAAATAAAAAAAAATAAAAAAGTAACCAAAAATATGAGAAAAGAATATAGGGAATAAAAAAAATGAAAGACCATCTGGTCTCATACAAAACCATTTGGAATAAATAAAAAAAAATGATAAACCAAAATCAGAAAATAAACTTACTTTGGAATAATTTGTTTGTCTTTTTTTTTGTTTTACAAAATTTGTGGGCAGCCCCACTGTAGTGCACTACGCCGGGTTGCTCCTCCACCTGCAAGTAATCTTTTTTCTAAAGATCTGTTTATAAATTAATTTTTTTTTTGGTTTAATATTTTTCTTTCCATATCCAAATTTAATTTATTATTCTTTTATTTTCACTTTAATATTTAAATTTAAGTATTTTCTTTTTTCTTTAAAAAACTTATAATTAAACACAAACTTTATAACTCGACACGAATTCACACACTTGAGATTACACTAACAAAATCAGGGGGAAATAAAAAGTAGGTAGGTATGTTTATGGAGTAGGTTGAGGGAAGGTACACTGGGACACTATGCACTTTTACAGGGAACATTTTGGGGGTACTGCTACGGCTGCTGCTGCGGCTACTGCTGCTACTGCTGCTACTGATGATGATGATGAGGGGGATTGCAGAACGGTGTAAGGTCGTTGCACAGGGCACAGGGCTTTTACGGTTAGAGTCTGGGCAGTCTGGCTGGCGGTAGTGGTTGCGTTTAGGGGGAGGGGCAATTTAAAAAAAATATTACTTAAAATGGGAAAAAATAGTTAAAAAATAACGGTAATACTTACAATTAAGTATTATACCTTTTTTTTAAAGCCAACACTTTTGTCTATTAGCTTGTTTTTAAATCAAGTCAAAACTATGCATAGTTTTTGAAAAAAATTGTTTTAAACTCAAAATTTGGTAAAAAAAAGTTAAAAAGTGGCTAATAGAACAGAATGTTGGCCTTAAAACAACGTATAAAACTTAACTGTAAATATTACCGTTATTTTTTAACTATTTTTTTCCCATTTTAAGTAATATTTTTTTTAAATTGCCCCTAAAGTCCCCCCTAAACGCAACCACTACCGCCAGCCAGACTACCCAGACCGTAAAAGCAAGTAAGACAACATATCAAAAAATTGACCGACCTAAAATTCTCGCTCGAAAACGTTGCGAGCTCCTATACTATATATATTTAAAGCACGGGTAGGTATTTTTTATGTATGTATATACAACTTTACAGGTAGGTAGGTATATATTTTTTTTTCTTTTAGGAGGCACACTGCACAGGGCACAGGTAAGTATTATTTTATATATATATATATTTTTCTTTAAGGAGGCACACTGCACAGGTAGGTATTATTATATTTATAATATTTTAAATTTTAAGATCGTTTCTTTCCGGATACACCAGGCACTGGTAGGTATTACATGGATGTATGTACATATACGGAAAAAGAACTTTTTACACTTTCTTTTATTTGTTTTATTTTTTTTTTTAGTTAAGAATTGGAAATTAATAATTTTTTTTCACTTTGGTCACAATAAAATAGTTACATTTTTTTCGAACCGAGGATTCCATGCAGACGTTAGCATAAATGTTTCGGGGTGTACTTTTCTTACTTTTCATAGATCGTCTCGCGCACTTATTTCCACTTTAAATTATTTTGCCTCGCCATCGCCAGTATCACTGCTTATTATCGAATGACTTCCTTTTTTTGCAAATTAATATCGTTTCCCATAGCCATGGTTAGGCTCCGCCCCTTTTCCATCACTTTTTTGGCTATTTTTTGCGTCAACAGTTTCTTGGCCAACGGTCCTGTTATGAGGTCACTGTGCCCTAGCGGAGATCTAGGCAGTGGTCTGATTAAGCAACAGTGCATCATATGGCCTGATGGATGAGGTGTTGTTTGACATTTAATTGTTTTGCGATCGAGTTGTTATGATGTTAACTGTGGGTATTACTATTTGGTTAAGACAGTCGTGAGCGGCGAATTAGACCCATTTATTATTATTATTATTATTATTATTATTATTATTATTATTATTATTATTATTATTATTATTATTATTATTATTATTATTATTATTATTATTATTATTATTATTATTATTATTATTATTATTATTATTATTATTATTATTATTATTATTATTATTATTATTATTATTATTATTATTATTATTATTATTATTATTATTATTATTATTATTATTATTATTATTATTATTATTATTATTATTATTATCGAGTTTCTAAATTTCTCAACCTCTATGAGGTTGGAAAATACCTATCCCGGGCTATGCCAAGGGATTAGGCTCTGATGATTTTTTCATTTTATTGCAGTTTTTGTTCAGTAATTATGTTATTGTAAAAATCTTCTTACTATATTACATGTTGCCAGTAAAACAGCCTTTTGCATTGGTTCCAAGTTGTGCTCCATATTCATTTTTTTTAGTGTTTGCGTGAGAGTTTTTGAAACCAATCCTGTGGCAGAGATGACGATTGGATTTATTTTTACACTTTTGGCTGTATACAGTTTTTGAAGCTCATTTGCTAACTCCGTGTACTTGTTTATTTTTTTGCTGATGGTTGTTTGGATGTTATGGTTCAATGGGATGGCGACGTCATATATTTCGATTGATTTTTTAATTTTGTCAAATAAGACTATATCAGGCCTATTTGCTAGAATAGTTCTATCTGTTATGATAGTCCGATCCCAGTACAGCACGGAAGTTGAGTTTTCCAGAACGGGTGGTGGTTCATATTTATAATATGGTGTATACATAGTTATTAATTTGTAGCGTAACGCCAAGTCTTGGTGCAGAATTTTCGCAACGCTATTGTGCCTGTTGGTATAATCATAGCTAGAAAGAGTGGTACATCCAGCTATGACGTGGTCAATAGTTTCGCTCACCAAGCCGCATTTCCTACAACTATCGCTAGACACACTTTCTCCTATAATAAATTTCCTATAGTTTCGTGTTGGTATAACTTTATCCTGGATTGCAATAAGAAATCCCTCTGTTTCTGCATAAAGCGTACCTCTTTTAAGCCACCTGTTTGAGCTTACAGCATCGATATGGTTCTCAGCTAGGTCTTTCGGGTGGATTCCATGTATGGTTTTTGATTTCCACTCTTCGATTAGTTCCGTAGTTGTTTTTACATTATCTGGCGTTGGAAGGTTGCTTGCGCTTAGGTTCAGCGGCGTAAAGCTATTGTCTGCTTCGATGACTACTTTTGTTAGCTCCTCGGAAGACATTGACAAGAAATAATTCCTTAAGCTTGTCTTTTGCTGGTGGTGTAGTGCAATAATATCAACTATACCTCTACCTCCTTGGGTTCTAGGTATAGTCATTCGTTCTATAGCACTTTTTGGGTGGTGCGACTGTGCTCTCGACAGCTGTGTTCTGACCGACATGGAAATCTGATTGAGATCAGTATCAGACCATTTAAGCACTCCAAAAGAGTACGTTAGAACAGGGGCCACAAACGTGTTTATCGCTGTAATTTTGTTCCCAGCATTCAGATCCGTCCTCAAAACTAATCTTAGTCTGTTGTTGAACTCGTGTTTGAGGTGTTCTTTTATTTTTGTTAAGCACAACCCTTTCAGCTGCAGCATGCCTAGGTACTTGTAGCTTTCTCCATCAGCCAGTTCACTAATAATTTCATTTTCGTTTAATGGGTAGCCATCCGTTGTGGGCTGGACCTTTCCTCGATAAAGGTTTACAATTTTGCATTTTTCTAAACCAAACTCCATACTGATGTCATCGCTGAATGCTTTCACTATGTCGATTAATCGATGCATTTTTTCTTTGTTGGAGGCGTATAGTTTTAGATCATCAATAAAAAGTAGATGGTTAACACTTGAGTTTTGGCTAGTTCCTTTCAGTTCATATCCGATTTTAGATCTTTTTATTAGTTTGCTAAGCGGATTAAGTGCCAGACAGAACCATAGTGGGCTAAATGCGTCGCCTTGGAGAATGCCATTTTTAATATTTATTGGATCACTACTTTGTCCCCCTAGGTGTAGTTTAACATTCCATAACAACATAAGATGTTTCAAAGTGGCTATGATGTTACTACTTATTCCATAAAGTTGTAAAATTTTTAACAGGTACGAATGCGGCAGAGAGTCAAATGCTTTTTTGTAGTCTATAAAACACATGCTCAAGTTTTTCTTCTTTTTAACAGCTTGTTGTACTATGACTGAGTCAATTATTAGCTGGTCCTTGCATCCCTTTGAATTCCGGCTACAGCCCTTCTGCTCTTTAGTGATAATGTTGTTGTTGTTGCAGTGGTTTTACACCCTGTTTGCGATAACTTTTGTCAACAGCTTGTATATTGTATTCAAGCAAGTTATTGGGCGATACTGGGCAGGGTCACTTCCATCTCCACCTTTAGGCAGAAGATATGTATTTCCTATTGCTAGCGAGCTAGGTATATTCTCTGGTTGAAGGAATATATCTGAGAAACACCTTGCAATATGGGTATGCAGCACTGAAAGATTTTTTATCCAGAAGTTGTGTATTTTATCTGGTCCTGGTGCCTTCCAATTTTCTGTTTGATGAACAGCTTCCTTAATTTCCTCCGTCGTAACTTCGTCTTGACTCATTGGTGTAACATTGCTTACTTCTACTTGCTCTTCTGCTAGCCAATTTGCATTCTCTCGGAAACTTCTGGGCACAGACCATATACCTGACCAATAAGTTGAAGCCAATTCAATTGGTATGGTTGTGGTTTGTTGTATCGGGCTCTCTTTCAATTTTCGATAAAACTTTCTTTGGTCGGTTGAGAATGAGCGATTGTGTTGTTTCATAGTTCGGCTTTTCTTGTACCTGGCCAATCTTTTACTAAACGCTGCCAGTTGTTGTCTTTTCTTATCCCTTATTTCGGTTAACTGACTTCCAGTAAGTTCCCTGTGTGAGAGAGGCTTTATAATATTGTTGACAATGTATTTAAGCCTATTTGAAGGTGCTCCTTTGGCGTACTCTGTGAGCTGACCCATTTCTTTTCGTAAATGTTCTATTTTCTTATGCAGCCGCTTTTCCAAGCTGGTAGAATCTGCGGGTTGGTTGCTTCTCTTCTTATGTTTACTTGACGCGCTGATGTTTTAAACCCAAGTGTCCTTACTATCGAAATAGCGGATACATATATAAGATTGTTGATTTTGTTTAAATCTGTAAGGGTTTCAGAGCACGCAGGCAAGATTTGTTGGTTTAAAATTGAGATTATATGAGTAACTTTTGGGGTTATTCTTAATTTAGGTAAACCTTCTCTGCGGCTAAAGCTTGTATTTCCAAACTCTTCTTGCGCTGATCTAAAGTTGAATAAAAGACTTTGAAGCAAATTATGTTCATTTTGGGCTTCTGCATTTATATTTATGGCAGTTAGTCTTTCCATTCCGGGGAGTTCATTATTGTATGACGAGGTTGAAGGAGGAAAATCGTTATCACTGTGGGAAGGGTCTATCTCGGTTGCTGTTTGTTGTACGTTATTTTGCATTAGTTCAGGGTTCACCGTTGGTGGTTGTGGGTTGTTAATTGCACTTAGCTCATGTATGACATGTGTTCTTATGCTGCTTACTTCTGTAGCGCTAAGCAGGTCCTTTTTTATTATAGCTCTTCTGCGGTCAGCAATATTCTGTTCGGAAAGCTGATTGAGTTCTGGAAACGTGCGTAGAAATAAATCTCTTAGAGCAGGCCTGTAAACATGTAACTGAGTTTCTAATTTCGTGGCCAAGAAGTATTATTATTATTATTATTATTATTATTATTATTATTATTATTATTATTATTATTATTATTATTATTATTATTATTATTATTATTATTATTATTATTATTATTATTATTATTATTATTATTATTATTATTATTATTATTATTATTATTATTATTATTATTATTATTATTATTATTATTATTATTATTATTATTATTATTATTATTATTATTATTATTATTATTATTATTATTATTATTATTATTATTATTATTATTATTATTATTATTATTATTATTATTATTATTATTATTATTATTATTATTATTATTATTATTATTATTATTATTATTATTATTATTATTATTATTATTATTATTATTATTATTATTATTATTATTATTATTTATTATTATTATTATTATTATTATTATTATTATTATTATTATTATTATTATTATTATTATTATTATTATTATTTATTATTATTATTATTATTATTATTATTATTATTATTATTATTATTATTATTATTATTATTATTATTATTATTATTATTATTATTATTATTATTATTATTATTATTATTATTATTATTATTATTATTATTATTATTATTATTATTATTATTATTATTATTATTATTATTATTATTATTATTATTATTATTATTATTATTATTATTATTATTGTTATTATTATTATTATTATTATTATTATTATTATTATTATTATTATTATTATTATTATTATTATTATTATTATTATTATTATTATTATTATTATTATTATTATTATTATTATTATTATTATTATTATTATTATTATTATTATTATTATTATTATTATTATTATTATTATTATTATTATTATTATTATTATTATTATTATTATTATTATTATTATTATTATTATTATTATTATTATTATTATTATTATTATTATTATTATTATTATTATTATTATTATTATTATTATTATTATTATTATTATTATTATTATTATTATTATTATTATTATTATTATTATTATTATTATTATTATTATTATTATTATTATTATTATTATTATTATTATTATTATTATTATTATTATTATTATTATTATTATTATTATTATTATTATTATTATTATTATTATTATTATTATTATTATTATTATTATTATTATTATTATTATTATTATTATTATTATTATTATTATTATTATTATTATTATTATTATTATTATTATTATTATTATTATTATTATTATTATTATTATTATTATTATTATTATTATTATTATTATTATTATTATTATTATTATTATTATTATTATTATTATTATTATTATTATTATTATTATTATTATTATTATTATTATTATTATTATTATTATTATTATTATTATTATTATTATTATTATTATTATTATTATTATTATTATTATTATTATTATTATTATTATTATTATTATTATTATTATTATTATTATTATTATTATTATTATTATTATTATTATTATTATTATTATTATTATTATTATTATTATTATTATTATTATTATTATTATTATTATTATTATTATTATTATTATTATTATTATTATTATTATTATTATTATTATTATTATTATTATTATTATTATTATTATTATTATTATTATTATTATTATTATTATTATTATTATTATTATTATTATTATTATTATTATTATTATTATTATTATTATTATTATTATTATTATTATTATTATTATTATTATTATTATTATTATTATTATTATTATTATTATTATTATTATTATTATTATTATTATTATTATTATTATTATTATTATTATTATTATTATTATTATTATTATTATTATTATTATTATTATTATTATTATTAGTATTATTATAAGTATGATTAGTATTGATTATTAGTATTATTATTATAAATATGATTATTAGTCTGTACTATTTATTATTAGGTGGTATTATTTTTATAGGTATTATTATTATTTGTAGGTATTATGATTATTAGTGTATTATTATTATTAGGATTATTAATACTTGTTGATTATTGTTACTCTTGTTATTGTTATTATATTATATGGATTATTATGATTTATTATTATGTATTATTAGTATTATTGTTATTTTATATTATGATATTATTATATTATGATTTTAGGTTTCCTACATGCCGATTATTTCTTTTGTTTTGGAATACAAATTGAAATGGATGATGTTATTGTTTCCAAATCTTTGGATTGCATTTCATGCAATATAAATGAAATTTAATATGTATATTCAAAACAATTATGTTCAAGTAGTGAATTATGCGATTTAATCGCGCGGGGATTTTCGCCCTCGGTATTCTCTCTTTGGGAATTTTGCTGCTGGGGATTTCGTTTTGGGGATTATGGATTTGGGGATTTTCTTTTGGGGATTATATCTTGGGGGAAATTATCACCAACCCAAAAATAGTTCTCAATAAAAAACGTCCACATCGTCCACGATTAAAAGTCTTCACTCAGATTTTCTAACTAAAATAAATAAATTGGGTGGCGCAACAGTCCGTTGAGAATTAGGGCCTAGTGACTTACAACTCTCAACCATTCCTGTGTGCGAGTAATTGCAGGGATGGAGGGGACCTACAGTTTATATGCCGAATCCGAACGGCTAATTTGAGAAAGCACTTTTTCACGACAAGAATTACTCTTGGAGAATTTGTCAATAAAAAAGTTTTATACAACTTAAATGCTTTATTTTTTTGCTAGTTATACTTACATACATGCATACATACATAGTTACTAAATTCGAATAATTAAAAATATTAAGAATTCATTTCAAACCCCCACCGCTGTGCCCGCTGCTAGCCTTTTCCCTTTTGGGGTAATACCTTCTTTAAAAGCTCATAAGAAATAAAAATGCCACAAATATTATTTTTTCTTTTCGTATAAAAAACTTTTATTTCCTAGTAATTTTATTTTATTAAAACTAAAGTTAAAATTAAAAAAAAAAAATAATAACTAAAATTAACTTAAAATTAAACATTTAAATTTTGATTTCTACATAAACAAACATTATTATTTTCAACCTAATTTATTTAACACATTTTGTTTTATATTATTAAAAATTTAAGACTCAGGCTTTAGGATAACATTTGATCCTTATTTTATTTTTTTTTTCATTTTTAATACAATTTATTATTTCTTAACTTAGTTTAAGAAAAATAATTTATTATTTTTCGTTTATTTATAAAATTTATAGTGAACTACCTAAAAACTATAATCAATTATTACATTCAACAAAATCTAACTTAAATTTATTGTTTCATATTTTGTATGTTTTTCAAGTTGTTGATTGAATTTTTTTTCCAAAAACTATTTATACACAAAGTTAATTTGCATTTCGAAAATTTACATATTTGTAAATCTTATGGCAAGATTTTTATTTAAATATTTAGTTTTTCCTTTTTTGTTAATATGTTTTATAGTTAATATAGCACACGGGAAATTTTAGTCTGTGATTTTAACAAAAAAAAGTAAAATAATATTTGTATCCTAAGAAACTAACTTTAATGAGGTGTTAGCTATTTAATTAAATTTGTTTTTATTAATTCGAATACTTCTCATGCCACTTTGGAGAAAAATATGATTTAAAACAAAAATAGAAATAATTATTCTTATAAGAAAAATTAAAATACAAAAACTATCAGTTGCACAAACCTTTAAAATTGTGGTAATCTATTGTTTATTTTATTGTATTTAGGATTCGAACCTTGATACAAGGTTATTCACAATTAAGTATTACTTTTTTATAATTATAAACTATGAATTAAAGTTTAATTAAGACAATAATATTTATTAGGATGTCTTTTTATTTTGTTCGTTGTGTGTTTTTGTTTTGGATTTGTCAATGGAAGCCCAAAAAAATTATTAGAAAAATTCTTTAATGAAAAATATTATCAACAGTTTGGTTGATGTCTATGCTAAAACTATGTTAATATGGTTCTAATCTAGAATAATACAAAACAGCTTGTGTGCTTATTAAAGTAATTATAATTTTCTTCTTCTATATACATAAACCTTGATGTTGGCAGCATCTAAATCTACACTTACACATATTCCTCGGAGGCTTTTTGTACACTGGCTGGTATCCTGAGCGATGGCGGATGATGTTCTCCCACCGAATCGGGAAGCTCAGCAATGTCCTTGAAGACACCCATCAGACTTTCAAAATTTGGACCCCAGTTAAGGAGATAGTCCCATCCGAGGGTAGTTGTGGATGGGGAGGCAGCACCATTTGGCTGACGGTAGATGCCACCCATGTGCGTGGATAGGTCATCATCGGAAGCGACTAGAGTACTGAGGGAGCCTCGGAACGAGGAATCGAAGCCGTCATAAGAGGGTGGCGGCATAGGTGGTGCTTTATTAGAGTTTGTGACACTTTCGTTGCCACGGCGATCATCTTCACCGCCACTCTTTGTGTACTTATCCCCACTGATGCTGTTGTTGTCATACTCGATTTCGGAGCATGTGAAGCTGTCGTTGCCACTCTCGTCTGTTGATGTGGAACTGTGGGCATCGACATCGGCTGAATGGTGCACTCCGAGGGAGAGGTGATGGGCACCGCCAGGCACTCGAGGTGCCTCACTGCTACTGGACACTGCATCCAGCGTCGACACGAGACTGGATGTTCTGGGTCGCACGTTCAGACGCTCGATTTCTTCGGCTGTGAGGCCCATGGGGGCCTGTGGAGTTGACTGAGGTTGCACCACCGGCTTTTGGCGGCTAGCACTGGAACTCTGTCCAGAGAGTTGTGACATTACAGGGCTATTGAGACTTCTCTCGCTGTTGCTGTGAAGAGCATCCTTACCAACTCCACCTGAGCTGGAAGTTGTTGCTAGCAGAGCACTCTGAAGAGGTTTCCCTGAGATGTCGTGTAACGTAAGGATGCGTGGCTGTTGCGAGCTCAGTTCGGAGCTGGGTGATAGCCTCGCCAATGGAGTGCTCTGATGGGGACGTGGTGTGCTGGACGGTGGAGGCTGACTAGCTTGTGGTGGAACTCTGGGTGCGTAAGGGCCTCCATGGTGAGGAGAATGTCTGTGTTGTTGTTGTGCTGGAGAGGCTTGGTGCTTGTGGTGCGTGTAAGAAGCTACAGGTGGAGGAGTTGCCTTGTACTTTCTCACACCACCTGCTTCTCGATAGCCTTTGTAATGGTACACAATATCGATGTCAGAGGGTGCTATAGAGCTAGCATTTTCAAGATCATAATGTTCCGGAAACTCGGAACCTAAATCTACGGATCCGGGATGGTCATGAGGATGATGGGATTGGCTTGGTGGTGGGATCGGTGGATGATGCTCATCTCGGAGAGGTGGACTCTTGCTGACGACTTCACGTTCTATGATGTCAGGCCTCTGTGGTCGCTGATGTTCCCCAGGACCAATCTCACGCTCCTTGTATTTCTTCGATATTAGCTCTGGTCCAACCATGTGATGGCCACCAACTCCTCGAATTAGATCTCCGTTGTCTCCATGATACCCTACGCTGGGATCATTGGAGTGTAGACCTCTGGCCATTACACAGTCACCATTATTACCACCGAGTCCGGAGCTACCAAGCATAGTTGATCCTCCATTTTGTTTGCTCTGCAGACCCGGTGCTCCACCGGGACCACCACTCTTCTCCTTCTGTTGCTTTCGAAATCGAAACACCACAAATGATACCAAGATGGCCACCAGAAGAATAACAAAGAACACAATAACTAAAGTGATTCCAATGCTCAGAGGATCTGCAACTTGAGCTGCTCCAATTCCAAGAACTCCTACACATCCCTGGAAGACTTTTCCTCTCGAGAGAACCTCATTGAAAACACTGCCTGAACCATTGAAGGGCTGGACTTCGTTGTTGATGGTAAAGTTGGCCAAGCAACCTTCAAAGCTGGCAGGCATAGTCTCTTGCTGCAGGAATTCCCGTCTAACTCCACCCACTGACAGAACGGTTAAATACGGGTCAAGGAAGTCATGCACACCAGCGGAATCCAATTCGTCTGCAACTTTCTGGCCATCAATGAGGATTCGCAGCACCCGATTAGAGGCGTGCAGTGTTAAGTTATGCCACTTACCATCGGACAAGCTTTCTGGTTCTTGAACTGTCATATTAACTGAGGTTCTCTGTCTTGAGGTATACACAAGTTTTCCAGATCTTAGTTCAACCGAGGTGAAGTGTTTGTTGGTCGCAGCGAATAGAATGATTCCATTCATCTGAACTGTTCTAAAGACCAAGCTCAGAGTCTTTGGTGGATCACCGATTTGAGCCATGGATGTGATGTTGTCATTGTTCACAGTGAAGCGACGTCTTCGAGACTCCACGTCATAGGTCCAAACGTTATTTCCTCCATACAAATTGTCCAATAGCTGCATTCTTCTATGTTTCTCGGAAATTTTGAATTCCACAAAACCTCCATCGGAGATCGAAATCGGTTCGAGAGAGCTGTAGCAATCAGGAGATAGGAGATTTCCACCACACTGACACATAGCCGTATGCCATCGATCCATGCAGATTCCGAAGGTTCCACAAAGTGAAAGAGCTGGATCGGAAGGAAGGCCCTGCTGACATGGTCCACCATTGTTGTTGCGATTACAGGTGGGATGAACTCCTCGTTGCTTCAGAGGACTGCTCATATTCAAAAGACGTCCATTAATGGAGACACTGTGGACACATCCAACTAGATCATCGGTGTGGATCTGCCCAGGTCGTTCTAGAACAGGATCAGCTGTCGAAAGGCCTCCAACCAATAAAGGCTGTTTGTTAAAATTCAAGGTACTGTAAAAAAAATCAAGGGTTAGACATGGAACTGAAAATATGACATAAAAAACTTACCCAGAAGGTCCAACATCATCAGCATAGCAATTGGAATCCCCAGGTCGACACTCTTCACAGACGTCTCCGTTCTCTGTACATTTGGCTACACTCAGCGAGATCACTCGTCCATTACGTGTGGCAGTCACCTTATGCCATTTTCCATTTGCAAGCGTGTTGTTAGTACCACTTCCTACCACAACCGTCGTGATGGCCGTACGAGCTCCACCAAATGAAAATAAGGCCTTTCCCTTGACGACTTCGATCGCCACAAAGTCTGATCGTCCTCCACTTTGAATACCATAGTTGTATAGGAGTAGACCATCGGGCTTGGTTGTTGCAAAGATGATGGAAATGTCATTTGTAGCCGCATCCAGTGAGGGGAAAGCCATGAAAGAGAGTTCTTCAAACCCAAAGGTAGTCTTCTCGCAGTGCCTACCGTAACGTCCTCCCACACAACTGCATTTATAGCCTGGCTTCAGAGCAACACACAATCCTCCATGAAGGCAGGGATTTGGTCTGCATGAGTCTGCTATGTGCTCACATTGATTACCTCGGTAACCAGGTCTGCAGAGGCAGAAGAATGATGACCCATCAGGGCTCTCCCGGCAAGACCCTCCATTTCTACAAGGGCTTCCTGCACAGACATCTCCTCTCTCCAGCTGACAGAATTTTCCTTCTCGGTGTGGTGAGCATGTGCACTGGAAGTCATAGCCCTGCCTCCTGCACTGGCCGTTGGCTTGACAAGGATTGGGAGAGCAGGGATCTTGACGTTTCTCACATTGTCGTCCAGTGTATCCATCTGGACATTTGCATATGAAATCATGAGTCACCAGAGGTGCGGTGAATATCAGCGACTGACTGTCCACGATGTTCAAGGACCGTGTATCATGAACCCGGAAGTCTTCACTGCAGACCCCACCATTGTCGCAAGTATTGACACCTAGGCATGGTGTGAATCCGATTTTGACTCGTCCAGGAGATTGCAAGAGCCTTTCTATACTTTCAAGCTTCTTGTTCAGACGCTCTGTGATGTACCTCGGTGATCGGTAGCTTTGGCTTGAGGTTTGCAAAGCCAATGCTACCTGGAAACCTGTCTGATTCATGGTGTTTCTTATGCTGTATAAATTGTATTCATCTCCCTGATCTGAGCTGGACTTGAGGACGTCCAAGAAACTGCGGTAGTAGGTCGACAGAAAAGTTTCTGCAGTCATATTGTCAATATTGATAGTGATCGAATTGGCTACTGTGGTATTGTCAAAGCCCCGGAACTCCACTGTAACCGTGGAGGTGACATCATTGTGTTTTCCATCGTTTCCCGATACGAAATACGAATATCCATGAGTTGCGGTCTTTGTTGTTGTGTGTAGATCGCATTTGGCAGGGATTGTAAGGATGCCCAAAAGACTGCCCTGAGAATCTGGCTTGATGCGGCATTTGTAATCGCCTGTGGTATCGGGATCATTTGGATGAACATCAGCGATTTTTCCGATCGGAATTTCGTTGTTGAAAACGTTCAGCAGAACATGGACCATTCGTTGTGTTGACGGACTGTCATTCTGATCGAGGATATTCACGGTAATCGTGTGTTGGGACTTCATCTTTGGCTTTCCGTTGTCCTCGACCTCGACGATGATCTCCAAACTGGGAGTTACTTCACGGTCAATGCTGCGAGTTGTCTTCATGAGTCCTGAGTGCTTGTCAATACTGACCATAGCTTTGTGTCTACCACCAACGAGGTAATAGGTAAACGGTCCTCCATTTGGTGGAAGATCAGGATCGTTGGCAGAAAGAGTCATGATCGATGTTCCAGCTGGTTCATTCTCCGAAACATAGCCAATCACTCCGTTAGCATCGAATATGGGGCCATTGTCATTGACATCGAGGAGGTCTATCTTCACGGTGGCTGTGCCTGTTTGCGGTGGAAGACCCGTATCAATAGCTCCCAGGATCAAATTATAAGTTGGGATAGTCTCCCGGTCGAGCATCTTTGCTGTTTCGATCTGCCCGCTCTGCGGATCAACCTTGAATGCTTGATTGATGTTTCCATTAATGATCGAGTAGCTAAATTGGTTATTTTGTGGACGAACATCCTTGTCAACTGCCTTGACAGTGGTCACCTTGGTTCCAATCGATGCTCCCTCAGATATCTTTGCCTCATAGATGTGATTTAGGAACTCTGGAGGATCGTTACCGTCTTGAATAGAGATGATAACTTGAGCTTCATCGGTATCATTGCCACGAATTCCACCGAAATTTTTCGCCAGAACTGTCAAAACAACTCGGCTTTGGGTCTCACGATCAAGGTTCCTTGAGACAAACATAACTCCAGTTTCGGCATTTATTCCGAAACCTTTGTCGTTGCTAGACCCGACTAGAAGGTAGTATACCTTTCCGTCCTCACCGGCATCCTTGTCCGTGGCTTGAATAGATCCAATAACTGTTCCAACTTCAGCCGATTCTGAGACATCGAAGTGAAAGACCGGCTGTATGAACTGCGGGTAATACTCATTGACCCCAGTGATGTGGACAATAACCTCGGCGTAGCTTTGCATCACTGAATCGGGATTCTGGGCAAGAACTTGCAATAAGTATTCCTTCTTCTCCTCATAGTCAAAACTGGCTGTCGAGTTAATCATGCCATCGTTCGGATCGATTTTGAAGAGATTACGTCCAGTTCCACCTGTGATCGAGTACCTGATGACCGCATTGATGGGGGAATCCTTATCGGTTGCATGTGCCTGGAAGACGAACGTATTCGGGGGCTGATTTTCTGCCAGATATGAATGATACTTCGACTGGTTGAATTCTGGAGCATTGTCATTGATGTCAGTGAGGATCACAGTCAACATGGCTACAGCTTCCCTGGGCTTGAAACCCAGGTCTTCAGCGGTGATGTTCAAACGATATACCTTGATCTGGTCATAGTCGAGTGGTTGAAGAATCGTAACCGCACCAGTGACGGCATCAACTGTGAACTCTTTCCTTTCATTGCCTCCAGATATCGAGTAGCGGATCATGCCATTCGGGCCATCATCTCGATCTGATGCTTCTACCGTGACGATCTTTGCTCCAATTGGTTGGTTTTCGGCAACGATGACTTGATAACTCAGCGCAGTAAACTCTGGTGCATAGTTATTCTCCCCAGTTACGATGATCGTAGCTAGAACTTCATCACTTTGCGGTGGGACACCTCGATCAACTGCCTTAATCCTCAAGGCAAATGCTGTATTTGGTGAGACTACAATTGGCTTTGAGACCGAAATCCAACCATCCTGCTTGTTGATGGTGAAGTACGAGCTTCCATTACCACCGACAATCGAATAGTCAATCTCAGCGTTCACACCATAATCGAGCTCATCTTTGGCAACAACTTGAACGATCTTCTGACCAGCCTTGGCATCTTCAGGCACCGGTGACAAATAACTACGGGATTCAAAGCGAGGAGGATTGTTATTAGCATCGACGACATTGACGTTCACCAGACACTCCGAGTACATGGGAGGCTTGCCGTTATCTGTGGCGAGGACAGTCATGGAGTACATATTCTCTGGAGAAGCCTCGATCTGAGAGTGTTTGTATCCAATCGTGCGCTTGCTGTAGACTTCTCCAGTTGCTGGATCGATGGTGAATAGGTCTGATGGGTGTTGGAGTGAGTACGAAATCACTGAATTGGGTCCTTGCTTATCACGATCGGTAGCGATAACTTGTCCCACAAATGCAACTGGTCTTTGCAGCTCTGGGAAGTTGAAACTGTAATAGCTGTGCTCGAATTCTGGAGCGTTGTCATTCTGATCTTGAATGGTGATCGTTAAGGGGGTTTCTGAGCGCCAGGCACCATCGGAAGCTGCCACCTTTAGCAAATACTCATCTTGCTGCTCACGATCCAGGTGAGCGGCAACGGAAACATTTCCAGTTATGGGATCAATGATGAACTTCTCACCGGGATTTTCACTAAAACTGTAAGTTGCATTGGCATTCACTCCGGTGTCCAAGTCGGATGAAGTAACTTTGATGACAAAACTTCCAATTTCAGCGTTCTCAGTCACATTTACACTGAACAGCCGTGTGAACCTCGGAGGATTGTCGTTCTTGTCCAATACAGTGATGATCACACTGGCACTTCCGGTCAACTGTGGAATTCCCTGGTCCAGAGCTTCTACAATCAGTTCGTACGAAGCTATCCGCTCCCGATCCAAACGGGTAATTGCGTATATTTCACCATTGTGTGCGTCAATCTCGAAGGTTTGTCGATAATCATCAACTAGTCTATAAGTGACTTCTCCATTCTCAGCTGAATCTCGGTCGGTAGCCTTGACTTTTGCAATGAACACGTCAGACGGTTCTTCTTCGAGAACTTGGGTGTTGTAGATCAGTTTCTCCATTACTGGAGCATTGTCGTTAGCATCGGTAACGTCGATTGTCAGCAACATGACACTCCGCAGACTTGGTGAGTCCGAATCAGCTGCTTCGATCCAAATTTCATATTGATGTGCCGTCTCATAGTCCAAACCATCCCGGCCAATAGTCGTTTCTCCAGTTTCAGGATTGATTCGAACTGCGTCATCGATGTTTCCACCTGCAATTGAATACCTTATATTCCCTGATGCATCTCGTTTGGGGGATGAAGCTTGTATTTTCGTGATCAACTTTCCTTCGGTGACGTCTTCGGACAGAGTGAACTGAGTCTTGGACATGTACGAGAAAGTTGGGAACTTCTGAGCTTGACTAAGTTGAATCTTGAGAGTTGCTTTGGCAGTTCGAGGATCAGTTCCTTTATCGGTGGCATGCATCACGATCGAATAAGCCCGATTACTTCCACCTGCACCGAGTTCGACTTTGGTCTTGATCACTCCAGATTTCTTGTTGATATCGAACTT
The DNA here is from genome assembly GCA_920104205.1 of Eupeodes latifasciatus. Taxonomy (NCBI): domain Eukaryota; kingdom Metazoa; phylum Arthropoda; class Insecta; order Diptera; family Syrphidae; genus Eupeodes; species Eupeodes latifasciatus. The sequence goes on along the minus strand of OV049925.1, from coordinate 118,601,714 downwards.
ATCTGAATCATTCCCGCTGAGTGAGTAGACTATCTCAGCATTTGCTCCATCGTCCAAGTCAATAGCTCTAGCTCCAAATATGAATTCACCACTGCGGATATTATCCGGAACATAGACATCAAAATAAGAACTTTCAAAAAACGGAGCATTATCATTGACATCGAGAATAGTGACAGTGAGATTGACAGTTGAAGCACGTGGTTCCGTTGCAGAACTGTCTTGAGCCATCAGAGTGAGGTAATACACCGAGACATCTTCCCGATCAAGGATTGCAGCAGTAGTGATCTCTCCGGTGTCAGGATTCACGTGGAATTTCTCCATTTTTTCACCAAGCAAACTAAAACGGATCTTAGCATTCAATCCAGTGTCCTTGTCAGTTGCAACTGGATGGAGGACTTTTGTGCCAATTGGAAGATTCTCTTGTACCGTTGCATGGTATGATTGGCGAGCAAATTCCGGACGATGATCATTCATATCCTGAACAATAACTCTAACAATGCCAGTCCCGGTCAATGGTGGAGATCCTGAAAGGAAAAAAAGAAGAACATAACATGGTATGAGTATGATGAAGGTATAGGTAAGGTTTAGAAAAATTCTCTTCATTCAACATCTTGATAAAAATGAAATCCACCTTTCTAGGGATCTATAGGTTCCTTCATAGACAATGTATGTTCTATTGGCAAAATAATAAATTGCATCAAGAACCAATAAACCACAAAACAACTCGACCAAGCAGATGCTATCCAACAGATACGACTATTTGACTGTTTACCTAGGTTAGCTATACGGTGCCAACTCCTCTCTGTCAGAATCTCTCTAAAGGCAAAAGTATAGAACCGAGATGGAATATAAGGTTTGGTTGGTATATAGAGTGCTAGTGCTACTTTTGCCTGGTGTTTCTGATCTAATTTAACGAGCAAATTGAATAATTCCCTTAAAAGGAACCCAATGCGCTGCGCATACAGCAGCTACATTTATCTCGCACAGTAAACTCAGAACCTACAAAAAGGAACACACGTATCCGTATTATTCTTTATATTCTGGAGAGTAATCCGAACCGAATCCAGCGGATTTGCTATCATGAATCTCTCTTTCTCTATTTCGGAACGGATTATTGGATTCTTCAATATACAAAAAAAAAAGGAAGGTTCTTATTCTGAAATTGGTGGTGGAACTGGGAATGGTGGTGCTGTATAGGCTTCCATATGTTTCTTCCAATTTTTTTATTTGTTGTGCCTTATGCGCAAATTGAGTATGCCAGGCCATCCATTGCTGGTATAATGGGGCACAAGAGAGATGCTGCTGCTGCTACCAAATCGTCGTCCGCGTCGTCGTCATTGTTGGCCGCCCAGGATAACCAACGCTTGGGCTATTGAGGTCTAGAACTTGGGGCTTTTGAGATTTTGTTTTCTTGCTCTATAAATACCTACGCATAAAGGTCGTGTCGTTTGTTGTAATATGATTGGTTACGGTTTATAGATAGGATCTAGGTGTCGCCTTTTTGGGGTCGGACACATACCTACCTTTAAAACAAAAAGAAAGATAGATTTTGTTTCAAAATGTATAATTGGAAATAAGTAGTAAATGGAAGGAAGCCTTTAAGTTGCCAATAACTGCAGTTATACCTTTAGTTAAAAGACATATACAAGGCATGGTACGTATTTATCATTTTTGTGAACAAAAAGGAGACTTTCCAATTATATTGCAATTATAAAAATGAAATAGGCAATTACTTATATACATAAATAAGAAGCATTGGTATAATATATGTCTATATGAAAAAATGATTATTTTAAATGTAAGAAGGAAGTCCTTATATCATTTTCCTAGAATTAATAAGCCGGAGATTTGTATGGAAACGTTTAAAGAGATTTTTAAGATTGCATTGAGTAATTGGAATTATGAAGTAAAGCCTGAACACACGCATAATACTTTTTTGGTTAACAAAGGGTGTTCCAATTAAATTGTTTGAATATTGTATGTGAAGTATGGACAATCATTAGAAAAATGCAATTTGGTAGCTGACACTTTAGGGTTTTTGGAAATAGGATATTAAACGAGAATTTTCTTCAAAAATGTTATTTGAACGTCTTGTTCTTTTGACAACCTTCCTCAATTTTTCAACTAATTGTAAAAAAAAATTACTAATTAGTAAAAAAATAAAATTTTAAAGTTAAAGTGCCGCTGCCTAACTTCAAAATTTAAACATGTCTTATTAACTTAAATATGTCACCTTTCAAAGTATTGTATTTTTGGATTGCCAAGATTCTAATACAATATTAGAAACGAATCTTGAAACATTCTTTTGTTGTTAAGGTTGACCAAAAGCTTAAGGCTTACTTGTAAGCACTGTTAATCAAGAGCATTTTTTATAAGCTGTTCATTGTGGATCTAACGCCATCCTGAATTTGGGAATTTTAAGACTTGATATTTTAAGGTGATCCTTAATGGAAGAAAAAAGGATTTTAAGGTGTCTTTAAAAATAATGATAATTGTCATGCAATTGTTGAAAATGTTAAAGTTAAATTTTGTGTTATTTCCAACTTGTTTGTGTTTCACATTTTTATATTATGAAATAAAATGTTGATGGAAAATTAGCGGAAAAAATTCTGAATTTATTTGAGTAAACAAGCTATTCAAAATTAGTTTTTGATATACCTACTTAAAACATAAAATTGCGGAAAAAATTCGACTCTTAAAAAGAAAAAGTATTTTAAAAAATTTGACAAACTTTCTTGGGGTTTGCGAAATAATGGAACCTTTAAGAAAATAATTTAATATAAAAATTCAGACGGAATGTGTGTGTTCAAAACACAAACAAAATTCAAAAAAAGTGTTTTCTTAATTTCTGCGAGTTGTGAATGAAATTGTGGTCTTATTTTGATGATTTTTACATTTAATTTTCTCATTGGATTAAAATAAAAGAAATTATTTAAAGATTTTAAGTCTCCCTCTTTTATACCCTGCCGCCTTGCGACACAAATGTTGGGAAATATGGAACTTTACGAGTTCAAAGCAAAGTCCTTCGAATTGATTTTTAACTTCCCATAGGAAGTTATTGTAGTGGGTCCGATGTGTCAAATTGAAAATTTTGACATTTCTCGACTTTTCAAGGTCCCTAGAGTCGAAATAAAAGATTTTTAGAAAGATGTCTGTGCGTGCGTGTGTACGTACGTCCGTACGTCCGTACGTCTGTACGTCCGTACGTTCGCGATGTTTTCTTCGTCGTCTATAGCTCAAGAACAAGAAGAGATATCGACTTCAAATAAATTTTGTTATACAGATAATAATGCAGAAAGATGCAGAAAGGGCTCTCCAGAAAATTGCGTGGGTTTTTTACCATAGAAGTTTAAAAAAAAGGTGAACATTTTGGTTAATCCAAAGTAACTCACGAACCAATAACGCAAGAGACTTGAATTAAATTGTATATTATATATTGTAACGTGATACCAAACAAGTATATTTTTGGAAAAAAATCCAATTAACGGGTTTTTTTATAAATCAAAAAAACTGAAAAAAAAATGTGTCACCTCGAAAATTTTATGAATAAAAAATTATTTTATCTCAAAAACAATTTTGTGCAATGAAAAATAACGTTTTTGACATCTGGTAAAATGTTGAGAAAAATCGAATTGACAGTTTTTTTTATAAAAAAATAAAAACCGAAAAAAAACATTACTCAATGTTGGTAAAAATTGAGTTTAGACTTAAATATCTTTTCGAAAATTTGGGATTATGGCTTCCAACTTATTTTATCTTATAAGAAATATTGTTTTCAACATTTGGTAACATTTTGAGAAAAATGACAGTTTTGTTTACAAAAAATAAAAACCTAAAACAAAAAATGAATAAAAGTTAGTAAAAAATGACTTTCGACTCAAATTACTTTTCAAAAATTTGAGACATTCCCCTTAAACTAATTTTATTTTTTTTAAATATTATTTTTAACATTCAGTTACATTTTGAGAGAAATTAAATTGACAGTTTTTTTTACAAAAAATTAAAAACCTAAAAAAAATTAACAAAAGTTGGTAAAAATTGATTTTTGACTTAAATATCTTTTTAAAACTTTGAGATATTGGCTTTAAACTGATTTTATCTTATAAGAAATATTGTTTTCAATATTCAGTAAAATCTTACGAAAAATCGAATTGACAATTTTCTTACAAAAAATAAAAACCTAAACAAAATTAATAAAAGTTGGTAAAAATAGATTTTCGACTCAATTATCTTTTTGGAAATTAAAAATATTGGCTTTAAACTAATTTTACTCACAGAAAATATAATTTTCGACATTCAGTAAATTTTTTATTAAAATCCAACAGTCAGTTTTTTCATAAAAAAAATAAAATAAAAATAGTACGCAAATAAATAAAAATAGTACGCAAATTTCGTAAAAAATGTGAAAAATAGAAGGTATTGACTTCAAATTCATTTCATTCATCCAATTTGTATTTGTTTATTTAAGAAATAAAAACTTTTAAGAAATGCTACTAAAATTGGTTAAAATTGGTTTTCGACTAAAAATCTCGTTAACAAAAACTGATTTTGAAATCAAACTATTTCATTATATGCAAAATATTGTTGGTAATTTTTAAATTTTTAAGAAACAAAACACGAAACCCTACAAACTTTTAGGCATGACAAATCGACAGACGGGATGGGAAGTTATCAGTGTGGGTCGCATCCCAGCCTCTTTTTTTTTTTAAGAATAAACTGTTTAAAAATCAGTTATCTTCCGAAACTCATTCATTTATGCGAACTAAAATTAACTTTTTCCAAAGTTTTAAAGATTGATTTTTATACTTATATTCCTACAAAATATAACTTTAAAGTTCGAATAATTGACTGCCAAGATATATGTAGCTAAATTCTTAAAGTCTAAGATTGAAGATGGCGAACAAACCCAGAACTAATATTTTTAGAAATTCCACTTGAACCAAATTTTGTTCTCAGAAATTTCTAAAATTCCTTATAATTGAAAGATTTTTTCTAAAACTTTTGTTTTCTGTTTACAAAAAAACAATGACCTTTGACCTTCCAGCGCATCCTTTACTGTTTCCCGTTGGGTTCCTTCCAAAAGAAATATGTAATTTGATGTCTGCCACAGTCCACCGAAGGTCCTTAACACTATGTGGTATGTTGTTAAGCATTTATAAAGATGGCAAATCCAATTATATCATCATCAAAGTTTTCTAGTTTTCATTGATTTCAACTTAAATACGTAACTGCCTCTGTACGAGATTTGTCTTTACAATGTAGGTGTACAAAAATAGATGCCATATATTCTGACAAACGGCTTTCTTTTTCACATGTCTTCTTTCTAAGCAAATAGATTTATCAAATAAACAGCTCTCAAAGTTCCACCAATAAAACTATGTTTTATTTATTTTTGTTGTTGTATGAAGATTATAAAATTCCAATTTCATAACCTAACCACGATTGTATAGAAGATATTTGGGAAGCCAAGTAGGTATTTATAAAGATACAAACATATTCAGATACATATGTATATAGATGAATGAATATAAATTTACACAGAAAAATAATCCTCGCAACATTGAACTGTTACAGTACAAAAGTTCAAAGTAATATATTTCTCCTTATAGCTTATAGCATATGCCCCAAAGATCCAAAAGACTACCTACCTACATATAATATAACTTGTCTATATAGCATCTCTTCATCTCCATCTTTCATGGATAGATACACGTAGGTATAGCCACTTTAAGATCATAATTCTCGCCATTGTCTCCCTATTGCGATTTCTCTCCCATAAAAATCCCATAATATCTCGCCCATATGAAAAAGCCTCACTTAAAAAACCAAGACTCTGAATCTCTGAAGTGAAGTCAATGGTGGTTGCTTGTTTGATATTTTTTGTATTGGGGGACCCGAAAAGTAAGATGAATATGTATCCGCGATAGATCAAACTGTTCTTTCTATAAATCTACAATCGTTTCGGGATTAAAATCCACATCTCTCAACATAAACTGCCGCCACCATCATCATCGTCATCATCATAATAATCCAACCTTAACCATACAAACCTATAGAAAGATAACTTCAACTCCAAAGAGTGTTGGAACTATATAAGTTAAAGTTGGGTGTACTTTATAACCACAAAAGGCGCGAACCAGTCGATATGAAAAATTGCTTTTTAAATATTTTTCAATTACACTCTCTAGGACGAGTGAGAGGGGGGCTTTGAAAAGTCGAATCCACGTTTTCTCGATCTATTCGCGATCATCATAGTTCCATATGAGATGCCTTATAGAAATCCTATAGTAGCTTTAGAGGAGCCTATGTAGCAGGCAATTTCAATTTCGGCCAAACTCTATCACAACTGGAAGACTCGGGAGAGACTATTATTCGTTAGCTTAATCCACCTGGTTTGCTTTTGGTATACCTATGAGTTCCTACTACACTACATTTTATAGTTGGGTGAGCCTCCTGGTGGAGTTTAGTTTAGTTCGATTTGGAATTTCAAAAAACAAAAGCAATAAAAGTGTAGATACATTTTCCGTCTCAGAAAGTGTTACATGTTTGCTGAGTTTGAGTCTGAGTGTTGACTCTGATGGCGGAGGAGTTCAGTGTAGCCTGGTACTATATAGCATGGCACCCTGGTGACTTCGGCATAACTTTCTGGCTCACATTCCTTTGTTTGCTCTGTGACTGGAGACTGAGACTAAGACAGTAGAAGAAAGTTTTTTCGCCAGATTGCCAGAAGGTATAAGTTGTTATTGATATTTCAAATTTTTGGTGTCTTTGGTCTGGAGTTGACTTCTGCAGGATAGATATTGGCATTAAGCTCATAAATAAGTTGCATGAAATTGCTTTTTTTAAAGATAATTTACGCGAACTCAAGAAATTATAAAAACCCTAATAATTATTTAAAACAGTGTAAGTAATTAGGAAAGGAGGTTTTGAATGTCTGTACATTGCAATGAGTTAGAAATGTTGACCCTGATTAAGCATTCCAAATATTACGGTTGAATTTTGTATAAAAATAGCTCAAGAGACGCAAATGTTTTATTTAGAAAATGGTCACCTATCATTTTTAGAGCTATCTTTTGAATTCTGGCCAAGGGACTCAAGTTGATTATTGGAGCACCTGCAAAAATATGGGAGTTGTACTCGAGTTTCGGACGAAGAAAGGCTTTATAAATTATAGCCAGTTTAAAAGGGGTACAAAGCTTAACTAAAAATATGTGCGCACTCCAAAAGAGATAGTTTGTGATGCACATAGCTAGAACTGAAAGTCGTTCAGCCTCCTCGACGCAATACACACAGATGAAAAGTAGCGCTATAGAAGGGGTACGCTTTTGCAACAATAGACATCTTTGATTTTTTGAAGCATTGATAAATGCGGCTTAGATCAAAATTTAATGAGCTTATCATACGCTGCCGTTGGTAGTTCACCTTTATAGGTCAAGGATGTACATCTATAGAGGATTATGAAATGCTGAGGGTTTTGTCATCAGCGAAATAATTAAGTGGATAAGAAGTTTTAGATAAAAGATTATTTATAAAAATAGAAAAGAGTGTAGGAGACAAAATAGAGCCCTGTGGCACACCAGTGCTTATTCCTTGAATATCAGATTTGAACCCGTCCAATACCTACTATACTTGAATAGAACGGTCAAAAAGGTAAATTCTAATACAACGAAGAAGACATTCATCGAAACCAAAAGCACGCATTTTCAATAATGTGAGCTTGATGTCAAACTCTATCAAAAGCTCTTCTAGCTTTTTCCAAAACAATGTAAGGATTCGTTCCAATGTTCGGGGAGAGAAAGCCATACTACCGGTCATTAAAAACTTTCGTTGCTCAAGAAATTTGTATAGTAAATTTATTCAACCTTTGTGTTTTAAAGCTTAAAAAGAGGCTTTAAAGATTGTCTTATTCTGAGATATGAGAATAGTAATTTTCCAAAAAAACAATACCTGGCCCTTATCCCCCGTAGATAATCTTAAACCAAGCCTTTTACCAAGAAATAACAAATAAAACTTATTACTATTGCATATTAAGCAACAAAGTCATCGGAAATCGTTGTCGTTTCGTTGTTGTTAGCTGGTTTTGGTGTCCTAGAGAGAATAAAATTAAATTGTTGCCCACATTTTTACACCAACTCTACCCATCATTAAGCTAGGTATAGGTAAGTGTTTATGTGAGAATATGGTCATTTATTGACATTGGTTTGGTCTTTGGGGTCTCTGGATAGAACTTAGATTTTATGTTTATTACTGAACTGATCGAGAGAGAGACAGAGAAGTCCATAGGTGGTTTGGTTACGTTCCTTAGTATTTTTTAATTTTAAGGCTTCTCTTCCGTGTCCAAGGAACGACATTCAAACATAAATCGTTCAAGCTATGATGTTGATGATGATGATGATAACTAAAAATTATACTCATATGCTGTATGGAGAAAAGCCCACAATGGAATCTTCCTTCAACCCACAATGCAATAATCGTTGGAAGAACAGAATATAGACTCACGCACGCTCTGCTCCGCTCGCCGCACTGGGAAGAAATATACTCGTACTTAAAATTCAAGTGATGGGTTTTTGTGGTACCTTCCTATTTTTGTACCTTACTTTGAAGTACAAGAAGTATCTCAGCTAGAATATTTTGTTGGGTGTTAAAAGTATTTGATTTTTGTCTTATTATTATTTATTATTTGTAAACCTCTTGCAGAGAGAAGCGGGTGTCATAAATCATAAAAAAAGCGATTTATTTTGATTGATTTTCTTAAAAACTATGAGAAGGTATGATGGTGATAATATTCTGTTTTCTTTTTTATAACTTTGGACTCAACAGATAAAATGTCTGAAGTTTTGAAGATTTTATTTTTGGAACAGTAAATTACAAGTAAGCTTCTGTGGGCTTATGGTTTTGTACTTTTTGTACAAAATAAAAACAAATAAAAAAAAAATTAAATATGAATCTAATTTATTACATATTATTTTCTATACACAAATTTTCGAGGGCTAGACAATGGTGGATGCAGGGTTGGGGGTCTTGAATTGCGTGGGTGTTTTTTTTTTACCATAGCAGTTTAAAAAAAAGGTGAAAATTTTGGTTAACCCTAAATATCTCATGACACAATGGCGCGAGACTTGAATTAAATTTTATATTATTATATTGTGACGTGATACAAAACAAGTATATTTTTGGACAAAATCCAATTAAAAAAAATTTTGTCACCTCGAAAATCTTACGACTAAAATATGATTTCATCTCCAAAACTATTTTTTGCAACGAAAAAGAGCGTTTTTGACATCTGATAAAATTTTGAGAAAAATCTAAGTGACGGGTTTTTTTTAAATAAAAACCTAAAAAACACTACTCAAAGTTGGTAAAAATTGAATTCCGACTCAAATATCTTTTCAAAAACTTGAGATATTGGCTTTAAACTACTTTAATCTTTCAAAAGATATTGTTTTCAACATTCAATACAATTTTGAAAAAAATGGGATTGACAGTTTTTGTACAAAAAATTAAAAAACTAAAAAAAATTTAACAAAAGTTGGTAAAAATTGATTTTCGACTCAAATATCTTTTCAAAAATTTGAAATAATGGCTTCTAACTAATTTTATGTTATAAGAAATATTGTTGGGTCGCATCCCAGCCTCTTTTTTTTTGTATATAATAAGCACAAACTCAAGGGGATATTACTACCCTTACTATGCAGAGGCACAGTGTGAGCACTAGGAAGAGGAGAGAGGGTTTGAAAGGAGATGTCGATGCACATTGGTTTTGAATTCCTGAATATTGTAAAGACTTGAAGAAGCGCGAGTATAACGGTTAAACTGTTTAAGGGGGGAATGCAACTGGCTATTTCTCTAGAGCATAAACCGTTGAAATAACGGTACAAGAGGGTGAGACAAGAAACATTTCGACGATGTTCAAGCGACGTAAATGATCTTATGATGGTAATATTACCAATTAATCTAAATGCTCTACGTTCAATACTGTCCAAGAGGCTTAAGTAAGTTGCGGGAGCACCAGTTCAAATATGGGAGTTATACTCAAGCTTTGGACGTATGTAAGTCTTGTAGATAACAGCCAGATCAGAAGGGGTGAAATATTTCTTGCATCGCCTTAGAAAACCCAAACATCTTGCGGCATTTTTGGCGACACGCGTATGTGATCGTTCCACAAAAGGTGGTTGGTGATACACATACCGAGAATATTGAGATGTTCAGTCTCCTCGATGCAAGTGCCATCTATGGATAATGGCAAGGGGGTATATCTCGCTTTAACGATGCAAGACAGCATTGGGTTTTCGAAGCATTAAATTCCACGCGGTTTTTTATTCCCCATTGTATAATGCTGTGTAGGTCGGAATTTAATGAGCTTATCATATTTTGTCGTTGTAGTCATACATCCGAAGAAGAGGGATGTGAATCTGAAAACCAATATGAAAAGCTAAGAGTACTATCGTCAGCGAAACAATGTATTGGATTAGAAGTTGTTAATGAAAATGAGAAAGAGTGTTGGAGATAGAACAGAGCCCTGGGGCACACCAGCATTTATTTTGTGGTTTTCAGATTTAAATCCATCCAATACAACTTGTATTGAACGATTCGAAAGGTAATTACTAATCGAATGAAGGAGGGATTCACGAAAACCGAAAGCACGCATTTTCGATAAGAGAGCCTGATACCAAACCCTATCAAATGCTTTTGAAATATCAAGTCCAATAATCTTACTTTCTCCAAAACGATGTAAAGATTTGTTCCACTGTTTGGTGAGATGAACCATGAGATCACCATTGGACCTATTGCTACAAAAGCCGTATTGTCGGTCATTAAGAAGCTTTTGATCTTCGAGATATTTCTTGAGCTGATAATAATTAATAAGCGTTTCCATGACCTTGGAAAGAAGGGACGTAAGTGCAATCGGTCGGTAATTAGAGGTTGAGGAAGATTCGCCTTTTTTGGGAATAGGCTGGACAAATGCGGTTTTCCATCCGCTCAGAACGAGACCTAAGGAGTAGGACAGATGAAAAGCTTACGCAGTGGTTTTGCCAGTGTTGAAGAACACCTCTTCAGAACAAAAGCGCGGATACCATCCGGACCAGCGGACCTTACTTATTTCTCTCTTTTACACCATCAATTAAGTAACTTTAGATCATTTTGTTTCAAATTGTTTGTGTACAATTTTTTTTACAAGGTCGATGACCCCTTGTACCACTCACCACTGAATTATTAAAAACTGCAATTACTCGTCATTTGTAAAGTTTAAAGCTTTACTTTACTTCTTAACACAATAATTAAGCAAAAATAATTATATTCATATTTGCAACCACTCTATTTCTATCAATTATGTCAATTATTTTATACTGTAAAAGATTTAAAAGTATCCAATACACTCGATAAGACTTTTCTGTCATAAAGATAGAAAAGAATATAATCACCTCAAGACAATCCGCATAGTGTGATATCTAAAAGAAATAATAGGCTAAAAATTCCATTCCAACATCATCGCCATCAAACGCATCAGAAAATATCTTCTTTTTGTTTTCATATGTACTAAATTTTCATTACCTACCTTTTTTCTCTTATTTTTGTTTAATCAAACAAACAAATATATAAAGGAAAAACATAAACAACAACAACAACAACAACAAAAACACTCTCTTCGCGAACTAATCGCGATTGAAACATGGAAAATGCTTGTTAGACAAACATTTTTACCTTTAAGACTCGTAGTAGGTACTATAGGCGAGAGGTCTCTCAAGGCAAAGGATATTGCCAAGTTTATTTGTTTGTTATTATTAGTGCTAAAGTTTTTTTTATTGTTTTGTTTTATGTCCAAAGCAAGAAAATAACAAAAATAAATACCATTCCTCCGAAATCACAGATAAAGAAATAAGCTATGACTGCATCACTATGAAACATACGTTTCCTCGCTTATTTTATTTTTCTATGAGCTCCGAACTCTCAAGACGCAAGAGTCATATATAGCCTAGAGTGCGACAGCGACAGGCCTTCTCTCAGCTCTGGCCAGTCGCAACGAAGCAATCTCCAATTTCAAAGTTAACATTACTTAAAGAGCCGAGTTGAGTCACAATCAAGCAAGCTCACATGCTCGTACCAAGAGCAAGACCAAGACCAAAAGTCCAGAGAACAGAGTAAAAGATTAGAAAAATCAGAGACACATAGAGCCTCACAACAGCTCGTATATATGATAGCAGCAAGGCCATGATGACGATGATGATGATGGTATAAGGTTGAAAGAAAGACTTGAGCTTGAAAGTGCCATGATGCCATCCGACAACAACGACAACAACAAAAAAGACAACAGAGATACGGACACGGCAACGGACACGGACACAGACAGACAATCGGACATAGGTACATCCGTGCAACTTAGTTATGGCACTTCGCATGGTCCACACACAGTCCACATTCGACTCCACTTCACTCCTCTGAACTCCATCAGAATCTTTATATAACAGAAATGTGTCCATTCGTACACATGTCCGGCAGAGTGACGTATGCTTTCGGGATGATATTTCGTTTTGTCTTATCTCTAACCTTGAAGGATGGGGCAGGGTTTGAATTTTCCACAAAAATTATTGGACACACAAAATGGTGTAGCATACTTGGTTATGGTTATGTTATTTTATGTTCTTTTCTCTTCAGGCCAAAGTCATCATCATCATCGTCGTACATAGAACAAAGATCTTTCCATGACGATTGGATAGAAACATACGACCATCAGCCAAAGTCAGAGTCAGAGTCAAGCCGTTTGGCGTATGGGGCCTTGAGAAAAAAAAGAGAGAACCAGCTAAGAGGAAATGGAATTGGGATTGATATAAGGGTCAGTTGAAGCTTATCTTGTAATTGGTCGTATATTTTTCTCCCTTAGCGAGTGTAGTGAGTTGAGTATGTTGCTGTGCTAGCAAGAGGAAACGTCATGTTTTAAGATGGCCATGATGGCATTGGGAATGATATTTCCCCCCGGAGCGTGTGTGTGGCTTTCACAGAATGTGAAGAAACATGTGTATAACAAGAGTGGCCTATGGGGAGAGTCTTAATTAGTTTAGTTAGTTTGTTGTTGCTGTTGTTGTAAAGGTTGTTGGTGCAACATGGCTAATTGGAATGATCAAAGGGTCTTTCTCTATGTCTTCTATTCCATTCTTCCCGATGAAGTGGACTTATAAATTTCCTATATGTGATGCCTTGATGATTGTTGCTCTATAGCCCGCTCGCTGGCTAGCTTGATAGATTCCGCATTCAACTAAATGTCAATGAAGTGGTCTAGAGCATCCTCAGAGACTCTTTGTCGAAACATAGTTGCTAACAGTTGTTGACGATGTCACTTGTATGTGAACATTGTCTTTGGACGCTGCGATGCGCCGCGCCGTGCCGGACCGTTGTCGCATCACCTTCACTTTGCCAGCCGCCACAATAATGTTGTACGACTCTGGAGAATATTTGTGTTGTCAATCTCCCGAGCTGGCTGTGTGTCTCAACTCAACTCAACTCGACTTAACTCAACTAAACCTTCTTTTCTGTGCTATCGGCTTTGGTGGATTTTTAACTATAGGCTGGCGCGCATCTAAATCTTTGTCGTGGCCCGTCTGGCATCCGTCGTCATCATCATCATCATCATGATCGTCGTCTTCGTCGCCATCATCATTGGCATCATCTTCGACCTGGACGTAGATATATGTGCTGTGCAGGGGACATACAAAACGGATTTTTAACTGTGTCGTTACACAGCCGTATTACATGGTTAAGGCCCGAAGAAGCAGAAGCCGCAGCAGAAGTAGCATCTATTGTGGCACCATCGCTGGTCGCATCGTCATCATCTTCATCGTCGCATGGTCACCACCATCATACCATCATCATCACTAGTTGTGTGTGCGCAGTGCAGTCACCAGTCAGATGCCATTTCTGAGATAAGGAAGTGATTTCATAAAATCCATACACCATATTGTGGGTTTCGAATTGGAAAAAGGCGGGAAGGGAAGGGAAGTGAAGGGATCATCCAGCGTTAACAAAAGGCTGCCAGATTGGCCACTCCACTCCTCTTCTTCTGCGTGCTTGACCAAAACTTTATCTTTGGCGCAGATTGAAGGAAGTTGGCATAGGCTTGGACTTGAGACCTGGGACCAACCATTCAGCTGGAGAGTTTCTTTTCAGTTTCTAGCTGAGATGGCAGCTCAGGAACAATCTAAAACGCATATAATCGAAAATAATCGACAGTGCAAGAATAAACCTATAACCGACCAGCGCGACGACTGACGACGAAAAGGAAATGTGTGTACGCTGGGCTGCTGCGTATGGTATATATGTAGATGGCAGTTGGTGGATGGGGCTTGGCCTGGCTGGGCTTTGACTTGGAACTTCTTGGATGGGACGCGTCTTCGTCGTCTGTCCGACCGACGACGACTTTAGGCTTTGACTCTGGTTCCGTTTGTCTCGTTAGAGCCTAGCTATAGAACCATTCGACGAGCGACCGAACGTACGGTTTGTTGGTGCGGAATTGTCTACAACAAATCTTACTAGTTGTAATATTTGTATCGTGTTACTTTTAACACATCGTTTTGCAGCATTAGATACATGAGCATCGAGCAATCCTGGCAGAACGGTGCTGTATCCGCTCATATACCTACTTCCAGCGCATAGCATATAGGGAACAGACACACATATTTCGGTAGCCATTTGCAGGAGGGAAACATATGTTTTCGCGGGATTATTTTAATGATCATCTTCAGTTAGTGTATGCCTCTTCCAATATCATCTTGGTGCGGTCCTCCTGCGGTCGAATCGATGCATAGTGCGGGCCTATACTCCGAGCACCGCCGAGCAAACATATGTGAGGTTCTATATGGTTTTGGCTTTTCTATAACCAAACAGTTATCCAGGTCGCGATCTATGTGATTTTTTTTTTCTTTATATTTTTTCCTCAAATTCAGCTCCTTCTTAGTTTTGCTCCTCTCGTCTCCGAACGTAGTCCTCCTGATGTATAAAACCAAAACTTATACAGCATGTAATAAGATACATATAGATATACATAAAAACTTGTAAGACGCGATGGCGGTCAATTTTTCGGTCTATTGCCGCGGATTTTGTGTGGGAAATTTTTAAATTATTGTCACAAATATACAATTTTATATATGTACGTACATACGTTGTCGCATCGTACATACAATATGAGAGAGAAATTTTATATTTTGTGGGAGTTTGGGCCACAAGAAAAAATATAATAAGACAACATTTTTTTGTTTTGTGTTGTTTTTTTTTTTGTTTTTTAGTTGTTTTACGTTATGTCGTTATAATAATCATTAAAGTGAAAGAGGAATTTTTTGTCTTTAGAGAGTAAAGCAGCAGCGCAACTACTATGTTGCTTTCATATATTCGAATAGACAAAGTTTTCTACTCAGCTCTTTTGTTTCGAATTTTTTGTTTTGCTTCTTTATAAAACAATCCACATCATTGAGGAGATCAAAAGTTTATTGAGATTTTTTTTTTCATCTTCTTCTTCTTAAATTTTAAATTGACCATGTAATTAAATTCCATGTTTGTTAGGTTTTTTGTTATTGGTTATAATTGCGTGCCTTATTATACAAGGAAGTAAATTTATAACATTTTTTTAAGACTATAGAGTGGAGAGTTCAGAAAAATTGATCTTTATGGAAAGAGAATATAATATGGATAAAACATTTTTTAAACATTCCTTTTTTTTAGTATCTGAGAAATTCGATGAATGTTCCTTAAATGTCAACGCCTTGGTTTTCAATTAGTTCTCTATGGACTTTCTTAAACGTAATTTGGAAGGTGTGGTATATTTTCATTTCAAGCAAGCAACTATTTCCTATGGATAGAGTTTGATTCAAAAGTGTAGGTGGTTACTTTATTGTTTTATATCGCTATTATTGTTTATTTAAATTTCATTTAAAATACATTTTTAAATGATTTTCTATTTTCCCATAAGAGGTGATGTGATTTTGATACAAAAAAATTTAAGTATTTTTGTAAGAGAAATCAATGGATGTTTATTTGATTGCAAAAAGAAAAGTATGTTTCTAATAATGAAAAATGATAAAAGCTAAATGGCCGCTATAACTAAGTTAGTAGCACGATATCCTTTTTAAGAAATTTTCCAAACCCAATTCACACGATTGTGGTTTTATGTCCTCGATAACTTCACGAATCCCATCTTTACGGTATTTAAATAGACATTAACTTTCACGTGGCTCAAATGAAAAAAAGAGGATGGGATGCGACTCACACTGATAACTTCCCATCCCGTCTGTCGATATGTCTTGCTTAAAAGTTTTTTCAATTTTTACCAAATTTGCGTACTATTTTTTGAAGATTTTATTTTTTATGAAAAAAACTGACTGATGGATTTTTATAAAAAAATTAGTGAATATCGAAAACAATATTTTCTGTGAAATAAAATAAATTTCAAGCCAATATTTTTAATTTTTGAAAAGCTATTTGAGTCGAAAGTAAAATTTTTACAAGTTTTAGTATTATTTTTTTTTTAGGTTTTTATTTTTTGTTAAAAAACTATCTATTCGATTTTTCTCAAAATTTTATAGAATATTGAAAACAATATTTCTTAAAAGATAAAATTAGTTTGAAGCCAATGTCTCAAAATTTTTGAAAAGATATTTACGTCGAAAAACAATTTTTAACAAGTTTTGTTAATTTTTTTTTTTCAGTTTTTAATTTTTTGTAAAAAAAATGTCAATTCGATTTTTTTCAAAATTTTACTGAATGTTGACAACAATATTTTTTGAAAGATTGAAGTAGTTTAAAGCCAATATCTCAAAGTTTTGAAAAGATATTTGAGTCGGAAATCAATTTTTACCAACTATTAAACATTTTTTTTTGGGTTTTTATTTTTTGTAAAAAAACTGTCAATTCGATTTTTCTCAACATTTTTCAGAATGTTGAAAATAATAGTTCTTATAAGATAAAATAAGTTTGAAGCCTTAATCTGAAGTTTTTGAAAAGATATTTGAGTCGAAATTCAATTTTTACCAACTTTGAGTAATTTTTTTTTAGGTTTTTATTTTTTATAAAAAAAAACAGTCAATTCGATTTTTCTCAAAATTTTATCAGATGTCAAAAACATTATTCTTCGTTGCACAAAATTGTTTTGGAGATGAAATCATATTTTAGTCGTAAAATTTTCCAGGTGGAATATTTTTTTTTCAGTTTTTTTGATTTATAAAAAAATCGTTAATTGGATTTTTTCCAAAAATATACTTCTTTTGTATCACGTTACAATATATATAATATAAAATTTAATTCAAGTCTCTAGCGTCATTGGTTCATGAGATATTTAGGGTTAACCGAAATTTTCACCTTTTTTTTGAGAGCCCTTTCTGCATCTTTCTGCCTTATTATCTATATAACAAAATTTATTTGAAGTCGATATCTTTTCTGGTTTTTGAGCTATGGACGACGAAAAAAACGTCGCGAACGTACGGACGTACGGACGTACGTACATACACACGCACACACAGACATCTTTCTAAAAATCTTTTATTTTGACTCTAGGGACCTTGAAACGAGAAATGTCAAAATTTTCAATTTTACAAATCGGACCCATTACAATCACTTCCTATGGGAAGTTAAAAATCTTAAAGTGTTAAATTACAAGATCTCAGTTTTAAATTATGGTTATAATGCTTTCGTTGCTTTTGTAAAACTTAGTGTCGTTTTAACTTACATTTTCCTATTCTTGAACTGTCTAAGTGTGCAAAAATTCTGGTTATTTACGTATTCTTATAGAAGCAAGTCGAAAATGAGCCTCATCATTGAAGATTATTCTGCTATCTATGAAAATTTGGTGATTGACCAGTTTAAATTCTTGAGTTAACACAATTTTTAAAACCCTGAGTCTTTACGTAAAATACGGTGGAATATCTTTTTTGTAATACCTGCTCTTATCCAAAAATGGACGAAAAATCGACAAACTTAGGTTTTGTGAAAACTACCAGGTAAAACAGTAATATTTTCGGCTGCTCTTGAGCGACTCACATGATTTCGATTCTTAAAATCAATAACTTGTACCAATAACTCGAATTTGTCTATCAATTACGCTATTGCAGGCCGCCGAGAAAGCACTTCTTGGCCTACGACTCCAAAAGTGCTTTAGTTTGCCTTTTTATTTTAAGTAAATTTAATCAATTTTAATTCAATGTTAAAGTGCTTATGTTTCCCTTTTTACTAATATCGAAGTTTTTACTTGTATATGATAGCTTTAAAAGCAATGGCTACCCAAATAAGAGACTATTCAAAATGAAACCTATTATTGGACAACACTTTACATATATCGGGTGATTTTTTAAGAGCTTGAGAAATTTTTTTTAAAAAAACGCATAAAATTTGCAAAATCTCATCGATTCTTTATTTGAAACGTTAGATTGGTCCATGACATTTACTTTTTGAAGATAATTTCATTTAAATGTTGACCGCGGCTGCGTCTTAGGTGGTCCATTCGGAAAGTCCAATTTTGGGTAACTTTTTCGAGCATTTCGGCCGGAATAGCCCGAATTTCTTCGGAAATGTTGTCTTCCAAAGCTGGAATAGTTGCTGGCTTATTTGTGTAGACTTTAGACTTGACGTAGCCCCACAAAAAATAGTCTAAAGGCGTCAAATCGCATGATCTTGGTGGCCAACTTACCGGTCCATTCCTTGAGATGAATTGTTCTCCGAAGTTTTCCCTCAAAATGGCCATAGAATCGCGAGCTGTGTGGCATGTAGCGCCATCTTGTTGAAACCACATGTCAACCAAGTTCAGTTCTTCCATTTTTGGCAACAAAAAGTTTGTTAGCATTGAACGATAGCGATCGCCATTCACCGTAACGTTGCGTCCAACAGCATCTTTGAAAAAATACGGTCCAATGATTCCACCAGCGTACAAACCACACCAAACAGTGCATTTGTCGGGATGCATGGGCAGTTCTTAAACGGCTTCTGGTTGCTCTTCACTCCAAATGCGGCAATTTTGCTTATTTACGTAGCCATTCAACCAGAAATGAGCCTCATCGCTGAACAAAATTTGTCGATAAAAAAGCGGATTTTCTGCCAACTTTTCTAGGGCCCATTCACTGAAAATTCGACGTTGTGGCAGATCGTTCGGCTTCAGTTCTTGCACGAGCTGTATTTTATACGGTTTTACACCAAGATCTTTGCGTAAAATCTTCCATGTGGTCGAATAACACAAACCCAATTGCTGCGAACGGCGACGAATCGACATTTCACGGTCTTCAGCAACACTCTCAGAAACAGACGCAATATTCTCTTCTGTACGCACTGTACGCATTCGTGTGGTTGGTTTAATGTCCAATAAAGTAAACTGAGTGCGAAACTTGGTCACAATCGCATTAATTGTTTGCTCACTTGGTCGATTATGTATTATATGTATTATATGTATTATAAATCGGACGTAAAGCGCGAAACACATTTCGAACCGAACACTGATTTTGGTAATAAAATTCAATGATTTGCAAGCGTTGCTCGTTAGTAAGTCTATTCATGGTGAAATGCCAAAGCATACTGAGCATCTTTCTCTTTGACACCATGTCTGAAATCCCGCGTGATCTGTCAAATACTAATGCATGAAAATCCTAACCTCAAAAAAATCACCCATTACATAATGTAAAGATGATTTTTAAGCTTCTCAAAAATAAAGAGCTGTGTAAAAGGTTTGAAACTTATACTAACTCAATTTTTGAATTTTAACACAAACACAAAAATTTACAAATTATGTTAAATAAGTATTTCTATATAATATTTCTAAAACATTTCTGAAAGTCATAAAATGTACATAACTTACTTCGAACTATTTATGCATAGCTATAAAAATAATTGCAAAGTTTTCAGTAAATATGGATTGCCGGTTAAGTAAAATATAAAGATTTTCTATCATAAACTTTAAAATTACTTTAAAACTCTAATATTGGTATTTACTGCGAAATTGAGTAGGTGCATTCAAATAAATTCGATTTTATTAGTCAACCTCTTTACAGCCCTCATAATCCGGACATTGAATTCCAAGAAATCTCTATTTTAATAATCATGTTAAACGTGTTGAGTATAAGTACATTTCGCACTTAATTTTACTATTTTCGATGTTTCCTATAGATTTAAGAACATAAAAATTGCAGAAATACGTGTTGGATAAAAAGATTAAATCCCTATCACACAAATAGTTCGACACTCCCTCTTTTCCACTAAGTGGTTTATCAAGTGTCTTTCTGAATATTCTAATACGAACCAATAAAAAAACAGATATAAAAAACCTTTTTTACGAAGTATACAAAATCATTTCAAATACAAATGAATAAGACTTCCCAGAGTTTCCGGTGTAAAAATAAAAGAAAAAACAATAATTGCAGATTATAACTGAAAATCATCCTGAAATCATCCCATTCATAAGGATTTGCACGCCGGAAAGCAATAAAGCTGCGGAATGCAAAAACGAAACGACAACTAACCAACAACTGCCACAAGGCTAATAAAATTGTTATCGGAATTTTTAATATTTTTCCATAACAACAACAACATAAAAAAAAAAAATAAACAATATAAGTCCCCTAACTCCTTGAAAAATAAACTAAGAAAAGTCTTTAATGCAAGTATAGAATCTTTAGGTACTCGAAATGAACCAAACGAAATACTAAAAGATAGAAAAAAAAAGAAACAGGTACTAGTGAGATTCCCTGAGGGATCTCGTGGCGTCACGATTTCATAAAAGCCTGAGCAGAGCAGCACAGCTCCCCACAACATCAACATCATCATGGAACCTCATGGACAATGATGATGAAACTCTGATGTTAGTTCGGTCTTTTGGTGGTTGGTTCAAAAAGGTTTCTCACTCCTTTTTTATTTTTCTTGTCTTATAGTTACATATATCGAAGCCAGCTATAGTGTACTCGCTCAGCATCAACTACAACTAAGCTAAGAGAGATCTTGGAATTTTGTTAAAAAATAGTTAAGAAATGTAAGAAAGACAAAAATATTGACAACAAAAAAAAAAAAAACAACTTAAAACTAAAAAATCTTTGTTTTTAGCTAAAAAGTTGTTCTTTGTGTAGAGAGTGCAGAGTTGTGACGTGATCCAGCAGAGATATATACGAGTACGAGAGTAATATTCGTTTGCTATTAATAAAGCAAAGGAGTTGTAAGAAGTGTGTAAGCACCTTGAAATAAAAACCATAAACTCCTGATGGAAATAAAAGGAACCAGCCAGCAGGAGGAAACAACAACAACAACAACAACAAAAAAACACAAAGGTTGATTGGCGAAGCACAATTATTAGATTATATGGAGTGCTTATGGCTCTCTGACTCAGTCTCTGTCCCTGTTCCTATCCCCATTCCCCATCCCTGTGCTGTGTACTGGATACAGGATGAACAGTTGAACAGTAGATAGATAGGAAGATAGATGGTGTATTGCCTGAAGAGATGTGCGCTAAAGTTACGCCCTCGCGCGTTTGGTTAAAAAACATTTTATTTCTCGATTTTTTCATTTTTAATTTTTGCTGGACAGTCACAAAGGGGGAATTTACTTCTTGTGTTTTCTTTTTGGTTTTTAAGGTATTTTTAGTTTTTTTTTTTTTTTTAAACAATAGACTACAATGGAAGTAATGAAAAGTGTTGAGATCGTCTGAGGCTAAGAAGATCCTTACAGGTTATCGGTTTGATTTTATCAACACTGTTGTGGTAGAGGTAAGAATATTGTTTTTGTATATTGGTAAATTGTCACGACTTTAAGAGAGTACTTACAATGATTATTTTTTTGATATTTTGTTCATATACTAAAGATGAAATTTATTAATGAGAAAACAATGGCAAACTCATTTGCTTTGGTATTAAGGGAAAAAAGATGAGTGAGTTTAAAGGAAGCTAGTTTTTTAAGTTTTTACATTCTTTAACATTTAATTCTAGAGGGAGGTTTTTCTTCTTTGCTTTTCTGAAAACAACAAAGTTCTTTCATTTATTTTAATCCAATTTAAGGGCAGGGAAAGCAGAGACCCTGTGCTCATTTTTGATATTTGACCACCTTTTGGAAATGTCCATGCATATTTACATGAACATGCAGTTAACGCTGGTTTTTGAAACTCATACATTGGGATCTAGACTCCCCTTACTAGATCTAAAAACATACATAACTAAAATACAGAATTTTATATATGTACATATAACGTTCTGAGATTTTCTTCGTGTAGTTTTGACTGATTTTGGCTAATAATACAAATTTTGAAAAATCTCGAAAATGTTTTTAGGGGCTTTTAATTTTTAAGAGTTTTGCAATATGGCTTTTAAAACTATGACAGTTAATAGCGGCCATATTGTTAGAGCTTTCAAAATGGTTGTCATTTATTAAATCGGTTTTACCAAATCACCTAGATCGGACCAAGCATTGTATTGTAACGGGTGTTCTGTTTGAGGACTGTTGAACCAGCTTTGTCCATTTTACAATTATCTACAGAAAGGATTATTTGCAGTGTGCTGGGAAATTTTAAGTTCAGTAGTTAAGCAAACATACATTTTTTCGTTGAAGAAATGCAAGATCTGCTGAAAATATAACACCTGTTCATACGATTGGGCTGAAAATCATAGAAAACTGATTTCACGTCATTCACAATAACTCGCACTTTCGTAGACCACAATTTGGTGGGTTTTGAATTTTGCGCTGCCGAACTTGTACCTGAAACTATAGAAAATTCAATTGCCCCGATTGGTATGTGCGTAGAAGTGTTATGCGAGAGGTCTTGCGTTAATTCCCTGCATGTACCAACTACATTATTTTTTAAGCGGGTTCTCATTTTTGCGAGGAATTGACAAATCATTCAAGAGTAATTCTTGTCATTACAAAAGAAGCTTGCTGTCGTTTGGATTTGGCATAAAAACTGAAGGTCCCATTTATTCCAGACATTAATCACACACAGAAATGGTTGAAAGTTGTAAGTCACTTGGCCCTGGTTCTGTATGAGCTGTTATGTCACCTAATTTATTAATTTTTAGGGAACTGAAATTAAATACCCACAGACAACGACTTAAATTCGCTGAGAGAAGTAGCAGGAAACTGACCCTAATGTTATTGGAAAAATCTTTTGCAGCGATAAATGAAGAGAGGTACGTCAGTAACTTCAGTAAATGAGGCCATCGTCAAAAACAGCCCCCCCCCACTTTTCGGAAATCTAACGACCATCCTGGGGTTCAAAGTGATGAACTGTGAAAATGACGCCACACTCAAATGGCTTAAAGAATTCACAGACAACATTTCTGCACCATGGCAAAACGCAGATCTTCGCCTTATTGATGTCAAGGAGATCAAAAACATCTCCAGACCAATTGGCATACTTTTGGTCAACGGCCTAACACTGCCCAATGATCGTCTGGAGAGGTACATCAAATCACTTAACAGCGATCTCCTCAGCCAAGAATGGGAAGTCATTAAGTGCGAGAAAACCAAGGAAGGCACCGAGGTAATGGTTAGATTAATCCACAAATCTATACCACTACTGAAGAAAGTGGATTTCAAAGTGCGCGTCGGGATCACCAGATGCAAACTTAGATTGACATCCAATAAAAGAAAACAGGTTAGTAAGGCGATGAACAAATCTTTATTATGTATATGGAACTGAAAATCTTACAAATCAATCTTCAACATAGTAAAGCCGCCAGCGCCAACCTGGTCTATCTCATGCAGAGTAGACAATACGACATGGCCCTGATTCAAGAACTCTGGGTAGTAGGTGGCATGATCAAGGTCCTGCACTCCAAAGATCTCATGCTCTATAAGTCAATAAAAAAAAACTATAAAAAACTCAATTGGGGTCCAAATATCCAAGAAAGATATAAGAAGGCCACAATCGCACTCTACTCATGTAACAAGATTCTGGGTAGAAATTGGGGACCGAACCCCAAAATAGGAATGTGGATGTACACTGCCATTGTCAGACCGATTCTAACTTATGGCGGCTTTGTTTGGTGGAAAGCGCTGGAGAAATTCACGAATCTAAAAACACTTACCAAAGTACAAAGAATGGCTTGTATCTGTACTAATGGTGTGATGAGGACTACCCCAACTGCGGGTTTAGAAACGATCGTCAATCTCCCCCCAATAGATCTATTCGTCCAAGAATCAGCAGCAAACAGCGCCCTCAGGCTCAGTCAAACTAACATCTGGAAAACTAGCCAGAGTGGCCACACAGCTATTCTTACGAAATACGTAGACAACAATATCTACACAGATTATATGACCCCTTATTTAGATTTCAACAAATCTTTTAGTACTAGGTTCCCCAATAGACTATATTGGGAAAATAGTGCGCCCTACACCAACGATTCAACCATTACCATCTACACCGATGGCTCAAAAATGGATACCAGAGTAGGTGCTGGCTTTTACTCTGAAAGCCTCAACCTTGCCAAAGCATTCAGGCTCCCAGACCATAGCAGCGTCTTCCAAGCTGAGATCTTGGCAGTGAAAAAACGCTGCTAAACATATATCCATGATGGCGATATCACACGCGGACATCACTTTTTTCATTGATAGCCAAGCAGCAATAAAAGCTATCTCTGCCACCCAAATCAAGTCGAAGCTTGTCTCTTGCTGTCGCGAAGAGTTAAAGGTTCTTGGCACACAGCATTACGTAAGACTCTTCTGGGTTCCTGGCCACAGTGATGTACCAGGCAACGAAAAGGCGGATGAACTTGCTAGGGAGGGCTCCACACTGGAACCCTTTCTGATAGACCATCGTATAGGGATACCGTTATGTGAACTGAAACATAACGTCAGTAAAACCATCATTCAAAAATCCAATGACAGATGGAATCTCCTAGAAACCTGTGTTAACACCAGGAAGCTATGGCCTAGATACGATAAGAAAAGATCCGATTGGATCTTAACTCTTAATAAACCATCCCTAAGATCCCTTATCGGTATTATTACAAGACACAACCTACTCGGCTACCATAAGAAGAAGATAGGGCTCAGTACTGATGACCTTTGTAGAGGCTGTGGTGATGAAAACGAGCATGAAGACACTGCTCATTTTCTCTGCCACTGTCCTTCGCTCTGTCTTGCTAGGAAGAAAACTCTAGGCGACTTCTTCTTTAATGAACTAGAGGAACTATCAGAACTGCCAGGCAAAAGCTTACTAAACTTTGTCAAAACCTCTAAATGGTTAAACGAACCACATGATTCATAGGTTATTATATCTTTTCAGGAAGTTACAACACTTCGGGGTACCACAATGGATCTACATTGATCTAAGTGTGATGGTAACAACATCAACTGTCAGCCCGTTCAACCTAACCTAACCTAACCTAATTTCAGTAAAATCATTTAGATGAAAACCAAGAACGCCCAGTTCATTCCTTAAAAGGTACTTTTCATTGTATATTTTTGATGGTGGCGTCTTCGATCCATAGTTCTTTAAAACTTTGGTTAAGTCTTCACTGTCAAGAAAGAGATCGATGGTTACTAACTTTTTCGGCCTAGATCAAATGCTATGAGGATCAATGCCATATGGTTCTAGCAATACAATGCTACACTACGTGTCACATAGGTAACGCCATATTGGAAGTTCCACAAAAGTGATTAAAGATCATAGTTTTATGGAAGTGATGTGAACTTGATCACTGAGATATGACTTAGATTTGAGTCCGCAGAGCCTTCGGTCTATACGAAAATATCCAAATCGTTTTGGTGCTCAAAATCAAATTCGGCCTGATTTAGGCTGAAGAGTAATAGTTCCATGACAACAGTACTCGCACACAGGAATGGTTGAGAGCTGTAAGTCACTAGGCCGTAGTTCTCAACGGACTGTTGCACCACCTTATTTATTTTAGTAATAGAAAATTGGAAATTTCCGATGTGGAAAAATTAGAAAAATGTTAATGATCAATGATCACACTCAATTTGATTACTTTAAATTTGAAACTATCAAACGCTTAATAAAAGATCTTGTACTATGATATTTTGTACACTATTTCTAAGTTTAAGTTTTTTTTATATTGATAAAGCCATTTGAACCTTTTATGATTTCAACTTAAATAATTTCCTCATTTTTTTTTTAATTTTTTAAATAAAAACTTCTGTCTTCTATAATATTTAATTATTGTCTCTATAAGCCCTCAATTTTATTTACGTTCTTCACGATCCCTAATAAGGTACCACTTATACGAAATTCTCTATTACGTATATTTTTATGACTTTTAAACCATTAAAACCTCCAACACTTTGATGGCAAGTATATAATAACTTTATTGCATCATGAAGTTTCATTCTGCTTATGAAAAGAAAATTGACAGCGCCTTATATTTAAAAACTACATACATAGTCTTATACTTATGTATACAAGTTACCCATTAAAAAGTTATTTAGAAAATATTACAACAAACAAAAATTGGTATCCTAACTTAGCTATGAGTGCCATAAATTTTCGGTGAAGAAAAAAAAAAAAAAAAAACATATTCAATAGTTTAAGATTCGACACTTTTCTTACCCACGACGGGTGATTTGTGGGCTGCTCTCTTAGTTAACACCAACTGGGATATAAAAAAAAAGATTTCGAAATTCCAATGTTTTTATTCCTTTTTATTTTTCTTAAAGATTTTTATAGCTGCACCATACACCTAATAAATAAGCAGCTTTTCGCTGCTGACTCGACCAACAACAACAAAAAAGTGAACAAAACTAACCAGATTCTTTTTGAAAGTTTACCGCACGCTAAAGCTGCCGTTTTTCTTTAAATTTTATATTTTATCTGCACTTGATGGTCCTCGCTGATTTTGGGAATAAATCCTAAATGTTAAACTTAACTTACCACAATCTGGCTGATGATGGCTAAAGTAAACAATAATTTTAACCAAAATCAACAACAACGACGGTGGCTGTAATGCTGGAAGAAAAAACTCAATGTTTTCCAACTAATCAATAAATTTCAATTCACAAATAATTCAAATTCAAATCGTCGAAACGAAATAAAATGAACAAATGAAATAAAACAACCGTCGCGTCGTCGTCGTCGATGAAACATAGTCACAGATCGCGCTGCAGTATAAATAATCACAGCGGGATGCTGTGAATTGTTCAAGCGGCGCGGCGCAGAAAGTGTCGGCACGTCTAAATAGAGCTCAATGGAGATTTCACAATCAAATTGTTTCTTTTATTTTGTATTCCACTAAAAGTTGTAGTTTTGTTTTTGGTTGGTTGGTTGCGCACTACTGGTTACAATTGATGTATAAATGTAGAGAAGGTTCACCTAAAAGGTACCACACTTAACCATCAGGATGCTAGGTGATGCACTATACTGAGCTGAGCTGAGCTGAGTTGAAGCTGGAATGCACCAACTACTACAGCAGCATCAGGAGTCTGGAAGCATATACTACATAGTTAGGTGGAAGATAGAGAATGAGCTTCTGTGGTAATAATTTTATGTAAATTATGGTATTTCGTAATAGGCAAAGAGATTAGCGTTGTATTATGAACAAATGGGAAATTTATCGATTTATAAAAGAAAATTTTTGTTTGTAAAGTATTTTACTTCAAGACAAAAAAAAAACATAAGAAAACAAAAGACAATGCCAATTTGACATTTTATTGCAAATGAATAAAAATCGTGTGCTTTAAGAAGCATGAAAATATTTTTAGGGCGGTGACAGTAAATTTACTAATCGCTGTAAATCATTTTCAAGTGAGAATATTTTTTTTTTATTTGTACCTTCAAGGTTTTTTTTTTTTTTTTTTATTTATTCAGCTTAATACAAGCAATAACTTAACATAACTTAACTTAACTTAATTTAACTTAACACTATATATTTTTTTTTTTTTTTTTTCAGTTTCAGTTTCAGTTCACAAATAGTTGGAACTATGCTACAGGCCTGTTTGTTTTTTAATTTTGAAAGCAAAATCACTAGCACTTTTTTTTTTATTATTGAGGTTTTGGCATTTATAAAAATTTAACAAAATGTTGCTTATATCTATTTTTAAGTGCAACTGCGAATTTTCATTACATTTTGGGCAGCCATTTTTATTTTCTGACACTTTTGACAATTTTGACAACATAGCATATTTAAAATGTACATCATTATGATATTATTCGCTATAATCCTATAAAAAGATATAAACTTCGATTCATGCCACTTTGCTCTTGAAGTGTGGAAATGCAAAATATGGAATTTGAAGCTCCCAAAAATAACACCAGAATATTTGCTTTTTGAAAAACCGCTAGAAATATTTTTTATTTTGAAAATATGTAAAACAGAAAGCAAAATGAAAATTTTATGGAAAAAATCAAAAGCTGTATATTCCAGTCTTATTTCCAGACTGTTAAATTTGTAAAACAGTTTTCTTACTTTTATTTTCCCCAGAAAATGGAAAAAATGCCAGGACATTTTGTTCAACACATTTTTTTCTGAGCTCTTAAATTAAGTGCAAAATATGTTAGTTTGCCAGAAAAATTTGGTCTTTTAGACAGTGTTTTTTTAAAAGGAATTATTGACTTTCTTTCAAACTAAATTTTGAAATCATTTGGTTGTTTTTGTCGAAGTTCTCCATCAGGAAACAGTAGGAAGTCGAAATTCAATATTTTAAAAAGTTACTGAATATCGCAAAGCCATTTGCATGACAATTCATAAAACAAAATCGTATTTTGCCATTTTTTAAATTTAAAAAATGAATTACTCAGTTTGTGCTGCTTTGTGCAATAATTCAAAACAAGTTCGCAAAGAAATAAAGACACAAATGTGCAGTATTATCTTCACTTTTCATTCCGCATAGTATGTATGTACGTCTAAAGAATAAAGTTAACAATCCAATATAAAGTTTTTTTATTTAAACTATTGGAATAAATTAGTCTTAGAATCAACATGGGGCAGCATTTGAGAAAAAAACGAAACACGAAAAAAAAATTCAAATTATGTTAAGTTTTGCTTTGATTTTGCATAGCTTTAAATACATTCATCAATTTGCAAATACATTAAAAAGTACAATTTTATTTTTAGTTTTCACGACAGAATTTTGTATGGAAAAGGTTGAAACCTTCAAAAGCCAACATATTCTCAAAAATGATAGTAACGTTTAATAATCAAGTTTATATGCGTAGAGATAAAAATAGATGACATTTGTTTCAAATTTGAATAGAATATAAAAAGTACGTATACGCCCAAGTGTACCTTTCTCATTTATAGTTGATTTAATTAATAATTTTGTTGTTTTACTTCATTTAAATGTCTTTAAAATAAAACTAATTAATTACACCTTAATGTGTTTCATTGAAATACAAATTTTATTTAAAATTCAAAGTTTAGAAGTTTAGAAAAAAAAGAAACCGGAGGAATTTGACTAAATGCACTCAAACTATTGAACGAACTATATTATCGACCAATTTTGTTTTATGAATATTATATTTAAATTCTGGTAATTGTTTTGATATTAATAAGAGGTTTAATTTTAGGTAGAGTGGTATTAATTGAACAACGCATTGATATTTTTAAAATTCAAAATATTGTGAACATTTTGTCATAGTTCGCAACATAAAAGTACTTTTATGTTGTCCTGATGTAAAGAATAGTCGCTCAAAACCAATTGAGAACATTGCTACGCATAGTGTTGAAAACCCCAGGTTTGTCCATTCTTCGTTTATTTTTAAAATTTGCTATTCCATAAACGATATAAATTACACCGTATTATGCATAAAGACGTATGTCTTAAAAATGGGGCTAAGGCAACTGTTACAATGAGCTATGACTAATCATTTATATGGAAATAATCTCAACTTGTGGTTTTGTGATTTAACAACTTTAATTTTTTGTATTATCAAAGTGAAACCTCTTATGGGAAAACCCTGTATATGTAGTTCCATTTCTATAAAGTTTCCGTGTTATGAGTAAGAAAATAAAATCAAACAAAATTACTTCCTTAAAACTTTTCCAATCTCTTCTATATGTGTTCAAATAAGTTCATAAACAAGATTTTAAAGAAATTTTAAATTGAACAACTTTTTTCAATCTAATTAGATGTACAAGTATACCAAGCTATTCCTTTAATTAGACTAATTCAATCAAAATAACCTAAGAACACAAAAAAAAAAGAAATATCTTAAAGACCAAGCCTCTTTGTATAGCGATCACTTCTTGCATGTTACCTATTAAAACATTTCATCCAAGGTATAAAATCGTGAAAGTTCCGCTTAGCATTTATAGATTCATGACTATACATTGGCTGAAAATATTATAGACACACATCACATATATATATGTATATACATATATATTTTAATACATTTTCCTCGAAGGTAAGGTATAACTGTTTTGTGCATGTTGCACAAAGTTCTAACATTGTTCACAAGTTTTTGCAAAATCCGCATAAGTGCATCTGCAGCAATGGTGATATATGTATACCTCTCCCTGCCCATCGCGCCGTCATCAGAGACTCCATATTGACCACTGGTATTGTACTTTATACTGACCAGCTCGTACCATATTGCCATCGTCAGCATCATCATCATCATTCGGCAAATATTGGATCTTAGAGCAATGTAAGTGAGTGCAGTTACAATTGTCCAAAGAGAGGTATAGTTCAACAATAGTTCTTTTGGGCAAAAGTTTAAGAACAACACATGGCACATGGTAACGTCGTCGTCGTCATCGTCCTACTGAAAATACAACAAAAACAACAACCAACAAAATAACAAAAAAAAAGCTATCAGCTGTGCCACCATCAAACAAGGAAGATCTCTTAAGGGGCAAATAAATAGTGGTCATATCTTGGGACAGCGTGCAACATGGTAGCGAAACAGCACAAGAGTAAGTATATCCAATCCATGCAACCCATAGATACATTTCCTTCCACTAAACATCATCGAAGATACTTTAACAAAACCAACTTAACTAAACTAACAAAACCAACAACAACAAAAAACTGAAGTAGAAGAAGTACCATCAGCCAGTCAGCCAAATAGCAGCGCAATGTGCCATTCGGCTCGTGTAGTCTATGGTTTTCCAAGCTGCATATCTATAGAGAGAGGTCTTAAAAGAAAAACCGAAAGAAAAACAGAGGGAAAACTCTTATGGAATTATCCGCTCGTTGGTCTTGTTTTATGACAACGATTTGTTGTGGTGGGCTTCCTCCATATCCATATCTATATCCACATTCACATCCTTAGCCACACATTGGAATGCTCCTCATTCACCTGAGTTCGAGTTTTATTGGTTTTTCGATTCTTTATAGCCCCAGCATCACCATCCAAGAGCAATAAGCTGCGCGGCAAGTAGTATCCTCTTCCTCAACTTAAACCTCAACCAGCACCGATATCTCGAGCTCCTCTCATCCTCAACTCACGCTGCTGCTGATGCTGCTTTTGAAGCACGGTACTTCTTTTTATAGTGAAAAATAAAATAAAATTTTCAACAAAAAAATAAGAAAATAGAAAACCCAACAACTTAAATTTGAAAATTCTCGATGAATCGATGAAATTCAAGCGGGCTTCAGGAAAGCCCTATACCAAAGCAATACCGTCCGTTGCCTTGGAAAATTTGAACAAACGACTAGTTTATTAGATTTACTCTTCTACTGCAGCCTTCTTTAAGTATATCCGATTCAAGAAGGCTTAAACATACAAGAAAGCAATACCTTTTGGTTGGAAAAAAAAAGATCGAAGAAAGTGCAGAAAGGCGGTGCGGTGTGGTCTATTGTCGGTGTGATGATGCGGTTTGGTTTTGGGCTCAATCGTATATAGGAGCTCTATATAGGAACTAACAACAACCATTGTTTTATAATTTGTGATGATAATTCTTTTTTGTAGTTGCTGGTATTTTTATTCTTTTAACTACGAATAACTTGGAGAGATATTCCATCCATAAGATGGCCCAAAGCAAAATTATGTACAACGAGAGATATGAAAATACGAAGTAAATGTACTTTTTTATAAATATTGTTCATAGTTATTGTTAATAAATAGGGAAGTTGATGCGCTGATCTTATTAATCTGAGTCGCCCTCGACCGCCCTCTTGAGATCAGCGCAGAATGACAAACACGTGCACACGATTTATTAACTCAGTTCTTTTTTGGTTGAAAAGGTAGAAAATCTACAGAGTTCCTATAAGGTTTCTAAAAAACCTTATTGAGAGTTTTATTGTACAAAAAGCACTTAAAACACATAAAATGTTTTTATCGAAATTTTTTATTAACGGGTATTTAACAAGTATAAAACTTTAAGTTGGCAACACTATTTTAACTGTCGGCCATTTTGTCTTTAGACTGACACTTAAACAACGCTTCTTAAATGGGCAAATTTATTTTGAAAATCATGGTTATGTTCAAAATACGTATTTTTATTATAATTTTCTTTAGCGATGAAACTCACTTTTGGAGAGATAATAATCTTTGAGTGCTTGATGAGACACCGTTACATCCACAAAAACTGACAGTTTGGTGTGTTTTCTGGGTTGGTGGAATAAATTGGTCCTTAATTCTTAAAGAACGGTGGTGGCCATTACGTTGCATTCAATTACTGGCTTTTGCGTTCATCAATTGAACAATCATGATTTAAAAGAGCTGTGATTTCAACAAGACGGCAAAAGATGCTACAAAGCTCGTGCCAAAATTGATTTTTTGAATGAAACGTTTGATAATCGCATAGTTTTACATTACGGACCCGTGAGTTGGCCCCCAAAATCGTTTCCAACTTGCCGTCTGTCAAGGGCCTTAATTGTCAAATTCTCCTGCAGACGTTCATTTCGGCAATTATTTTGACAGATCTCGTGTTTCTTGGACTTACGAATGTTAGTTGACTTTTTGCAGAATTGGTGCGAACCTTTTTTTGCACCGCACGGTTAATAGTCCTTTCCAAAGGAGAATTACTATGATGACCTTAAAATGATTGATTTTATCATTTCGTCCATAGTGATTTTTCTGATCAATAAATGACAGCCAATTTGACAGATGCAGCTTCAACAATATGGCCACTATCAACTGTCAAAATATTGTTAATTTATTATTGGAAGCCATTTTATAATTCACGTCAAATTAAGTGTCAAGACTACACCTGTCACCGCTTTCAAAGTATTGAGCGTGGACAAGAATGCGAATTGATAAATTTAAGAACGGTTCATTTTTTAGGTCAACAAAATCTGAAATCGACGATAGATTATAAAAATAAAACAAATTAAGTGGCACAACAGTCCGTTGAGAACTAGCCCCTAGTGACTTACAACTCTCAACCATTCCTGTGTGCGAGTACTGTTGTCAGGGATGGAGTGGACCTACAGTTTTGAGCCGAATCCGAACGGCTAATGAGAAAGCACTTTTAATGACAAGAATTACACTTGGAGAATTTGTCAATTCCTCGCAAGAGGCAGTACCCGTGAAAAAAATATAGATGACAAAGGCAGGGATTGAATCCAAGACATCTGGCATGACTGTCCAACGCACTAACCATCATGCCACGGGTACTAGGATAGATTAGCCTTCAATAAATTGTGACCCTTTATCTCAATGAAGCTTATTGAAGTTGCAATCGCCTTGTTTATATTATTTGTATTCATTTTATTGATTCTAAAGCTTTAAGACCAGTTTGGTTAAAAAATTGTGGAAATATCATTATTTAAACTTATAAGGTTCAAGGTGTTTTCTTTTGACACTCTATATTTTGGGTACTTAATCCAGCTGCGCTTTATCACTTTTCACACCGCTCGGAAGTATCTACAATTAATAACAAAACTGAAACCCTTTCATTAACGCTTCTCTTAATGTGTGCCGTCCGCGCTCCATTCCCGTTCAAAGTTACAAACTTACTTAAAGTATCAATAACACACACTTTGTGCGCCAGCCGCTTACCCGTTGAAACGGGTAATTCAATTTAATCCTCGCCTCGGTCGCTCTCTACTGATGCCTTCGCTCGGATTTTGATGAGATCAGGATCAGCAACCTTTTACACCGCGCTCATTCAACTTTAATCCATCCTTTAAAAAAAGAATGTTATTTTTCATTTCCACATAATATCAATCTTTATTTTTTGGGTTATTTTGTCGGCTTGTGATGTGTGTTATAGTTGCGTGAAGTGAACCCTTAAAAAGTCTGATGCAAGAAGAAGAACTGATGATGCACCATGCAACCTGTTGCTGTGTTCCTTATAACTATCGGGTGATTTTTTAAGAGCTTGAGAACTTTTTTTTTAAAAAAAACGCATAAAATTTGCAAAATCTCATCGATTCTTTATTTGAAACGTTAGATTGGTCCATGACATTTACTTTTTGAAGATAATTTCATTTAAATGTTGACCGCGGCTGCGTCTTAGGTGGTCCATTCGGAAAGTCCAATTTTGGGTAACTTTTTCGAGCATTTCGGCCGTAATAGCCCGAATTTCTTCGGAAATGTTGTCTTCCAAAGCTGGAATACTTGCTGGCTTATTTGTGTAGACTTTAGACTTGACGTAGCCCCACAAAAAATAGTCTAAAGGCGTCAAATCGCATGATCTTGGTGGCCAACTTAGCGGTCCATTCCTTGAGATGAATTGTTCTCCGAAGTTTTCCCTCAAAATGGCCATAGAATCGCGAGCTGTGTGGCATGTAGCGCCATCTTGTTGAAACCACATGTCAACCAAGTTCAGTTCTTCCATTTTTGGCAACAAAAAGTTTGTTAGCATTGAACGATAGCGATCGCCATTCACCGTTACGTTGCGTCCAACAGCATCTTTGAAAAAATACGGTCCAATGATTCCACCAGCGTACAAACCACACCAAACAGTGCATTTTTCGGGATGCATGGGCAGTTCTTGAACGGCTTCTGGTTGCTCTTCACTCCAAATGCGGCAATTTTGCTTATTTACGTAGCCATTCAACCAGAAATGAGCCTCATCGCTCATCGGACGTAAAGCGCGAAACACATTTCGAACCGAACACTGATTTTGGTAATAAAATTCAATGATTTGCAAGCGTTGCTCGTTAGTAAGTCTATTCATGATGAAATGTCAAAGCATACTGAGCATCTTTCTCTTTGACACCATGTCTGAAATCCCGCGTGATCTGTCAAATACTAATGCATGAAAATCCTAACCTCAAAAAAATCACCCATTATAACTAACTATACTTATCATAAGACATACATATACTCTGACATCTCTGGTCGTTCTCGTCATCATCAGGCATTTAGGCAATTAACTCTGAAAGCCAGGTATGAAGATGAATTCGAGAACTTCACCAAAAAGTGGATTCATTTTGTTTTCTTCCTTCTAAATTAAAAACGAAATGCCAATTTAAATTAATAAAAACGAAAAGTACCTATTTGTATTTTTATGTTTGATGTGTTTTTCGTTTTTTTTTTTTCGGGAAGACCAAAAAGAATAACAATAACAAAAACAAGATCAAGATCAAGAAAAGAAGTAAAAACTGTGAAGAACGAGGTGCGTATGGGACTGGGACAGCTTCAGTGAAGCATCAGTAACATCAGCGCAAACGCCACCTTCACCATCCACCATGAGAAATGGACATACGCGCCCTTTTTTTGTAGCTAATTACTATGCGCCCAGCTCTCTTCCACCACTCCATCCACCATCTACCATCTTTTTATATATGAGTTGATGATCATTGTCGTCATCTTGGTCGTCGCATTGGCATCTCGGTATATCGGCATCATCATCACCATAGCCTGATATATAGCTGCATAACCATTTGCCTGCACAATGACACATTTGTCTGGGGGCACTCAACTCTAGCCAGTCGCCGAAAAGCCAACACCACGAATCCCTGAAAGCATTCGATCATCTTCAAGGCAACATCAACAGCAGCACCCAAGCATCAGCGAGTGCAGCG
This sequence comes from Eupeodes latifasciatus, assembly GCA_920104205.1. Taxonomy (NCBI): domain Eukaryota; kingdom Metazoa; phylum Arthropoda; class Insecta; order Diptera; family Syrphidae; genus Eupeodes; species Eupeodes latifasciatus. The sequence goes on along the minus strand of OV049925.1, from coordinate 118,565,903 downwards.
CTTCAGCATCAGTATTCGCAGCATCATCACAAAGTTCCATCAGAGCAGCGAGTTGGCCCAGAGTCAGAGTCAGAGTCAGATTCAAGCATCACACAGTATGCTGCGCTGACGAAGAGTAATTATCAATATGCAGGTACGAGGTATGAGGGCTCTGATGATGGTGTGCTCCTTTTGTGAGAATTCCCCAAACTCCAAAGCCATCTATATCTATTCACATCCATCCTCATACGTCGCGTCGCGTTCGTCATCGTTGGTCCATCTAAGGAACTATCACACGAGAGCAGAAGGCTTTTTGGAAAGATTCTCGTCATGACGACGCGATGTGTAATTTTACTTTTTGCATCTCTGATTGGTCTTCCATGCTCGAGCTCACATGGCTTCAAAACGACGACGACGACGCGACGGTGGTGGTGAGGGCGATGGAGATTTGTTGCAGTTTCCTTTTTTTTTTGTCAATGGAAATTCCATGGTTGACTCTGGATGGCATAACTCTTCATAATTTTTCAGAATCTCCGTTTTTGAAGGGACCGACGACGACGATGCGACGCGAGGTGGGGAAGGACGGTTGTGTTTATCCGAAATTCATTACTTGGTTGTATGGCTTGTAATGAGGCTGCACTCTGGAGTCTCGAGGAGTTAGATACATAGTTCTTGTTTGATGGTGGTTTTGGTTATATAGGTGGTATGGTGCTGGTGCTAGTGCCTGAGCGCAAGTTCCACACGATTATTCTCCATATCATCAGAGTCTGGCACAGCAACGCAGCGTACCCGAGGACTGGCGATTGGACCATACAAATATGCACTAAGACACGGAAGGTTGGAAGGGGGTAAGGGAAGGCTTTCGAGTATAGAAGAAGTATGGTGTTGGCGTGGTGGGCTTTTTTTTTTTTTTTGAGAAAACTTGAAATTACCCCAGCGGAATAAAATTAATTGCTCGTTTAGTTAATTTATCATGCGGGATGTGCTGTGCGCACTCTCTGCAGCCTAACTCTACGAACCGAACGATGACGAAGACTTCGAAGACCAATGCGACGCTATACGCGACGGTCCGTTGGTCGGTTGGTCGGTTGGTGGTGATCGTAGATCTTTTACTACTGAGGTCGAGTTTCGTTATTGCAATAAAAGTTCAGAGTGTGGAGGTGGAGTTGGAGGTTGCGGTGCTGAATGTGGCAATAGACGATGTAGTTTTTAATTTTTGCTTAGACGGGCATTAGCATTGTCACGGATAAGTAATTTTGTTAAGTTTTATTTAAATTGGAGTAAATTCAAACAAAAAAAAAGAACAAATATTGAAATGCATGTGAATTCACATTATTTGCCTTTTTCCGTTTTTGTTTTTGAAAAAGACTTAAAAAATTGTAAATGACTTAGATTATAAATTAACTACCTACCAACTGTTTAGCCAAGGAGTTTTGAGACTTTGTATCGAAATTAAGTGTTGCTGTCTAATTGGTGGACGTTTTGTTTAAATAAAGTGTCTTATTCAATTATGTTTATTTGCACAAAACAATTAAATGGGTGTACAAGATTGTTTATACAAAATTAAAAACTAGTTTTTGTCTTCATGTAAAATCAGTCGAAACCGAATTTAGTCTACATTTAAAATGGAAATCTAGGTCACATCGTTGTTCATAACTTTGGATTAATAATATTTAGATTGTTTTTTTCAATCTTAAGAAAATATATCTTGATGATTTATCGGATGAACTATTAGCAAAATATAAAAGTCTCAGATAAAAATGTTTACTATTAACCCCATTCTCATAAAGGTTGACACAGAGTGGTGTTACCAAATTCAAAATTCAAAAGATTGTTCAAATATTTCTAAATTCGCAATGCTTTCGATAAGCTTCCAACTACAGTAATTTTATTTAAGAAAAAAAAGAGGCTGGGATGCGATCCACACTGATAACTTCCAATCCCGCCTGTCGATTTGTCTTGCTTAAAACGTTTGTAGGTTTTTTTTTTGTTTAAAAAGTTGTCAGTTGAATTATTCTAAAAGATTTAAAAATTATCAACAATATTTTGCATGTGATGAAATAGTTTGATTTTAAAATCTATTTTTGTAAACGAGATTTTTAGTCGAAAACAATTTTTACCAATTTTAGTAGCATTTCTTAAAAGTTTTTATTTCTAATAACGGGTGATTTTTTAAGAGCTTGAGAACTTTTTTTAAAAAAAAAAACGCATAAAATTTGCAAAATCTCATCGATTCTTTATTTTTGAAGATAATTTCATTTAAATGTTGACCGCGGCTGCGTCTTAGGTGGTCCATTCGGAAAGTCCAATTTTGGGTAACTTTTTCGAGCATTTCGGCCGGAATAGCCCGAATTTCTTCGGAAATGTTGTCTTCCAAAGCTGGAATAGTTGCTGGCTTATTTGTGTAGACTTTAGACTTGACGTAGCCCCACAAAAAATAGTCTAAAGGCGTCAAATCGCATGATCTTGGTGGCCAACTTACCGGTCCATTCCTTGAGATGAATTGTTCTCCGAAGTTTTCCCTCAAAATGGCCATAGAATCGCGAGCTGTGTGGCATGTAGCGCCATCTTGTTGAAACCACATGTCAACCAAGTTCAGTTCTTCCATTTTTGGCAACAAAAAGTTTGTTAGCATTGAACGATAGCGATCGCCATTCACCGTAACGTTGCGTCCAACAGCATCTTTGAAAAAATACGGTCCAATGATTCCACCAGCGTACAAACCACACCAAACAGTGCATTTTTCGGGATGCATGGGCAGTTCTTGAACGGCTTCTGGTTGCTCTTCACTCCAAATGCGGCAATTTTGCTTATTTACGTAGCCATTCAACCAGAAATGAGCCTCATCGCTGAACAAAATTTGTCGATAAAAAAGCGCGAAACACATTTCGAACCGAACACTGATTTTGGTAATAAAATTCAATGATTTGCAAGCGTTGCTCGTTAGTAAGTCTATTCATGATGAAATGTCAAAGCATACTGAGCATCTTTCTCTTTGACACCATGTCTGAAATCCCGCGTGATCTGTCAAATACTAATGCTTGAAAATCCTAACCTCAAAAAAATCACCCATTATAAACAAATACAAATTGGATTAATGAAATTAAGTTGAAGTCAATATCTATATTGTTCACGAGATATCGAGGACAATTTTTCAATTTTTACCAATTTTGCGTACTATTTTTTGTAGATTTTAATTTTTTATAAAAAAAAAGTTTGTTGGATTTTTATAAAAAATTTAGTGCATGTCGAAAACAATATTTTCTGTGAGAAAAAATTAGTTTGAAGCCACTATTTTTAATTTTTGAAAAGATATTTGAGTCGAAAGTAAATTTGTACCAAGTTTTAGTATTGTTTAGTATTGTTTTTTTTTTTAGGTTTTTATTTTTTGTAAAAAAGCTGTCAATTTGATTTTTCTTAAAATTTTACTGAATGTTAAAAACAATATTTTTTATAAGACAAAATTAGTTTGAAGCTTAAATGTTCGAAAAGATATTTGGGTAAAAAATCAATTTAGGAACTTTTAGTAATGTTTTTTTTTTTAGATTTTTATTGTTTGTAAAAAAAACTATCCATTTGATTTTTCTCAAAATTTTACTAAATATTAAAAACAATATTTTTTATAAACAAAATTAATTTGAAGCCAATATCTAAAATTTTTGAAAAGATATTTGAGTCGAAAATCAATTTTTACGAACTTTTAGTAATTTTTTTTAGGTTTTTATTTTTTGTTAAAAAACTGTTAATTAGATTTTTCTTGAAATGTTAAGGCATGTCGAAAATAATATTTCTTATAAGACAAAATTAGTTTGAAGCCATAATCTCTAATTTTTGAAAAGATATTTGGGTAAAAAATCAATTTACGAACTTTTAGTAATGTTTTTTTTAGGTTTTTATTTTTTGTAAAAAAAACTGTCAATTCGATTTTGTCTCAAAATTTTACCAAATATTAAAAACAATATTTTTTATAAAAAAAAAAATAACTTGAAGCTTATATCTCAAATTTTTGAAAAGATATTTGAGTCGAAAATCAATTTTTACGAACTTTTAGTAAATTTTTTTAAGGTTTTTATTATTTGTTAAAAAAAGTGTAAATTCGAATTTTCTCAAAATTGTACCAGATGTCAAAAACGTTATTTTTTATTGCGCAAAATTATTTTGGAGATAAAATCATTTTTTGTTCGTGACAAATATTTTTTTTTTGATTTTTTGATTTATAAAAAAAAAACCTTTAATTGGATTTTTTTCCAAAAATATACAAGTTTGGTATCACGTCATAATATATAATATAAAGTTTATTTCAACTCGTTAGCGTTATTAGTTCGTGAGATATTTTGGGCTAACCAAAATTTTCACCTTTTTTTTAAATTGCTATGGTAAAAAAAATCACCAACGCAATTTTTTTTTTGAGTCCTTTTTGCATCTTTCTGTATTTTTATCTGTATAACAAAATTTATTTGAAGTCGATATCTCTACTGGTTCTTGAGCTATGGAGGACGAAAAAAACGTCGCGAACGTACTGACGTACAAACGTACGTACACACGCACGCACTGACATCTCTCTAAAAATCTTTTATTTCGACTCTAGGGGCCTTGAAACATCGGGAAATGTCAAAATTTTCAATTTGACAAATCGGACCGATTACAATAACTTTCTATGGGAAGTTAATTATTTTATGTCAAGTTGTAATGTATTTCAAAGCTTTAGAGAATGATTCGACACGTTCTTAATATTTTGATATTGTTGTAGTCTTAACGTAAGCTCCACCCTTTTTCTATTTTTCAAAACCATTTTGTATGTTTTGTGTGGGTGAATTTCCTAAGCACAGCGTTAAGTTTTCTTGTGCATGGATTCAGTTTTGGGCATAGAATTCTAACTTATAAATAATACCATTAAAGAATTGTAGTTTCCTTAAACTCTTCAATAAATTTCAATATCAATATTTCGAACAAATTTTTGAAATTTGCTCGTAAGAACTTAATTAATTCTAGAATACAGTGGAAAAAGCCTCTTCTTTTCTTCTTCTTCTAAATGCTAATTTCATATCCCAAAATTGTCTGTATTTTTTAAGTACTAAAACTCATCATCCAAAAAACTATGGAAGGAGTTGGAGGTTAGGGAAAAATTGAGACAATATTTGGTCTTTAAGCCCTTTCTATCTTAAAAAAAATAATTTTTCCTAAGGTCAAATCGGGATTTCTTCTTTAATAGTTCATATAAAAACTTTAAAAGTATCTGACTTGAAAAGTGGCTATCAATATTCGACTTAATTTTTTGTTTGTTTTAAAGATGAAAATGTCCCACTGCGTATGGCTAGCAGACGTAAGTAGTAGTAGTAAGACGAATCAAGATAATATCTGGCCTTATGACAATTTTTGCAAATGTCATAAGCCCATAAGCACCCCATTAAAGAGAATAACAAACAAAGGAAACCCAATAGTTCTTAAATGTTCAACTCGCCATAAAGCTTCATGCTTCTAACTTCATCATACTTTCTTGAAAAGAACATCCATGAATGTAAACCTCATTAAGTGTTAAGGACCTCCAAAACCACTCAAAGTCACTATGTCCAATGTCCAAAGACACTTTTCTAAACATAAACCGATATTGGCGCCTATTGTAGGTAAGAGAGGTCTATCGACCTGGCTTATGGTCACAAAGTGTGTGTTATTCACCACATTTATCTTTTTACACTAAGTGAATTTCTTCCCATGGCCAAATCATTACAAAATTCTCCCATAAATTCTAATTTAGTTTCTTTTGCCTATACATTCACATCCAGAGTGTACTCGTATCAAACTTAAAGAACAAAAAACTTTCAAGACACAACAAAACACATAATACAAAGTTTTATATATATGTTATGTACTGTAAGTAGCGCGCCCCAATCGGTAACATGCAATTCAAAATATTTCCGTCATTCTAATGGGCGGTCACCCATGTTCCACTCACGTTCCATGGCATTCAATTTCATAATAAGAAGCGCTTGTGCTGATGTACAAACATAACATTGCTATATTGCCCGCAAAAAAGAAAAAAAGATCGCGCCATCTACTGCCTTGCCATATAACTATAGCCCGTACAGAGCCGCAGTGCAGTTCTGTGCTGCGCAGCTAGCCAGCTCCAGTTGTGTACATCATCTCTCTCTCTATAAGCTTTGTGGAATGAGGATTAGAAAAAAAGCAGAAATATGTGTGTAACGACGACTACGACGATGGTATAGACCAAAGTCCCGGAAAATCCCGCAAGAAGAACACTCAGTTTTTTTTTTCTTCACTTGAGGACATTAATCAGCACGAGAAAATGTTCTGCGTCGCTTTTATGGGTTTTTCGTTTTGTGATGATGCTTATAGGCTGGGATTTTGCTGTGTTCCGGATCCTCTCTTTTTCTCGCTTTGGTTTTTGATGGGCTTACATGAAACACCATCATCATCATAGTCGAACATTCGAACATAACCGTCCAGGAGTAGCCTTTATAGCTAGAGCTATTGCCATTCCCTGTGGGTTGATAATTCGTTTAAACAGTTTCAAGCCTGCAGCTACTGCATGCATATTACACTACTGAGCCGACTTACAATGTAAAGTCGAGCATAACATTCAAATGTCGTTGTCGAAGTTGTCTAGGAGTCCAGTCCTCCAAATGAGCTTCTTTTGCTCGAATATTGGTCTGGTCAAACTCAAAGTAGTGATCGCAACCTTTTCGGTACCCCACCCGCACCACTTGCTCGATATATTGACACGCATAAGACAGAAACAAAATTCTATAGCGGACTGTCGTCGTCTGTATAGATTGGAGACTATCGGACTTTTGTAGTCCAATAGAAATCAAAGTTTCTGAAGGCCTTATGCGTAGGAAAATTTTAAGCCAGGAGCGAATCAATTTAAAAATAGTAGAAGACAGTTGATGGGTTACAACTTACTTGTCGTAAATTCGACTCACGACCGTGACGAGACGAGGAAAAGTACATCTGAAGAACTCGGCGTTACATCCAACGTGTCAATGTTTAATTTTATTTTCTGATGTAAATATCATTGACCAAATGAGGTTGGAAGGCTAAAATCTCAAAGTGCCTTTTTTTAGTAATTAAAAAGGTCAAAAACCACCCGTGTTGGTCATTAAGGTCTCTTTATACTTTAAGCAGCTTTTTTTAATGATCAAGATCAGAGCTGCAGGGCTAATTCCTTTAAGAATCAGAGTAAGTAGAAGTGAAGGCTTGAGAATTCAACCACCCTGGATCAGGTCCGGTCATCTACGCCGTAAATAACCTCTGAAGATCATAGTCGATACGAGTGTTGGAGGGTTGATTCGTGCAAGAGGTAGGTAGTCTCGAAAGGTTAAGTCTTTCAATATTAACTTCTCGACAACAACAAGCTTTTTAGAAAAGATATATAGAAGAGCTGGAATTTTGATTCTTATAAAAACCAGGTTAGGTAGACTTGAAGACCTGAGACTCCAAATACACCAGTGGATTGAGTCGACTTTGGACTTCGAAGCGCTTTTAGAAACTTAGCAACGTTTTAAGAAAATTATGGACATCGGATCTGCAGGGCTGATTATTGAAAGATAACTAGCTTTGGTAGACTCATCGTCTTCTAACATAGAAGCTCTCTCTAAGGACCCTAAGAAACCTTTCTTTAGAAATTAACGATATCAGAGCTAGAGTTTTGATACTTTCAAAAGCCAGATTAGATAGGGTAGATTGCAAGGCTTGAACCAACCCTGGATCGGGTCATCCTCGAGGCTTCATCTAGACCATCCAGAAGCATTTTTTTGTATATAATTGGGATATGTCTTGGTCAGTTTGAATTTTACAAGACCCAGTTTATGTCATCCTTAAACTTCGAAGATCTCTCTACAAATTTCCCTTTCTTAAAATGGTTAAGATCACAGTTGGAAGGTTGATTCTTCCAAGAGGTAGGTTTGGTAGACTCAAAGGCCTTAGCCGTCAAATACCACCCTGGATTGGGTCATTCACGTACCTCAACCCTCTCTTTCTCTCTCTTTAGACTTTCAGAGCAACCTTTTATAGAATTAAGAAATGATCGAGATCAGAGCTACTATTTTTGTCATTTCCATAGAACCATTGTTCACTGGATTGTGAAGGTATATGTATTTGTATATCTGCGTCAAAAAGATAGCTAAAGAAAATTCGCAATGCGTTCCCGGATTTCTTTTGTCCTCATATAGATAGGTACCTACAATTCTTACCTATCGACAAGACCTACGTACGACTTCGTCTGCGTTGCTCTGTTTTAGAGCACTCTTAGCGTCGTCGTCGCAGTCGCGCTCGAAGCCTTCGACGATTGGCGTTTATGATTTGAGAATGTGCTGTGTATAGTCTGCATAGTGTGCGAGAACAACACCGCATCTTGTCGCCATGTCTATCCTTGATAAAATTGGAGCAAAACTAGGTAAAGGCGCATGATGATGTAGCTTAACCAAACGGAATTTTATGTTTGGCATTCTGTTGTTCTACCTTCTTGACTTATAAGTTGAGAGTTTTGGTTACAGCAAGATTGCCCCATAGGGATGTGAGCATCTTGGGGGGGAAGGAGGGCTAAATAAATATGAAGATATATGCACAATATGCTAGTTTAAGCCCTAGTTTGCATTGTACAAAATGTAAATTGTTCTTCTTCTTCTTCTACATTTATAGAAGTCTTATAGAGTGTGTCTTTGAGGTTTTGGTATTTGGGAACTCTTTTTACTTTTTTGAGACTTGGATTTTTTTTCGAGAGAGGGGGCTCGTTAAAGATTTGTTGTTATGTTTGACCTACTATCGCTAACTTGAGATCTGCATAAATATTTTTTTTTTTTTTGTTTTTGGTTTAAACAAAATGGCATCGACTTCGACAATGTGTATATTTCTATGAACAAAATAAAAGAAAACTGATAACGATGACCAAGAAAGATGATGATGACAATTGTTGATGGGATTCACCTTTGTTTGTTGGTCTATAGTTGTACTTTTGTACGGTTTCACTTTAGAAGACCACGGGAAAAGGGTCAATTAGAAATGTCCAAAAATAGAAAAAAACGGATCGAAATGTGAGATTTAAAATCTCCTTATGTACTTAGTGCGAGAGGAAGTCAAAATTTATAGGTTTAGACTTGTAAGCGTACTTCGTCAGTATACTAAATCAAATAACCGTTAAACCTAAGAGATTTTAAGATAGTGTCAATGAAAAATAGAACAAAATTATCATTGTTGTTTTTTTCCGAAGATTTTAATGTAGATTTAGAATTTGTGTGAAACCTTAACCGATATTTTGTTTCCTTGGAAAAACTAGCCTACTTTTCATAAGTAGTTAAATTTACCTTAAAAGTCTTAAAAGCAAATTATTCTGATACGTTTTCATTCTATAATGTATTGACTGGTGAATTAATTGTCATTGATGATTTTGTTACTGTCAGACTATGACAAATTTCTTCTGACAAATTCTTTTTGTGGAATGCTGATTCCCATTTCTGTTCTTTTGAGACTCAGAGCTCTCAAGTTTCCGTATGAATGAACACATTCAGAAGATTTTTTAGGGCTTCAATACTGCCAAATAAAAACGCATAAGCTCTAACTTTAAATGTGCATGTTTAAAGAGTTAACTTCCAGAATTTTATCAATTATTAAACCATTTTGACCATAAAAATGCTATTTAAGTTTTAATCTTGAATTTTTTTGAAAATACTTCTAGATTCAAATTTAACCATTAATTAACTTCTAGAGTTTCCCATTTATTGAATTTAAATAGCTTGTATTACATTTTTTTTTGACAAAGTTAAATAGGTTTATAGTTTTTTTTTCTGTTTAAGTTCCAAACCTCTGCTTACAAAAAATATTAAATAAGAAATTAACATAGTTTATGTAGTAAGATTAGTAGGCACCTATTTAGTATTTATACGGTAAAATGTTGTTATTAATCACGACCTAAAAAACGATTTATTAACATTGTAGCATAAGTTGAGTACTTGAGTATTGTGCCATATTTTGTGTAAAGTATGACATAACACACCTTCTTTTTGTTTTTGTGTGAACAACATTATAACTTCCACTCTATTTACCCTAATTGTATATTTATAACCCTTTTGTGTTGTTGTTATAGTTGTTTTTTTTTAACTATTAAGCAGTAGGGCAGGTATTGGTTTCATATAGTGTTGTTTTTCTTAACAATAAACACGCACATCATTGCAACATAACTCGCAAAATGATTTGCTTTCACGCAAGACTTTAATAAATCGGTTAATTATTGCTGGTTATTTTAACCTAAAGTAAGAGTACTTTTAATGGTAGTCTGGGGATTCCCATTTCCTTTTTGAAAGAAAAAATTGGCCTATAAAAGAACATGTCTGTAAAGTTTTCGTCTAAAATGTTTATTAAAGCCTTTTATAATTGGAGGAGGATATTCCTACAATATAGGTGCTCATATGTACCTAACAAATGTTGACCTACCTAAATTAAACCAAAAAAGAAATTATGCGTTTTAAGACTCTTTCATGTAACACCTTTGGTTTCAAGGACTAATTCGTGTACATGTTTAAAAAAGTGAATGTTAAGTTTAAGGTTGTGTCAAGATTACGTGAATCAAAATGGAACTCAAAAACACGAAACAACATTTAAAATTTATTTAGGCAAGACTATTCATTTTCAAATCCTTAGTTACAAAAAACACACAATGGTCTTATATAAGAATATGAACCATTAAGGAAATAAGCTAATGAAATAACAAACTGTCAGAATTACACTTTTAGTAATGGCAAGTTTTCATGGTTGCTTACTTTGGTTCCCCAGGTGAAAATGGTAAGCTGTTTTGACATTGTGGTTTAGTGAGGTTTGGCAATTTATCATAAATATAGCACAGTGATAACTTTGTTTCCACAAGTGGACCGTTTGACTGAAGCCTCTTTCGTGGGACTTGGCGTCTATCGATTACTTTCTATGGGACCTTGTCAAATCATGAGAAACGAGCAACTTTTGATAGAACAATCTATTTATTAAGACATGTCGTTGGTGATACTGTTAAAAGTTGAGTTTTCAAAATTAAAAAAAATGAACGTAGAAAACTTGAAACGACAATGTTTAACGTTTAGACAACTAATGAAAAGTTAATTAACGAAAAACTTATAAGATACAACTCATTCTATATATATAAAGTTATTCAAAATTTCTGGGACTAAAAATTCTTGATGACAAATTTGAAAATTTCACAATTTATTAATTGCCCACTACAACGGAATTTTTAGCCAGCAAAGTATTTACAAATAAGACTTTTGAACTTATGAAAATTGAAATTACCCACCGACTAATTTTGAGTTTAGTGAATATTGTTTAGGGTAATTAGCACTCGTCAAAAAGTCGTATGTCTTTTTGTTAAAATTTTCAGGTAAATAAAATACGTGTCTGTATATTTTATACAATTTTTAACATGTTCTTATTTCTTATACTTAATAGGCAATATAAAAATTATATATTTGTAAATATGTATTTATACCATCCTAAGTTGTAGTACCCGTAGCGTGATGGTTAGTGCGTTGGACTGTCATGGAAGGGGTCTTGGGTTCAATCCCTGCCTGTGTCATCTAACTTTTTTCACGGGTACTGCCTCTTGCGAGGAATTGACAAATCCTCCAAGAGTAATTCTTGTCATGAAAAGTGCTTTCTTAAATTAGCCGTTCGGATTCGGCATATAAACTGTAGGTCCCTTCCATCTCTGACAACATTACACGCACACAGGAATGGTTGAGAGTTGTAAGTCACTAGGCCCTGGTTCTTCATGAACTGTTGCGCCACCTAATTTATTTATTTATTTAAGTTGTATACATATATCTCACATTCATACATTTCCTATCTACCTACTTGTTTAGTTTTAACGTGCTGCTTATTATTTTTTATTAAATCAATGTCAGAGTAAGAAATAGAGAATAAGAAGATCATTAAACAAATTAATATAAAAATATCTGTGAGACGAAACAGTCTTGTTTAAATAAATAAAAATCTTTTAAACCAAGCCATCGTCTACAACTTCAGAAGTGGACCAGCCCTAAATACCTTCAACGTTTTATTTAATTTTCCGCAATTTTGAAATATAAGCCATGATATTATGTCAACAACAATGAAGAAGCAAGAATTGGTAGATTGGTTAACCGAGCGAAACATACAATTTGCAGCAGATGCAAAAGTTGCTCAACTATGAGCTTTATGAATAAAATTGTGAAGACAATTATTCCGAAGACCATTTCATCGAAGCAGAAATATTGAAGGTCCTGGTAAGACAATAAATTCTGATTTTTCACAACATATTCAAGAATCCGTTCCTGGAAATGAAGCTGAGATGGATAAGGAAATTCAGATGATTGAAAAGAAACTTAAGCTTATTGAATTGTGTCGTGAACTAGCTCGACAAGACGAAAATTTTGCAAGTTCTTCGTCGCTTTCGTATCAACCTTTGTTTAAGGACATTCAATATTCCTTACCATTGTTTTCTGGTAATGATACATACGATGCTAAGAAATGGATCAGCACTTTTGAGCGAGCATGTGATTCCGTTCACGGTGATAGTGTGTTCAAATTAAAAAGCATTCGCCGATTGATGAAGCCCGATTCCGCTGCCGAAATATTCTTACAAATTGACAAATCAAGTACTACCTATTCTTCTATTCAATTTTGGACACACTTATTCAGTTTCCGAAATTATTGATTTGATGCGAAGTACTCCATTTGTGTCTTCAAACACATCCATTATGGGCTAAATTTTAAAAACGCAAGAGCTTGCATCACGTGCTGATATTGACGAAAAACAAATTATTCAATTTATCATTGATGGGTTCCAAGATCGTTCCGCTAGCATCGCCCTATTGTAATCAGCACGCATAATCGATGAATTAAAAAAACTGGCACACCGTTATACTCAACTACGAGGATCAAATTCAGCAGTTAACAGACCGACAAATTCCGCTTCATATTCAGCATATCCAGCATCAAAATGAATCGAAACCTGAAGTCAAGTTTTCCGTTGGTGACTCCGAAAAAATGCTTGTTCAATGCAACAATTTCTCTGGCATGGGACATTTTTCTACTTCTTGTCCACATCCCAAACGTCAAAAAGGATCATGCTTCAGATGTGGTTCAACAGTTCATATTCTTCGGGCAATCGAAGTTACCCCTCAAAAATTCACGCACTGTTGCATTGATTGACGAATTCTGTTCCGGCCCTAATCAAAACCATTCTGATGTGGATGCCTTATCTGATGTCAAGATTTGCAAAGAATTGAATTCTGTAAGTGTTTATTTTCCTACTAGTGATTCTGTTCCGCATTGTAACACATATCTTTCTCTTTTTGATACCGGTAGTCCGATAAGTTTAATTAAGCTTTTCGAGATTCCGATCGGATTGCATTACAATAATCTGAGACCAACTGGATACTACAGAGTAGGTAGTTTACCTGTTAGTAGAGTTTTTTACGTTAAAATAGGATTTAATGATATTTATAAAAAAAAAGAAATTTATGTTGTTCCGGACTCTTGTATTCCTGATCCAGTTCTGTTGGGTCGGAATTTTTTACAATCATTTCAAATCAAACTTTGTCTTATTCATAATATTGTATCGAAACCGAAAATTGAAATTAATGTAAATTCAGATTCAAATAAAATAAAAATTAATGATGAAGTGTTACATTGTGTGTACAAGTCATTAGCTAAACATTATCCTGATATGTCGGTCCATTGTTTATTATGCAGTCTGCTTCCGCATACGATTATTGCTTCATATGATAAGCTAAAAAACGTTGAAAATCATCAATTACCTTATGTGTTTGCTATAGATATAAAGGGTGTCACAAAATTAACGCAAGATTTGAATTAAATAGAAAACGCCGTTTTTAGTCTTTTAATAGTTATATTTGTATTGACTCGTAAAGTACATAGGATAGGGTTATGTATGGAATAACACATCTGACAAATGGCCTCCACGGCTTTGCATGCACATGCGCACTCTTTTGTTGAAATTTTTCATGACCATTCTGCATAAATGTGGCTGAATTTCGTTGATGCAGCGTTGAATCTCCTCCTTAATTGCACGGGTGGTTGTGGGCTTGTTGACATAGACTTGTGATTTCAAATAACCCCATAAAAAGAAGTCTAATGGTGTTAAATCACACGATCTAGGATGCCAATTTTGATCACCGAAACGAGAGAGTACACGACCTGGAAATGTCTCATGCAGTAATTGAATTGTTTCACGGGCTGTATGACATGTGGCACCGTCTTGTTGAAACCACATATTGGACACATCAATATCATCCAATTTTGGCAGAAAGAACTGTGTAATCATGTCGCGATATCGAGCACCAGTAACAGTCACTGCTTGACCAGCATCATTTTCAAAAAAATATGGACCAATTATGCCTCCAGCCCAAAATCCACACCATACAGTCACGCGTTGTGGATGCATTTGTTTTTCGACAATCACATGTGGGTTCTCCGAACCCCAAATGCGGCAATTTTGGCGATTGACAAAGCCATCAAGATGAAAATGTGCTTCATCGCTTAGGATGATTTTGCTCGAAAAATCAGCCGCAAAGCTTTCACTATTTTTGAAATATTCTTTAATAATGAAGACACGTTGTTCTATCGTGTAACGCTCCATTTTTAATAACCCTATACTGTTAGCTGTCAAATTGCTTTTTTTTCAGGGTTGCCAACACTTCACTGCACAAATGGCGGCAAATTCAAATCTTGCGTTAATTTTGGGACACCCTTTATTTGAAGAAACGCAGGATAAGTATGACATAAATCCAAACTTATGTTCCGAAAATATAGCAAGAATACACGAGATTATTCGTTCCGAATATTTAGATCTTGACAATATTCCAGCTATTAAGCACGATTTTTCTATGAAACTTCGTCTTACCTCTAATATCCCGATAAGTTATCCTCCGCGGAGACTATCTTTTTCTGTCAAGAAAATTGTTGATAAACAAGTACAAGATTTACTAGGAAACGTAATTATAAGACCTAGTGAATCTCCATACGTTTTTCCCTTAGTTTTAGTCCAAAAAAAAGATGATGACAAAAGGCTATGCGTTGATATTCGACCATTAAATAAGATTCTTGTGCGAGATAGTTTTCCTATCCCATTAATAGACGATTGTTTGGAAAGATTGGATGGAAAGAAATATTTTACCATTTTGGATCTAAGAAATGGTTTCCATCATATCCCGATTGACGTAGATTCAATACAATTTACCGCATTTGTAAAGTCTGATGGATATTATGAAGACACGAGATTGCCTTTTGGTTTAAAAAAAGGTCCGGCTTATTTTCAGAGGTTTATGATATTTATTTTGCGTGAGTTTATTGATAAAGGTTCCTTAATAGTATATTTTGATGACATTACGTTAGCCACTGCCACTATTGAAGAACATATTGTACTTCTCAAAAGAGTTTTAAGGCGGTTGGCTGAGTTCCGACTAGAGATTAAAACGAGTAAATGCAAATTTTGTTATGAAGAAATTGAATATTTAGGTTTAACTGTTAGTTCAAAAGCAATCCGGCCAAATAATCATCATTTGACTGCAAACAGTCTTGTTTAAATAAATAAAAATCTTTTTAACCAAGTCATCGTCCACATATTACTGTGATGGAAAACAGAAATACTATTTGTTGAAGTATCAAAAAAAACAAACTGAACAATCCAAAAAATTTCGTCAACTGACATATTCCAAGTACATAATATGTCAGGTTGTAAATGAGTGATATTTAGAAAATTGGTGAGCTTACAATTCCAATTTTTGACTCAGTTTTTTCGTCATTTGAATTGGGAACTCGAATTGGAGTTGTGCGTATATAATATTGAAATTAAATTTGAGGCTTCACTAAAAATTTCATCTTAATTCATTAATTTCATTACAAATACAAAATTTCTAGCCATAGGAAGTGTTTAAGAAAAAAAAAGGCATAGCTTCATTTCAGGATTTTCTTTGAAAATTTTGACTTAAATCTACTTCTGAAATTTTACTTGACTTCTTTCAATAAGAATGGTAGCCCACAAAGAAATGTTATTACCAAAATGTCATCATTTTTATTGTAGATTAAAAAAAAAATATTACATTGTTTTTTCAAAATTCTATATCTTGAAAATGTGTCAATATTTTTTTTACAAAAATCAAATATTAAATTTATATTAATATATTCTGAATAACACATACCAAAAATATTTTTAAACAAAAATTGAAAAATTGTATATGTACATATATAAAAATTAAAAACTGCTTTGACGATTTTCAAAAAAAAATCCGAAAAGTAAGGTTTTTTTTTTAGAAACCAGATGGCATTTAAATTTTTGAAGACAAACTTATTTTGCAGGTACATATATTTTTAAGTCTTAAATTAAAGTAACTGTTTTTAAACACACTCTTTGGATACAGAAGCAAGTTGGTGCGATAAAGTCGTTCATTTTATTTAACAATGTCTTCTTCATGGCTGAGTTCTTGAAAGTGTTGAAATCATAAGACTGTCGTTCCTATCTTCAGTTTATCGAGAAATTAAATTAAATATTTCGAGTTCTAATTGTGGTTTATAACCAAAGTTTAAGGCTATAGAATTGTATCAAGAAAATGGCCGTTTTTTTTTTCATAAGGATTACAATACATACAAGACAAGTTATGACAATTTTCAGTAGTACTTATCCACCTTTAGGGATGGAAAAATATTTTCTACGTCTGAGGCGTCTTAGGTGTACAGGTAAAAGTAAAAGAAATGTTTACCATATTATTTGAAATTTCAAGAATTGGCCTTTTTTAGTTCTTGTAAAGTCAATTTGCAACAGTTGGCCTTGTTACACTTCAACAAAGTGAAATAAAGTCAAATTGGTTTATTTCACTTTCAACAGAAACTTAGCATACACTCAACCTCGCACCTTCCCCAAATCATATACAGCGCCCTATTATGGTTATCAAATATCAACACGATATTTGATAATAGTTGATAATTATCAACAAAATTAATGAATCGGTATTATGGTGATTAATTATCAATATTTTTGATAAATAGTAAATTAAAAGATCTATTGTGAATAGCTTTATTGATAAACTCAGTATTACGGCTATCAAACATATTGATACCTATCAAATATTCTATCAGCTACAAAATCTTCGTTGACAAATGTATCAAATATTCGTAAATGGTAAAGAATTGTAATTTAAATACGATTTATAGAAGTTTTTTGTAGTTTTTATTGAATATACAAATTGAAGAACGAAATGCCTTCACTAGAATTGTTGTTTGTAGGTCATTGTACTGCTTTTCCTCCATTAGTTCCACAAGCCTTTCTATTTGTTTTCTGTTGCTAACTATTCTACTCCTAAATAAACAAAATATTATTAAGAAAAAAGAGAAATTTATTAAATGAAAACAACTTACATTATTCCGCCGAAATTATTTATAGACCAAAACACAAGAACTAAACACAAATGACAAACGTCAAACACCAAACAAAACCTATTCACAATCGTATATTGATTAGTATTCACAATGGGTGAAAAATTATCATTTGATACTCATAATACCAAATTATCAATAAATTGATAGAAGTTATCAGTTATCAAATAATTGATAGTTGATAGCCATAATAGGGCTGATAGTGTGCCAAAGCAGGGGTGTTGCTTACATACCTCACTGTAAAAAATTTTTTTTTAAAAGATTGTCTCATTTCGCTTTTCGTTTAAGTTTTTTTTCTTTGTTTATTTTCAAAAACTGTCTCTGTTTAGATGTCCGTTTTTAAATAAATGTGAATTAAAAATTAAACATCATAGTGGAACCGCAGTCAATGCTGAGGATATGGAAGGACCACTTCTGCAGACTGTATAACGGCGACGACGAACCGAATTCCGCTGTCAGGCAGGATGATCCATTCAACATAGACGACGAAAGCCAACAATCCCGTCCTCCCGACTTAGACGAAATAAAGATTGCTATATCTAAGCTGAAGTCTAACAAAGCCGCTGGAGCGGATGGCTTGAATGCCGAGCTCTTTAAAGCAGCTGGAGATAAGTTGGTTAGGAGCATGCACCAACTTATCTGTAAGATATGGTCGGAAGAAAGCATGCCCGATGAATGGAACCTCAGTATTGTTTGCCCGATCCTGAAAAAAGGAGACCCTCTAAACTGCACCAATTATAGAGGAATCAGTCTACTTAACATCGCTTATAAAATCTTCTCTGCCGTAATATGTGAACGTCTAAAGCCCATCGTCAACAACCTGATAGGTCCTTATCAGTGTGGTTTTAGACCAGGAAAGTCCACAGTCGATCAAATATTCACATTACGGCAGATCCTGGAAAAAACCCAAGAACACCAAATCGACACCCACCATCTTTTCATCGATTTCAAGGCCGCATATGACAGTATCTACAGGGACGAACTGTATAGAGCCATGTCTAGTTTTGGCATCCCTGCAAAACTCGTCCTCCATAAAGGTTGGAAACAACTTAACAGAACCTTTCGATGTCAAAAAAGGTTTTAGACAAGGTGAAGCGCTATCATGTGATTTTTTTAACATCGTACTTGAAATAATAGTGCAAAGCTCACACGTCAACACCAGAGGCACTATCTTTCAAAAGTCTGTCCAATTACTAGCATATGCTGATGACATTGACATAATCGGAAGAACTCAGCGTGATGTCAATGGGGTTTTTGTGAGTATTGAGGCAGAGGCGGCAAAAATGGGTTTAACGGTTAATGAGGGCAAAACAAAGTACATGCTGTCATCAAGAAAGGACCTACAACACCGACGCCTTGGTCAAAACGTCACCATCGGCAGACGTAACTTTGAGGTAGTCAAGGACTTCGTCTACCTAGGCTCCGCTGTAAACGCAGAAAACAACACCAGCGCTGAGATCAAACGAAGAATAACTCTTGCTAACCGCTGTTTCTTTGGGTTAAGAAAGCAATTGAGTGGAAAAATTCTCTCTCGAAGGACCAAAGTGTCGCTATATAAGACCCTTATCATCCCCGTCCTGCTATACGGTGCAGAAGCATGGACTTTGACAAAAGCGGATGAAAGCACCTTGGGTCGTTTCGAGAGAAAGATTCTTCGTGTGATCTACGGTCCCGTATGCATCGAAGGGGAGTGGAGGAGAAGATGGAACGACGAGCTGTACGGGCTGTACAGCGACGTAGACTTAGCAAGAAGGGTAAAAGTCCAACGACTAAGATGGCTAGGTCACGTAGAGCGCATGGAAACCAATGCTCCGGCCCGAGAAGTCTTCGAATCCACACCCACAGGACAGCGCAGTAGAGGAAGACCGCGAAGCAGGTGGCGCGCACAAGTGGAAGGGGACCTCACCCAACTCGGAGCGCGAAACTGGAGACATCTAGCTAGGGACCGAGCTAGATGGAGAAGTTTGTTGGGTGAGGCCCTAGTTCACACAGGACTGTAGCGCCACCTTAAGTAAGTAAGTAAGTAAGTATTAAAAATTTACTATTTAACAAAAAGAAAAGAAAAGTTTAAAATCTTAGAGTCGTATAGAAAATTGGTAACTATTTAGAATTTTAAGCCCTCAACAATAGGTTGTTTAAAATTTTGCTCCAATCATCAAGGCGTAAATTTTCATACAAAAAGTTTTTTTTTTTATAAATAAATATAAAACATTAAAATTCCATAAATCACACCATATGAACGGAAAAAAAAGTTGGGTTTATAAAAACCTTCTAATTAAAGAAACAAAGTTTTTCAAAACTATGAATACTAATTAAAAAGGTCACCCTCTTAGGTACTTTTTGTTGAGTTGTCATTGTATGAATTTTTGCCTAGAGAATTTTCAACTCTCAACCATTCCTGTGTGCGAGTAATGTTGTCAGGGATGTAGGGGACCTAGAGTTTTTCTCCCGAATCCGAACGGATAATTTGAGAAAGCACTTTTCATGAGAAGAATTACTCTTGGATGATTTGTCAATTCCTCGCAAGAGGTAGTATCCTTGAAAAAGCTTTAGATGGTAAAGGCAGAGATTGAACCCAAGACCTCTGGCATTACTGTCTGACCATCAACCATCACGTTACGGGTACTAAAATGTCAAATAAAAAACAATAATGAATTTGGTAAGAAGATTTCTCATTTATGTTTTTACATGCTATGTGTAAAATAAAAACGAATGCAACATTTCTGAGAAACTTATTTTTTTAATTTTCAAGATCCCGAAGCTCATGTTAAATCCCAAACTATACTTATTTATTATTTTGTTAAGGTTATTAATATTGTTTGAAAATTTCCTATAATTTAAAAGTAAATGCGTTTGAATTTTTAATATATTTTTTCTTTTATATTTGTTTTGTTCTTATTAAATAATATCCAAAGTTCCACTACCTTGAAATTAAATTTGAAAAATTTCATCTTCAAATTATTGGACTTTCAAACAAACTATACAAAACGACCATTATATTAAAACCCTGTCATTAAAATAAAAAAAAAATGCTCCAAAGAAGTCAATTTTAATTAATATCTCATTTATCAAAAAATATATACATATATGTATCTTATATAAATGAAGGCATATTTACAACAAATCCAAAATAAAAACACAACAGAAAACAAATTTCATGACATTTTTAATCCAAATTTGCTGCCCATCATCTCTCATTTTATATGCAAATGAGAGACTTCAAGAGTCTTCGAAAGACTTAAGCGTTTCAGCTGCTGTGATATTTATCAACTGATAAAATCAGTTGCTTTAAAAAACCGACTATATTATAGTCATCATTTAGTTTGAACATTATTTTTATATCCGAGAAGACATCATTCATAATTTTTGTCAGATGAATAACATCACTAACTATACCTTCTAAGTAATACCTTTGCATATAAAATTTTACAAAGTTTCACAAAAGACCCCTGCAAACAAAAAAGACCGAAAAATAAACCTTTACAAAAATATTGAAGCTCAACTCGCTTATATCAGCGCACAAAAAGAATGGCTGCGGGGAGTAAATTATGGTAGTTGGGTTTTGAAATTTTCGTCAAAAAAAAAATAAAAATAACCTGAACTTGATCTTGCCCCAGAGTGTAAAAGTGTATTGCTTTGTGCAGTGCATATATATGCAGCGGAATCTGGATGTGTGCTGTGCAGTGCATATCTCTATAAGGTGGTTGTTGGGTTTCATATTTTGTTCATGATTTTTTGTTGTTTAACTCCTCCCTAATGGTTGAGTTTAAGCCGCCTTTCCAATGCACAGGCATGCCAAGAGGATCACCGGGCAATGATGGCAATGGCAAGGATCCCATCAAAAGGGGGCAACTTTTGGAATGCAAAATCACTCAGATGAGAGCTAATTCCTTCGTTTTTACCTATACTCTCGATCGATGATGGTGAAGCTGTGCTGCTGCAGCAGCAGGAAAGACAACCGAGGATCGAAAACCTACTCGAAACCGAAAGCCGCGAAAGAACAAAAGTGGGGAAACATACATTTGAAAAAAGCTCCTGGCAATACGCAAATACCACACTGCAACATGTTATCTGATGTGATCTCTGTGCAGCAAGAATCAGCAGGCGCAGATACATCGCTCTCGCCGCCACCGCCACCGCCGCTGCCGCTGCCGTGCACATGTGAATGAATTTTCTATAGGTAAAGGCTAAAGGAACACGAACACTAAGAACTCTAAGAACTGCTGTGCAGTGCAGTGCGCACCCAGCGCGCTGCTGCAGCGCCCAGAATCGTGATTGCTCGCATCTTCTTCTGGCTGAATTCTGATGCTGTGGCCTTAAGATAATACGTTCGGGTAATTACAGTAATTTGTAAGTGCACATGTGTATGTGATCTGTTCCATCACAAAAAACAGGCAACAGGAACGGGAAGAATATGCGCAATGGCCACAGGAAAATAGGTAACACTCGAATAATATTCATGGTCGTTATGAGCGATGCGCGCTTATAGCTTATATATTCATATAGATACGTCGTCGTCCGCGTCGTCGTATACATCCAACTATCTTCGGCTGGTTTAGATTTCATCCCTTGGGGGTCGAATTGTTAAATTTGCGTATCGTGTGTAATTTCACTTCACTTTACATTCTATATGCTGCATCTCCACCAAACCAACTAACTTAACTCGTATACTCATACTCGTTAAACTTGAGAGACTTAAAAGATTTGAGATTTATACATATATAAGAACTGAAACTTACCAGTATCCATGGCAACCAGGGTGAGTGTGTATTCGGCTTGCATCTCACGGTCGAGGGCACGCAGCAAGGATATCTCGCCAGTTGATGCATTAATGCGGAACAAATCGGCATCGCCTTCCTTGAGGAAGTAACGAACTTGCGAGTTAAACGGCGGTGTATCGGCGTCGTAGGCCTTAACTGTTATAACATAGCCTCCATTTGGTGGAATAACATTTTCCATCACATAAGCCAAGTAAGGTGAATCCAAGAATGTCGGCGGGTTATCGTTGATATCGGTGATGACTATAGTCAATTCGGCAGTATCGTATCTGGTCTCGACTGCAGCTCCGGCAACATCAGCAGCACAATCTTCTGCACGTACGGTCAGCACATATCGGGATTTCCTCTCGTAATTCAGATTCTTAGCAACTCTCACGACACCCGAATCCTCGCTGATACTGAAATCACGATTATTGTCACCAGCTGCTATGGAAAACCGCACCCTGCCATTGGAGCCCTCGTCAATATCCGTCGCAGACACTTGCAACACCATCGCTCCAATACTGGCATTCTCTGCCACCGATGCACTATACTGCTTGGGGTCGAACACCGGGCTATTGTCATTCTCATCGAGAATCTTGGCAGAGATTTGGGTTTGTGTGGAACGTGGTGGTTCGCCACGGTCGCGGGCTGTAACACTCAGCAAATAACTGGAACGTATTTCGCGATCCAAACGGCCGGCGACTCGCAACAATCCGTCGACGGGGCCCAGCGTGAATGGCACCGATTGCTCAGAAGCTAGGATGTACTCGATGTAGCCGTTGCGACCCTCATCGCGGTCGATGGCTTTTACAGCCATCACAACGGTATTGACGGCGATGTTTTCCATGATGGATGTTTCGTTGGCTGAGGTGAAGATGGGCGATTCGTCGTTGACATCTTTCAGGACAACAGTAACCTGGTGATTAGAGGAGACAAAATTAGGGGAATAAAAAATAGAAAAATTATAAAATTAGAAAAATATTGCTGCAAGAGATTTGGTTTTTCCATGTGGAAGATATTGATTCGTCAGTGGAGCGTTATGCGTATGAATAGGGTATTTCATTAAGAGCTTTATATGTTTAAATTTTAAATTAAAATATAGACAATAGTCCAATTGTTTTGAATCTCATGGAATTCATTGTCACACTGGTTTGCAACAGAAACAGATTAAAATTCTATCAACATAGTTATCTCTGGAGGCGGTGAAGACTCTAGGGTGAGACATGCAATAAAGGGTGCCCTTTTACCCGAGATGGTAGAAAACATGGGAGCTAGAGAAAAACTTGGGCAGAGAAGGAATCTCAGAATCTTGGAAAAAATTGGACTGAAATGCATTTCCGGAAACAAAATAAGATGACGTTTCCCTATGCCCTTGATTAACTCATGTTGATTTCCGATGTGCAGTGTATACATTTTTACGGATGGCCCCCCAATTCTATATTAAACTCTTTTTAGGGGTGATTTGGATGCTTTTGGATCTTATGAGAAATAATTTCGTTACAGATTCTGCATGTTTGTCTGAAATTTAGAGCTAGTTTTTAACTACTCTCAGTGAACACAAGTCTTATTGTATATGATTGTTAACCTTTTACCCTTCGAATTTGCGTAGTGCAAAAGGTCGAGTCTTGACGTTTTTGGCAGGTATTGGTCCAACCTTTATTAAATCAGTGTAATCAAATTTATCAACAACACTAGCAACAGTAAGGTTGGAAACACCATCGAAATACTAATGATATAGAACTTTAAGGGTCTTTTTGTGCTAATTTATTGCTCTAATCCTGTATGCAAGCTTTATTTCAAGCTTAAAACATACAAAATTCGAGATTCTTAAAAAGCTGTTGATTTGGGGATCTTGTGGAATCTACTTGGTATCTCCAGATCCTTTCCAAAAACCTGTGGTAGTTTTAGGTTGATGTCAATTTAAAAAGAAGTTTGTTTGTGTCTTGAAAGGACAATTATGGCGACCTTAAAATCGACGGAGTATACAAATCATTGCTCAAAATGAACTTTTTGAACCTTATACTTCTCCGTCAATACTGCTGAAAGTAGACGGCCAATTTAACAGATGAAGCTTTAACAATATGGCTATACTACCAACTGTAAAAGCGTTTAAGAGCCCCTGATCTATCGTTTTAAGGTAAAATAAAAAAAATAGGTTTTTGAAAACTGTCTTTGAAGTGATATTACAAGATAACCAATATTTATTTTAACGAATAGTTGTCATTAAAAAACGTCTCCAGATGTTTTTTCTTAGCGTTAATTTCTTAGGAAATTTAGAACTTTAAAGTTTCTTAGTGTCGGTCAAATAGTCTAAATGTAATACGTGATGTTTCTAATTCCGGTATAAACTGAAGACAATTTTTTGTCAGTATTCGATTAAATAAATTGATCTTCAAATGGACTACTTTTGGATTCGAATATAAAAATGGATTTTCAAAACTTTGAAACGCTACCTTCAGTATAAGAGTATTAATTTTCCCATATTTGCATTTTTTATAATTTATCTCTTATCACTTCCAACCATAACCACCTGCCAACTTATGGAGCTTAATCACACTTCTCAGGTCTTACTCACTTAGTTCAACTCCTTGATATGTATCTTAAATCCTTCAATATCCGTACCTACTAAAACCCACGTACGAAATCTAAGATTCACGCAACTCCTTTTTGTCGGCGGTGTGCCATGTGCATATATCAATAAAGTTAAAGCATCTAATCCATCTACAAAAGCGTTTATCTATTCACTTCGTCTTTGCATCCTTCGCTTGATCAAAAAATCAATTTAATTAAATGATATCTCGTCTTAAGAGTTTACTAAAAGCCTTACATGCACTTGCAAAAAAAAAAGAGAGGCTCACATTTTGAATCCCAATTATACTATCAATTTCCATTTATTATGCAATAAAAAAAGAATATCTCGTTTGTTTTTCAAAAATAAAATTAAAAAAGAAACATTTTTTTTTCATTTATCGAATTAAAATTCAACTCATGAAACCTCTTCCATTAATTAGACGAAAAGGAAGAGGAAAACTTAATTTCATATCCTCATTCAAACTTTGGATTTGCAATTCGCACCCTCTACCTTCTTAAATATACATTTCCAGAGATACGAAACGAACAAATGATAAATCTTTAACATCACCTCAGAGATTAGCAGTGATTCCTATTCAATTTCATTTTGTACACATTCCTGGTGCGAAGCCCCTGTCCGGCTCATCCTGGGCCAGACCCGGATGCTCTTTTGCTTCTCTCCTCTTTTCCCAATCTTTGGATGGCTGATGCGAGATGGTCCATCTCTTATTCCTAGGAAAAGATATCTTCCTTAGGGAGAAAAGAACCAAATCCACTTAGATTTAATTTTATATCGCAGTCAGAATCTCAAATGCAAACGCAATAAACAAACAACAACAACAACAACAAACCACACACCGCACCGCTTTATTATGTGGCGCAAAAGGGCTTAGTTTTGTTTTTTTCTTTGAAATTTTTATACGATACGACAACGCATTTTAGCTTTATAAGCTGAATTATATGGCGGCTACAAGCTGCGATTGTGACTGCGACTGTAACTCTGCGAATGCGAATGTGACTGCGACTGCGACTACGCGGCAGCATCAACCCAAACAACATGTTTATACCAAACAACTTCATTAATAATCGCAACATGTATCTGTGACTGTGAAAGATTATCTGCCACTAACTATGAGAGCCAGAGATTCAAAGATACACGCTCTTATCCGAATGGATTTGAAAATAAGAAAAAGAACACCTCGTTCAATTTCACCATCAAAGAGAGGTATTAAATAAATCGAACCAAATTTTTCGCATTTGCATAATGTGTGTGCGTTTTGAGATTTTTGTTTTTCTATACCTATCCAATGATGGTGTGTTACAGGTACCAACTTATCTAAAATCCAAATTTACAGGGTGAACTTAAATAATTCTATTACTCTTCTTCGTATCAAATCCAATAGAAAATGAGCCATTTTTATAAAACTAAACTAAAAGCAAGTTGATTCATTTCTAAAGATTTGGCTTTATTTTTAAAGACTTCATTTTTTAGGCGGGAAATTTCCTTGTAGAAGTCATTTCAACATAATTTTCTGCCATTTTGACAAATGTCCTTTGGACATAAAATTGATTAAAATTAGTAGACAGTAGCAGTTTCCAATCGGTGCCTCATATGACTTATTTGCATTCTCAGTTTATGTTCAAGACACTTTCTTCGTTTTTAATAGCATTTGCCTGTTTTCAACATTTACAAAATTAAAAGCATTATTGTGTCTTAAATTTTCTTTTTATGAAAAATTTAAGCTTCATTAAAACAATTAGTGGGACCACTAAAAAATATACGAACATTTCCAAATAAAATATTGGAGTTTTATCAAAATACTTTAGACAAATTTGGAACGAAGTTGATTAAACTCGTTTTGAAAATCAAATGTAGGAAATTTTCTCTAAAAATTTTAAAAATCATAGAATTGTTGGGAGCTACAGAAATTCAATTTTTCATTAGGTATGATAAGAAATTGAATGCTTTGAACCAAATTTGAAGAAAATCGGTAGTCCCATTTATTTTTTAAGCCCAAATTACGACAGAGGCATCAATTTAAAATTCGGAACTATTTTTGAACAAGTTTTGCCGAAAAACTAGGTTTTAAAAAACTCAATCACATAACTATCGAAACAATTCTTAAATGTAGCCATACATTTTTACCTGGCTTAAATGTGAATTAATATAACATCTTTCCGTCATAACTTAGTTTTTTTTCGACAAATTTCTACTTAAAATGTGTAGGGTTAAAACTATATTTTTAAATCCCAGTACAATCTATGGTTGACTGTTTATGTACATACTCGTACAAGGGCGGATCCAGACTTTTATTCAGGAGGGGGTCACACACTTAACATATGGACGAGTTTTTAGTGACCACTTACAAATTTTCTTTAATGTTCTGTAAAGGAGGCTAACAAAATTTAGATAACATAATGTGTATCGTAACCTTAAATTTACACATTTCAAGGGCTAAAGTGACAACTTTAGTTATTAAATTATTTTAGCACACTGTTGTCAAGCAAGGTATAGTCTTACTATTTAATTTGGACGACTCCCTGCATATGAAAGCATTCCAAGATTCCAACAGTATGCCAAGTTTAAGAGCTAAAACACAATAGTTTAGGGGTTTTTTGTTGCTTTCACGCAAAAATGTAAACATTTGTTTTGAAACGGAGCTTTTTTTTCAAAAATAATATTTTCTTTTTTTGTTGCCATTTCTATTAATGCAAAAAACGCCACAAAATTCAAAAACCCGGAAAATAAGAGAGAATCTGATAATAAGAATTTTCTGGCTTTTTTTAACGTAGTTTTTTTCGAATTCAATTTTCGGGAGTCAAAAAAATAGTTGCATTTAAGTACTTAATTTCTCTAAAAATTAAATACAAACAAATTAAGGTAAACAAATAAATTGGGAACAAACTTTTGTCTGGCACTCACAAATTACACGTTTCAGAATCTCTTTTCACTTCAGTTCTCAAGAGATTCAAAGCTTTTATATTAATAGATATGAAACTTTCATTGTGTTTTTCAATTAGCCATTAGTTTAACAAAAGTGTCACTTTTGCTGTTTTTGGGACATTTATATTTTCGAAGTTCGTGTTTAAATCTCAGTTTTAGAGCATTTAAAGCAAATTCACTTTAAGAACGAGATTTCTTTAATTTTTTAAGATGTTAAAAGTTTTTGTATTCAACAGAAAATCAATTTTGTAAGAAATAAAATACATGACTGGGTCGCTAGAACTTGCTAATTTCTTCCAAAAAGTCTGTTTCAAAATATTAAACATCTTTTAAGATTTGAAAATTTACCTGCAAAATAAATTTTTCTCAAAAATTTAAATCCCATTTTATTTAAACCTAGATTAACTTAATTTTTATGATCAATTTGATCATTTGATCATCGATTAGAACTTGCAGAGAAGATTATTGAAATCGGTCCATTAGTTCTTGAGAAAACTTAAAAACAAAATAATGGTTTTATAAGGATAAGGAGCACCCTTCTGAAGCAATATCAAAATACGTTTTTCTTTTAGAAAGAAGCCAAATTAATAACAACAAATTTATAGAAAGTTTTAAAAACACCTATCGGTTCATTTTGAAAAAGTTATAATTTTCAACTTTTAACCAAAAAAATTGTATGGAGACTGTTTTTATTTTTCGTATTAAAAAATGAAAAAACGCCTTAAGCTAATCGGATGAAAACCTTGTTTTTCAATCGATACAATGGATTGGGCTGTAGAGTCGGGGAACCAACTTTTTTCGACTTTTCTACCATCGTGATGTAATGTTTGATTAAAATCTCTAGTTCGAATTTTTTTATGAATGCAATACTTGCCATACATAATTATATGTAGTTCCTATACATATGTCGCAAGCAAAAATCAGTTCAATGTGCAATATTTATGCACGTCAAAAAAAATAAGATATAATATAAAATTGACGATCTCTTATTAAAGGTTTTTTCTTAAGAACCTAAATATTTTGCTCTTTTACTTAGAAACAAATTTTATGAAAATAATTTAAAGCATTACTAAAGTTTTTCCAAATTCTTTATTCCTGCCTTCCGCTTTATCAAATTGTATTATTCTAAAGGGTTTTTCAATTGGCGCGTGTAGATTTTGGCGCCCCGTGGTGGCCATTTCGTTTTGGTGACATCTGTCAAATCTTTTGTTTATTTTTCAATTTCGTATGCCAAATCATCATGGCAAGTTACACGATTGAACAGCACATTTAAATGATAAAACTTAATTATCAAAATGAGTGTTCGTTAACGCAAACGTTGCTCGCATTGCGCCCATTTTACGGTAGCCGTGGTGGCCCTTCACAGTCAACTCTTCAACGTTTGGTGGCCAAATTTGAGGCGACCGGTTCAGTAAACAATCAGCCAACACCCGTATGTTCAAGAAACGCAAAAACGGCCGAGAACATCGCCGCCGCCGCGCCGTCCGTGAAAGTGTACAGCAGAGCCCCAGGCAGTCTATTCCTCGCCGTGCGCAAGAACTCGGCCTTTCGCAGACTTCAACTTGGTGAATTTTACGTCGGGACTTGGGCCTACACCCGTAGAAGATCCAACTGACCCAGGAGCTAAAAGTTCGTGACCATAGACAACGCCGGCCGTTTTTTCGCTGACTGGGCTTCGAATAGTTTGGAAAAAAACTCCAATTTTGGCCGAAAAATCATCTTTAGTGACGAGACGCATTTTTGGATGAATGGCTGTGTTAACAAACAAAATTGCCGTAATTGACAACACCAACCCACGCGAGGTTCACCAGGTGATAATGCATCCTCAAAAAGTTACCGTTTGGTGTGGATTTTGGGCCAGTGGTGGCGTAATTGGTTGGTACTTTTTTAAAAACGACGTTAGTGAGGCGGTAACCATCATCAGAGATCGCTACATAACGATGATAACTAATTTTGTATGGTTCAAAATGAACCATATGGACCTATATGACATGTGTCAAGGTCAAACGCCACGATTGACATTTTCCATGAAGGATTTGAGGCTAAGGGATATGAATTGGCCACCAAGGTCATGCGATTTTACCCCGCTAGACTTTTTTTGTGGTTTTTTTTTTTTGAAGTCGCAGGTCTATGCAAATAAACCACAATTAACCGATGTCCTAAAGGTGAACATAACACAGGCCATGTCTCAAATTCAGCCGGATTTATGCGGATGAGTCATTGAAAATTGGACCACTCGGATCCGTACCACCGTGCAAAGTCCCAAAGTTCTACATTTTCAGAAACTGCTCCATAATTTTTTTTGGATTTCTTAGTGGGTGAGTTAAGGTTTTTTCTGTTTTTGAAGAGCAATTTCTCAAGAACTACTTTTTACATAAAGTTGAAATTAAGGTAAGAACATAAAGTTGAAAAGCTTAGCAAATATTGAAAATTAAAAATTTTTGACTTTATTTTACCTGAAATGTAAAGTTGATTTATTTGAAAAACTGTTGATTCCCTAAAATCAATCTTAATTTAAAATAAGTTAGCAAAGTATGACTGGTCGTCTACCTGTGTGAAATTTGTTTTGTATATTCCGACTGCTCTTAGTAGAATAATTGAACAAAGGAGTTTCATATTTGCTTCGAGATTTATATTGTGAACTGAAATTTCCAAAATGAATGCTCTGTATTTCGATCTAGGCATAACATTTCCTAAACGAATTTAAATCACTAGCTATAATTGTTTGTAAAAACATTAAAAATGCAGATAAGCCTTTAGTTCTTGGATTTTAAAGCAAGTTGCAAACATTGAATGGAACATGGAATTTTATAATACTTCTGTTTGCAAAGAAAAGTTAAAGTTATTTTATAATGTATGCATAGTTAATATATCTTGCATTAAACAAAATCGAATTGGAGTTATAATCCTTAAAACCGTTATCTAATAACCCGAAATTCCAAATCACAAAACAGAAGTCCCAAAAAATTATATGAAATAAAAATGTTGCAAATCATAAAAATCGGTGCTGCACTCAAAAAGTTAATATCCTTTAATTGCTCGGTTAATTCGAGGGAGTAGATTTTTCGATTTTATATTGGATTGGAATACAAAGTTATATCTCCCATTTAACTTCGACTCTTATAACATAGTTTAAAACATTTAAGTCTTTTAAAAAAAATATATTTTTATTGTTCATATGGAATTTGAAGCGATAAGTGATGACTGTCAATTTATGTCACTATCTAAAGTTTTCGAAATAGATATCGAAATAGAAACTCGAGTTTGACAACTTAACTTAAGGTTAGGTTAGGTTAAAGTGGCTGTCCATGATGAAAACGCACACACTTAGGCCAGTTTAATGGCCGATTGTGATACCACATGAATCTTGAGGCTTCCTCCTAAGCTCAATGGAACCAGTTTGAGTCCCTTACGAAACGTGAGAGGCTGATTATGTTGATATGATTTAGATCATTTAGATCGTTAAAGAAGAATTCTACTAATTATGGTTCTCTCTGTAAAAAATTCAAAAGAGTTAAGACGAAATTACAAAATAGAATATAAATTGAAATTTTATTATTTTTTTTATATTTATATCATATTTTATTAAAATATTGACTTAAGAATATTCTGACTGCATTACGTATAAAGGCTTACAATTCGCTTCAGACCAAAAAGCATTTTAATTCAAGGATTTTGTTGTAGCATTGGGTTTAGCAATAACTTGAAACACCCTTTTATACTTAACACATCAAAATGACCTTTGTTGGGGGCCAAATAGTTTCTCTTGTTATTTTTTTTTAAATCCGTTTCAACTAAGAACTTGGATAACTAGAACAGAAAAACATTCCTGGTGTTTGAAAAACTCTCTATCGTACAACCAACTTCAAATATAAGTATACCCATATCTATGGACTCTGAAAATGAAGACAAAAGCCTAACCAAAAGCAGTGATTCACACACACAGCTTCCAAACACCAAAACCAAACAAAAAAAGAAACAAATTCAGAGCTCTTATTGCGAGTCCAAGATCGAGACTAGGGAATGTGTTACCATTTGACTTTCGGAAGACAGTTTTATTCACATTAAATTAATTACCCTATAAATTCAATAAATTATTTCTCTATATACGCAATGATATTACGGCAGTAGGTATGTCTCTGACTCTGCGATATCTCCCCCCTCGTAACAATTTCACTGATCGCTCGCGCCATTTGCATTCGGGGAATAGGTATACATATATCGAAGTCGAAGGACTTGGGAGATGCTGCCGATGCGAGCGATGATGACAAAGACGAAGCCACAACGACACATCTCGCAGCAGCAGTTTGACTCGCACAACGACGACGACGGACGACGCGACGCAACGCCGACGACGATGAAGAGGAAAATTTAAAAGTTGCATTAAGGATAAGATAAGCCCTGGTTAGATGGTTGCATGCTTTAGAACTGCACTGCCATTCGTTCTACCGCTGCCGAGCCACTGGCCGCCGCCATTGGCCATACCATCACCTCTCTGCTTCCGATGCGAAGCTACTCTACAATTATCCAAGTCCAAGTCTAATACTAAGACCAAGTGTGGATGGCGAGTGGAGTTAGTATTTGGTGAGAGAGCGCATCATTTTTATCCTCCAGGTTTAAGTAAAACCAACATCGGTGCTTACCATTAGGTAGGTACTCCATGGATAGCGCAGAGCTACAAAATAATGATCATCACAACACCACCGCTTCCACTGCCATCACCGCGCCAGCTTAAAGACTCTTTTTTGATGCTTAGTCCACCGCCTGTAAATGGCCAAAATGTAAGAAATTAATAGGAAGAAAGACCCTGACTGAGCGAGCAGCTCCTAGAGGCAGTCGGTCCAGGAGCTCACTCACAATCTTCTCGCTTCCCCTTCATGGGGGGGGGGGGAAATAAAATATATTTTGCAAATTTTATTTTATAAGAAAAGATGTTATAGGATTTTTGTTTTTCCTCTTTTCCTAATTTTTCTTTTATACTTTTCATCTGTGACTGCGCTGGCTGTGACTCGCTGTACTTTGGCAACAACAGGAAGTGTTAGCGCGGTGAACAGAAGGCGCTCCTCTCAAGCTTAGTAGGCTCCCAGAGGACTATCGACTTGACTATAATGGAACGGAAGGTGGTAAGGCGATGTTAAAGACGAAGAAGAGGTTGATGGCGATGGTGATGGTGATGGTGATGGTGATGGTGGATGTGGTGGCAGTGGCAAAGCTGCAGAGGATTAATATGCACATTGATGCCAAGCCGACGTCAACCACTTGTTGACCAGGTTCGTAGTTATATAGTAAAGCGGGTCCATTTATTTCTGTGATATCTTCATTATTTCGTATATAGGTACATATAAGTTCGTAAGGATATCTTGTTATTATTCTTGTTCTGCTTTTCGTTGGATATATGCTATGCAACCAAAAGGATAGAACTTTTGTGTGTTATTTTTGCATGCGTTTTGTGTAATGTGTTAGGCTTATAGTCGATGCGATGTGCGATGATGCACTTTGAGTTTGAGCTAGGCGCATATTCTGTCTTCATATACAAAAAGTTAAGTTTCTGGTTTTGTTTCGTTTTGATGGGAGCGGGGAATGCCCTGTCAATGATTATAATATAACCAAAGATGAACGCGTTGGAAGACGCATTGCGGCGTGACGGCGGCGCGCGGCGGCGGAGGGATCATCACTCTATTCTATGACTTGGCTATATATTGCTATTGCTAGCTTAATGCTGGAGGAGGATTTGTGAAGTGTTGCGCACACAAAATGTAGATAGTAGAGTGTCGCCATTATAGAGATTTGATGAAAGTTTTTTTTCTCTTGGACTTTATTTCTTTCAAGTGACTTGTCCTAATGGATATCTATTTTGTAGTTGTTGTTATTTTATTTTTATCCCAATTTACAGTTGTTGTTTTGGATGAAAATATAACTCAAGTGTATCATAGTTCAGTGATGGTGATGTTGTGTCTCTATGTCTTTAGGCTTTTAATGGAATTGTTGCGCATTTCTTCGAGTTAAGTTAAGTTGAGTTGAGTTGAGTGTGTGATAATTTTTGTTTTGTTTTTATTTTCTTAGTGTTTTTTAATGGTTTTGAATAGTTTAAATTAACTATACGTGAGTCTGTATTTAATCTGGGTTTAATGAGTATATCTTGTGTGAGAGATTGTATTTATTTATTTGTTTTGTTTTTGTATTTTTGTAAAGTGAAGTGAGAAAGCAAAATATAAAAAGCACTATAAGCATAACTTTTAGGTCACTTAGTGCTCTCCGAGAAAGCATTAAATGCGACGAAATAAAATTGATAAGAATTTTGTTTACTGCATTACAACTGCAGTTAGTCTTAGATTTACTTCTGAGGTCTGACTGGGATTGAATTTGATTACGGTTTGTTTATATATTTTTTAATAAGGTTTTTAACTAAAAGTTCCAAATGTTAGCCAAGAGATAAGGAGATTGTATAAGAAGTACTAGACAGAGGCTATCTGTAAAATAAGACATTTTGTTGAAACTTACTTTTGTATGTTACATGAAAACTTAACAGTCCAACTTGACTTTAACCTTTTCGTTAACGCGATTATCAAATCTGAGGTCGTATGTTTGGTTGTACAGAACGAAAATTCAATAACATCATTGATTCGATGCTGAAACTATATTTATAGCAATTGTGAAAAGATAAACATACAAAATTGTCGAGTTGCAGATCTAGAAAGGGGGTTTTAAAATATCCACTTCCAATACACAATGGGGAAGAAGTTAAGCTGGGAATTTCTTAACTCAGAAGCAGAAAAATAGACCTTTATTACTATTCTTTGTTAATGACCTTTTCTTACAAGAATGAGAAGACATTTTTGAAAATTTCGGAAAACTCTCTGACCTGTTTCCTTATAACATGTTCTAAAAAGAATTCCCCACCTTTCCGGCGAATGGACTATGATAGTGTTTTTTTCCACTGAAGAGGGGTTTTCACTTTAAGGAATAACGTTTTTATTTGTTTTAATGGTTTTCAGATAAGTGGAAAAATGTCACATAATCGGATTTAAAAATTAAAGGGGTGACATATCATCTAAGCGAGTTTTTGTTTTTAATTGCAATTATAAAATTTTACCTAGAAATATGTGTCAGAAAGTGGGATGGTAGCAAATGGGCAGCAAATAAGCATGTTTTACTACAGAAGTTGAAGAAACAACATAATAGGGAAGTTGATGTCAGTTGAGGATTAAGATTCCTTAGAATCTCTTAAAATCGATCCAAAACTGAACTTAGAGTTTACTGTCAAGATGACAAGTAGACTTGGTAAGCTTATTGTCAAGCAGAGAAACCATAACCGGAGGCCTAATGAATAATGAAGACACTCCGAATTATTTGGCTTACAACTCGGCTGTAGGATGTAGGATTATTCATTGTGACCACCTTCTAAAGAGTGATTTTTTAAAAACTATAGAAAAGTTTTAACCAAAAAAAACACATACAGTTCAGAAAAATGCATGAAATCTTTATTTGAATCGATAGTACGGTCCATATAATTTAATGTTTGAAGATTATGTCATGCAAATGTTGACCTTAACTGCGCCTCAAATGGTCCATCCGCTTAGACCTATTTTGGCATACTCTTTCCAACATTTCGGCCGGTATCTCACCCATAATGTTGTCTTCCAATGCGTCAATTGAAGCGGACTTGTCTATATAGACATGAGCTTTAACATAGCCCCACAGAAAATGGTCTAAGGTCGTTTAATCGCACGATCTAGGCAACCAATTGACCGGTCCCGAACGTCAAATAAAATGTTCACCGAACTCGCCTCTCAATAAGTCCATTGTTGCACGTGCTGTGTGGCTTGTGGCACCGTCTTGTTGAAACCACATGTAATGCAAGTCAAGCTCTTGCATTTTGGGCAAAAAAAAGTTGGACATCATCTCACGGTAGCACTCACCATTCACAGTTACGTTACGATTTGCATCATCTTTCAAGGAGTACGGTCCAATGATGCCACAGCCCATAAACCGCACCAAACTGTGAATTTTTCTGGATGCATTGGTAGCTCTTTCAATGCTTCTGCCTGATATTCACTCTAAAATCGACAATTCTGCATATTTACGTACCCTGACTATTTTTACGTAACTGACCATAAAATGGAAGAAGCGCGCGATGAACTTTCTTAACAGAGCACGCATTTTGATAATAAAATAAAATAATTTGCTATCGTTGTTCGTTTGTAAGACGATTCATGGTTAAATTATAGACCAAACTGAAGATGTTTGACGGTGAAACAAAACACAAAACGTGCGTCAGCTGTTTAAACCAGTGTTGCCAAAAAGATAATAGCTAAAAAATCACGCTTTATAAACGAAATGAACAACATTAATACAGTTGTGGTACAAACTTTATTTGAAGAAAACTTTTAACTCACACGATTTTTTTTTAAATTAAATTTTTTTTGGAAAAAAACTTTAGGCTTTATTTTTGTAGCAATATTATGTTATATGGACCAGAGCTGTGAAAGTTTTAATTAATTGGTCGCCATCAATAAAGTCAAAGTTAATCAACTTAAGCTTTTGGTACCAAAAGTTATAACTTGTGATTTGTCTTTAACTCTTTTAAAAAAATCATACATCATTTTAGAAGTTTAGACACGATGTCAACTGATGAAGTTAATTGACTTAAATTCAATTCAACTGCGGTCTATTTAAATTTTTAAATTCCTTAAGGTCATTTAAAAGACGATACTAAATCTAATTTTAATTTATCTAGACTTTTGGCTTCAGTACTTTAAAATTATATTGACCTACGAAAAACAAAAAGTATGGTGAGAGTGGAGTAAATTATATTTCTTGGATATTCACTATGCGGGGCACAATTTACAGAGCTGTGAAAAGCACTAAAATTATAATTATGTTATTATCCTAAGAAACCGACTGCACCTCGTCGTGAGCGCATGCGTGGAATAGTGGTCCATTGATTCTCCGTGTTGTTTACCCCTTTTATTTTTATTAACTCAGTTCCATAGCAGTTACCCAACAAAAAAAAATTAAATTAAAAAAAAATAAATATCAATAACTAACGTGCCGCGAGTGCAATCAAAAAAATACCAACCAAAAAAAAATAGTGCAATCAAAAATAATCTTCAAATTAATACCTACCTAACAATAGAAAAAAAATATCAACTGTGTACCCACTACCCATATAATTAAAAATAAAACAACACAGCGAGTTCCCAATGTGCTCCCCGCCTTCCCCACTCTCTCCATTCTAACTTCTCTCACAGTTACTTGCATAGCTGCTGCGCGCACTGTCTGCTAAATCACGCAGTGTAGCAAAAGACTATGTAAGTAATGCAAGATAAATTGCGGTTAAATTTTTTGTTGATGTACAGGAGCGGATCAGTGTGATTACCATTAAGGCATAACACTAATGGATAATTGCAACTGTGAAGTTTTTTTGTAATCAAAAAAAAATTGTCTGCATAGTTAACTGTCTTGCTTTGTTTTTTTTTTGTGTTTTTGTGTATTGTGATGGCTGGTAAGTTTTGTGTCGAATATAGCAACATTCGGGGCTAAGAAA
Source organism: Eupeodes latifasciatus (assembly GCA_920104205.1). NCBI lineage: Eukaryota > Metazoa > Arthropoda > Insecta > Diptera > Syrphidae > Eupeodes > Eupeodes latifasciatus. Next base: position 118,528,672 of record OV049925.1, on the reverse strand, counting down.
AAATTTGTGTTCTGTATACGTCCATACTGTTTTAAACAGGCCAGCTGTTCTGGCAATAAGTGAAACCCAGGTTGGCGAAAACACCGATCATACGGAGTTTAACCTTCATGGTTATAGCTTAGTGCCATTATTCTTTTCTCACCATGGTCTAGCCGTTTACGTCCGTAATGATGTTGCCTACCAGCTTCTGCCACAGTATGGCCAATGTATTAATACAAATTTTAACTATATATGGTTCAAATTTACTGTTCAAAGGCGCATCATTCATACTTGTTTTATTTATCGCAGCCCAAGTTTGGATAGTAATTCGACTTCAAACGAATTCGATGCGCTGTCCGACTCTATCCAGAGAATTGTATCCCATTTTCCGCACAGTGAGATCGTTGTTACGGGCGATTTCAATGTACACAATTCTTCGTGGCTGCGCTATTCGGGTCAGACAACATCCGAAGGAAGGTATGTCGAGATTTTTGCTGAGTTAAACCACCTGACTCAGTTAGTTGACGAGCCAACTCGGATTCCTGACGTTACAGGTCAATCCGCCAACACTAATAAATATACTGTCAGTGTATTATCGCCTCTAGGCACATCAGACCATTGTGTCATATCTGCAAATTTCTCATGCCAAAAAACGCCAGTTAAAATTAAAACCCCTACGAGAACCGTTTGGCAATATGAGAAAGCCAACTGGGACGGTCTCAATGAATTCTTCAGGAACTTTAACTGGTCACTATGCTTCCTCGATAGTGACGTGGATTCCAGTGCAGATATGATTACAAACTTAATTCTTTGTGGAATGAGAAATTTTATCCCGAATAGGGTAAAATCTATCAAACCCAAAGAAAACTCATGGTTTGATTCGAGCTGTAAAGAGGTTATTAGGATCAAAAATGTAAGTTTCCGGAATTACAAAGCCAACCCAACTGAGGAAAACCGGAATAAGTTCAAACAAGCTAGAAAGACCTGTAACGGACATATACGACGCATTAAATTTTTGCATGACCAGAAACTACGGCAAAAAATACTACAATGTCCCAGTGGTAGTAAAAATTTCTGGTCATTTGTAAAAAATGTGCGTAACACTACGTCATCGTCAGTTCCTACGCTCGTTTTCAATGACACTCCCTATGTAAGCTCGATTGATAAAGCCAATTTGCTTGCAGCACAGTTTGCTGTTAATTCGATGCTGCCAGTGAGTGACATGACTCCGCCTGTACTTGAAAGCGTAAACGATTCTATGGGACGAATCTTCTTTCGCACTCGTTCAGTTACTAGAGTACTTAAAAATCTTGACATTCACAAATCCGCTGGCCCGGATAGTATCCCCGCTATTGTTCTGAAGAGGTGTTCTTCAACGTTGGCAAAACCACTGCCTAAGCTTTTCCATCTGTCCTATTCTACAGGTCTCTTTCCGAGTGGATGGAAAACTGCATTTGTCCAGCCTGTCCCTAAAAAAGGCGAATCCTCCTCACCATCTAACTATCGTCCAATTGCACTTACTTCCCTTCTTTCCAAGGTCATGGAAACACTGATCAATTTTCAGCTTAAGAAATATCTTGAAGAACGGAAGCTTCTTAATGACCGGCAGTATGGCTTTCGTTGCAATAGGTCCACTGGTGATCTCATGGTTTATCTCACCGAACAGTGGAACAAATCTTTACATCGTTTTGGAGAAAGTAAGATTATTGCACTTGATATTTCAAAAGCATTTGATAGAGTTTGGCATCAAGCTCTCTTATCGAAAATGCGTGCATTTGGTATTGATGAATCCCTTCTTCGTTGGGTTAGAAATTACCTTTCAGACCGTTCAATTCAAGTAGTATTGGACGGGTTCAAATCTGATATTCACAAAATAAACGCTGGTGTGCCCCAGGGCTCCGTTTTGTCTCCGACGCTGTTCCTTATTTTTATAAATGATCTTTTGTCTGAAACTTCTAACCCACTAAATTGTTTCGCGGATGACAGTACCCTCAGCTTTTCATATTCGTTTTTAGATTCTCATCCTTGTCCTTCGGATGTGGAACTTCAACGGCAGCGTATGATAAGCTCATTAAATTCTGATCTCGACAGCATTGTTCAATGGGGAATCAAAAACCGTGTAGAATTTAATGCTTCGAAAACTCAATGCTGTCTACTGTCACAAAAGCGTAACCCTCCCCCAATGCGACTATCCATGAGTGGTACTTGCATTGAGGAGACTGAACAGCTATCAGTCTTAGGTATGTGCATTACAAACCACTTATTGTGGAGTGATCACATATTTGACATCGCCAAAAATGCTGCTAAGTGTTTAGGTTTTCTCCGACGATGCAAGAAGTTTTTTACCCCTTCTGATCTGGCTATAATTTATAAAGCCTATATTCGTCCAAAACTTGAGTACAATTCCCATATTTGGGCAGGTGCTCCTATAACCCACTTGAGTCTCTTGGACAGAATTCAAAAGAGAGCTCAAAAAATGATAGGTGACCGTTGTCTAACTGAAACTTTTGCATCTCTCGAGCACCGTCGCAAGGTTTCATGTCTCTCGTTATTTTATCGCTACTTCCATAAGCAATGCTCTAATGAAATAGCCAGCTGCATTCCTCCCCTCAAACGATTCAACCGTAATACTCGTTCTTTTAGGAATGCCCATCAGTTTACCCTTGAGCCCAATTTCGGACGTACTATTAAGTACAGAGATTCTTTTTTTAGTCGCACTACGCGAATGTGGAATGCTTTACCAGACTCAATATTTCCCACTCATTACAATGTGCAAGCATTCAAAACCAATGTGCATCGGTATCTCCTTTCAAATCCTATCCTTCCTTCCTAATTACTCGCACTGTGTATAATCATTATAAGGGTATTCATATCCCCTTGAGTGCGCGTACAATATAAAAAAAAAAAAAAAAAAAAACTAATAGTATTTGAGGTACTACCGATAAAGTTAAAGTCTTCCATCCCCTATTTTAAATAAACTGACTTACAACTCTCAACCATTCCTGTGTGCGAGTAATGTTGTCAGAAATGGAGGGGACCTACAGTTTTTAAGTCGAATCCGAACGGCTAATTTTAGAAAGCACTTTTCATGACAAGAATTATTCTTGGAAAATTTGTCAATTCCTCGCAAGAGGCAGTACCCATGAAAAAAAAAATGTAGATGGCATAGGCAGGGATCGAACCCTCTGGCATGACGGTCCAACGCACTAACTAACTAACCATCATGGCACGGGTACAAAAAGGTATTAGTTTTGTAAAAAAATAAACTTCTCGGGAGTTATTAAATAAAATGAAGAAAGAAAAAGAAAACATTTTCTTCAAGATGTTATGGCAATTCTCTTTCAGTACCGTTCTTCTTCTTGTTTTTATAAAATAATATTTATTTTTTCAAACACTACCAACAAAATTTGTATCCTAACAAAATTTAATTTTACTACATTCTTATTAGTTTTTTGACTAAAAATGTCACGCCCCAATGTTTTCGATGCATTTTTTATATAAGTTACAACTTATACCAACAACTTTTTTCCACTCTAAATTTGGGATATTCTTTGGAAAGTATTATAATCATTAAAATGCAGATTTGTAGGAATTTTGTAAAGTGAATTTTCTTTTACTAATTGTATAAAGGCTAACTTGGGCAAATTGTTTTTTTCAGTACAACTGCGAAATATATTATTATTTTGAGAATTAAAAATCGTACAAATCTACTGCTGTACCAAAAGAGTATTTAACTTATTTTTTCGATGACACTTAAACGAAAAACTATTTACGAAAAAAATATCAATTATTATTTTTGCCAGTACATATTTTCCAACTTCGTCGACATACCAACTGATTGAATTCTTCAAATTCTCTTTAACTTATAAAAGGTTAACCCTTTATCGATGAAATTCACAACTCATAACCAAAAACTTATTTATTGTTTCTTATTTTTATACAATTTTTTTGTTTTGTATTTTATCAAACCTTAAATCGAATCGAAAAATTCAAGTCACGATATTATTGTGTTCGATCCATAGCCACCAAACTGCAATGGCATAAAACCTGATGCTCAAATAGCCATCAGTCCTATGCTTTACCTACATATACCATACCAATACCTATACCTAGTTTTTTGGATGCAATTTTTATCTCTATAGATATAGGTACTTTGGTACTTCAACAATAAAAAATAAAACAATAACAAGACCAAAAAAAAAAAAAAAAAAAAACGAATAAAATCGAAGAACTGGATACTTGTGCCTCCAATAGCGAGAATCATGATGATCATAAAATTAATATCTTTATTCGTGTAAACATTAAAATCTCTCTGCAGCAATAAATTATCAAGCGAAGCATAAAACAAAATATAAAAATAAAAAAATTTAAAGAAACAAAACAAAAAAAGATGCAAGAAAATCTTACCTGTACTGTTGAAGATAACTTCCGTTGTTCGGGCTCCTTGGCACAATCTCTTGCGGTCACAACTAAATTGTACGAGTTCTTTGCTTCACGATCGAGTTCACGTTTCGTACGAATTGTACCGTTTTGTGCAATTTCAAAATCATCATTATCGTCACCCGCTGTTATGCTGTATTCAATTCGACCGTTATCTCCTACAAAAAAAAAATATAAACAACACAAATTTTAAAAAAACAGTCAAACTGTGTAATTTTTCTACAAGTAAACTCGAGGCGAGCAGATACCCCGGAAAATTTGTAGCAATCAATAAGAAAAAAGCTTTCAACTTAATTTCTATCAATTTGAAGTGATTTTTTCTCATTGTTTTTATTGTGTATAGATGGAAATGTATATTCAACACCCCCTGAGGATCATCGCGCAATATTTATGTTAACTACAATATTTGTAATCCATTTGGCAAAGGGGTGATGATGAGAATTGAATAAAAATATAGTTATTGTAATTTTTGTTGGACCATCATCATCATCAATAGCACACCCATAAATATTTACAAAAACAGAGTGCCTACAGCAGCGCCAGCGTGCGCCTGATCTGTCCTGTCCAGTCCATCTCTAATATTATGGTGACCACATCGAGAAGTGATGGTGCTTCCTCCAACCACATAGTCCATACCTAACCTCTATGTCCAAACCAAAAGAGATGGCTCTTGGATAACATCGCTCTTCGCTAAGACATCAGCAATGATGATTATGATGGATTGATGTGATTTCGTGAAAATATATTCAACAACAAAAACAAAACTGCCTTTTTCTTTCTTCTTCTTCTTTGTTTTTGTTGTTATTTAAGTTTATGACTTTGTGAATATGTTTACTTTCAGCGCACATTTCACTCTTGTGAGAGGGAGAGACTACATCAATATCTTCTTGATGGTGAAGTTGCGGGTCAATGCAGGTGACATTTATAAAAATTATAGTATTGCGAAAGTAAACACCATTATTTTATGTTGCGGTAATATTATGTATTTTTGCACATTAGTTTGTAATTTATAAAAATAAATTGTTTGTTAGTTTATTTTTTGTGTGTTAAAACGAAAGAGCTGAGAAGCGAACTTTTCTTTTTTTTTGTTGAGATTATCTATTTTACATTCGCTGATTTTATTTTGCAATACAATGAAACGATGACAGATGCTTATGATGGTTTTGAGTTACTTTTCTTTTATTTTATTTAAAACCATTCATAAAGGTAAACCAGGCTAATTTCTTGGGTAATTATAAAGTTTTGAAAGTTATGCATTGTGTGAGATTTGTTATTGTAAATAGCAAAGGTATGTTAGAATGTAGGTTCATAACTATACCGTAGTTATGAATATTTTGCAGGTGCAAAAATTGACACATGTGATTGATGGTGTTGCTATGTAACTTATGGTTCATTTTATTATTTTCGATGTGGATGATGGACGAAAATTAGCAAAAATTCTTGAAAAGAACATAATTTTTAGTCGTTGTGTGATTTATGAGACTTTAAATTTGATTTATATGATGGATTTAGTTTGAAGAATATTTATGTTTGTATATTGATTTATTTGAAAAACAATTCTTAGAAGTGTTTGAAGTAGATTATTATTGATCCTCTAATGATGCATAATAATTGAGAAAAATAGTATTTTCTAAGAACATATGTCTTTTAAAATCTGCATAAACATCAGAAAAAGCTTTCACATGAAGGAAATAGAAGTAGATTGGGCTTAACTGATTTTGATAGGTTCTTGAAATCAAATGAAATCGAATTTAAAAAATGAGTAAATTTATTTCCAGTGTTTAACATTTCGAATGATTTTAAAAACTTCTGTAAATCATTCAAATTTAGTCAATTATAGGAAATATCATTAGTTTTATGTGATGATAGTTAATTTTAAACTATTTAGATTAACTCCATTTAATTTCAAGTGAAGGTTGAAAGTAGAGTATATATTTTTTTTAAAGCAACAAACTTCCATTTTATTTTCGAAAATAAACCTTTTCGAATAAAAAACTATTAGAGCTTGCAACAAGTTTGAAAACTGCGGGTAGATATCATAAGAAATGTATGTTTCAGTTTTTTTAGAAATGTAAAAATTAGTTAACCTTTTATTAATACTTTTTATTTGGCCTTCTTCCCAATATTGTGCAATGACAGTTTTGTTGAAAAACCAATATAAAGGTTTCGGAGAGGTTTTTTGTTTTAATATGCTTTTATTTATTTTATCAGGAGCAACAAAAAACGATTTTATTAGTATCATTTATCTTTAATCTAATCAAATTTTTGGCTTAAACTGTTTTAATTTGTTTTTAATCTTTTCTTTTTCATTAATGGTTTTCCATTTAGTTTTCAACTATTTATTAAAAAAACTTAAAATTATTTTATCATTGGAAAACAAAAACTCTTGTACTTCAGATGGAATATCTAGTAACTTACTCAAAAAAATTGCTTTGTATGTCTCAGATGTGTTAAGTTATATATTTAACTTAAGTGTTGAACAAGGTTGTTTTCCTCAACAATTTAAATGTGCGGAGGTAATCCCTCTTTATAAAAAAGAAGATAGAACAAATATGTCAAACTACAGACCTATTTCTCTTCTTCCCACCTTCTCAAAAATTTTCGAAAAACTAATGAAAAAAGAATTACTTCTTTCTTAGATAAAAATTGTTTTTTTAGCGAAAATTAATTTGGATTTCGGTCTGGAAAGTCAACCGAAGATGCAATTCTTCGACTTTGCAGTCAACTCTATGGCAGCTTGAATTATAATAAACCGACTATGGCTCTTTTTATTGATATGCTAAAGCCTTTGACATGGTTGATCATGTTTTACTGCTAAGTAAATTATATAATGCAGGGTTTAGAGGAGTTCTTTTTCAATGGATTAAGTCATATTTAAAAGAAAGAGTTCAAAAAGTAGTAGTTAATGGTGTAATGAGTGAAGCTCAATATCTAAAATCTGGAGTACCTCAGGGCTCCGTTCTCGGCCCCTTGTTTTTTCTGGTTTATATCAACTCTCTCTTTAGGTTGCAGTTGAATGGCCTTCCTACGGCTTTTGCGGATGATATATCGTTTACCTACCAGTCAAACTCAGAACATAATTGTAACATTCAAATTGAAGAAGATCTCGAAATTCTAAGAACTTGGTTCTCTGTTCATAAGTTAATCCTTAGTGAAAAAACTAAAATAATGTCATTCAAAACTTCTAGTCATCAGCTTTGCAATTACGATTTTATATTTCATGGGTCGAATTGTAAACAATTCACCTTTCCTTTACATAGTTGCGGTAGACTTAATTTTCAAGCAGCTGGTTCTTGTTCAGATTCTTGTTTCAAAATTGATTCAGTGTACAGTTTTAAATATCTAGGAGTTACAATTGATTTTAATCTTAACTGGAAAGATCATATTTGCAATATAAAAAATTATTTGATGCTCATTACTAGAAAAATGTAAAGGGTGTCCCAAAATTAACGCAAGATTTGAATTTGCCGCCATTTGTGCAGTGAAGTGTTGGCAACCCTGAAAAAAAAAAACAATTTGACAGCTAACAGTATAGGGTTATTAAAAATGGAGCGTTACACGAGAGAACAACGTGTCTTCATTATTAAAGAATATTTCAAAAATAGTGAAAGCTTGGCGGCAATTTTGGCGATTGACAAAGCCATCAAGATGAAAATTTGCTTCATCGCTTAGGATGATTTTGCTCGAAAAATCAGGGTCCATTTGTTGATGTTCAATAATCCATTCAACGAACTCTCTTCTCTGTCCATGGTCATTAGGCTTCAATTTTTGTGTTAATTGAATTTTGTAAGCATGAAGACACAGATCTTTGGTGAGTATACGCCGCTGTAGAGAGGTTCTTGAAATTTGCAATTCTTGTCCACGACGTCGAATTGAGGTTCCTGGATTGTCAGCAACACTCTCACGCACTGCTTCGACATTCACATTTGAACGGCTTGTTTTTGGACGACCAGTGTGTTTGGCGTCTCCAACGGATCCAGTCTCCATGAATTTTTCAATTAATCTCTTCACAGTTGACGAAGTTAAAATACTATTCCGACCATATTTTGTATGAAATTTTCGAACTGCAGCCGCCAAGCTTTCACTATTTTTGAAATATTCTTTAATAATGAAGACACGTTGTTCTCTCGTGTAACGCTCCATTTTTAATAACCCTATACTGTTAGCTGTCAAATTGCTTTTTTTCAGGGTTGTCAACACTTCACTGCACAAATGGCGGCAAATTCAAATCTTGCGTTAATTTTGGGACACCCTTTATCTGTTAAAACCATTCTGCTCAAAAAGAGTTTTAACTTCAATATACTACGGACTTGCACACTCTAAAATACAATATGGTTTATCCAGCTGGGGTGGTTCATATGTTAGTACTTTTAGACCCTTGTTGATTGCTCAAAAACATCATTTGCAACAAAAATCGATTAACTGAAAGTTGGCCCTTATTCAAGGATTTGGGAATTCTACCTTTGAGAGACCTTACATTTTTAAAGTACTGAAAGAATTTTTCAAGCAAAATGGTAACATTCCAAGTAGGAACTCGCAGTTATATAATCTACGCATAAATAATATGCATCTTGTTAATAAACCCACTGCTCATAAAATTAATTTCTCTAACTTTTATACTGTCGCAGCACCCAAGGCATTTAATAACTTACCAACATCTATCAGAACTTCTCAAAATTTAAACTCTTTTCTGAAAAAAGTAAAAGACTGGCTTTTCACAATTGACTTAAATTGTATAGATAATTATTGTTAAAGAAACATTGATGTATAAAAACTGAGTATCTACTTTTTATTACATATATTTCTTTTTCTCTTAATTTATATGAATATGTTCTAATTCTAATTCTTTCCTATTTTGTATTTAATATTTGAAATAAAAAAAAAAAAATAATAACTTATTTGATCATCTGCCTTAAACAATTACACATCAGTTTTTAATTTATGTAAATTTAAATTCGCTTTGTATCATTCAACACTAGCTTGAAGCTAAAGGATGATAACTATTATTTATTCTTTATTTATTGTAAATTTTTGTATTAACTAGTTGTAAAATGAAAATGAATAAATAAAATGTATTTCTAATTCTAAAAATAATGAAAGCTACTTACTTCCCACAAAAATGATTGACTAATACAAATTTCTCTCGTGAAAATCTTCTGAATTTTGTAGCCTACATGTATTTTGAATTTGAAACCTTTTTTTTCTTACTGCGATAGCTCAGATGCCTTAATAGTTATATGACACTTTCATGAGAAATCTCAAAATTATATGTCAAAAACTAAGATTTTCTCAGTTTTAAAATTTGGATATTGGGCAAAAGATAAATGATATAAAAGTGTTCTGGAGAAAATTTTGTAGGACGTTTTACACAAGACTACTCAGCTGTAAGAATAACATTTTTAACTAGGAAAGGAACAACGGTTCCTACCCCAATGAAGATGAAGAAAATGGGGTACCTATTCTTTTCTTAAGTGACCCGATATTAAAATTTGATCACTTTTTTATAAATAAAGAACGTATAATGTTATACTTCAAGGTAAATTCCAGGACAATTACAAAATAAAAAACAAATATTTTAAATTTACCGAATATTCTTAGACATGACTCTTGAATTTTTCAATTTGAAAACACCTCTAAACAAACTTTTAGATAGGATCACCGTGAAATGTCATAGGGATAACAACATAAAGGTTTTGAAATAGGGAGAGTGAGGGGTGAGTGAGGGATTAACTTGAAAACCCCAGATCTGGAATATTTCATTTTATTTAAATTTATTTAAAACCTAGAATTTTTAACCAAACATCCCAACGTCCATTTTTGCTTTCAAAAATTAAATTTTTATTATTTGTTTGCTGCAGACCCCTCAAAAAATTCTACAGGCTTCCATTCATATGACCATGGGAAATTCAAAGAATAATTTAAAAAAATGGTCCTATGACACTCTCATAAAGTTACATTAAAGCTATTATTTCAACACAAGATATTCTCTTACTTTGTTAAAAAAGACACATTTGCTATAAGACTTATGACTTTACCTATTCTTTTCATTTTTGCTTTTTTTTAAGAATCAAAAGGTTTGAAAATATCTTATTTTTACGGTTGGAAATAATATTTTCATTACAAAAGATGCGAATCAGAAAACTATTTATGAGTGAGCAATAACGTTTTTCAAAAGTCGGTTCTTAGCATTTTTAATAATTTTATACAAAAATTCTATGTTAATTTCGGTTGAGTGAAACCATGAAGAATTCAGAAGTGATCTAAGGAACGATTTGTTTTTTAAAACCATAGCAGAATGGGCATACAAAAAAAATACCCATTGTATATATAAAAGTTGAATATCATTTTACTATATACTTTTCTTATTTATTTTAAGAGAAAGTGTGAATATTAAGCTTTATAATAGATTCTAATCTATTTTCTTTTTACTGTGGGTGAATTTATTTCTTTAAGGCATCAGATTGGCATTATTTTATAGAGTTATTGTCATTTTTCTCTCCGTAGTTTCTTTATCTCTAGAATCAGTTTAAATGTTTTTTTTTATAATCCTCTTGCCAACAAAAACAAAGCATTTAACCGTCTTAAATTCAAAACCATTTTAAATGCTTTCCATTTCGAAAACAAAAAAAGCAAAGCCTAAAAGCCTTTTGATGTTCAGTTTTGTCTTTATTTATAGTTTTTATTTTTTTATTATCCTCGTAAAATTTATATATTTTAATTTCATCTCATTCAACACGAAATAAGAAAAAATCTCTAAAAAATCCCTTAAAATTATGTTTTATGTGCAATAAAAACAGAAAGAAAAGAAACAAATATTTCTTACCTGAATCAATATCTGTAGCACTAACTGTTACAACTGGTGTCCCAATCGAAACATTCTCAAAAATCTCATTTGAATAGCTCATAGGATCAAATACTGGTGCATTATCGTTTAAATCAAGAACATTACAGTAGACCGTTAATGTGGTCGATAAACTTGGATGGCCATTATCTTGAGCTTGTACAACCAGAATATAATGTTGCACCTGAAATTTACAAAAAACAAACAAACAAATAATAAATTAAAATAAACGAATCTTTTAAAAGAGACATACAAAAAAAAGAAGTTACAACTTTAAAAAAACAGAAGAAAAATAACAATAAGGAACAACAACTGTCATCGGCCCATAACTACGGTTGTGTGGAATTTCTTAATCGTTTCCTCGAAACTTGCAACAGAAACTCAGACCACAGGAGTTTTAAGTCAAAATGTACAAGAACTTACCACCAGCAGCAGCAGTTGCAGTACTAACAACAACAACTGCCAACAGTACAAGAAACTTTTATACACAAAAAAAAACAAAGATTGGTAAAACTTACCTCCTCATAATCAAGACGAGCTGTCAGCGTAAAGACACCAGTTTGCGGATTCAGACTGAACACATCATTAGCCCAATCGGAGATTACCGTATACGAGACCATTGCATTATTACCCAAATCTGGATCCGTCGCCGAGATAACACCGACCTGATAGCCTCGTGGTGCGTTCTCCGGTATGTCAAATGAGTACACTGCTTCCGAGAATACCGGCGGATTGTCGTTTGTGTCCGTAACCTGTGATCATACAAAAAACAAAATAAATACAAAACATTACAAAAAAAAAAAAGTTTTAAAAAAATTAGTAAAAATTCTTGCAAATAAAATTTAAACAAATAAAAAAAGAAGTTTAAAAAAAAAAACAATTTTTGGGAGCCATAGAGCTCATTGTAAATTCATGTCACAATTCCATCAGCATGATGACGATGACGAAATGCAGCCAAAATTCAGCATCCTATTCCTATGGCCAAGCCGAAAGAGAGAGCCTTTATGTGGCCCATAATGACCATAAGGCGATAATTTCAAACTGAAGCGCAGATGAAGATCGGGAATTTTCACTTCTCTCAAAAGGAATTATTGCGTTGCGTTGCAGATCGATGGCCAATCGATGATTTGGTATCGATGGTGGTGGGGGCAGGAGGGTCAGACGGAAGGACATACTGGTACACAAAAATTTAACTGCACCTCATTTACAATTCAGAACAACAAACATTTTGTCTGCGGTCTTTAGGTGAATGGTGCGATGATGGTGCTGATGGTGGTGCTGCTAGAGGTTCATATAGAAGACGACGCACGACGCGACGATGACGATGAAGCACGGTCGCCATGTTTCTTTTTGCTACTGTTTACCTTTGCTTGGTTGGCTTTAGCTTTGGCTTCAATTAAATTTCACCGCACTCGCACCAACCAACTATATGCTGCGAAAAAAGGGACAAGACACAAGAGTTTAAGCTCTGCTCTGATGGTGCTGCTGCGTGAATAACTTAGAATATTCGTTTTTGTTTGTGTCTCGGGAGCTGATGATGTGCTGATCAGACGCAGACGCAAAAGACGCAGAGAAAAGATGCCAGTTAAATATCTTTGTTTGAGTTTTATATGAAAGCCAACATCAAATAATGCCATATTTTGGATTCCAATTGATATCTCATTTGAAGGTATCTCTCTCTTTCTGGATGTCGTTCCTACCTTCTACCATTCCTACCTATCTATACCTAGTTTGCTTTTATGTCTTTTTCTTAAAAGTTGTTCAAGAATTAACGTCCTTTTTGTATGTGTTTTTTAACCGAAATGGATTTTCTACGTTTTTAACGCAATGGAACAAAAATATTTCAGATACATCGTGTTTCTGTTTCGCTTTTGTGTTTGATGATGACGATGATGATGCTGATGCTGATGATGGTGCGTTTTTCGGTGCGGTGCTTGATTTCTACGATATGATAAGGACTCTTGAATGCCAGTTGATGAACAGAAGTCAAGTATTTAAACAATTTTAGTTTGCGAAAAAGTATTATTGGGATACTATTTTATACACTGCATACGAGTATACATGTACAGGAGATGTCTTTGGGGATAACTTCTATGGAGAAGACTTTCAGACATAGTGGAAAAAATTTAATGTCAAAATGGAGATTTGTTTAAGAGAGTAACTGCTAAATTTAATGGTTAGAATATGGTTCTTTGACAAATGAAAAATGTCAATACAAAAAAAAACTGAAGAAATTGTACCCAAAAGACACAATTTGATGAAAAAGTAAGAACAAAAATGGTCAAATTTGGTTACATAAAGTTTTAAGTCGTATTCGGCTCTGAAACAGATTTCCAAAATTTAAATATCAGTGTTTTCTGCAGATTAGTTTTTAGAAGCTTTTGAAGCAAAGACACACAAAATGTATTTTTTTAAATGATCTTCTGTTTCACTGTAAGTTAGTTTAAAAAAGTTGATGATATTGATGTTTAAATGTCCAAACAGATCAATACAGACTTTATCTAGAAAAACATTTCATTTCAACTAATGTGTGTGAGGGTAATCAGGGAGAATAAAAGTATTTAAGCGTTGAGAAATTGATAGAGCTTAAGTGCAAGCAGCCTTAACTCTACAAGTGAAAATTGGTAAGTGATTGGATCCAAATTTGTGAAAAAAGATAAGACTATATAAGTTTTAACAATTCGGAATTTTTTTGGAACAGCCAAAAAAAAAACAATTTTGAGTAAGGAGGATATTTTAAAGGAATAATGTTAAGCAAATTTAATTATTCCACATACTCGCATTACTAAACAGGACTGGTAATTTCCTATTGTATTGTTTTGCTAGAAATGTAATTTTGAATTTCTTTTTAGATTCAATTTTAAATGAAATAAGTTAGACAGTTAGACAAGCTAGTTAAGAAGAAATTACTTTACTTTTTCATTTTAAAAAGTAAGAGAAAAGGTGCAAAGTTTTGGCAACGGCCTAGTCACTGATAAAGCTTCGGTTCCTATCGATCACCGAAATCAAGCATCAGTGAGCGTGGTTAGTAGAAAGATGGGGGACCGTCTCGAAACCTACCGCGTGCTGTTGTCATGTGTTTCTTTCTGTATGTTGTTCTTTCTCCTCTGTCCTTCTCTCTAGTATTAATGTCTTGTGTTGCTATCACCTTATATAGTCTAGTCACTCAAGGTGCTGTGTTCTCTACTCTGGACATTTATGTGCTGAGTAGTGTGAAATGTAATGTAATGTAATGTAAGGTGCAAAGTCAAAAGATTATGCTATTTAGGTTTAGTAAAGGGTGATTTTTTAGCTATTATCTTTTTGGCAACAACGGTTTAAACAGCTGACGACCGTTTCGTGTTTTGTTTCACTATCAAACATCTTCAGTTTGGTTTATAATTTAACCATGAATCGTCTAACAAACGAAAAACGCTTGAAAATTATTGAATTTTATTATCAAAATGCGTGCCCTGTTAAGAAAGCTCATCACGCGCTTTTTACCGAAAAATTGTGTTCAGCGACGAAGCTGATGTTTTGCTCAATGGGTACGTAAATACGCGGAATTGTTGATTTTGGAGTGAATATCAGGCAGAAGCATTGGAAGAGTTACCAATGCATCCAGAAAAAGTCACAGTTTGGTGCGGTTTATGGGCTGGTGGCATCATTGGATCGTACTTCTTCAAAGATGATGCGAATCGTAACGTAACTGTGAATGGTGAGCGCTACCGTCAGATGATATCCAAAATGCAACAACTTGACTTGCATGACATGTGGTTTCAACAAGACGGTGTGTCACATGCCACACAGCACGCATGTTTTGAACCGGTCAATTGGCCGCCTAGATCTTGCGATTAAACGCCTTTAGACTATTTGTTGTGCTATGTTAAAGCTCATGTCTATACAAACAAGCCCGCTTCAATTGACGCATTGGAAGACAACATTGAAGCATTTATTCGTGATATACCGGCCAAAATTTAAAAAAAATATGTCAAAATTGGACTAAGCGGATGGATCTTTTGAGGCGCAGTCAAGGTCAACATTTGCATGAAATAATGATCAAACATTAAATTATATGGACCTTACTATCGATTCAAATAAAGATTTCATTAATTTTTCTGAATTTTATGTGTTTTTTTTTCAAAAAACTTTCCTATAGCTTTTTAAAAATCACCCTTTATAATCAAACTCTCCATTGTTTATTTTTCTCAAAGTTAAGATATTTAAAATGTTATAAGTGAAATAACCTAGTGTCAATCCTTGAAAAATGATGTAAATTTAAGAACTCTGGTAGAATGGGCATAGTTTTAAATTTCCATCTTATTAAGTCAGGTTTTTGAAACACTTTTGAAACTCGAACAAAATACGTACATAGTATAATCAGGTTTTTTGAAGCTGAATTCAAAAATTAGTATTGTTCAGGTTAATTTGTGATGACTTTGAAATTGTATGTCAAGGATTTCTTCTCAAAATTTTGTTTCTTTTAACTTTTTCCCCAGTTTATGAAAAAAAAATGAATCACATGTTCACACAATTTTTAATAGAAGCTACCAAAATGGCGAAAGCTTTACAAGTTTTCATTATGTATTAAAAAAACGACTTTTCGCGAATGTGTTGACTTCATTTTGATTCAGTTTAAAAAATATTGACGTTCTTGTTATCCTCTAAAATAAGAGTAAATTAAGCGTACGTACTTCCAATTTGTGCATCAAATTATTTGTAGGCTTTTAAAAATAAATTGGTGATTCAGTTTCAAAATTGCTCTTCCGTTGAAAAAGTAAATTTCTCCATTTTTTCTGGATCGATGTGGATAGACCACAAGACTTCCAAAAAAAAAATATCCAAAAGGATTTGTAGTTATTTTCAATAATATTTTAATATTTTTGTTTAACGCAAGTGAAATAAATATTAAAACAAATTGAGATGGTGGTGGAACAAAATAAATCAATGGTCCCACCTTTCATTCTAAATTTGTGTCAGTTCTTTTCTTCCCGAATTAAGTTCAATTAATTTAAGAGTGAATAGGTTGTTTTTCTTCCTATTTCTAAACTTAACTAAAACTGCAATATTTCTAAACTCAACTAAAACTGCAATATTACTCGTTAAATATAAGTTTTCCCAGAGTACACTCGGGCGTATACGCACTTTTTATATATTTTTATTTTGAACCATAATTAATTTTGTATGTTACGCCGATGATGTTATGAGTCTTCTTGCTCATTTATATAATACTAGCTTTTACCCGCGACTTCGTCCGCATTAGATAGTTTTTTTGGATAGTAGGTAGTATGAAAAAAACTGAGCTGTACTTTTTTGTACGTATGTTTAAATTGTGCCGAGATGGGATGAGGCCATAATAAGTGTGATTGTCATAGGTTAGGTTAGGTTAGGTGAGGTTAACACATTTTAAGAAGAAGATAGGTTACTGCAATACATTTTTATATACGACGTTTTTTGTTTTTCCTTCCTTGGCCAGAACGTAAAGATTTTGTGGGTTTGAGACTCATGAGCACGGTACATATAATTGTCCATGGGAAAAACAGTTTTATTCCAAAGTTACACCTGCAACTTTCAGCGTTTTCCCCTGAGCTTTATTTATCGTTATTGCAAATGCTGCTTTCAGAGGAAACTGCACGGTAAAACGGTTGGAATTATCGGAATGCGGGGAATTAAAGCATATTTTCCTTTTGCTATTCCAGTCATGATTATAGCTTTTATGCGTCAAAATTTTTCATTAACAGGACTGGAACACCAACCTTCAATCTCAACTACTGAGAGATACTCGACGATATCTCCCTCCACGTCCGACATAATTTGTTCGTTTATCTGGCTAACTATCTCATTAGTTGGAGCTAAAATTGCCCTCTCACACAACCACTCCCGATTGCCCATATTTATATGCAGGTTTGGATAGACATTACTTCTTAATTCATCTTTGCTACAGACAATTTGACAGAATTCATGACTCAACGTAATTGAGCCGTTACAGTCTGTTGGCAAAACAATCTTCTCCGATTTTTAGAAGAGCAGCGGCTTGAGAATCATTGTGTAGATGTACTCGCATCTTCGTAGTCAGACAAAACTTTTTTACATATACCCATAACACAGATGCTTTCAAACATGCGTTTATTTCATCTGCCGGTGTATCTCTAGTAATTACCATCCCTCCCATGATAGCCCGGTTGTTCTTGATGTATTTCAGTGTACGATCTAGTGATTCAACTGCTTTTTTGTGGGACATTGTACATTCATCCCAAACCAAAGATTTACACTGCTGCAACATTCTTCCATGCTCACTACTTTTGTGGATATTACATACTGGCGTTTCCTCATGAGCTAAGTTCAACGGCAGTTTCAGAACCGAGTGCGCTGTCCGTCCACCACTAAGCAGCGTAGCTGCTATTCCTGAGGAAGCTGCTAAAGCAACTCCATTGTTTTTCCGAATTTGAGCTAACAATAGATTCAAAAGAAAAGTTTTCCCTGTGCCTCCTGAAGCATCTAAAAATAGCAAACCACCTTCTCTGCTGGAAATTTTGTATATAACTGTGTCAAGCGACAGTATCATAATTTAACTCTCGAACTAAATCACTGCTCACTTCCCCAATTCTCTGTGGTCTGGTCATCCCAAATTCAGACAAATCTTTCCCAGTAATATTTATAACGTGATCTTCTACAAAAGTTAACGCCTCATTGTAAATTATATCAGTCAGATTTTGTTCTTGAACTTTGTGTAAAATATCATCCGCCATATCATTTTTAAACTTATCCCACAATTGTTGAGGATTTTACAGTCCACATGTTGCTACTAATATAGCAAAAAGCTCTCGCACTTTGGGAGCAGATTTGCAATGTGCGGCCTTTTCGAGAGTTAGTTCCCACTGGTTGTCGTTTTCTAATAACCCTCTGGCCTCACACGTCTCTCGATATGTTGTAAATTCTTGATCATTGTACTTTTTTAGATCATTAAAAGAGGTTTGCCCATGAACATGATGTAACAGCATTCTCAAACAAAAACATTCCATGTTACTAACATGGACCGTGTATACTCGCCCTAAGGCATTTTCAGATTTGACACCAGGCCAATTTTTAACTGGTACTCTTTGAACGCGACGTTTCCATTCTTTTCGTGTTGCATTCTAGGTGTAATACCTTGGTACCTCGACGTAAAGAAGCGTTCCTCTAAACTCATCTCTTGTACAGAGTTCAAAAAAAGCGGTGAGAGTCGTTTTAGGTGAAGAAGATAGCCTCTCTTATTATAAATTATTTTCCGTAAAATAGACACTTTCGCCGTTTTCTAAATGCACACTGAGGTGAGTAACGGAGGGATGCCTTTCATGTAATGGAAACCCTAACAGACGCCACACAGCTTCGTTGCTGCTGACATAACGGCCAGACTGATAGGTTTGAACTTCATCCACGGGATTTGCAGCGTCCGAGTTCCTGAAATTAAATATTGCTGAGTCGCTGCCTTTATTAATATATTTGCAAATGTATTTCATAGCGCGTACTGAACTGCAAGCCTCAACGTTTATGTGGGCGATGAACACTTTTGATAAAATATATTTCATTTAAATCTGTTCAGTAGTTTAGGCGTAAAAGCGATCGGCCCACATGAATTATCCCATTGGAATGCGTCATTTTTCTAGGGTAAAAAGTAGGCTTTGTCCTTTCCCGGGTATCAAAATTTCTCCATATTAAATTTCATGCAAATTGGTTCAGTAGTTTAGGCGTGATTAAGTAACAGACAGAGAGACAGAGTTACTTTCGCATTTATAATATTAAGTAAATACTAAATAGTATGGATGGATATAAGTTTTTTTTTATAAATTTGACATATCTAAAGGAGAAGTCGAATTGCTTACACACAAAAATTCTACAATCAAAATATAAGCAAATAAAAATTGTGTCTTTTGAAGTTCTCAAATGAATAATTTTTTAAAAAACAAATGTTAAAAATTCTAGTTCAAGTCCAGATAATTTACATTACTATGTAAGCTTAAAATAATTGTGTATAGTTTATTAAGTTGCTATTTATTACTGAGTATTCTTCAACTTACTGATTTTCTTAGCACGCTATATTTCTGTTTCAAGGTTATTCGTTTACAAAATTACCAAGGTGGGCAATAATGGAATAGGACAACGTAAAATCCACTATAGGTCAGGTACCCATTATACTTATGGACAATGGAATTCCAAATCGAGTCATATACCAAAAGTATAATATTAAAAACGAATTGCCTATATACAATAATACTCTTACGTGTATTCAAAGTCATTGGTATGTATGCATATACAACAACAAAAAAAGAAGAAGAAACAACTTTAAACAAATCCAGCAGCAGCAGTAACAGCGCCTGCACCATCATTGGCATCAACATCAACATCAGCATCGGCAGCGACCGACATACCGGCATATGCATCACCAATAACCATCATCTGAGATGGTAACACAAGACCACGTAAGTAATAAATGTCACCTTCATTCAGAAGTGTTTAAAATGACATTTTCTTTCCGGGTGTTCACGTAAATTTAATTTACTTATATTTCTTTTCATATACGAAATATAAATGCGAATCTACCTTCCTACCTACATTTAATATAGCTTTAGCTACACTCGTTTCTCTACACAAATAATCCCCGGGAATCGACTGAAGAATCAACGCAAAAAAAAGAAGGTTACAAGAGCAACAGCCAGCAGTCCTTAAACGCAATAATAACAACTACAAGAACAACAACAAAATCTTTAAACAAAATATGTCGCCTTGGGCCAAAGTTGTTGTTGCTTTAACGTTGTCGTTTTTTCGTTTCATTTCGTCTTTTTCAAAATGATTTTTTCGATCTTTTTATCGTCCAGATAAATCTAGATATCTACAGCTATACAGCTTGCCCCCAAGAGGCAAGAAGTCTTCACAAAATGGAGTATCCACACATGTACAGTACATGTATGTAGATGTATAGTCAGTGCGACGGATGGACGGCAATTTAAGCTTGTAATCCATATTCATACATTAAACATATTTTTTATCGCTCACTTAAAATCAAAGTGCGAGCTCGAGCTGGAGTCCACAAAAGTTTCAAGCACTGAGCACCATCAGAGCAGGCGGTAGTGATGGCGGGCGGACAGCGGCGCGGCGGGAGTTAGTGGCAATGATGGTGGTGGCGGTGCGGCAGCAGTGTCGCTCGTTGCAGGAACACAACCTCACCACCAACACAGATCACAGAACTTGTACTCGTCTTAGTCGTTGTCGTCGTATCTCTCTGTGCAGCGCATAAAGGAGGTGCAAAAAAGGTTGAAACCGAAAAACCATTGAGGCGGTTTTTTAACACGCGGAGCATCAAATTACCAAAACCGGCAAAGAAATTAATAAAAAATATAAACAAAAATACAAAAAAATTCCAAAAGGAACCAACAAAATAAAAATAAAAAAAGGAAGAGCGCCCATCGCAGATATAAAAGAAGCCACAATCAGAATCAGTTTCCTTAAAAGAGCACAGCAGTAGCACCAAACAACCAAGCACCATATGTGTACTCTGTTCAGTTGGGCTTTAATGTTGCCTCTCCTCAACCACGCATACCGAACTTCTCTTCTCTAAGTTAGGAAGTCCAGTCCCAGTGAGTCTTGCTCTGTTCTTCGTTTTCCTCATCGTCGTCTTAACAAAATTCAAAAATAACAAAAAGTTATAAAGAATACAAAATTTTTAATGAAAACAGAAAAACGGCTGCAACGTAGACAAAACAAAACAAAACTCCAAGAACCACAAAACACTGCAAATCAAAAAAAAAAAAAAAAAAAGAATCTTAAGGACCTTCAGGTCGGTTTTGGCACTCACCTGTACGATAACAGTGGTTTCTGTATGCTGTACACCATCGGTGACACGTATAATCAGGTGATAAACATCTTTGGTTTCACGATCCAGAGCGTCCTTTAGGCGTAATTTACCAGTGTCCGGTTCAAGTAAGAATTTACCATCGTCCCCATTGATCATGGTATAGGTCAGAGTTCCAAGTGTGTCTGGATCGGTGGCACGAATTGTTGCAACTGTATGACCAGCTCCAAGATCTTCGCTAACACTGAATTGCAGCGGGACATCACGGAATACTGGTGGACTGTCGTTTTTGTCATTTACACTCACTTTCACCTGAAAATTGAAATGAAAAATAAAATTAGTTAATTTACAAAAAAAATTAGAAATTTTGCAGGAAAATTTAATACTTGATTTATTTAACATTTTAAAGGCGTAATTTTAGGAAACAAAAAATAACAATGAACAGAATTGGAATAAAACTGTCAAGTGAAACTTTTTTCGATGTTTTCTATGTTTTATTTGAGGTTTTTCCTATATTTTTTAAAGTCCCCAAAAATCGGGTTAAAAACGTTCATATTTCAGGTTCAATATATTTTTAAGTAGTTGTGAGAATTTTCAATTCGTTGTTTAATATTTTCTATGTTTTGTTGTTGGTATTCTTGCTAAATTTATTAGAAGGCACCATTTATATTGAATGAAAACTCATTAATTTGAACATTTTATTGCTTTATTGACTGGTAATTCTACGTTATTTAGTTTTTGAATAGAAATTTCATAGTACCATAAATTCTATGTTTTTGTGATGAATTCAAATGGAATTAGAATACAATGTTTTTGAAGCGGACACGAAACTTTTCCTATTATGCAAGTTATTTCTTTATGATTTACTTTTTGTTTCTTTTTTCTGCAACGTTTTCTATGTTTTTTCTACAGCGTAGATAACTTGGTTAATATTAAGGGAAATCTTAAAAATAGGTGACATTTTTTGTTTTTATTATAAATTAGCCTAAAAAACTTCCCCACAGTATTTCATTTTTCGTGCAATGTTTTCTATGTTTTCTTAAAGCCTGTGTCCAAATTACATTGAAGCAATCTAGAACTAATTATTTTTAAAAGTTTATTTCTGTTGCTTTACAATTTGATGACGATTTGTTGTAAGCGATATGAATTTTACTGGCTCACATATTTTCTATGTTTTCTGGATCTATGTTCATTATATTAAAAAGGTAACCACCAAAAGTTTAATACCAACTTTTTTATAAAAATGTTTATTTTATTCAAATTTCTTACTGATAAGCATTAAAATAGCTGTGAAAGTTTTTAACAATTCGTTCAAAGTTTTCTATGTTTTTAGGAAGTCTTTTCAAAATTCTCGTGAGGTCAGAAAAACATCAATTTATTGCATTTAAAGGCTTTTTGCTTTTTGATTTAAATTAAATGAATTGTGAAAGTGTACAATATGACATTCTACGTTTTCTATGTTTTTTTCCAATTATGTGTAATTCTTATAGAGAAGTGAATATATGCAGTGTCGTTTTTAACATCTCCTGATAAAACAATTGTTTTTTAATCATCTAACCTAATTATTTAAAGTTAAATTTCCTGAAAACATAGAAAATATTACGTGACAATATTTAAAGTTACACAACTAGTTAAGGAGATAATTAACAGCAAATTATTAAGTAAACACTTCCTCAATATAGAAAGTTTGTATCCGTTTTCTGGAGGTAATTTTTTAAGTTGATATTAAGGCCCAAAATAACATACAAAAAAAAAACAAACATAGAAAACATTGATATACAAATTAGCATAAGTTAAAACTTATTTAAAGCTTATTGATGCTGAATTTATCGCAAATCTTATTCAGCATTTAAATAAAAACAAACAAATATACAACTCTCATTCATAGTTACTTATTTAAAGAAATTGTGGGTACATGTATTTAGAATCTTTTTTATAAGCTATGCTGCTAAGGTCCAATTTTCAGAATGATATAACTACAGCTCTGACTTTTGAACATACCTAACCTTGATACATAATTTCCTATTTTATTTAATTAAGATTCTTAGTTAACTTTGATTTAACTCTTGGTTAGTTAAATTGGTATTTCTACCAGCAACCTAGAAAATTTGTTTTAAGTCTCCCTCTTAGAAAAGAGGCAATGTCCTTAGGGATGCTATATGTATCTATCGAACGAAGAGATTTATATTTATATATTCCTTTACCGGTATCGGTAAAATTTTAAAGCCAATTTTGGTCTTTTTCTAAAAATTATAATTTTGAACTTAACTCGGATTTAATTCTGCGTTAAATCAACACTGAAAAAACTAGTTCTTGTGTGTTAAAACATTTTGTTTATACACAAAAATTCAATCCTAGATGAATCATTTCTCAAAATATTTCTGTTTCTGTTTTTGTTTAAATATTTTTATTTTATTTTAGATCAATGTTTGTACAAAAATACAAAGGTCATTCCAAAATTATACACTTAATTTACATACATACAGAGATAATCTTTTATTTCAACTATCATACACATGTTTACAGAGCATAAGCATTAACATTTGGTAGAAATCTCAATGAACCATAACCGTCCTGCCGCAACTACCGCTGCTTCACCGTCCATTTTCGTAAATAGCTGAATAGAGTGGAACCACATTATCGATATTGCACAGTGCAGTGCAGTGCAGTACTGCAATGCAGCGCTGCGCAGCAACAACAATAAAATCGACAAAGCAATAACCAACCCCAACACCTGGTCGCGCGGTTTATTTTAATTTTTATCTTCAAGTCCTCACCATCAAAATGTTAACATAAACAGCTATGGCTAAGGCTATATAGCACACCAAATGGTATAAGAGGTATGCAACCATTTATCAGAAGTGGAGATTGCATTTTCGTTGTGCATTCATTGGAATAATGTGACTTTTATTGACCGCTGCTGCTTCGCTTTCAGGCTGTTGTTACTGTTGCTGTTGATTTCCTTCGATCGGGTGGCCTCAGCCAGCCTCAGCAGTTCAAAGAGTGCGATTGACTCGCTTTTTTGAGAAAAGTGAGATGCTCATAGATTGTACGTACATACGTCGCGTCGATCTTAAAAAAACTTACATATATGGAAAACCATAAAAAGTCATAAAACTTATATTCAAATACGAAAAATAAATAAATAAATAAAAACACATCGATTCATCCTAATTGCTGTTAAGACAGCTCATTTGTATTTTAATGTGTAGATTGATAAGATCCCGTTGTAATTTGATTCAATTAATAAATCAAAATTTTATTTATATGCCTACATATGTATGATTGTGTAAACTTGTACACATTTATAGGATAGGTGCACCAACGCAATTGATAGTTGGTAAATTATTGAAAAATAATCAGTTAGGGGGCAACTCTGAGAGTCAACTATGGTCAAGATGAAGATAAAGTGAACTTGTGACAAGAAGCACTCCTCTAAGTAGCAGAGTTAACTCTGGCAATGGCGATGGTTAAGAGACTTATAAAAGACTTGTACTCGTGTGTTTACAGTACATACGTAAAAGTTAAAAGAGAGGTGTGAAAGTTTAAAGTTGGTTGATACTTTTTTTTTTTTAAGTTAAGCTGGTTGAACTTATTGTGATCCCATCGTTTAATTTTATTGACATGATTACTATGGACATCTCATGCAGTAGGATTGGCAGAGGCTAGATAAGTTAATAGGTAGTTAGTAGGAGTCAATTTAATAAAATTATTTTTGAAAACTTGAAAATTTGATAATTGTGACATAAAATCGTAATTGTCAATTTTCGATAAATTTAGGTATGTAATTATTATAAGGGTATTCTAAACCTAATAACATTTTACAAACTAATCTTTATAAAACCAGTTAAAGACATGGTGTCTCCAAATTACCTAAGATATTCATAATTTTTTATAATTTAACTTAAATGCTCTATTTTTGTACTATGAAATTCGACTCTACAAAATTTTGAGGGCTTGTGTTCTATATTGATAAACATAATTCTACTTATATTCTGATTTTTAAAGTGTGATATTAAAAAATCGAAAACATACAAACTATTTGAGTTGAAAATCAAAATTGATACAATATTTTTAATAATTTGTCTCACTTCCTTCGATATCGAGAAGCTATCAAAAAAAATAAATATATAATGTTTGAATAGTAGAATCTCAATAAAAATGCAGTAAGAACTTTTAAACACTACCTCATAAATATGTTTTCGTGAACAAGAATACGAGTATAAATTAAAAAAGTAGATAACTGATTTGAAAAATGTTTCCCTTAAAAGATTTGAAGTTCTGGGAAGTTTTTAAAACCAAAACTTTGGTCACATATTTTCCAGGCTCGATAACCGTTACTATTATGGAATTTTTTCTCGCTATATTTATTTTTAAAGATTTCTTAAAATTGTAAAATTAATTTAAAAAATTTAATTTTCATGCATACTTTTTTATATGCACCAACTTATGAACGTCTTTACCCCTAGAGTTAGGTATGCTCTATACGAAACCATTATTACTTTGTTTGAAAGACCTTTATACCTTATTTTCAAAGTTTAAAAACTCATCAAAGAAATATATAAAGGGAAATAAAATTTCAAGAAATTAATGAACTTCGCCTCTGAAAAAATGTGTGGCCAACATTTTGGTGTTTTAAATTTTTCAATACTATTGATAGTTTTCAAAATCTCAAACTCTTAAAAAAAGAAAAATTCAGACTTCTTCACCTTTAGTTTTTTAGAAACAAATACGAAATATTCCTAACTACAGTTTTGAAGAAATTGAATTTCTGTCAAATTTAGGGCTAGAAATACTTTCTTTACTTTTGAAATGCAAACATTTTCTATCATCTATTGATGTAAGGTCTCGCGTGGAAACAATTTGTGCTATGAAATATTTTTCTGCTGTTTAGTCTTCGAATATCAAACAACTTTCTTAATAATATGCATTTTTGGAGTAAGGAGATTCTCTTGAATCTTTCTGTTATAAGGAGAACTCTTTAAGACTAGATAATTAGTTAAAAGCTTTAATTTTGCTATTTTAGTAAATTTTATGCTTCACAATTTTGGTTGTTAACACCTTTGAACCTATAAAAACAGAGTTAGACACAAATAAGTTTTTTTTTTTGTTTTTAGCGGTCCCTAACCTACATCGAGGGAAACACATCTTATGAAACTTTTAACACAATGTTTAGAACACCAAAAGGAAGTTGACCCCCTTTTAGCTTAATTTCACAGGGCTATGAAATTTCTTTTGTTTTGAGAAAGCCATAACATAAACTCAAATTTTCATCTTCAGTGTCGCTTATGCTTTATTGTGTTAGTTATAATACAAACATTTTTAAATTTGAATGCTTTTAATACAAAATTAGCGGAATTTTAAGTTGTTTCTGCAAAATGCTTTTGCTTCAAATTTTAACACATCACTATTCATATTTTTTAAACCAAAAAAAATTAACGCAAGATTTGAATTAAATAGAAAACGCCGTTTTTAGTCTTTTGATAGTTATATTTTTATTGACTCGTAAAGTACATAGGATAGGGTTATGTATGGAATAACACATCGGACAAATGGCCTCCACGGCTTTGCATGCACATGCGCACTCTTTTGTTGAAATTTTCCATGACCATTCTGCATAAATGTGGCTGAATTTCGTTGATACAGCGTTGAATCTCCTCCTTTAATGCACGGGTGGTTGTGGGCTTGTTGACATAGACTTGTGATTTCAAATAACTCCATAAAAAGAAGTCTAATGGTGTTAAATCACACGATCTATGAGGCCAATTTTGATCACCGAAACGAGAGAGTACACGACCTGGAAATGTCTCATGCAGTAATTGAATTGTTTCACGGGCTGTATGACACCGTCTTGTTGAAACCACATATTGGACACATCAATATCATCCAATTTTGGCAGAAAGAACTGTGTAATCATGTCGCGATATCGAGCACCAGTAACAGTCACTGCTTGACCAGCATCATTTTCAAAAAAATATGGCCCAATTATGCCTCCAGCCCAAAATCCACACCATACAGTCACGCGTTGTGGATGCATTTGTTTTTCGACAATCACATGTGGGTTCTCCGAACCCCAAATGCGGCAATTTTGGCGATTGACAAAGCCATCAAGATGAAAATGTGCTTCATCGCTTAGGATGATTTTGCTCGAAAAATCAGGGTCCATTTGTTGATGTTCAATAATCCATTCAACGAACTCTCTTCTCTCTTGTTCTCTCGTGTAACGCTCCATTTTTAATAACCCTATACTGTTAGCTGTCAAATTGCTTTTTTTTCAGGGTTGCCAACACTTCACTGCACAAATGGCGGCAAATTCAAATCTTGCGTTAATTTACTTTTCCAGGAAGATGTAAACTTAAATTTAAAATTTTTAATTTTATAATAAACTAGCGCACCCGACAGACTTCTTCCTGTCGTAAAGATTTGTAATGTGGCAGTTTTTTGTTCCTGAACGTCACTCTGGTGATAGAGCATTGTGAATAAAAAATAATTAAATGAAACATATATAAGGATTTAAAATAAAAGTAAGTAATCGCTTTATTGTTAATCATGTGAATTATAATTATTAACAGAAATCAGTTCTATTATCATTGTAGTGCTTTGTGATATACGATGTTTTTTGTTTGATTACTTGGCGTATAGACAAACAAATCTAATGGTTTTCCAACACGGGAACAGGCACACAACTGACCATGTGAGAAACATGGGTTTTCTAGATTAATACCATAAACACTTAATGATTGGGACTTGTTTATGGTCATAGCAAAAGCAAGCCGCTCTGGAAACTGTAGTCGTTTAAACTCAAATGGCACATCAGTCGGAATCATTGGGATGCGCGGTATGAGAACACCTTCTCCTTTATACTTTCCTCTAAGTATAGTTGCTTCTATCACGTTGTTTAGTAATTTTTTTATCGCTAACCGTGTACCGTTGCAAAGGCGCGGTTGGTTGATATTTCGCAACATTATAACTATTGATCCAACCTTTAATTGAAGATTGTGATGTAGCAATCCTGGCAAATCCAGCGAGTTTGAAAATTCCATTGGATAGTTGACTACATCATCTTAGTTAGTAGCCGAATCAATTGATTTATATATCCTCGGTTCGCCTGTAATTTGTTCTTGAATTTTGAAATTTAATTCATTTACATCTATGTTTTATGCAGCCAATATAGATCGTTCGCTCACCCAATCATGGTTTCTGTAATTTTTAGAAACATCCGGAAACACCTTCTGAATAACTGACAAAAACTTTGAGGAAAGTTAATGTAGCCAGTCAACATGTCTATAGGAAATTTGCCATTACCAATGTCAATGAGTTGTTTAGAGAATATGTTTCCAGATTGGTCATTTTGCAACTCGATACGCATATTCTTGCTTTTTCACAAATTGGAGGAATTTAGACATGCATTGAGTTCATCAGCTGGCGTTGATCGTGGAATCACTGGCAATTTTTGACGAAAATCTCCTGGTAATAAAATCATTGCACCACCAAATCTGTTATTATTGCTTCGTTGATCTTTGAAGGTTCTGTCTATAGCCTCCAAAGCTTTTGTATGTGCCATCGTACATTCATCCCAAACAATCAATTTACATTGCTGCAAAACCTTGACCATTGCAGAGTGTTTTGAAATGTTGCTGGTTGGAGTGTCATTGCTTTGCATATTTAATGGCAATTGTATTGCTGAATGAGCTGTTCGACTACCTTCAAGCAAAGTTGCTGCAATTCCCGACGAAGGGAGTGCAAGTGCAATTTTATTTTGTGAGCCAATTGTTGCTAATATTAATGAAATCAAAAAAGTTTTTCCTGTACCACCAGGTGCATCTAAGAAGTAAATCCCTCCAGTTTCATCATTTGTTACTTTCATAAGAGTATCAAATTCATACTTCTGTTGGTTATTCAACAGTGGAGGTTTTGTTTGAAATTATTCTTTCAAAGTGTTGAGATCATACAGTTTTTATCGATGCAACTCTTGGTTAAAAGCATCATGCATTGGACGATTGGGTCGCGGTCAGGCCTAATATATTCTGTGCTCCAACGCACACTGTTGATAGATATGATCTTTGACGTTAGGAACACACCTACATTGCTTAGACAACAGTGAGTGCTTGTAATTTAATATGAACTACGTTTTAGTTAGAAAACATTTGTATGGAAAAAATAAAAGGGCTGTTTTTATGGTTTTTCTGGCAATAATTCGAATTTTCCTCGCCGTAAAAACTACCCTTGAACTTGAACGAACATTTTAAAAAAAGAATTGGCCAAATTGGTCCAGGCGTTGTTGAGTTATGCGGTAACCAACACATTTTGCGATTCATTTTTATATATAAGATTATTATTTTTCATAAATGAAAGATTTCATTAATCATCACTTATCCTGTCATATTGCTCTCATATTTTTTAATGTATGTCATTCTATTCCACAATTTTCTTATTTTGAGATTAAATAAATTTAATTGCATAATTAGTCATTTCTACTGATGTCAACATAAGACACATAAGCAAAAAAAAAACACCCTTCAATTCTCTGCTCTTCGCGTCAATTGAACGCCACCACACTTAAAATTGTAAAAACCAATCTACATAATAATAATACCAAACCAGAGTAAAGCCTACCAGCGGGCATAGGCATATCCGAGTAGATATCGCGCAATTGCGCTTGTGAGAGCTAAAAATATAATGAAATAACAACCAAACTTCTATTTGGCTATTTATCATTTAGATACATCATTTATCTTTTTGAGGGAATATTATAGCAAAGCAATGTGTTTCCTGCCCCCTGGACATTATAGTTTTAGAACAAAACCCTGAACCTGATGACGATGCATGATGACGAGATGAGATGAGGAGAATCCCCTGGTTATAGGTATTTTTTCATTTCGAAGTTGAAGTTAGAGTTGGAATCGGATTTTCATAGGTTGATCCTGACGAGGAAGAGGATAAACGGCGCGGCCAGCGCGGTGGACGGGCGGCGGCGTGACGCGATGCTAGCTTAGCTGCGACTCAGTTCGCGCTGCAAAATTGCGAATTGAAAAATGACTGATAATGATGAATGAGGACGACCAAGCTGGCGGATATTATTGCTCTCAAAAAACAAACACGTTGCATGTATGAATCTAATGGAAGTTGCAGTGCAGCTCTTCATCTCGATACTCTATGCAGTATATATGCATGCAGTACTTTTACATATTATATATGCACTGCTGCTTAATGCTTGCGCTTGAGCTTGAGCCAAGTGATTTGAAAATCGAATGGCGCTCTGTGCACTTCTCTGGGCCGGCCGCTCTGGCATGCTTTCGTCGCGTCGCGCCCGCCTGTTCGTCGTCGTTCTCTTAGGCGTCTTGGTTTCTTTGGAAATATTGCCGCATGCATGCGCATTGCGGGCATCTCAAATCCATCGACTTGCGAGTCAAGTTGGTTTAGTTAGTCCATGCGTCTGTCTGTCCGTCTGTATGTCTGTCTATCTGTCCAGATGTCACTTTTGAAAAATTAATGTGAGTTTTGTTATGTGTGTGGAGTGGATATGTGTGATGCACAGAAGATTCATTCCGGGATTACACTCGCTTAATGTAAATGATTTTGAGTTTCGGCGAGTTTGGAACCTTAACTTCGGGATATGTATAGAATGCATCCGCACATCAGCCATACACACAAGAGCCTGCCAAAGTATCTTTGGGGGATACGCGAGACGCCAACTTAAGAATTGGCCTTTTAAGATTAAGCAGATAATTGAATGGCATCAGCTCTCTAGCGCAGGACCATTGGCAGTTTGGTTAAAGTTTAGTTTGGTTTACGGAAGGTGGAACAGAGAGGTGCAAACGTACTCGTATATTAAACAAACGACCTGCGGCGGTGGCCGGCGGCTGCTGCGCGGCGGCGATAGAGGAGAAAGCCTTTTGTGCGTAAGTAAGTGTGTTTGGGGCTTAATATCGAGCGTTGGAAGTAACTAGAAGCCTATATTTCAAGTCTGAGACAAATCTATATATTTTGTACCCAGAAGTTGCTGTTGCTTCTGCTGCTGCTGTTGCTGCTCCTTCTGCTACAAACACAGATCAACGTTATTAATCAAAGTGTTTTTCTTTCTTAGATAGGTACTATTGATTCTTTTTCTTGGTTTTGTTTTCTTCTTTTTTTTTTGGGTTCCTAGAAATGAGAAATCTATCTCTGGAGGCGCTACTTAAAATACACACAGCCATCTATACCTTCTTCAAGACCCTATATATAAATTTTGTGCTGATGATATTCAAAAGAAACTGTTGAGTTGTGAAAATATAGGAAGAACATTTTTATTTCAAGCAAAGAAAAACAAAAAACTCGACTTGCGTGTGAATACAATTCTATTTAAGAGGTCATGATACTCTTTGGCATTGGCAGTGATTTGTTTGAGAACAAGTTTGTTTTTTGGAATTGTGGATAATCCCATGACAGAGTAGATTATAAAAGCAACTATTTTTTTACTGGTTAGAAAATTTATATCGGATCGACATAACGACGTTGTTGAACTTGACCTGTAGCAGTTTTAAAACGAGTACAAGTTGCAGTGATTCTTTAAAGATAAAATCCGCAAAGAATCTAGACAGTTTTATGTCAATTGGATCAATGAAGATTTTCTTAAGAACTTGTTATCTGATGAGTTGATCAATCATTTAAAAAAAAAAACTCACGTGGCATGTGTCTAAAAAATAAAGGTAGTGAAGAATCCCAATTTGGGCATCTGCATGGCTTACATTTTCGTTGCTAACAAAAAGGAAGCTCCTACTTATTGAAAGCTTATTATACTTATAATTTTTTAATATACCTGAGGTCTGTGTAACTAGGCGTCCCTTTTTTTGTAAAATAAATGACTCTAGAATGTTTGAATTGTTTGAAGCAGTGACAAAAATTTTATGAAAAATCTTAAATGTCCTTTTCTTTAAAAAATCAAACGAAAATTCCCCTTCTTCGTGTCTCTATGGCTGACCTTTCTTAAATGCATGCAATCAAACTAACATTACATGCACATTTCACAAACCATAATCATCAATTAAATCAAAACTTTTGCATTCGTTTCGCGAAAACTGTGAACTGATGCTAACTGATGTTGTTTCATGTCTTCAGAAGTTAATGTGTGCTACTGCAACACATTGATCACAATAATTAACTTCCGATTGGGATTTCACTTTAGGTTCATATCATTATTTGTGTGTTTCCACCTAAAACTTGTTCCTAATTGCACAGACGATTATTTATCGAGAAACCTCTTTTGTGTGTTTGTTGTTTCGAATTTTTTCCTCGCTCATCTTTCAATCAATGGATTTGACTCGCTGAATTCCATTCCAGAGCATCATCAGTTTTTTTTTTGGTCTTCATATTTTTATCCAAAAGATAAACACACAGAAATATTGCATCTTTTTCTTCTTCTTCATTGCGGAAATATCATCAATGCTGAATGAAGGATGTCGATGACGCCGCTGCCGCCGCCGTCTCCATTCGGCCAACCGAATGCACTCAGCGGGTCAGGCACTCTTTGGCAGACTGGCAGCGCACAAAACAATCATCATTGTAAATTTTATGGAAAACATTCAATAATAATACAATGATACCCTTATTCCTTCCACTGCCGCCGCCGCCACTGTATGTTTTGATTGGAACATTTAGCACACAATTTTTATTCGAGAAGAGAAGTTTATGAACGCTATACGCAAACTCAACCACAAATCAAGAAAAAAAAAAAAAGAAGAGCATGTAATCCACGTATCACCTGCGGCCGATTGATTTAATTGAACCCGAGAAAAGAACTTGATTAAGTGTATTCTCTTCCTTAATTAACATTAAAGTTATTGTTCAATTTGTCTTACGTTCTTTTATTTTTGCTCTATAAGCAATTTCGCTATACAAAAATCATTATTTTGTGTGTTGGGGCGGTAGGGCGGCGGCGCGCGGAGTGCAGGGAGAAGAGATTAAGTTTTTTTTTTTGTGTAATTGCAGCCATTATGGGAATCTTCATTCAAAGATAAATTACATTCCAGATCAAAAAATAAAATTTTCAGAGGCACATGTAAATTGCCACTGTTACACACTTTTTTCTCGTTTTCCATCTGAAGACTTAAAGTGTGTACTTACTTTATGCACGAATCATAAGCAATTTGATTGCTTGTTAAACCAAATATTGTGATTAATTAAATTTTTACATCATGAAATCAATAAAAACTGGTTTTTATTTAATAAGCAAGAGCAATCATGATCATGTTAAAGCCAAAAAGAGAAAAAATCATATTAAAAACAAAAGAGCTGAGCAGCGAACTTGAAAATAAGTATCATATCTTCAGTTGAATTTGACTTGGAAAAAAAAAATATCTTTTTGAATAGATTATTTAAATATTTTGATTATTTATGTATGTAAAGTGCCAATTTAAATGTTGTGTTAACTTTAACAAGCCAAATTTAAGCCCATAATTGATATAGTTTATTGAAAAACGATGTTTTTATTTTTGAGATTAGTTCGTTGTATTTTTATGTGTGTAATAAAAATCGATTTAATCAAATTTTCAACTAGATTCTTTTTCGTCAAGCAATAACTACCAATCAACCAAAAAACAAACACTTCTGCTTTTTGGTTAATTCAAATTTTGTGTGAAATTTAATTACATTATATATTTTATATCTTTTTTAATTATGTTATGTGTCATTTAAATTCAGTATCCAATTAAACCACAAACAAAAAACTACTAACTGATAGTTTGATTTCTGTTTTTCGTTCTTTTTTCCTTTTGTTTTTTTGTTTTTTTTTGTTTTATTAAAACAAAAGACCACAACAAAACATCAAACCGCAAAATCCCCGCATTGAGTGTGAATTAAGCTGTTTTATTTATAAATAAAATATAAAAAATAAATTTGCATTTATTAATTCAAGACACAGAAAAAAAAACATGCATAAGTAAATTATAATTAAGAAAAAATAAATTGTAGCAGAATTTCGGAATTTGAGGATGAAAATTTGCATTTTAATGTTTTTGAAGAGTAAATGGATGGACCATCATCAACAGTAGATTGATGGATGAATTATGGTGGAATAATTTTGTCTGTGGGGGTTTGTTTCTGGTTCCTTTTAAGTTTTTTTTTTAAAGAGTTCATTGAACTTTTGTAGGAGAACTATAATAAATCATTTCTTTTGATAGTCAATTTTCTACCATCAAATTCTTTTGGACTGATTTAGATGAGATTATAGATTTAAAGACAAAAAATGTCTTGAGAGAAAAAAATGGTTTTTCCAAACATTAAATACCTAAAGATCTAAAGTATACTATATATCACCAGGAATTCAAAGACACTGGCATAAATAATATAAAATGAAATTGTTTCGTTGACGTCGTAGTTAAAAAAAAAAAACTTACAATGAAGAAGATTCACATCCAGCAGGCAGGGAGAACAGAGTGAAGTTGGAAGAAAATGCAGTGTATTAAGTTCTTTTATATTGTTTTTTGTTTAAACCAAATTCACTTCACGATGTAAGGGCGATCACGATCGAAATATCGATCGATCGAGGAGTATAGGTACCTCGCTACTCAAATTTGAACCCTATGGGGGTCAAGAAAATGCTCTCTTCTTTCCCATGTTTATACATCTATCGCGCACCATAAGGTTTTCTTATATGAGAGACATCTTATACTTCTTCCTCTAAAAAAAATATAAACAAAGCCGAAAGGATTTTCGATCTTTCGACTTTTTGTTTCATTTTTTTTTTTGGAAGACACTCTTTGAAGAACCGGCGAACTTGCAAACTTCTGGAACAAGAGGAAAGAATTAATAAGAGTTCTTCCTTCCTAAGCCTTATTCCTCTGTCTCATAAAGGTATGTACGTACATATATAATATCCTTACAGTGGCTTTCCTTGTATGATGCACATTTGCACCAAAATAATAAAAAAAGAAGAAAAATTGAAAGAAAAATGTCGATATGAGCAATGAAAATCTCATGAAGTTGTGCACCCAACATCAGAATCAACTAAAAAAGGGGCAACAAAAACCCAGAGGAAAAATAAAAAAAACCGATCCTAAACGAATCCCAAAAGGCAAACATTTATCTTTTGTTGAGCAATTGTTCCATAAGAACGAATAGTGTGGTGGTCTTGTTGTTTTTGTTGCTGTAGTTATATGAGCCTCCTCCCTGGGTTAACTTTTGGCTAAAGAATATTATATTCTGCACAAAAGCCACAGCTATTGAAGAATGGACTTATGTGTAGATATATTGCACATCGTTTCGGTCGTTGTTGGGTCGATCCATTCGCCGCCGCTCGCCGCGCCGCCGCCGCCGCCGATGCAGATACATTTTTAGCCTTAAATCGCATAAATCAAAAATTTGTTCATATTTCATGGCCTGATAAGCTAACAAGGATAACAACATGATCAATGGAGTTCTTTTATGGTTTTTTGTTGTTGTATTATTTTTTGGTTAGATTTTGTTGTATTTCCTGTCTTCTTTTATATTCTTTTTTTTTTTTTTTTTTGATTCATTTTATAGTGAAAATGGGAGCAGGAATTTTGAGTTTAGTGCATAAGGTTATAGTTAATCCTTTTTTTCGTTTCGTTTTCATCTTAACTTAGCTTCAGTAAGTCATGCCTTCGACCTTAATACAATGTTGTGTTTGAGATCAAATTGTGTACTTTGTATGATATACGAGAGTATTGCTAAAATAACTGCAAATGCACAGTATAAGGTTTATAATAATAATAATGTTGAGTAGGTGTGATTTTTTTGGCATTTAAAAACCGGCAAACTGTTGAGATGGAATTTTTTTAGACTTAAATCTTTTTTTAAGATGGTGAACTATAACTTTTTTGACAGCAGGATAATCATCAATGGAATCAATAATGGTCTTAGAGGTCGAATAATACCAAGAAATATTTTATTTTTCAATTAATTTAACTGGAAAAATATGGACTGTAAAACTCTATTTTCCTCTTCATTCTTTCTTCACATTGCAAGCTTCATAAAAAAGAATTTAAGAACACCAATTCAGCAGACAAATAAATTCAATCTTGAACTCTATTCATACTCACGTTTCAGTTTCACACCATCAATCACAAGGTGTGATCAAACTCTCGACTAACCTCAATTTTGCAATCAACTTAAAACCATCTGTAATGTCAATTTAATTAAATAATAAAAAAAAAATCAAGAAAAATCAAATCTCCATTTTCCAATAGAAGAAAACCTTGACACTATACTGACATCTTACTTCAATCATTCTCTTGTTTGTACACACAATATATTTATATCTCTATAGATACTCGTAATTTTGATGCATTGCCATCAGTGTATATTGAGTTTGAGGTGTGAATTAAATCGATACCTTGCTTATACCAAATCAATTTAATCGTTTCTCAAAGAAACCTGCTACTAGCACAAGCTGCTATTATATATTGCTCAATATACTTGATCCAACTTAATTAAGAAACAATAGAATTCATTTACCTTTCAAAATGGGACGAGAAGAAAAAAATACGAAAATTCTTAAGTAACATTCCATAACCCAATCGTGATTTGATGTCACTAAAAGAGTCACAATTCAAGGGATTCTAAAACGAATATTATGAGTTGAGTTTGATTAAATGCAGGTACCCAGGTGTCAATAATTTGAATCTGATTGAAATGATATTGATGTAATCTTTCAAAGTATATGTTTAAAGAGCGAAACCTTTCCAAAAATCGAATTGATAATGATGATGATGGTGGAAAAGCGAAAGCCGCATAGATATATACATGAGATCGAATCAAATCGCAATCAAAAAAAAAAAAAGATTATTTTCTTAAAATATTCAAACGATTTTTATCTTTACTTAAAAAAATGTATAATAAAGGATTCGAATAGTATAATCAGGTACTTTTTTCTTGTTTTTATAAAGTTGAAAGCTCTGCGACACGATGAGGACTGAATATAGTTTCACACTTTTTCTTATACATTATGTTTTCCACGCTTATAGACATCGCATATACACCATGCAACACATAAGTTAAGATAATATCTCGGTCTTCTCATTGGACATGGTTATAATGTATTGAATTGTATTTATCTTGTTTTTCATTCATTCCTTGAATAGATTATAAAGAAAAGATATACTTGCATCTATGCAACATATTATTCCAAAAATGGTTGACTATCAATGTTGAATCCGTAAGAGAGTGTTGCCAGACATACATTTTTTTCTAAAAGCTATAAGTACCATTATGGTGATTGAAATGTTTTCACCAAGTCTTATGTGGGATTAATTTTTTCATGACTTTTACCTACTTTTGATTTTAATAAAGTCATTAAATTTCACAATTAATTCATTCCAAATAAATTATCTGATCATCAGTTGCATGATTTGATAGAAAATTGAGTATGTACACATTTTTGTTTAAAAATTTACTCAACATATTTTCCAGAAAAAATACTGCCAAAGAGTTATCTCGTGAGATACAATTTTAGAGGACTTTTGAACCCCATTTTTAGGGAACACTTTAGACATTTAAAAAAAAAAAACTAGCTCTTTTTTTACAAGTCAAAAGTTTTCCCTTAAAATGGGATTTAAAAGTCCTCTAAAATTGCATTTCACGAGATAACTCTTTTGCAGTATTTTTTTGATATGGAAGAGGCAAAAAAAATCAAGCCAACTGAAGACATTTTGTTTTTTATATTTGTTTATAATTTTATTGGTCATTTCTTTATTTTTGTAAAAAAATTGTCATCACGAGGTAAAAAATCTCAAGTCAACATAAAATGTTGCAGAAAATTTTGAGTAGACTTACGATTATTTAGTCTTAATAGATTATTAAAATTTTTTAATGTAAATCATATTAAGAGGAAATAAAATACTTTCATACGTACAACTAAATTTAAATCACCCTTTTGAAAACCAAACAAAACTAAACTTAATTTGACATGAGAAGATTTTTTTTTTAAATTAAGAAACCTATAAAAAGGAGTATCATCCTATTTCGGTTTTAAATAACTTCCCATCTCGTCTGTCGATGTGTCTTGCCTAAAAGTTTGTAGGTTTTCGTGTTTTGTTAAAAAAATAGTCAGTTAAATTATTCTTAAAAATTTTAAAATTACCAACAATATTTTGCATATAATGAAATAGTTTTATTTCGAAATCTATTTTTGTTAACGAGATTTTTATACGAAAACTAATTTTTACCAATTTTAGTAGCATTTCTTAAAAAATTGTATTTCTTATACACATAAACAAATACAAATTGGATGAATGAAATTAATTTGAATTCAATATCTTCTATTGTTCACGAGATATCGAGAACCAAACATCAATTTTTATCAAATGTGCGTACTATTTTTTGTAGATTTAATTTTTGTATGAAAAAACGGACTTTTGGATTTTTATAACAAATTTACTGAATGTCGAACACAATATTTTCTGTGAGATAAAATAAGTTTGAAGCCAATATTTTTAATTTTTGAAAAGATTTTTAGTCGAAAATCAGTGTTTACCAACTTTTATTAATGCTTTCTTTAGGTTTTTATTTTTTGTTAAAAAACTGTCAATTCGATTTTTCTCAAAATTTTATAGAATGTTGAAAACAATAGTTTTTTAAAGATAAAATTAGTTTAAAGCAAATATCTCAAAGTTTTGAAAAGATATTTGAGTCGATAATCAATTTTTACCAACTTTGAGTTATTTTTTTAGGTTTATTATTTTTTTATAAAAAAACTGTCAATTCGATTTTTTTTGTCAAAATTTTACCAGATGTGAAAAACGTTATTCTTCGTTGCACAAAATTGTTTTGAAAATAAAATCATTTTTGGTTCCTAAAAGTTTGGAGGTGACAAATATTTTTTTTCAGTTTTTTTGATTTATAATAAAACCGTTAATTGGATTTTTTTCCAAAAATATATTTGTTTGGTATCGCGTTACAATATATAATATATAAAATTTAATTCAAGTCTCTAGCGTTATTGGTTCGTGAGATATTTAGGGTTAACCAAAATTTTCACCTTTTTTTAAATTTATATGGTAAAAAAACCAGCCTCGCAATTTTTGAGTCCTTTCTGCATCTTTCTGCATTATAATCTGTATACAAACATTTATTTGAAGTCCATACCTCTACTAGTTTTTGAGCTATGGACGACGAAAAAAACGTCGCAAAGGTACGTACACACGCACGCACAGACATCTCTCTAAAAACCTTTTATTTCAACTATGGGGACCTTTCAACGTCGAGAAATGTCAAAATTTTCAATTTGACAAATCGGACCGATTACAATAACTTCCTATGGGAAGTTAGTATATTTAACAATGAGAAAATTATCTTGAGTCATGTTTCGACAAATTTAACTTAAACAAATGTTTATGCCAAGAAGTCTTTAGATTTGAAATTTTGTACTGGAATGAATCTCCTCATAATTTGTTTTTGATTTCCTAAATAAAATCAAAAATTAACTTAAGCTGATTAATCAATTCAAAAGTGAAAAATTAATGATAGAATTTTCCCACTATATGGACAACTTTCGTATTTTGACATTTGACAAGTAAAAACTACGACAAATGAAATCATACACGCTTTAACAACGTATTAAAATTGTTAAAAATCACTACAAAAATGTGAAAAATGGTGCATTCACAGTTCGCATTTTTGGAAGAAGTGGTGTTAAGAGTTGGCCACCGAAATCCTGTGATTTAACATCTTAACACTTTTTTCTTTAGTACAATGTGGAAAATATGATTTTATGCCAAATTTTCACAGTTGATTCAAAAACTTATAGCTGGAATTGATGAAGCTATCAAGTTCATGAAATTCTGAAAGATAAAAAATGTTTGAAGCAGTGTTAATAGTCGGCCACCGAAATCTTGTGATTTAACATCTTAACAATTTTTTCTTTATAGCGCAATGTGAAAGATTATAGTCTATGCCAAATCTCCACAGTTGGTTCAAGAACTTAAAGCTAGAATTCTTGAAGATATCAAATTCATGAAATATTTCACGAAAAGAATGCTGTAGCAGTGACGGATTTACGCCTAGGCCCGTGAGGCCCAGGCCTAGGGCGGCATAATTTGAGGGGGGCAAAATTTATGAAATGCTTAACACTTAAATGCGTTTCTGCATTTAAACATACCTTAATGAAAGGCACAAATATGTCTTCGGTCTAAAGTTTCGGAATGCATCCAAAATCATAACTTGTGTTTGATAATTTAAAATTTATTAATTAAATATGAGTGGCTATCGAACAAAATTAAGCGGTGTTGAATACCGTAAAATGAAAGAAAAAGAATCTACGAAGTTAGATAATTTACTTAAAAAAATTCCAAAAGTATCTAGTTTTATGACAAGCTCAACTTAATCTTCTAACAATGACCAACAAGCATCATGTTGTAAGTATCTTGTTTTTATTGGTAATAATTTTCTTTTTCTTATTGGCATTGATTTTGTCTTTACATCTGGAATCAGAAGAGACTTCAGAAAAAGATAGTGAAAAAGTACACTCTTCCCTATCACAAGGTACGAACGAGGCACCCTCAAATTTTCCTTCATCACAGTATACTGAAAAAATCCAGTCAACAGCTGATATTTTTAAATTCAATACTGAACCCTTTTTATGGAACATAAATGAAGAAACACGGGACTTTATATCTATAAACGGTGTACCACGAATTTATAATGCAGACTTTAAAAATTCTAGAAATGTTTATAGTGATAAAATGAGGTATTGTTCCAAAAGTTAATTTCAACGTACTTTAAAAAATGGAGAAACTAAAGGCTATGTACTTTGTATTTCATGCTTATTATTTGGTAGAAGTGGTGAAATGCATGCTTTTACTGGCGAAGGATTCCGTGACTGGAAAAACTCAAAAGCACGCATCGAAGCTCATGAAATTTCTGACTGTCACAAAACTAACGCTAGTCATTGTAAAGCTCGAGCAGTAGTTCACGGGCGTGTTAATTAAAATCTAATAAAACAACTCAATGAGGAAATAATGTATTGGATAAAAATTAAATACCGAGCAATTGCAAATATTAAAATTATACTGTTGATTCCAAATAAAGTAATACAACAAATTTCTAGTGAAGTGCAATCTGCTAAGTATTTTGGTATAATTGTACATTCTACGCCTGATTTAGCACATGTCGATCAACTTACTATAAATATAAGGTACATATGTCCGTGATAACGACGAAGTTGTTGAAAAGTTTCTAGAATTTCTACCAAATATCGGCCATAAAGCTAAAGATATTGAGGATGCATTGTTAAAATCTCTAGAAAATAATGGTTTTGATATAATGAACTGTAGTGGTCAATCGAATGACGATGCGAGCAATATGTCAGGTAGGTGTTCAGGCTTTCAGACACGAATCAATAAATCCTTTAACAGATTATGTTCCTTGTTGCGCCCATTCTTTAAATTTGGTAGGGTCATGTGCAGTTGAATCGGTAACAGAAGTTGTTGATTTCATTTCTACTTTAGAAGAACTATACAATTTCTCTACTATATCTATTCATCGTTGGGAAATCTTGGTGCAGCGTATAAATTTAAGAATTAAGAGTCTTTCTCAAACTCGTTGGTCTGCTTGACATGATGGATGTTACGCCTTAGAAAAAGTGTGGTCTGCAATAATTGATGCACTGGAATTTATTGACGAAAGCAGAGATGACCGTCTACGCGATCTGAAACTACGGACCTGCAGCGAAAATTACAAAATTTAGAAACAGCAATCCTAGTCATTGCCTGGAATGTAATTTTAGGTCGTTTTAATGCTGCTTGTAAGAAGCTTCAAGAATCTCAAGCTGATTTATCATCCGTTGTACAGATCTATAGTTCTTTGGCTTTATTTTTTTAAGACATGAGAGACAGACAATTTTCTGAATATAAAGAAAAAGCTAAAGCACTGTCTGTAGTTCAGGATTATTATCGTTATGATAGTCATCACAAAAAAAAAAAAGTTCAGCCAGATGAATTACGGGTAAATAGTCTTCAAGATGTTTATTCGGATGTGGACATTGCTCTCGAAATTTGTTTGAGTATTTTTCCACTCTAAAAAGAGTAAAAACATATCTACGTGCAAGCATGGGCCAAGATAGACTCAATGCTCTTGCATTATTGAAGCTCAACTAGTCCAAGATATTAATTATGACGATATAATCGACGCCAGGAGAAAAAATTTTTGAATTCATTAATATAAAAAAAATATTTATTATTTATCTATCTAAGGATTATAACTTATTTGTCTTTCATGTTAATTAACTATATTTATAAATTATACTTCAATAAAACATTGGTTCAAAACAAAATATTGGATCAAAATTTATGAAATATAATTTATCAATAAGGGCGGCGCATCGAATGGGGCCTAGGGCGGCAGCAAGCCTAAATCCGTCACTGAGCTGTAGCCCTTTTTGCCAACTGCTAATGAAAACGTTTCTCTTTACAATAAAATAATCGTCTACTAATTTTTCTTGAAAAATTTTGTCCATACACAAATTTGTCTTCAATCATATCACAAATTGTAAATACAAGGTTGACAGTGTTGAGAATTTGTTATACATATTTCTTAAAAATAACATCATATAAGGGGGATTTAAGATACTTTGCCAAGTGCAAAACAAAAACAAATCACCTTATAACCGACTTAAGATAAAATTTCTTAAAAAAAATGGAATGCAAGAAAGAGCAAATCGTTATATATTCAAAAAAGATTTTCGAGCTCTTTAGAATTGGGTTGACTTATGATAGTTTGAACCCTCCAAACTAAACTCGACATATTACAATATTCTATGTACTTAGATATGAGTTTCATGATTCAACTTTTTAAATATGCTTCTAAATAAGAAAATCATTTTAAGTCAGAATTTAATTTCACTAAAAAAACTGATTTTAAGTTTCTTCTTAAGTTTTTTTGATTTCTTATGAATGATACAAATTTACTTAAGAAAATTTACCTTTTCAGTCTATAAATAATAGAATTTGATGAAATTTTTGAATTAGTTTCGATTAAAGGCAGTTAACT
Source organism: Eupeodes latifasciatus (assembly GCA_920104205.1). Taxonomy (NCBI): domain Eukaryota; kingdom Metazoa; phylum Arthropoda; class Insecta; order Diptera; family Syrphidae; genus Eupeodes; species Eupeodes latifasciatus. The sequence continues at coordinate 118,485,623 of OV049925.1, read as the reverse complement.
TAGATGGATAGAAAGATTTAGGCGACTTCGGTCGATACCCATCACTTGTGTGACCAAAGCATCTAAGTGGTTAAGTTGGCAACCCTAATCGTCTTCGGGTCCCTGCTGACAAATCATAATCGGCTCTCCCCATAGAGTGATGTTGACGATATGTGACCGTATCTATGATGCATAATGTCATCGCAAAGATAGAGATATTATAAATTTGGCAAAGCTTCCGTGGGGCTCGTAGTCTTGGTAAAATCTTTTTGTTGTTTCTGTTGTTTTTTACCTTATAACTTCCCCAAGTGTTTGCTTCAAGGAAAAATCTTAGATCATCATCAGATATGAAATTCAGTGAATTTTGGTGCCTTTCGATTTTTTAACTGTGGTTTTTTTGTTATGGTTTTTGACCAATTCATGAACGTTGTTAATATTTTTTTCTTTTTTTTTTTTGTTGATTTTATTAGTGCTTTGATTTATAACACCGATTAAGAGTGTATCATCTGTGTAGCGCACGCTTAGGAGGTTAGTCTCAAAGGTTCCCCCATCATCATCGGTAGCTATCCGGCAGACATACCTATCTTTTATGGCGAAAAGAAAAACCATGGTGTGGATGGATGTGGATTTTTGTTTTGTTAAAGCCAAAGACGAAGACGAAGTTTTATAGGATAAAGTTGTCGGTAGCCATAAAAGAATATTGTTGCCTTTGAGGAAAAGACGCGACTTATCTTTTTTATGTTTTTTTTTTTTGTTTTTATTTAAAGAGAAGCGCACATGATGGGCACAGATTATGGCAGAGATTTAGGAGTATACCAATTTCTCTTCGAAATATCTTCACTTTGTGATGCAAACCATATTGTTGTTATTTATTTATTTTATTTTGTTGAACCTAAAGATGGAGAAAGTTTTTTTTCAACTTTTTTGGTTTTCTCGATCTTATAGAGAGATTGTACCATTTTTGGTGGAAAATTGGCCAAAAATAGAGGAAGATTATGATGATGATTGCAGTTATGTGCAGAATGGAAAAGAGGAAGTTAAATTTTTATATAGGAATGGTTGATGTAGGCGAGAAATTGTTTTGCTTGTTTATATAGAGGTTATCGCAGATTGGTAAGGAGTTCTCCTCGTTATATCGAAGATTTATTTATGTTTGTTTAAACTATATTTTAATGGTTTTTGGAGTTATATTGTAAAATGATGTAAGAAAGAAAAGGTTCAACCCATCGTCATCGTTGTCGTCGTCGAAGTTGAGTGTTAGATAACTTTATAAACTTTGATGGTTATTTTTTATCAGGCTAATAGAAAATGTACAAATATGGCAAAGGATTTGATGGTTTGAGAGTAGGTTTTAAGACTTAAAATCTTAGGGAAATAGATAAGCCCTTCAATTATATACATATCTCTTAAGACACTTTTGCAGTTTTTATACGTTGTTGTCCTGTTCTTAGTACTAATAGTCCTTAGTTGTATTAACTTAAGAACTTTTCGATTTATTTGTTCACTCCAAAACTTTTTCAATGTAATTTTATCACATTTAAAATACTTTTACATCACAAAACGTAAGAAGTATTCTGAAAGCCCTGAGCAAGATGAATGAAAATGTGTAAGGAATCATGTGTTCAGCTTTAATTTCCAGTTGTTACAAATGTGACAAAAGATTTGAATGCATCAATTTGAATGTTGATATTTTAGGATTTTGGCTTATTTTTACCAAACAATTGAGACAGTTTTAAACGTCATTTTTTATACAAGTTTAACAAAGTATTACAAATACAAAATATTAAATATTTAGGTAGCTTCAACTTAAATACAAATCTTTGAAGCTTTATTTCAATTTTTTTAGAAATATTTCAAGTTTAGGTTACTGGTATTATCAAGTGACTCTTTAAAGTAGTTTGTATACTTATTCGTAAAAAATTATTCAAATTTGTTTTATTTATAAAAAAAAAGCCAAATAAACAAAGTCGTCTTTTCTGTGTGACACATAATTCTTAAAACTTTAAGTTTGGGGTCAAATAAAATTATATGTACTCTGAGTTTCTTATTTGACAGTATTATTTTTGTAACCAAACATTTTAAGCGATAACAAATAACGCAAGTACTGTGGTAAGAGTTCTTAAAGATCTCAACATTCATAAATCCCCTGGTCTAGATGGTATCCCAGATATTATTCTGAAGAGGTGTTCTTTTACGCTAGCAAAACCACTGCGTAAGCTTTTCCATCTATCCTATTCTTCTGGGCTCGTTCCGAGTAGTTGGAAAATTGCACTTGTTCAGCAAATCCCAAAAAAAGGCGAATCTTCTTCCACCGCAAATTATTGACCGATAGCACTAACCTCCCATTTTTCTAAGGTCATGGGAACGCTTATTAATTATCAGCTAAAGAAATATCTTGAGAAACGGAAGCTTCTTAATGACCGGCAATACGGCTTTCGTAGCAATAGGTCCACCGAACAGTGGAACAAATCTTTACATCGTTTTGGAGAAAGTAAAATTATTGCACTTGATATTTCAAAGGCATTTAATAAAGTTTGGCATCTTGCTCTCTTATCTTTTGAGAAGATGCAAGACATTTTTCTCCCCGTCTGATCTGGCTACAATCTACAAAACCTATATACATACCTACGTCCGAAACTTGAATTTAACTCTCATCTCTGGGCTAAAATGATTGGTGACATTAACATCATTTAAATAAATAAATAAATAAATAAATAAATAAACACGATTACGTCACTCGAACATCGTCGTAAAGTTTCTTGTCTTACCCTTTTTTACCGTTATTTTAATGGACTTTGCTCTAGTGAAATAGCCAGTTGCATTCCTCCCCTTAAACAATTTAACCGTAATACCCACGCTTCTAGGAATGCCTATCAGTTTACCCTTGAGCCCAACTTCGGCCGTACTATAAAGTACAGAGATTCATTTTTTAGCCGTACTACGTGAATGTGGAATGCCTTGTCACGCTCTATCTTTCCCTATCATTGCAATGTTCAGGAATTCAAAATCAGTGTACACCGGCACCTCCTATCTAATCGTTGCCTCTTTTCCTAATGCTCAGACTGTGTTTTTGGCATATTAAAGGTATACAAAACCCTTTCAGTGTTCGCTAATTATAAGAAAAAAGTAACATTTGGGTCCAAAAGTAGTTATTGTTTTCTTTTGAATACTGAAAGTTATAACGTTTTCACCACAAAAAGAATTTAAAAAAAAAATTTATTGTAAGACTTAGTTTAAAATTGTTAGTGATATGACACTTAGACTTTGCGTTTTATAACCTAGGACCATTTTTGTCGTAAGAAATGATATGATATGAAAAGCTTCATTTTTATAGAAATGTTGGAGACACCTTAGCTTTTAAATATAATATTTTCAACCTAAAAATGTACCATTTCTCGTCCTAATTGTAATTTTTTGTTTTTGTGTATTAAACTTTCATAAAGAGTTACATTTTTCTTATTTCACATTTTGAATCCTTTCAACTGAAAAATATCTCAAAACAGACCGGGATTAAAGTAAATATTCTTCACAATATTTTACATTTTCAATTATGAAACATCAGTATTTTCTTGTAACGGGAGTGACAATTAGTCTGAAATTCATATTATTTATCGTTTGAATAACTTAACTACTCGAATCGACATTGAAGTGAAATTTTTACAAATTAGTAAAATTTTGTTTTCATAATATTAACTCTTTTTAAATTCAGCAATTGAGTTCATAAAGTAAATGCTTTCATTTTTTCGCAACTTGTACAATTTCTAGTAATAAAAATGAAAATGTTTAACATATGTTACCGATGTTTAACTTCATAAAGTCTTATTTTCTTTGTAATTTAATTTTTAAAGTTACATGAACAAAGCCTTACCTTAAGAATTTCTAACATAAATAAGAAGAAGCGAAGAACTTGGACAGATCCAAAAACAAGGCTTAAATAATCTTGAAAAGAGAAAATAAAAAAGAATATAAGGAAGATAAAAGCAGACATAAGCAATGTTCACTTCACAAACCAAAGATAATTAATTCTGTGATTTCTGATCTTGTTCCAGCAACATTGTATCTGAAAAGTTTGTTGTAATAGTCGCACCATATCTGTTGAAGACACCATCAGAGTTGTTGGTGGTGGCCCAGCAGACACACACGAAGCAACAGGTAGCGCAGGTATTATATAGAGAGTAATACCACCTGCTCCCTGCTTTCTCCCACCTCCTTAATACTCTTTACATCTTATCTTCTTCTTGAGGAGACGTAAATTCCTGTATTTGTGTATACATTCCGACATACCTACATTATTCCAGATGCAATGTCGGTCAGTCCCATGACTTCATACATTAACATCGATTCAAGGGAGGATGTTCTTTTGCATCTTTAAGACAACCTTAAAATCCAGAAAGAGAGCAAGTTTGTTTAACTTTTAATTTCCTTATTGGTCTGACAGATAGTTTTTTTTTTTCAAACTTCACTTCAATTCTGCTCGGAGAAAAAATGAGATCAAATCGAAGAAATAAAGAAAAAAGCCTTCAGACAACCAAATCCCCAAGGAGTACAAAATCATCCTTTGGGCATCATCTCTCTATACCTTCATACGCGTATACCTTCCTTGGAAATCGCCATCATGGATATGTGGATAAGATTGCTCACTCTCGATGCACTGCGCTGTGCCGAGCAGAACGCGCGCAGCACTTATGAATGGTGTGACTATGTCAAATCGGTGTGAAACATCTTATACGTGACTACCAACAACGATGATGGGTGCTTTAGACCCATGAAAGTCCCGACTGCGACTCCCGACCAAAGAAAATCGGCTCGAGCATAATAAAATAATATTGTAAAGCACTTCTCTTATATTTTCGACGGCCAAGTCAAGTTAAGTCAACTCGAGCGCAGGTGAAAATATTCTCTCAAGCCTCAACTAGAAAAACTCCTTCGTATAGCTAAGCTAAAAACTATATTAAGTAGATCCTCGTACCACCTCGTTTCTTGCACTGCACATCCTTTGGGGTAAATTATTCAAATAAAAACGAATATTTATGCCATTCTTGTAAAATTCTTACATCTCGTACAAATTAAAATGAAAACACCTTAGTGTCGCAGCGCACAACCATATCAGCAGGCTTACATCTTAATTTATATTTAGCTGCGCGATGTCTAATAATATGCCTTCTTTTAAAGTTCTGTTTTGTAGAATATTTTGTGCTGGAGCTGTCCTTGGCTTGGCCTGGCCTGGCCTGAAACCTGGAATGGTCCTCTTGTGACTCTTGCTCTTAGTCTGGGCTCATGGTCTTATGGCATCAAGACCTAACTTAATGTAGTTGTCACAATATTTTATTTTATTTGCTGGCAGATTCTTTTCATTAGTGCAAGACTATTATAAGAGTTTTGTTGTGCGATAAACTTTTCAATTTTATTACACATGCAACCAAAAGATGACAATGGTTAAGGTATAGCTTAGCTTACATAGGTTGGTTCGTATGGTAGGTAGGCATAATGAATGTAGAATGTTTAGAGAACATCATACGTACATACATATATACTGTACAAGATGAGACATTCTTTGTATAATGAGTCTCTGTCTCTGCATTTCATAAAGTGATATTGTACTAAAAGTGAAGTAGAAAAATTAAGAAGTTATTCATTGTATTTTGTTGTTGAGAAAAGAACTATCTTAATTGGTTTTTTGAATTCTTAGAAATATTAGATTTTGTTATAGTGTTTTGTATTTATTGCAGTGTATAAAATTACACATTTAGTTTTTAGGAACAATATTTTTGCTATGTTTGATTTCGTTCCGATTTGGCATCGTTATGTGCAATAAAGATTACATAGCTTTAGTTTTAGCTGAGTAATAGCTTTTTGAGAATCATTTTTGTTATAAAGACGTAGCTATTATATTTTAAAATTTATTTGGGTCTATAGCAAATGAAATATCCTTCTAAATAGTTCCCCTGTCAGATATTTAAAACTTAAAATATTTATTATTTTCGAGAGCCATTTTGGAACCAACTGTAGGACGTAGTGAAATAATATTAAAACTTTTAATTTTATAAGTAGGAAAAATTCTTACACTTGAGTATTTAATTTAATCAAGGTGATAATTTTTATGAGTTTATGAGGGAAGTTTTTTTTTGTATTTAAAATATGTTCTGAGAACCGTTTTAGTCTTGTATAATACGGTTCTGTCTTAAATTTCTTAACACAAATATTTTCAGTAACTTTTTGGATTTGTAGAAAAATTTTAAGATTTGTTTTTATTTCAATGGTTTTTCAATAATTTTTAGTTATTTTTGTTTTTATAAACGCTTTTTCAAAAATTCATGAATTGAATTATAACTGTAGAAGGTACATTTTTTCCTGAAATGTTTCTAATACGAGTATAATGGTCAATTATTGTTGACGAAAAAATTGGAGATTTTTAATAAAACTTTTAAAAGGCAATGTCTCTGAAATATCTGCTTTTTAATGTTTTTCAAAATGTAATATGATTTGATTATCAACTAAATAATGAATCTGTACATTATTTAAATTTGAATTTATACATAAATTGGCAATTGAATGACTCTTGAATTTTTGGTATGTTAAACTCATAATAATAAAGTAATAGATAAAATATTTTAGGTTAATTTCTACTTTTAAAAATCTCTTATTATTTACACTTATTCACTTTTTTAAAATATTTTCTAATCCACTAAGAAATTACAAAACGTATTTTTAAATTAAGAAATAATTTTCTAAGTTTTTATAAATGTTCATTATTTTGATAATTTTTAATTATTTACATGTAAAAAAATTGTAGGTACCAAAATATTCGAAGTCATTTTTAAAACTCAGAAGATTTTGAATTAGAACGAGAAATTTCTTTTTATTACAAAAGAATTCAAAAATAATTGATATCAAATATATTTTTAATTTTCAAGAATGATATTTTTTTATTTGTTCAAAAAAAAAATATATATTTTCTTACAGTGGAAAAAAAGTGTTTTTAAAAATCGATGTATTATTTTATGAATAATTTAAAATTCAATTTTTTTAGGGAAAAAATGTTTTTTGAAAAACCCAAGGAATTTTGAGTCACATCAAATTTTGAAGTGTATGTAAGCCTTGATGTTTATAAAATCACTGTTTAAAAAATAATATATAATAGTGGAAGCTTTGGCAATTTCTGACGATAAAACATAACTGAATTGATTCAGCATAGAAAATGAACATACACAATTTAAATAACAAATTGTAAAACGGCTTTCAAAGTTGAAAAAAACCGATGCAATGGTGCCATTTTCATATTCAATCCATTAAAACATAATTAATTGTACTAAAAACTTTATATTTTCAAAAAGGACAAACATTTTTGTTTTAAAAACTTGATAGATTCTAAAATCAATCAAAAACTATAAATTGTACAAACACGAAATAGCTCAGAAATATTAGATTGATAAATTGCCAGAATTTCGTTCCTTGAAACTCTCTGGCAGAACGTACAATTCTGAAACTTAGTTTTAAAATAAGAATTCGATTTTTTTATAAAAAGTTTTTTGATTGAATGCAGTACACCCCAATCCGATTTCACCCCCTCTCCAATATTTTTCTTTTGGTCCAAAATAAAATGACTTTTCAGTGTTAAGGATGCATAAATAAACCCTTTCCACTTTAATAGACTTTTTATAAAGCGAATATCTAAATTTCCTGGACAAAAACTAGAAAAAAAAAATGGCTGGGATGCGACCCACACTGATAACTTCCCATCCCGTCTGTCGATGTCTTGCTTAAAAGTTTTTTTCAATTTTTACCAAATTTGCGTACTATTTTTTGTAGATTTTATTTTTTTATGAAAAAACGGACTGTTGGATTTTTATAAAAAAAATTACTGAATATCGAAAATAATATTTTCTGTAAAATAAAATAAGTTTGAAGCCAATATTTGTAATTTTTAAAAAGCTATTTGAGTCGAAAGTAAATTTTTACAAGTTTTAGTAGTTTTTTTAGGTTTTTATTTTTTTTTTTAAATTCGATTTTTCTCAAAATTTTATAGAATGTTGAAAACAATATTTCTTAAAAGATAAAATTAGTTTGAAGCCAAATTTTTGAAAAGATATTTACGCCGAAAAAGAATTTTTACCAACTTTTATACATTTTTTTTAAGTTTTTATATTTTGTAAAAAAAACTGTCAATTCGATTTTTCTCAAAATTTTTCCTATTGTTGAAAACAATATTGCTTTTAAGTTAAAATTAGTAAGAAGCCATTATCTCAAATTTTTGTAAAGATAATTGCGTCAAAAATCAATTTTTAACAATTTTTGTTAAATTTTTTTTCGGTTTTTAATTTTTTGTAAAAAAAAACTGTCTATTCGATTTTTTTCAAAATTTTACTGAATGTTGAAAAAAATATTTTTTTAAAGATTAAAGTAGTTTAAAGCCAATATCTCAAAGCTTTGAATAGATATTTGAGTCGAAAATCAATTTTTACCAACTTTTAATTTTTTTTTTTTGGGTTTTTATTTTTTGTAAGAAAACTGTGAATTTGATTTTTCTCAACCTTTTCAGAATGTTGTAAAACAATATTTCTTATAAGATAAAATAGGTTTGAAGCCTTAATCTCAAGTTTTTGAAAAGATATTTGAGTCGAAATTCAATTTTTCCCAACTTTAAGTAATGGTTTTTTTAGCTTTTTCTATTTTGTAAAAAAACTGTCAATTCGATTTTTCTCAAAATTTTTCCTATTGTTAAAAACAATATTTCTTATAAGATAAAATAAGTTTGAAGCCTTAATCTCAAGTTTTTGAAAAGATATTTGAGTCGAAAATCAATTTTTACGAACTTTTATTAATTTATTTGTAGGTTTTCATTTTTTTGTAAAAAAAACTGTCAATTCGATTTTTCTCAAAATTTGACCAGATGTTAAAAACGTTATTCTTTGTAGCACAAAATTGTTTTGGAGATAAAATCATTTTTTATTCGTAAATTATTCGAAGTGACAAATATTTTTTTAGTTTGATTTATAAAAAAACCTTTAATTTGATTTTCGTGAGATATTTAGGGTTAAACAAAATTTTCACTTTTTTTTTTTAAACTGCTATGGTAAAAAGACCACCAAGGAATTTTCTTGAGAGCCCTTTCTGTACCTTTCTGCATTATTATCTGTATAACAAGATTTATTTGAAGTCGATATCTCTTCTTATTCTTGAGCTATGGACGACGAAAAAAACGTCGTGAACGTACGGACGTACGAACGTATGTATACAGCACAGACATCTTTCTAAAAATATTTTATTTCGACTCTAGGGACCTAGAAACGTCGAGAAATGTAAAAATTTTCAATTCCCATTACAATAACTTCCTATGGGAAGTTAATAAGTTTTTATAGACCAACTTGAAATTTTTGAGGTCTTCTAAAATTTCTGCGTAAAATAATGTATTCAACATATTCATACCTAGAACATCTCTTTTGATAATTCTAAAAATGTCTTATTTTTGTAACACAGTGTTATTAGATTTCAATAATCTGTACGTTCTTAAACAATTTTACTTTAACGAAAAATCGAGGAACGTGTACAATCATACATTTTATCTATTAGTTTTATTTCTTTTAAAAATTATTGACAAAAATAAAAAATTCTTAAGGTAGTGAAAATATCGTTAAATCTTCATTCCTTGAAGTTCTTCTTATTTTTATGTTAAGAGAAACAAAAAATTCTTTTTATCAACAATCAAATAATATTTTTCTCGTTGTTATGCAAATGTATGATTTTCACAAATTTATTTTTATTGTTAAACTAATCAAAAAAACACACACACACAAAAAGTTCCTTTTTGAATAAATTCCAATACTCTGAGAAAATAGTTAGTGACGACAAACTCTTACACATTCGTTTAGTTGCAAAGATATAATAATTTAAGAATTTTTATTACAAATTGCAAATTCCACACCATAAATATTGGAGTGGCTTGTTTTAAGGTATCGTTTTACGATTATATGAATGCGCGAGATTATTGCAGTAAAATGAAACAATTTATTGATCAAAGAATCTACCTATGCCTATAGACGGGTTGACACTTATCTTTAGATTATTGAGATGTTATTGGTTTGGTGGAAAGAAGGTAAGGTAGAAATGAGAGTGGTGGTTAATTTGATGGTTTTTATATTATAGTGATTCACTTTTGAGAAAATAATCATTTTTGTATTTGGTAATGATAATAAATGTGTAAAATGTTAATTTTTTGGAATGTAAGGATTTGAAAAGAAGAAAATTGTGTATGATTTTTTTATCGTTAAAACATAATTACTTTTATTTAAAAACCAAAAATTCGAACTTTAAATAAGACCAAAAATTCATTAACTACCAACTGTGTGCAGAATATTTTTATAATTTTGCTCATTAGGTTGATTGCTTAAAAGTTTGTAGGTTTTCGTATTTTGTTAAAAAAGTTGTCAGTTGAATTATTCTAAAAACATTAAAAATTACCAACAATAATTCGCATATGATGAAATGGTTTGATTTCAAAATTAATTTTTTAGTCGAAAAACAATTTTAACCAATTTTCGTAGCATTTCATAAAAGTCTTTATTTCTTATATAAACAAATAAAAATTGGAATTAAATTAATTTAAATCAATATATTCTATTATTTATGGGATATCGAGAACCGAACATCAATTTTTACCAAATGTGCGTACTATTTTTTGGAGATTTTATTTTTTTATGAAAAAACGGACAGTTGGATTTTTATAAAAAATTTATTGAATGTCGAAAAAAATATTTTCTGTGAGATAAATAAGTGTGAAGCTAATATTTTTACCAAGCTTTAGTGTTGTTTTTTTTAGGTTTTTATTTTTTGCAAAAAAAATGTCAATTCGATTTTTCTCAAAATTTTACTGAATGTTAACAACAATATTTTTTAAAAGATAAATTAGTTTAAAGCCAATATCTCAATGTTTTGAAAAGATATTTGAGTCGAATATCAATTTTTACCAACTTTTATACATTTTTTTAGGTTTTTATTTTTTGCAAAAAAAACTGTCAATTCGATTTTTCTCAACATTTTACCAGTTTTTAAAAACGTTATTCTTTGTTGCACAAAATTATTTTGGACATAAAATCAAAATTTTTTTTTCGTACATTTTTCGAGATGACAAATATTTTTTTTAGTTTTTTTGATTTATAAAAAAATCGTTAATTGAAATTGTTTCCAAAAATATATATGTTTGATATCACGTTACAATATATGTAATATAAAATTTAATTCAAGTCTCTAGCGTTATTGATTCGTGAGATATTTAGAGTTTACCAACATTATTATATTTTTTTAAATTGCTATGGTAAAAAAACCATCCACTCAATTTTTTTAGAGTCCTTTCTACATCTTTCTGCATTATTATCTGTATAACAAAATTTATTTGACGTCGATAACTAATACACTCACAGACATCTTTCTAAAAATCTTTTATTTCGACTCTAGGGACCTTGAAACGTCGAGAAATGTCAAAATTTCAATTCGACAAATCGGACCGATTACAATAACTTCCTATGGGAAGTTAACAAAAGTGTCAAGTCATAGTTTCACAGCATACATTTTTATTTTTGGATAAATATTTAACCAAACGCAACTCTTTGGATAAAAGAATACGACTTTTTTTTATTTCGTAACAACTATGATTAAAATGTAAACAAATCCCAAAACTTATCACTGTCTTAAATTAGTTACATTTCAAAATCTACCAAAATCTACCTTCTTGTTCTAATTCCTTCCATATTTTGCTTCATTAAAATTCTATTACATGAATTTAATGAGTCATTCCATTACAATGCATTAAAGGCTTTATTAACGTTGGATCAGAAGGAATATGAATTATTATCATTCCAGCCGTCAGAGATATTCCAATTCTTCTTGTAGGACTATGTCTCTTAGTCTTCTAGCATCAAGTGCTCCAAAAAAATAAAAACAAAGGTAAAATTATTCAGAAAAAAAAACCACAGATCTAGCAAGTTTTATGGCAAGTCTTTAAGTTTCTTTTTTTGTCTTATTTAGGGTTCAAACTTTGAAGCCCTGGTATTTCATATTGCTTTTATCAGAAATCGTGATTTATTGTAAAATGATTTTTTTTTTCTGTTGCATTTTTCAATAAATTTACGGAGCAGTGCACTTTTTGTGGTTGTTATTGTTGTTGGTTTGTTAGACCTTAGAGGACTCTCTGTACTTTACAGTACATTGTTTAATGTACAAATTTGCAGAAACTTTGTTTCTGTTGTACTTACGTACAAACAAAATAATAATAATAATAATAACACAACAAAAATGCAAGTTATGAAGCACAAAAATACAAAAAACCCTTTGAACGGGCGCACATTCAAAAGGCGAATCTCTGCACGCTATATTAGCAATAAATCAATAATGTTGCATGGAAAGCGAATTGCCTTAGCATGATTTTAGTTTTATTTATTTATTTTTTTTTCTGTTCATATTGTTTCTTGTGTTCTGTTTTTTGTTTTTTTTTTTTTGAAAATCTTGTTTATTGTTTAAAGTTCACAATTAATAGAATTGAAATGAGTTGGCAGAGGTCAAAGTCGAGCAGTCAGTAGTTCTGTACATACATACATAAGTAAATATGGTGGCTAAAGCAAGTTTATGTTCAACAAAATAAAAAGGAATTTATTGATTTAAATGGTTATGGGCACAATTCAGATTCAGTGATTTTCTGAGATATTATTCTTTGGGTACCTTTTGTTAAAAATTTAAAATACAAAAAATCAGGTTTTAAGTTCAAGGATGGTACAAGTATAAGTGAGTACATTTTTAAAAGAGGTTTTGGTAGTTTAAAATAATTTATAATCCAGCTAAGCTATGAAAAACTTCTTGACTAGAAACCAGTTGAAGGATGTTTTTTTAATCAGCATCATACAAATTAAGTGACCATTTCAATCTTGATCAATCAACATCTTCAACAGCCTTCTGTTAAAAAAGTGGTAAGTTCTTATCAATGGTAGAACAAAGTAAACAATTACATTCACTTATTACGTTAATAAGAACTTCCAAACCTTGTCAGGTAATATCGCCATATTTAAGATAAATCCTTTTTGCATCATTCTTCAGCCATTCGAACAGTAATCAAAACATCTTCAAAAACCATGTTCTTCTTCCAAGTGTTTTATTTTCCATGTTCATAAAAATAGAGTTTTTTTTTTACAACATCATGACTTTTTAAAAGGAAGATCTTCTGCGACCAATCTTATGGAATTCGCTTTTAAAATCCTAAATGAATTAGGGAAAGTTAATGAGGTGGAAGTTATTACCAGACCTTAACTCATTTCTAGACTTTTTGGGACAAAAAATTTCTTAGAAGTCAATATTGCTAAATGCTTATTTTTAACATATCGTCAAAAAGTTTTGGCCTCTACCTCCGCAAGTGTTTTGTTCTGTTGAATTTCCGCAACGGTTTTGTATTTCTCAATAAATTAATTAAATTCTTGTAATTTACTACCACTGAATAAACGCAATAAAATTCCACCAGTAGATAAAGTCAAAAAACAACCCCAAACATTAGATCCTGCAGCAGTGAATGCCTCAGTTGAGCCTGAGGAATACCTTGTTATTTCTGGACAGTTGGACAAAAAAATTAAAAATGCAAGAGCTGGTCGCAATAGACAGCGTGGTGTTGTCGTTATTAGGCATTTACCTCATGGTTTCTTTGAGGAACAATTGAAGAGTGTACAACTATTTGATGTTTCAGAAAGTGGTTAAAGCACAGTTTATACCGCCGGAGACTAAGAAGTACAACTATGTTAAGTCCTCAGTGATAAAATTTTTAAATAAGGTTGGTAAGACCATTTACGTCTCTGGAAAGACGGCATCCATTCAAAAGAAAGTACTGGAATACAACAATTGGTCCGATAAAGCTTACCAAAAACGTATCGGCTCAAATCTTCGCAAATTGGCAAAGTCAAAGGAAAATTCGCTCATTTGGGTATTGACTTTGATAATTTTATAATAAAACCCAACATCCAGTCAGCCGAATTAATTCATATCAACTGAGAAAGAACAAAAGGCTAAAAATGAAAAAAGCTGAAGCTTCCAGTCAAAACAAACAAAAGCCCAAAGCGGGTAGTATTCTTCTATTGAAAAAAGGTAAACAACCCGAAGAAGTACAAGAAAATATTTTAACTTAAGGATCTCCTCAAAAATACCCTGAACGCAGAAGCATCTTCAGAAGATGAAGAATTACATCAGACGAGGAAGATTATGGTCTTATGGATGACAACGAGGAAGTTCGAAAAAAGCAGTTAAGCCTGTTAAAGTTGATCGCGCTGCTGCTGTACTTTTCAAAAGGAAACCAAATGCTGGTGGAATTCAAAAGAAGAACAAAATTTAGTCCATTTTTATCATACCTTTGACAAGGACAACTCATCCCTTGGTTCCATCAAACGTCGCGTAGATCTTAAGACTTCTCAAACTCGTTAATCCCTATACACAGCCTTTGTTAGACCACTCCTTGAATACAGTAGATTTTATACAACTTAGATTTCTTCGATTTCCACTTTGCGGGGTTCTTTAGTCTGATACTCTATTCGTAACAGAAAATGAAAATCGTTTTAAACGTATTAATCTTGAAACCCTACAAAAACGACGACGCGAAGTCTCTGATTTCTGTTTATAAACCAGTTTATAGCAGGGATCATAACTTACCAGTTCTTCTACAAAAATGTCCATTTATAAAAATCCACGAAACGTCACACATGAACTCAAATCACCACCATTTTCGAACATATCTCAAGAATGCTTATCATAGTCAATAAAGAAAATAACACCTATGACTTCAATTTCAGTCTTTTCTCCCTAAGTAACAAATTGCTCTTAAACTATTTTTAAGTTTTTACGAGAAATGAACGAGAAAGTGATTTCAACTGTTTGTACCCGTTACACTTTTTCCTCTTGGGTTTTCTGAAGTCGCTTTAAGGCCATACGTCATAAACCTTGTCTTAAAGTTCTTAAGTTCCAAAAATAATGACATTAAAAGGCCTTACAAACAAATAACACTTTTTTTTATAAAATTTAACAAAAGTTACTACTCAATGAAATACCCTTTGATTAGGCAGTAGATGTCTTATAAAGAAATGTGCATAGATGCAAAATGCCATCATTGGATATTTTCCTAATTTCGTGCAATACCAATATCTATTAAAAATAAGAACACAAAGGTCACTAAATGTATCCTGAATCTTCTTGCGTGACTTTTAAGATATACAAAGATGCAATATGAATGCAATATTTTATTACATAAAGTTTATGAATCCTTTTTCTTATTCATTACTAAAAGAACAAACAAATAGACAAAGAAGACATTAACCATGCAGAAGGTTCATTTTTCATAATTTATGACCTTAAAATAACCTCATCATATGGATACTGCTTTAGCAACATTGTATTATTATTATTTATGAAAAAAAAATAATGTCTTACCGCACACAAAATATTTTCTTACCTATAAGTAATAACTCTTCTATAGTATGATGATGGCCATGAAAATATGTAGTTTGTACTTAACTTCTATACAAAATGTATATAAGGAGACTTTTATCATATACTCATATGAGAGAACCTATTCTAAAAGTCACATGAGGAACTTAAAAAACTAAAAAGACCAACAACTCATCATCCTAGCTCTTCTGTATACTATATACCATGGATTCATCATTTTCTGAACTTCCCGCATCTTAGAAGGAACCAAAAAAAAAAATGTAAAAAAAACAAGAAAACTTTAAAAAAAAATAAAACCCTTAACTTCAAAAAAGTCGCTTTCTCTTTCTTTCTTTAAAAGTATCTAAGCCACAAAAAATGTTTATAACTATAACTATCTCACAAGAGGAGATATCTTTAGGGTACGATCACTTTTTTGTCGTTTTAAGTTTTTGTTTTTTTTTTTAATGCTTAAAAGACTATCAGGCCATATGCGACGCCGACCGTCCGTCCGTCGCTCGTCGCTTGTTGCGGTGGTGGCAGCGGCGACGGTACACAGGCACGGGCACGGGCATGGGCACGGGTACATTTCATCTTTTCAACAGCATTTTTAGATACGGACATGGTATTATTTTAATGTAGAACCATTTTAACATAATTTTGTCGTGACATTGCATGCCGTGCATTTTTCGCACGTAAACATGTCGTTCTATGTGGGGTACAAATTTTTCTACTTCATAATCGAACAAGCCAGGCTTTTTTTGTTTGTATAAAAAGAATCTACGTACGTGTGTATATATAGCTTCTTGCACATAGTATGTACATACATACATACCTAGACCCCTTTAGCTCTGCTATAAAGTACACTACTATGCTTGACTCTTGTTGTTAGAGAGGCAACTGGCCACAAAGATCTTGTCATATAGAAACATATATAAAAATGTTTATATACATACATGTTGCAAGAATATATTTATATATAAATTTATCCTAAACTAAGTACTTAACTAGAAAGACGAATTGGCAGAAAAGTAGAGGTTAGTTCGTTTCGTTGGTGTGTTTGTCTGTGAGCAAACATTGAATTATGGCTATGAGAAGCCTATAGCTAGCTAAGCAAAAGATACTTTTTTTTGTTGAATATTGCTAGAGGCAATACTTTGATTGGAAACAACATCTAATTCATTAGAGAAATGGTTTAACAACAATTTAAGTCTTTGGGCTATAATCAGGTCAGATAGATTAGCAACATTTACTGTTAAAATGTATCAAAAATAAGTCGTGATTTCAATAAAATCAACCAAAAACAAAATGGTATAGTAAAACATTTTTATTTGTTCATATTTAAATCCGCCATCTTTGTATATAAAATGATTTAATTTCTTGTTGAATTCTCATGCACATGCACAATGAACTAAGACGAAAAAAAAATGCATCTTAAACTTCATTTTATTGTCCAAGAAACGACGGAACCATGACACTGTCTGTGATGGCATGATGACATGAGATACTCTGAAGACTCTTAGTTTAGCATAGCAACATACATATATTTATGTATGCATATGTCTGTCTATGTGTTAACGCTCTTGCGATGTGTATAATTTAGACATCGCATATGTTAAAGTTAAGTTCAAGTTCTCGCACTTCAAAAAATAAAACAAAATAATAAAGGTTGTCCCTTTCGTATCATTGGTAGATCAAGGGACGATGATGTTGATGTTGATGATGATGATGGGATGGTGAATATTATTTATTTCTTATGGCTGCCTTTATTTTGTTGCGATGATGACGACGATGATGATGATCATGATGGCGGCAAAAACTACACACATATGTTGTGTTGACTCACGTTATAACATTTTTGTTTTTGTTAATATCATGAAGATACATAATTTATGCATCAACCAACTCTTGATTATGCAAAAAACTAAAACTTAAAGCAGAAAAAAAACGAATATTCTTGAAAGTTAATTAGCCGTAATAGGAAGGCGGTTCTTTTACTAACCAATCGTGGCGAATCTTGACTTCATTTTGATTTTTTTCGCCGATTTAATATACCCATACGCTGTGAAAAGGAAGTTCGTAAACAAAAGAGCTGAGAAACGAACTTAAAAATATATATCATCAATAAAAAAGTATGGTAATTGTGTTATTTATTTTTCTTGTATTAATTTCTAAATCAGTTTTGTGGTGATGAAAAATGAAATACATAGATATTTTGTTTAAATATTGTCTTAGAGTATTAATGAGGTAAGTTATATTATGTGTCAAAATCAGGAAAATAAACCTTTTTTAGTCTTCTTTTTCTTGAACAATTAAGAAAACAAACAAAAAATGATAGTAAATAAATTAAAGTAGCGGAATTGAGTGCTCTTGAAATGTTTAAACAGAATCAGCACAAAGAAAAATGGTAAACTATTCTTAATAAGCATAAGAACTGGAGGTAACAAAAGAGATTAAGATACATTAAATTTCAAAGTTCATTTATCAGAGAGAGCCCAAAGCTCACAAAGCTTGATAAATTTAACATGGAAAAATATCTACACCACCAAACAAATTAACTTATCTACAAAATACAAAATATTTAATTCAGTAGTAAAATCTGCTCTCTTGTATGCCGCTCAGGATTGGGGATCAGAATAATATGAAGACATCGAAAAATTTTATAGGTAACTTTTTAACCTACATACCTCTGAATACACCTAGTTATGCCATATATTTAGAAACAGGACTTCCAAAACTTCTGACAAGCACCAGGGCTCCGTTTTGTCTCCGACTCTCTTCCTTTTATTCATAAATGATCTCTTGTCTGTCACTTCTAATCCATTAAACTGTTTCGCCGACGACAGTACCCTCAGCTTTTCATATTCGTTTCTAGATTCACATCCTTGTCCTTCGGATGTGGAACTTCAACGGCAGCGTATGATAAGCTCATTAAATTCTGATCTTGACAGCATTGTCCAATGGGGAATCAAAAACCGTGTAGAATTTAATGCTTCGAAAACGCAATGCTGTCTCCTGTCGTTAAAGCGTAACGCACCCCCGATGCCACTATCTATGAGTGGCACTTGCATCCAGGAAACCAATCAACTATCAGTACTCGGTATGTGTATTACAGATCACCTTTTATGGAATGATCACATATTCGATATCGCCAAAAATACTGCCAGGTGCTTAGGATTTCTCCGACGATGCAAGAAATTTGTCACCCCTTCTGATCTGGCTATAATCTACAAAGCTTTCATCCGTCCAAAGCTTCAATATAATTCGCATATATGGGCAGGTGCCCCTAAAACAAGTTTAAATCTCTTGGATAGAATTCGAAAAAAGGGCTTTAAAAATAATAGGCGAAAGAACTATAATCGAAACATTTACATCGCTAGAACACCGCCGCAATATTTCATGCCTTTCGTTTTTTATCGATATTTTTACAAACAATGTTCTGTCGATCTAGCCAGTTGGATTCCACCCCTTGAACGATTCAGCCGTAATACTCGCACTTCCAGGAATGATCATCAGTTTACTCTTGAGCTCAATTTCAGGCGTACTGTCAAGTATAGAGATTCATTCTTAAATCGCACATCGAGAATGTGGAATGCTTTGGCCAACTCTGTTTTTCCCTCCCATTTTGATGTTCAGAACTTTAAGACCAATGTGCACCGGTATCTCCTCTTAAATCCTTCCCTATTTTCCTAACGTTCGCACTGTGTTTAAATATAAATATATAAAGGGTACTAATAACCCCTTGAGTGCTTGTGAATTATAAAAAAAAAGAGGCTGGGATGCGACCCACACTGATAACTTCCCATCCCTTCTATCGATTTATCTTGCTTAAAAGTTTGTCTAAATGTATCAATTCTTGCCAAATTTGCGTTCTATTTTTTGTAGATTTTATTTTTTTATGAAAAACGGACTGTTGGATTTTTATAAAAAAATTACTGAATATAAAAAACAATATTTTCTGTGAAAGAAAATAAGTTTGAAGCCAATATTTTTAATTTTTGAAAAGCTATTTGAGCCGAAAATCAATTTTTACCAACTTTTATTATTTTTTTTGTTTAGGTTTTTATTTTTTGTAAAAAAACTGTCAATTCGATTTTTCTCAAAATTTTTCCTAATGTTGAAAACAATATTTCTTATAATTTAAAATTAGTTAGAAGCCATAATCTCAAATTTTTGAAAAGATATTTAAGTCGGTTTTTAATTTTTTGTAAAAAAACTGTCAATTCTATTTTTTTCAAAATTTTACTGAATGTTGAAAACAACATTTTTTGAAAGATAAAAGTAGATTAAAGCCAATATCTCAAAGTCTTGAAAAGATATTTGAGTCAAAACTCAATTTTTACCAACTTTTTTTTTATTTTTTTTTAGGTTATTATTTTTTGTAAAAAACTGTCAATTCGATTTTTCTCAAAATTTTATCAGATGTCAAAAACATTATTCTTCATTGCACAAAATTGTTTTGGAAATGAAATCATATTTTAGTCGTAAAATTTTCGAAGTGACAAATTTTTTTTTCAGTTTTTTTGATTTATAAAAAAACCGTTAATTGAATTTTTTTCCAAAAATATAATTGTTTTGTATCACGTTACAATATATAATATAAAATTTAATTCAGGTCTCTAGCGTCATTGGTTCATGAGATATTTAGGGTTAACCAAAATTTTCACCTTTTTTTTAAACTGCTATGGTAAAAAAACCACCCACGCAATTTTTTTGAGAGCCCTTTCTGCATCTTTCTGCCTTATTATCTGTATAACAATATTTATTTGAAGTCGATATCTCTTCTGGTTCTTGAGCTATGGACGGCGAAAAAACGTCGCGAACGTACGGACGTACGTACACACGCACGCACAGACATCTTTCTAAAAATCTTTTATTTCGACTCTAGGGACCTTGAAACGTCGAGAAATGTCAAATTTTTCAATTTGACAAATCGGACCCATTACAATAACTTCCTATGGGAAGTTAAAAAACTTCTTTTAAATGAGTTGAGAAAAAAGGAATGGTGGTTTGCAAAATGGCAATCTGTTGGCAATGATGATTTCAGTAATGTAAACCATGTTAAAGAACAAATGTACAATATCATAGAGAAAAATGAGGCATTCACTGATAGAAGAAGCTCAAGATTCATTCAGTAGAATAATCTACAGTCAGCTCAACTAGAATCTTGGTTCCAGAAATTATTTCAAGGATTTACTAAGTTATGAAGAGATATCCCTAATCTTTAAAGCAAGATGTCAAGTTCTCAACTTAAATTGAAGTCCTTATAACGATACTTTGAACCAATTCTGTACGCTGTGCAACTTAAAATCAAAAGAAGATTGTCTACACTTTGTTGGTATATGTCCAATATTCAAAATTCGAAGACGCTACTTTTTCGGAAAAAATACTCATACCTTACAAGAGACTATAAGCATCCTTAACAAGCTTGATTGGAAAACATTAAGTACATTTTTGAAAGATATTTACAAGTGCAGATTGTTATTAATAACAGAATTACTATTAAATTCAAAAACATAAATATGAATATTATAGCCATGGTATTTAAATTCAAACTATTTTATAAAATTCTTGTAAATTAATGTAAATAAATGAATTACTTACTACTACTACATATAAAAACATCGTATTCTGCCGAACATCCGAAGCGTTGCATCGGTTTTCGAGATACACAAATGCTTCCAATAGAGATCGGTCGCCTATCATTTTGAATGCTTGTTTTTGTGGAGTGCAAGAATACCAAAGATTTCTTTGGATAAAAGTCAATAGCACATTTACCCATTTAACTGATGTAGAGCATGTTTTTATTTTTTTTTTCAAATATTCAACAACGTATTCAAAACACTAAACTGGATACGAAAAATTCAATTTGTTTTAGACTTTTTTTTTCGTAAAATATTTCTTCTCTTAAATACCACATATTTTCTTGCTTTCAGTCATCGTAAGTTGCAACAATGCAAACAAAAAACTGCTTAGCAAATAATCAAATCATGTCCATCTCATTAACATCCTTCAACAAAGACGTGAACGATATTTTTCTTTTGCATATAAACTCGTACTCATATATCTTCTTCATATATTTAATATGCAACAAAAGTTTGCTTATTCTTTAACAACAACAAAAAACAATAAATAAAAAACGTTGAAGAAAAATGTGTTGAAATACTTTAGCAGTGGCAGACAGAGGTGTTAAGAAGACAATATTTGTTTAGTCTCTTGACATTTGGCATCAAATTTATTAAGATAAATGTTTGTTTTTGAGCTTTAAAAAATGTTCGTCGTTTCATAGACTTGCAATATTTAAAATGTTGTATAAATTTTTATGACTCATTTTCATTCAAGCAAAGTATGTCGCTGCAAGATTAGGTAACATAAGTTTGCTTATTTATTTGAAAACACAAATTATATTCAAAATTTGTTGTTTTTCATTTAAATATTTAATTTTAGTCTTGCAATAGAAAAACATGGACAAAATTCAAAAAAAATAAAATATTTCTTTTTTATTGAAATCTCTTGTTGCATTAGGAGTTGAGTTGCGATGTTTGTACGCAAAACAATTTAAGCTTTGTACCCGTGGAGTTATGTTTAGTGCGTAAGACTTTCATGCTAGAGATCTTGGGTCCAGTCCCTGTCTTGTCATGAAAAGTAGCAATCCGGAATTGGCTTTCAAGTAGCCATTCGGAATTGGCATGAAAACTATAGGCCTCATTCATTCCTTATATGGCTTGCACACGGAATGGTTGAGAGTTGTGCATAGGTCACTATATCCTTTTTTCTACGATCTATCTTGCCACCTAATTCTTTTTTTAATTTAAAGTTTTGAACTCAATCAAAAGACGTTAAAAATTTGTTTTTTGATATAAAAGGACAAGTTTTCCAAATAATTTCAAAACAATACATTACCGTTATGAAACCAGGAATGTAATTTTAATGTTTGTTCAGTTCATTTTGTTCAACATTTTTTTTATATAGGAATTGAATTGTGAACTTCAAGTTCAAATGTTTTGATGCGCTCTTCAAAACTTTTGATCTGTCTCTACCATTTTTCAATGCCAATCTTCTAAACAAAATACATCCACTGAAAGCTCTAAAAGTTGAACATTATTTAATAAATTTATTCGTCTACAAAAAGAAAGATAATTATCGTTCAACTATATAATTACTAGTATTTTTCTCTCCTTAATTATCATTTTATCTTTTTAATAAATACTATTTACAGCATTACATTAACATAAAAGTTCTGTTAAGTAAACCAATTGAGGAAGTTAATTTTTTTTTTTAATTTTTCTTAAACCAAGAAACATCATTATTTACAAGATCAATATCAGTTAAATTACTTGCAACTCAAAATACCGCCAAGAGATTTTCTTACTGCACAAACATGATTATTGTAAAAGTTTTTCCAATGTAAACGTATAAATAATATTTCCAAAGATAAAAGAACTACAAGTAATACAATGTAATCAAAACACTTTACCAGCACTTTATCATTTTAAAAAATAATTTTATGATTTTATTGTAAGATGTTTCGTTTTTCTTTGAAAATCCCTTTCAGCACTTTAATTTGTTTTAAAATCAAAAATTTTACTAAAGAATCAAAAACACTCACTCAACGGAAACATGCACCCAACACAACTCACACATCGATAAAAGTGATCAAAAACAGAGATATCAAGAAAAGAGTGTGATCATAAAATGTTTCATAGTTTATCTTCATTTGGAGATTGTGTTTTTTATTGCATATCATATCCTTAAGTAAGCATTTTTATTGGTTTTTTGTCGAAGTTGAATGGGGATGAAGTTAAAATGCAAAAATTATAGAAGGCATAAGATGTAATGTTTGAGGATGTATACAAGAAAAATTAAAAAAGGAAAAAATGTTATAAAGGTGTCTGCCGACTCATTTGGAATGAACAACATCCACTTGATTTGTAAAATTTAAGAGGTAAAGAGGTTAGTTTTATGATGTTAGCGCATAATTGCTGATATAAACTTATAAAATAATGACTATATTAAATGAATAAAAAATAACTGAACAAAGTCAACTAATTGGATTTTTCCTTAAAAAATTGTTCCTTACAAATACCACCAGGGGCTGATTGTGTCATGATGAAAATTAAAACACATACCTGAAAGTAAAAAAAGAAAAAGTTGAGTTTAAAAAACTGATTTTCATATGAACACAAAATTTTAAATTGATGGAAAAATAAATTTTGATATAAGAATGAATCAACAAAAATGACAAAAAAAAATAGAAAACAAAGAAAAACCATAAACGTCAATAGGGACTTAGACTTTGTTAGTTCATTTAAACTCACAGCTGCATTTTATTACCATGTCTTAAAATTTAACAAAAAACTCCATATTTACCACTTCTCCTCCTTAAAATCCAAAGTATTTTTATAAAAAAGATGACAAACAAAAGTGAAAAGCATTTCAAATTTAATAAGGGTGCGTCCGCATCATGTTTGGTAATTGCTTATTGCAACAATGTTTTTGCGTAGCTCAAGACTTAAGATAAATATCCGCACTTTTATTATCCTGGGTGGTGTCTTATTTTTTATTTTATCACATCAACATCATCATCAGTGCATATTTTGCCACCACAGCGACCGCCATCGATGAAAAGTGCCACCTTCTTTTTAAGCGCATGTTCGTTTACTTGATAAAAACATATATACCTACATTTTCCAATCGAAGTGTTAATTCGTGCCCATAGTTCGAGAGTGGTGTGTAGTGCAGAGTTGCAGTGCAGTATATCTCTGTATAGGCAGTGATGAAAATCAGATTGTGAAAATCTGTTGATTTTTCGCGCGATCGCGGCTTTTACCCCCTTCTTTGAGGCCAAAAGTCCATCACTTGAAGACTCGCATATATACTGGATTTGGTGTGCTGCCGCAACCAGCATCAGCACTGCAGTGGTGATGGCAGCGGCGGCGGCGTTGGTGGTGCGGCATTGTATCTAAATTCACTATTCGCACTCTCGCACCTTTTTGGTGTTGCAGCAATTACTATGTTTGCTGCGAGAACATTCCAAGGAGACTTTTTTTTGTATAAGTCTTGAGACTTAAAGTTTTGGTGATAATTGCAAAATAGCAAATTCAACAGTTCTGCAGTTTACCAGCAGAGCAGAAGCCAAAGCCCAATAGTTATAGCTAGTTCCAACTCGCTGCTAATGGAGGCCTATATGCCTTTAAATGTTAAATAATAATATAAACAAAAAAGTACAGAAAACTTGCACTAAGTATACTCTGATCGGTTGGGCTTTAGATAGGTACATATATATTATGTTTTTTGTTTTGGTAGATGAGGTGAAGTATGGCGTTGGTGGATGCTGAATGAGGTTGCGATGTTGGTGGCGCGGCTGCGGCGGCGGCCAGCCGTGTCGCTCGTCGCAGTGTGCCAGTCTCACTATGTGCTGTGTTTTTGGTAAAGTTGCACAAAATGAGATTTATATCTTAAATCTAATTTGTGACTCTTGTTTGTCGCCTTTTTTAGATATAGTATCTTTTGCCGAAAACGATAAAAAAAATACAAGAAAACAAAGCTAAAACCGCGCATTTGATGTCTATGTATGTATGTATGCTCAGCGATTCGCTTGCTATTCCATTCCAATCCATTGCTATAGAGAAAACTAATTTCGCACAGCGGTAAAGGAATAATCTGCTTGCAGAATTACAATCTAATAATATAAGCTATTTGCAGTAAATTGTACACCAGCAACAGCAAAATAAAAATGTGTGGCGCGCATTTTCTACAAAATAAATATGTTGTAATTAGTGGCAAAATGTTGTAAGTGATTTTATTTTATTTATTTTTATTTTTCCTTTTTTTTATGTTGTATTATTAACCTGTCTTCACGACTCAACATGGGTTTGATTATATTTTGTTCTTGTTTTTTCTTTTTGTTAATTTGAAATCTTTAAGCGCCATTGTGAGTGACATAATTCAGCAGCCATAAAATAAAATGCTACTACACGTATATTCTTTCTCTCTTTTTTAACCAACAACTCTACACACAGCAGTGATGTTTAAAACAATAACTTTACATAAATTATCTACAAAACAAAACAAAAAAAAATAAACAAAGAAGTAACGTTTTGTATAAAAGTACCAAAGTACCACACACCAGCTTTGTATATATATTTTCTGAGCCTTTTTCCAATGGGTTTTTTTGTTATGTTTTTGTTGTGTACTTTGGCAAAAGTTTACGAAACCCCCAGGGGGAAGTCGTGTTAGTCATAAAAGATAAATGTTACAAACACAACAAAATATACAAAACCTCAGGAAAAAAAAAGAATCGTGTTCGAAGCGTAGGTATATAGTATATTAAAGTAGCACTTGTGATACAAGACTCTCAGCATAATTGTACTGCTAATGGCTTTTATTGAATTTTCTTACAACCAAATGAATGTACAATGCACTCATTGGTTTTTAAGTTTTGTTTTCTTATCTCAGGAAAGCTACTATTTTGTGTTTTAATTGCATGCTCATTTTAATATCATCTGTTTAGTGTTGAAAAAAATAAAAAAATCGTTGAAACGGAAGAGCTGATATTCGAACTTGATTTTAATTGTAAGTAGGCGTATATTCTTTATTGTTTTTTCGGTCGAGTGGTTCGTGAGGACACAAAATTGGAGCTAATGTGAAAATGAATACAAAACTGAAACCTTATTTAGATGTTTCAAAATTTCATGTATCGCTTGTTCGAGCCTTAAACTGAAGCATTTTCCTTAAAATGCTTTAGAGATCATTTACTTGTGAATATTTTGAGTTGTGGAATGGTTGTTTTTCATTCTCAAATACAAATTTAAATTCTAAAAGCTCTGTTGACACAGCATCTATTTTTGAACAGCACTTGAGGAGCTGTACATGAATTAATTTTAAGCTAACTGCCTCTTCGTTTAAACCTTTGCACAGTCTTAAATGGGCTCTTTAAATACCTACGAAAGTAAATTCATTCATGTTTTTTCATCGGAACATCTTATTATATGTAGTTTTTAAAAGCTTAACCAATTTAAGACTCGATCGCGATGCCTTTAATGCCACAAGTAAAATATACTCTCACATGGATTTTGGGTGAAGTTAATTTGAAAGAAAAGCAAAACCTACAAATGTTGAACCTTTCGTTGATGTTTATGAATCATAAGAATAGAAAAAAAAAATGGTGACATATGATTTGTTCAAAAGATTTACAAAGACCTAAGCTCGTGAGTTGAATTCCTTAGACCCCAGGGAGTCACAAACAAATCTTGTTATGTCCAACAAATAACTTCAAACAAAAATAAAAGAACAAGAGCAACAAACAATAACAATAACACACATGACAATAAATTGCATTACTTTCGTTATTTATTTCCTCAACAAATTGAAAAAAAAAAAAACATTTTTACTCGCCCATTGAGCGCAAGTATATATCAGTATAGGCATTTCTGATGTCTGATGGAGCTTTTGTTCTTTCAAATAATTGCAAACACAAAAGACCTCATAAGCTACATACCTACATACATATTCGAACCCAAAATCACGGGGACAATCGGTGTTAAATCAAACATCCACAAAAAAAAAATTGAAAAACTGAAAAAATTACAACCGGCATTTTTCATTGCTCGCTGTTTGTTGCCTGATGAACACTATGACCATTTGTCATAGCTTGAGCTCCCCATATGCTCCAAAGAGGTACCTCTTGTGTTGCATTCATTTCTGCCATACATATTTCAATGAGCTCGCTCTCCTGGTATATGCCCATATAGTCGCCATCGCCATCAACAACATCACCATCGTGGTTGTGGTGGTCGTGGTCTTTCTCATTTGCTTCCACTCAAAATTCCATACCATCGGAAAAACATACAAATTCATTTATAAAAGTCATGTCTTAAGGTTTTCGAGTCAAAAAAAAACAAAAACAAAAAACAACCAAGTCAAAGCGCACAAGACAAACCTTCAAAATAAAACAAACGGAAAACATGGCCCAAAAAAACAAACAAAAATGAGTCCATCTAAAGCGCATATAATTTGTGTACAGTATGTCATTCCAAATTGTGGTAAGGAGGAAAGAACGAGGCAAGAGGCTCAAAGGGTGCCTTTTGAATGGGGTTTTCATTGTGTATCTCTACATATAGTGGCATGCCGCACACGCATTCAAAAGTGAAAGTCTTTTTTATAGATCTGTCAATTTCCATGACGAGACGACGAGAAGTTCAACTCTCAGGTGTGGTGTGGTGTGGTGCGGTGTGTCTGGCCGGATGAGGAGGGAGATGGTGGTCCTGATGCTGATGCTGATGCTAATTCTGGTGCAATAGTTTTCCATTATCTTTTTTCTTTTTTTGATTTTTTTCTGACCGCATATGATTAGCCTGAATGTGTTTGAATAACATATTGCAACTATGTCTTAGATCGAAGTATATTCTGCTCTGACATATATGGAGGCGTATTCCATAAGGTTTCTCTTTGCCCCCAGTGTTATATGCCTTCAAGAGATATATGAAAGAAAAATCAATGTTTTTGTATAACAAATCATTTCAGTTTGTTTTTTGTGCTATGGCAGAATATAGAGATTTTGTTGTTGTTTTTGTTTTTTGAGGGATTTGAGATTTGAGTATCTACACAAAAATGTGTTGCTTCTTTTGCTCTGCATCTAAAATTGTTGCTACATCTAAAACAACATGAATCAATTTACATGAAAATATAGAAAGGAAATCGTCTGATTGATAGACATATGGTGTTTTGTTTTGACTACTTTGAATATACATCATATCACTTGGGGGTAATTTATTTCACAATAAAGTTTTTCATTTTTTAATGTATATTCAAAATATACGAGGAGACGAGACAAGAAAAGCCTCGATCTCACATTTGTCTATTCACAAGTTACTGAAGGGAGAGAAAATGACACTAGACTTTACTGCCTTCAAGATATTCCAAGCCGACGGCGTTAAGACAAGAATATTTATTTGCAGGTCAATCTCAACGTCAACGTCTTTAGGTTCTATGGTTTCAGCAGTCATTTTGAAATCAATTGAAAATTCAGAATTTTTTTGACAAAGCGAAAATTAACATTCTTTTGAACTTTTTATGAAACCGAGATTGAGACGAGACTCAGTTATACGAAGCCAAGATCGATACCGAGGAAAGAAATACCACGTTAAAAACCCCAAGACGAGACCATGATGAGACTAAAATTTGTTTAAACTTTTTACGAGAAAAACACGAGTACCATACTAAAACGAGACCGAATTATACGAGAACGATACGAAGACGAGACAGAGATATTTTGGTTTCGTCGAAACCGAGGCGAAAGAAATTGATGACGAGACGTAACTCAACATTTGTTTTAACTTTTAAGACGAAAAACATGGACACGATTTCGTAAAGAGATTGATGGAAATACTGAGATGAAACATATATTTTTGAGTTTAACAAAATTAAGACGAGAGAAATTAATGAAAAGATTTTAGATTTTTAAAAGAAAAACAAGACTATATATAATGTGAATAAGCCGTAGACGAGACCAAGGTCAAGAGCGATACTGAGACAAGACATTGATTGACTTTTACGGTATGAAGGCGAAATTATCAAAAATTTAAGGTTGGTCTCACCTCCAGACCAACTATTTATTTTCTGACATAGAGATCGAAAGTTTAAGTTTTGATTTTTAAAGTTTCGATAGCCCAACTTACACATTTTGGTAAAATTTGCATAAATAATAGAAAATTATTCAAATCACTGATTTTCTAAATGAAATGTCTCCAAGCAGGATATATCCAAAAATATCTGACCTTATCAATTGACTTTGATAGACTTACGCTCGAAGACTTCCAAATCGAAAAATCCAACGTCATCTGACAGAAAAATTTTCCCATATGGATTCAGAAAAAACTTGGCATCAGAGTGAGTTTACTTTCTTCTTCGTATCTATAATTCATGTAGACACAATATCTATGCACAATCCCACACAAAACTGTGACTTCGATGAACTAGATTTCTGCTGCCTGATGTTTGAAACTGTGATGCCGAAGCTAGACAATCCACGACAGCTATGTTTAAGTGCAGTTCAGAGTATTTTACCAAAAGCACAACAGCAACAACAACAACAACAACTAAAAAAGCCATCAGCTTCCTTATTTCAATTTTGTTTTATGTAAATTAAATTCAGTTTTTTTGAGTAACGAGATTTTATTTTTAAACTCTCCTCGTCGTCGTTGTCGTCGTCGCGTCGTCGTCGTTGGCTGCTGAACTAAAAAGTCCTCGTGAACATTTGAACATTCATAGAGTTACATTATTTGCGAGAGAGTTATTTTCACTCATCTTGTGGTTGTTTTTGTCTGTTTGTCTATTGGTCTAGTAGTTCATGATGGTACGTAGGAATCACATACAAGTTGTATATTATATTGGCAGATAGTTAACCAGGCTAGACATCAGACATCCGACAGATATATAGACAAACAGACAGACGTTCATGACAAAGGCACACACAATCGGATGCTGCTGTTGACGCTGCTGTTACCGCTGCCGCTGCTCTATGCTATATTGCTAAAACGTGAGGAGGAACAACAAGCTCCGAATTACAAAAACAAAAATAAAAGAAACAGACACAAAAACCGCATTCAACAGAAA
The DNA here is from genome assembly GCA_920104205.1 of Eupeodes latifasciatus. Lineage (NCBI taxonomy): Eukaryota > Metazoa > Arthropoda > Insecta > Diptera > Syrphidae > Eupeodes > Eupeodes latifasciatus. Next base: position 118,455,584 of record OV049925.1, on the reverse strand, counting down.
TGTCGGCCTTTTGATTAAAGCGCATTAGTTTAGTCAACGATAGAGTTTTACTTTCAGTTTTTATTTAAACCAAACCAAAATGAAATTAAAAGAAGAAAAATAAAGCGATTTTTAAACCACCATAAGACTCATCAGAGACTTTTGCTATGCTACTTTACTATTCCAAATGGAATTAGACTGTAAAATGTATGTGTTTGCTTAGATGTGGTTTTGAAATTTTTATTATCATGAAATCCTTTGGCAAATTGAATCGGGGCTGAAGTTGGATATTCGGTAGCACAAAATCAGGAGAAATAGTCTTTTTGAGCGAGTAGTGTATCTTTTGTTGTTGACGCTACTGTTGCTGCTGCTGTGGGTGGATTTGTGGTTTTTTGATCTTGAATAAGGATCTAGGGATTCGATTAATGTACATTTCATTTTTTCACTATAAAAGCTTTTGTGGATGAATTTTCTATATTTTTGGAAAATCAAAGTTATAAGAATCAGGTCATCTTAGGTGACTTCAATATTGATATTTTGTCTGAATTGTTTGATGCTGACAATTTGGTTTTGGGTCCTTGGTAAATAAACCTACTAGAGGAACTTCATGCTTGGATCACATTTTCTTACGATTACATAGAAATACTAATTTGAATTATAAAGCCGATGTATTTGACTTTAAAATAACTGATCATAGTCTAATTAGTATCCAGTTTGATAATTTTGTTTCTAGGACCAAACAGACTCGAAAAAAATCCAAAAAATTAATTTTGTTTCCCTTAAATCTGCTTTGACGTATGAGTTTTGGAATAAAGTTTATGCAGCAGAGAATCCGTCAGTTGCCTTTGACCTCTTTCTGGTCATACTTAAATTTCATATTTCAAATAAAAGTCTTGTTCAGGAAAGGAGAGATTTGAAGCTTAAGCCTTGGATGAATTTCATACTATTAAAAAAGATAAATAAAAAGAAAAAAACTATTTGGCTGTGTTAAAAAACATCCGATTAACACCAGGCTTAAATTTCTCTATGAAAAACTTTGTCTTGAGCTTAAAACTGAAATTGCCTTTTGTAGAGACACTTTTTATGGTAATAAACTTGCTGAAAATTTCGGTAACTCGAAAAAAGAATGGGAAATAGTAAATGGTATTCTTAACAGAAATAAAACCGAGACGAAAATCATAATAGAAACTGAAAACTCTACTGAGACAGATCCTGAAAAAGTTGGTAACCTATTTAATGATTTTTTCTCAAGCATAAGTGAGAATTTATCAAATTTTCCAACTTTCGAAAATGTGTGGTGTTGTAATAACTCTATCATTGATAATATTTTTCAACCAAGAAGTTTTTTCTTTGTAAGAAATACATAAAATCATAATGTCATTAAATAATTCAAACTCTTCTTCTGATGATTTGATTTCCAGTATAACTCTGAAAAAAATTTCATTTTACGTCTCTGATATTTTAAGCTTCATTTTTAATTTCAGCTTGCAAAAAGGAGTTTTTCCTGATGCCCTAAAAAAAGCCTTAGTTATACCACTTCATAAAAAAAGTGTCACTTCAAGCCTAAATAATTACCGTCCCATATCCCTCAGGTTTTTCTAAAATTTTTGAAAAAGGGATGAAGTGCAGAATGATATCTTTTTTGAAAAAAAAAAAACAAACTTTTTTAGTGACTACCAATACGGCTTTATGACTGGAAGATCTACGGAGGATGCCGTTTTAAAACTATGTGATGAAATTTATAGCAGCTTGAACAATTCTGAGATACCTTCATCTCTGTTCATAGATATAACTAAGGCTTTTGATACGGTGGATCATGTTTTGTTACTTGATAAATTGTATAGAGCCGGGTTTAGAGATACCATGTATGATTGGTTAAATAAATAAAATAAATTAGGTGGCGCAACAGTCCGTAGAGAACCAGGGCCTAGTGACTTACAACTCTCAACCATTCCTGTGTGCGAGTAATGTTGTCAGGGATGGAGGGGACCTACAATTTATATGCCGAATCCGAACGGCTAATTTTTTGAGAAAGCACTTTTTCATGACAAGAATTACTCTTGGAGAATTTGTCAATTCCTCGCAAGAGGCAGTACCCGTGAAAACTCTTTTTTTTTAATTAAGGTGGCACAGGCAGGGATTGAACCCAAGACCTCTCGCATGACAGTCCAACGCACTAACCATCATGCCACGGATTGGTTAGAATCGTATTTAATGAATAGAAAACAGAGGGTAAAAATTCGGGATATTCTTAGCTCAGAGAAGTTTATTAATATGGGTGTTCCTCAAGGATCTGTCCTGGTCCTATCCTTTTTTTAATCTTTGTGAACTCGCTTTTTGTTCAACCTTTTAAAGGCAGTATCACAGCTTTTGCTGAGATTAAATTCAAGCTTATCAGAGAGTCTGGTAAATTTATTTATTATGACGATGCACCGACAAAATTGGTTGATATTGGTTTAACTTGCAAAACAGGTAATACATCAACCGAACTTGGTTGCCAAACCCTTTTAAAAAAAAAAAATTGGAGAAGATAAACAAACCAAATCATATATTTTACTTTTTTAAAAATCGCAATTAAAGACAAAATGTAACTTTTATCGGATTATTTGTAGGTGAATGCCCCTTTGCGTTTCTTTAAACATTGCATAGTTTCCAATTTTGCAAAGTGATGCTATTAAAACACTCGTACAGGTGATTCTTTTAAAGTATTCCGAAAATATTAAAAATAAGCAAAACTTTTCCACTTCAAATGCATCGTATTCCTAAGAAATGTTGACACCTAAAACAGTACAAAACTTTCAGCCAAACTTGCCTATTTTTTGATTGTTGGGTGTTTTTGAATAACTTATGAATTGTTCTATTTTTCGTAATAAAGTTTTTCAAGTAGAGTAAGAAAGAGAAAATTACGAAACTGTTTGAACTTATAGTCAGAGACCATTTTTGTTTTAATATTAAGGAAATAATTTGTAATGAACAACATGAATTTACTCCTGGAAGATCAACTGCAACTAATCTAATGTTATATTCTAAATTTACTTCCGATGTTTTTGAGTTGACACGATATTTACGGATTTTACCAAGGCTTTCGATCGTATTTGTCACCAAATTTTAATTTATAAACTTAATCTATTGGCATTCATGGCATGCTCCTTAAATGGTTATGCTGCTATCTAACAGATAGAGCACAATGCGTTTTAGCTGGGAAGCAGTTGTTCTAGGAATATAAGAGTTATTTCTGGAGTGCCACAAGGAAGTCATCTTGGGCCACTTTTATTAAAAAATGCATCTTGTCTAATTTATGCTGACGATATAAAATTATTCATGCGAATAAAAAGTTCATCTGATTGTTTCAATTTTCAAAATGATTTATGTAAATATTTTAGCCAACTGGTGTCAAACTAATAAGCTTCCACTTAATATAAAAAATGTTTCGTTTTTACTTCTTATCGTGTTCTAATGCCAATGTGCCATAACTATAGCATTTATGTATTTATGATCTTGAGCGAAAGACTGATATTCGTGATCTTGGTGTCATTTTTGATCCAAAATTGACATTTTCTTTACATTTAGATTATGTTGTCTCGAAAGCAAACTCGTTGCTTGATTTTATTAAAAGAAACTGTAATGAATCTACTTATCCTTATGCTTTGAAATCTGTTTATATGTCTTAAGTCCGTCCTTTTCTAGAGTACTGTTCAATTATTTGGAGTCCATCTACTTCTATTGGCATTAATCGAATTGAAAGAGTTCAGAAAGCTTTTACCAGGTTTACGTTGTAAGACAACTACGATGGAATATTGATACTCCATCGTATTATTCAAGATGCACCTTAAGCGGTCTTGATTTCCTACAAAAAAGACGATCTGTTCAGTGTGTATTGTTTGTTCATGATGTTTTTTCGTATAGAATCAAAAGCCTTGTAATATTAAATATATTTCAAATATATGTTACAGAAAGGAGAATGCACCAGCGAGATTTCTTAAAATATCCAAGGCATAGGTCTTATTATGGTTGCAATGAACCTTTCACTAAGTGTATATATTTATTTAAAATTTATTCAAATGAAATTGATTAATCAATTAATAGAATGGATTATAAATCTAAAATCTTTTATTTGTTAAGTTAAGTGTTAAGCCCTAATAAATTAATTTTGTAAATATTGTTAGTAGAGTGTAAAATTTAACAGTTTGCACACGAATAAATAAATAAATAAATAAAAATGTTTTATCTAAGACAACATTTACACCCTCAAATTTCAAATTTCTCAAACCTGCAGTGCAAACAAAAAAGTGTGTGGAATTTCATTTCTTTAACGTAATGCGCTCATAAATATTTAAAACAAATATAAATTAGGTGAAACAACAGTGCGTAGAGAACCAAGGCAAGTGACTTATAACTCTCAACCATTTTTGTGCGAGTCATTTCAGGGATGAAGGGGGCCTTCAGTTTTATGCCGAATCCGAACAACAAATTTGCAAAAGCACTTTTTCATGACAAGAATTTCTCTTCGAAGATTTGTCAATTCCTCGCAAGAGGCAGTATCTGTAAAAAAGATCTTCAGGTGTCAGAGGCAGGCAACGAGCCCAAGACCTCTAGCATGACAGTCCTACACACTAACCATCACGTCATGGGTACTGCTAATAAGATTATTTGAGTTAGATAGTAATATTTCATATTTCATAGGACGTTAAAGAACGCAGAGTACGTAACTGATGAAAACTTGTTTAAAAACCAATTGTATCAAAAAGTTACGTATACGCCCAAATGCACTATATTGTTTTGTCAATGGTTGTGTTTGTCGGAATTAAAGAATTTTAAACGTTCAGAAGATTGAAAAAAACTAGATTTATTTTAGTTTGAGCATAAATTTAAACCTTTTTAGAAAACATTTTTCCAATTGAACAGTAAAAAATATACATATGTTTATTTGATGAATCGCATATTATGTCCGAAATGGTCATGTTGACGAAAATTTTAAAGCATTTGAAAGATTCTTGCTTGTATCGGGTGATTTTTTAAGAGCTTGAGAACTTTTTTAAAAAAAAAAAACGCATAAAATTTGCAAAATCTCATCGATTCTTTATTTGAAACGTTAGATTGGTCCATGACATTTACTTTTTGAAGATAATTTCATTTAAATGTTGACCGCGGCTGCGTCTTAGGTGGTCCATTCGGAAAGTCCAATTTTGGGTAACTTTTTCGAGCATTTCGGCCGGAATAGCCCGAATTTCTTCGGAAATGTTGTCTTCCAAAGCTGGAATAGTTGCTGGCTTATTTGTGTAGACTTTAGACTTGACGTAGCCCCACAAAAAATAGTCTAAAGGCGTCAAATCGCATGATCTTGGTGGCCAACTTACCGTTCCATTCCTTGAGATGAATTGTTCTCCAAAGTTTTCCCTCAAAATGGCCATAGAATCGCGAGCTGTGTGGCATGTAGCGCCATCTTGTTGAAACCACATGTCAACCAAGTTCAGTTATTCCATTTTTGGCAACAAAAAGTTTGTTAGCATTGAACGATAGCGATCGCCATTCACCGTAACGTTGCGTCCAACAGCATCTTTGAAAAAGTACGGTCCAATGATTCCACCAGCGTACAAACCACACCAAACAGTGCATTTTTCGGGATGCATGGGCAGTTCTTGAACGGCTTCTGGTTGCTCTTCACTCCAAATGCGGCAATTTTGCTTATTTACGTAGCCATTCAACCAGAAAATGAGCCTCATCGCTGAACAAAATTTGTCGATAAAAAAGCGCGAAACACATTTCGAACCGAACACTGATTTTGGTAATAAAATTCAATGATTTGCAAGCGTTGCTCGTTAGTAAGTCTATTCATGATGAAATGTCAAAGCATACTGAGCATCTTTCTCTTTGACACCATGTCTGAAATCCCGCGTGATCTGTCAAATACTAATGCATGAAAATCCTAACCTCAAAAAAATCACCCATTACTTAACCGATCATCATGAAACTTTGCACATACACTCTTGAAGGTATTAGAAGTAACATAGGATACTTTTTATTAAAAAAAAATAAAAAAAATTACGAAAAATAAGAAAATTGTTTGTCAAAATATCGTCAAATTTAGCTACTTCAACGCCATCTAGCATCATCTAGCATCATAGTAATGAAGTTTCAACCCTAAATACTGTAATACCACATTCCACTGTATTACAGACGGTGACGACAATATCTAATTCAATTGAATTATGTAGTTTCAACTGTTTCTAATTTTTCTATATTTATTGTTATTTTCTTCTGTCGTTACATGCAGTATAATACTATTCACATTTTTGAGGTTATCCGTAAGGCACAAGGACAAACATTACAGGTAGCAGGAGTGCATTTAGAAAACCCATGCTTCTCTCATAGTCAACTTTATGTAGCCTGTTCACGTGTATCTAATGCCCGGAATTTAAACATATTTGCACCCGACGGGAAAACTCATAACATTGTCTATAAAAATATCTTAAATTAATACTTTGTATTTTATTTTTTTAAATTGTTAGAATTCAGAATTATTTATTTTTGTTACGGTGAAATATATTTTAACATTTGTTGTTGCATTTCAATAAGCATATATTAAGGTGTTGAAACTTCATTGTCTGTAGTAATTTTTAAAAATTGTTGATCTCAGCCATGCAATGAAATTTAGTTATTATATTGACTCATTTCTATTATTATACCCTAACCCTTTATCTCTCATACTTATTTAATTTCTCCACTGCGGGCGAAGCGGCGGGTAAAAAGCTAGTAATATTATAAAGAGGAAAGATTTGTAGTTGTGTATGTAACGAATAAACTCAAAAAGTACTGGACCGATTTTAATAATTCTTTTTTTCATTAGAAAGCTACATTATCACTGAGTAACATAGGCTATATTTAGTACTAGATTACTATTGAAATCTTTAGAAATTCTTATTAAAACCAACTGAAGGTGTACAAAAAATTAGCCATAAAATGTCTTTCATTGCATACGCTGTGAAGAGTATTAATGATAGGACAAAAAATTGTTTTCTAATTTAGTGATTCATGGTCGTTTTAATTAGCATGCTTATAACTTAAATATCTGTACCTATTTATGTCTACCCGTGCGAAGCCAGGACGGGCCGCTAGTATTTAATATTTTTGAATATCAGTTTTGGTGAACCACATTTTTGCAGAATTAAAATGTGCTAAAAAATCTATTAAAATGAAAATGAAATCTTCCTCCAATTGAAAATTCAACAACCAACAACATGAAAAAGTAACACAAAAATTTCAAGTTTGTATTAAAATTGTTGTATAGCAAACCGCTGCCGCCATCATCATTGACAACAACATCGTCATGAAGATACATAGATACCTACCTACTCAATGTTTTCTGTCGTTAGTTTTGTTATGACATCAAGACCAAGACGAATCAAATTGATTCATTAAGTCTTCTATATACCATCTCGCTCACAGTCTCAATTGAAACCATATCCGTTTGCCATTATAATGCCTTGGTAGTATCGAAGAAGTCATTTTTCTTGTATCCAAAAAAAAACAAAAACAAAATATTTATAAATTCAAAAGAGAGAAATTCGAAATAAACCACGATGTTAATTAAGTGAACATGATTTTACCTTGATGAACTGCACTTTTCTGTCGTTTGTTCCAATCAAAAACCAAATACTAAAAATAAAGACTGAAAAAGCAAGGACTTTTGTTTACTATATACGTTTGGTGTTCACCTCTCTATCCTATCTATAGCCCACACATCCAGACAATCAATTTCTATTTTGAATTATATGTCGAATCTATTGTGGATTGGCTTCTATTTTTGTTGCAGATGAGGAAATTGGCATACAATTGGAATTACCAAAAAAAAAAACTACAGGAACAGGAAATTCGTTAGTTTGTTGCATGAAAACTGAAGCTTCCACTTTGTACTTTTGTGAAAAAGAAAACCTACAAAGTAAACCTAAACCGGAGATGACTGCGAGGAAAATTAGGTTAATCGTGTTTTGGTGATTTTTGAATGATGATAAAATTGAACGGATTTAAGTTTTTTTTTATGGGAATTACTATAAAAGCAACTTAAGCCAAGAAGAAACTACATAAATGCCGCCATTTTCATGAAGTCGTTAATTGTTCTTCAAGCACTCCTGGTTAAATGATTTGTGGGTGATGTTGATGATGTTGATGGTGGATGATGATGATGGTGATGATGCTTTCACTCAAGACATCATCACAGTCAGGCTTATTATAAAAAGTAGGTGAAGTTAATGCAGTATATGACTTGACTATCCCGCATTCTATGTGATGATAGAGATGCAGATTGATGCATTAACATTGTTTTTAAGAGTGTGCAGCTCACGATTGAGCCTGATGAGCGGCATGTGATGTGATCGAGAAAATCATGTATTGACCTTAATAATTAAAGTTTTTAATATCATTTTCGTGGTATAGATTTTATTTATATATTGGAAAGATTATAAATTTAGTAATTTTGTTGTTAAGTGGGATACAAAAAGAAGGGGGAGGGGGAGGAAAACATTTTAATTACTCACGAACAAAATATCGGTTTAAGGTGAAAGAGGTGGTTTACTTGTTGGCCTAGAAAAGCCACAGTTTCAGTAAGATATTTGACTTGATGTCATTTTTTTTTTCAATCATATTTTAAGCAAATTACAAAAACTGTAAAATCATTTTTCCACTTCTCAATTTTCAACATCCTAGTTGATCACTTCTTTGAATACCTATTTCCAATTTTTTTTGCAAAAATCCGTCTTAAAAGTCACTTATTTAAGAAAGAAAAATGTTAGATAATCAAAACCAATAAAAATTTCAACGAAATAGAAATGGTTTCCACTTCTAAACCTTTAATGTTCGTTTTCTTAAACATTTCTTTCCCATTTGTATTTAATGTTGCACCTTAAATATTTGATTTAAGAGATCATTTTAATATGAACATAAAAAACAATTTTAAAATAAAAATAAGTTGCACTTCTAAGATTGCAAATGAATTCGTTTTCTGTGAACATTCATTTTATGATGCCTAACATTGTCGACATGTGTGGCTAATCAAAACTTTTCAACGCATTTAAGTGTAAAAATGCATGCTTCTGCAACAACTTTACAAAAACAACTCTCCTACGTCTTTTAAAAAATTGCGTTAGTAAAATAAAATTAGAAAAAAAAAAACAACTTTGACACATATTTTTTTATGTAACTATATTGATTGAATTTTTCTTGCAACAAACACACCAGAGCTCGTTTAAAATTTACAAATTAATGGAATTCCATACAACTAAACTAACCTACTAGAAAGTGGGTGGCTATAAACATATCGAATCAGTTATGGACACAACATTTGCACGCAACACTATCTACTTATCCATAGACCTACTTCTTGTTTAGTTTTTATATTTCTTTAAATTGAAAGACGTGCAAAAGTGGAATTTATTTATTTATTGAAAACGACTTAAGATTGCCATGTGAAGCCATTGTTTGTTAATGTTTTTGTCTAATAGATTCCTTTCAACTACAAATCAGAAGAAATAAACAGATAAATATAAAAAAAAAGAAAAAAAAAAGAGTTCGTGTCTCAGCTCTTTTGTTTTTAGTTTTATTTAGTGTTTTAAGAGATACAATTTATGTATTTTTCTTGTTATTTCTGAATAAGAATCGATGTCAACATTAAAATTATATAAATTTCATAAGAAATACACTAAGATTTTGTGTGAAACCGTTATAATAAATGCATTTTTGACAAGATGATTCCTACAAAGAAAAATCAATCTATAAAATACATTTCAGGAATATTTGAGCCAAATCCAAATAAATCATCTTTAGAAAGAACCCATTACATAATAATTTGCAGTATAAATCCGTTAGAAGCCCTTACAACCTCACAGGTAATTCATTTCGACCTCAAGAGGTATCACTATATAACCGCAGCATTCATCATCTCTCATTCTTCATCAACCACAACAATTCAAATATCTATTGCTGTACCTAATAAAGTAGATCACGCGAAAGTAGCACCCAACTAGCGGTGCAACAGCAGCGCCACTAAAAATGCAGCATACCGTATATTTGAACCACCATCATCACTCTAATAAGAAACCACCGAAACACCACCATCCTGAGCGTTATACGACCATCATCGCCATCGCCACCATTGCCACAAATCGATTTCCATTAAATTTAGAATTTTCATCTTTCATCCAAGCGGAACAAACAATATTGGCCTGGTCAGGCCATATTATCATTGATCAAAAAGCAATTTGAATTTCAAAGAACAAAGAGAGTGAGAGAAATGGTGGTGGTGACGAGTACGAGACCATAGAAAATTTTCTATTAAGTTCAAAAAAGTTTTAGGTCATCGAATTTTATGTTTTCCTCATATTTTGTTCTTTAAGTTGTTTTGTACATTCCAGGCCTCTTCTCCAGGAAAAAAATACCACATCAAAAATAAAATAACAAAAACTAACTAAAGGAATAAATCTTGAAATTAATTCCTAGACCAGCCCAACAGCTCTAGACAACAAAATGACATCTTCCATCATGACACTGATCCGTGCCGTAAAAGTATTTAATGCCCACATATGCTTCTCTATTCCATCATTTGACCGTTTGTTGGTTGGTTGGTCATCAGTTGACGTCCTCCATTCGCTGCGTCGTCGTCGTCGTCCGGTCGGTCGTTGAGATTTTTGTTGCCATTTGAACGAGATGCTGAAATCATCATTTTATAGAGGTGCAGTCCAGCCCTAGACTCAAGCACACACATCCCGAGGTTGTCCACAAGAAGTAGTTAGTTAGCACGATGTCTCGGGATTAGTCCAACCAACCAGCAAGCCAACAACACGAAGAACTACCAAGTCATCGTCATCATCATCGTCGTCGTTAGTCGTTTGTTCGTCTAGTCCAACTCTATTTTTTACACACCGCACTGATAGACACGGCACAGACACTAATCACAAGGATTGATCGAGTATGACTGTATATCTTTGAGAGTGCGCGGATGAATGCAAAACCCAACAGACATTGTTGCCCGTTGCCATTGCAGTTCCCCAGATACGAAGTGGTGACGGCGACGTCCGCGGCGGCGCGGCGGCGGCGGTGGTGGTGGTGGCGTTGGTGCATCACGCAACTCTATTCGTACGAAAAAAAAAACGAAGAACAAACGAACGAAACGATTTTCGTAATCCCTAAGTTGGACGAGTTCAAGACTGTGTAAAGATGGACATTACTCAATTAACTCATCAAAAGTGATTCCAAGTGATAGGCAAAGTGTTAAAGATATTTTATCTGACAACTGAAATGACATAGAATCTGGTTGGTTAGTTTGGATTTTATATGCAGCAAGTATGCCATATCATGCAGCAAAACTAGAGAGAGAGCTTAAGTGCATATTTTTGCATCATGTAGCGTATTATAATTTTTGTTGTTGTTGTTGTTATTATCGCTGTAAATTTTAATAAAAGAGATATGTGAAGATAATAATCTACGGTAGTTAAGAGATTTGCTAAAAACCTTTGTAGTATAAGGTCTTAAGGTTGTTGATATATCCTTCTATGTGGTAAAAATAAAATCCCATAACAAAAGTGATGGAAATGTACAAAATCCTTTTATATGGAATTTGTGGTGTGGAAAAAATAGGAATATTCCTATATGACAAGCAAGGCCACCTATTTCGAATAAATTCATATTATGAAGTTATCTTTGGAAACAGTGTGAAGGATTAAACGAAAAAAAAAAACTGAGAAGATTAAATTTATTTAAAGATACAAGTGGCAAGTATATTTAAGGCATGCCAAGAGATAAGAGGTCGGAGCGGATATGTAAGAAGCGTTAAATTTTAGTGGATCTTAAAAAAAGGACACTATTAGGCTGACTTAACTCGTTTTTCAGTTCTCTAGGAATTTAAAAATGTTAAAATAAGAGTTGTCAATAGATTTGAGAACACATAGACAGGCGAATTGTCCCCTATTATCAAAGTACAAAATAAATAAAACTACAAAATTTGAGAAAAATTAGTTGAGGGTCAATTTTCCTCCCTTTTGTAAGAAATATAAAACGTACCCATACTTTAATCTTTAAAAGTTCTTTAGAGACAGAAACCAATCCTTAATTTTGGAGCAGCTGCGCCTTATTACACATGGATCCGAGACTTGTGTGTTTAGTACAAGGCGCTCCGACCTCTTATCCGCGTTCGATAGGAAAGTGAGAAAGAATGATTCTAGAGTCTCGACAATCGTGAACTGTATGCAAAGCTCGAATTATCGTAGAACCATAGGAATGTGGAACTACATGAAGTGATCGTCTCAGATTCTATATAGTAGCAAAGACTTGTTGAATGAGGTCCTTGCTGAGTGACTGATGATAGTAAAGTGTCAAAACTGAAAGATTATAATGTTCGAAGAAATTATTTTTAAACCTGTCTGTTTTCAGTGTATTTATAAAATTCTCTAAAAACAGCCTGGGCCTTCTTAAATAAATTCAAGACTTACACACTTCAACAAACAGCTGTGCAAAAAGCTCAACAAAAATTAGAAAGAAAGTAAATTTATAGCTTCATTTTTCAAAAATTTCCTAGTCTTTTTTTATGATTGTTTTTAATCACTTTCAATGCTGACAGAAAATTTTTCACAACTAGATACTTGATACTTGATATCTTGATATATGAATTGTATTTTTGTAACTCACTTACGGGTAGGATAACCAAATAAAAAAGACTAATTTTGAAAACTCAGCTTATTTTGAAGTCCCAAAAATCTAAATCAAAAACGATTTACAATTCTCACTCTCACCGTGTTTTTTCTATAAGATCATTGTGGTGAGTTTAGTACATTAATTTTAATTCAAGATCCACTTAAAATAAGTTAATTAAAAATCGACACAATTATTGTTCCCCCAAAGGAATTTTCTATAATAATAAAAAATTGATACTAAATTAAGATAGTTCAATTGATTTCCACACACAAGACACAAATAATATAAGAAAACCTTCTGAACCCTATCTTTCCGGATAGTCATTGATTCATTGTGATATCAAATTACTTCCTTCTAAAAAAAAACTCCCTTCGTCTTATAAAAGGTGCACAAAAAAAAACACACCATCTAAAGAATTCTGTGTACCAGGAAAAAGAATATATATTAGGTAATAGATATAAGAAAAGGCTTGAATTGTCCCTCGGCGACAAAGACTTATTGTTACAATCGAAGTGAATTCTATTTTTCTTACCTTTATTTTTTTATTTGTATCTTCTAAACTTAAACATTGCATGTTCATTGGTATAGGAATAGGTTGGGTAGACAAGAGGTTTGTGTGAAGCTTGAATTTGTTAAATCACACACATATGTTATATATGGATATAAACAAAAGCAAAAGAAAAACAGATTATCTCTAGGAGAAGAACTTAAGAAGAACGAATGAGAGACAAAAAAAAAAGAATATTATCTTTTGGAAAAAAAAAGAAACCTTAAGAAAACATCTTACTAATCACATGGCCTGAAGGTGTCATTTGTCTATTTAATGATTTCATTCATTTAGATCCCAATGTGGTAAATAGTAGTCTTTTCAATCTTCGACATTGGCAAATGGTAGTTGATATAAAAATACACGCAGCAGCGCAACAATCTTCAAAAGTTTTTTTTTTCATATTAATTGCTATCGATATATTTTAACATTTGAACTTCACTATCTTAGAAAAGCACACATACACACGTTCGTTTACTGTGATTGTTAGTTTCGATTGAGGTTTTCTTTTACTAGAGGATGGCTATGCTAGGATGTAGAAAGGATGGAGAGAAATTAGGAATTTTTATCTTTAGTTTCTTAAGAAGGTCTATTTGTTTCTATTTAATATCAAACCATATGTTACTGTAATTTTATTTTATTCGGTCCAGATCAGATAAAGAGAGGGAAAATTGATTGTTAATTGAAACAAAAGAGCTGATAAACGAACTGTTATTTAAATTTGAACTTAAAATGTTTAACCACTTACATATATCAAAAGCAACAAAGGAGATGAAATAAAAAAAATGATAACCGAACCCTTATTCTAATTTTAAATTGAATTTTGATCTACATCAAAAGTAACAAGCAATTTGATTGATAAATTTGTATTTGTTTAGAGAAACGAATTATGTTGTTTTTCAATCTGAAATAAAAGACCAGATAAGCAAACTCTAATTATCATTTGAAAAATAAAAAATATATTTGAATTTGGTTTCGTTTATTTATTCTAAAATAAAAGAGCTGATAAGAGAACTTTAAATTATGCAATTTAACTTGAATTTTGGACAACATCAAAAAAAGATACTAGAAAAGTTGATTGACGAATTTCTGGTTGCTTGGATTTTAGGAACATTACGACTACCTATGTTTAGTCCATATTAAATAAAAGAGCTGATAAGAAAACTTAAACAAATTTAAAATTTGTACAGGTTATTTTTTTAATGAAATCCAACAGTAATTCTATCTTAAAAATATTCTACTACATATTGAAATCCATTCCTTTTCATTTCAAAATCACTAAAAAATAGGAACAATTTTTTTTTGAAATATGCTAAAATAATGAGTTCACACGTTGAAATGAATAGTTCTTTTCATCCATTTCCTGTCTATTCATTTCATTTCATAATTTTTTTTTCTGATTCACTACTGGTGGTAAAATGTCGCATACCTTTACACATCACTTATATCAATACCCATATGAATATTCACCGAAGTCTTAAAAAATCTTCTTTAAAGAATAATCCTCAAGGATTTTATATTTTCTTTTTTTTACAAATCTAAATACCAAAAGAAAGGACAAACAACGAATATTAATATGTGAATAAGAACAAAAGACATTTTGTCTTGATATCACTCCTTTAACAAAAAAAAAAGACGAATAAAACAATTTAAATATACAAAACCAAAAAACATGGTCAATATGCTCAAGATGAGAATCTGCAAAAAAAAAAACCTACAAAAACCAACAAACAACACAGAGGATGAAAACAGCAATAGCCGTGGAAGTGGATGGCAGCAGTAGTGGCGTGGCGGCAACGACGACGACGACGAGTCACTTTTGAAAAAGGATTGACAGATTATCATGCCTGAATTTGGCAGTTTTATTGCTACCTATGTCTTAATGCCACACTTTGCTTTTGGGGAGGTATTTTGTTTTCTTGATTTCCTTTTGAACTTTTTTGTTGGTTCTTTGAAGTCTAATGCTTTTTTAATGAGAAAAACAAATGTTTTACAGAAATGTTTGAAATATTTGGATAATTTTATTTCGCGCTCTTGTAATTGTGAAATCGAAAAAAAAAAATCCTTATAAAATAAAGACAAAATTATTTTGAATAATTTAACATCTAGCCTCTATCAAACGTCTTTAAAGAACTCTCGTGGGAACATACTTTTTTCTTAACCAATAACACATTAATGTTGATAGAGTTATACCCCTGGGGGTTGCATCAATATTGATTCTTTACAAAACTACCTGCCAAACACAGAAATCTTTACTGTTACTTAAAAAAAAAGCAAAGATAAAGAAAAAGACTTTATGAATTAATTTATTTTTTTAGTGTCTTTTAGTTGTTTTTATTTTCCCGCTTCAATCGGAAACTCGATATTGTATAGGAAGATTGTCTTGTTTCTTTAAAAACCATATTAGTGTCCTATCTGCAGACATAATTAACACCTAAGTGTAAATTTATGTTTTTCAATTTTACTCACGTTTCCTAGCTTTTTCGAATTCTATAAATCCCGTGTGATAAGATGACTAACAAAATTTACTTAATCTTCTACCGCCAAACATAAACAATTACAAATGATTGAAAAGTTAAAGGAAAAATTCATAAAACTAGAATCTTTTTTGTTGTTGTTGTTGTTGTTATTGAAGAAAACAAACAACTAGATTGTCAAACTGCACTCACTTATAGTATACCCATACAATACAAAAATAAAAAAGACTAAAAATTGCAGCTAGAGAAAAGTTCAGTCTACAGAAAAGAGACCTGTCAATGTTGTCAGTTTGTTACAATGAGCGGTAAAGTTAGAAAATTTATCCTCCAATTAGCAACGAAGATGAGAATCCGCACAATCGCTCACCTAAGTTAAACTTCCTATAATACTCGAGCGACTACAGTAGTCTTGCATCTCTGATGGATTGTCTTAGGAGTCTTAAGAAACTTGGCCGACAACCAACCGAAGAACTAACCTTTTTCTCGTTTTGTCGGCAAACAAACAACTCGCTTCAAAGATGAAATTGAACTGCGAAGATGATGATGATGATGATGCTGATGAATATACGTTCACTATAATGTATCTGCGATTAGAAATCAATCAAATTTCTTCATACAAATCAATTAGATAAATCGTAACGGTAAAAATCATCATTATGTTTAATTTAACCTTTTTTTCCCTCTTCCTCTTCTCAACAACTCTGTCTCTTGGCTAGTTTGTATCTATATTGTATTCGGGTTGATTGAGGAAGAAAGTCGGATGTGCACAGAATACGAGTATAATGCTTTTTCCACTAAAAAATAAGTAAAACAACAACCGAAGGCTTTTGTGAAAGAAAATTATTATTATTCGAGGAGCAGTACAAACAAAACGATGGAATTAACCAAAGTTATGGGGGAATTTCAGTTCATTTATTATTATTAAGTAAACAAAACAACAAAAACAAAACTTAACAACAAATTATGGTTTTGAATGCAATTTATCTTTATACCGATTTCCTATTGAAGTTTGTTTGAGAAAGTTCATGAACTACATATTTTGCAACAGAGATGAATGGATGTGGAAGTTGTTGCTTATTTATGCGGGTTACTTATCGAATTTGCGGGGATATGTGTTTTTAATGATACAATATTATAAATTATTGATGCCTTGAGTTATAATTTTATCTTATTTTAAAGGTAAAACTGTTTAAAATGAGATAAAGTTTTAAGCTTTATATGAAATGTAAATCACTTGTAAGGATTTGATTTCATTTTTTTTTCCGTAAGGGGTAATTGAGGATATTACATCAATAGGGAGAGAAATCTTTATTCTAGACTTTGAAGAACAGATACGAACTTAGAAAATCGCAGTAATTACTTAAATATTTATTTAACCATAATAAACAATTTAAAGATATTCATAAAATAGTTATTTTTCAAACAATTTTTTTGTTATTTCCCACAAATGGTAGACTTCTGTCTTCGTCTCAATATGCCTACTATAAAGTTAAATCGGTGGAAACGGCGTTACACACCTTAGTACGCACCATCGAATATTCTCTCCATCATAGAGAGTTCACTAATGGTTGATTTCCTTGACATCAAAGGTGCTTTTAACAACGTAAACACATCTGCAATCTCATCTGCACTAAGTTAATTCATTTAATGCTGACTAGTAGAATAATTAACTCAAAACTGGGCAACTCTTCTGCCAGACGATACGTTAGTAGAGGGACACCCCAAGGTGGTGTTCTATCCCCTCTCCTCTGGAAACTAGTGGTGAATGAAATCCTAACTAGTCTGGATGCGGAGGGTTTCAGAGTGATCGCATATGCGGATGACGTTGCTATAGCGGTTTCAGGAAGTATCTTAAAAGAACTCTTAACAAATACATAAGACAGACTTATACTTTGGGCTGATCGGTGTGGACTGGCTGTTAACCCACACAAAACCGATTTAGTCCGATTTTCGAGGAAATACAAAATTCCATTTGTTAACCCTCTCTATATTAAAGGAATCCAATTAAAATTCTCAGACGAGGCTAAGTACCTGGATCTTATTTTAGATACAAAACTAAATCGGAAACGCAATGTACAAGAAAGAGTCAAAAAAACTGCTGTAGCTCTCTTTTCTCGCAAAAATGCTATTGGTAATAAATGAGGCATAGAACCCCGAATCACGCATTAGCTATACACATCGGTAATTAGACCGATTTTAATGTACGCTGTAGCAGTATGGTGGACTGCTTTACAGAAAGCTATAAACAAAAGTCCAACGTTCAGCTTGCCTATATAGGTATAAGTGGACCGCTTCGCACGACCCCATCTGCGGCACTGGACACCTTAATCTACCTAACACCTCTTGATATATTTAGCAAACAAATAGCTGAAAGCTCTGCTATTCGCCTCAAAGCTTCGTCGCAGTGGACTAACAACAACTTTGGCCACTCCGTAATTCTTAGGTATTTAGAATCAATTCCAAAGCACACAGACTACACCATCCCCCAACTGCAATCTGTCTACTTCCAGATTTTTATACCTTCCAGATCTTTCTGGGCATTCCTGGAAGACGAGTCAATCCATTTTTATACAGATGGTTCAAGAACAAAAGAATGGGTTGATGGAGGTGTGTACCCTGAACGACTGAAATTAAGTCTCTCATTCCGCCTTCCCAATCATTGTAGCGTGTTCCAAGCGGAATTTTTGGCGATAAAAGAAGTCTTGTCCTGGCTTAAAGAAAACGAGATATCAACATCTGGTATCCGTATCTTCTCAGGTAGTCAGGATTCTGTCTCTATAAACTCTAAAACAGTCCATAACTGTCGATCATCTCTAATGGAAATGGCACAACAGTTTAATATTCACCTTTTCTGGGTGCCGGGCCATAGTGACATTCCAGGTAACTGTAAAGCAGATGAACTCGCCAGGAATGGTACAGTACAACCCATTCTACCACGTTTGGCAAATTCTGGCATACCAATCGCTACTTGTAAACTATTGCTAATGTAGGACGCTATGAAGAAGGCAAACACCAGGTGGAATAACATCACCACGTGTCAGGTCACAAAAAACATCTGGCCAACACTAGATTTAAAACGATCAAGGTGCTTGCTATCTCTAAGCAGATCGCATACAAGCTCCATAATCGGTGACATAACCGGGCACTGTGTAATAGGAAAGCACGCAACGCGGCTAGTCGTATTCTCAAATGACTTTTGCAGAAGCTGTATGGACGAGATAAGGAGGAAACAGTTCTTCACCTTCTCTGTACATGCCCTGCTCTAGCTCAAAAACGCAAGAATTACATAGGAGAATTCTTCTATAACGATCTAAACGATCTAAATCATATTAGCATAATCAGCCTCTCACGTTTCGTAAGGGACTCAAACTGGTTTCATTGAGCTAAGGAATAAGCCTCAAGATTCATGTGGTATCACAACGGGTCATTAAACTGGCCTAAGTGTGTCCTGTTCCATCAGCCACTTTAACCTAACCCACAAATGGCTAAAGTTTTACTTGACCCCCCTTTGATGCAAGGCCCTTAATTTAGAGATGTTTTTGCTTTTGAAAGAATTTCATTCATTCAGTCTATTTTGCTAAATGACCAAGAAACGTAAATGATAAAATTGTTTTCCCCAAAATGGATGCGTCTTAACTAGATTTCAGTCGACATCCTATTTGCAGTGTAGTAGGTTAATTTGGGTTCACTGATTCAGTTAACGATCAACTACTATCCCTACCTCGAAAAGATGAAACTCAAAATCTACCAAAAACATCTACGATGTCCATGAAAGTACACAGATGATTTCAATACAGTCGCAGACCACAACTTGTCGAATTTTGCGTGGGGACTTCAGACTATATCAATACCAATTTTAACTGACTTAAAATCTGCAAAACCTAAAAGAGCATAGCTATTGACGAGTGTTTTTGCTCTAGAGAAGTTAGAAATCAATACATCTTTTCATCGAAAAATCAGTTTCACCCAAGGCCCATAATAATAATGCAAGTTCGTCAATAAAAAATTGAATATGAGACAATAAATGAAATTCACATGAGATTCAAGAGCATATACATTCATTGCAAAAAAAGAACTGGATCTTAATTAGTTTCTTGAGGATGACCTTGGAAGGCGATCTCAGTAATATTATTTTTGGCCTAAACTCTATTATATGGACACATGTGGTTTCAGCAATATACTAAACACAGAACACAGCTTATGCAACATTTGAAATGGTCTTTTTACGTGGAGTTGTCTTGGAACTGCATTTAGACTTGTGAGATTTTGTTGAGCCGTAGGTCCTCGAAGATAAAAACTAACGAAGCCCAAAAAGCCAAATGGCATGGATTTTTCGTACTTTCTTCAAAAGTAATAGAAGACTGACTAAAGAAATGATCCTGTGAAGTATAGTCTTTAGTTCAAATTTAGTTTTAGTCCGATTAATAGCCAGAATTATGAAAATTTGATATTCCAGTTGCTAAGGTTGCAACAATCGACTTTCTCAAAAAATTTTATGCTATCAGACATGTAGTTTGTTTTATTAAAATCTAAAGATATAAAGTGCCTAATGAATGACCCTTTACAAGTAACAAATCGTATGTTACATGGTTAAATGTAATAAATTGAGATGTGGATACATTATCTCCAGACTGTTAAATCGTTTGAGTTTAACACAGCTTCAAGGGACATAAACAAACATCAATTCCTTAAGTTATTATCTCACCTGACTACTTTAAAGAGATGTGGTTTTTAAATCGTTTGAAATATTTTATCTTTTTTCAACAAATTGTACGTGTTTTATCCTAAGAAATCATTAACTGACCCAGTAGCACCTATTTCTGCAATGAGGTGAATTTCGTCTCGTTTTGGCCGTCCCATTAAGTTTTACCTACCTATACCTATCTTAACCACATTTCCTTATCTATTTCTTTAACACTAAGTGGGTTGCCTTCCACTAATTAGAAAAGACATCAGCCATCTTGAGTTTTTTTCTTTAGGTTTTCAATTTTCCATTTTTTATTTTCTTGTCAATGGAAAATCCAATCCAATTGGCGCGACAGCCAAAAGGAAAATAAATTTAAATAGAAATCGAAAGCGATTTCTCCCTCGGAATTGTTTTGCTCGTTAGCAACGCTACCTACAGTTACAACATTCCTCGACGTCGGCCGCCGTCATCATACAATCACACTTTATATAAAGAAAATGTTTAATCCAGACACTTAAACAGTAGCAACAAGAAGAAGGAAAAAAACATCTGGTGCAGCTTAAAGAGTGGAAAAAGAAAACAATCCAAAAAAAGAATTACCATTCCTCCGCGCGACGTCGCGTCACTTTTGGTAAGCCAGCACAAACTCAGAGCGTAGGAGTGTTTTTTTCTTATTATTTTATTTTATATCCATTTTATTTACCGCCTTTTGTTCCCCCCACTGATAAAATGTGTGTCGAAATCAGGATTTAATTTCCAAGCTCTTCTCATCAGACCCTATCGTGAGCTTTAAATTGTTTTTCCTAAAAAAAGAAAACAATAATAATAATAATCAAATTGCAAAGCTTTGTGCTTGCGTTTAATAGCTTGTCTCATTGTTAGCGGGGGCGAATCGCGAATCTGAGAGGTTGCGGAGATACTCTTTTTTCAATTTAAAAGTCATTCACTATGAGCCACTGTTTTGGATCTTATGCCGAAAAGGGGCAGAATTTATGCAAAGCAAAGAAGAAGAAGAAGAAGTGAAGACAAAACCATTTTTTTTTTTCTTTTTTCAATTCTGTGCTGAAAGAGGTGTCGAAATGAATTTCTCAGTTTGGTGTAGAACGTCTGCATTTGGATGCGAGAGGATGCTGCAAGGAGCATAACTACATTTTAAAAATAAAAAAATGTATCTGAATGGCGCGAATATAGTAAAATAACACCGAAATAAAATGAAGAACAAAAATATCACAAAACAACAACCTGCCCCGACACTCTGCTTGCTTTTGTTTTGGCTTCGTCTTTTCGTCTTCGCCTCTCGAATTGGATCTTATAGAGTGGCAGAGAGACACCGAGCCGAAGACACATCGAAGACACTCTGGTGTCTGTCTATTCGAGACCTAAGCAAAACCAAGCAAAATGGAGTAGCGCAACAGCAGGGACTGACGACAGAAGCAGCATCAACATCAGCAGCTACAGCATCAGCAGCAACATCAACCGAAGCAGCAGCCCCCCAATAACTACTTCAGCTTCAACTTCAACAACTATACACAGCTTCAGCTTCAGCCCAGAAAAGGAAATTTGATATGTTATCTTCGCTTTTCATGCTTTATATCAATTCTTTGGCTTATTTTTATTTGAAGTTAAGTTGAGGTGTTTTTCTTTATTTTATATTTTTTCAAATATGGGTCACTATATTAGTTTGTTTTGTGTCATAGTATGTGTGGTTATAGTTTGTATTTTTATTTTTTCACTTCAAATTTTTATATATTGGAGGTCTTTGTTTCGATATAAAAAGTGTGGTTTTTAGGTACCTACCTTTGAAGCGCTAACGATTGAGGTGGCATGTATCTCATGTTTGTTTGGTTAGATAGACTAGTTGCAACTTTTTTCTTTTTCCTTTTTTGTTTAATTTTATTTTATTTTATTTATTTCAAGCGAAAGGAAGAAATTCGATATGCCTACACATTTTTCTTGTTGCGTTAAATTATATCTGTAGGTATGGTATGTTTAATATAGCCTTATGCATATTATATTGTAAAGGTGAGAAAATTGAAACTTGATTTAAGCGTTAACCTATGCAGAAAAAAATAAAAAAAAACTTGATGAGACAATCCAGTTTAAAGGGTAAATTTTCTAATAAAAGAATCTTAGTGTGGAGACTATAGACACTGTGTTGCTAAGGGGAAAAAAAGGTTCAAATTGCATCAGTTGATGGTTGAAAGAAATGTTTTTAATAAAAGCAATTCAATATTTTAATAATTGTAAAAATTGTTTGGAAGTCACGTTAGTTTGCATAACTTGTTGCAAAAAGGAAATACATTAAATACCTCGATCTCAGGAACTCGTTCGTGGTTCAAAACTGTATTTTTTCTTTATATTTAATTCGAGCCAAAAAGTTTGGGATATTATTGTTTCGGTAAAATAACATGTAGAACAGACATTTAAAAAAAAAGCATTAAATATTAAATTGATTTTTTATCCAAGAAATTTTGTCAGCCCAAGTTTTCATTATGCTCGTAGAAATTAAGTTTGCTCCGAAATAACTTACAAAATATTTGTTCTTATTTTCCATTTTCAAAGCTTGAACAGTTTTTTCCCCCTGTAAGTTGAAACACTACATTACATTGAGTGTGTAGTTAAAACAAGAGGTCTTAGATGTCTGATATTCCGTTTGATTCTTGCTTAATGTATGTTAAGGTTAATGATAGGTGTTATAGTCTTAAAAATCAGAAAGGTCAAAATATTTCCCATATTTCTTTCTTTCTTTCCTTTTTCCTTTCATTGAGTGCTTCTAACGGGTTATCCATTTTGCGGTTTCAAAAGCATAGGGTTGGCATTCGACATTTGTCAAACAAATTTGTTAAACCATTTTTTTTTTAAGTTGAAAGTCTAAAATTTATTAATTATAGCACAACGCATAAAAATTGTTAAAATCCAGTACAAAAATAGTGAATCTGACACAGGCCCTTACAGTGGTTTATGAGAAGATTATGGTTTACATAATCATCGAACTACGCAAGCAATTGGCAAGATTGGAAGAAATTTGAAGAGACTGAATTGGTTACAGATATTGTAAGGCCTGTGCATCATCATTTCGCTACAACTCAAAATATCGCTGGTGTTAGTGAAAGTGTTGCCGAAGACACGAATGTGTCGATTCTTCGTCGTTCTCAGGAATTAGGATTGCCTAACGGCACATTATGGCGTATTTTGCATTTGGATCTACACCTACATTCATATAAAGCCCAACTCACACAACAACTGAAGCTAGCTGAACATTCACAACGTCGTAGTTAATTCAAATGGAACGGCGATTTTTCTTCAGCGCCGAAGCACATTTCTCACTCGGTGGGCATGTTAATAAACAAAATTTTCATATTTTGGGTTCTAAGAATTCTCAAGTAATTGAAGAGTGGTCATTACATCCACAAAAAGTCACTGTTTGGTGCGCTCTTTGGTTTGGAGGTGTGATTGGACCTTAATTCTTCGAAAACGACGGTGGAACTACTGTCACCGTCAATTCGGAGTGTTATGGTCATATGATAATCGACTTCTGTTTGCCTGCTATTAAAGAATACGATTTGGAAAATTTGTGTTTTCAACTAGACAACTCAAGCGAATATGGCTTTATTGCAAAAGACATTTCCTGGCCGCGTAACTTCTCGTCGTGATGATATCCAAGATTATGCGATTTGACACCGCTGGACTTTTTTTTTGTGGAACGACGCTAAAGACCGTGTTTATGGAGATAAATCTTTAACTCTTGAGCACTTCAAAACCAATATTTGCCAAGTTATGGCTGAGATATCGCCCAATATGTATCAAAAAGTGATCGGAATTTACCTCAAAAGAATCTATGCTTGCAACAATTCGTTTGGTGGTCATTTAAATGATGAAGTATTTAACGGTTTGGCACAAGTCAAGATGAAGAATTCGAAATTTACCAAATTGTGATTTGAGAAAGACCAAGACTGCCTATTGGATTCTTCCACAAACTCCCACTTTCTGTGGCAAATTTTTGGAGTATATGTTTTGAATGCGGTGCAAATTTTTACAGATGTAATGGACTTTAGTTTACCCATCATACTGCGAATGATCCTCTAATTATAATAATTATGACGACCGTTAAATGGACAAAGCGCCTGGAACGTTGCCTAATCAGAATATCAATGTTTATTAAATAGTTCTATTCTATTCGTGGAAGATTGTTTGACTAAACATACCGAAAAAATAATGAACAAATTCACAGTTAAAACTTTAACAATGTTGCCGTCATAAACAGAACACCCTTGAATAAAGTTTGAGTTAAAGTTTGAGTCTGGATAAACCTCTCTTTGACTTGATAGTTAAGTGCCCTTGTTATTACCTCAAGATAAAGTATGATTAACAAATCTATCTAACTTCTCCTTAACTTCAAAATTATTGTAACATTTATGACTTTATTTTATTGTAATCCTTATAATTTAAGCTCAATAATGAAGTTGTTCTTCAACATTCCTTAAGGTTTAATTTAATTAGCATTTAATAAATCGACAATTTGTTGATTTACACTCCGTCTATAACGAGACAAAAATATAATCAACTTAACCCATTATAAGTGATTTGTCTAGCTTATATAGAACTAATTCCTCAAAGTCACGCTATATTGCAATATCAAAGTTGTTAGGGGGGGCTATACGTATAAATAATGTCTGTCTGCGTTATAATTGCACTTAAAAAGATAACGATGAAAAGGGTATGTTAAGAATTTACTTGTTTTTATTTTTTTTGTTTGTCTTAAGTTTTAAGTGAAATTCTTTTCTTAATGACAAGTACTTTGGACTGATTAACGAGGACGAGATACACCTCATATCTCAAATACATAATTCATTATGAAAAAGCTTCAATTTTTAAATAAAATCCATTAAATCTCATAACTTGGCAATTTCAAGCTATACACAATCACACAAGTAATTTATAGTTGAATCCATAACAATAGTTTTCAATTGTTGACTCATACTCTTTGTGGGTGAAAATGTCAAAGAAGTAGATGGTAGGTGCATAAGCATAAAATTACATTATATTTAAGATAAATCTTATAAGTCTGTAGCCTTCACACACGAAGGTATGTGAACAACAATACAACAAAAAAAAAACTCATGTAACAAAACGTTACAATGCATTTAAGCCAAATTTAAAATTTGAGCCAGATACAATTGATTTAGTGAGGCAAAAGAAGTAAGCGAAAAAAAATGCAGACAAAACTTTCCGAAGATTTATTACAAGTATTTTACTGATTTTATGGTATGTACCTACCTCCGCCTGACCAAACCAGCTATTTGTACTCAGCCAACAAAAAAAAAAAAAAACTCTACTGTTGGTAGCTTGGCGGTTCACATCTCATTCATGCATCCAGGTGTTATCGACTTTATACGAAGACTTGATGCTATAGAGCATTATATGTAGGTATTACACGCTGTCGCTACTATTGCTGCTGTCTGGCTGATTACGAAAATTGTTAATAATGACAATAATGAGAGGGAAAAGTTGTTACCTAAACAAGAGTCAGGGCTTCATATACATTTTTTATTTAAGATGAGAAGGCGACTTGCATGTGATACCACCAACTAACTTCTTACTACATTATATTCAATAAGTAAAACCCAACAACTTTGCATCATAAGAGACATGATATCTTTTGAGCTCTCTGTGTGGTGTGGTTTGGTTTAGTATGTTGTTGTTGTTGTTGCTGTTTCCTTTAAACACAATAAAGTTTGTTCATTTTTATTATTAATAACAGTAAGATTAGATTACAATGTAATAGCAGGAACAGCAGCTAAGCCAGTAGCAATGCAGTTAGATGACAATTTGTGTGGTGTGCAGTGAGAAGAACTAATTTTCAGTGAAAGTTATTTAACATTTACTCATGTAGAAGGAGGCATATACTCGTATGATGTTGTTCACTTTTCTTTCAAATAGATTTTTACTAGTTTCATGCATAACAAAGTTAAAGTCATTAAATTGTCAATTCATATAAATTGTTAACATACGAAAAACAAGAAGTGATTGTTTAAGAATTGCAAAAATATAAATAAAACATTCAAACACATTTGTACAAGAAGGAGAAGCCTTTATGTGGCTTTATTTCAATTCATTATTATGATTTTCCTATCTACACATGTAGATTTTGAGAATTTCGACCTTTTTTTATCATTTCATAAATAAACTGCCCACCTTAAGGTTTTCTACCGATAGGTGCTTATTTATGCGTCAACGTTCGTTAATCGGCGCATTTTGCTTATATTATATCCTTCGATTTTTATATCACTCACAAAACTCTATTCTGTTTCATTTTAAAGTCTATTCTAAATCAAGTTCGAACCTCAACTCTTTCGTTTAAAACTATAATATTCTAATAAAACGAACCAAAAAAACACATAAATCTTGGGCAAGCAATCATTGAGCTAACTAATTTCTTCTCTTTCTCATTACAGGTAAGCTCATATCATACTGTCAACTTAATCGTACTTAAACAACACCGAAAACAAGTCGTTAAAAAAATCTACGTATGCACAATATAAGACAAAAATATAAATAAATTGCGGTAAGTTGTAATGTGTACATATTAGCTACTATACGATACGGACGACAACAACAACAACGTCAACGACAACGACTGACGGTGACGATAATTACGCGCTTGTAAAACCCTACTATAACCATTATTTTAAGAGTTTTTTTTTTTTGTCAAAGTCCGTTACAAATTAACACCATACAAATACTCAAATATCTGTCGTTTGGCTTAAACACCAAGTTTCCAAACTCTATTCGAATTGGTTTTTGAATTAATTTTCTTAATTGACTAACTATTGGACGCAAAACACAAGACTCACAACTAATTTGAATAAAAATATTGTACACCTATCTAAGAAAATAAGCTTATAGCCAGCACACCGTCGGTCGCGTAGCGTCGTTTGAATACATACATATGTATATTGCTCGATATCTTATCCAATGCAAATATGTGATATATATTTTCTATGACTGTTTTTTTTTTATTCCAATTGTTGATTTATTCCAACTCTTTGGTATAGAATCTATTATACAGCATAGCACAGTGGTATTAATTTTTCTTTTTGTTAAATATTTGTTTGCTGGCTGCTCCAGTTTATAGAAAAAATGGTTCGTTATGCCATTTTGAAATCTAAATTCAATGCGTCTCTCTGGATGGAGTTGGAGTGGTCTCTGGTACTCTGAGTCCAAAACAAGACACACAAAACGAATAGATTGAAACGAAAAAAAAAATAGTGTCTTGTAAATTCCGAAATGGTATTTTATTACTTTCAACACAGCACTCGATCAGTCTTCGAAAGAGAGCGCGCGAGACATTTGACATGACTTGATACATACTTTTTGTTGATTCGCGAATAGAAATTTCCTTTTCATGCAGAAAAATGTTGCTGATAGAGCATTTTTTCAAGTCGTCGTCGTCGTTGTCTTCGTCATCATGTACAGAGTGCATTCATCATCTATAAGGCCTACGTTTGGTCAAGTCAATTCATTAGGAAGACTTGAACCAGGATACACTTAACTTACTCTACTTTATTTATATCGAGTTGAGTGGCAAATATGTGACAGTCACACAACATGGTTTCATGCGTTTCAGGTTTAAAAATAACAAAACCGATTGAGATATGGTCGATGATTTGATCGACTTTAGGAGCAACATCATCAGCAGCTATAGCAGCGCAGCTAGATAAAGTACAGCACAAATTCCAAAGATCAGGAAGTGAGAGATCTATGGATTCTAATTTGAGATTAAACGGAGATGGACATTTCACTCATCAATCTCTCTCTCGCTTTCGGTCGTCTTAAGTGGCATGCCATCGTCTTGTCGGTCAGAATGATGTGCGGTTGTGGTGTTATCTTAACATATTCATCACGGAAATCTTTCCTGATGTACATAGTCCTGATGTTCGCGATCATTCGCACTGTGTGTGACTTAAGGATTTCATCAAAAGAGTTGCAACACCAGTTTGGTTAGGTTAGCAGCAAAACTGCACCCACTTGGATTTATCTTCAAACCATGTAATTAATATAAATGCATCATGTGAGTTTGTGGTTTAAACTTTTTCTTGTTTGTGATCATTCAGGTGCACTACATCATTTTCATCATGTTTTCGTGTTACTTTGAGGTTTATTTAGTTTTTTCTTTATTTCTCAGTTGATACAATTTTGTCTCCTTTCAAGCTGAACAATCACATCTCTTATGCACTGCACTGCATAGGCCATAATACATGTATACATTATATATTTCACGTCTGTTTGAGTGGTGGTTTTAAAAGGTGATAAGCGGCAGTCACCAGTGGCAATTGCAGCTTAAGAGCTTCTGGTTCAGTTAACAGAGGTTTACGTCTTTTTTTTTTCTTTTGATTTCTTAATTTCTTAATCGCTCTGAGTTTTCATGTCAACATTGTGAAAAATTACTTTGGCAATGTGTGAATGATGTAGTTTTAGGAATTTGGTTAAGCCTTTAAGTTATTTGGACAGCTATTATAGTTGGACACTTATGGGTGGGTAGTGGCGCAGTGTGGTTTTGTTGAACTCATTAAGCTTTTTTTATAGCCAAAGTGTTTGATATACTGAACTGACCAAGTGTGGTCCTGGTCAATGATTTAGATTAAAAGTATTTAATTTAATGGATAATCTAAAGTAAAGTATGTAACAACTTTAATGAACTATCAAGCAGATCGTGAATGATATAATATTCGGAAATTTGTCAGGCGCCGGAATTCAATAAGAATAGTATAATACTGTTTAATATTTTAAACCCAGGGGCTTACATTTTTTGTTTGAATTTAACAGATAAAAGGTCTTCCGATAGGGACTTTTAAACTTTGACATTTGATAGCGGTTGTGTTGTTGATTCTGTATCTTTCAAACTACGTGTCATTTCTTTAATCTGTTTTCCTAAACCACCATGAATGGATTTATCTTTCCACAACACACCCACTTAATGTTTTTCTTATCCAGAATAAATGTACTTTGTGTGACATATTATAATTCAGACAACAATCAAGATCAACCTATATTTTGTGTGTGTGTATTTTAACATAATTTTTTCTCTTTTTATTTCCATAATCTGATCTTGAATTGATGTCACAACAAACATATTTTTTTCTGTGCCATCAAAAATCAGTTACAATCGTTCTATATAAAATGAACCACGCTCTTTCGTTCCTCACTGACTCGATGGTATGTATATCCATCCAAGCGCGAAACATGCTCTATGGTAAAAGTCCAGTTACACCCATATTTTGCTTCAAAACCAAACAAACATATCCAAAAGAAAATAACATGTACATCAAGACATCCAGGACGCATATAATAATATTCATCCAATGATAATCAGAATCACCTATCCCATGTCCCATCCCATCATCTTATATGTGAGCTTATACTTTGTGCAGATTTTCGTTTGTTTGTGCTACACTCCTGATCTATTTGGACTATGAGCAATTTCAAATTAATTCGGATCTACCTACTCTATGAATCTGGGAGACTTGGATATGGTATAAGAACATGAGCAGAACATGCGAAAGAGTTTGTATGAAATAACACATGGGTGCGAGGATGAATTTCAAAGCAGCTGCATCAGTGTTCTGGAGTCTGGAGGATTACAAAAGAAGATTGGTTTTCGCACATCCTACGCAAATTTGAAACGAAAAAACGGTAGCTGCGGGATTAACAGAGATCTGTGTAGCATGATGCGGAATGCGTTTTATTTTTGTTTTTTGATTTTTTAAATTTCGCACGATCTAATACAAAAATACACTGCTCAGAGAGTGGGCAGAAAAAACATACTTTACTCTCTGTGGTTGGAATAATATGACAAGCAAAACTAACTTGTTGAAATTTCAAAAAGATTTCAGGAAATATGCACTGCACTCTGTGCGGAATCTGAAAGAATGCGTAATTTATAAGAATTTCGAGATTGTGTTATGTCGATGCAAATCACTTTATCGAAAAACATTCTTGATGAAAAACAAATTGAACAGAATTTGTTGTTTCTTTTTTTTTTTTTTGGAGTGATCCTTAATGATTCGTGCATATATGGTGCAGCACTGCAGGTAGTCAATTCAATTCACGTAGTTAATGATTTTTAAATTCCAGGATATTTTCCTTTTAAAGCATAGATACGGCTCGCTGTCAATTTTGCTTTTCTTACATAAAACACTTTTTTATCAATTAAAATTTTAACAAAAAAATGCTATTGTCATGCCAAAATCTGCTAAATCAACTTAACCTCTTGTGTCAGTAGCCAACGGGATAGCGCAAAAATCAAGGTCTGATGTCGTTGCAAAAACAATTTCTAGAGAAAAGTCAAGTCCATTTGTAATAATATTGCGCGCGAATTGAAATTATTTTAGCTTTAAAAACTCATGGCATGGCAATGGGTTACACTTAGGTTCTACTTTTTAGTAGATATATAAATTTTTAAAATACTTAACTTTTATTGGTGGTACTGGACGGCTGGCCGGCCATGCCAGTTGTACCATTCACGTCGTCGTCAAGTGACGACTGCAGAAGTCATTTTCTCTTTATATAGTTCGACAGTATGGAATTCGTATAGTGTCACCATTCCCCATGGTCATATGAACTTAAAATTGGATCTGACAACTTATAAACTTATAGAATTTTTGTAAATACTCTTTGAGAGGAGATATGGAAACAATAAAAAATAGTTTATATTCACCCATAAGGACCTTTTGTCAATATTCAACGCGCGAGAAGGGCTTTTGACTCATTTGCAGCATCATCAGCGCGTTGCTATTTTTAGAGATTTTTTTTCCTTATTGTTTTTCTTTATTTTGTTTAAACAGAAAAACTTAAAAAAATATCCATCAGATTTAAAGAGAAGAAGAAGACATAGTGAACAAAAAAAAAAACAATCAGCCGCCAGATAAGACTGCAAAGCATGCTTCAAGCCAGAGTTGAATTGCTGAATCTTGCGGCTCGGCTACTACTGCAATGCCAATGGTGGTGGTGCCTTGGTAAGGGATAGTTCAATAAATTCCTGAAATATTTTCCAAAAACGTACCAAAGGTGGCATTGTAGTAGGTTGGGATATGGTCTAGGTCCTTTCGAGACACCAACTACACAAACAATACAAAAACGAACAAAAAACAATCATCATCATCATCCCAACTGAATGCAGCAAAACTCGTATACTTTGAAGACGCGAAATGGAAAAATAATAATAGCAATAATAATGCCAGGCTCGTTACTGGGATTTAATATATATATAAATATACATTTTTTTGCTTACATACTCCTTATTGTTGTGAGTTGAATATTACATACACGTGTATATATGTAAAAGGAAATATTTTGTGTTATAGAACAAAACTGATTCCTCCACCATTGGGAAACGTGACAATATTAAACGCACAATTATTGTGTGCTATAGCATCAGTAGCATTCACTTGTGGCAAGAAAAAACAAAAAGAAATGCTGCTGGTGTGGTATATCTGCAAAATGCATGTTGCAGCACATGGTGAATATTATATGGTAGCGCATCATCATCATCATAAGCATCGTCATCAGATGTATCTTCTTCTTTTTATCGATTACATCGCTTGTAACGAGCGAAGAATTCAAAGGGAAACAATGAATTTTGTTGTTGATGGAAACGATGGTCACATAGAATTGGCATCTGCGAGGTTGCTCCACGGAGCTTGATGGTGGTATAGGGGACGACAAACGATGCAGACTCCATCAGAATTTTTCTTTAGTCGTTGTTTTATCAAATACAACTATTACATTGTACATGCTTTCTATGAGTGTTCATTTTTATTCTATTCCTGAAAGTATTTTGTTTTTGTTTTCTTATATTCATCTTCAATTTTGCAATTACGTTTGCGTGTAGATTTAACTTGATTTTTAGAAGTTTATTGAGTTAAATTAATTGAGAGAAGAAATATAACACGCGTTTTAACAAAATAAAGAAACCTTAAAAAAAAAACTAAACTGAATTCTGAGATCGATTTTTAATGGAGATAATAAATAAATTTAATTTGAAATTTTACAAAGAATCATGAAGGAAAGATTCAATTTAGCTTAAAAATATCATAAGAGGAGCAGCAGTTTTGATAAACTTAAATCAAATAAGTAATATTTCGGTAGAATTAATTCATAATTTGCTCATTTAAATTTATTTGCATACGTCCACGGCTTCATTAAGGAAAATCCAACTACATAAAATAAAAGAGCTGAGTAACAAACTCTTTTTTTTCTTCTGAACTACATTAAATGCGAAATGAATTAAATAATTTGCATAAGTTATTGGCCTCACGGGAACTTGATATATTTTTTGATTTATATAGGGTGTTTCAGTAAGTGCTTCCTGTTTTTAAATTTAAAAAAAAAATCAAAACGAACCGAGACTAGCGTTGTTTCTTGTTAGGCTTAACGGAAACGTCCAATTTGTATATGATTTTGGAACACAAATTAATACTTTTTTTCACAAATAAGAAGTAACATTTAGTCAAGTGAGAATAAATTAAATTAAAGAGCTAGGCAAAGAATTCTTTTTTGTGAAATATCGGAAATCTTAAGTTTAAAATAAATTCCAAATCCAATTAGTGTTATGCCTTAATCTTCAGCCTTAATTCATGAGGAAACATTAATTCATTCATTTTTTGTTGTATTAATATTCATACAATTTTGTATCTTATATTTAAAACCTTGTGCCAAATTGAATGTTATAAACATAACACTAACAAAATTTCAAAAATAGCATATAAACAAGTATAATGCTGGTAAGTACCAATATTTATCAATGCATTGGCACTAAACCATAAACATAAAAAAAACAAGAAACAAATTTCAAACAACTGTGATACCAAAAGGTACTAAAAAATTACTTAAAAGCCAAATAACTTGCTAATTTTATGGCCAACAAGACACTTGTTGTATATGTTTTGCTATGCAGTGTGTGTTAAGTGCTAGAAGAAGAAAACATTGAGATAACAAGACAACCATAAAACCATAAAGCAAATTTGGATGGTTGTCAAACGACGTCGCACCTTGAAATGACACAACTAACTATTTTTAACTGCCACACACATGTGTTCTTGGTTTTGTAAGTTAACATAGACCATAGAGCATTAAAATCAACGTTTAAGGCCAATTATATCAAAGCAAACTTCAAGTTACATACAAAAATTGTCTTCACCTTTTGCAGATTTAATATATGTATAAATGAATTTGTTTTAAGGTTGGTATACAGCCGTTGTCGCAAAAAGACACAAAACTGACCCAGATATATAAAAAGCTTTGGATATTTTAGGAATTCTTCGGTGTGTCTTACAACTCATACCAATAATTGAAATACCTTTTCCCATTGAATATATACCCGCAACTGCCCGATGACTTAAGGATTCCAAAAAAGAACTTAAAAATTAAAACACACACCTATTTTGTGGTAATTTAACACACCACTTCCCATAATAATGCTGCTG
The DNA here is from genome assembly GCA_920104205.1 of Eupeodes latifasciatus. NCBI lineage: Eukaryota > Metazoa > Arthropoda > Insecta > Diptera > Syrphidae > Eupeodes > Eupeodes latifasciatus. Next base: position 118,421,729 of record OV049925.1, on the reverse strand, counting down.
CTGCTTGACGATGATGGCTATAGTGATGGCGATGGAGATGATGATGGCGGTCGTTTTAGCTATTAAATATACTTGTACGTACGTAGTGTACAGCATACTTGACTTGACTAGATGGTAGTTGCTTTACAACTCAAACATAGCTTATATGTTCTATCAGAGGCCATCGGGCGGCTCTTTAATTCATTTGTCTGCTTCTGCTTCTTCATCTCGCCATCACACCATCATCATCGCCATCCAAATGCATCAGGTTGCCTATTTTTCTCCATAAGAATCCATCGCAAGTATCTGCAATAACAACAACAGCCACCAACTGAGCCAACATCAGGGGATCAACTCAGCTCAAATCAAAAACAACACATCGCATTGCAGCCGTGCCGCTCGGTTAGAACTTAACTATGTACATATATAAGAGTACGAGTATGTACAGAGTTACAGAGGAGAGATTGACTAATTGAAAATTAAATCGAGTTGCGATTTAATTACCTGTTGAAATAAAAGAAGCTGATCACATTTTATGTTGCTTCAAGATGGTTCAACCAGAAGCTGGGGATTAATTGAACACACTACATATTCTACTTATATGATCTGTTTGCCCCATACCGCGCTACTTGCTATACCACCACTGCCTCGCCACACTACAATATACAATACGTTTGTATGGCAAGTTTGTGTTTTATGTTATGAAATAAAATAATGCCAGATACATTGAAATTCAATCCAGAAATAATTTTCCTCTTTTACTCTCTATCGCTCTTGTGTCTTGAACAAAGCTCTAAGCTTTAATTGAATCTCTTTGATTGTGGGACTTTATGGAGGACATGTGTAGCATTTGCTGTTTTAGCTCAAGTACTGATTTGTTATTGATAAAGTGTAGACTACCCAGTGGTGCTAGCGCCCTCTGCACTGTTTACCATCTATAGCATTTTTCAAACAAACAGCGATACACCAAGTCGGAAGCAAATTGAAAATGCAACGCCCGGCTTTGACATGTTGATGCTTAAGTTATATATTCTAGGTGGGTAGCGTTTTTTGAACAATTAAAAGAGTTTTAGCCATTTTGACATCAAAAATAGAATTTCTTGGTTAGAAGTTCTTTTGGATTCACAGGAGTTAAATGACCAAAATGTGTCCTTAAACCCAAAGTCATCTCGAGGTAAAAATGCCTCACTCTAAGTATTGTAACGTTACCTTCCAGACTACAAGTGCAGTTATCTGCCCCAACGTATGTAAGTACGTGATCGTTGTAACAGAAAAAAAATAGAGGTCCACCACATCACATCACATATACTTAGTACATACAGACTACATGTAGATTAAGAAAGAATTGAGATACATATAAGGCCATTAATTAAATAATTATGGTGTACGAGGAAAGTGGGTGTGGCAAAGCACCACCAGATAGCACATATTGCGGTTCATGCAGGTGACTACTGGTCTTTTGTGGACCGCGGCGGCGGCGTCCGCATCGGTCGTCGTCGAATGTCGACGTTGTTATGTTTTGTTGACGGTCGTGTATGGTCGCTGTACTTCGTTGTTATTGCTTGCGCTCTTAAAGCTGATCTGCTTTTGTTTGATTAAATGTAGTTCTCGATTAATTAGCTGCACATATAGAATTTTGCAAGTATACGAGTATAGTATACGTGTGGCGTATAATAAGATATATGAGAATAGTTAGTGGTGGTTATGGTTCATTGACACATGATTATCATTTGGGGCGAATATATAATTAAAGGGGCATAATATAACATGACTATATGCAACACATTAGTTAAGATTGTTTTTTCTCAAACGGTTAGCTTTTTTACTTGAGCACAATAGATTGATTGTGTAGTAACTTATGTTCAGTGGTATAGTAGTTAATGGAATAAATTAGTTTAAAAGTTTGATTTTTAATCGTAATTGAAGTTTTTGAAATATCTCTCTAGCTATTAGCAAAAATACTATAACCTTCAATACTAACTAAGAACCGGTTTTGTTTTTTTTCTTTGCCTTAACCAATCAACTAAATCGTCTAAAGTGGGAAAGTTAGAAGTTTACGTAAAAAGAAATAAGAATCTATTCAATTAGTCTTAATCGAGATATGTGCGTGTAGAACTCTTATGTGGAATATATTTTTAAGAACAAATTGTGCGAAGTCATCATGTTTCAATATGTCATTAACAAATTTCAAATTATTAAAGCCATTTAACATTTGTTTTCGTCTTTCCCAAAAAAAAGAGTTCGATGCTCAGCTCTTTTGTATCTTTTATTTTTCTTTTGCCTCTTTGACACTTCAATAGAAAAGAAAAAAAAAATCTTTAGAAAGGAAAATAAGGCTTTTGATGACAATAAATTAAAGAATTTGATTCTTCAAATGACGCTTAAGATCCCGCCATTTGCAGAAATCTTAGAATCTTAGAAGCTTAAGATCATGAAGTGTTTCTACAGTAGTTGCTTTTAAATACTAAAGAATGTCGTGCCTGCTATCTCTGGTTTTTATTTGAAGTTGTGTATTTCAGATTAATTTTAGTGGTTCACCATATTATTTTAATTCTTTAAAAAATATTTTAAAAAACTATGATGGCAATCAACAAATATATGAGTGAAACTTTCTTTTAAAAACCCCAGATCCTGTAGTTGGTAATAAAAAGCTTATTAGAATGTCACCCAAATTCCTCCATATCCCACCCAAATACATTTACTCTCATAAAGCAAAAAAAATTGTATACGATCATTTGTGAAACTGAGCATAATTAATAGGATATGATTCTTTTGCACAATCATGACAAATATTTTCTATATGCCTTTGAAATATAACTCTGCCATATGCTTCTATAGAGATTAGGAACGAATGCAACCTTTGCGTGAGCTAATTTGAAGCAAATTACTATAGCACCGTGTAGCATTCTTCATAAAACTAATTGTAAAAAGAATAAAAATAACGGTTCATATCATACAAAAAAAATATACATATATAAATAGGAAATGCTGCACCTCTATACGAGAACCTATACCAAACGACCAACCGTGCGGAAGAGTTGTTCGACAAGACATTGAACAAACATTTAATGCCATTCAGCCATATAATAATATTTCAGCACAATATCAAATGGCTTTGAATTTGAATTGCATTTTAGTTTTGCTCCTTTTTGTTGGTTAATTTTATATTAAACAAAATTTCAATAACAATTAGGAAAATATGAAACCAGCGCAAGTCAAGTCTTTCAAAAAAGAAAAAAAAAAAAACAGAAAATCTAAACAGCTTTAAATACCGATCGAGGTGTGTTCACTTTACCCAGAAATAGGCAAAAAATCCAGGAGTGGTTCTAGCTGCTTCCATTCCATATGCAATACTCCTACAAAGCCAAAATGAACATTCATTGTCACCACTCCGCCCCACCACCACCACCATCACCAACACCATGTCCATATATTCAACTATAGAAAAACTATTGGCGCGCGTTTTTAAACAAATTTAGACTTAGGTCGTCCATCGATCAAGATTATGGCGTACTTGCTGAACGGTTTCATTGTGTGTGGTGCAATTGAAACAGTTTTTTATTTCTGTTCATCGCAAATGGTACTGTGGTGGCCACACAACGCCGCCACAACAAACCAGCAACAACTAAACGGGACATACGCTCTAGATAAATCTCTAACAACATGTTGCTGGGCTGTTTATTTTGGTTTGGTTCGTCGCGTCGCCGTCACCGTCACCGTCATCGGCACCGTTTGCTGCTTATACGAGTCTCTGGTGATCACTTTCCTATGTGTGATTCTTCGAACTATAGAGAGATAGACTTTGAGGCTTTACCAACAAATCCTAGTCAAGTCCTAGTGTTACCATGAAAATAAATAATTAATAGCTTTAGATGCCATTTAATTAAGTCATTTACTCGAAATGGCTAAACAATTTGACTCAGGTTGACGATCGATGTTCGTCTCGAGCGAGATGAAGAAAGATCAACTTTGTCTAAAAGAAGTATTATGTTGGTTGTGTATAAATGACTCTCTAGTGTATGGTATAAGGTACATATGAGGTCTCTGCGAATAATATTTTCGGAATTTCCATGGAGCGACCCTATTTCTTAAGCAAAGGCAAACTTTTGTTAGGCAAGTATCTAAGTATCAGGCCGATGACGACGGTAGCGCGGAGTTGGCGGAGGTGGAAGCAGGGGCGCTCACATAGGTATCCAAAATCCATCCTTGTAAGTGCGATCATATTTCCAGTTCCAGAGAGAGGGGCTTTTTTGTTTTTTTTTTTTTTTTTGCAGCAACAACAAAATCTTTTAACTCATTTGGGACATGGTATTTTGTGATATTTTGTTGTTGTGTTGTTTGTTGTTGTTTAACTTGGTTTTAATAGGTTTCTCCTTTTTTCGGAAGGTTTCTGTTTTTTGTTGTAACTTTTATTTTGTATTTAAAAAATGTGATTGAAACAAATTGATTAGCAAATAGGGTTACTATTGAATGTTGTATATAAGTATAAAATGATATGGTGACTGGGGTAGGGTATACCTATAAGTTTCACTTTCGATTGAACACAGACGATAAGAAGACATTATTTGCTAAAAGTTTTTGTTGGTTATTGTTGTTGTTGAACAAAAACTACTCATTTAATTAAGTTGCTGAGATTATATACCTATATTTGGGGATAGAATTTGTTGGTTGACTTTCAAAGGTTTTGAACTGAACTTTTAGGTTTCTTAGGTTAAAGAGGTGTAGAAGTTTATAAATGTATGACTGTATGAAAGAAGTATTGTTTCAGATAAAGAAGGACGTATCAAACTTAACCCGTTTGACGAATAAATGTTGGTTTTAACTGCGCTATAGGAGGGACTTTAGTTGTTATTTGACCCATGAAATAATGTTCTTTAAATGGACATAAATCTACACTAATATTATAAATAAAAGATTTGTATTTTCGTATGTAACGAATAAACTCAAAAAGTACTGGACCGATTTTAATAATTCTTTTTTCATTTGAAAGCTACATTATCACTGAGTAACATAGGCTATATTTAGTACTAGATTACTATAGAAATCTTTAGAAATTCCTATTAAAACCAACCGAAGGTGTAAGAAAAATTAGCCATAAAATGTCTTTCATCGCATACGCTGCGAAGAGTATTAATGATAGGACAAAAAAATGTTTTCTAATTTAGTGATTCATGGTCGTTTTAATTAGCATGCTTATAACTTAAATATCTGTACCTATTTATGTCTACCCCTGCGAAGCCGGGACGGGCCGTTAGTAAAATTTAATTTGGAGAGAAAATAAAATTAAAAAAGTGCTCATACGCCACAGTACATAACTTTTGTATAGACTTAGTTTGAGAGGGTTTTGGTTTATGTATGAAGTTTGATATTCACTTCCAGCAACATTTATATAGCAACATTTGTTAGAGGATACCATATCTCTTGAGGAATTGATAACTCTTAACATTTTTAACTACCGAATTCGAAACAATATATCGAAATGTAGCATATCTGCATTATTATCATATTTGTTATGACGCAAGCAACAGCCTGGAGATGTAGCTATTTACAAATTTAGAAATATCTCAAGCCAACACCATTTTAACATCGAAAATCAATTAAAGTTGCAACTCCGCTGGGTCCTTGAAAAATTGCAGTTGTTTACACAATTTCTGCAGTATTTATTTTTGCCAGGAAAAAAGTTGTTTAACAATTTAATTTTTTGTATTTTATCTCTGTGTAAATATTTAATCATCAATTTTCTCAATAATTGTTACTTCTGTCTATCATGAGTAAATAGAAACAAAATAATTTTTTACCCAACTATGCGGTGCGCGGTGGTATGTCAATAATGAGTTTGACTTAAACTCCTCTTACGTCTGTAATAGAGCTCCCAAAAAATTGGTGTCGACAATCAACAACCAACAAGTAACAAGCAATAAACCAACGAAAAAAAAACAACACCCAAATAGTTTACTTAACTAGCAAAGCAACAGAGCTTAGCTTCCAAACAAGCGATTTTCAAAAAAACTGCGATGGTGATGATGGCCTTAGGATAAGCAAAAGTCTATTCTCAGTTGTTTTTGTTTTTGTTGTTTTCTGGTTCGTAGTTATGTTGAGTTGATTTCGTTTACAAATTTTTATACAGTTGGTGTTGAATTTATAAAATCTATATGATTTGTGTTGGTGGCAGAGACCCAGAGAATGGTTGGTAATGTTAATTTTGTTAAAAAAAAAAGAACGATAGATTGTGGTAGATGCTGGTTGTGGTGCGCGGTATTAAGTGGTAATTGGTTAAGTCTTTGGCAATTGTTGTTTTCGTTTATCAATTTTTTTTATTTTTAATAATTTTGTAACCTTTTTTCCGTTTTTGTACTGATTTTTAAGCATGTTCGTAGAGTACACTATAATGTTACCCTATATTATTTAATATTAATTTGAGGAGATATTATTGGAAGGGTAAGGGGAGAAGATGAAGAAGTTTTATTTTTTTTAGTTTATGTTAACTGTGCAGCAGAGGTTGGTCATGTCACGAATTATTTTTGCTTCATATTTTCTTATATATCTTGAAAACAAATTAATATTGATTTGTTGAAATCGAAACTTGCAATTATTTTTAGACAAGAAAAGACTCAATTTAGATTTTTTTTTTCAGGCCGAATGGCTTGAGAAATGCAATTTTATTGATAAAATGATAACAATAGAAGGAGAGGGCGTTGTGGTTTTAGTTTTATTTGAGGTTTAAAATTAAATTCCAATTAGAAATGAGATTTATGAAGGATTGGAGGAAAAACATTATTAAATTCCTGAAAAAGTGTATTGTTTATGTTGAAACTTACAGTTTTTGAAATTGTTTAAAAAAAATCATGTCTTACCTAGAAAGAGAAAAAATAAAAGAAGTAATTAGAAAATTGTTTTAAAACTATGAAATATTGTATATATGTAAAAATTATTTACTTAACTAAATTTGTGAACATCAAAATATCATAGCTAAATACCTATATTTTTGTATTCTAGCTATTAAAGACAATATATTTCTGCTGACTTTAGAAATCCCTTTCTCTTACAAGAATTTTTAGTATAGAATATTTTATGTATTTTAAACTACTGTCATTGCTTTTTAATGGTCTTAGGTTAGGTTAGGTTAACGTGGCTGCGGATTTAGAATCCACACACTTAGGCCAAAAAAAAAGGCCCATTGTGATACCACACGAATCTAGAGAACTACTTCTTACTAGTCGAACCATTTTGAGCTTTTTATAAAGCGAAGAAGATATTTGATATCCTGCAGAGGTCATTAGAGGCTACACCAAGTCGTATTGCGTGTCTGCCTATAAGACAGTGTTTCGTAAGGACACCTATTAGGAAGCTAATATGAAGTCTGCTTTCAGATAACAAGTCTTTAGAGCGCTTTAGGTTCAGTGAAGGCCATATGAGTTTTGTGGCTGCGCATGTTGGTAAATTGTGCCACCTAGAGTTTGCTATCGCAAAAGCTGTTTCTTTTAGCATGAGTTTACATGTAGCTATCGGTATACCTATCTCCTTCCTTTCAGGTGAAATAGGCATGGCGGTTCCATTTTTAGCGAGTTCATCGGCTCTACAATTTCCCGTGATGTCTCTGTGGCCCGGCACCCAGCAGAGGTGAATGTTAAATTGCTGCGCCATCTCCATAAGAGACGATCGACAATCGAGGGCCGTTTGAGATTTGGTTGAGACACCGTCAAGAGATTTAATAGTAGCCTGACTGTCAGAGAAGATGCGGATATCAGAAGTTGATATCACGTTTTCTCTTAGCCAGGAGAGAACCTCTTTGATCGCTAAAATTTCCGCTTGGAAGACGCTACAATGATTAGGGAGGCGGAATGAGATGCTTAGATTAAGCTTTTCTGAGTACATACCACTACCAACTCCCTCATTTGTCTTGGATCCATCTGTATAAAAATGGATGCTTTTGTCATCCAGGAGTTTTTTATATTCCCATTCATCCCTGGATGGAATGGATACCTGGAAGTTTTTACCAAATTGGGGTTTTGGGATAGTGTAGTCTATGTACTTTGGTATAGAACCAAAGAGGTTCAGAATGATGGAGTGCCCAACATTGTTGTTGGTCCACTGAGATGAGGCGTTGAGTCTTATGGCTGTACTCGCTGCCAAATATATCATAGCTAAATACCTATATTTTTGTATTCCCAGCTATTAAAGATAATATATTTCTGCTGAATTTAGAAATCCCTTTTACTTACAAGAATTTTTAGTATAGAATATTTTATGTATTTTAAACTCCTGTCATTGATTTATAATGGTCTTACGTCCTTGTCAATATTTTTCGCCAATACTTAAAAATCCTTGATTACCAACAAAATTTATAGAAAAATGGGCCTTGTTTTTTAATGCGTTCAATTTCCTATACATTTTTTTGGTAATCAAGGATTTTTCAGTACTTTTGAAGGAACTGTTTCCATGTGAACACTTTATTTCCTTTTATTTGTCTAAATAACAAATAAGTTTAAAATATATGTATAATAATATTTTTGCAAATATATTCTTAATTCTTTAGCAGTTATTAACGATTGATATTGGAACAAATTTGATGTTCTGCTTTTTCCCGAATTTTTCCAAATCCATGAAACAAATTCATATTCTGCATCATTCACAATCACTATAAATATCAAAAGTTTGTAATGTTATCAAATTTATTGTCGGTCAATTTTGTTTCATTTACGAAACAGAATTTCAGAAAAAAAAAATTAAACAGGAACAAATTTAGAATTTTTGTCAACCAGGGCTTTCCCATTTTTCAATTTATGTGAAAATTATTAAAAAAATATATCAATGATATTTCAGCTGAGATTGAAATTCCATATGATTTTCAAAATAAGCGACATACACTTTTTCTAGAGTTTGGTCATGATACATCATAAACGAATTAACCACTTTGGATGAACACAACACAGAGGCACAGACAAATTTATGGAGGCAGAGAGGATTTATGAATTTCGACAAACGCTCTGTTTGTTTTCTTGTATTTTTTCTGAACAGTTCTTTGATTTTCCATCACATAACTTTAAATGAAGTGCGATTTCCCTTAGCTTTTATTAATATAATCGGTTCTTAGTATCCCATCCCTTGCCCTCTCCTTGAAAAATATATGTGGTTGCCTATAGCCTGAAGTCAATAATTGAGTCTCTATTCCCAAAATAACGCCTACAAAATTTGACCAAGTCATCAAAAATAAGAAAGATCTATTGAAAAACACTGATAAATATTTTTAAGCGGCTGGCGGGAGTGGCCATTTAAATTATGTTCTTATTCATAATAACAATATGGTTGCAACTCCTATCAACTCAATATTTCTTTGCAAGCAGTATGTTAGTGTTCAAAATCTAGAGAAAATTTACCTACACATAAATCTATCACTGACACAAGTCCTTCAACAAAAATACATTTGAAATCCACTTATTAACGTATAATTTATACAAGTTTCATTGAAAAGTCTCAATTGCAAAAATTAAAAATATATAAAAAAAAAAAGTTAATCCTTCCGCTAAAGCAAAATGCTGTCTGCACAAAACAGCCTACTCCATATAGCTGCATAATAATAATCTTTTTTAATCGAGCAAAATATCTCAATTCATCAATGTCGACATATACCAACTGTCACCAGAAAACCGCATTGCTTATACAGTCCCACCCGCTTAAAAAAAAAAAAAACGTATATAAATGAATATATCACTACCGCCTGTGCAAGACGATTAACGAGTAGGTATAAAATATCTACACTTCTATATATGCTATGCAGTGCTGAATTGTGCGCAATAACAATTACGTAATTATCATAAATTTATTAAAGTTACTTTACTTTTTTTTATATACATATATGTATGTATATATCTTTGTCTTCTTAAGTCCTATGCTGTGGCGATAAAATTAACTTATAATGATACCACGGCTATAGAGAAACTAACCAAACCAAACCATAGGATTGATGTGATACTTTATACTCTGAGAAAGCAGCCTACATAAATACAGTGCGGTTCTTTTGCTTATAAACATTCACACAGTTTCATTTTTTTCTAGATGTGGGTTAAAAAATTATTTTTGTTCAGGGGTTGTTATTGTCATCTATTTTTAAGCTTCCAACAAAAGAGATAACATTAATTTAAAGCAAAACTTTACCAACCCAAAACAAATTATATGCAGATTGACTTTTTCTTCAAAATTCAAAAACTAAAATACACATCTTAAAATTTTTAAACTTTGAAAAACTTTTTCTCTCTTCAAACTAAATTTGATGGATATCTATATCGGGATTAATGGTGTATCTTACGCTTTCAGAAAGAGAACTTAATTTTTATTGATATTGTATCTAATCAAATAAACCGAAGTGTACATCATCAACAGCACCACCAACACCGCAAAATTCTATACCACATCGTTTATATATATGGAAAAATCTCATCAACTCAACAACAACGAGACTTCATATTTTAACTCTCACTTTCTATCAGACTTTGTTCAAAGATTATCGCCACAATTTGACGACTACGACGGCGACGTCGATGTTGTTGCTGACGACAATGCCAACGACGACGAAGCTAAGCTTAACTGCAGCTTAACACTACCAGCAATACCTTACCTACCTACCGTAACGATACCCAGGAGTATCTAATATGCAAGAGCATATAATTCCTCTATTGGTTGTTGTTGCAGTTGTTCATGCATGATGGGCTATAAATAAACTCACTTTTCATATAAGATTGACTGCCTTTGACTCTACCTTGGTCTGGTCTGGAAACGCATGCTGGAAAAGCCTCCGCCCTGCATTGGTATTCCGATATCGGTTGGGTATCTCTCTTTCTATGGCCGATAGAGATAGGAAAAGAGATACTTTTCATCATCCATCGTCCGTCCGTCGCCGTCTCGTTCGAACACCCAACCGAATACTAAACAAGGAACGACCCCACATCTCTTATACTCCTGAGTCTTGACTGACTTAAAGTATCTAATGCGAACTTGTTGAAATCGCACTTTGATAACGACTATCTCAAGTGGATTAGTTTTCAATTTCAGTTTCAATTTCAATTTAATGTAAAGATTGAGTTAGGTTAGCGATATCTTTTCTTTATTTTTCTTCAAGAGATATTTTTGATATAACAACACGTTTTCATCTTGAAGAGATATCTCCAACACGCGTATATTTAAAAGACCATAGAGATAGACGATAGAAGGAGAATAAAGACGAAGACGACGAGGAAGTTGAATGTGGCGGCCGTGTCGTCGTCGTAAAGATCATAATATGTGGCAAAAGCGTATTAATAAATTCAACATCAGTAAATGTGATTAATGACGCTATAAACAATATTCGTTTCATATTTTTTAAATACTCACAGATAAATTCATATACATATGTATATTCAAACATATTTGTATGCGTCTATTCAGATATCTGAGTGTTTTTATTAAGTAGCTAAAGAGGTTAAACTTATATATTTAAAACCGTGGGCGCTATTAAACTGGACACTTCTTAAGGTGATGCGGGGGAAATACTTTTAGAGATATGTTTTTGTTTCTTTTCTTTTTAAATGTGTGTGACAGACAACTTTTAAGTCTACCCCATTCCACCAGCCTAAGCTTAGATAACACACATTTTGTGTTGTGAATTTGGTCGTAAATTAATTGAATTATTAAATTAATTTTTGCGTAAGACTCTAATGGGCTGCAAGAAGAGAGTGGGAATTTTTATTTTATGTTATTTATGAATTATGACTCTTTGGATGTTTTAAAGTTTTTAAAACAAGTTTATTTATTTTCTGACGATAAAAATGCAGATGAATTTTTTTAATGAATCTCATAAAATTTTGAATTATGTGATTGAAATTTTTGAAAAGAAACTTTGCTTGTTTAAGAAGTGTTAAATATTTTATATCTGAAAATAATTTGTAAAGTATTAAAGTCTTATAAATTTTAATATATTTAAACTAATTTATTTATATGAGGTTTTCTTTATTATTATTTATTTCTTAATTTGAAGTTAAAAACAATTTGCTACACTGAATATTAACCTTTGAAGTGAAGTTGATTCTTTAGATATTTGTTTAGAACTTGAAAATGTTGGTAAGCCTCCAAAATCTTAAGTTGTTCTTTTTTAAGTATTCTATTCTTTCAACTTTTACGTTTGAACTTATTTTAATTTGTTTTGCTTTCGACAGTTTTATACTTTTAAAAAACATACATTTATACATTTTTCAGAACAATCTTTAAAATTAAGTGTAGTGTTTAAGATTAAATACTAAATTTGGAGATTTTTGTAACCATATTTAAATGTTATAGGTTGCTTTATGCAGTGTTAAATATTTCTTGTATGCTTATTCGATTAAATTATATCATTTATCAGAACTAGACATAAATAAATTGTTAAAGTTATAATTTTCGATAGCAACTACTCAAGATTACTAAAGGGTGAAAGGTGAAGGAAAGTTTTTCAAAAAAACAACAAAATTCAAAAAAATGCATGAAATCTTTATTTGAATCGATAGTAGGTATAGAGTCCATATAATTTAATGTTTGAAGATTACTTATTTTACTTTACTTTAGTTGGCACTACAGCGCATTGCACTCCTGGGCCTCAAGTAATAACTTTCGCCAGCTTTCTCGATCTCTTGCTTGCTGGCTCCAGTCTCGAATACCAAGTTGACGTGCGTCGGCCTCAACTTGATCACTCCACCGGAGATGAGGCCGGCCTCTGCTTCTTGTTCCCTCAGGCTTGGCGTTGAATACCTTACGGGCTGGAGCTTCGATGTTCATTCGCTCGACATGCCCTAGCCATCTTAAGCGTTGAACACGCAGTTTTTTTACCAGTGGCAATTCGCTGTACAGCTCGTATAGCTCATGATTATATCTTCTCCGCCAGATGTTACTTTGCCTGTAAACACAAACCGGACCATAGATCGTACGAAGAACCTTCTTCTCGAAGATACCAAGAGATCCTTCATCCGCCTGGGAGAGGGTCCATGCTTCTGCACCATACAGCAAGACTAGGATGATTAAAGTTTTCTACAGTGTCTCTTTGGTACTTCGCGATAGGGCCTTATTCCTCAACTGCTTGCTTAGGCCAAAGAAACAGCGATTAGCAAGGGTAATTCTACGTTTGATCTCCGCGCTGATGTCATTTGAAGAATTAAGAGCAGTGCCCAGATAGACAAATTCGTTTACAACTTCGAAGTTATACCTGTAAATTGTCACGTTTTGACGGTGTGAATCGACTCTATTTGACTACAGTAAATACTTCGTTTTGTCCTCGTTAATGTTAAGACCCATTTTCTTCGCCTCAGACTCGATATTAGAGAAGGCACCCGTCACTGCTCGTTTGGTTCTTCTCATAATGTCGATGTCATCTGCATATCCAAGATTTTGTGTGGATTTTTGAAAGCTGGTGCAACTTGTATTGGTGTTGGTGTTGCACACTACTCTTTCAAGAACAATATTGAAGCAGCTACTGCTACATGACAGCGCATCGCCTTGTCGGAGTCCTCTGGTGGTTTCAAAGTTTTCGGTCGAGCCTCTTCCAATTTTGAGCGTCATCCTGATAAGTCGTATCAGATTGGTAGTGATACCAAAACTCAACATGGCATGGTATAGTTCGTTCCTGTCTACACCTTCATAAGCTGCTTTAAAATCGATGAAGAGATGGTGTGTTTGGATGTTATGTTCTTGGGTCTTTTCCAGGATTTGTCGTTGAGTGAAAATTTGGTCAATGGTAGATTTTCCAGGCCTGAAGCAACACTGGTGAGGGCCAATTAGTTCGTCAGCAAAAGGCTTCAAGCGTTCACATAATATTTGAGGATTATTTCATACAAATTTTTACCTTTACTGCGCTTCAAATGGTCCATCCGCTTAGTCTAATTTTGGCATACTCTTTCCAACATTTCGGACGGTATCTCACGAATAAATGCTTCAATGTTGACTTTCTATGCGTCAATTTAAGCGGGCTTGTCTGTATAGACATGAGCTTTAACAAAGCCCCACAAAAAATAGTCTAAAGGCGTTAAATCGTACGATCTAGGCGGCCAATTGACCGGTCCCGAACGTAAAATAAAATGTTCGCCGAACTCGCCTCTCAATAAGTCCATTGTTGCGCGTGCTGTGTGGCATGTTGCACCGTCTTGTTAAAACCACATGTCATGCAAGTCAAGCTCTTGCATTTTGGGCAAAAGAAAAAGTTGGATGTCATTTAACGGTAGCGCTCACCATTCACAGTTACGTTACGATTCTTCAAAGTACGGTCCAATGATGCCACCAGCCCATAAACCGCACCAAACTGTGACTTTTTCTGGATGCATTGGTATATGTTGCAATGCTTCTGGCTGATATTCACTCCAAAATCCAATTAACGTACCCCATTGAGCCAAAAATGAGCTCTATCGCTGAACACAATTTTTGGTTAAGAAGGTAAGGTTCGCGATGAAGTTTCTTAACAGAGCACGCATTTTGATAATAAAATTCAATAATTTGCAAGCGTTGTTCGTTTGTAAGACGATTCATGGTTAAATTATAGACCATACTGAAGTTGTTTGACAGTGAAACAAAACACGAAACGTGCGTCAACTTTTTAAACCAATGTTGCCAAAAAGATTACCTATAGCTAAAAAATCACCCTTTATAAGAAATACAAATTTTTAATGCTACTAAAATTGGTAAAAATTGGATTAGATACATTTCGAAATCAAACTATTTCATTATTTTTAAAATATTGTTGGTAATTTTTAAATTTTTAAGAATAATTCAACTGACAACTTTTTTAACAAAACACGAAAACCTACAAATCTTTTGAGGAAGACAAATCGACAGACGGGATGGGAAGTTATCAGTGTGGGTCACATCCCAGTCTCTTTTTTAATTTTATAAATCGAATCGATTACGTTAAATGCTAGAGAAGTGAAAAAATCAAAACAATATTTTTGTAAGTAAAAAACTAGGTACAAAATATCGAACTCTATTGAAATATTTTTGAAAAAATAGAAAATAAGTGAAATTATGAAATTGATATATGGATTATGGGTGAGGTAAAAACCAAACTTTCAATTTTTTTTAGAAATAAATCCAGTAACCTTAAATCAAGTTCTAAGAAAATAGCCAACGCTTTACAGATCTAGGGACGGACTTTAAAACTTCCATTATCTATATTTTTATAGACTTAAGTAGAACACGTTTAAAAATTAGTTCAAAAAATAGTTCAATAAACTTTTTCTGCAATCCAATTATAAATTCCATTCAAAACTTATGCCTACACAAATTCCATATCAAATCAAATTTATTTTTCAAAAGCCTGTCCTTATTATAAAACGATTATATTGCGTCTCGTTTTCCAAGGACATGACAAAATCTATTTTTGTCTTATAATTTTCTGTGATAAATCAAAAGAAAATTAAATTGAATAAAAAAAAAAACAAAAACAAACTTCAAACGAACTCCTTTCGAAAATGTTATTAAAGTTTTATTTCTTAGATTTCCTCGAGGTTTGATAGCTGCTGCTGTCTCAATTGCCCGTCACACACAAATAAAAACAATTTTAAATTTGCGCTAACCCCTAAGGCCATCATCACTGTGCTGTTCTGTGCTGCCACCGCAAAAAAAAGTCAGACTTACCTCACGTATAAACCGCTATACACTATGCATGCAGTATGCAATGCATATGCCGGCAGCCTTTGGTATAGTTTTGATGATCGTTTGAATTACATGCGTTGCTATGTTTCAAATAAAATGCCACATATTCATAAGATTGGACTAAAATACAAAGCATATATACAAAGTTAAAAAAAAAACAACAACAACAATAACTAAATCTCAAAACTCGCTTAAGTATCATTATTATTGGCTTGATGGCAAAAACGTTTAACCTCCTGTATGCTAAAATAATACTCAATTGTTTCTCAAATGTCTTTCAATCGATTGAGTATCAAAGACACGGACGACCGACGGCGATGATGATGATGACGACAAAAGACAACGACCACAATGACGCTTAGACGGCGGTGGACAGACGGACGGCAAACAAAGCCTAGACATAAACATACATAGAATAGCGCTGCATCATGGCATAGTTTAAGTAAAAATTATTATTATTTCAATATCGCAGGGAGACTTCCAATACTATTTCTACCCCCAATCCCTGGCGGCCCAGAATGTAGGTAGGTAAAGTATCTAATATTATAGATTTTTAGCTGAAAACCGAATCAAAAAGACAGTGGAAAAAAAAACAAAAAGAACTCCATCTTGGGCTGGGAATCTAGGGTGCATTGCATATATAGATTTCCAAACTCTTTGGTTATGCCATTTCAACGCGGCTGAGGCGGCTCGGGCTTAAACTAAATTGCAATGGCATGCTGCCGTTCTATTGCCGTTGCCAATCCGCTCTTCTATTGCTGCCTCATTTTGTTTTCTCCCTTTCTTACCACCTCCCGTTAGCCCCCGTGAATTCTGATGCTGAATAATATGCAACCAATTCTCTCTGCATAGATATATATGCATGCAGTCAATTCTTATTATGGTCCCGCTGGATGCTTGGCTTATCTTGGCTGCAACTTTATTTATTTTTGTCTTTTGTCTATGAATACCACCAAATGGTTACATTTTTGGTTTAGTTTGGTTTTGAGCGAATTTAGTAAGCGATTGTGGTTGCTGCTGCTTTAGCTGCAGCTGCGGAATATTATTGATATTCTTTAATCTCGTTTTGAATTTTGTCTTTTTGTTTAAGGTTGTTTTTTTATTCTGATTTTACTGCGCAGTGCTTAACGAAAATTCAACCACTAAAACCTAATATTGGATGTATTTTTTTTTAGGTATAAGGCACAAAAATATGGAATAAACTCTGAACAGTGGTTCAAATTACAACAAAAAACAGTTTTATTTTATTTTTCAACCATTTTCAGATCCTTTTAAGGCCAAATCGTTTTATTCGAAGATGGTTTTGTTTCAGTCTGTATATCCTATTATAAACTTTTGAAAACTTGTACAAAATTTTGCAACTTGATTTCCTTAAATAAAAATAAGATCTTGCCACGCACACTTTTTGACGAAAAAGTTTGATGCATGTAAGTAGTTCTGATCATATGATGCATAGCCTCTAAACATATTTTTGAAATCTGATGAACTTTATAGATATCATAGAAGAATTTCATTAAAATAAGTATTCCGCCCACAACCACGCCTTCTTTAAAAAAAAAAGACAGATAATTGCTTTCTCTTCTTAAATAAATCGAGTTAGGTTCCCATATGAACCACTGTTCCCGATTTATCTCAGATTATGCATTTTGAATTATTCCAAGGGATAAAGATATAAAATAGATACAAGTACCATGAAGGTAAAGCGTCATACTCATACCTTATAGCAAAAGCAACTCAATGGAAGAAAATTGAAGAAAATCTAAATGGACGCGCTCAGATGAAGAGAGAATCGATCGATTGGAATGAATGAAATCATGCGATCAATTAAAATTGCAAATGGTTAGGAAGGAAGTTGACAAAAACGAGAAAAAAATACATAAGAAACTATTGAGCTACTTTGACTCTGTGGGTCTGGGTCTCTAGCTTGGTCTGTGCCTTAAGAAGGAGTCCATGAGAAATGTTTGTCTGACATTTTATAGGTACTCTTGTTTTTTTTTCTTCTTTTTTATCTTATATATGTCCCCGCAAATGCTACCTACCTACAATCCCCGCCGACCCACAGCGCCGGCGCATTGGCTTAAAGTCTCCTGTGTCCCATTTGGCTGGATATATAGAATGTTCAATGTGGAGGTGGAGGTAAATCTATCTTAAATACGCCACCACAAAAGAATTGCTTATAGTCTGTCTGTCTGTCTGTCTGTCTTGACTGTATGATTGTCTGTCTGCATCTATGCATATAGCGTTTATATGCATGCATAGTTTTTGCTATTATTAAATTGTAAGTTGATTGATGGATTTCAAGTAATTGTGCCACTGCAAAATGAATATGGAAAATGCTTTTGGCATTTTAGTGGCTTAAACGAGTATGTATTGTATATTCATGTATCAATATATGTATGTAGTTATAATATGCAATGCATGATGCATGCATATATGCGCCATCATGTGGGATAATATGCAGCATGAGGCATGACTGATGTGCCACCATATTGATTGGATGCTTTGCTTATATGTGATTTGAAGTATAGTGTCGATGGACTTTTACGAAATTTTGATTGATTACTTAGTAGGTTCGATAGGTTCGAGAATACTGTAGCATAAATTGCGAAAGCTGTTTAGTTTTTTTGGATGTTGAATGAAAAAAGGATTTTTTTTTATTCGCCAATATTAATGGAAGGTAATGATTAGCTGTAGTTATGTGGGACAAGTTTAACGTGGCTTGTTTAGTTTGTTTATTTTTTATATAGAAAAATTGCAACACAAAATGGAGAAAGAGGATATTAATGCTACTAAATGTTTTTATTAAATAAGAAGCAAAAGAAAATTAGTCAAAAAAGACCAGTTTTAGGCAGAACATTTTCATAAGGTTGAATTTGGCAAATCTAAGAGCGCACTTTTAGAAATATTAAGTCAAAATATGATTAATACAATAAATACTAAAGATCTAAAATTTCGGCAATGAGTGGTTTTCTTACAATGGATACTTTTTAATCAAAAATTTAGTTTTTATTGAAATATTTTTTGAGTTGAAAAAAAAAATCTTTGTAAACATTTTCAAAATTTTTTCCAGATTAAAAAATTCTCTTGTTGAATTAAAGTATGTATGTTAGTAAAGGATGTTCAGTGAACTGGGCACTGCTTAATAGGAAGGCATGCTATTCGACTTGGAGCCCCTGCAAATGATTTTTGTAGGAGTTGCATGGACGAAGAAGAAGAGGAGACAATCTCTCATCTTCTGTGCACATGCCCTGCCTTATCACAAAGACGTAGAATCCACCTTGGAGACTACTACTTTAACGATACCAGCGATCTAAAAAATTCAGACATTAGTTGTCTCCTACGCTTCATTCGAAGCTCCAATTGGTTCAACGAGTTAAGCTGATTAACTGATCCATGTGGTATCACAACGGACCATACTTTGGTCTAAGTGTGTTGGTCGTCCCAAACCAACAGCCTCTTTAACCTAACCTATTATTCATAGTATGTGTTGCTGAGTGGACGTGTGCGATTAAGTGGCAATTATAATTCGATTTATTCAAGCGTTTATTTTAAACGTACCAAGTTTTTTTTTTCTTTCTAAAAGAGCACTATAAACTTTTTGTGTAAAAACTGAAATAAAATATACATAAACTGAACCAAAGTTTTTATTTTACCGAAAAAATATTTAATTCTTTTTCCCTGAATTTGACATTAAAATTGAAATATTGCGGGATAAAATAAATTAAAAAATAACAAAGTACAACTAATTTGTTCTCTTAAAATTGCAAATTTCTCTCAACTGCTGAATTTAATAAATAAACCTCACGCTACAACACCATACATCACATTTCTTATATCATATACACATACATACATTACGAGTACATGTCTTCAAAACGAAATAGAAAAGTTCTATCATCATCACCAGGTAAAAAGCAGCAGTCTCCAGATCCAAAACAGGCAAAAAATTCTTCATTAGTTAATAGTATACAAGTTACACCGAAACACCCGATCAATTTCTCTTCGGAAAACCACTTTGTTGAAATGTCACTTTCTGACGAAGCTCTTCGTAAACAAAGTGAATACATCGTTTCACTCCTTTCAACAAAAATACAAGACTTCGAAGAGAGAATAACGTCGAAAATTGAAACGGACATATCTCAAATTAAGTGTTCAATCGATGACGTCAATAACCGCATTAAAACACTCGAGACTAAGCTCACCGAAGTTGACGTCATTAAGAAAGAAAATATGACACTGAAAGAACAACTAAAACTACATGATGACGCACTTCAACAGATTATCGCCCGTATTGATCGAAATGAAGAACTGCACCAATACAGGGAAACCGAACCCTTGCTACCGAACGAGAATCTAAAATTGACTTTTAATCACTTGTTTCAAAGTATAGATTTAAAACCATTAAATATTCGCGATATTTTCCGTCTAAAAACTAAAACTGAAACACCAAATCCACCTGTGATAGTTAAATTTCTTTCACCACGCGACAAAGGCACTGTACTTCGATCGATAGCCAACCACCGCACAAAAACAAAAAAAGCACTCTGTCTCCGCGACTTTGGACATTCTTCTGATTGCCCTGTGTTTATGCACGAATGTCTAACAACTAAAAACAGATCAATTTTGCAGAGCGCAATTAAGATAAAAAATGATGGTAAACTGTTTTCGGCGTTTACAATGAGAGGATTTGTTTACGTTAAAAAGAACCGCAACGATAAAGCTCTTTTGGTAGAGAACATTGATGCTCTGACTGATATTGCTACGAAATCATTGATGACAACAAGAACAGCTGATTAACAAGACGAACTTAAGCCATCGATAGTAAACATTAATTTTTTTTTTCTATTTCTTTTTAATATCATATTATAAAGCCTTCCGCTATTCTTTTTTGTCTGAAGCTTCACTTCTTACGATAACTTGCACTTATCTTATAAATAATACATATTTTCTTTCTAATACTATATTATAAAGCCTTCTGCTATTCTTTCTTTTTTTCCTTTCCATTAACTCATATTTCAATCTTTCTTTATTTTTCTTTATATAAATTTTCTTTTTTTTTTTTTTTTGTAAATAATGAATCTCAATATTGTAAAATATAAATTTATCATCATCATCTTCTTCTATCCGTTTCTGAGCTTTCTTCTTAATCTGGTCATGCAGTTTAGGACTTTTCCCTTGTACTGGACCAAGATGGGTCCATGTCATTTAAACTTTTTTAATAATGATTAATCCATATCCTAACAATAGTAATAGGGAGTATGTTTTCGATAGTTGTTTTGATTCTACTCGATCAATGATTCGCGTTTTGGGTGGACAGCGTTCTGGGCTTAAGGTCTGTCATATTAATGCTCAAAGTTTAAGTCCCAAGTTGGACGAGTTCCGATATTTGTTCGTAAATTCTGAAATTGACGTAATTTGTGTTTGTGAAACCTGGTTGTCTAGTAATTCTGTAGTTGATATGGAGGGTTATAATGTCTTTCGCTGCGATAGAAGCGGTCGTAAAGGTGGGGGCGTTGCAGTTTTTGCACTTAATCATTTAAATTGCAGGTTAATACGTAAGAGTCCTCCAGGTAGTGCAGTTGAGTATCTATTCATTGAGATAAAATGTAACAACAATAAAATTCTGTTGGGATCAGTTTATCGTCCACATACTAATATTGATTTAGCACCATTGTTTTCTGTAATTGATGAGTTATCTTTTGTATCACCTTTCGTCATTGTTGCGGGAGATTTTAATAATAACGTTCTTAGATGCTTTGAGCTCACGGATAGTATGAAATCACTTAATTTATTTCCTGTAAACACTATAAGCCCAACTCATTTTACAAGAGACAATAGTACCTTACTGGATATGTTTTTTGTGAGTCATTTATATAAAGTTCTTCTTTATGACCAACTTTCTGCTTCCTGTTTCTCTCGCCACGATCTAATTTACCTAACGTTTGAATGTTGGCCTCTGCAATCATCTTCTACGTTTAGCTATAGAGATTTCAACAATGTTGACAAACTGCAGCTAGAATATGATTTGAATTCAATCGAGTGGTTTCAAATATATGGTATGTTATCTGTTGATGACCAAGTACAATTTCTTCATACTAATATAAATTATCTCTTCAATTCACATGTCCCTCTTGTTACAAAAGAATTTCGTAATAAAAACCAGTCTTGGTTTGATAACAATATTAAGTCTCTTGTAAGAGAACGTAACCTAGCATACAGACGCTGGAAGACTTTTAGGCTTGATGAATTGTATAATATATACAAAGTTCTGAGAAATAAGGTAATTAGCAAAATACGTGAATCCAAAAAACGATTTTATGCTCCTAAATTAGACCCTTCTCTTGCCAAAGAGAAGCTCTGGAAAAATCTCAAAGAAATTGGTGTTGGTAAGCAAATGACCAATAAAGCTACATCAATTGATTGTAATGAACTTAACCACAAATTCACTACATTAAATGCCTCATACTCTGAGAACCAAATGGATGAGTCACAATTATTTGAAACACCGTCAAATGGACTTTCTTGGTCTGGTTTTAGTTTCTCTTCCGTTGATGAAACTGACGTTTTAGAAAGCATCTTAGCCATAAAGTCTACCTCCGTCGGTGTTGATGGCCTGCATCCAGTTTTTTTGAAAGCCATACTGCCCTATGTACTGAAATACATAACTCATATATTCAACTCTATTCTTATGACCAGTACATTTCCCGCGGCTTGGAAACAAGCCAAGGTTATACCTATTCCTAAAAATCGTGAATGTGATGATTTCCGACCCATATCTATTTTACCATTCCTTTCCAAGGCTTTGGAAAGACTAATGAATAAACAAATAAGGGGTTTTCTTAGTGCCAATGGAATGATATGCATCAATCAATCAGGTTTTAGACCTAAGCATAGTTGTACCACAGCCTTAATTGAGATTGTGGAAAACATAAGAGTGGCTGTCGATGATAATAAGGTTACCATTCTAACTCTATTAGATTTCTCTAAGGCATTCGACACCGTAAATCGTATCACACTTTGTAAAAAGCTTAAAAATCAGTTTTGCTTCACATCACAATCAGCAAAACTCATTCTTTCTTATTTAACTGATAGGTCCCAGGCAGTGTATGCTAACGACTCGATGTCTTCATTTCTACCTTTGTGTAGAGGTGTTCCTCAGGGCTCTATTTTGGGCCCTCTGTTGTTTTCTATGTATATAAATGATCTACCTTCCTGTTCGCTGAACTCCTCCTTGCACATGTATGCGGATGATGTACAATTATATAATAGTTTTTCACTTGGAATGCTGGAGAATGGCGCATACGAAGTAAATGAGGATTTGGATAAAATAGTTCTCTGGTCCCGTAAAAACGACCTTTGTTTGAATCCTAAAAAATCGAAGTGCTTAGTAATTTCCAGAATCAATATTGACACTTCCTATTTTCCGACAATATACTCCAGTTGGTCCAGCTAAGATTGAAGAGCGAAGTTATTGTAAATACATACAATTGAATTCATTGGCTAAAAAATCATTCTAGTTTTTTTTATTTTTGACAGATAAAATATAGTTTTAGTTGCATTTCATGAATATTTTTAAACTTTGAGTGGACAGAATTGAAAACACAAAAAACAATGGCCTCAGAATGATTTCCTTGGAATGCCAGAAAATATAAAAATTTTAATACTTTGCCAGCTGCAAATCTACTGTATTCTGTAGTCCGAATTATAATGTTACTCATCTTTCTATAAATTTAAAAACATTCCAGAAATAAACAAAAATGTAAAGTGATTTTTTTTTGTTTTCAAAATTTCATAAAAATTCTAACATTTAATGATATTTCATACTTTTAGACCAAAACTAAAAATAACTTAAGAATTAACAAAATTACGAATCAAATAATTTACATTTCCTTCGAGCGTTTAAAAGATCGCACTGTGCATCATTAGTGTAACTTTCTTGTTTGAGTCATATATGTATATTCCTTATTCAATTAATTTAAATCACTTGACCATGAGAATACGATCTAACTGAAATGTTTGCTACATCTGATATGAAAATTGTATATTACCCTCATCAAAGGATCCTCACACATACACGACAAAAACAAAACAAAAAAAAGAAAAATTGAAAAGGAAAAGAAACACTTAATCTTCATTTTCAAGACCTCCTTGAGTTTTTGGTCTCTCTGTGTCGGTCATATATGAACATTCAAGAGATGAAAAAAACGTTCCTAAACATATTTAAGTATTTTTACAGGGTGTTCCATAAGAATCAAATTTGTCAAACTTTAGAGAAAGATAAACAGAGAAATAAAATAAATCAAAAAAGCATTCGAAATATTAGTCCAGTAAAGTCCAGGTACTATTCCTGCGAAAATCGCTTACAAAGAATTGACTTAGTTTATACATTAACAAAATAAACGTACAACCAAAATTAAAAAAATCATAACATGTTTGTTTGTAGGGTTTTGGGATTTTTGAATTCATTAAGTTTGTCATTTAACATTTTCCAAGCAACAATATAAAAAAAAATTGAAAAAAACTTGTTAAAATTTACTCTAACTTATTTTTCTACAAAATTTGTCTATTGATGGATCATTTTACTCCAAAAATTTCTTGAATGATTTGTATACAATTTTTAATTAAGCTATTCTTTCATTGTTTCTACTTTATATTACACATGTAATAAATTCAATCCTTACCACTGGCTTTTTCCCACTTCAATAGAAAAAAGCAAAAATAATTCCTATCCCCAAAAACTCGCTTTGTAATGAATTCAGACCAATTTCAATACTTCCTTTTCTGTCTAAAGTCTGTAAAAGGATAACTCAAAAACAATTAAGCAACTTCATCAGTAGCAAAAAGCTTTTAGTCGATGTTCAATCAGGTTTTCGTTCACACCATAGCTGTATAATGACACTAACTAAAATAATCGAAGACATTAAATCTAAACTCGATATTGATAAACTAATTTTTTGGTCCTACTAGACTTTTCAAAAGCATTCGACATGGTGAATCACTCAATACTTCTAAATAAACTGCATCACAGATTCAAAAACTTTTCTGAAGCTATTAAACTGCTTTCTTCCTTTTTGAATGATAGAAAGCAAGCCGTTCTCTCCGATTTTCTTCCGGTTCAACAAGGATCAATTCTATCCCCCTTCTATTTTTATTATATGTGAATGAAATCGGTTTCATTATCAATAAAGTTTCAAAACATTTTTATGTCGATGACATTCAAATTTACGAAAGTTGTCCTTTGGGTTTAATTGACGACTGCGCTTTCACCCTGAACCAAGAACTAGAAAAGATATCCTACTGGGAGTCATGCAATGAGTTGATTCCCAACGC
This sequence comes from Eupeodes latifasciatus, assembly GCA_920104205.1. Lineage (NCBI taxonomy): Eukaryota > Metazoa > Arthropoda > Insecta > Diptera > Syrphidae > Eupeodes > Eupeodes latifasciatus. The sequence continues at coordinate 118,396,778 of OV049925.1, read as the reverse complement.
AAGCAAAATGCAAATGCCTAGTTATATTAAGAAAAGTACTAGATTTAACATAATTTAGTACTAGATTTAATTAATTCTAAACAAGAATTATGGAAGAGAAATTTTAGAAACATTAGAATTCATAAATTCCAGTTAAAATCTAGTGTAAAATTTTATAGAATAAGACCTAAAATGATCACATCAATTGGTAGGTAAAACTTATGGAACGCTAAGAACACTGTGAACCGCCCAAAACATCACTCGATTTAAAAGCAGATTTATGCTAGCAAGGACCCTAGTAAAACCTGTCCTCACTCGTGGATACAACATTTTTTACAACTGCGATTCCATCAGCAAAATTAAATTAAACATAGCCTTCAATAGTATCATTTGATAAATTCTTGGATTGAGAAGGTACGGACATGTTTCACATTTGCAAGAGATTCTCCTTAATATGCCTTTAAACAACTTCATAAAGCTTCGAACATTGATACTGTTTTTTTTTTTTTAAATCTTGGAAATAGTCAACCAACTTAACTCTTTGAAAAAAATTAGAATGTCAACAGATCAACATGGTAATTTTGTCACGCTTTTAGTGTTTGACCTCGGAAAGGCAATTTTTAATCGCTGCATGTCGCCACCCGTAGCGTGATGGTTAGTGCGTTGGACTGTCATGCAAGGGGTCTTGGGTTCAATCCCTGCCTGTGCCACCTAACTTTTTCACGGGTACTGCCTCTTGCGAGGAATTGACAAATCCTCTAAGAGTAATTCCTGTCATGAAAAGTGCTTTCTCAAATTAGCCGTTCGGATTCGGCATATAAACTGAAGGTCCCTTCCATCTCTGACAACATTACTCGCACACAGGGATGGTTGAGAGTTGTAAGTCACTAGGCCCTGGTCCTTCATGGACTGTTGCGCCACCTAATTTATTTATTTATTTATGTCGCCACTGGAACTCACTTCTCTTATCTGAGGGATATAAGTGGTATGCCCATTTTCCAAAAAAGTATTAAAGTCTTCTTTTTGAACCAAAGCAGCTTACATTTCTTCTATTTCTATCATTTCTATCATCCCATTGTTTTCTAGGTCAAATAATATTTTATCGATGAATTATTATTATTTTTTTAATTTTATATTATTTTCTTTTGTATTTTTAAAATTGAATTGTTAACTGAAATTAAGTCATAGGCTCTAACAAATTTATAAGATACTAGCTGCCCGTCTCGGCTTCGCACGGGTAGACATAAATGGGTACAGATATTTAAGTTATAAGCATACTAATTAAAACGGCCATGAATCACTAAATTAGAAAACATTTTTTGTCCTATCATTAATATTCTTCGCAGCGTATGCAATGAAAGACATTTTATGGCAATTTTTTTTTACACCTTCGGTTGGTTTTAATAGGAGTTTCTAAAGATTTCTATAGTAATCTAGTACTAAATATAGTCTATGTCACTCAGTGATAATGTAGCTTTCTAATGAAAAAAGAATTATTAAAATCGGTCCAGTACTTTTTGAGTTTATTCGTTACATACAAAAATACAAAAATACAAATCTTTTCTCTTTATAATATTAGTTTAGATCTATTATCTTACTGTGTATGCTATATAAATAAATAAACTGAAACTAAACTGAACTAAAATAAAGGTTCAGTGAATTTGTAGATAATCTAAATGTAAAAATAGTATTTGTTTAAAATTCAAAAAAAGAAAAACGAAATATTTTTGGATCACCCTACACTATCATGTTGATAATTTATTTCTGCTTTCAATAGCACCAGATAATCCAGAATTGGTGCATCAGTCAACATAATATATTATTTTTCTTCTTCTTATTCTTCTTCCTTACCACCATATCCACCCATACTCACTGTTTTTGTTTCTTTCATTTCTTTGTAAGTGAAAAGAACTTATATCTCTTTTTCTGCAGTGGAAACATTAATTTTGGAAAGATAACTTCTTTTCTTTAATTTTAAGTAAAAAAAAAAAAAAAAAAAAACCTTATCTACTTAATTACCAGCACAAATGTCAAAATAATGTCAGTGATTAAGAGCATGCGCGTTGCCACACCACCATTACCACCGCTACTCTTCTGATGGTATATTTTTGTTTTAGTTCTGGTTGCCATTTTTGGCCAAATCCTGAAATTTAAGTGAAATGCGTGCAACAAAAAGACGACAAATTAAATCTTTGTGTGGTAGAAACAACACTTATACTTACATAATATGTACATATGTATACAATTTAAGTGAAATAACTAACAGGAAAAAAACACACACAACATAATCATCAAATTGAAACATTGGTTTTTTAAAAATGTGCATCCATTTGTTTATACTTATAAAGCAATATTTTGTCTTTATTTTTCACGGGAAATATTTGCGTACTGTAGATCTGCATCTAGATTAATGTGAACAAAAAAATAATATGTCGGGAACGAAAATGTTCATCTCAAGAACCATTTAATGCCCCCTCCCTCATTTGTAGCCTAATTTTGTTAAGAAGAATACGTGAGAAGCAATAATAAGTGGTTACAAATTTTTCGGAATTTTTAATGGTTTTTCAAAACGCAGGATCTCAGTGAATACTAGTCGTATTAGAGTTGAAAAAAAAGCCCTAAGTTTCTAGATTTGAGATCTTTTGCGAATATACATTTCAGAACGCTGGACATTTTTTTTTTAATCCAATGATTCATTGGATTAAAAAAAAAGGATCAATACCGGATAACTTATTTATATCATATCGAAACGACTATTTTTACTGAGATATTGAATTTAAATTAAAAAGGTCCCTATGAATTTGATCGACGCAAAATCTGTCTTTGTTTCAAACTATCAAAACATTGGAACAAATTAACGATCATATTTTTTGCCTTTAAAATGTAAACCAGGTGAGAAAAAAAAATTTTCCCGATTCAAACATTTTTTTCTAGTGCGTAAATAAACTTTTCTTAAATCCAATAGAAGTTTTTTTACAAGAAAAATTTCTCATCGTCCACAGTGAAACAAAATAAAATAAATGTAAATGGACACAAATTATCACATGGAATGCTAAAAAGTATATAACGTGGTAGTATCGTAATTAGTATAATTTTAAAATGAAAATTATAAAATTGAAAAATTATTTTCACACAAGTATTTTCACGTGAAAATGAATTTTGTTTTGTCTCATTAAATTTATTGATTTAAAATTTCAATTGAAATCAATTTTTAAAATCCTTTCACGTGATTGAAAAATATTTAAAAATTGCGTAAAAACTATGTATTTTTATTCATTTCACTCAAGAATTGAAATCTTATTGTTTAACTAAAAATTTAAAACAAAAATCATTTCAAGAGTTTTCAAGGTGTTCTTTTGCGGAAAAATTCAAAGTAATAATACGGTTATGATATTTTGAAGATTATTTACGTGCAACTTTACGAACTCAAATTTATTATTTACAAATTTATATTTATCAATTTAATTTTTAACATTTTAAAAATAAGCTTATATAAGGAACAAATATTTCTATTTTCATTTTTGAACAGTGTCATAAGTCTACGTGGCAAAAACATAAATTTAAGAATTTAAAACCCATTTATGCCTAGTTTTTCAGAACTCGTTAACTCGAAAGTACTTCTTACAGTGTAGTTTTCATGTTAAAGGACCTATCCAACCTGCGAGTGAATACAAAACTAAAACATTACTTAGTAAACAATTTGCGATAATTTTGCCTCATTTTTTCAATCAAACTTTATAAATTTAAATTTAAATTACGATGGAATGGCGCATTATCATTTTTTCAATGACATGGATGCTCTAAATTTATCTGTTGATGATGTGCTAGCGTCTTTATCCTCCCTTGATAATAATTACTCAGTAGCACCTGATAATTTCCCACCAATTCTCTTAAAGGAGTGTAGATACAACCTTGCTGGTCCACTTTGCTACATTTTTAACCTTTCTTTAAGCCAAGGAATATTTTTAGACACGTGGAAGTCTTCTATAATCCCTCCACTCCATAAAGCAGGATCTAAAAGCTCTGTCGAAAACTATAGACCTATTGCTAATCTACAGTTAGTCCCTAAAGTATTTGAAGCAATAGTGAAAAACAAATTATATTCTTTAGTTAGGAACTATATTTCTGAATTCCAACACGAATTTATGAGTGGCAAATCGACAGCAACTAACTTATCAATTTTTACAAGCTACTGCCTTGACTGTATGAAAAAACGATTACAAGTTGACACTATCTATCCCGATTTTTCAAAGGCATTTGATCGTGTTCAACATAATATTCTAATAAGAAAACTTGAATTGTTTGTATTTCACTCTGTGCTTCTTAAATGGATTCAAAGTTACTTAGTTGGACGAAAACAATATGTTAAAATTGGTAATGTGTTTTCTAAAGAAATAATGAATTTTTCCGGCGTTCCACAAGGTAGCCATCTTGGACCGCTCCTTTTCATTATTTTTATTAACGACCTACCGCAATATCTTCTACACACAAAATGTCTTTTGTATGCTGATGATCTTAAACTCTTCAGCAGAATAAGATGTCTTGAAGATGCGGAAAATGTCCAGAATGATCTAAATAAAGTACTTTTTTGGTGTAAATTAAATGGGCTTTATTTTAACAATGGTAAATGTAGTGTTGTTACTTATTCAAAAATCTTAAATCCCTTGTGTTTTGAATACAAACTTGGTTTTGATTCTTTGCAGAGACTTGATAGTCAGAAAGACCTAGGAGTGATTTTTGACTCTAAAATGAGTTTTTCACTTCATATAGATCATGTCATTTCTAAAGCTAACTCAATGTTGGGCTTCATAATTCGAAATTCAAAACTTTTTAATGATCCTTATACACTAAAAACACTATAATCATCTCTTGTTAGACCGCTGTTAAAATATTGTTGCGTTATATGGAATCCCTACACACAATCGAGCATTTATCGTATTGAAAAGGTTCAGAAAAAATTTACAAAGTTTGCTTTGCGTAAAATTTATAAAAATTCAGATGTTCCAATATATGAGACTAAATGTACTCTTATAGACTTAAAACCTCTAGTTTTGAGAAGAAAATTGTATTCTGTCCTTTTTGCTTATGATGTCCTCAGTTCTAATATTTATTGTCCAATGTTGTTATCAATGTTCAATATTTACGCTCCAGCTCGTAGCTTGCGCCCAAGAGATGGCGATTTTTTACATGTTCCTTACCATAGTACAAGTTATGCTAGACATAATCCAATCACAAATGCTTGTATAAATTTCAATGAATTTGACTCAGCTATTGACTTTAATGTAAATAGAAATGTAATTAAGAAAAATGTATTGAGTCTTTTGCCACAGTTATTTATTTTTTTTTATTATTTAAATATCGAAGATGTATGCATATATTATATTGTTATTAATGTAGTCTATAAAAAGTTTGTAACTTGATTAACGAAATAAATAAACAAATTTGGCTTAACTTACATATATACCTCACTTGAAAACTGGTGGAAATATTCAAAAATGCACAAATATTAATTCCAAAGTTCGAAAACAACATTTTGCAATGTGCTTCGCTCATATTTCGAGATTTAAGGTAATGCAGTTAACATTTTTTTACAACCAAATTATTTCATCTGCCCCACTGTAGAAAGGTATGCATCGATTACAATTCAAAAGAAGAATTCGTTCAAGATCAAACCCCTGCGTTACTCTCTTTTTTTCTCTACCACCGCTAAAATTTAAGAACCACCTCCGAAAAGTACTACTCGCTGCCTATAATTCCTACCCATCTACCTACCTACCTACCTACCTCTTTGATGCATTCTTAATCCTTCGAAAATACATGACAAGCATTTCACATTAGTTTTGGTACTTTGGGGAGTCTTGCTCTGGAATACATTTTATTTTGTCGAAAAAGTCAAGATTTTCGGGTAAATCTTGTTTCTGTTGATTCTTTCTGATGCTCAACAGTATAACCATCAGCAGCGCGATGTAATATTGTGATGTCGGATTCGGGCGGGACGCGAAAGGAAAGTTTGTAATAAATTATGATACAAAGTCAGTTGTAGGTATATTTCCTTTTCTTTTCTTGGACTTTGAGACAATAATTTGAAGATCAAGAAAGGAAGGAATTTGGTGTACCTCTCCATAGCCTTTAAGTATAAGAGAGTTCTTAGATTTCATTACATATTTACCCTCCCTGTGTACCGCAGCCGTAAGCAATTTGCAGCGATGAAAAATTGAAGGTCAGTTTCTTAATTGAAAAAAGTTCGGTGGTGGTCGATGGCGATGGCAATGGCGATGGCGATGGCGATGGATGGTGGTAAAGGCAGAATGTATCCATCGTTGTTCATCTTCATCTTTATTTTCATCGTAGTCGTCGTCGCTTCGGTTGGTCGTCGATAGTTATACCGCGTGTTTCGCCTGAAGAAATAATATTTCATATTCATTGCAATTCAATTGCAACAAAACATCGTGTCTTATGTCGTGCATTTGGAAATAATATACCTAACCTTATACAATCGACCGAATCGAAACACAAATCTTCACAATCACAATTCATATCTTTCTGACAATTACACGTGTATGTCTGTGGCAGAACGAGTTGATTTTGCACACGATCATCACCCAGCTCTGCTGCAGCGGAATGGCGGCGGCAGAAAACCATATGATCGATGGACAGAGAATATATCCAAAATGTATCTTTTTTTTTTAAGGTGAAGCTTTAGATGGTAAATAAGAAGATAGTACCTACCCACATTACTTTGGTATTGCATAGAGTTTTCGATTAGGTGACAGAATAATATCATGTACACTCTGGGATATTAGATTGTGATCTAAATTACAATTTTTGTGTTTATTTTCTAAAACACTTAGTTTTTAAGTTTTTTTTATAAAAATTAACGAAACATAATCAAGCCATTTGGCCAGTTCTAAGGTTTTTCCATCGCAGATCAGTCACTCTTTCCAGGCAATTACCATTAATTGAATTTAACAAACTGACTTAAATTAATAAACCCCAAGTGTAGATATCTCTGTTTAGCCATCAGAGAGTTATAAATTCGCTAATTGGTTTTAAATTTACGACTGCTACTTGGTTGCCGATCCTCAAATTCGTGGTAATGAACGTCCTTGATCGCCACCACCACCACATTATTGCAGGTAAGGTACTTTGTGCAGTTGTTTGTATGGCAGGTATCTTATGTGCAAAAGTAAAATATTCACAGAGTGATGTATAAATATATCTTTTTCGTCGTTGCGTTGCGTTGGTCAAAATTATAATAAAGCAACAAAATATCTGTCCATCATGTTGTTGGTGCGCAACCAAGCGCAATTGACACTCGTTTATTATTTTTCAAAAATCACATAGGTATAATTTATCATTCAAATATTGTGGTCTTGTGGGCACTGTGTTTAGTTTACGAATACCTCTAGACTGAATGTGATTTGTATTTTTGTTTTTGTTTTTTTTTAAGCCAAGTCATAAATATTTAAATCAGATGATGATAGCAATCGCACAAGTCTCTTATGGTATGTCGTGATATGTTTACGATATTAACCTACTTCAAAATGTATATTATTCATAATTCTGTATAAAGAATGGTTTTACATGAAAAAAAAAAAATGAAACTTTTCATAGCCCGAAGCGTAAGTTAGAACAGTCAGTTTTTGACAAAACAACATTAGTGACGAATTTGATTTTATGATAAATGGGCATTTGTTTGACAAGAATTGTTATCGTATTTAAAGTAAGCTTTGGCTGTCGATATATAACAAAAATAAATGCTAACTTGTTCTTTTAACAAATGACTATTGTGTGAGATTTTGGAGAAAAACAAAATGGTATCAAAATTCTGACAGTTCGAGATGAATTGAGGCTATTTGTGACATTCACTCTGTGTATATCGGATTGTGGGAACTCAAAATTTTTTGTCAAATTATTATGAAAATAAATTCATACCAATACGTATGTTCAAATGATGCCAAATGACATGATTTTGGGACGTACGATTAATGAGTTGAGGTAATTGGCAATTTTCTTAAGCGTTGCATGTAAAATCGATTTTCTGGAACCATAATAAATAATAAATAATAAAACCGCATTTTTTTTATAATTTACAGGCATCCAATGGGTTATAAGTACCCTTTATATATTTATATTTAAACACAGTGCGAGCGTTAGGAAAATAGGGAAGGATTTAAGAGGAGATACCGGTGCACATTGGTCTTAAAGTTCTGAACATCAAAATCGGAGGCAAAAACAGAGTTGGCCAAAGCATTCCACATTCTCGATGTGCGATTTAAGAAAGAATCTCTATACTTGACAGTACACCTGAAATTGAGCTCAAGAGTAAACTGATGAGCATTCCTGAAAGTGCGAGTATTACGGCTGAATCGTTTAAGGGGTGGAATGCAACTGGCTAGTTGGACAAAACATTGTTTGTAAAAATATCGATTAAAAAACGAAAGGCATGAAAAATTGCGGCGCGGCGGTGTTCTAGCGATGTAAATGTTTCGATTATAGTTCTATCGCCTTTCAATTTTAAAGCCATTTTTTCGAATTCTATCCAAGAGATTTAAACTTGTTTTAAGGGCACCTGCCCAGACATGCGAATTATATTTAAGCTTTGGACGGATGAAGGCTTTGTAAATTACAGCCAGATCAGAAGGTGTGAAAAATGTCTTGCACCGTAGTCGGTAGGAGAAATCCTAAGCACCTGGTAGCATTTTTGGCAATATCACATATGTGATCATTCCATAAAAGGTGATCTGTGATACACACATACCGAGTACGGACAGTTGATTAGTTTCCTGGATGCAAGTGCCACTCATAGATAGCGGCATCGGGGGTGTGTTACGCGTTAACGACAGGAGACAGCATTGAGTTTTCGAAGTATTAAATTCTACACGGTTTTTGATTCCCCATGGGACAATGCTGTCAAGATCAAAATTTAATGAGCTTATCATATACGCTGCCGTTGAAGATCCACATCCGAAGGATAAGGATGTGAATCTAGAAACGAACATGAAAAGCTGAGGGTACTGTCGTCGGCGAAACAGTTTAATAGATTAGAAGTGGTAGACAAAAGATCATTTATGAATATAAGGAAGAGAGTCGGAGACAAAACGGAGCCCTGGGGGACACCAGCATTTATTTTTTGGATTTCAGACTACCATCCAATACAACCTGTATTGAACGAAGAAGAGTTTCATCAATACCAAAAGCACGCATTTTCGATAAGAGAGCTTGGTGGCAAACTCTATCAAATGCTTTTGAAATAATAATCAATAATCTTACTTTCTCCAAAACGATGTAAAGATTTCTTCCACTGCTCGGTGGTGAGATAAACCATGAGATTACCAGTGGACCTATTGCTGATAATTAATCAGCGTTTCCATGACCTTGGAAAGAAAAGACGTGAGTGCTATTAGACGATGGTTGGAGGGAGAGGAAGATTCGCCTTTTTTAGGGACAGGCTGGACAAAAATGCTATTTTCCATCCGCTCGGAAAGAGACCTGTACAGTAGAAAAGATGGAAAAGAACAATTTTGGAGATACTATCCGGGCCAGCGGATTTGTGTATGTCAAGGTCTTTCAGTACTCTTGCAACTGCACGAGTGAAAAAGAAGGTTCGTCCCATAGAATCGTTTACGATCTCAATAACAGGAGAACTCATGATACTTTCCGGTAGTAGGTAGTAGGTAGTAGGTAGGTAGTCGAAATAACAGCAAAATGTGCTGCAAGCAAATTGGCTTTATCGATCTAGCTTACATAGGGAGTGTCATTGTGGACGAGCGTTGGAACTGAGGATGACGTGGTGTTTCGTACGTTTTTTTACAAATGACCAGAAATTTGTACTACCTTTGGGACATTTAAGTATTTTTTGCCTTAATTTCTGATCATGCAAAAATTTGGTTCGTCGAATATGACCATTACAGGTCTTTCTAGCTTGTTTGAACTTATTCCAGTTTTCCTCAGTCGGGTTGGCTTTATAACAACGGATACTTACATCTCTGAACCTAATAACTTCTTTACAGCTCGAATCAAACCATGAGTTCTCTTTGAGTTTAATAGATTTCACCCTATTCGGGAAATAAATTTTTCATTCCACAAAGAATTAAATTTGTAATCATATCTGAGCTGGAATCAACGTCACTATCTAGGAAGCATAGTGACCAGTTAAAGTTCCTGAAGAATTCATTGAGACCATCCCAATTGTCTTTCTCATATTGCCAAACGGTTCTCATAGGAGCTTATTCTTTAACTAAGATTTTTAGACATGAGAATTTTTGCAGATACCACACAATGATCTGATGTGCCTAGAGGCGGTAATACACTAATTGTGTATTTATTAATGAAAGAGGTAAGAAACAAGTCTAGGGTGTTGGCAGATTGAACTGCAACGTCAGGGATTCGAGTTGGCTCATCGACAATGTAAGTTAATTGATTTAACTCAGCAAAGATCTCAACATATCTTCCTTCGGGTGTTGACTGGCCAGAATAGCGAAGCCAAGAAGAATTGTGTACATTGAAATCGCCCGCAATGACGATTTCAGTGTGAGGACAGACAGAGCAACAAATTCGTTAAAAGTTGAATTTCTGTCCATTGACGGTAAGGAAGTCCAATTGTCATTTCAAAAGGAAAAAGAAAACTCTGATAACTTCTCTTTGGTGCCCTTAAACTTTTTTATTTGCAAATTGTATGCAACCAATAGGTCAAGATAAAACTGTTTTCTGTAGAAATACTCGAGACATTAAACTGTTTTAAGCAGTTTTATATGAAGCTGTAATTATTTATAAGAAATCTGTTAATTTAATTTTTCTAAAAATTTCACTGAAAGTGAAAAAACATTTACTTTACGCTATAAGTTTAAAGTGAATCAAAAATTAATTTTTTCCAATTTGTAAAAGTACTCTTTCTGAGTTGCATTCCTTGTTAGACCACAGTCGAAATAGATTGATAATATCATAGATGTCTTTGTTAACATTGAAAGCAGCTAAAGCATAGTAAATAATAAGAAAAATATACATAATTCTCATCTTGATGCTCTAATATATTGTATTGCTTTTTATGTTTATTTTTGATTTTAGCTTTTTCCCATGATTTCTCCAAATTTTAGACTTTTTGTTAAATATCTTCAACGTTGCAGTTTTTTTTCCTCCAATAAGTCGTAAATTAACGGTGCCCTTAAAGTCACATTATTACTTTTACTAATTTCACAATGGAATCATCAAAAATTGAACTTTTCGATCCAAGTCAAACAAAGTCATATTCCACACATAAAGTCATTAATAGACCTTTCAAATTAAACAAACAAAACTTGTTTCTCAAATCACATAACTTGTTTATAATTCAATTTTAACATCTTCTGTATACCCGTCCCCTATATCAAACCAAAAACCCTTTCACTTATAATGTTATTGACCATTTTATGTTTTTTTTTTTTTTTATGACATACTTTGATTTTTATTTATATATCCACAAAATTAAGGTGTTGAGATTTAAAGAACTTAAAAATCACAGCTAACAACGTTTGAATAAATTTATTTAAATAATTGTGTCTTCAAAACTACAGAACAGATAAAACACCAATTTATTTGTGATGCTTTGAGTCGGAAATATTTCATGAAAATGTCAACAATTTCAATCGAAATAATTCTAAGAATTATCGTTAAAGTCAAATTTGATTTAAATCCTCTAGAAAAGAGACAACATTTTGGATCAAGTTACTTAAATATGTCCCAAAAATACAAAAAATGGAAAAGTTTGAGGTAATTAGAACTCCTCAATATAGTTCTGCAGAGCTAAAAATTCCATTTAATTCATTTGCGGTCTACATTTTAGTATCCATATAATTAAATTCATTTTTAAGTTATACTTAAGACTTTTAAACTGGTAATAAAAATGATCTCTCTCCCTCTGGATGGTGCTCTTAAGCGAGTAATTCAAATTAAAAATACTGCAACAATGTGTCTTCTTTTGCAACCAAAAAAAAAATCTCAAAAATCATTAAATATTCATTTTCTGATCTTCAAGAACAACAACAAAACACCTCGCCGATCTTCCATCACGATATTTCACTTCCCAAGACAATTTCGATTCATCTCTTGTAGATTTATTTCGACATTTCGTATGCAAGTTGCAGTAGCTACGCATTTAACCATCGATTATTATTTTTTTTATCATCGGTGGTTGATGTTTATTTTTATTTCAAAGCATCACATCACACAGTGAACTTGTTTTTGGACTTCTTTGTTTTATTTTTGTTTTAATTTTTATTTGTCCTAAGCAACTTTTGCCGAAAATAAAATTTAAAAAAAAAAAGAAAAAAATTCCTTAAACTTTGTCTGCCTACATCATCGATCGTCTTCGCACGAAATTTTGTTTGCGCGAATTTTTACTAAGTGTTTGCGTGCTTTGGCAAAGTTGGTGGTAGTGTCGTCTTCGTCGTCGATCTCGGTCGTCGTTGTCGTCGCCGTCGGTCGTTCGTCATCATCGTGCGTCGTGTCGTATATACATAGGTATAGTCGTCCTCCAGATCCATTGATGTTCTAGACGATTACTTGGTGTTCTCTCCCGAAAAATGCCAGGCCAGCGATGCGATACACCTCTTCCACCTTTCCATGTTTTTCCATGTGTGTTCCTCGCACTGATGTCGACCTTTATTTTATTTTTATTCGTTTTTGGTCTTCGATATTTTATGATAATGGACACATAAACAACATAAAGCATAATTATAAGAATCCTCAAAGGAGAGAGAGTGCTGTGGCTACAAGAAGTCCAGACTGAAAAGACTCAAAAACTTTAAGAATAAAACAAGACAAAATCGTAATAAAAAGGCTCTTTCCAGCCGAACTTCTTCAAACAAGGCTTCTTTTTCGAGAAGTCTGCTCTCCAATGGCGATGATGGTGAGGATGGTGGTAAATCCTTTCCATATTTTTTTTTTATTCTTTGGTCCTCGCCATTATGGGCAACGTTTAGTGGGGCCATTTGAATTTGATGTTGTCGTTTTTGAAAAACCGTTTTGTTCACAACAACGTTACGCATGGCTATTTAAATGTTTATGGTTAGCGAAAACTGCATTAATATGTTTGTATATGCAGCAGCATCACAATCTCACAACTGCACAAACATATTCATTCGTATATTCGTCGTGTTTTGGATTTGTTTTTTTTTGTTTTTTGGTTTTTGGTTTTCTGTTCGTTCAAACTGTTGAGCTTCCTTTTGAGCAATCCTCCATGGAATCAAAACGGTGCTACCTGAATTTTGATAAATTGGCCATAATGAGTGAATTTTTGTCGTTTGCAATGTTCTCTTCTCGGTGGTGGGGCGGGCGGCCGTCCGGCAGTGCGGTACGGTGGCTGTTAGCAGCGTGCGAGGATTTTTGTCTTATAAAACTTGAAAGGCTTTTAAAATTTATTTTTTGTTTACTTTAATTGTTTTGTTTTATTTTTGTTTTGTTTTTTTTTTCTGTATGGAAAACAAAATAAATAAAAATTGAAAAAATTCTTCATTCCGACAGGATGCAAAAAGCAACAGTATAACCAAACTGAAACAAAAATAAAAACAGACAAAAATTATTAAAAGAATAACTGATAAATAATTTTAACGAACTGCTAAAGATGCGTGTGTTTGTTTTTTTTTTTTTTGTTGGTGTAATTGAAGAAGCTGTTGAGTCGCTTGACTCTGTTCAAAGATAAATAAATGATCATTTTCAAGAGCTTCTGTAAGTTTTGAGTGGAGAAATATTTAAAAAAAAAAAAAAAAAACAAAACAAAATAATGTTGAACCATCATCAAGTTCTTTGGTCTTTTTTTGTGTATGTGCAAATTTTCTTCTTTTTTCCTACAATGATAATGTTGAATGGAGGTTGAGTTTGTTGTTGTTGTGGTTTTGTTTTATTTTTTCTTCGTCATTGGATGGCCTGGCCAAGTCGTGACTTTGATTAAGAAATTTGAGTTACTTTATCGAGTGGTTGTGATGGCTAAAAATGTTGTTTTAGTTTCGAACAAAAAAAGAACTGCTATTAAGTTTAAGAAATTTGAAAGAATGTGTTCTGTAAATAAAAGCTATTTCGATTATTTCGTAATTGGCTCTCTTAAACTTCTTCTATTTATTTGTATAGAAAACTTGTTGTTTGAGTATACTCCTTTTGTATTTTGAATGAAGCCGAAAAGTTGGACAAAAATTTTTCTTGCTGATTAACTAGTTCTCTATCGTTTTATAGACACTTTTGAAGATCTGCAAGCAAAACTAATAAAAACTGAATTCTTTATTTGAGAAGCTGGTAATAGTAACGGTGAGTTAGCATAAAAAAAACGATAAGTATAATTTAAGAATTTTGAAAAAAAATGTAATGTTTTAATCTTGAGCCACCAACCAGATCCAAATTTGATATTCCAGGCCATATTGTTAAGCAAAGGCTCCCACTTAACTTCTTAACTTTTTCTACTAACATTCTATTAGTTTTTCAAAATGAACTTTAACTAATTTCATAGATTACCGCTACTGGCTCTACTGCCTTACCCTTCCCCCACCCCGCTTTTAAAAAAAATATATTTTTATAATCTTGAAAATCATGTTGCAAACTCAAAATTATTAACTTTAGTTATTAATTGACTTAAAGGTTGCCAGAGAGCCACAGTGGTCTTACAACTTAATGAGATTAAAAAAATCGGACCTAGACGACGATAGACTCCGAGATCTTGGTAATAAGATCCTGTAAATGTAAGACGCATAAACGAATTTTAGAAAAACTCATTTTTTTGGGTGAAGCCCTTTTTTCTCAAAAATTATGCAAACAAGCAAAATAACAAGGGAATAAATTATGCAATTGTGGTTTAACATTAAAAATTCGATATCTAAAATAGACTTCTCTAACTGTATTTCAACTTATAAATAGCTAATGATTATAGATTTCAAATCCGTTAACCATTTTTCAAGCAAATCTGCTTAAAAATAGGAATTTGTATTGGCAATTCTAAAACTCTGAATCGTAACTACAATATTTAAATTCTTCTAATAGCTTAGAGCTAGCTTTACCTGTTATTCGAACATTCCCCCGTTTAGTTCTCACAAGAAAATTCAATTTAAACTCCACTTCACTGACCTTACATCTCAACACAATTATTATTTAAATCAGCTTGAAGTGAAAAATAAAAGAGCTGACGTTAAAACCTTACATTTTCAATTTAATTTAACCCAAATGCAAATTACTTATAATTTTACATCTCAATGAGGGTGTTTAACGGATTTTGTATTTAAACATACATAAATTCTATTTTTCCCCATTAAATTGAAACCAAATCGTGACGCCCGAGAAAAAATAATAATAAATAGAAAATCAATTCAAAAAGTTATGTTTATTAAATGCCTTCGATGTCAATTTTGAATATAAACTTATACTCGTACGTAGTTTAAAATATTTGCATATAAATATGGTTTGACCATAAATATACATACGTATCTATTTCACTGCACTAAACAATTTTAATAGCTAGTTTATATCAATTGTTTAAAGTCACATTGTGTCTTTCAAGGCTTCCAATTCCCACGCTCTTGGCTTTGTTCTTAAAATGCTCATATATTCAAATTAATGAGACAATTTATTTCTGTTTTTGTTTTTGATTTTGCATTTTTCCTTAACGAAGTGCAGGAATATTTATAATTGCCAAGCAATCTACCCCCGAGTATATAATTATAATTTCAAGTCCTCTAGGTAAGCCGGCTAAACGGCGCCACACTATCTCTTTCTTTATATGTAGGTACCTAGATATAAATTCTGAAAATATAGAATGTTGATTGGATCAAAACTCAAGTTTATTATGTAGAGCAAAGAAAAATAAAATATAAATAATTTATCTGAATAGACTTTGTATGGGTGGTGTTAAGGTGTCCACAGTGTCCACACCAGGGGGGAAAATTTAACTGAAATGACGTTAAGCGCATAGAAATATTACCATAAAAACTTTAATATCAACATCAACCTTTCAAACGGGTGTCAAATTAGCTCCAAGAATTAAAAAGAAAATATATTTACATTGATTTTTAGACCTTTGCTATATAACGGATTTTATTTGTTGAAAATCAATTAAATTTGAAACTTAACCTCTTCTCTTCTTTTCTCAAAACTTGACTCATAAGGATGCAGGTGTGTGACAATGTAGTTTTAAATGGACAAACCCAAGAGTGCATTGTGCATCACGCAGCAAAAATATTATATTGTTGGTTGCGCAGATTCGATTGATGATGCCAATGGTATGTCGTTGGATGCTTGAATGTTGCCTGGTGCCTGTTGCCTTTTACCTGTATTGTGTGTGCCCGTGAGGAATGCATTTAAGTGATTAATTAAACAGAGTTTTTCAATTACCATTTATTGATACAATAAATCAATTTCTGGTCTGCACTCCACCATACTAGTTAACCCCTGTCTTATCATTGGCACTCTCTTGGAACTTAGGACACAAAAAACGACATTAAATTAAAATGAAAACAAAAATAAAACTCTTCAGTTACACTCTTAATGAGTTGCACAGCATCATTAGGTGCTGCTGTTGCTGCTTTGGCTGTTGGATATTGTAGTGTCCTCGATTGGATGATGATGATGATGATGGTAGTTTAGTTGGGTTGTTGATCAAGAACGACGCGCGTTGCTAAAACTCTCACATGCAGATGCAGATTTTCTACTTGTTTACTGCTTAATCTTTTCATGTCGAATGAACAGCCGCGCGTCTTATGCCAATGTGTGTTGTTTTTGCATCACGTATAGTGCGGATAGGATTAAGGATTAAGAATTTTGTTTTATTTTTTGGGTGCATTGCAGTACACAACCAACACGTTGAAGAAGAGATGGACGACCGATGCAACACTCGCTTGATACTGGTGCTTCTGCTTCTCCCTAAGTTGCTTGTGCTGCTGCCGCTGCCGCTAGTGCTGATGATGCTATACAGCATCAGCAATTGCTAATGGTAATGGCTGACTTGTGCATTGGTAATTTTAACTGATGTGATGTTGTTGTTGTTGTTGTTATTTTGTTTTAAGTTAGTGTAAACTCCCTTTAGATGAATGACTTTCCATTTTAAGTGACATTGGAAAATGATAGTGGCTTCACGGTTGTTCTGTTTTTAAGTGCATTCCATTTGATTTTGTCTGCGATTTTTCCACTTGGTTTCTTATGTACTATATATGTACAAGTACATATATATATACTGCTTTAACCTACCATCATCCATCTCTAGATCAACAGAAAAAAGGGGAAACTTAAACAAAAATCAAAAACAAAAACGACAACAAAAATAAGAAACTACACTATTGAGAGAGACAAACAGTAAACGCATATCCAATGATAGCATGGGTCATGCAGGCAAAGTGTTGTTGGGATTTAATTTAATTTTTTTGTCGTTGTTGTTGTTGTCCTTAACTTAACTCCTTCCTCTCTTTATTTGCATGCAGATGCCGCTTGTGATAAGTAAATTGAAAATTATTACCTTGTCGTGATTCGAATTAAGAGACACACAAAAAAATAAACAAAACAAAATGTGAGAAAAAAAAAAGAACAACAAATCGAGTTCATTATGCAAAAAAGTGTTAAAAATGCAATAAAAATTAATATATTCCTTAATTTTTCTATATGTCAATGATGGGAGTTTTTTTTGCCATCTCTGCAAAGGTAGAACATAGGTGATAAATTTATATGCTCTCTAGAGCCTAGAATAAATCTTAAGACTCAATTATCCAAAAAAAAAAGTTCGTTGCTCAGGTCTTTTGTTTTTGATTTGGTTTGTTTTACTTTGACTTAAATTATTGCACTGGAAAAAAATAACTGATGATTAAATACTTAAATATTTATTTCTGTAGCATTGTTTATTTAAATTTTGTTTCTGTTACCATTATACCTTGGCTGCATTTACTTCAAGTTTCTGCATTTTTTGTTTTACTTCATTTTATTCTTTCTTACTTTATTATATTTTAATTTTTGTTTGTGTTTGTATTTTTTATTTGATTAAAAAGTAGTTTAAAACACGAAAGATGCTTCAAGTGTTAAAATTATCCTTTGTTTTCCTATCTCTTTACCAATAAATTTATCATTGAAAAAAACCTATGAAAGTAGATAATAAAGTTTGAATCTCAGCTCTTTTGTTTAAATGTCTTAATTTGACTTCTTTAGGAATAAAGCATTGAAAATTTGTGTAAAAATTTACTTAATATCATATAACAACAAAATACAAAATTTCACATATTCAAGGATTATCAATAAATGATAAAAATTATATTAAAAACTCAAAAAATATTTGATGAGATCGATTGATTTCTTAACATATTTTATTGCATTCAACATTTAGTCAGCTTAAAAAAAATATACAATAAAAACTGACGGCTTAAGATGAAAGGTAAGTCTTTTTAAAAAATGTATTACATCATAAATTTGAGTATAATAATAAAATTTGGATTTTTATATATGTAAATCTTTCATCTTTCATCAAATCTTACCTTATTTGCCGACAGTGATGAAAAATCACATCATTTTTGTATAAAAATATATTTTATTTATTTTTTATTAGATAATAAAAAGATTTATATACCGTAAAACTTTTTTTGTTTGAGTGTGAACGTACAAATTTATTTATGTTTCTTGTTTCTCATCCTAAGCGAGCTTAAAAATTCAGTATACTCGTAAAGTACAAAAAAGTGTGAGTTTTATGCGTATATTCAGATTTTTATGATTTATTTTTTTTTTTTCAAAGGGGTTTTTATTTTTCTTTTATTACTCTAGAGAAAAACATAATATTATTTTATGTAATTGAGACTTTATATGTCCGGAAACAATCATAAAGAACTAGAAATCAAAAAGCCTAAATTTAATCGCATCTTTTATATGCATATAATTTTCATTCGTTTTTAAATTTGTTTCGATATTTATTTGTATTTCGAATCAATAAATTTCCCAATTTCTTTTAATTTTTGTTGTTTTCTTTATTTTTTGTTTAAACTGTCAATCTTCAAGAAAAACAAAAAACCAATTAGTTTGTCTTGTCAGACCAATGAAAGAAAAAAATAAAAACATTTTTATATTTTCGAATAACTAAATAGACAAGAAAAAGGTTTTTGTTTAATTTTTGTCTCTCTTAGATTTTAATTTAAGATAATATGCAAACTTTCGTTATGGTTTACAATTAAAAAAATTAGTAAAATATTCGATATTTCAATGAAAAATCATGCTTTATAAATATTTATTAGATAAGAAAAAACAAAACTAAAATAAAACCAAATCAAACTTAAACTAAACTAAAAATCTAATCGATGAAATCAATCTTAATTAAAATTTTAAATGTATTTTAATTAAATCATGTTGTTCGTGTTATGTGTTTGATATATGTTACTTTGATAGATCACTTTACGAAAAATATAGCTATAACAATTTTATGTTATGTTTCAGTTCTGCTATGGAAAACCAGTGATGTTTGTATGTTAATTAATATATTATGGAATAAACGTGTTAATAAGTTCAACTTTCATCTGAATCAACATGAAGAATTTTATTTTTTTTTCTCGCATTCTATTAGATGTGTAACTTTTGAAAAGGTATTACATAGTATTTCCTTAAAATTTGTTGCTCTTTTTAAAAAGCTTTACCTTTTATTGGAACATAAACGGCCTAAAGTTTTCTTTGGTTTAGACCAATATCCACAAAAAGAACTCATTCTTCCAAAAATATATTTTATGTACATTCAAAGCAATTTAAATCCTAAAACTGTAACCAAATATGCAAGAAAAAACCTCGAAAATAACAATAAAACAAAGAAATAACAACAACAAAACAAACTAAATCAAACAAACCTAAAAAAACACAATCTTTTTCTTCCACAGATACAACAAAAAAAAAAGTCCAAGAAAGGTGTCAGAAAAGTCAACGATCGTGTTATTAGTCGTAGCCAAAAGATAAGGTCAAGAAAAAAAAATTATAGGAAATCATTGTGGGACGCACTTTATGGTTATTTTTATATTTCTACCTTTCAATATAAATATACGCATTTTGTGGTACCTATAGTTTTTGTTTATACCTGGCTTGACTATGCATACAACCCAAAAATAGTCGACTTTTCCATGGAGTTACACCATAACCAAAACCACACTGTGCGTCACGTATCCGTCGCGTCCGTAGCATCGTCGCCTCGTCATCTTACAAGAGCTATCAGAGATCGGTAGTAAGTAACGCCAAAATAAATAGTACCACTAACAACAACAACGACAAAAAAAAATTACAACGATAACAGCAGCAACAACAACAACAATAACAATAAAAATAATAATACAAGTTCCCCGCAATGCTTTATGCTAAAAAGAATCCAAAAAGAACAAAAAACTTAAATAAAAGAAAAACCAACATCTTTTGCTTCTTAACAGAAGAGCAACTTCAAAACATGACTAACACGGAAGGCGCGGCAAAAGAAGAACATCACATTCAAAATCTATTCGATGGCCCGTTCTATAGAAGAACAAGAACCCAAGAAACAATTCAAAAAGAATAAGAAATACCAAAGAATGAGGATGAGGAGTGAAAATAAAAACTAAACTAAGAAGAATACCATCTCTACATACGTTCATATGGACCAAAAACTCATCTCGTCAGAGCAGAGTAAAGAATCATGCGAAGATACAAATACACACCACACATGTTTCCAAGAGTCTAATGTGGTACAAGAAGTAGGAGGAAGGTGTTACGAATCGAACCGAAGCAAAATAAGCCAAAGACAAAAAGACTACAAAATAATAATAAAAAAAGTGTAGAAATACAGAAATAAAACACAGACCAGAACTTTGTGTTCCAGAAGACTTTTTGTTATTTTTCAAAAAACCGGATTGATCTCTTGAACAAGAATCGAATATGAACTAAAAGGGAACGGTGCAAACTAGCCACGCGGCAATCTCGGGAACAAAACAATTTTTATAAGGGCTGGACTTATAAGTTTGAGAAGGCCAACTGTAACTGTAATGCAGTTTATTTTTGAAATTATGTCAGTTTATGTGATCAAAATCTTTGATGTCGTTTTCGAAATCTTATTTTTCAACTGGAGTATTCACAGGGATTTAAGCATTCTAATTTGTTTCCATAAAAATTTCGCTCACACAATATTTTTAACTCGAAAACAATAAGTTTCGCCTAAGAAGATTTCCTATTTATTGAATTTAAATAAATAATACTTGGAGGATAAAATGCAACCTAAGAAATCAAAATATCATAGATTTCTAAAAAAATTGAAATTCTTTGGCGAAGAATGTGATATTTTTAATTGGGCGCTGTGATTTATTCCTCCTAATTTGTACATGGAACTATCAATTTGATTTTTCGTTTTTTAAGGATGTAACTTAAAGACTATTTGTCAGTTTGTCAAAGTTGTGTTGTGCACAGCTAGAAGCTTTAGCTCAATTTTCATTTTAAAACGAAACATTTTTTAATGGAGTATATAAAGTATAAAGTATAAAGTTCAACAAATAATCGTGAAACACTTTTGTTTACAAATTACAAAATCAAAAAACCATAGGTTTAAGAAATTGTTAATATTTTTGACATGTATCGGAAACTTATCCAAATTTTGGATCTTAACCTAATAAAATGAAAAATGAATTGACTGTGTTTTTTTTAAGTTCTTAAAATGTCTGCAATATTTAAAAAAAAAACTTAGACCAATTTAAAATGTTAATTGTTTTGAATAACCTCAAACACAATCCGAATTTAAGATTCAAAC
Organism: Eupeodes latifasciatus; assembly: GCA_920104205.1. Lineage (NCBI taxonomy): Eukaryota > Metazoa > Arthropoda > Insecta > Diptera > Syrphidae > Eupeodes > Eupeodes latifasciatus. Next base: position 118,375,075 of record OV049925.1, on the reverse strand, counting down.
CTAAGTAAATTTTTGTAGAAAATAAGAATGTCAATAAAAATTCAAACAAAAATTGATAAAAATAGAATACAACAATTACATCAAATACAACAAATAAAACAATAAAAACAATAAAATCGATCATTTTGTTGGTAAATTTTAATGATTTTCAAACAACTCAGAAACTTTATTAATTTTGAGGTTTCGCTAAGAAAAAAATTTAAGGGTAATTAAGTTATTTTGTTTAATCAATAGAAACAGGAAAAAATCAAACTTAAAAGTAGAAAGAAAGTTTTTTTTTTTAAAGCAATTGATACTTTTCAACAACCGATAAAAATTTTAACAAAAACATTTTTTAATATTTTCGAAATTTGAAGTTAAAAAAATGACTGTAAAAATGAAGCATACAAAAATAAAAGATTTCTTTTCTTTTGGAAAACTATTAATTTTAAACTATGTATTTTCAATTATTTCGAAAACTGAACCTAAATTCAAATTTTTGGAAACCAAGACTAAATTATTTTTTTAATGTTTGGTGATATCAAATTTATTTGTGGTGTTCCGCAAAATCTACGACCCGACGTATTGAATTTTGGTCGTTTTCGTCTAAAATGCAAACCTAGTCAAATTTTGAAAATGTTAATAATGAAAAATAATGTAAACAAAGTATTTTCGACAAATAATGACAAACAAATATTAGAAAATTAAGAGACGAAAATAACATCCACAAAAACCAGAAAAAAACAAAAAATAATTTTAAATTGTTTTTATAAATCAAAAAGCAGATAATTTTTACAACAAATAAAATTTTGTATTAAAATTTTATTAAACACTGTTGATTTAAATGTGGAACCAAATTTAATAATTAAGCTTAGCAAAATGTTCGTTATAAATAAAGTTTCTTGAAAAAATTAATAGTGTCAATCATAAAACTAAGATATTGGGCTTTATTTTTGTCTCTTTTTCTTCTTCTTAGGTCCTCAGACCTGTTAAGTCTATTGGGAACCCCTTAAGGGGCATAGGGCCTCTACTTCGCCTACGCACCATCGTGTACGGTTTCCGGAAATATGTTTCAGCTCCCTCCAACTCTTGCCTAGTGACGCTGATTCCACCTCGGCTGTCCTGCGCCATGTGCTTCTCGGTCGTCCAGCTCTTCTTCCTTCTTGTGTGAGCGGATTCCACTGCATTGCTTGGCCTTCAATGCAGTCGTTACCTTTTCGAAGCGTATGTCCAATCCATTGCCACTTACGTCTTCGTATTATAGATTCTATAGGTTCCTGACCTGTCCTTCTATGAAGGACCTCATTTGAAATACGGTTTGGCCAGAAAATCCTTAGGATGTTACGAAGACATCTATTTACGAAGGTTTGCAGCTTTCTTGTTATGGCTGAAGTAACCTTCCAAGTGCTGCACCCATAAAGAAGCACAGATTCGACATTTGTGCGAAACAGTCGTAGCTTTGTTCTTAAGCTGATAGAGTTATTCCTCCAAATTTTTGACAGCATACCGAACGCCGCTTTTGCTTTGCCGATGCGGCAGATGACGTCGTGTTCGGTTCCCACTTCGATGGAAACGATGCTTCCAAGGTATTGAAAGCTCTCCACTTTTTCCACCGGGGTTGCGAGAAAATATTTATTTGAGAGGATGGTCGGGTTCCGAGGCTGATCATTTTTGTTTTGCCGGAATTAATTTTCAGCCCCACAACTTCTGCTTCTCACTCCACACTTGTTGTCATTTGGTGGAGATCCATGATCCTATGAGAGAGTAAGCAAACATCGTCCGCGTAATCCAAGTGCTTTAAATAGGATGTCAAAGTCCATTGGATCCCTCCGCTACCTGACAGTGCTGAGCGCCGTACATCGCTTATCACCAACAAAAACAATATTGGCGACAGAATACAGCCCTGTCTGACTCCGCTTCAGATTTCAAAATCATCTGACAACCTACCATCGTGCAGAACGTGACACTTGGATCCATCATATGCTGCTTTAATAATAGCAATTAGTTTTTCTGGGATGCCTTTCCTCCGCAAAGCTAACCAGATATATTCCGTGTTAACGCTATCAAAGGCCTTATCGAAGTCGATGAACAGCAGGTGTAGTGGTGATCGATATTCAACGCACTGTTTAATAATGATCAGCAGGGTGTTAATATGATCAATACAGGAGGATCCAGCGCGGAATCCTGTTTGTTCGGCATCGAGTGTGGCCTCAAGGTGTTCTCTGATGCGTTCCAGTATGATTTTTGCTACTATTTTGGCAACGGCTGGTAGAACGCAAATTCCTCTTTAGCTTTCGCACTTTGTAAGATTTCCTTTTTTGGGAGCTTGACGATAATTCCCTACTTCCACTCATGGGGGAAGCTTTCGGTGGTCCAGGCTTCTTTTATGAGCGGATGAAGCAGTTCGCTTGATGTCGTTGGCGCTGCTTGTAAAAGCTCTGCGGGAATTCCATCAAGTCCTACCGCTTTGTTGTTCTTAAGTGCTTTAATTGCGGTTTTCTTTGAGAGATTTTAATTTAAAAGACACTTTATCTGAAATTTAATACAAACCTAAAAATGTTCGAAAAAACACAAATTTTTATTAATTTTCAATGTTTTTGGTGTAAAGTACGAAAATTGATTTCAGATTTTCACCATAAATGCAAAAGATTTTCCATTGAAAAGAAAAATTTTAAATCAAAATTACGAATCCTTAAAATTAAAATTAAAAAAAAAAAAAAAAAACAATAAAAATTGAAGGTCTTATTTTTTAAATTCAACTGAAACAACAATTTTTTGAAACTCATGAAAGAACGTAATTCTTAAACTTAAACAATACAACAAACACTGAAAATTCATAGAGTTCTTGTTACTTTTTAATTAAATCCAAAAACTGCTGCCATATAAGACTGTGGTCTTACCAGTATTGACTTAATGGATTCAAAACTTGGGTGCTAGATCGAAGACAGACTCGTTTGAGAGAAAAGTTGTGAGGAAGGACAATTCTGGAGGAGGTATATACGAAATATACTGCAAAGCTTGACACAGGCTTCTACTGTGGGATAGCCAAGTAGCACGCATGGGCGAAGAAGAACCCGCCTGGAAAGTACTTTGTAATACGATTTATGGTAGAAGACAGCTGGAAGGACCATCAATCCGCTGGAAGGATGGCGAATACCAGAACGCCTGAAGCTTTTAGGGTGTGCAACTGGGTGGCGTAGGCCAACAACCAGGAAAGGGTGAGACCAATGTTGAATTAGCCCGAACAGGTTCCCGACCGACGAAGTAATTGAGTAAGTATTGTTTTAATATAAAAAGAATATTTTTATCAAAACAAAAAGTTAAAAGCAAATATTTCTAAAAAATAATAAAATTCAACATAAAATTGAAAAACGCATCTATTTTTGGACAATTTTCGTTTTTGTTGTAAAACTGATTCAGTAAGTCCAATCTGGTATTTCAACTGAAAGACACATACATTTTTTTGTAATAAAAATAAGGCGGGTTTTCCTTCCATAACTCCAGAACGCACAAGCCAATTTCCACGGTTTTGCATTCGTTCGAAAGGTCTCGGGCTCCGTGAGGTTTATAGCAGACAAAATTCAGGAAATTTTTAACAGAAAAGCGGTAAACTCCGTTTAGCTTCCCATAGAAAGCTATTGTAAAAGTTCTGATTTTTGATTAAAATTTTTTAAATTTGTTGACGTTTCTTTTATTTATTTATTTATTTCATCTACGACCTTTAAAGCTTATAAGATTACATTTCAGTAAAAAATAAATATTATAAATGTACTTAAAAATAAATAACAAATACTTTATATCTTAAAAATAAATAGTATAATTCATTTTTAAATTTTTCTCTGGAGAGATATAAGTCAACATAATCATAAATTTTATTGAACTCTCTAATTGACCTTGAAATTGGTTCGTTACTTCCGTAGTTCGTTCTATGTCTGGACTCAAAAAGAAGAGATCTTTCCTTCAATGGCCTCGTTAGAGCATATATACATATAAAGGAGAGTAACTCTGGACATCTTATGTGGCAGCAAAGAATATCCCGCACAAAAACAATATCGTGAGTTGTTCTTCTGGCTCTCAGAGATTGCAATCCTAAAAAGCTTTGCCTAGCTTGGGAACAAGGATAGAAATTTCAGCGCATTTTGTAAAATACATATCTTGTGAAGCGATTCTGAACTCTCTGTATTCTATCTGATAAATATTGTTGACAAGGATTCCAGATAACATCCGCGTATTCAAGATTTGGCCTGACCAGAGAAGTTTCAAGGGCCCTATATTCTAAACCAAAGCTTACTTTTGGGAACCTTTTTTAGTCAACCATATCTCTAGAAACGTCAGAGATATCGACTTCAAATAACATATAAAATCTACAATGAGGGAATGATTCTGATTGAGAATCAACTCTTCTAGATGGTGGTCGTACTGCACATTCTGCGCTTAAGTTGCCACTCAATTAAAACACAATTAATAATCCAACATGCAATATTTCCCGATCCAGTGCAATGGAAACTTCACACTGAAGGATCTTCGACGAAGTAACAACATCTTTGGCGGCTTGATGATATTGTTGGCAGGCGATTTCAGGCAGACGTTGCCAGTAATTCCCCATGGATAGCCTGCAGATGAATTGAATGCTTGCCTGAAGGCATCACTGTTGTGGAACAACGTTAAAACATTATCGCTAACCACTAATATGAGAGTTCAACTTCTAAATGATCAAAGTGCTGCACAATTTTACAAACAATTGTTAGCTGTTGGAAATGGAAAAGTGTCAGTTGATGCGACAACTGGATTAATTACTTTTACCAACGACTTTTGCCGATTTGTAGACTCTCAATTAGCTCTTATTGAAAATGTTTTCCCAAACATTACTGAGAATTATCAGAATTATGCTTGATTAAGTCAACGAGCAATTCTCGCCACAAAGAATTATGATGTACACGCACTGAATTTCACCATTCAATCAAAAATCGCTGGCGATTTGGTGATATACAAATCCGTTGATTCCATAACTAGTCCCGATGATGTAGTAAATTATTTAACGGAGTTTTTCAACTCTCTGGAGTTACTAGGATTTTTACCACATAACTTGCAACCCAAAGTTGGTTGTTATTATGATATTGCGTAATTTGAATCCACCGCGACTTTGCAATGGTACTCGACTTGCGGTGAAAAGACTTATGCCGATTTTGATTGAGGCAACCATTATTCACGGAAAGTACGCAGGTGAAAATGTACATATGTATTCCTCGAATACCAATGATTCCGACTGATCTTCCGTTTGACTTCAAACGATTGCAATTTCCGGTTCGCCTTGCGTTCGCAATGACAATTAACAAGTCGCAAGAGCAATCGCTTAGTGTTTGCGGGATAAATTTAGAAAATCATTGTTTTTCACATGGGCAGCTATACGTTGCGTGTTCACAAGTTGGGAAACCTTCCGCTTTGTTTGTGTTAACGTCAGACCAAAAAACAAAAATTTTGGTTTACCAAAGAGCACTTGCAATGAAACGGATAATTTGCGGACAAGTATTACGCTTCGATTCAAGATTTTTTGGATTCACTTTCATATTTTACTTAGAGAAGTTCAACTAACTAACACTTCATTTTTGTAATCGATATTTCTTTTCAAATATAAAACAAAAAAAATAATTTTTCTTCATCTTTTAATCCCCAAACGAAAGGTTACAAAAAACGATGGCGAGACGGAGTTCGCCGGGTTTGCTAGTCGTACAAATAATTTAAAAAATCTCAATTTCAGCTTTTCAACTCAAAAAAGTAAGAGTTTCCATAAAAATGGATATTCGAAAACATTGCTTTTGCCTTTATAAACCTTTAGACAACTTTGAAGTTCGCCTTTCATTTTCTGAATTTTAAATTCGACCCTGCTTGATCTACTGGGATGGATGTTGTAGATGATGAAGATGCTGATAATGACGAAAAAAGGCGAGCGAAGCTACTCGAGATGACGATGATGATGACGAAGATGATGATGATGATGATGATGATGATCATGATGATGATGATGATGATGAGAAAGATGGTGATGGTTGGGTTGTGTGGAAGTGCTCGTTTGTGGTGGCGATTCTGGAAGAGATTTTTATACTCGCCTAAAAGACTTCACGTGAGATTCATTTTTCTGTTGATGAGATATCGAGATTATTTGTGGTGCATTACCTCAGGAAAGATAATAAATTCTTTTCTGTATTTTTAAGTTTTTTTTTTCTTTGTTTTGTTTTTGAATATTCGTTGTTATTTTTATTTTTATTTCTTGTTTTTCTTTTTGCTTTAAAGTGGGTTGTGTTGAATTGTATTTTTATTTATTTTTTTCCTCGTTGTTATTGTTGTTGTTGTTATGCTTACTATCGCCCTTTTCAACTTTTCAAAGGTACACACGTACGCCAAGTGACGACGACGACGAAGAACGAAGACGTTTGAGTATTTTGAAGTTACATTGGTTTTTGTTGTTGTTTTTTATTTAAGTTTTTGGTAAAAAAAAAAATTTCGGCAGACAAAAAAGACCGAAAAATAAGAAGAAGGAGACAAGATTAAAAAAAAAAAACAAAAGATGAGATAAGGGCTTTTAAGCGGTGACCTAACCAAATCACGCACATGGATATGGGTATTTTAAGAAGGCGACAACATTTATTCATTGGTTGAAGGTTATTCTTTTTTTTTTGTTTTTGACTGTCTTCGTTCCTGATTTTCTTTTTTTTTTAATCGAATTTTGTATTTTTTTATCCTATTTTTTATGTGACAGGTCGTGAGTGAAGTTTATTTGGTGGTAATTTCTTAATTATTTAGTGGATTTTCAAAGGAAAAAGGAACAACAACACAAAAAATCGAAATTATAAGAAAATCGTTAAATTAGTTAAGTGGTTTCTTGGGGATTTGGATATTTTTTGGTTTTCTTGTGTCTTATCATCAATGACTTTTTTTTGTGTCATATCTTTTAAGTTGTGGTTTTCGGATGGGGAATGTTTTTGTCGATCTTCGTTGACATACCAACTTGTATGTAATAAAGGAAACCTCTACCTATCCTAACGACCTCGTAAAGTAGGCTTAACGACTAAAGCTGATTATGAGACTTATCACGGTGTAATAACATTATGCGGGAAGTACATAATTAGAATATATTTTTCTTTTAACTAACAATTATTTTATGGTTAATGGAAGGTTGTAGATTTCACATTTTGATATTTTAAAAAAGGTACAAAAATAAAAAAAATGTCAATGGATACCTGATAGTGTTTTGAAGAAAAAATTATATTAAGGGTATTTATTTAATTTTGGTGAATTTCATGTTGTGCTTGTGTATGGTTACTTAAGGGCCTAAATTACTACATACATTTTTTTACTTTTATAAGGTATTAAATACCAATTAACAAATAAGAAAAATTAACTAAAAAAGCTGCAAAATATTGAGCCTCAAACTGTTTTAAGAATAAAATGTTATTTAAGTTGGAACATCCTAAATTTGACAGTTGATAGCGACCACATTGGTGGGGCTACATTCGTTAAATGGGCAGTAAATTATTCACTCTTTTTTACCAAGTCATCATGGATGTATCATTTAACAGGAAGTACAAGTTATTTTTCGATTTTCGTGCCTCACTCAAAAAAACTGCTTCTTCGGCAGCCTTAAAATTTTGGATTTTTTTTTTTGTGACTTGATCTTGAATCGATACAAAGTTTAAATCACTTAGGATCTTAAAGTAAACCATAAAAATGATATTGTTCGCTGAATGGGTTGTGGATCTGTTGAAGCTGACCATAATTTTCATTGAAATATCATCCATATCGATGAGGTCTATTTCTGGAGGAATGTGTACGTTAACAAATAAGAGCTTTAAGAGCGTTTATTGAATCCTGTTAAGAAATTAGTCCATATAGCTCAGCTATTACCGTCAACGGTGAGAGCTATAGGTTGATGCATACCAACTTCTTTTGGCCTGTTTTAGATGATATGGACTCCAACAAAATGTGGATTCTACAAACCTACCAGCCACATTGGTGGATTAAAAATTCAGGAGCTTGGTCTTACTTTGAAGTATTGTGATTTGGCATGGTCACTATAATCTTGCAATTTGACCTAGTTGCGCTCTCTGCGATAAGTCATTTTCTATGGAAACAGCCGTAACACTTGAACTTACACAAAAACTCATCAGTTTAACTTAAGGCCGTTCTTCAACCGCACATTAAGAATGTGTAATGCTTTACCTCACTCTGTTTTTCTCTTCTATTTTAATATTTAAAACGTGACGCTTATTTAAATCAATAACTCCTCTAAAATTATGGTATAATAAATACAAAATGCCATTATTAGGCCTTTCATGGTACCGGAAAACTTTTTTATTGAAATTCAGAGGAAGCCCTTAAGGAATCACCTTTTATATTTATTCATTTAGTTTGCTTAAAGTCAAAAACATGTTTTCCATGATTTATCTCAGATTGCACTTCGAGACAAGAATTATTTTGTATTGGAATTGTTTGAATTTTGCGGACTTTGGTATCATCTACAATTTTATTTCGGTATTTGTAGAAAAAGAATCTTCAACCTGATTCCATCTGGAACTACCAATTATGTTGACTGCAAAATTAGGCCGAACACTTTTAAAAAAAACAACCATTGTAGTTATTTCTACATCAGGTTTATAATCTTTCTAAGATTTAGTTTAATTCAACCAAAACGGTTATTTAATCTTTCAACTGAATTTCAAAATTCGCAATTATCATCAACTTCTTTAGAGTTTTAAAGTTTTCAGAGTTTATTCATCCTCTACGCGTTTATTGATGTCAATAAACCCCTTTTTGTCTGTTTTATATTAAGCACGTAATTTTGTGAAATCAAGTAGAAATGTAGGTTTAAAAACGACATCGACAATGCTAATAAAAAATTAAAAAAAAAACTTGTATGATGAAAACCCATCATGAATTATTCGACCATAACCGCATACTTATACTACTACTTGTCACTTTAATTATACAACATTGCTATACAAGTTAAATAATAATCAGCTTGTCACAATAAATTGCCTTGAGGCAGCTACCTATAACATCAGATCTTTTGATGATGCGTTTCTGTTTCCTTTAAGACCCCTATATAAGAGTAAAAAGTATAGATAAGTACTTTGTGTACATTGTTAACAAAACAATTTTTCAACATCATTTACCAAAGTAATTAAACTTAAGGATCTACCATTTCCTTTCTGTATATAATATTTCTATCTCTCTTTCAGTTTCGCATTTTGTGTCTCTCTTTTATATGATATCTTTTAACTTTAACTACATATAAATGTATAACCCAATCAAGTTAAATGGCAAAAGCCATCTTTGGCGACAAATGACTAAAAATCTACGATCCTCTGCGACCTCACCCACCCTCTCTTCATCATATATATGCTTTTCCACAATCATCACATAAAATTATCAAGTTTTCCATCACTTTTTTGATGCGAGCGGCTTTTGACTTTTCTTATGTATAGATATACTGCTGCTGATGCTGATGATGCTTCTTGAAAAGATTCCAGATATTCTTCTCTCTATCACATCTCCTAACTATGGTCAAACATGCTTTTCCTCCTATATAACCACACCATACCACCAACCAACAACCCAACAACCCAACAACCCAACAACAACATACCAACACGAATTACTAACTAAATGTGCACGGAACAACAATAACAACAACAAAAACAACAGAAAAAAAGTTTATAGATATGAACGATGCTAAAGTATCTATACACACAATTATCCCAATCAAAGAAACGGTTTTATTCTGCGTACAGAGCGAGTGAGTATCTTTAAGATACTATACATATATTCGCAAAACTATAAACGCACGCATCTTCTCTATGGCCGTTCCCCCGTGTAACCCCGCCTGAACCGTCCGCCCTCTTGTTTCAAAATGTTGTATTCACGTACATATCTCGCGCAAAACGGACTCATCCAACATACAGAAGCTACGGATATGCTATTGAACACAAAAAGATACAAAAATAAAAATCCGCACATCTATTTCAATAACAACAACAATAACAACAACAAAAAAAGCATCAGCAATGCGAGTAATAAATGAGGGAAAGATATCAAAATGGATAAATTGATAAACTTAATTGTAGTATAGTTAAGGATTTATGGGGGGAGTTTTTGCTCACTCCACCACCTCCGCTGCCGCTGCTTCGTCGTCGTTTTCGTTTCGTATAGGAAAAGGTAGACCAGCGATCGGACCGCGTTAACTCTTCTTCAGCCATGGCCATGAGTTCGAATCTCGATGATGATGATGATGATGATGGTGATGGTTTGTCCCAAGCGCAGATGGAGGAGGCGGATCTTATTCCACACCAGACATAATAGAACGACGACGACGACTACGAGAAGAAGACACACCAAAATAAAACAACAACAAAAAAGAATCTAAAAAGGCCCAAGTTCGAGTTCGAGTTGAGTCTGAGTCCAAAGAAGTTGGAATTTTTCTTGCACTTGTTCTTGGATATCTTTTGTGTTTTTTTTGTATCTTTTACTATTTTTTCGCTGTTGTCGTATTGTGGAACCTCTTGTTAGGTCATTGATTTCATCTGTTTCTAGTTAGTTTTATACCTGTCCGTCTCTTTTGTTGTACCACTAAGATATTTATTCTATACCCGCCCGTCGTCGTCGTCGTCATTCGAATACTCGTAGTGACGAGCCCTAGAGCATGCAATCACAAAGAAAAGGGGGGGTTTTCTCTATACTAAAGTGAGAGATGAAGATTTAAAGAAAAAAAAAAAAACAAAAGATGAAAAAATACAACAGACAAGAAAAAAAAAAACAAATAAACAGCGCATCACAGTGAAAGAGAGAATGAGTTAAGAAAATAAAGTGTTATGTTGTTGTTTGATGGAATAACCTTTTATAGGTGCAGTAATATTGGTTATTACTTCCAGTCGGTTCGAATTTGATATCTTCATTACCACAACAACCCAACACGAGTAGATCGAGGAGTCGACGATAGAATGAGAGGAGTGACGAATAAAAACAAAAATCCAAGGAATCATCTATAGGGACTATAGATGCAGCGCATAGTTCCTTTATAGCTGCCACATCCTATATATGTACATATATTGACTTGACAGCGCAATGGTACTACAAAAAATGTAAATTAGTACCTACTCGACTCTTCGACTATGGGTGTTGGTACTTTGCACTTTAGTGTGGATGTTTATTTGATTTAAATGATTGTTATTATACCACGAATAGGAGAAGATAGTGTCTTTTTTGTTAATGTGTTAAGCCACTCTTTAAGCTAAAAACTTTACTATTTTTTATTTTTTCTATCTAGCTTTATGGAAAACCAACCACAACTTTAATACTATGGGTGAGGTGGTGTTGTGTTGTGTTTTTTTTTTCTTATAAGAGATTATTATGACAAACAAAAAGGTCTCTGGGGGGGATATTTTATTGCTTTATTCATCAGCTTAAGATATCACAAGCGTTCGAAAATATCATTAAAATAGAGTTTGTTTTTTTTTTTTTTTTTTTTTTTCTTAGTTTTTTATTGAATTCGTGATGGTGTGATCGAAAAGTTAAGAAACATGCCACAACAATGTCTTTAGATGAAAACAAACAAAAAACAAAACAACAGAAATACCTTCCTTTTACTAGGAAGAGAAATTTAAACATTAACAAACAAATGACTCTATAAGTGGAGAAATTTGATTTAAACTTACTTAGTCACACCCAATTTTATGGAAATTTAAGGATTGTCAATTATTCAATTATTTTTTAAGATATTTACAATATATTTCTATTTTTAGTTTAATACGTTCACTTAAAAGCAGTTGCCTATCTTCATTGAAACAAAAGACCTGACGCACGAACCTTAAAATAGACATTTTCGTTGTATAAATTTGTTTAATAGTAGTATGTAGAAAATTTTAAAAAATTCAGCAATATGATGTCCTTAACAAGCTTAGTGAAAGAATTGTAAAAAGTTTCACTATTTTATCACTTGAGAAATCGAAACTTCCGTTGAATTAAATAGATTTACGTATATTGAAGCGCGTTAACTCTCCGATTTAATAATTAAAAGTGGGACTACAAAATATTTTGACATTCAAAATTATAAAACAAAAATTAATTAGGTTTAAAATTTATTGCAGTTATAAAAATCTAATTTGCATGTTAAATTCAACAAAACACTAAACTTAATAAAAAAAGGTGTGGCGGCGAATGCTGAAACCTTTAAAAAAAATTACACCTCATGTTGTGTTACATAGGTTTTATAGAGCTTAATTTCTACTGTTTTGTGAGTTTTAATTATTTGAAAAGTATTAGATTTAAGAAAAATGGGCGTGATATTGTTTTTTTTTTCGAAAAATTAGTATTTATTTATAAATTTTCAGTTTTGTACGTATAGAGAGTCATAATGAGTAGAAAATTTAAATAAAACGGGGAAGCGAAAACTTCTACTATGATAAAATTATAAGTTATGATATTTCGAAACTAGTGTCAGTGCAGATATGAGTCAGACCACCCAACGGTAATAAGTTGTAGCGAATTGGAAAGGCTCTACTAATTGCCCTCCAGCTACTGAGTTATTCCACTAAGATTTTCAGTTTGAAAATCCTCTATAGCCCCAGAAGGGTAAAGTTGGTCTACACGATATTGTTTCAAAAGAAGTATTTAAACACTTCTCTTTTCTCCCCAAATTTTAGGTTCTTTTACTTTAGATTGAAACCTTTATACAAATTATTTTATCAAGTCTCAAACAACAATAAATTAGCTAATTTATCACCAAGAAGGTGACTATACTAATTATTCTTAATCTTATTTCACAATAATCGAAAAAAATTTCAATTGATTTCCTTATTGATTTGTTTGCAAATTTTCTTTTTGTTTTCTTTTAATTACCGCGTATTTACTTACGTTTGAGACAAAAGTTCTATCGATTTGTCGACAGAGTTATTTGGTTGTAAGATTTAATAATAAGCTTAAGCTAATTAATGCGAAAAGGGCTTGATATCATTGCGAAAAAATAAACAATATAAAGGGTGTCCCAAAATTAACGCAAGATTTGAATTAAATAGAAAACGTAGTTTTTAGTCTTTTGATAGTTATATTTTTATTGACTCGTAAAGTACATAGGATAGGGTTATGTATGGAATAACACATCGGACAAATGGCCTCCACGGCTTTGCATGCACATGCGCACTCTTTTGTTGAAATTTTCCATGACCATTCTGCATAAATGTGGCTGAATTTCGTTGATGCAGCGTTGAATCTCCTCCTTTAATGCACGGGTGGTTGTGGGCTTGTTGACATAGACTTGTGAAATAACCCCATAAAAAGAAGTCTAATGGTGTTAAATCACACGATCTAGGAGGCCAATTTTGATCACCGAAACGAGAGAGTACACGACCTGGAAATGTCTCATGCAGTAATTGAATTGTTTCACGGGCTGTATGACATGTGGCACCGTCTTGTTGAAACCACATATTGGACACATCAATATCATCCAATTTTGGCAGAAAGAACTGTTTAATCATGTCGCGATATCGAGCACCAGTAACAGTCACTGCTTGACCAGCATCATTTTCAAAAAAATATGGACCAATTATGCCTCCAGCCCAAAATCCACACCATACAGTCACGCGTTGTGGATGCATTTGTTTTTCGACAATCACATGTGGGTTCTCCGAACCCCAAATGCGGCAATTTTGGCGATTGACAAAGCCATCAAGATGAAAATGTGCTTCATCGCTTAGGATGATTTTGCTCGAAAAATCAGCCGCCAAGCTTTCACTATTTTTGAAATATTCTTTAATAATGAAGACACGTTGTTCTATCGTGTAACGCTCCATTTTTAATAACCCTATACTGTTAGCTGTCAAATTTTTTTTCAGGGTTGCCAACACTTCACTGCACAAATGGCGGCAAATTCAAATCTTGCGTTAATTTTGGGACACCCTTTATTTACAGGCATTGCAGAAAGTGGACTCTCAAAATTATGAAAGTATTACCATAACTTGTATGACATACAAAATTTAGACATACATAACTGTCAATCTTTATTTTTAATTAGTTTATCTGGCAGGACAAAATTTATAAAATACCACGGTGTTAGATTTAAGAAATCAAAAATTGTACAAATTTACTGAAAACAAAATAACACTACTAAAAATCACAGTCATTAGAGAATATTTTTAAAGTATGAGATCTATTTTCTATCACTAAGTTCAAGTGCCTTAAGGCCAATGGCTTCTGTAGAGTTTTAAAAGCTGAATCAGAAAGTTTGACATGTAGAACCTTGTTGCTATGTTATGCCTGAAAGTTGTAAGCTTGCATCTTATAACCACGCAGTCTTGTATACCAACATTATTTGCATACTCCAAACTCAAAAAAGGCATTTTAATATTTTTATAGGTTACATCCTCTTGTCAAAATTTTGGCAACGAAAACCTGACTATTTAAGAAAATAACCTTTGAGATCAGCTCTTAACTAGCTTAATTTTTAAATACTATTGATATTCATAATTCCGCCTCTTATCGTCGCCTAGAATTCAGAAAGGTTAAAGGCTATTGTAAACCCTTGACACGAAAAATACCTTAATTGATTGTGATTTGAATTTGTGTTCATTGCAATAAACTCAAATATTTAACTGTTCTTTCCAAAAATCATTTTTAAAATAAAGTAATAAAAGTATTTTACTTACTGGTCAAAATAAGATTTAAGGACAACAAATGTTCACATACCTGAAAATAGAAAAAAAAATACCATCATTCAATTAAAAGTTCAAATTAAATTTAAAATTTCATTAAAATCAAAAACAACTATTTCAATTTTAAAGAGTATTTCAGAAATAACGTAAGATTTGAATTTGGATAGTCAAGTTTAAAATTTTGAGCTGGTAAAAATGGAGAACTGCACTGATTTTAATATTTCTGCAACATTTCAGAAAGAATTGTATTACGCTTTCAGTTTTCAAACTATGATAGTTTTAGACTTTTAAAAACATTTAATTTAATTTAATTTAATTTTGGATAACCACACTGTGGTCCAGAATCGACATCCAAAACGAATTTATTCAAATTTCAAATTATAAATCGAATGCTGGATACCGAAACTATGCAATTACGCATTAAGTTAATGTAAATATTTCAGTATAGTATGGCAACACCAAAGATAACAAATTCTTAACATTTTACTTATTATCAAAACAAAGAGTTACACGCGTTTGCAGATTTCGTTACGTCATCGAATTTTTATCGGTGCATTCTTTTTTTTTTATGATTTCTAAGTGCTTTAAATATTATATCTACCATAAAAAACAGTAAGTATATATTATATATGTTTAGTTATTCCGTTGTTTAGTTGTTATAGTATTTTTGATGAAAAGTAAAAATGTATCGAGTCTTATAAAAAATTGGAGATCATTGCAGACATTACTGACTTTTGTATTAGTTAGTACATGTATTAAGAAATATAACAGGAATACAATTTGAGTCCCCGCGTTGCCCCAGTATTCTATTTAATTTTTTTTTCAGAAATGGCTCCTGAAATTACGTACTTCGAATTGTTTGAGGAATGGTTAAAATTCAAAAATCTTACTAGGGCTAAATGTGTAAAATCATCATAATTGCATATTTACAATACTAAGTACCTGGAAAACGAAGGTATTCAAAGTAAATTGGAAAATTTTGTGAAAAATGTTGAATCTCGTTGAAAAAAACAAATAATTACCGACTTAGATTTTTGAAACTCAATAAAACATGGCTTGAAAGCAGAATAAAATTGTCTGTTAATGAGAGTGTGGATAGTCAACCTGGACCCTCAAAAGCTGGAAGGCCATCAAAAAATTTCCTTGATGCTGGTATTAGAAGTCAAGTACAAAAAAAGGTTGCCAATAATTCTTTGGAAGAACTTTCACGTGCAACTCAATCTGCATTATGGAAGAGTGGTAAGCGAGATGCCGCTCATGTTGTTAAAGAAGCTGTTGAAGAGTCAATGGCATCTGTAAAAAAAAAGTAGGACCAGAAAAGAGTCAGAAAAAAATATACCTGTACCCATGTCTCCAGACGAAGCATTAGAGCTTATAATAAATACAAGTAAATCTACCTACCTATCTTATAGATTTGCTGCAAAAAACTGCAACGCAAATATTTATTCACCATGGTACAAAATATTATCAGCTAAAAAAAATGTTATCCTGCAGAAAACAGCATAGTTGTGACGAACATGAGCGTGGAAATTAAATTACAAGATTTGCTTAATTTGACAATAAATAAGATATGTGAACTTCAAACAGAAGTACTTCTGACATCAACTAGCAATTTATTCACTCTGGTTTGTAAATGGGGTATTGACGGTAGCTCTGGTCAAAGTAATTATAGACAACTTAGTAGCTCATCAGCAAAAGACTCATCTGTTTTAATAATATCACTAGTGCCCTTAAAACTACGCGATAGCCAATATGATACGATACGAATATTATATGGCAAAACAAAGTACCATCTTACACATGGTTTTGCAGAGCTGTGAAATTTATTTTTGCCAAAGAAACGCCAGAAATTACTAAATCAGAGGTCAATAACATTAAAGAACAAATTGCAAATTTGCAGAGATATCAATAACAGGATAAGAACATCGACTTTAATCTTGTGCTTACAATGGTGGATGCCAAGATTTGCCACACATTGGCCGATACGAAGTCTACACAAAGCTGTTACATATGCTTAGCTTAGCCATCAGAAATGAATAATCTACAAAATGTGACCCTCAAAAATCTCAAGGTTGAAAATCAAGACTTTGGACTTTCAACCTTACATTCATGGATAAGGTTCTTTGAATGTTGCTTGCATACATCATATATAGATTGCACATCAAATCTTGACAGGTCAGAGTTGAGAATAAAATTTTAGTAGAGTCAAGGAAAAAGGAAATCGTTTATAAATTGTGGCAACCATTGGGCATCATTGTTGACCCAGCCGAAACCTGGATATGGATCTACAAATACGGGTAATACGGCAAGAACTTTTTTTTGAAAACTATAAAAAGTCGGCTGAAGTGACAGGGTCAGATGAGACTTTAATTTATCGCTTCTATATTATTCTGCAATCCATTGCATCTGGATACGAAATAGATGTTACTAAATTTAATGAGTATTCCCTGGAAACTGCAAAACAGTACATGTCCTTGTATCCGTGGTAAAATATGCCAACAAGTGTTCACAAAATGCTAATTCATGGATCTGAAGTTATTAAGCAAGCAATTTTGCCTTTTGGACAGTTAGGAGAGGAAGCACAAGAGGCCAAAAATAAATATTTTAAGTTCATAAGAGAACATAGAAGCAGAAAAGATACAGCAGAGCATACTAACATTTATCTTTTTAATTATTTTTTGTTGTCATCAGATCCTATCATATCTGTATTAAGTTCACAGGGAAATTGTTGTAAAAAGAAAAAAAATGGAACTAGAAGCAATGGATCTGCTCAAAGCACCACATGTAGAGTTTAATATAAGCGCCTAATACTCACATTCCTTACCTTTTATTAAATAAAGTATTTAGCATTATTATTTTGACTTTTAATAAGAAAAAAACAACAGATTTGTTTTGTTTTGGTAAAATGCAATTTCTTTTATCCAAAAAACTACAATAACTAATGATTTTTTGTCATTTTGTGTGATTTTTACAAAGCCAGGAATTAATTCGTGTTAAATGTGCATTCTGGACCACTGTGAACCACTGGGAAAAAACATCACAAATCGGTCCAAGTCTTATATTTTTCAATCACTCTCTTAATAGTTAAAAAAGCTAAATTAATACTTCGGAATTCAAAAATGATTCTAGTTTATAAGTCTTTTATTTTTGTTTATTTTCTTAAATGTTGTTCAACAGTAATAGTACAAATAGTTACACTTCATTATTACTCAAACTAGACTAACATCAGGAATTAAATTTCCTTCACAGAAATATGTATCTTCAAATTTTCCAAGTCTTGCTTAACTTTTGTAATTACCCTTTATAACAAGATCTTTACCCTAATTCAACCTAAATTCGATCGCATGCAGCAATGTGCAATACAATTATTTTATTTCCTATTATGTACAACTCACCTTTTAATCGATTAAAACAATAATACGATTTTTTCCGTGATTCCATTTGTTCAAATAAACTTTTGCGAACAAATGCAACAATAACAAAAATCATGGTAACCTTTTATTCAATTTCCTCAAAAAAAAAAAACAAATTCAGCTAAAAAAAAATCCTGCCACCGCGACCACACTCTTTGAGTTGTAAGAGTCGAAGATTTTCAATGAACGAAGATTTTCGATACGAAAATAAACAATTTATTACTTAAATATTAGTTTGACCTAAAAGATGAACTTAAATTCAACCTTTCTAACAATAATACGATATACGAGTATAATCATGGTGAAAATTTAAGACTTAATTCGGAAAAATCCTCGACTCCATTTATGATCTAGATAAAATGAAAAAATAATATGTATCTATAAGTATAACCATCGCCTTAAGCAATATATCACGCATTTAATGTGGTAGTGAGGGGTGGGGGCGGTGGTGACTTGGTTGGAGTGGCATTGTTGGCTTGAAGTTGTTGAATCTCGATCGGTGGCGGGCGAAAGTATTTGCAAACAAAAAAAATAAGATAAAACTATAGCAGCATATAATTACACCTCGGGGAGACTTTTGGCACTTTGGCCTCTGCGGCCATTAAAGAAGTCTCATTAAGCTGCTGTTGCATTGGCACTGAAACTCGCACCAACCGGACTCGGAGCGCGTTTGGCAAATTACCTTTCATTTTTTGAACTTTTTACTGTCTTGATATATGACTTCAATATGATTATAAGCAGGCAGCCGTGAGCTCATCTTAAGATCGTCGTCGTTGGTCGTCTCACTTCTTATATATTTGAAAGTGAAAAATTGAAGAAATTTTCAATTACACTTTTGGAAAATGAGAGATTTTAAGCATTTTTTGGGTGGAGAAGGAGATAGGTATATAATTTCATGGTCTTTGGAAAAAAAAGAGCCTACAGAAGTAGGTTTCCCTATGGGGAATCGGGAGAGAAGTTCAAAACGGAACCTGCTTGAACCTGGGAGCAAATCAAAGCACATATCTAAATTCACACTCTAAATACCACATCCCATATATTCCCATATATCCCATAGATATCTTCTACTCTTCGACGGGTTTTTGTTTTGTTTCTGTTGTTGGTTTTCTTTTTAAGCTTACAGGAGAGCGTTTGTAACAGTAAGGATAATTTATTGCTGCGCAAATTGGATAAATCTAAGCACAGTAGGTAATGTGAGATGTCGGCCATTTATGGTCTGGCGGTAGATATATGTATGTGCGCTCAATAGAGAATATACTGAGGTTGAGACTGGCTTGAACGCTGAAGCTGATGTTGATGCTGATGGTGCTGGCTGGTGCGGTGGTGATGTTATTATATCTCGCTCTAGCCGCAGTGCAGCAGACCGGACTGGTTCATTGTTTTTTCCCAATTTTTAGTCGTTTATTTTTGTGTGTTTTCTTACTTTTTTTGAAGAAAAGTGCTTTGACTTATTCCCCTCATTGAAGGAATTTTCATTGATAGCCAACATGAGCAAGTTGTATATAAAAGAGTATTCAAGTACTGGTACCTCATATATAGCCTTAAAACAAGGCTCAAGAGGTGAGGTTTTATTTTGACCTCGATTTGGTTAGAATGGAAATTCCTTTAAGTCAGCTTTTTTTTTAAAAAAAGACTTGATGATAGATGTACGCATAACCTGCAGGCGATTTTATATACAATACTTATATCGCCATCCCGTTTAACCTAACTTAAACCATACCAACTGGCTTTGGTTTGTTTCTAGTCATTTTGTTTTTTTTTGTTTTTAGTTTTCTTGGATGGAACCCACTTTTGGAATATGGTGGTATGAAAACTTATAGAAATAAAGGCATATAGTAGTTAAGGGTTAAGAGATATATGACTTTTGATTTACCATAGCTAACGGGCTTATGTAGTCAAATGCAGATGGGTTATTTGTTTTAGTTCTTTTTTTATCAATTTCTTTTCAATTTTGGTTACGAGGGCAATAGGTTTTTAACTTGAATAAACTCAAGAAGAATTAGGTGGTACTTTGCTGCTTGGAAATATTCTTTTGAAATAAAATAAAAAATAAATGAAGTTATTCAAGCCTTTACACAAAATTATGAAGCCTTTAGTAGGCCAACATTCTTGTGGTCTTTTCAATATTTCAATCCCAAAGTATTTATAATAGAAGATTGAGGCTTCCTTAAATTCTTGTCATAATAAGGAGACTTCATTTATCATTTGCAAATAAACACTGGAAATATTTAAATTGGACTGCCTCAAGGAACCATACTTACTCCTATACTTTTTAATATATGATCTCACTCTCTGTTCGATTATAAGCCAGCAGACCTGACACATAAGTCATTATGTTCACCTACATTATATATACGAGGTCAATTTTATTAAGATACGAGTGAGAATAAAAAAGAAGTAAGTACAGGGTCTTTCATTAAGTGCTTCTTATCTTAGAGTTTCAATAATAAAAGTGATATTGTATCGATGTTTTGAATTTCACTGTCATATTGAAATTAGATGTTATTGGAGTCCATAACACTTAATGCAGACCAAAATAAAATGGAAATCATTAACCTATATAGAATTCGATTGACAGTGATGACCAACGTCGATATTAAAGAAATAAGGATAGATGACGCTGACCGCTTGTAGAAAATCTACACCAAGCAGTGATTTTTTCGTGCATCATCATCTAGGAACTGGTTTTATGGTTGAAGATGATTCGTCACCATAAATTAAATTTAGATCCTAACTCATGTCGATGTAATGTGCAAAAGAAGGTAGCTGAAAATTTATCTCTATAAAAGTTATTTAATTTCTGATTATTTAGTCCTTAAAAGTAAACAAAAAAGTGCAATAACATTGAAATAAGTATTAATAGACTTACGAGTGGTACTTTCACAATCAGAAATTAACTTTCCAATTTATTAATTCAATTTTAATTTTGTGATTTTGTTACGAATTTCTTTGAGTGAAATTGAAATGTCTGCTTCAAAATCAAAAGAGAATAAGAGAAAGTTGAGGTCGGTGGAAAAGTTTTCTTCTCCCTCTAATGCCAGCTCTCCCGCAGCTACAGCTACGTCTAAGCTTTGGGACAAAATCGAATCTCGGTTTGATTCGCTTACAAAAACTCTGACGGAGTCAATTGTGTCACAACTAAAAACTGAACTCGATTTTTCTGAGTGAGACATAAACATTACGAATAAACAACTTGGAACTAGATCTTATCACAAAAGTAAAAACATTTGAAAATTCACTAAATGAAAGACATGAGAGTCTATCTTCGCGTATTAACAGCACGGAACTTAATATTGATGCAAAAATAAAAGCACTTGAAAACTCTTTCAATGAAAGAACCAGCTCTATTAATCATTCATTGTTTACAATTGCTAGTAGAGTTGACACATTGGAGAGACAAGAAAGCAGATTGGACACGCATGAAGAAGAACTCACTTTAGTTAAGGCTCAAATGTTGGAAAAAGACAACACTATGCTCAAGATTCAAATTGACTCACTTGCGCGCAATAATATCGCTGGTGATCTTGTGCTTCATGGGATACCATTCTTTGCCAATGAAAACCTTGAAAGCATTTTTCAACGTTTTTGCTCTGTAATTCATTATTCTCCGCCACCACCGATACACATAATTCGCACTAAACCGAAAAACAAATCAACAGCCAGCGCGATCATTGTCAAACTACCGCACGCGCAAAATAAAGTTAATGTGTTAACAAATGCAACGACATTTTACAAACAACACTCCAGAGCTGTATCATTGAATGACCTATGCTTTGAAGGAAATAAGTTTGTGCGAGTGTACGTAAGCCTAACAAAATTCAACATATGCCATCTTTCGTAAAGCAAATGTACTCAGGAGAAATGGGCTTTTGCACTCCGTATTTACTAGACGAGGACGAGTATACGTTCGGCAAACTAATGAAGAAAACAATAAGCCTATCTGTATCACGGGAATGAATTCTCTTGAGGTATTTCACTCCACGATGGTTAATAATTTCAATCCTACAACTGATACCGTTGGTTCTGCTGAAGTTGTTGCCTCTGCTGCAGTTGGTTCTGCTGATGTTGTTGTTGCCTCTGCTGCGGTTGATATTCCGCCTAAGTTTTTAAAGCTCATACTCCCCATTATAGGTAATTATTTAATTCATATTTTCAATTTTTGTATATATAGTGGTGAATTTCCTGATGCATGGAAGAGTGCTAGTATTATTCCAGTTCCCAAAAAATCAAACCCTACTAACCCTTCGGAGTACAGGCCAATTAGCATTTTGTCTTATCCGTGTAAGTTATTTGAAAAAATTATGCATAATCAAATTCAAAACTACTTAAATGAACATGAACTGCTCTCAAAGTGGCAATCTGGGTTCCGCAATAAGCATAGTTGTGAGTCTGCAGCAATTAAAGTTACATCAGATATCCGCTTTGCTCTTGATTCTGGTAAATTTGGTGTCATTGTGCTCTTAGATTTTTCTAAAGCATTTGACTGTATTGATCATTCTATCCTACTTTCTAAGCTTAAAAGAAACTTCAACTTTTCTAGCAAATCACTTAAGCTATTGCGTAACTACTTAGTTGATAGGGTTCAGCGTATAAAAACTGGGGCTGGTATTTCTAATCCTCTTATCACAAATATTGGTATACCCCAGGGCTCCATTTTGGGCCCTTTGATATTTTCGTTGTTTATAAATGACTTTCCTGATGTCATTTCCAATTGTCAAGTTCATTTGTATGCTGATGATGTAGTACTTTACATTTCTCGTTCAATTGGTTTAATGGAGGACTGTATAGCTAGGGTAAATGATGACTTACGCCATATCCTTTCGTAGTCAAATGGTAACTGCATGAAGCTTAATCCTGCCAAGTCTGTTGCCATGCTGTGTTCTAGAAATGAGCTTAACTTTAATGATTTTCCTTCGATCGTACTTGATAATGAAGTTATTATCTATGTGAAGGATGTAAAATACTTAGGATATAGAATAAATAATAATCTTACGTGTTGTAGAGCAATCTCAGATACCATTAGAAATATTTATATTGGATTACGATCCCTGAGATCTTTTTCGAACTTATTGCTACCCAATATGAAGAAGCACCTCATTAAATCATTAGTTATGCCGTATTTTACTTTTAATTGTTCAGTTTACCCAATTTTAGACTGTGAGTGTAAGCGCAGATTGAATGTTGCTCTTAATGATTGTATTCGTTTTATTTATAGCGTTCCGAGATATTCCAGTGTATCGCATTTGCGTCACACGCTCTTTGGAATGAATCTTGATGAATACCTGAAGTTTAGGCTTGTTTTGAAACTCCACAATATCATCCACAACAGGTGTCCTAGTTATCTCAGTGAATTTCTGAATTTTGCCCATTCCCAAAGAGGTTTAATACTCATTTTGCCGCGTTTCGCATACAGCATAGCAGAACGCTCTTTTTACGTATCTGCAATTCGTTTGTGGAATGCTCTTCCAAATGAATTGCAAAAGACTGCCATGCCCACGGCCTTTAGGAGGAAACTATTTTTGCACTACTCAAATCAAAATTAGGTACTTATATTGCACAAATACATATACAAAGTCTTTTTCTTTCTTTCGTTTTTATTTAAATCAATATATGCTCTGCTTTCATTTTATATATTATATAAACTCAAATGATTTCATATATTTCCTATAATCTATGTTACTTAAATTATCGATACTCTAAAAGATTTTATCTTAATGTGTCATGGTGAATTGAATCTTTCTTTTAAATAAATGAAATGAAATGAAACTTCTCATGTCACTTCCAGGTCAGTTAAATTTTGTTTGTTTGCAAGCTTAGGTCTTGGCGCAATGTTCGCCAAGGCGCAACTTAAAACAAACTGCCTCTGATTCTCTTGCAAACTATCACAGCGGACAGTGGCGATGTTTTCTCTGCGAATCCTGCGTTTAAGTGAAGTATAGGTTTTGGTTGCTTCATCATTTGCTTAACCAGTAGACTACAGTTTGTCAACCACACTGCAAAGAGTCCAATCAGAGAGACGACAATGGAGACCGCAAAAAGGGCGAAAAGTACGAAAATTTAGCGTTGCCTTAAAATCAATACCATATTGATAAAATATTTGTACCACTTCCAACTTTTGTTAAACCCTCAATCCCTTCACGGTGATGTTGCTCTAAAAATATGCCCGATATTAACTGTCAGAGGTCTTTATTAGAAGGAAGAATAGGAAAATCGCAAAGCAATATTTTTCGAGTTGTCTTATATTTCTTAGCCAACTTTATGTTAAAATAGAACAATCCTCATTTAACTCCATTTACAAATGATTTTTCTGAAATATTTTATCAAAAATAGCTAATTATATCCCTATTTTGAGAATCCATAGAAATTCTTTGGAACAAATCAAACAACAACAACAAAATAACGCAACGTCAACCCATCTCTTCTCATAACATTCTAAGACGTCAAAAACACACAATCATCATCATTATCATCGTATTAAATCCCAAACTGAATCCAATGAAACCCATCCATTCCAATCGAATCGAAAACCACAGACTCGTTTTGTCTTCTCTCACTTTTAGACAACTGAATGAGCCTCAACATTCAACTGTAGCCAAGACAGCAGCAGAAGTAACATTCGCATCCTCCATCTTCCATCATGAAGCTTCATCTCCAGCTCCAGCTATCCAAACACACGTAATGCTAACTCTGAACTGCATTCAATGGCAACAGAAATAAAAATGCTACACCAACAACAACAACAATAACAACAACAAAAAGACTTCGGTCGCTTGCTGTCGAAGAAAATACATATAATAAAACTAGAAACAGATATAGAACCTGCGGAGCTAAACCAAAGGCAAATATCATGTCAATATGTCATGATATTATCCCATCATAGCAATAATAATATTTACCACGTTGGACCCTGGTGACATCAAATTCCCATTCTTCCCCTCTTGTGCATTGAGGTCTTCTTGGTGAAAGAATAGGTAAATGCAGTTCCCCATCCTTTGAATGATGGTTTGGGATTTGCTTTAACACCAAATGGCGCGAGGCAAAGAAAACGTTCTATTCGCGGTAATAGCTTGAGGCAGACTTTGGCTTGGGATCGGTTTAGTTCTTCTCCCTCCTATCCTCGTTCCTATTTGATGATGACTATAAAAAATTAAAGAGCACGGTATTGGCAAATGATATGTTCACCCGATGGCTTTAGAAGTAAACGTACGACCGACTGACATCTAGACGACCGACATTACAGTCAACGATGACGATAACTACGACAACGACGACGACGTCTTTGTGGACGTCGCGTTCGCCTTGACTAAGACGACGACATTGTGGCTGCTGCAAGTTGTTAGCATAGAAATGCAATTATTATAACTCTTTCCACCCCGCCCCATGCCATATGGCAAAAGAAAGAAATTTTCCGGAGAAAGCAGGACACAGCAGCGCCTGTATCTGGAGTCTAGAGAGCGAAAAAAAGGGATGGGCACCCGAGGAACCATCATAAAAATAGCAGTTCCAACAACAACAACAACGACAGCGGAAAAGTAATAATAACAATAACAGCAACAGCATTCAGCGCCCAGGAGGAAGACTTATTCGTACAATATTCAAAAACTTCGAAAGACCCGCTGCAAATAGTGCTGCTGGGGCACATAGAGAGTTGGAGTTGAAGTTCCTAACGGAACCAGAAATGATTTGATGTTTGAGAACGATTAGAGAAAATCCATAATGACAATCGACGTGGAGCGGTTGGTGGTGAGGTCGCTCCTCTAGGTGCACTATACCTACCTTTACCCTACTATACCATAGCATCATCAGTTCTCTAGACATGTTCATGAGGACGACCGACCGGCTTCGTCGACAAAGATGATGATGCTGCTGACGATGATGATGATGCCCAAAAGGAGGTATTATACAATATGCTGCAGAGTCATGCACACCTCCATCACAAGAACAAATTCAGATTCAAAGACAATCTAGGCAGAAGGCAAGAAATAAAGAGAGAGAGAGAGAAAGCGTGGTATAGACTCTCGAGAACTAGAAAACAATAATATCTTAAGAATAACCGCAAAAATCTTTGAGGTAATTGCATCTGATGATACCAGCATCTCTTCGAGTACCATACCACCGCCACCGCCACACCACACCACGACTACTGCTGGAGCGAGATTGGTAGTTCTAGTGAATAGAACTTTAAGTTGAATTTCATCTTCAGAGTGCCAGTGGTCTGGTGCTGAAATCTTTGAATATGGGGATTCCAAAATGAAAAAAAAAAAACAAATAGATGGACCACGCGGACGTGCCAGCGCCATCAGTGTTTGCACAAGGAAATGAGCATGTTCACATAGGTGTTTGCATTTGTTGAAAGCTATTATTTCTTTTCTTTTTTTTTTTGGTTCTTGTGTCTTCGTTCTTTTAACTTTAACTTTACCTTGGCGATGGCCATGGCAATGATGATGGCGATGGCGTATAGAAAAGAGTGTTGATCATTGTTGATTTACGGTAATTTCAAACACCTATAACAATTGGCTGAGAAAATGAGCGGAAAAAACTATCTTTTTATAGTTGGATAACTCCTTCACCTCCTCCGCTCCTATTGGAGATATATGGTATTTTAGTTCTTGGTTTTGGTGAGAGAAATTATGTTTTAAAGAATCATAAAAATAGGGAAATTCTGTAATATAGGTTTGGCACACGGACGAGTGTGAGTTGTCGGTCTTTTGAGTTGTGTAATGAATGCAATTATTTGGATTAGGCAGGAACGTAGCCTGGAAGGAAATATTTTTGTGGGGGAGATACAAAATTTCTGATTAAATAATAATTTGAACACATAAAACCAGGTGTTTTTTTTTAAACTAGAACTTTAAGCTTTTGACCATTTTTTCAGCTGTCATTTGACTTATTTTTGGTTTAGTTTGGTATTTCAACGTGAATTGACTAACGACAGAACAACGCTTACAAATAATTGGTCCGTACTTCTTTTTAAAACGATGCTGGCCAGAACCTTACAGTCAATGGTGACCATTATAGAGCCATGAATATTGACTTTTTCGTTCATCAATTGAAAAATCATGATGTGCAGGAGCTGTGGTTTGTCACATAGATCGGGCCACAATTAATTTATTTAATGACACGTTTGGTAACCGCATAATTTTACGTTACAGACCCGTGATTGCACGATTTAACGCAGCTTGGTTTTTTTCTGTGGAAATACTCCGACAAACCCGAGAGGATTGACCTACAACATTCCCTGCGTGGCCAAAAATGTTGGAAAAAGTAATCAAAAATTGGACCTTCAGATTAGACGTGCGTCGTTCGAGCCAGCCGTGGTGTTCAAATATCAGAAATCACATTTAAATTAAAATGCCAAAAGTTAATCCTTCCAAAAATTGAAGACAATCAATGTTGCACATTTCGAAGAGAATGCTAACTTGATACCAGATAAACCATATGGCTTACATGCCAAGCTTGTAAATCTTTTAAAAACTTAAAAGAAAAAGAAGGAAACATAGAAAATATTTAAACTCAATTAAACCTTTTATACACTCAAAAATTGAATATTTTTAACATTCTGTGATAAGTGTTTTTCATTGAAGACATTTCTAGATGTCTCAGATTTAAAGTTTGATATAAAAACAATGCTTTATCGTATTATTGAGAAGACAACCAACAGAGTGATGTCTTTTCTCCATTTTTGTTTTATAAGTATCTTTACATTTTATTTATATGATTGACCATCAAAACAAAAAACTTGACCATCCAGCTTAAACATTAAAACCAAATCTGGATCGAAATGTGTTGTGTGGTGTGGTGTGGTGCCCATCACACTACACCATCACCATAGGGGTATATGAAATGAATGACTTTAATAAAAAAAAAAAAGAAAACTAAAACGCATAACAATTTTTGTTGCAGTTACAGGCGACTCTCGTCACATTTTTCTTAAACTTAACAACAATGTTGCAACTTTACTTTACCACTCTTCCAGCTTTAGCTCCAGCTCCAAACCACCAACAACAACAACTGGTTGCTTTGAGGATACTTAAGAAAAACAGCAAGTGGTCTTGAGTAATTTGTTCTTGTTCTAAGAGATGGTTCGCGGCGGGAATTTATATAAATTTAGTCAGTCTTTCTTTAGCTCTCCGATGGTAGTACAGTTGTAGTAAGGTGTTGGTATCCAAACACTTGGATTGGAAATCTCTATGAACAGGGTCAAGTCATCGTTGCAGCACCGCACTGGTCGGGTCGTCCGAGCGTCCGTCGTCGGAGAAGTTGTCGTAATACCTACGTCTACTTGTTCTAGAGAGAGAAAAAGTGATTCTGGTACAGAAACCAGAGATACAATTCGAGATCACATTTTTATAGTGTTCTTCTGTCCATTTCCATATTGTAGATAAAGCCATAAAAGATGGAGTGATGTATACACATTTGGAGTGAATGCTTTAAATTATTTTTGGCCTTTCACTGATGCAACCGAATCTGGTTCATAAAAAAGTACATAATTGCATATAGTATATATAGAGATACCATGACAAAAAATACCTCCACCATCTCAGAGCCTCAGTGCTTGGCGATGTTATCGTATTTTTTTGTGACCTTACAGCATAAATTAACAAATTAATTCCTTTCAACCTCTCTCGGGACCGTGTTTCATTTGACATAAATAAATTTTCTTTTATAGCTTCGTATAAACAAACTAGGTGGTGGCTTGAGCTTGTGGTACTGATGGTGGTGCTGGTGGTGGTGGTTGCTCAACTCAGACTCTGATGACTTAGCTGATGATGGTACTGGTGGATGGTGCTGGACTCCTTGTGGTTAAAAGATTCTTACACATATTATATTCAGTGTCTCTGCAGTTTAGGTATAAGAAGAAGATGTGGTAAAGCGTAGCAGCAGTTCTTGTTCTCGTTGGTGGATCTTTATAGAAATAAAGGAAACCGTCCTGGACACTGGACGCTGCACGGTGGATGGTGGATGGTGGACCACGCGTGCATACTTACATTGTATAGTTGCGACATTATTTACCATTTTTGTTTGCTTAGGCGCAGAACTTACGCTTCAAGATACATTAAATGGTGTTTTTTTGTTGTTGTTGTTGTTGCTATGCTTTTAAGTTCTTTGAATCGTAGTCATTTATTATAAAATTTTTAAACTGAAACTTGCAGTCTAGAGCGTAGATTAATTACTTATACGTGAGGAGGACGAAATAAAATGGCAAAATGTGTATTCGGAGCATTTTGCTGATGCGCCAGAATTTAATGATTTTTGTTTTGTATCTTTTTTAAAGGAAGATGCTATTGCGCTATTTTTATACCTTCACTTATGGTCTCCGGTGAAAGAGAGTCTTATTTTTTGTTTAAGTTTTTGTTGTTTTTTATATTTTGCAAATAAAAATGGTTGCATGCATGATGCACCGTCGTCGTTGCGTCGGTCGTCGCGCAGCAAAGTGAAGAAAATATTTCTTTCGTGTTGCTCTAAATGTAAGATAGTGTCATTATTGCACGCAAAGGATAATGTATATTTGTATTTATTTTTTAATTTGTTTTAATTCCAAATGCGTACGCAACTTTATTTTATAAGAAACACAAACAAAAAAATGTGGACAAAAATATAATGTTTTAAGGTCTGCCATTAAGTTTTTGCCTTATACTTGGAATAAAACAAAAAGAGGTAAAAAATATAAACAATTAACATACCTAACTAAAGACGTGCCTACTTGACGTTTTAGGTTTTCATTCAAATTTATAAAGACAAATCACTTAAGGCCATTTAAACACTGAGGTAAGAAAACAACCTTGAAACCCAATAAGTTGGGTTCTGTAATTTATTGAAGGATCTAGTAATAAATATAAATAGAAGTCTTAAATAAAGAGTGTTTTTTTAGAGCTGTAGAACTTTGAAATGGAATAAAACCAAGATGATTTTTTTTAAATTGACAATAAACTTACTTTGTTCAGAAGAGTATCTTCTGGCTCGGACGTAATCTTAAGTGGAGCTCCTATTTTCAATTACTTTTTCTAACATTTGTAGCCGTATATCGACAATAACTCGGAAAAGACTGTCGTAAAAGTAGTCAATTGTTTAGGGCTTATTATCGCTAAACTAAAATGGCTAATGAAAGTGAGATCAATAGCAACCTTGTCTTGGACCCATTCACTAAATCACATTACGACGAAATTTTAATAGAACAACATGTTGGGACTCTTACATTTTCTTAGAAGAGTTTATTTAGAACACGTCAAAAAACGTAGAAAGTATGCTGGAGCATTTATTTACAAAACAAGTTAGCTCTTACAATAGGAGTCAAATTATGTATGTAGGTATTCAAAATTTAAAATTAAATGTGGTTGCCAAAGTTGTTTCTGAACCATTGTTAAGTTCTATTCATTGTTTATTTCATTAAGAAATTAACTTTGTTTGTTTTTCTTCAGATTAACAATGAATCTCATTAACTTTGGTAAGAGGTTTTTTTTACTAATTTGCACTTCACAATTTGGTATCACAAATCTTTCTTTCTTCTGTTTCGATGAGTTAAAGACTATTTAGTCACAACAACAAAAAGTGTGAATAAGTTAGAATAATAGAAGGTGTTGAATTATAATTTTGTATATGTTCATACATAAATGTTATTTAGGAAAACTTAACGTGACTTAATGTCGGTCGACTTAATTAACACTCTTAAAACTTAGTGTATGCTTTGCCAAAGTAAAAGTTAATATTGAATTATTTCAACCAACATACATACATAAGTTATACACAAATTCAAGACTTCTCATAAAATAAGGACACAGTAGACTCAGTGTAGAGTTTTTGAATAGGATCACTCTTGACTGATTTCATTTCATTCAGTTCCTTCCGAAGCAATAAAAATGCATTCTTATATTGAAATAAATAAATAAATAAATTAGGTGGCGCAACAGTCCGTAGAGAACCAGAACCTAGTGACTTACAACTCTCAACCATTCCTGTGTGCGATTAATTGCAGGGATGGAGGGGACCTATAGTTTATATTCCGAATCCGAACGGCTAATTTGAGAAAGCACTTTTCATGACAAGAATTACTCTTGGAGAATTTGTCAGTTCCTCGCAAGAGGTAGTATCCGTGAAAAAAACTTTAGGTGGCACAGGCAGGGATCGAACCCAAGACCTCTTGCATGACAGTCTAACGCACTAACCATCATGCCACGGGTACGGAAAGAAGAAAAGTTAAAAATCTATGGTTCAGTTTTAAAGTAATCTTTCTCTCTCGATTCGCTAAGGATCCCTAACTCGATTTTTTGAATTCGTTAAACAAACTTACGTTCGAACTTAAGACTAATATTACATTTATTCTTAGATTTATAGATTTACAATGCTTTAAGCAATTTGCAAAATTAATTTTATAATAAAGCACAGCTGAATGTACTCTCTGTGTTTAGAAAGCGGTGGAAGGTTTATGAGCGTGAGCCTATGATTGTACGGTGGTAGTTCGAGCCTATTGGACCATGGGAAGTAACGGAGGCAGAAGCGCATGAATCTTCTTTGTACTCCTTCTATTCTGTTTATATGGACTGAATAAAAGGGAGCCTATATTATGCAGCCATATTCCAATATTGGTCTTACAAATGATATAAAAAGAAGTTTAAGAATACGAGTATAAGGGTCGCGAAAATCATGTGAAAACCGTTTTATAAAACCGAGTGTCTTATTTGCTTTTTTAATAATATAGTCATAATGATTTGTAAAAGTTAATGTTGAGTCAAGAATAATACCTAGGTCAGAGAAAGTAGAGAGTTTAGTCAAATAAGAAGAGTCTAATTGATAATTAAAAGTCAAAACATTTTGTTTGCGTGTAAAACACATTGATTTACATTGGTCTATGTTTAGTAAAAGCTTATTTATAAAACACCATTCGCGAAAACTATTTAGATCACCTTGTAGGAGTAAACAGTTGTCAAGTGAGTCAATACGTTTGAAAATTTGAATGCCATCAGCGTAAATTAAAACAGATGAGTGTTTTATAATAGAAGGTAAGTCGTTATTGTACAAAATAAACAGTAAAGGTCCTAAGTGGCTACCTTGTGGTACGCCAGAGTTGGTATAAAAATATGATGACCGCTCATTCCTAAAACCTACGCTGTATGATCTACATATTATATAAGTACGATGAAACCCAACAAACAAATTTATCGTTAAAGCCTTGGGATTTAAGTTTGGTAGTTAATGTTTTATGGCACAATTTATCAAAGGCCTTACTGAAGTCTGTGAAGTAACAGTCAACTTGTTTTCGTTTTTCAAACGAATCTAAACAAAAAGAACTAAAATGAAAGAGGTTAGTAACTGTTGACTTATTTTGAACAAAACCATGTCGACTGTCACAAATTATAGACTTACAATTAAACGATATGACTTTACAAATAATGGACTCAAATAACTTAGGGATGACGGACAGTTTTGCAATGGGACGATAATTTTTTATTTCATTTTTACTACCCTTTTTATGTATCGGTGTTATGTACGAACTCTTCAAAATTTCAGGAAAAATTGAAGATTTGAGCGATTCATTAAAAAGAATATGAAGAGGATAGGATAAATAGGATGCGCATTTTTTCAAAATATAAGAAGTTACACCATCTGGACCAGGGCTATGACAAACGTCAAGTTCTAAATCTTTGCGAACGATTTCATCTTCAGAGATCCAAAGACTAATAATTGAATTTAAATGAGGGAAATTTTGTGAGAGGGCCAATAACACAGGAGTTCGCTACTTCGAAAGCATCTTTGAAAAAATTTGCAAACATATTTCAAATTTTTTCAGAGTCATACTCAATACTGGAAATGGTAATGTACTGCTACTTTTAGTGCTTGCAAATCTTGCAATTGAAATTCCATAAATCAGTCACTATTCAGTTAGATAACTAATTTTTAAAAAATAACTACAAATCATTTTAATTATTCAATATATCAATATGTTCTAATGCATAAACCATCAAGATTTACAAAACCAAACTACTTAAACTTAAACTTTTTTTAATGCCAAATGCGTAAATTATTTCCCTCTATCAGTGATTTAAGGTCATGAGTATTGCTCTAGAACTAAACCCATAGAACCAAAATTCAAATATACTCGTATATCACTGCTAAAAGAATTCAAACAAATCGTTTTACACTTAAATTCTAATTCTCAAGACTAAAACTACTCGTACTTGCACAATTCTTTCTTTAACTGTCTGCATAGTATCTCAAAGCCTTTATGTTATAACGGACTCTTTCAAATCACATTTAACGACTTTTTAAAATTGATTTAAAGATTTTCCGTTTTGTTAAAAAATTAATTCTTTTTCCAAAGTAAACTCCATATATCTTTACTTTTCATTTTTAATACGGGGCGTGTTAATTGCCATACATAAAACAAACCTACATAGGTAAACGTCGGATATGGAAAAACCAATAAAATTTTAACAAAATACCTTTCCCGGCTATAATTTTTAAGAATCAGAATCAGACAGGCTCTCCGTTCTCGATATCATCCACGATATAAATTTTAAATCCTATATAAGACGTTATTACTTTTTCAACAAAAAATTACTCTATTCATCTTATATAAGTACTCTTATAGGTGAGATTTTGAACATGCCAAACATCCACGCAAATCGTCATTTCCAACCTTTCCTCTTTCCCCCCAAGCTTCAAATGGAATAGAACAATCTTTGGAAAAACTTTAAATCCAAAAGAAATTAAAGAAAGAAAAAAGGAATAATTCGCGAGCACGTTCAGCAACACTCTTAGAACAAAAATGAAGAAAACAAACAACAAGAACATCCACGAGCACACATCATAATAATTCGTAAATGACCCTCCACACGGTGCCAGTTGGCAGTTGTAAGCAGTGCCATGCCAACTCAACTGCCAAGCGAGTTTCAGGCAGCGTGCTTATACGCCCACGCGAACATTTCTCATCTTTATGCGATGCATGCTTAGGTGTTAGTTCTTAGCTGTTAGCTCTTAGCTCATGCAGCACAAAATTGAACGAACAGTGAACACACAGCATACACCATACACGAAGTGAGTGGAGTAGAGTGTTTTTGTGAAGGATTAATGCGCAATATACAATGACTTGGCGTTTTGGTTTGGCGTTTGAATCATGTAAGCTATCAAATTCCAGAATCACCACGAAATCAATAAGTTTTTTCTATATTCTAAGTTGCAATTACTTTATCGCCGCTTTTCCTCTATAGGCCAGTTATTTTGGGCTTGATATACCCATAGAGAGTGAGAAAAACGTTAGAATCAAATAATTCGAATGTTAAATGCCCACAAGAACTGTCCGAAAATCATGTTCCGTTCATCATGCCAATGATGATGATGACGACGATGATGGTGGTTCTAGTGGTGGCCCTGGCTATTGGCCAATCGTGCAATGCAATCGTCATCATGATCGTCGCGTCGTTCCATTGCGTTGTAGGTATGTACATATGTATTATAGTCGTTGTTGTCTTCGTCACCGCGCGCGTCGTCGTCGTGTTGGATGTCATTTGCAGTGCTATACGCCACACACAAAATGCAACCATGACGCGAGCAGCGCAATTTCAACTCAAACTATTACTAAAGTAAAAACAAAAAAAGAAAATGGCTGAATTCGCCAAGTGAAGTGACACTCATATGAGTGTTTAACTGCCCATCCCATGTCACCTGCCTACGCAAACAGGAAGTCCAGTGTACGCTTAGCCTTAGAGAGTGCGTGTGATTAGAACACAACGCATGCTGTGAGTATAGTCCTATGACTGTGATTCTGACTCTGTGATTCCAATCGCTTTTTACGTCTCATCTCCTTCACCAACGCGACGACCGACGACGTTCTTCCTCTGGTTTAACTGTCTCCTTGGTCTGGTCATCATCTTGTTGGTATAAGAAATGCGGAATGTCTGTTGTACATATATCGCCCTCTGATGGTCGCACAGTGTGTTAATTATGTCTGATGCTTTAAAAGAGACTTTAATTATTATGGTATTGCAAATATTATTTTAAAATGTTGCAACTTATACCGTTAAGTGAGTGAAAAGAATTGCTTATGCATACTTTGTATGGATTTTAGTGTAATCAATTTTTTTGAAATGGACTTTTAAGTGACTTTAAGGAATTAATTTGAGCTGTTATACTTTTTCAGGAAGGCATTGGAGGCTTTTGGGCCTTGTTTGGTTTGGTATATCGACCTAAATTTGACAGTTTTGTTTGATGACGTTCCCGTTCATCGGGAAATTAGTCTCATCGTTGTAGAAGACATTTTTGGGTAAGATAATGTACACTTTTTAACCGTATTCAAAGCTCGAGTTCAGCGAATATCCCTTTGTCTTGGTATCTATGGTAATTAAACTAATTATGCGCCCCTTCCCTCTTCCCAACTTTGTCTCTGAGCCTCTACTTTTGTATACAGAAATTTTATCAGCTTCGAATAGGGAAATATGACTTATTTGTGATTTTTTCACTTTTTGACAAATTCGATAGGTTAACCCCTTCGGACTCTACTGTTTTGAAATAATACAAAATTTTCAAAATCTAACTTTAAAATATTATGAAAATATTCAAATAAGTTTTCTAATACGGACTTAACAACATGACCAATCGGAGAACGTATGTCGCTTCAAATGTTCTATCGGCTACAGTTCTTAAGTCAGCTTGATCTTGAATGGTTCTAAACTAATATCCTTACGTACGCAACCTACGCCATAATGTAGTCTGATCGATGCCCAGTTCTTGATAACGCCGCCGTAGAATTGACTGATATGGATCGTTCACTACGAACGCGTAAACAGCAGCGATATTTTTGAAACTTCGACCAACCCGTTTTCGTACTGACATAGCATTACCACAAAACGAATATGCAGACTCAAAAACTTGATATTGCATATTTATAAGGGCGAGAATTACGACCAAAAAATGCACGTTTTTGTACCTTTCCATAATGAAAATATTGAGTTTACTGAATAAATTGAAAATGTCAGCCCTATGACTAGTGAAAAGATGCATTAATAAATTTCATTCAAAGTTGTCAAGTCACTATTAGAAAATCCGATGAAATTACACGTTTTGCTGACCGCTATGCCCCCTATGGCTATTTAGGAAAAACAGACAATTAATGACAGCTCATTTGACAGATGAACCTTCAACAATATGACTGTTATTAAGTGCCAAAGTTTGTTCGACAGATTTTTAATTTGGGATACTGTCAGAAACGATCGTAAAACCCGCATATAAGGAACTATGCTTAGGTTTCGGTTCATCTTAGTAAGATGTTATTTTTAAAAAAATCAATACACATTTTTAAGGGTCTAGGATTGACAGAAATGTCATCTAACATACAAAAATTGTTTCTATACTAAAAATGCTCCAATTTTCTTTAAATAAAAATGTCTAATTTATTTAATTTAGATATATTTATTCATATAACGTATTTACATACATTTTTCAAAGCAACAAAATACAAGAAAACATCAGAAAAACATTCTTCAAACATGTTTCTCAACCAAAACATATTAATTTGTAAAAGCAACGAATTTGTATCCGTTTTATAATTTTTTTTTCCTTCGTTTCTTAACAAAAAGAAAAAAGAACTAACATAATTTGTTACTTCTAAATTCACTGTAATTTAATCCACCCACCCATTGACATTCTATATTCCTTCTTTTTTCCTTCTCTTCAAGACATCATCGTACCTTCCTAACATCTTAAAAAAAAAACACGTGTCTTTTACACAGAGCCTTAGGAACTTAAAAGAGCCTAACCAGAAAAAAAAACAACAAATAAATTCACATCATCTATTCAAATCCAAAAGCATAAGAAATCTTGGAACTTGGAATGGAAATTCATTTCCTTGAATATGTTTTTGCTGTCCACAATGCCTATTTTATGTAAAGAATATGTAAGTGTATGTCTATAAGATAGAAACTTAGATAGATAGACAGACCATTGGACCCATTTAACTTTCTCAATATCTTTACAATCGAATCAACCTGGTCCGATCCGGAATTAAGTTCTATAGGCTTTCAAATAGGCTCACACAGGTATTTTTATTTATTTTTTTTTTCTATTTCTAACTTCTTTAAGATTGAAGACATAAAAAAGGGTTGCCATGTGTACTTAATAGTTAACAATTAATTTTTTTGAAAAATGTTTCCTGATTTAAAGAAATTAATTAAAACTTACATATAAAAGTTGGAAATATTTTTTAATTTGTACTTTTTTTGGATTCATCATTTTTCGAACTGGAATTTTGTAAGGACCAGTTGGTTTCAGTGGATCAACTGAGGTTTAAACAAGGTTGAAAATACAATTGACCACATTGAGCCTTGAACCATAGTTAAATCTCATTTAATCCATCGAAATTGGAAAATACAAATTACATACAAATATCATCCAAGATTGAACTTTTATTATACAACATTCTTCAGAAAAAATTTACAAATCTTTAACGAAAATTCCAAATGAAATTCTTGGCAACATTTAAACTTATAGTTGAGACTTGCTAGTTACCACATTTTCCATGGTACACATCTTATAGCCTCTAGTGTCTAGTTCTACAGTTTTACACAAAGAAACCAATGTGAAAGAAGCAATAAAATTAAAATAAATTCAACTCTCCAACTTTATCTAAGACGGTAACCATCTTAAGTCGAGACTTGTATCTAACTCCAATATAGACAAAAATAATGAAAATGTATGAGTATGCCCTAAGAATATATATTATATTTTCTTCTCTTTCTCTTCGCATACGAATAGATTTTTGTTTTCATTTATGCAGATTCTTAAGTGATGTTCAAAATAGGGTACAGTTACATTGATATGCTATTTTCAAAATCAAATTTATGTTATTATATTTTTTCATAATACTAAAATGATTCAAACTTTAGATAATTTAGTCTTTTGCGAATGCAATCTTTGAAGAAATCGATTGATTGATAATTTTTAGAGGCTTCAAAAACAAAATATGCCAATACCACATAATTGACATTTAAATGAGACCTGTCATTTCATTCAATTGAATTCAATCTTTTGAGAATAAAATCAAATGAATGTAATCTTTTGGTTGAGTTCAATGAATGGCTTTAAATTCAAATTCAACCAAGAACGCTCTCAATTTTATCTCCTATCAGCTTTGTGTTGATATCATAGTCATTTGTGACAATATCCCAAATACTGTTCTATTTAAAATATTTGCTGTCAAATATTTACTGAAAACAATTTCTTATGAAAACAAGTGCTTGAAAATAATGCGAGTTCGTAAAATAGACTTAAGCAAAATTAATGTTTCGATTTTTTTTTTCTAAAACTATTAACTTAAGATTAAAATATCCTACAATGTTGTCAATAATGTCTTACAATTATGTAAACTCACAATTTTATGTCATGACACTGGCAGAAACGTCATTGTCAGGTGATATTTGAAGCTATCAAAGGTCGCTAATTGAGACATATTATAGTTGCTGACAATTTGTCTACTGTCATATATTTGTGGAGGAGAAACAAAATGAAATCAGCAAACCATCTGGAAAATAAAATTTTAAGGCTTTGGGTAACAAAAGTTCCCAACCGTGTAAATGGACAATTTTTCATTAAAAGGTACATTTTAACATATTTGGCTATTTTAAGATCATTGGTAGCTAATGTCAGAGAAATAATCGTTTTTTTAAATGTCAAATGATAAAACGTCAAAATAACTGGAATCAAAAAATTTAAAAGTGTAAACTGTCTTTAACTTGACAAATGTCAAAGATATGACATATACTCTTTTCATTTTCAAATTGAAGCTTCAAATTCAAGATTTTCTTTGATAATAAAAAAGTCAGTCAATACACCTGGAGACAACTTTTGTACATCCTTGTAGAAAAATGTTATAATAAAATAGGGTACTACCCTAAATCAAATCAAACTCAATTGCTGCCTTCATGATTTTCTTTTGAAGCCAATAGAGTATATATGGAACATCCGTGAATGCAGCCCAAATTGAACAGAGCACCAAACTAAAAAGTTCTTTTTTAAAGCCCCCAGGCAACAACAACGTGCTACGCTTTAATACCATGACGCTTGTCGTTTTTTCTAGGATCTTTCTATTATGTGTGTGGGACGATGAAGAAATTCCTATACCACACTACATTTTATACCATACTGTGTAGTGTAGTGTAACTCTAATATGTTAATTACCTTCTTCTTCTCTGAGGCTCTCCATTTCTATAGTAGGCCTGGGCGTTCTACTAAATTTGAAGGCTCCTTCTTTTTTGGAACGAATTGGGGCTGGTCTTACTTTTCGCTCATTTTAAACTTTCGATGCAGTGCTGTATGAAGTGTGTGCAATTTTGAATGACTAAAGGGTTAATAAATCTCTTTTTCTTGGGTTTGGTTTGAGTTTGAGTTATAAGTCGATCTTGGCAAGGATAATTTATTATCCTCGAAAGAAAATAGTTATTTTGTTCATTTTGCTTTCATTTGCGGGGATACAGTGAACGGACTAGTGACGATACAAAATATGTTTCCTTTGGATTTTTTGATCCAGCCTAGCCCTGGATCAAAATGCAACTCCTATTCCCCTATACCCAATGATACTCATCATACCGCAACTAAGTACACGATGAAACGACGCGACGATGACGACGAACGTGGGGGTATATTTGTGACATAGAATTTTCATGTTTGTTATTCCTCACTGCCCCTAGAGGCACTGCAAAGATAAAGACGAAAGACGACAAACTATAAGATGACCACCACCAAACCACACACCGACCATAGGAAGGTTAGATATCCATATAGCGAAAGGACATTTTCTTCCTCTACTTGTCTCTTGGACTATTTTGTCCCCCACCATTGATTTCAAAGATCTCTTGTGCGCTCTCTTCTCTGGTTTGGTTGCCATGACCATCATGAGCCTGAGCCAGAGTCTGAGCCAAAGACAAACCACGGAGGTGTTCTATTTGACTTGTTTAACGAATTTAAATGGGTAGATTTAATGTCAAGGTGGTGGGATTACATATGGCATACACAAAAGTGGATAAAGATAGATGATAGTGTGGGCCATGGACCTAGGCTTGAGCTTGAGTCTGAGTTTGGGCACACAGCACTCACCAAACATCAGCATACAACAGAATATACACAACATGTTGCAGCACTGCATGCAGATGCAGCGAGATGCAGATGCATATTTGAAAACCTACTACACCTTACGTATAGTAATTTTACACTCTTTCTTTTTATTCTTTTATTTTTCTTAAAGAAGAAAAATGAAAATTAAAACAAAAGCAAAAACAAAAATTAAAATAAAGAAGAAAGGAGAGTTCTTCGAATGGCCAATGGGGAATGTGACTGTGACAGGGTGCATGGTCATGGTGCGGTGTGATTAATAGACTGAATCTGGAATTTGAAATTTATAAATAAATGTCATATCGTCATTTTGTGTGTACATAGAATTGCTAGTTGATGTTGTTTTGTTGTGCTTTCTTTATTTAGGCTTGTTTGTTTATAAGCCTATAAAAATGTGATGACCATATTTTTTTTGTTGACAGAACCCAAAATTGTATAACTAAATTTTCAATTTGCCTGCAAGAACTTATTACTTCAACAAATTTGGCTAATTCTCTTATGTAAATATTTTTTTTTTTGTAATTTTCCATAGCCGGAAAATTGACGTATGTTAATGTTCAAAAATTTGACATTTGAAACGTCAAAGCTATTTTCAATGTATTCTCTGCAATTGAAAGAGATAGCAATAAGCTATTGGAATTTATCATTTTGGAAAGATGAATATCAATTTATTTGTTTACTTTTTATCAGTCAAAACGTCAATTGCCTGCGAATGGAAAGCACGTTTTTGTAGAGATACATATAGAGCTTTGAAAACGAATAAAACACAGATAATTGGTTTAAATTGATATAAAATTTACTTTTTTTGAAAGATAATTTTTTAGCAGTATAATTTAAACATATTTTCTGGCATATGACCGCCACGATTGGCTCGGACGTAGCCTTATCTGAATGTCCAATTTCAATAACTTTATCCATCATTTGGGACCGTATATCATCAATAACGCAGCGAATACTGTCCTCTAAGTGGTCAATGTTGGTGACAGGTAATCCTGTTGCATTAATTATTGAAATGCCAAACACAATTAAAAATTAAATCACTTTACAGCCTACAAAATAGCCCACTTTAAATAGTATTATCAAGTTAAAGTTATTATGTTTTACATTTGAATTCAGGAACATAAACTGCTATAATTTTAATCGTGAAGAAAAATTTCAATTCAGTTTTCATCTGTCAGTTAAATGAATTCCGAAAAATTGACAGCTCACTGACACTTTTTTTTTCAACCAAAAAGAAAACATCAAACAAATAAATTCGTTATTTCGTTTCATTCAACATTAATTTTCAAATTCAACGATGGAAATCTCTTTAAAAAAAGTTTTGAAAAGAACTGTCTTTACAAAAAATATTAAGAATGGTCACCATAATTCGTTTATTATTGTTTTATTTCATATTTATTTTTTAATAGAATTGTTTATAAACTTATAAACCTAAGAGTATAAAGATTAAATCGAAAAATTTAGAAATATAGATGTTGATATTCAACATAGCTAGGGTAAGGCATTTTTCTGTGATTAATTATTGTTATTAGCAGCAAAATAAAAATGCACATATAGAATATGTACATGCATGATGCAATCAGGTTTAATGAAGTTAGTTGTTCGGGTCGACGTACGACGACGACGCACGTTCAAAAGTAAGGAAGTTTAATGAAGTTGCCTTGATAATATAGCATTTGCTAGATAAGGTTTAAACAAAAATTGAAATTGATTAATTCGAATTTTGTTTAAAGTTATTTATAACTAAATAAAGATTAATATTAATGGTATATCATGAAAAGTGTCTATTCATTCAAGTTAAACCTATCAAAGTTTTCAATATTCTCAGTTTATAATTAAGACTTAAGACGGTCGTAGTAGACATTTTTTGGTTTTTATAGGATTTTAGACATTAATTTTAACTAAGACTAAAAACAGTTACTTAAAAAATTGAAAAAATAAAAAATAAGCAACAAAAATATTTTGCAATTTTAGGATTACTTTTCCAGAAAATTTGAAAAAAAAAAAGAATAAGTTACAGATGACCTTAGAAAGTAACTAAGTTCAGTACCCTGACAAAGGCTGTTAAAAACTTTCAGAAAAGAATTGTCTGTCCACGTGATTCAATTTTTTAGAAAGATTTTGCATCCACACAGACAAATTTTTATAAATAAAAGTAGATAAATTTTCATTAATTGATATACATATGTGTTAAAGAACGATATTTGAAAATTTAAAACGTTGTTTGACAGTGGTTAACATTTCTGGCAATGTTGTCATACAAAATTGTAAATTCACACGGTTGTCAGAAATTAGGACAAGTTTTTTGAATAAACTGTCAATATATATCAGACAAATGTCTAAACGCTTAAAAAGACTTCGAATTTTATTTCTCACAAAAATATTGCTTTGTTTCGAATTTCAGTTTGTGAATTGGTATTGATTTTTATGACACCCTATGCATATTATCATATAATTCGAGTTGAAAAATGTGTAAATAAGTATGTACCTTTGTATAGCACCATAGAAAACAATCATAGTCCAGTCTATTAAAAGCTTGTTTTAATCTTTGTTTTTTTCTTTAAAAATCAAAGCAGAAAAGATCGGTATGCTATCAACAATCAATCAAATGCCATATTAATGAATTTAATGTTATTT
Source organism: Eupeodes latifasciatus (assembly GCA_920104205.1). Classification (NCBI taxonomy): domain Eukaryota; kingdom Metazoa; phylum Arthropoda; class Insecta; order Diptera; family Syrphidae; genus Eupeodes; species Eupeodes latifasciatus. The sequence continues at coordinate 118,332,252 of OV049925.1, read as the reverse complement.
TTTCCTAAACCAAACAACAACAATAAAACAACATAAACCGAATTAACGATTTTTTATAGCTTTTTTCAAAGATTTATTTATTCGATAAAATCTTTGAAATGCACAGTGGGGCTATTGGAGCTAAAACAGAGAAACAATTATAATTCTTCTTGGGGTTGTTAAATTTAAAAAACAAGTGGACTTATATACATATTTCATGGAATATTGAACCATGAAATGAATTTTTACTTTCAGATATCAAGCAAAAAAGCATTTTTTTATTTTTATCGTAACACAATTTTTGTTTAACGATTATTTTTGAAGAATATTTTTAAGGGCAGCTTGAATTTCCTGAACTGTGTACCAAATTTCTTTTAACTTCCAAAACACTTATGGAAATCATTCCTAATATTTTTTTTAAAGCTTGAGATTTTTGATTGAATTTTGGAAGGAGTTTTGTGTTGATTAAAATAAATATTAGACTTAAAGTCCCAAATTTGGAGATAAATTTTATCAACAACTTAATTATTTCTTAAAGTTAAATCTGAATTATTGAACCAATCTGCCCCACTGTTATGTGTACTTAAGAATTTCCATAAATCTATTCCCGAATCCGAAACAACAACAAAAATCCTGGCTACCTGGGAAATAAAATTATAAAAAAAAAAACAATAAAATATCAGTCGAATGCACATAAATGTGGTTATTCATTGTGTTTTTGTCATTTTTATTTTTTGTTGTTAATTTAATTTCTCAATCAATTCCAAAATTTAAAAAAAAAAATGTTTTATACTGCCGATATGCTGCCAGGAGGTACACCTACGCGAGTAATAAAATTACTTTTTTTTTATAGTTATTTTTTGGTTTATTCTGTATTAAATTTTTATTTCAACAAAAATGAATGAAAGAATGAAACATAATAAAAAAAATAATCTACAAACATTATATTATTTTTATTTTCAAATAATTTACGATTATTATTTTGATGACACATGCACACGTGTATTCAATTGAATTTTGATCAAATAAATTATACGAAAAATTAATTGGATCATTATGAATATTTCGATCAGCAAGAATTTGAAGTTAAATGAATTAAATTAGTATTTGATTTAATTTATAGTTTTCATACCCCAAAACCACTGAATAAGTTATTAAAAGAATTAAATTTTGAGTTTGTCAACTTTTTTATTTGTTATTTTAATTTTGTTTGAAAAATAGATGAATTAAGTAATAAATAGAATGGAAGAAATAAAACATTGATTAAATAAACATACCTAATAAAAATGCTGTTGACCTTTTTTTTTGTAGAATATGTTTTTTTTTATTGTTATCAATAAATTAAAGTTAAAGTATTCAATTTTTGATTCGCTCTGTATTTTTTTTTCTTCCTTTGTTTATGTTAATTTTTTATTCAAATATGCTATAAAAATGAGATAAAAAGGTAATAAAATACTTCATTGATAAGAAATAGCTTTTTTGTTTTTATTTTATATCTTAAGTTGTTATTTATGATATTCATTTCTTAAATAAAAAATATTAATACAAATTATGATGGAAAAAAATCACTTTTAAAACATTTTATTTTTTTAATTCTTTATGAAAAAATACAAGTGGTACAATGTTCAAAATAATTTCTTGAAAAGTTTTGTAATTATTTTCTTTGTCTATTTGTCTATTTTTAAAAAAATATTTTAGTTTTTTTAACATTCAAAATAAATGTTTTTATAAATTTAATTATTAAACCTTTTATCGCCCTTTGGTTATTCTTAAGAAAAAAGAAGTAATTCCTAAAAGTTTAATTTTTAAATTTATGGACCCCAAATATTTAAGAGTAAGAACGGTAGAAGTGCAGTTTTACCTAAATGTTCTGCAGCACAAAAAATTGATAGAATTAAAAAAAAAATTAAAACAAACAAATTTATATAATTTTTGAGCTAAGTATCCAAGTATTAAAAGTATAGAGTTTTTTTAATAAAAGAGCTACAAAAGTTTTTTTAAGTAAAACAAAAACGGTTTTAAATATCAATGAAATTATTTGTTCCTGTGAAAGTACCTTGAATGACATTATGTATGGAACTCGATTTCTTTATTATGGCCACCACAAGCACGCTTGCAGGAGTCCAGACGCTGAACCCAATTTTCGACGGTTTCCAAGCATAAATCGGCCGATACTGCTGCAGTTCCATATTCGTACGAAGTTCATCAATCGTCGCTGGCTTGTTGGCATAGACCATAGACTTGACGTAGCCTCACAGGAAATAGTCTAAAGGCGTCAAATCGCACGACCAAGGTGGCCAAGCGACTGCACCATTTCGTGAGATAACACTTTCTCCAAACTTGGTTTCCAATAAAGTGATTGTGATATTCGCGCCGCCGCCGTCCTGTTGGAACCACATGTCCTTTTGGTCCATATCATCCAATTGGGGCCAAAAATGTTCGGTTATCATTGAACGGTAGCGATCACCATTCACATCATTGATCATCAAGGAAGAAGTACGGCCCAATGACGCCACCGCCGCCGGCCCATAAACCACACCAAACCGTAATTTTTTCGGGATGATATGATGACTCATGGAGTACGTGTGGATTGCTGCCTGACCAATACCCCATATTTTGTTTATTGACGAAGCCATTCAGTCAGAAATGAGCCTCATCGCTGAAGATGATTTTTCAATGAAAATCCGAATCATTTTCAAGTTGTTGCTCAGCTCAATTAACGAACATACGATGCTTCTGGTGGTCAAGCGATTTCAGTTCTTACTTCAATTTAATCTTGTAAGGATGTAGGCCAAGATCTTTGCGCAAAATTCGCCACAACGACGTCACAGAGATGCCCAACGCTTGAAAACGACGTGTGAGAGACACATTTGGGCTTTCTGCCACTAAAGCCTCAGAGGTAGCAATATTCTCTACACTACGGGCATTTCGTTGTCTCACTGGCACGGAAACATTTTGTGCTGTGCCTGTGGATTCAAATTTTTCCTCTAGACGTTCAATTGTTGATCTGCTAATACGATTATGACAACCATAAATTGGACGTGTAGCGCTCTTGACATTGTTGGAGCCACTGACTCCGAATTTCGGTATTAAATTTTAATAATTTCGACTCGTTGTTGGCTCGTATATCTTTCCATCGTGAAATGGCAAACTTTACTGAAGAAAAATGTCAAAAGAACGGCAAGAAATATGGCGTCGTTTGCTGTCCCTGTCGCTCTACTTTTGTAGCGCCCCTGTTGAAAAACCCTGTATATCCCACCCTGGCAAAATTATTTGTTTCTTTTTGTTCAATAACTCTGGAAGAAACTAATTTTTTACTAAATATTTAAGGAACAACTTTTAAGCTTACAATTAGTACAAAAAGTCACTTGAAATATGTCTGAACGTCAATCTATTTTTAATTGGTCCGAGGTTATTTTTCCTTTAAAATGGGAGTTAAAAGACTTCAAATTGTGGTTTCAAATTGTGGTATCTCAGAGAACTCATTAATTTATCATTAAGGATCATAAGTTATTACCTTTAAGCTTTTTTCATGAATATCGGATAAAGTAGACTTAGAGCAAAATAGATAGAAATTAAAATTTTGACTGATTCAAAATCCGTGTTATAATGATAAAATTTTCTTTACAAAAAAGTATTTATCAGAAATTAGAAAAGCAGAAAACTGAAAATTAGAAAGTTTTCAAAAATAAATTAAAGGAAACTTTAAAAATTCGTGTTATGACACGGATGGAGTTAAACTACAGTTTGAATGCCGAATTGAGAAAGCACTTTTCATAAGGCAGTATCTATATAAAAAAACTTTATGGTGGCAAAAGGAAGGATTTATCTCAAGACCTCTGGCGTGACAATCCTACACTAACCATCACACCACAGGTACCTCAGGTACTACTAAAATTAACAATAACTCTTGGATTAAAAAAACAAGCTTAAGTATTTTGGAAATAATCCAAAAATGGGCTATAAGATGATGACGAGATGATAGAAATGTTACAGAAGCATAGAACACCACAGCAATATTTCCAGTTTTTCGTTGTTTTAAAAATATTTTAACGAAAAAAGTTCTGTCAATTTATCGATTTTCACCCGCGACTCAAACAATTTGGCTTTAATGACGAACTATCAAGTATAGAGATTTTCTTTTGAACCGCACTTCAAGAATGTGAAATTCCTCACCTATCTTTGTTGTTCCTTCCCATTTTCTTAGATATCAATCCAATCAAAATAGACTTTAAAAAATAGTAATTTTATTGACATTCAAATTTAAAAGAATTTTCCGAAAAATTAAAGCTCGAAACTTTTGTTAAACTTTGTATTTTTTTCTTTAAACTAGTTTTGAAGAAACTCATATGAATGTTGACCAATGTTATTTGTGTCTGTAACCATGTTTAGAGTAGTAATAACCTCTTGAATGTGCAACTTATAAAATGACTTATAACCTTTATGTATGGATATGTACACTACATATGTAATTTCTAGAAGACATTCATGTTTACAGGAGCTGTGTTCAAATACATGTCGCTATGATTGTTATCAAAGTTATTGAAAAGCTTTTAATTTTTCTACAATAGATTTACAAAATTCATAAAAAAACACTAAAAATTAACTAGACTTAAGTATCATACAAAATACCAGAATAGTTCTTTTAACTACTTCAGTATACGAAGATTTAAAGGGACTTTGAATTTTAAAAGTAGGTGATATTTATTGTCAAACCACGTTTGACACGATTCCATCACTTCTGTTTTCTTTGTTTTGCTGCATTGATCAGAAGCTTGCATCTTATGAAAAATTGAGCATCATTTTATATTGAGGTCCTCATATTTAACTTCTTCTTTAGATACAAATTTGGTAGAAATAAGATGTTAAAATGAGATACCACAATATTTTTCAGAAGAATTTTCTGAGAAATTAATGTTGTTCAAGTCACAAAATTTAATACTTAAACAACAACAAACAATGACTCAGTTGGTTTTGCATTCTCTACAAAACTGGCCACAAGAATTCCATACAAAATAACCTTGTGTAGTAACACTCATATATTAAATATATAACTATATTTTATAAATAAGAACCATTATTCCACTTCATTATCAGACATATCCATCAATGTTTGATTAAATGTTCGATTGCATCACGTATACACTTTTCATATAAAGATACATATGTATGCACATCATATCAGGCAAGGCGTGCAATCCAGGCAACCATACATACATACGTATGTACAAACATCAAGACCAGACCAAGAGCCAAGTCAAAGTCACTGCTTTATAACCGCATCATAATATGAGATAAAACCCAAAGTACCATCTTAACTGTCAATTTATGTTGGCAATTTAAACCTGAGTTCTTCTCTTCTGATCAAGCTGATGCTGATGCTCAGTTCCTGGATGTCCAAGTCCATCTTGAAGTTTCTTTTTTGTTGGATTTTGTTTAAAGTTTCAAAAAAAAAAGTAAAAAATTATGATCAACTGTCATATGTAAATAGCAGTCAATTAGTCATTTCTGTCTTGAGACAGGCCAGTTCCGTTCCGTTTCGTTGTGTTGGTTCGTTTCTGGTGCTGATGGTGGTGCTGGTCTGTGCGTCCGTGTCGCGTCACGTTGCGACGGTCGATCGGTCTTCTGTCTCTTTGGCGTTTCATTTACGTATCGAAAATCTTGTTGGGGTATTGTAAAACAATAAAAGCAAAACTCAAAAATTCATATGTTCAGCAAGACCAAGAACCATCATCAGAGTCCCGATAGCCTCGAAGCGATTTTTCGAAGGAATTTTCGTTGTTGTTGTTTTCCCCCGCTCATCATCACAATGATTTAACGATTTTTATCGACCTCCCTGTAGATAAGGAGCAATGGCTGTGTTACTGGACATGGACACTGGACACTGCACAGTGCACAGGACTTCGACTTCGACTTGGACTCTGAGAATCAAATGCATATCATCCTTCATTCAATTTCGATGCTCACAATTTAGGCATCATATTATATAGGCATATAGCTTAGAATGGCCAAAGGTTTTGAAGGTTTTTCGACGAACGAACCACTGAAAACCAACCTCTTCATCGAACCGATTACCATGATGATGAAGATGAGCTGAGACTTGGGACTTGTGAGCATCATAACAAAAGTGAATCGTCTCGCTCTCGACGCGACGAACGTAGACGATGATGACGACGAAAAATGTTGACCATCATCCTTCCGCCCGCGCTGATATCTTCCTCTTCCAACGCGATGCGACGCGAACCATACTAAATAAATGTAGGTACACCAGTTCGAGAGTGTCCAATCCGTAGTCAGTCAGAGTCACTATATGAGTACCACTCTTCATCTTCATCTTCAGCTACAGCTCCTGCTGCTGCTGTGGCTTACATATTTTTTTTTGTGTTCGTACGTCTTATATACATTCATAGCTGCCGCCAATCAATTTGTAGCCGTTTGAGCGCGGCAGAAGCGCGCGGTCGGAGCCCACTGAGCGATCGACGACGCGACGCACGGACAAGCGATGAGGCAGCGCGGCGGTATAGTGGCGGCCAACTCCGACTAGTGTGTCTGGTCTGGTCTGGTCTGGACTGACCGAGCAAATGTTTTCTTTTCGATTATTATTTATGAGCGGTCATTATTTATTGAGATATTGTCCGGTCGAATGCAATTTCTAGCGCCCTGGGCATCAATATACAAAACAAAAAGTTTACACAGTTGCTTTATGTTTTTGGTTTTTATTTTTATGTTTTTTGGTGTTTTCTTGGAAAGAAAACAAAAATGTTAAATAAGAAAAATAAGAAATAAAGATGGCCTCAGTTGGTGACTGCTGCGATCGGTGGTAACTGCGCGCGGTAAATGTGTTCCATGTTCGTCCGACAGACAGACCATCTTCCAGACTTCATCTCATCTCTCAAGGTGTATGGAGATTTCCTTCCTTCACTTTGTCTTTTATTTTTTTGTAAATTTTTTGTAACTTTGCTAAACCACTTACTTATGCAAAAATATTTACCACTTCTCTTTGAGGGTAAATTTCGTAGGTTGTTTTATTTTTCTTCTTGCTGATGCTCATGGTGGACGGAATGGACCATAGAGAAAAGATGGAATACTTTCATACATAGCTATTGGAATGCCTCTGTTCAATGCCTATAATCATCATCGGAGAGTTTGATTTGGTGGCGGTGGGTTTCGTGACTTTGAGTCTTCAGGCATCGATGAAGATGAAGACTAAGACGAGCGACGACGACGCTGAAAACGAAAACAACAATGATGAAGATGATGATGACGAAGACTTCTAAGACCCAACAAGCCATGATGCCAAGATGTGTTATGAAAAGTCTAAGAAAATGTATGTTATCTTTAAAAATATATCGATAGATGGATGATGGCATGGAGACGAACTGCAAGTTTTTTCTTCTGCTGTTGTTGTTGTAGTTGGTATATTTTTATCATATCATGATGGTAGCAATAATTTTCATTGAAGAGGGTCTCTTTGGGAGTAACCTAAGATTAGGTTAAAGAGTTTCGATACGAAAAAAAAAATAATAAATAAATAAACCACAACGAGTTCCAAATGCAAATTAGAGAATGTTCTTTGATGGTATTTTGTGTTGCTCTAGAGATGGTCTGATGATTATGATGGTGTTGCTGCTTTGGTGCTCTATCGGATCAACTTTGATACTTTTTCGGTTGTCCACGTATAATTTTAAGTTGTTTTTTTTTTTGTTAATATACCTAAAGAGAGTTATTTTATTCAGTATTTATAGATAGATAATGATTATAGAGTATGGTGAGAGGTATTTTATTATTGATTTGATGTTGTTGTTTTTTTTTTGTTTTTGGAAAACATAACTTCATTATTGGGCGTGAAATTTAGATCGAAATTCCTTAAAGCGGTATATTAAGTAAGTGGCTGGAATAAAGTTTAGCAAAATTATAGGAAAACTTTTGCTAATATAAGATTTTTGTGGTATCTTAGACTTTTTAAAACTATTATTACTTATAGAGATTTTTGACGGAATATATAATTTTACTTTAAAAATTTTCGATAAGTATCGAGTTAAAAAATGTTAATTTAATCTGGTATCGACATAAATAATTTGTTATGTTTAGTCTCGAGCATTTTTAATTTGATACTGTTTTGCTTAAAACGTTTTCATTAATTTACCAATGATACTGGTAGACATTTAAATTAACAATAGACATCGGAAAGCTAAGAACTTAAGTCAAGTATGGATACAATTTTGGCTTAAAACCAAGTTTTATTTTCCTAAAGACAAAACATCAACTTTATTAAATGACTTAAAAAAAAGCCTGATGGAACCTGGACAGCCTCTCCAGCCGAATCTCTTGAGCTACTGATGAAGACGCACTTTCCGGGTTGCGAGAGTGATAACCCCGAACCACTTGAAACCGCTGAGCTAAACGTAGATCATGTGGAGCAAGTCAATTCCGTTATAACCAGAGAAAATATTTTGTGGGCCATCAATACTTTCTTTCCATATAAATCCCCAGGCATGGATGGCATACTGCCAGTTATGCTTCAAAAGTTGCACGATGTGGCAGCTCCATGGCTGGAACAAATTTTCAAAGGATGTCTCCTTCTCAAACATGTGCCCATGTCGTGGAGACAGGTCAAGGTAGTTTTTATCCTGAAAGTGGGTAGGCGTGGTCACGAATCCGCGAAGGATTTCAGACCAATAAGCTTAACATCTTTTGTGCTTAAAACCTTGGAGCGCATTCTTGATTACCATATTAGAGAAATCCTAGATGGACGACCTCTCGAAAGCTCTCAGCATGCTTATCTTAAGGGCAAATCTACGGAGACTGCCCTCCATGAGGTAGTGCGTACTGTAGAAAAAACAATCTATTATAAAGAATTTACTCTTGCCACCTTCTTAGACATAGAAGGTGCTTTTAACAACGTCCTTACCGAATCCATAGAAGAATCGCTCGTTAAGTTCGGTGTAGAATACTTCATTCGAGAATGGATTATTTCCATGCTTAGTGGTAGGAAGATTCAAGCCACTCTAGGCAATACAATCGCAACAAAACACGTGAGTAGGGGAACACCCCAGGGTGGTGTCCTTTCGCCTCTTCTGTGGCTTCTGGTCATCTATACAATTCTCGTTAAATTAGAGAGATGTGGAGTGAAGGCGATAGCCTATGCGGATGATTTGGTGCTATTGGTGTCAGAAAAGTACACCTCTGTGATTAGTGAAATCACGGAGTCAGCTTTGAAGAAAGTTAGCAGCTGGACCACTACTTGTGGTCTAGAAGTTAACCAAAGTAAAACTGAACTGATGCTCTTTACCACCAAAACTAAAGTACCGCCCTTCACGCTACCTCGACTTAACGGTCAAATCCTATCATTGTCTTCTAGTGCAAAATATTTGGGAGTTATACTCGACCCAAAATTAAACTGGAAACGAAATATTGAAGTGCGGGTTAAGAAGGCCTGTGTTGCCTTCTACGCCTGCAGCAAATAAATAAATAAATTAGGTGGCGCAACAGTCCATGGAGAACCAGGGCCTAGTGACTTACAACTCTCAACCATCCCTGTGTGCGAGTAATGTTGTCAGAGATGGAAGGGACCTACAGTTTATATGCCGAATCCGAACGGCTAGTTTGAGAAAGCACTTTTCATGACAAGAATTACTCTTGGAGAATTTGTCAATTCCTCGCAAGAGGCAGTACCCGTGAAAAAAGTTAGGTGGCACAGGCAGGGATTGAACCCAAGACCCCTTGCATGACAGTCCAACGCACTAACCATCACGCTACGGGTACTACCGCCTGCAGCAAAACATTCAGCAAAAAGTGGGGACTTCAGTCGAAGATGATTTTATGGACGTACACAGCCGTAGTACGTCCAATCTTAACTTATGGTTCGATTGTGTGGTGGCCTGCTCTTAGCAAAGCCTATAATATCGATAAGCTAAAGAAGGTTCAGAGAACAGCTTGCGTCGGCACCACAGGGGCCATGCGTACTTGCCCAACGGACGCCTTAAACGTTATATTGGATCTTCTACCAATCGACCTTTTTATTAAATACATAGTTTCCTGCAGCGCTATTAGGCTGAAGAAATCAAACAGCTGCTTTTCAAAACCTTATGGTCACAGCAACACAACGAAATTGATTCCCTCAGATATTATCTCGGTAGACACTGACTACTGCACTCCTGCTTTGAGCCTTAGTAAGGGTTTTAAGGTCATTTTCCCATCCAGAGAAGATTGGGAGGATGACATCGTGTCGATAGGTTTCGATACAACCATCTTTACTGACGGCTCAAAGATGGAGTGCGGAGTTGGTTCTGGGATCTTTTCTGAGTCCCTAAATGTAGCTAAATCCTTTGGGCTTCCTAACTTTGCTAGCGTTTTTCAGGCTGAACTGCTGGCAATTAGGGAGGCATGTAAGATACTTAAACAAAGCCCAAACCAAAACCGAAATGCGGCTATCTTCACAGACAGGCAGCTATCAAAGCCATTAACTCGGCTACATCCTCATCTAAATTGGTCCAGCAATGTCGCGATGAGCTTGCGAGCCTGAACATTAACCTCGGTGTCACCCTGATCTGGGTTCCGGGCCATAGTGGTATCGTGGGAAATGAACGGGCTGACGAGCTAGCCAGGCAAGGATCGGCCCTTCATAGCTCACTTGCGGAAATGGTTAACATTCCTCTTGGTGCTATGAAGGGTAAAATATTTTCCATCTACCAAACTGAATCAAACCGAAGGTGGAGCAATTTACCCAACTGCATTATATCTAGGAAGATATGGCCCACCTATAATAAAACCCTTACAAACGATCTTCTTTGCAGGCCAAGGCAAGGCATAGCCAGGATTGTTGCGGTTTGTACCGGACATTGGCCTATAGGAGTTCATGCAGAGAAGTTGGGTATCTCTTACAACACCTTTTGCCGTAGTTGTAGCGACCAAAGAGAAAGTGAAACGATAATCCATTTCCTCTGCAAATGTCCTGCTTTGGCAAGCACTAGAATGAAATGCTTTGGGAAAGCATTCTTTCAATTATATATGGTCTTATGCAAATTCAACTCTTTTTTATTATTTAAAGTCTTTATTTGGATGAGATGTAAAGTTGGTGGCTTATAGTTTCTTAAAAATTAGGATCTTGTCAAATTATCATATTCCTTTTAAGAACGAGTTAATTTGAAACAGTTTGAAATTCTATTCTCAAAATATTGGTATTTTTAAAAGTTCTTAACTGTTACTGCATTAATTTAGAAAATCACTACGCAAACTTTCAGATTTTGAAACTTAAGATTATCATATCTCGGGTAGTTTAAAACAACATTCTTGAGAAATGTACATATAAAGAATTATAAAAGAGCTAAGATACCGTGTGAAAATGTTTTTTAAGTAAGTGAGAAAAATGTTCTAAATTTGAAAAAACCGTGCATTTTCAAAAACAGGATTTAAGAAGACGAACTTTTTTTTAAGTAGAACCTCGTCAAAATATTGACTCAATTACTATAATAATTACAATTATTTGGCTTGAATAGGATAAAAACACTTAGTCCTGTGTATTTTCAAGGGTAAACGGTTTTTTTTTGGCTATGTTAGGGGAAGTAATTTCCATAAAGGATGGCTTAGATTGATCGATTTTAATTATAACTAAATCAAAAAACTGCATTAAATATGTACGCAGAATTTTAGTATTTCACTAAGAACTATTTAGAAAGTAAATAAAACTTCCCCAGAAGTTCTAAAGGTTAAATTTCCTTGTGCTTTGAAACTAAAGTTGTTTAGTCTTATATAACTTTTAGACATTTTTCAAGAAGTTATTTCCTGTTCTTCAAAACTATATTGCCTTGATAAGCATTTTTTGAGGACTTGGTCTGATATTAACGGTGTTATACGGAAAACGACGTCTCGGATTCTTCCAAATTGATAATCTTTATTTATTTATTTAATTATATTTATTGCAATATAAAATTACAATAAATAGTTGAAATATGAAGGTGTTAACAATAGAGCCATCAACCTTCGCATGGTATACAAGTTGTTAAATTTACATTTTTTTTTATGATTAAATTGATACATGACTTTTTTTTCAAATTTTGCATAACATATTTGTTTTCTTTAGGAATTCTAAGATTTTACTACAGTTTTCATGTGTAGGATATTTTATTAAATCTGTCCGGTTGATCCTATGGTTGGCTGGTTGGAGGCTTGGACAAACGTTCAACAGGTGTTCTATTGTCATTTTTTGTGGGTTGTTGCAGAATAAACAGGAGAAGTTTGTTAAGCTTTTGTCGATTAGGTGGATATGTGTAAGGTGAGTATGTCCAAGTCTTAGTCTGATGATTGCTCTTGATTCAGGTCTGGTGAGAGTTGCCGGTATTTGAACTGGAATACGTAAAGGGTTAATAATGTTCGAATAATAGTTGTTTCATTTCTTGAAATTGCTTAAGGATTTTTCCATCTGTGTGTTTTTAATTTTTTTGAGGAAGTCGTTTGGGTTTACGACTTTTGAAAAGGTAGTAGGCGAGTTGGTGGCTAGTCTTGCAGCAGACGTGGCTAGGGATCAAAACAAGCTTAATCTTGGAGTTGTATTGGCATAGCTTGTTACGGATTTTAACGATTGGAATTAGGTTGCAGTTTAGGTTAAGGATCGCATTTAAAGATGAAAGGCTATCGGAGAAAATGCTAAATTTTCTTTTTCTTTGCTCCGCATATTCGATAGCTCCTAATATTGTTGCTGATTCGGCGGTGAATATGTTGTTGTGCTCGTAAAGACTTAGAGCTTGGACAGTTTTAAAGTTATTGTCAACTATGGCATAGGCAACTTTATTCTTTATTTGTGAGCCGTGCGTCGGTGTACAGAAAATTATATTTTTAAGTTTTGATAGGTTATCGTAGATTTCGTTAAACATTTGCCTGAAATGGATAGGATCTAGGTTTGTTTTTTTGAATATTGCCAGTTTGGTGTCAATGTTCCCTCTCTTCAACATCCAAGGAGGGAATCGACCTGGTTTTGTATTGAGTATTTTAAGTTGAATATCAAGCTCCTTAGAAATTTTGTATACCCTGTAGATAGTATGTTCACATTTGGGCTGTGTCTTACGTTTCATAGTTAGTGTAAGGTCTTTTTGTATTGGTGATCCATATGACGTGAGAAATTTTGGAATTAGTTTTGCGGTTAGGAAATCTATGCGTTCTTCCAGGGCCAGGAATCCAGTTTCGGCAAGAAGATTAGAAATAGGTGTTGTGCGGAATGCACCTAGGGCTATTCTAAGCGCGGCGTGAAATGGACTTTTAAGTTTGCTCAAGTCGCTTTTTGAGCAGTTACCGTAAATTGGGAGGCCATAATCAATTTTTGACAAAATGATGGCACGGATCACATTAAGGATTGAGTTGGTGTGAACTCTGCTTTTCTTGCTACAAAAATATTTTATTATGTTTAAGCGGGAAATGAGAGCTATCTTAAGTTGCTCTATGTGTGAAGACCATCGATATGTTTTATTTATGATGAGGCCAAGAAGTTTTAATGTACTAACGCTTTCTGGAGTGAAGGTACCAAGGTCTAAAGGGTAGTCTTTGCAGCTAGTTTTTCGGCAAATATGCAGTTGTTGGCTTTTTTCCCTTGAGATTTTTGCACCAGAAATTTCAGCCCAATCGCTTATTTTATCTAGAGCTCTAACGAGAGCTTCCTCTGTCAGATTAGTGTTTGTTATTTTGGCAATGATGATGAGGTCCAGCATAGATTCCATGGTCTAAGATTTGTTCGGTGTTAATAATAGTACTGACTGTGTTGAATGCAATTAGAAAAAGTGTAACCGATAGCGGAGATCCCTGGGGGATTCCATTATCCAAAGTCCATATTTTTGAGTATTCATTATTGACTTTGGTTCGGAATTTGCGTTTGGTTAAGAAATGCTGGATGAAATTAATAATTTTGGGACCTAATTGCCATTCTTTTAGTCGGTGTAGAATAGTGTGTGCGCCGATCCTTTCAAACGCTCTTTCAAAGTCTAATGAGATGATTGAACCGTGACTCCGAGTTGATAGTGTATGTTGCAAAGGGTGAAGTCTACGTGTAGAAGAGCGTCCATTGTTCCCTTTTTTGGTCTAAAGGCTACTTGGGCTTTATTAATAAGATTGTTCTGTTCTATGAACCATATAAGTCTTTTTGATATCATTTTTTCGAGAACTTTACTGAGGCATGGTAATCTTGTCAAAGTATAGACTAAGAACTTGACGCTGTCATAGAGACGAAAATTGAGTGCGTCAAGTCGCATGACTATGTCTTATTCATAATTTTGAAGTTCACGAAAACGACTCCACCATACCAAACAATCGCACTAGACTATCAAGTAATTTTTTGATGCAATGTGTTTGGTTAAATTCTTGTAGTTTGTGAATGCATCTCTCCCAGACATAATTTGTCTAAACTAAGACACACTAGCCGAATATTCAAGTCAAGGATAGTGTTGACTAGCTCAATAGTACAATCTTGTACTCATGCACTTTCAATGGTCAAAATTGAGCTATTGAGATCACCAAAGCGACATTTTTGGACCTTCATTACAAGGTGGCCAATTTTGAAAAAGTTTTTTCTATTTTGCATTAATTTCTGTTAATTGTCCAAAGAATGCAATCACAAAAACTTATATTCCATTGAGCCCTTGTCACACTTGCTGACCTAAGTTCTGAACAAAATATCAATTTTTGGGATTCATGGTATATTTTTGGTATCATGGCGTTGAATGATGAAATTTAAAAACGAAATAAATACAACTCCTCATAATACCCAAAATTCTTCACTTGAAAATACTTAATTATATTTGCTATTTTACAGACATTGGGTCAAGTTTTTGTTAATATTTTAAGCTATGTCTCATTTGCTGGTCTATTTTGTATCTCTATAGACTTTTAATGGTTTGTAATTTGAACGTATCTACCTTATTAAGCTTATTGCAGGTATTTAAAGACTGAAGTGTTAAAACCAGACTGTTGTTTTTTCATTTAATTACTTATCTTTTTAATTTGATTACAACCTATTTTAGTTTTGAAAAAAAGATGGTTTAGAAGAATTTTTGAAAATTTCAACTGTAAAGAGCTTCACTCATGTAAAATTTTGTCAATTAATTTAAGTTTTTAAGTAAATCAACTTTAAATTTTTTTTCAATTTCACAGGAAACCTTTCTTAAAAAAGTATTATTAATTATCCTTCAAGGTAGGCAATAAACTATCGAATGTTATAACTTCAAAAATGCTGTTTGCAAATATAAAAACAACTTTAAATTGTTAGTTTATGGAAAAACGACCACCATGTCACTTTTAATGCTCTATACAAAAAAACATTTTAACTTTTGATAATTTATCCTTATTCATTGCTTCACTTTCTCTGTTTGATATCATAGAAGAGCACCGCCAAGCAATCACTTTCTCGGTGTTTTTCAAAAACAAAACAAAAATAAAGTACATAACATACTTACAGACCCATTTCTCCTACTCATCTAGAGTAGAGACCGCAGCCATAAAAACGCCCTTCTCTTCCTCTAGTCTTTCCTATAAATACTATGAATAGAGAGTGCAGTGCACTAGCAACAATTTCGTCCCTTTTGCACTATTTCCTTCTCGAAAAAGTCAAAGTCAACAAAAGTAAGAAAATAAAAATACTAAAACCAACATCAATTCATCCAGCACCAAGCACCAAAGCCAGTGAAGTCCAAAGTCGCCTCTTTATCAAAATCTGAAAGAGCACTAATGCGCTTTTAATGTTAGTTGCTGATACCAATTCTGATTAAAAGTGAACCAAACTGAAAAAAGCCACACTCCCCTGGCTCTCCTTCCTGCAGTTCCACCATCCAGTAAGTTCTTCAGTAATAAGGCAAATGAAACAGAACCAGAAAAAGAAATAAACCAACAAGGATAAAAAGCTGACTCAGGAGGCAACAACAACACAAAATTATAATAAATTTACTTTATGGAGGCTTTAGGAGTATAAAAGAAAGAGAAGGATTTCATGCAACATGCAGATTTTCAAACCAACTTAAACACAAAAATAAGCAGAAAAACCAAAACCAACCCGCTCGGGTTTTAGCACTGATCTGTGCTGGAGGAATTGCATGTCTTTTGGAGGACTTCATGGATTCGAAGTTAAGGTATTGGAAATGATGGTAGTGCGTTGTGTATTGTGCGTTGCGTAGCGTAGCGTATCGTAGCGTATATGTTGCACTTCTTTATTCTACTTTTCACAATTTGAATGGATTCGGAAAGACATTACCGATAAGGAAGTACATAAAGGACTTATTTGCTCTTTTGAGTGCAGAGAGGAATTCCTGTGTGTGCATAAATCGAGGTAGGCTGATGCATCTGAATCTGAATCTGAAGCAGGCTGCAGGAGGTTGTGGGTATATCGTATCGTATATATGAAGTTGGTAGGTTGATTCTGATGGTTGTGACTTTGGGTTCTTCATCTCTCGTAATCAGGATTTGATGAAATTTATTTCATCTGGTCCATTGATTCATTTATTTCTTTGTGCATTTGTTCCTTTATCGCATTCGTCTCGTTGTTGTCTTTTTGTTTGTTGTTGTTGTTGTTATTTTCCTTTTTTTTTGCGGAGGTTGTATGTTATAAATGGGGACGCCGCTGTTTCACCTCACTTCCACCCGGACACCATCACCAGGACCCTCAATCTTAATGCGTTTGCTATCTTATACGCTCTGTCTCTCAAAGTTTGATGTTGGTTGTTTTCTTCAGCTTTGCACAAGAAGATCGAAGAGGAACACTCTGGCTTGCATGCTTTTGAATCTACCTCAATCGCTTCAATTTTTATCACAACCACTCTGCTTCGCGTATCACTGTTTTCCTTGTTTTTCAATTTTTTTTTCTCTTCAGGTAATTTTATTTAGTCCTTTTGGGATATTTTTCCTTGATCGGCGCTGTTGTGTGTTGCGTTGTGTTGTAATAAAAGAATCAGGCAGCGCGGTGAATTGAATTTTATTGTGCCATTGTAGATTGTGGTGCGTGTAATCCATATAAAGATAGCCCTTTTCTTTTTCTTCTTTACAAAAACCAATGTTTGGAACTTTATCATTATATTATTTTTGGCAATGGAACATAAGGCGGCAGCGGTGGCGGCGGTGGTGGTTCTGCTCGCTTAGTTGGCAGTAAGCATATTTCGTGGAAAATGTGAAGAAATGGTGCTTTTTTTTTGTTTAAATATAATCTTGTTGGAGTTTTTATTTTGTTTTTCTTTTTTTTTTTTTAATGACACGGAACATGAAAATCCAGGAAACAGTTGGTTGTGCTTGTGGTTTGTTTTCATTGAAAAGTCAAATTTGTTTCAACGCAGATGTAATGACATGTTATATCTTTTTTGGTTTTTGACAAAGACCATATGTTAATGTTAAATGATAGCAATAAAGCTTATAGCTATAAGCTGAGCTGAGTGGTCGATGTTAATGCGGTTGCCTTCTTTGGTTTTAAGATGTATAGTTTGTTAACTTCGGAAGTTTTTTGATAGGGAATTATAATGTGGATTGACATTTTTGTTTGTGTTTTTGTTCATTCAATTCTACCGATATCGAAGGAATTTACAGAAAATGTAAGGTTTGATAGGCTTTTTTACTTAAATTGATGCATATTCAATTTTAATCTCTTTTTCTTTTTATATTGTATTGCATCTTATAATATTTTTTTTTGCAAAAGAAACATAATCCAGAAATGGAGATTTTAATAAAACGAAAGAGCTGAGCTGCAAACTTTTTTTTATGAAATATCTATTTTAGAAATAATTTAAGGAGAACTAGTTAAATGTGTCGGTTTAAAAAATAAAAACAATTAATTTATTTCTATCTTTTCAAATAAATGAATTTAATTTAATAATAAAAACAATCTTTTTAAATTTTTTAAATAGCACTGTTACATACATTAACACTTAAAACATTCAATATTTTCAATTATTTTTGAAATATCTTCCCTAATAGATTGATTTTGATGAACATTCATTTGATATATATGAATTTTTGTGGAAAATTATAAATGTTCTTTTTTTTGGGAATGTTAAGTGATGTCATTTATTTCTCTTTTAACCACTTACATGAGATAAATTATTTAAAAAAAAAAAGAATCACCTGTATAATTATTCAATTTGTCTAATATTAAAATGACCTGAATTGTATTTCCTGTCTAAGCAGAATTAGAATATCGGACTGTAGTGTGTTGGATGAGGCTTTTCAGTAGACAAAGTATAGATAAACTTGACTATGGTGTTATTATTAATTTTACATAGAAAACACGAAAAAAGTATTACAAGGGTTTGGTTATAAGTTATATTACCTCTTAAAAAACACTTAATTCCATCAAAAAATCGATGTAGTCTTAATGGAAAACATTAATAATATCAAGATTATACAAATAGTTGTGTGTAATATAAAATAATGATTTATTAGTTTTTTATTAATGCAAATTAAATACAAAACAAAATGTAGTCAAAAACTTTTGCTTTGTACATATGTAAGTAATTTACAAGAAAATTCAAAAAAAAATATTTATATAAAAAGTTTCGAGTATTAGAGCAGGTTTTTTAAAATGTGTAGTTTTTATTAAATAAAATTCACTTTTAACGTTTTAAAACGCTTTGGGTCGTAAATGTTAAGGCAACAAGCTCATTTACTTCAAAATTCAATTCTGAAAATGATTAATGGAAAACATACATATGAAGCTGAAAACTGAAAATCAAATTTAAATTAAATATTCAAGCAAAAAGTAAAATAAAGTTTTTATCTCAGTTCTTTTGTCTTAGAAGTAACTTATGCAAACTATTAGTAAATGTTTGGCATACTTGGGCGTATACGCACTTTTTGCAGCTATTCAAATTGTGTTCTAATTATCGTCCATATTTCATTTCACTTCTACTTGATGGTAAAAAAGAGTTAATGGAAACAAATGTTTAAATATAAAAATGTTCTTCTTAAAAAAGTCCAACATAAACACCATTAAATAGGTGTTACTTTAACCAGATATTTCTTAATATAAAAGCATGATATTAGATCATCATCCACATAATGACACAACTCAACCACAATTTTCTTGTTATGCGACATAAAATTAAAATTCCATCTATACAAAGGAGCGACTCATACTATGTCTAATTGAAAGACGTTTTTCGTTCAGCCGAAGAAATATTCATATAATAATCAAATTATACATGGAGCATTCTTAAGAAAATATACTTATCATCATAGGGTACAAAACATACATTTTTTTTAAATTCTTTTGTAGGCCTATGAATTTTCTTAACCCCACACTTTCGGTCTATTTAAACTGAAACACTTTTGAGTTTTCTTTATGAGTTCTATTCATTCATTTATTCAAGTGTCACTTCATCACTCTTCGTTTGACTGAAAGTAGACATCACTACACTTGAATTGTCTTTTCATCTTTTCAACCATCATCATCATCATCCTCGTCATCATCATCATCACCATTTTTCTAGGAATCACATATGAATTTATTAAAATGAGAAGACTGTTTTTTTTTTTTTTTGAAGATTGTTCATGATTACATGTGCTTAGATAAATTCAAAAGAATTCTTCGAAATTATTATATCAATGTGAATGGTTCTTTAAAATTTATAATTTTATGTGCACATTCAAACAAAAATTTTAATTTTGTTTCTTTTATAAATTTACAAAAACAATCACCGAAAGGCATGTGGCGTATTTCGTTTTTTTGTTAAGTGTGGAGCTTGAAGTCTCTTAATCGTACAAATCTCTACGGGCGGTCTCAAGCTGTCACAATTTTCATTCCTATGTATTTTATTTATTTTTTGAGTCATTCACAATCATTTAAACTGATTTTTTGTTTCTTTTTGGTTTAATTTAATTTATAAGAAACAGAATGTAATGTTGTGGTGGTGAATGTTGGTCACTTGTTGTTCATTTATCATATAGACCATAAGACTCGACTCTATGGAGGTTGGTTAACATTCAAGTCGAAGTTTCTGAGGTGACCATTTGTACTTACGATTGATTTCAAATTGTCGTCAAAGACTTTAAATATTTGTTTCATTTCTGTTTCTTGCTGTTGTTGTTATTATTTCTTCTGCGACTGTCGGATATTTTGTAATGGTTTTTAAAAGCACTACATAACAGTCATATACGAGTAGGCGAATGGTGCTTTAATTAAATTGGAGTAATATAATATTGATTAATGGCAGTTAAGGTACTTTGACAGCTAAGACATTGCCAAACCATCTAATAATGTTTGTTTAACACACAAAAGCACCAAGAAAGAAGAAAAAAGACAAGAAAAAAATATATAAAATATAATGAGTTGTCTCCTGCCATCATTTTTGTAATCGATCAGAGTTGACAATTTTGACAGATATAGTTCTTGAGAAGGAAATGATTTTTTTGTATAAGCAATATTGAAAGTAAATATACCCTGCGGGTTACAAAAGCTTAAGATAGGTGTCTACACGATTTAAATTCAAAACATACACATGAAGAGAACAAAAGATTCTAACCTTACAATTACATTGGACTTAAAAAGGAGATACAAACCTTTTGAACAACTCTATTTTTTTTTTTGCTTTATCAAATACCTTTCTTTTTTTTAACTAGATCGAAAAACCATCATTTAACACACAGCAAAGAGCTTAAAAAATATAAAATTCCCTAAGATAATCATCTTCATAAAACAAAACCAATAATAAAGCAATCAAGTATGTACATAAGTTGTTTCCTTATTTCCCTAATAGAGGTACCTTATTAATGTGTAAAGTATATGCATTTTATTTTTGTCTTCTTACCGAGAAAACTTTAAAGTATTCAAATTACTCCCATCAACATAATATGGATGGTGCAAATAAAAATGAAATTACATAAAAAGAAAATAAAAAATTCTAAAATAAAAAATCTCTCACAAAAGCCATCAGGTAAAACCTTTTTCATTTTTTTTTTTCTTCTTGTTATTGCTTTTTTACAGTGAGTCTCTTCCTAAATCTATCTCATAAAAATAACGTCCTCAGCAATAAAGTCACTCATCGGTAGACATTTCTATAATCACTTGCAATTTTCTTTACCACCATAAAAACTCATTCTACATTATGACGACCTAAGAATTTATAGTTGGTATAATAAAAGAAGAAGAAGAGAATGAAAATGAGAATCCCCTTTTGCTAAAACCCTCTTATCATAATACTGCATAACTAGAATGAGTCTCGAAAAGAACACCACTATACACACCTAATTACCGAACAAAATAAATTGCTGCAACGACTTAACTAGCCAACCAACCAACCAACCTACCAACTAAACTAACCATCCTACCAAGCCAACTTACCATCATCAGCCCCAACAAAATCGTACCAACTTTCAAGTTCTCTCTATGCCACAACTTGCAGGAGACAAGGACTATGGCAACTACATATACGAGAATG
The DNA here is from genome assembly GCA_920104205.1 of Eupeodes latifasciatus. NCBI lineage: Eukaryota > Metazoa > Arthropoda > Insecta > Diptera > Syrphidae > Eupeodes > Eupeodes latifasciatus. Next base: position 118,310,881 of record OV049925.1, on the reverse strand, counting down.
GTTAATGCCGAAGCCGATGATGGTCTTCTTGTGCTGGGCTTAGTTGATGGTCTATCTTTGCCAATATGCACAAGGTAATCCACAGTATCGATTCAAATGTCTTTATACGATAAAAGCCTAGCCCTAGTGGTGTGACTTGTCCACCATTACCAGAGCAATAATAAATGTTAATCCATTATTTGATTTATGAAATTTTATTTTTCTATAGCCTCTCTTTTGCTTCTCGATTTTTATTTTTATGTGATCCCGTAGCCGGTTGCCGCACCGCCACCGTGCGTCGTCGACGACGACGCGGACGTCTCGGTCTTGGTCTCGGTCCCCATCATGGCCGCCATATTCTATTCCGCCATCATCATCATCATCGTCGTCATCATCATACACAGGAGACTCATCGAAATAAAGGAGGAAGAGAGAGAAAAAGCAGCACAAGTGCCACAAAAAGTGAAACACGAGAAACCACTTCTTCTTCTTCTAAATAAAACTCTTTAAAAAAAGTATAAAAATAATTCGCACTTTTCAATCGAGGGTCTATCTGCTGCTCCAAAGAGCCGTCTTGGACTTGTTCTTCTTATACTGATGAGAATGGCTCGACCGACCGTCCAACACGACAGACGCGTCCAAGTTCCAAAGCATATCACTTTAAGTTGAGAAGCAAAAGTCTCTCTTCCACTCCATACCACTCGCCACTTCACTGCACCAAGGCACCAAGCACCAACTTAACTTCGAGAGGAAGGAGTGAAGTGAAATGGAAATAAAACGGTTCTTGGGCGACTTGTTGCGCAAAACTACAGAAGCACCTTCATTCGTTGTCGTCCGTCGTGTCTTTCGTAGGACATTTTCTGTTTCAAAAACCTATCCTATACTAGCTATGCAACACTCTAGACTCTGACTTAAGATAGAAATGCAATTTGTTATCCAAACCAATGGTCTTCCATGGTCTCTTCTATAGGTACCTATATTTTTTGTCTGTATGTTCTCTTTTTGTAAAAATTAAGACTGCATAACACGTTCTTTTCTTTAAGTGCTCGTACCTTCCTAGCACAAGGTAGGTATAGAGTATATACGTATTAGATAAGAATAACTGAGAAAAATGACAAGGGAATTATTAATATGGCGAAGGTGTTTAACTTTATAATTAATTTATTGACAAAAATGGAAATAGGTTCTACAATATTTTTAATGTACCTATTTTTAGGAGGCATATCTAGATATCTGAAAGCAGCACGAGCTATATGTTTGCAAGTTTGATATTTCAATATTTATCAAAGAAGTACTAAGCATTGTAGTCATAAAGATTTTGTCGTTTGCTTATAACACTCATTGGAAATTGTAAAATATTAAAAACAAACAATTTACTTTTGTAAAAAAAGCTGTTTTCGACAACTTTTAATTTGTTATCCTTATGGACAATTTGTCTTCTTTTTTTTTAATTTAAGAACAAAATAATCCACTGGTGTCTGATTAGCCCAGGGGTTTATGTTGTGAAGTTTGATAGCGATCGGACAGTGACAGTTCAGATAGTATACTTTCACAAAAATCAATGAATTCGTATCTTAAAGTTCGTGAAAATATTTTATGTAAGTTCATAACGAAAAGTCTAATTTTATCCCTAGGGATCCTTAAAAAAAAAACTTTCTGTAACGAATTTCGAGCAAACTCAAAGCAATAAACTCGATATTTCGAAGATTTTGAACAAATATTTTCAAAAATTGAATTGTTTTGTGGTTTGAAAAATATCGGCTAAAATTTAAAAAAAAAAAGTATTTTTGGAATACTGAAGAAGTTAGTTAGAAATTAAAACTTGTCTTTTTAGAACTATACACAACATAAGAAAAACTTTAAATATAAAATTGGTCTAAGGTTTTCGGACTGTAATTAAAAATACACTTTTCCAATGGGTTTCGGTGGCCTTAATTCAAATCCGACTTCAAAATGAATGTATCACGTCAGGTTTTTGAGATATCACTTTTTGAAATTAAAAAAAAGACGTACATATTATTTAAGGCTTTTTTTATGCTGTCTAAATTATTGAAGTAGCTTTGTTTTATTAAAATCTATGATGGTTTCCAGATTTTTAATTTTTTTCTTTAATATTCAGTTGAAATATTTATATTATTTCATATAATATTCGAAAAAAACTTCAAACATTCTTAGATTTCACCTGTCTTACAAAAATCTAAAAGAAACGCTTAAACCGTTTATACTAAAACAGTTTTTAACAGAAACAGACAGAACGGTTTGAAAATAAGTTTGCTTCTTGCAACGAATCTATTGTCTTAACAATTCTATTATATCAAGTTTTTAAAATATACTAAAATATATAAAAATAATAATGTAAAAATAATAAGTAAGCCCAAAACTACATATGAACGTATTAAATTCAAGTTTTTCTAGAACCCTCATATAGATTCACATAAAGGCTCATAACTAATAAAAATTTCCAGAAACTAAGTAAGATACTAAAATGCTTTAAATTGCATCTAAGAGCGAAAGATTTTCTACTTCTCAAAATCACCATACAATTTATTGTTAAGAGATATTTTGATTTTTAACTTAGGCTTAAAACCCACGGTTTTGGTTTTGGTATTTTCAAAGGGAAATATTTTAAAACCTGATGTGATAAAAAAAAGAGGCTAGGATGCAACCCACACTTATAACTTCCGATCCCGTCTGTCGATTTGTCTTGCTTAAAAGTTTGTCTATATGTATCAATTTTTACCAAATTTGCGTACTATTGTTTGTAGATTTTATTTTTTTATTAAAAAACGGATTGTTGGATTTTTATAAAAAAAATTACTGAATATCCAAAACAATATTTTCTGTGAAATAAAATAAGTTTGAAGCCAATATTTTTAATTTTTGAAAAACTATTTGAGTCGAAAGTATTTTTTACCAAGTTTTAGTATTGGTTTATTTTAGCTTTTTTTTTTTGTAAAAAAAACTGTCAATTCGATTTTCCTCAAAATTTTTTCTCAAAATTTTTCGAATGTTGACAACGATATTTTTCAAAAGATAAAATTAGTTCAAAGCATATATTTTAAAGTCTTGAAAAGATATTTGAGTTGAAATTCTATTTTTACCAACTTTTAGTAATGTTTTTCTTAGGTTTTATTTTTGGGTAAAAAACTATCAGTTCGATTTTTCTCAAAATTTTACTGAATGTTGACAACAAATACATTTTTAAAATATAAAATTAGTTTGAAGCCAATATCTCAAAGTTTTGAAAATATATTTACGTCGAAAATACATTTTTACCAACTTTTATACATTTTTTTCTTAGGTTTTTATTTTTTGTAAAAAAAACTGTCAATTCGATTTTTCTCAAAATTGTGTCCTAATGTTGAAAACAATATTTCTTATTAGTTAAAATTAAAAAAAAGCCATTATCTCAAATTTTTGAAAAGATATTTGATTCGAAAATCAATTTTTACCAATTTTTGTTAATTTTTTTTTTCGGTTTTTAATTTTTTGTAAAACAAATGTCAATTGGATTTTTTTCAAAATTTTACTGAATGTTGAAAACAATATTGTTTGAAAGATAAAAGTAGTTTAAAGCCAATATCTCAAAGATTTGAAAAGATATTTGAGTCGAAAATTTTTACCAACCTTTATTAATTTTTTTTAGGTTTTTATTTTTTGTAAGAAAACTGTCAATTCAATTTTTCTCAACATTTTTTAGAATCTTGAAAACAATATTTCTTATAAGATAAAATAACTTTGAAGCCTTAATCTCAAGTTTTTGAAAAGATATTTGAGTCGAAATTCAATTTTTACCAACTTTGCGTAATGTTTTTTTTAGGTTTTTATTTTTTATAAAAAAAAACTGTCAATTAGATTTTTCTCAAAATTTTATCAGATGTCAAAAACATTTTTCTTCGTTGCACAAAATTGTCTTGCAGATAAAATAATATTTTAGTCGTAAAATTTTCGAGGTGACAAATTTTTTTTTCAGTTTTTTTGATCTACAAAAAAAACCCTTGATTGGATTTTTTCCAAAAATATACTTGTTTTATATTACGTTACAATATATAATATAAAATTTAATTCAAGTCTCTAGCGTCATTTGTTCATGAGATATTTAGGGTTAACCAAAGTTTTCACCTTTTTTTTAAACTGTTATGGTAAAAAAACCACCCACGCAATTTTCTTGAGAGCCCTTTCTGCATCTTTCTGCCTTATTATCTGTATAACAAAATTTATTTGAAGTCGATATCTCTTCTGGTTCTTGAGCTATGGAAGACGAAAAAACGTCGCGAACATACGGACGTACACACGCACGCACAGACATCTTTCTAAAAATCTTTTATTTCGTCCTAGGGACCTTGAAACGTCGAGAAATGTCAAAATGTTCAATTCGACAAATCGGACCCATAACAATAACTTCCAATGGGAAGTTAAAAAATTAAAGACGAGATTCGAATTTAATCCTTTAAATAAGTATTATTTTGCTTGTGGGATTGAAAAAATAAATTTTATATTGTCGACTAATTTCTAATTATAATTAGAACTTTGTACATATTTGATGATCTTAAAATCATGCATTTTCTATATTTTCTAGTTTTTTTTTACTTTTGAATAGAAATGTATTCCTTTAGAAAATTTTACGTTAATTTTTTAAAAATTTGGAATCAATATACTTTCAACGAAAATTTTGAATGGTTTGATGTTTGGATTTAAATATTTTGAATTCAAAGTTTGAAAGCAGTCTGTCACTTTTGTTTTAAGTTTTAAAATTCTTGTGCTTTGAATTTCATAATAAATTATTGACTTGAAATTCTGAATACGTCCAAATTTTTGCATGCTATACTAAAAATTACTACTTTGAATTTAATTGAATTTTTTAGCATTTGGAGATATTTAATTTTTGGATTTCTTAAAAACTCTCTATATTTTTTAATTTCCCTTAAAATTTGTACTTGAAATTTTCAGTAAAGAATTCGTACTTTTATGGGTATATGTCCTCGATAACAACGCCAATTAAATCTTGAAATTATAAGATCAATTGTACAGCATTGACGTACACTTTATCTTTCATGTGGCCCCAAAAGAAAAGAGCAAAAAGGTGTTAAATCACAATATTTTGGGGGTGAATTCCCCTCTTTGAGACACATTGCTACCAGGAAACTTTTCTTACAAAACTGTGAATAGTGAATGCAAAATGTTCACCATTTATGTAATGAATTTTAATAATTTCAATTCTTTTTTTGAAAACTTTAAAGATTAGTATTTATGAATTTATTGTGTAGTTTTTACTTATCAAATGGCAAAATATGACATATGGCAATATATGCTCTAATAGTAGTCCAATAAAAATGAAACCTCTCATTGGAAAAACCTATTCAACATATTCAATAAAATAGCGAATTCTTAAAAATTCTTATGGTGTAATATTTAAGCTTGAAGTTTGAAAGTACAAACACAACATTTTCTCACCAAATTATCACAAATTTCTGGGCAAAGTCATTGAGAGTGTTTTCGAAGTCCTATCTTCTTTAAGCTTTGAAGAAACGGATTATTATTAAACTCGATATTTCGAGAACTGTTTTGTTCAATTTGGTACCAATCTATTTTTGCATCGAAAGATGTTTAAGAAACAAAAATGACTTGTTTACAATAAAAAACAACAACTCTTTAAACCATAAGAAAAATGAATCAGCAGATACGTACGACCTAAAAGTGCCTCTTAATTTCTTACGCCTGACAAAAATTAATTTATTCGCTCAACAAACATACATACCTACGAAAAATAAAAAACATCTTCTCAATTATTTAATCTTTTATCTTAGCTAACTTTTTAATCACTTATCACTTGTCTGTGAAAATGTTCAGATAAATTAAAAAACAAAAAATATAACCAGCTTTATGGTAGTTACCTACTCGACAGACTCTATAACTGACAATTATTTTTGTTTCTTAAAAAACTTAAATTACTCTCCCATGGATTTAATTTAGGGCCCATGATAATTCTTTCAAAAACAAAAAAAAAAACAATCCAACTCTAAACATGACTATGTGATGCCATTTACCATGGCTATATACTCGTACATATATATGTACATATTCCTTTTTCACAAATCTCCCGCACTAATTTACGAACTGAAAGATAGACGATTTTATCTGCCAACTGACTAAGCAATAATTTACAATTCAAAAGGTGTTAATGAAAGGTTGGTATTAAGTTGCTGAGAGAATTAAAAAAAAAAAAAACATAAAACAATTTTGTATAAAGTTTCGATAGGGTTGGATAAGTTTTAAGTTTTGCTTTAGGAATTCACTCTTAAGGGCTATAAATTTAGTTCTAGCTCCAAAACAAGAAGCTGTATCCCCCATACAAAGGTTCGAGAATGTTTGTGACTAACTCAAGTTTCGTTGTAATTTTTCAATGTTTAACAAAACAGGAAATGTATTATTAATATATGTACCTACACAAAAATATGTGCATACCTCTATTTGAAATTCTTTTGATACTTTTGTTTTCTTGTTAACGCATTGTTTTTGAATTCGTCCCTCCTTTAGAATAAAATTAAAGATTTTTCTCCATAAAAACCATGAACTCCTCTACTTACTAATTAAGAACTGGCACTCTGCATCTGCATGGGGGGTACATGAAAATGAACTTCACAAAACTAACAAAGTGTGTAGGCAATTGTGTACATTCAGAAGTTTTAATATCTTGCCCTATATATGTACATTTATGAATTTACTGAATTGATGGTGCATTAAAAAATGCCACACACTGTGCAAGTCGTGTAGCCATGAAATTGGCACAAAAAAAGATGAACTCAAGTTATGGAGGTCGAAACATGAAAATAAGAAAACAACAATAACAACAAAATCTGAATAAATGCTTGGTTGACTTCTTGGCCATGGACTCTGTACAGAACAGTCACATATGTACCAATATACATCTCATGCGATATCAAACAACAATGCTTGAATATACCTTTTAAAAGAGTGTTAAGAAAAATATCCTTGTAAGATTTACGCCATATTTTATACAAGTGTGGGCTTACTTACTTACAATCTGAATAAGAAAAGAGTATGCCTGAAAGTTGCTAATTTATATTCATATAATTTTGTGTTCAGCAAGTTGATTAGCAGAACTAATTGAGAATATTCATAATATTTTGAGGGTGAAGTGAAATTCGTTCGAAGTTCTCATAAATTTAAAATTTTGCATTTTTGTTTCGTTTTATTTTTGTAAGAATTTAAATATTTATTGTATACATGATTTTAAGAATATTTACACCAAAGCATAGCCAAGTAGGTCAGAACTTGACGGAAGTGTAGATTTTGAAATTTGTTTTTATAATTTATATTCGCATCTCTGTATCTAAAGCTAAGTAAATGAAAAGTTGTTGGATGGTTGGCTAATTCGATTTTGCTTCTACAAAGCCAATTTGCAATATATGTCAATATTTTCCAACAAAATTGTATTATTATTATTATTATTATTATTATTATTTATTGAGCTATACATGAGTGTACAAAACAATACACTTAAAAGCTAATAGCTACCAGGGCTTCTAACTGAAATGATTAAAGTAGTATTTTGGATGTTATGATGTTTTAAATTGCCAGCTGTAAGGGGCTGCAGATGATTTTAATAAAGTTTTCCATTTTTGAAAATATTTTGTATGTTTTGTTCGGAAGGAACCAAAAGGAGATTTTTAAATTAATGTTAAAAAGTTTATTACAAATTTCATTGATTTTTGGGCAGTCTGTATAGTTAAATGGTTGATGGTCAGCTGGATATTGAGTTGGCAGAGGTGGCAAATGGGTGGGCGGTCTTTGTTGAGTAGGTGACTGTGGGTGAACTAGGTGTGTCCAATCCTCAACCTGGTGAAGCATTTGTTTATGATTGCAGGAGTAGAGGAAGGGTAGATAACTGGCTGCAATTTTGGTTGATGGAAGAATAGTGGTGATGATAACGAGACCAATCTATTTTTTTTTCAAGTTTCAAGTCAAGTTAAAAATACCGTTTTTGGTAGGTTGTAATTTTGATATTAATAAGTTGCTGTTCCTAGCGGTTATTTTGGCTTCATTGTCTGCGTGTTCATTGCCTTTTATACCGATGTGACCTGGCAACCAAAAAATCTGTATTGCTCTTCCAAGTTTGATGACGTTATCTCTGATTTTGCCGATGTAGGATGATCGATTGTTGACGTTTTCGATGGCGGCTTAAGTTGAAAGACTGTCCGATCACTGTGCATATCACTGTTTTTTTCTTTGATTTGCAGGCGAATTGCGTGGCTTTTAAAACCGCTAAGGCTTCGGCTGAGAATTCAGAGAAAAATGGTGGTGGCTTTTCTGAAGAAATTAGATTGTTGTTTGAGTCAAAGATTGCGAAAGGGGTAAGGAGGATATTCCAATTATTTCTGATGAAATTATTCATTAATTCATGAAAATGCTGAAGAAATAGCTCTTTCGGACTTAAATCTTTTTTCAATCCAGCGAGTGCAGTGTTGATGGATTCCTTTGGGCATAGTCAAGAAGGGCTACACTCGACATCTTTTTTTTTAATTTTTGGTTCAATGCCGATTTTCTCGGCAAACATTAAAGTTATGTAGAGGGCTGATGGTTTTTTTATTAGTGTCTTTAAGCGTTTTGTAAGATCACGTGATTGTAAGAAATTTGAGACACTTTTTTAATGGCCAGTTTTAATTAAAAAAGTACCATAACACCCGAAACACATTTCGAGTAGTTTTGAAAAAAGTATTAAACTAGCGTTGCCAAATTTCAGACGAGGTATCTTCTTTTTCAAAAAATACAAAAACTAAAATAACAAATTTTAACGAAATGATTCCAAAGATTTTATTTAACAAAACTTCATGAACAATATTTTTTTCTAATTTGACAGCTGTCATTCGAATCAGGAAATGTTATTTAAGGACAAACGTTTTTTTAAATAATTATAATTATTAATATCGAAGTAATTGAAATAATCCAAATCCTAGATATCATTGAAACAGTGTTACCACTTTACTTCAATTGAAGTAGATCTACTTTTTTTTCAAATAAATTAAAAATCTACTTCTTACTTCGCACCATCATCAAAATATTGAAATCTACTTCATTTTTAAGATCTGTGTTTCTACCTACTTCAATTTTAATAAAAATAGACTGAATCTACTTCTTTTTTCTCCTTATCAATATTGTACATACATAATGTAGTCACAAAATTTTCTAGAAAATTAAAAATCGCTTGAGTATTTGCATTTGCGGTAAGGTTCCGTTTTATCTAATGTATTCTAGTTTAAGCCTTTTGTCATTTTTACTTTCGACATATAGGACCTGTATGGCAAGTTTTGCATTTGTAAACAAACTCGAATTATAGATTCGAGAATCAAACATGACATTACGATAGTAGAGAAGTCGAAAAAAAGTGGGTCCCCCGATTTTGTCGGTTTGCCTGTATGTCTTTCCTGTTTTTTTTTTCTAACTAAAAATAACAGTAGTCCCAATACAAATTTGTACGGTCAAAAAACGATAATTCCAATATTTTCAAAAACAAACCAAAAGATTTTTTTTAAATTCTTGCTAAAATTTGTGTTCTTAGTTTGGCTTCTTTCAATATAAAAAAAATATTTTTGTATTGCTCCAGAAGGCTACCCCAAATAGAACCGTTATTTTGTTCTTAAGCTTTCTCAAGAACTAAACTATTTTTTTGTCTGCCAAAAATGTCATTGTTTTTATTTTTAATTTAAAAACAAATATTATTTTTTTTCGAAATTTGATATCTTGAAAATGTCATCATTTTTTACAAAATTGATTTTTTATAAAATTCAAAAACGATTTTAAAATACAAATTTAAAAAATTTAAGGTTTCCTCGAGAAATCAAATGGCATTTACATTTTTGAAAACAAACTTTTTTTAAAGGTACATTTTAATTCTTCAAATACAGGAAATTTTTTGGATTATCGAGCGAGTTCATGCGAACAAGTCGTGCATTTTAGGTTTGTTGATGTACTGAAATTGTATTACGATTACAATAACTATTTCTTGTAGAACTCGTCCTTTGCAATCAAAACATCCTAAAGTCATTTCATTTGACCAACACGAGCCCAATCTTTGCGTTTTCGTTGCCAACAACCAAGAATTAATTTAAGAAATGTTACATTAACATATTGAATTATATGATACGAATGCTTCTAGTTTTTTTTTTAATTTTTTGTATTGAAATAATGTAATTTAAAAATATGTAGAAAAATATGAAAAAGCTAATTTTTGAAATCTACTTCCATTTTTCTCAATCTACTTCACTTTTTTCCTAAAATCTACTTCCACTTTTTTTTGAGAAGTGGTAACGCTGCATTGGAAGCGTCTGTATTTTTCAGCAACGTATGTGATTAACCTGCTGATCATTTTCTATTTATTTCTTGAGTGTTTTCTTACGTCTTTTTTAAGATTTTTTACCAAACCAAACAAATTACTGAGTTTTTTTAGAAATCTGCTAAACAAATATCTTTAGTTAACCATTGTCTTAACTATTGGACAAATCCTTTTTTAAAACATTTTCTTCGATTTTAGGATTGGGTTTCAACTGCTTAAGCACATCGAGACAAACCTAGAAAACAAATACTTGCTCAAAAACACTTGATTTGGCCTCTATTTTAAAAAATGGGCTAATGTCATTTTATAACCCAGTTTTAATCTAAGAAAATTGTAGCAAATTTGTTTTACTTTTGCGAGGTACATTTTTTGTATATAATGTCATTTTTTTGTAATTAATGATCGATTATTTTACTTTGGTTCAATTGGTTTGAGCAAACAAGTTTAGAAAATATTTTGTTATAAAACTATAATCCGCAAATATCTCAATATTAAAAATTAAACACAGTTTCGAAGATTCAAAATCAGAAATCGGTGTGTATTTCACAGCAATAGAGGTTTATGAAAATAAATGAGAAATTCGTACGTACCTTGTACATTTAAAAAGAAACAACGTAATTGGCAACATCGATAACTAAAAATGTACTGATAGACTCAAGCCTCAAGCGCATGTGCTTTGACTTATTTTTTCCCTCAAAAAATGGCACAAAATACCGTAGCATCACCGCAGGTATGTGTGCACAACTCAATTTAATTGTTACTACTGTAAGACGCCAATGCGGTACCGCAGCGTCACTGCGTTAAAATGATGCAAGTGTGCACTGGGACTAAGTGTTTAACTGTCGGAAATGTTTCATTTTACTTGTCTTTAAAGTTTGAAAACCCTCTTCTCTCAAAATTTTAATTCCAAATTAAATTCTTAATTGTTTTTGGAAATACAAAAATTAAAGTTGCACTAGACTGTTAACTAAGAAGCTAGGTTGGAATCAATAAAGTTGAATGTAAAGTTCCTTGTCACTGGCAGACGACATTCCAAAACTAGAATGTATGAATTTTTGCAGAATTTCTCTTGTTTCATATGGCACGGTACCTTTAAAAATATTTAAAAGTCAAAAAAGTCAAAACAGTCATCCATTTGTACTTTTACACAATTCACCTGAAGGATAAAAGTAAAAGAATTTGAATGCATTGGACGGATAAAAATCATACCATCTGTCTCAAATGTAGAGACACATACTCCTCAAAACTATCTTTTTGCATATCTTAACATTTTCTATTAAATTCATGGCAAATGTTCTTTCAAAAGAACATAAAAGGCAATCTTTCCAAGAACAAGAATTGCACTTTAAATACAAATGTCTAGTCTGCGTGTTATGCATTCCGAAGAATTCCTGCATAACCGACTCTAAATGGTACTGCAGCGTGGCGACACAGCGCATGTTAATATATTTTCCCGATTCTTTACTCTTTTTAAAAAAAAAAATAATTTTAATGCAAAACAAAAATAAAAAAACTTTAATTCAATTAAACTCACCTTAGTACTTGTGGTCCTGAGTGCACCGCCCAATGCAATTGCATAGACTTCAATTTCGTACATATCAACTCCAGACTCACGATCTAATTCCTTGGCAGTCGATAGAATTCCCAACTTTGTATCGATGTCGAATAGACGATCAACTTGTTTATTCGGGCCGCCATTTATACCAACACTTGTCACGTTTGTCACGTAAAACTCAATTTCGGCCGAATTGAGACTTGCATTAACCGTCAAAATATACGTTCCCGTTGGTTCGTTTTCGTTAACATTACCGCTAAGTTCGTGTTGATCGAATACCGGACCGTTATTGATTGCCGAAGTTGCAATTATCGTAATGTACGCATCGGAACTTTTGCGTTCGGATTGGACCGCTTCGTCGGTGGCTTTTAACGTAAACGGATATCGAACTTCAGGATTTGCGATTGGGCGTTGAAGGGAAATTGCTCCGGTGTTACGGTGCAGTTTGAATAAGTCAGTGTTGCCGCTAACCATTTCGTAGGTTACTAAGCCGTTAGTACTGGAATCTGCGTCACGAGCATTGACGTACATGATCACCGACCCATCTCGACCCGGGATCACGTGGTTCTTGCTGTGCAGAGGGAGTATGGCAGCATTCATGGACACAAAAACGGGTGCATTGTCATTGATGTCCTCGACTATCACGGTCACGATCTTCTCGGCCGAAAGTCTCTTCGCTGGCGGATCAGCTTGATCGGTGGCCACAACTGTCAATCGGAAGGTGTCAATTGTCTCTCGATCGATTTGCCGCAAAGTGTGAATAACACCGGTGGTTCCGTTGATTCCAAAATGTCTGCCACCAGAAACTTCAGGTTCTTGTTTGGAAATTGCATACGTAACTTTTCCGTTCGCTCCCGAATCCGGATCCTCAGCTGTCACCGTAACAATAGGAGTCTTGATGGCGATTCCTTCTTTAATCTGCCGCACAATGGCCGTATTGGGGAAGTTCGGTGGGTTGTCATTTTCATCCACGACATTGACCGTGAACATGATGGTGGTAGACAGACGCGGTGTGCCCCCATCTGACGCAGTGATGTTCAAAATATACATCGTCGTATCTTCATAATCCAAAAATTTGTGCAAATACAAAGACCCACTTATCGGATCAATGTGGAATGTATCCTTTCGATTGCCCGCCGATATCGAAAACGTCACCTGGCTATTCATCCCCAGATCCGAATCGCTTGCTCTGAACTTCATCAACTCTGTGCCAATGGGACTAGTTTCCTTCACCGAAATTTGCGTGTCGGTCTGAGTGAACTCTGGCGCATCATCATTCTCATCCAACACTTCCACACTAATTGTCGTACTTGCTGACAGCTGTCCCTTCAAAGCTGCATCCCTAGCAACCACTGTCAATTTGTAAGCGGCCTTTGTTTCGCGATCCAATTGTTTTGCAAGCGAAACCTGACCCGTTGCGTCATCAATGGCAAACCGTCCATCCTGATTGCCATCGATTATCGAATAATACACATCGCCATTGAGACCCTCATCTGCATCGATCGTGTATACGCGAATGACCTGTGTCCCAACACCAGATCCCTCCGATATCTGCACTTTGTATGGCGCCCGCAAAAATTGCGGGGCATTATCATTAACGTCTGTAATGAAGATCCTCACTTTGACTTTATCGCGCAATCTCTGCAGCCCATTATCACTGACGATCGCCTCCAATTGAAGGAAGTTCTGATTTTGATTCTGCACCAGCTCCTCACGATCGAACGGATGCAGTGTCTTAATGAAACCGTTGCGCGAATCAATCGTAAAGTCAGCCTCTTGCGACGACAAAGAGAATATCAACTCCGCATTGCGGCCAATGTCACGATCGTATGCGGTCAACTTGCCAACAAATGAGTCCACCGGCTCGTTCTCGGGTATGCTAAAGGTAAACGTTTGATTGGTAAACTGCGGGGCATTGTCATTCTCGTCGATGACATGAATGATCACCGGCACCACCGACGAACGCGACGGCTCGCCAGCATCCTTGCAGGCGATTGTCAGAGAATAATAGTCCTTTTCTTCCCTATCCAGCTGAGACTTCACGAACAAATAGCCATCGGGGAAAATTCCAAATTTTCCCTCAACATTGCCCTCAATTATCTCATAGGATATCCTGCCGTTGGCTCCCAGATCGGCATCGGAGGCGGCTAATGCAAAGAAGCGAGCGTTCACCGGCGTCGACTCCAACAGAGACGTCTCGTAGGAGGTATGATCGAAGACAGGTGTATGATCGTTAACATCGGCTATCTGTATGGTGATGGTATTCTTGGAGGAGAGCGCCATCGGAGTGCCACCATCGGTTGCTGTCAGCTCAACGTGCAAAACTGTCCCCGGCTCGGCACGGATCGGTCGATTTAGGTACAGCACACCGGTTGCTGTGCTAATGCGAAATTGCTCATCGGGATTGTATGTAAGACTGTAGGAGACATGACTATTAATTCCCGAGTCTCTATCACGAGCCCGTGACAAGTACACCTCTTGACCAACGGCAGAGTTCTCAGCGAGCAGGATCTCATCACGATCGTGGGCAAAAATTGGTGCATTATCGTTTAGATCTAGAATCGATATGTTCACTGTTGTACGACCGTATGCCAATCCGACGCGGGCAACTATCGTTAGGCTGTATTGAATCATCGATTCACGATCGATCCGCTTCGCTGTTGTTATGACCCCGGTGCGAGGATTTATTTCGAAGTTTTCATCAGGATCCCCAAACACAATGGCATACTCGATCGCTTGTTGTTGGTGCTTACTGCCCGCCTTCACCTGAACCTTGCCCACCTCACGGCCGATGTCGGGATTCGGATTGGTTCCATGATCCTCGACGATCTGGAATTCATATCCAGCATAAGAATCAAATTCTAAGCTTTCCATTTTTGATTGTTTGAGAATCTCGACGATGGCATTGCGTTCCGACTGACGATCGCCATGATCCTTCGACGATATGATCAGTTCGTAAAGTGCTTTGCTGCCACCACTACCACTGTTCTTGGACAAGCTGATCACCCCCGTATGGGCATCAATAGTAAATAGATTATCAACGTTGCCGCTCTCCAGCTTGTAGGTAATTAAAGCATTATCACCGAAGTCACGATCGGTGGCAGTTACCTTGAGTATGGATGTACCGATCGGTGTATCATCGGCGATTGTTTGGAAATATTGTTTCGGATAAAATTCCGGGCTATTATCGTTGATATCCTCGACGGTTAAATACACGGTAGCAGTTGACGATTGCGGCGGTGCACCCTGATCGCGAGCCACCACAAAAATCTCATAATGTGCGATCGTCTCACGATCGAGCTGATGCTTTGTGGTTAATTGACCAGTCAACGAGTCAAGGGCGAATTGGTCGGGATATTTTTGTTGAACGATCGCGGGTAACGTATAGGTGACACTGCCATTCGTTCCCTGATCGTGATCGGCCGCTGTTAGCATTGCAACCAATGCCTGTGCTGGGGTATTTTCGCTCAAACTAACATTGATGTGCGGTTGAGAAAATTGTGGCGCTTCGTCGTTCTCATCGAGTATGGTTACCTTAAGTTCAGTGTGTGCCCATTTGGGATTGGGACCACCGTCCCGCGCAGAAATGTTCAACTCGACGGTGCCCTGTATTTCACGATCTAGTGCGGCGCGTGTTGTTATCAATCCAGAGGCTGCATCAATGCTAAACCATTGTTTGTCGTTGCCAGAGACGAAAGTGTACGAGATTTGTGCATTGACCCCGGTGTCCTCATCCGTGGCTGTGATGCTGGCAACATACGTGCCCGGTGGAGCCAGTTCACTCAGCACCGCTGTGTATTCTGATTTTTCAAACACCGGCTCATGATCGTTGACGTCGTTCACATGAATGATGAGGTATGCGGTAGCGGTCCGCTGAGGAGTTCCTTTGTCGATAGCCACCACTGTCAGATTATATTTGCCAATCTCCTCACGATCAAGTGCACCATTCACACGCACAATATCAAAACTGGGCGTCTTTTCGAGGCGGAAGTGTTGCATCTCATTGCCAGATACAATCCTTATACTCGTATCTCCATTCAGCCCCTCGTCCATGTCGACCACAGATACTGCGGCTACCACACTGCCGTTGGGCGCATTTTCATCGACAGTCGCAAAGCTGCCCGTTGGAGGAAAGTACTGGAATCTTATCACTGGATCGTGATCATTTGTATCGACTAAGCTTATGGTGACATAAGTGCGTCCATCTTGACGAGGAGAACCATGATCGCGGGCATATACAGTGAACACGCAACTTTTTGAACACGAGTCGGTCTGGCAATTTGGGTCCTTACACGAGAGTCGCTGGGTCGTCGAGATGACACCTGTCTCTGGGTCCACTGTGAAGCGATCCTCAGTGTCGGACAGGTAGTATGTGATCTTACTGTTATCACCCAAATCATTATCGGATGCCATCACTTGCAGAACCGGTGTTCCTGGCAGCACGGATTCAATCAATGACGCATTGTAGTCACTGTGGTCGAAAATCGGTGGATTGTCGTTAACATCGACAATGGTCACATTCACCTGCAGATACCCGAATAGCGGTGGATAGCCGCCATCACGTGCTGAGATATTCAACGAGTAGAATCCACAAGATTCGCGGTCCAGAGTTTTAGTTGTAACCAGATGCAGGTATGACACATCGCGGCTAGGATTTGTCGTCACTGCCAGACTGAACTTGTTGTCATGATCGCCATCCACGATGCGATAGTCATTGGTGACGCTGTTCACTCCGGTATCGCGGTCCGTTGCGGCGTCGAGCAGCAGGCGAGTTCCTGATGCGGCACTCTCTGGAAAGGACACCGCTATACTGGGTTCGGGGAACTCTGGCGGGTTGTCATTCACATCGTTCACTGTGATGCGAACTTCGATGGGATAAGTTGGCTGACTGGATAGCACCACCAGATCGTAGCGGTCCCGCATTCCTTCGCGATCCAGGACCATATTAGTCTTAATTTCCCCCGTATTCTGGTCGAGGGTAAACTCCCGGGGTGGTTCATTGAACCGATAGGTGAACCCCGGTTCAACTGTTATCGAACCCACCACTGTGCCACGCGGCTTGCCCTCGTCCACATTCAGATAAACAGTCTTATCAACTGCTCGCGACTGCATCTGACCACTTCCGTCGGCCGATGACCTTCGTCGTGGAAATGCTGTATATTGAGCCGATGATGAGAGGCCTCCCGGACCCGGTCCGGGTACATGCACCCCATTGACAACGACGACGCACGATAGACTCAAGAACCCGATTACTATCGCAAGTAGCCATTTGCTAGTTAAGTATCTCGTTTTTGTTATGGTTTTCGAATTTATACTTCTCGATGGTGATAATGATGAAGATGAAGACAATATTGATGATGATGATTTAGTTTGGACTACTTTTGTAGATATGACACACATTCTGGGCACCGATTCATTCACCAATCGGCTGCAGAACGTCATAATTGCTTGTGAGCGAAATTTTTAGTAAAATTTTGTTGCTTTTGGTTTTTGTACTTTTGATTTAAACATTGATCCATCGGCAGGCGATGAGCACTTGTTAATTATTTGTTGTTTTGTATTTATTTCCAATAATGTACCGATTTTTTGTGAATATTAATCGGTGGTAAGTGTTTTCGACGACGACGTTAACACTTATTCTGTTCGTTAAACTTTTTCGCGACGACGACGTTACCACGAAACCGCGCCATTTTGCGCAACTATACCGTCACAAAAGGGAGACTATAATATTATTTTTATTTTTCTGTAGTATTCAAATTTCACTCGTAGGTAAGGGGGTTTATTGGAATTAAGAGCACTTTTATGTTGCACTAATGAACCATGGAGTACACAATCACACACAAGTTATCTGCAAAGAAAAAGAAATGTTTAGGTTAGATTTTTTTTTTTGTTAAACGTAAGATGTAAAAGTGAGGTTTAAAGAAAGATTGGTCAACTTCATATAAATTACCACTTGAATAAAATTACTGTAATTTGTGTCTATAAATTAGTATGAATAATTGGTGTTCTTATTTAGTTTTCTTCAAAACTTTTTTAAAATGTTATTTTGTAGTTTTTGAATTTTTGCATTCTAATTCTAAATCAAGAAACTTGATGCTAATAAATAAATTGTCAAAAGAAGAAAAATCACGTGCACGAACACCTCTTCAACACTACAATAAAATACCCTATAATAATACAACTTAAATCAAGTTAACTAAAAATCCCATCAAAAGTGATTTGTTACTCCACTTTGAACCAAGAAGAAAACACCAGTGGAAAAAAAAGCAAACAAACAAATAAAACAAAATATTTTAATTTGCATTTTTCTAAAACGCTGAGAAAGAGAATATCACACCATAAATAACGATAAAATTAGGATCCAAATGATTTATTTCCAAAAAAGAAAAAAAAAAAAAAACTGGACAAAACTTTAGGTAAGAATTAGTAAATTGATATATCCAACAGTATGGTGCCACTTGGCTATGACATTGATCTATGTTCAAAATTATTCCTTGTTAAAATAGCGTTAGGTTTATTTGTACCTTTATATTTAAGAATATATAATAGAAAAGATTTATGGACTTATCTTAGATTAAGTTGTAGGTATTTGGATAAACTTGGGACTCATTTATATATGTATAATGATACAAGAGGGTTTTTTAGTAACTTCCGGTTAAAGCTTTTGAGTATATAAAATTTTCTGATGGAAGCCTAATGATAAAAAATCTTTAAATTACAGGTAGCTTAAAGGGTTTAAGGTATTCAAAAAAACTGTAACATCTTAAATTTTGAAAAACTATTCAAGTAACTTTGCAAATGAATCTACTAATAAATCCTAAAATTCCTAAAATTTTCAACTTTCAATCTTTTAAACTCTTTCATTATTATTAATTTCAAAAGAACAGGTGGCGAAAAATATAAATTTTGTGTTACAAAAATGTTAAAGATAATTTTAAGTTTATATTTGATTAGAGTTTGAATGTTTAAATTTTTACGGCCTTAAATAATATTTAGTATTTTTTTTTTATTTTTCTACAAAATCTTCTTTTAAGTCAAATGATTTATGGTATAAATTATTATCTCATTCATTTCATCTTTGTTTGAGTAAGAAACTTGAATATAATATACATAATTATCATTTAATATAAATTTTTTTATTTAAAAACAACAATTAAAAAATCATTAACAAATGAATAAACGACTTCTGCAAAAAAAATATCACTTGTATAATAAATGATTATGATTATAAAATGAAATAAAATAAAAATGTTCGCATTTTTTTGCGTAGAGTCTACGAATAAATGATTGATTAAATCTTTTTTTAAATCATAAATTAGAAGAATTATTTTTATAGACATGGTCAAAGTGAATGTTGAAAGTTTTGTAACTTAAATGCGCAATTTTACGGTCAACACGCGTCTGACTAATAACAAGACTTCATATTCCAGAGAAAATTGAAAAAATAGTCGTCTAATTTTGAAACTAAATAACTTAAGAAGACAGTTCAGAGAAGTAACAAATTTAAACGAGAGGATTATAACCTAAAACTGAAAAGAACTATACTTGATAAAGAAAATAAATTGATATTTTTGTAGCTTTTAATAGAACCTCTTAAATTTTATTTTAAAGAATCCAAAGCTTTAGTATCATGCCGAAGGTTTCCAGAAGATTCTTCTAATAAAATGCAGCAGTCCTGCTATTAGTTTTAATATTTTTAGTCTTGGAATCATCAAAATACTATGGGTTCCAACATTTGTACATAAACCCAAATCCTTTAAACCACACCTAAAGCAACAAAACTTATACTTATGTAACCTATGCAATTAATTTTAGAATTAGTATTATGATAGTAGTAAGTGATGACATAAGTATCTATAATCTTCTTTTATTTATTAAAAGTAATAATAAAATGAACAAATTAAAATCAAACATAAAAGAAAATTGTTTTCATAATTTAAACGAAAGAGCTGATATGCGAACTCGAAAACTAACATAAATATTTGTCTCCTTTTATATGGACATTTATCACTCTAATAAGAGAAAAACATGTTAAAGTACATAGAAATTATTATCTCAGATATTATTAAGTTTTGCTCAAATAGTCAAACCTGTAGGACATGAATTTGAAGACATAAGAGATTAGATATCAGAGGAAGATGAGAACCAGCTTTAATTAAAAAATTAGATCTTTAATTCAAATAAAATTAAACAGTACGCAATTATAACCATTAAATTGATTTCCTCATAGGAGACAAATCTGTCAAATACAAATACATTAGATTAAATTGCTTCTAAATCAAGAAATTGACATTTGGTCATGATAAGGACTTTTCGACGTTTGTATTTATTTGTAAAAACACCTTTTTATGATTTATTTTATTATTTTCGTAAAATATCTATTTGTTAATTATTTTGTTTACTCCAGTTTCCTCTGAATTATTATCATTCCCAATTTGGATGTTTAAAAAATATTTCAACTGAAATATCCAACAACAACTTTTATTCCCCCCAAGAGACTTGTTCCAGGAAAATTTCCTCTTTTTTGATGCTAACTAAAAAAACTATGGTAGACAATTTTCATTTTTTCTCTTTTTTTTTGTAACTTCTTTTAACGCGTGAGCAACTATTGAACTTGCTTACAAGAAGACAGAAACAAACAAAAAGAAAAGAAAGTAATAGCAAAGATAGACGAAACGTGCACATCACGCAGGGATGTATAGTAGGTATGTAGATTGTTTGTGTATTCAAGCCAAACAACAAAATTTGGTTGTAATAGCTAGTAAACCTAGGTACGCTACCTAGCCTATGAATCAGAGTGAACATGAGCACAGGCTAGTTTAAATTCAAGCACATACTTAAAAAAAGAAGAGAAGACTCTATAAAAAATGCTCCAATATAAACTAGCTCTCTATTTTTATACTTATTTGAATATCCTTCCATTCTATATGAAGTCGGATAATTTCTAACGAAGAAAAACATTTTATTGATATACTATATTTCAAATATAAATACAAAAATAACAAACAAAACAAGAACAACAACAACGATGTACATATTTATGACAACGAAAGGGAAAAACAAGTTTATATGTTGAGCTCATGAGGATGAAGATTTTGTGCAGTATTTTGTGCATCCAAACCAAACTTCAATTCAAAGTGAAAATTCTAACCAAAACGAAAGAGATGAAAAGATTGAAATGACAGAGATGGAATAGAATCAAGATAACCTCACATACAGGTGAAAATTCAAGTTAAAATATTATGCTTCGTGCTACCTGTGTTCTTTTCTTCATCATCATCGTCTTCGTCGTTTTCGTCTTCATGCACCGTCTTTTCATCGTGTGTTTGTCGTCGTCGTCGTGTTCTTCGGACCCATCCGTGTCGTCAGGGATTTTTTCATAAGATTTTTATATTTTTTTTCTAATTCATCTCTATTTTACCTTCTCATTCGTATTTCGAATATTTCTTTAGGTCAAAAAACAGGATTTTCAAAAAGAACAACCAAAAATAAAAAACAAAACACACAAAAATTGGAATTTCGTTATAGGAATGGAATCTAAAACGACAACCGATGGCGTTTTTTTTTGTTTTTGTTTAGTGGTAGAACTCTACCTATAGCCATATACATATAGATATATCGAAAGGGTATGTTGTATCTATGGATATAACTATCTACCTGTGCGGTTGGTATAGAAGATTCCAGGAATCAACAAAGGAATTATGTTTGACTAAATTCGATTCAAGGAATTTGGGTATCCTTGATGGATTTTTTGTTTTCAGTCTTTTAATTTGTTCTTCTTGTCAGACACTTTTTTAGCTGTTAAACTGACAAAATGTCTTATATGAAAGTGCAAATTTTTATGTAGGTATAAAAGCAAAATGGATTCCCTATTTTTTTATTTTTCCTTTCTGGTTTTTGTTAATGAAATGAAGAGATTAATTAATTTTTTTTTTAATGAGTCATTTTCTTTTAAATGTGATTTCGATGGGAATATGTGGCTTATAGTTTTTTGTAAAAGGTTTACAGATAGATGAAAGCATGAATGATCATGAATAAACATTAGCAAGTTACAGTCATATTATTGGGCTACTGTTTTACGACCAATCGCTTATAATTTATAATTCGATAAGCAGAATATTAAAAGGTGCCATTAATTTAAGTAAAGGTTTGGATTGGATTTTGTCTGAATTGTTAATATGACATTGCGCTTAAGCAGACAAAATGAAAAATTGAAATATTTTTATTTTTTAAATATTATGTACAAGTTATTATTTAATTTTATTTTATGTTAATTTTTTTCTTCAGTAGGTTAATGATAATTTTATTTTTAATATCAATCACCTGTATTTTTTTCATTTTAACAATTTAAAAAATTTAAAGTTTTAGCTAAAATTAAGCAATTAAAATTAATGTCTTTTATAAGAAGCAGATTATGTGAATTTTAAATTTTATCTTTATGTGAAATTAATTCAAATTTAGAATACAAAATTTCAAAAAAGTTATTAAATAAATATTTAAGATGTTTCGTGAATGAGCCAATGGTGTCGGCTTTATACGAACAAATTGCACTAAATAACCCATAACCATAAATAAGTGGATTTGCCTATTCAAAAAAAAATTCAAATAACACGAAAGGTGTTGTTTTTTTTTGTTATAAGAATCCTTAAAAAAATTTAACTTTTGACAAATTTTAACTATGCAAATAATTCAAAAATTCACAGATTTTATTTTATAAATTAAACAGTTTTGTTGAAAATAATGAAAATGATTCGTATAAAATATTTAAATAAAAGTATCAAATTAGCTGTATTTTAATAAAAGTCTAACTTTTCTTGTTTTTTTTCGAATATCGTATAAAAGGTAACTAAGAAAATAATCCAGTGGTTTGTGTAAACTTCTGGTAGCTCTTTTCAGAAACGATATATTTGTTAGAAAATGACTATCAAACTTTTGTTGTGACAGCTTTTTAGGTATAAATTTGACAATCACCTTACATAGACCAAATTCGATTATTTTGACTGTAGTTTATCAACAATCACCTTAGCCGATTCCACCCCTGAATCAATTTGTAAACTCTCATTTTTCAATTCTTATCGATATTTGTTATGTTGTGAACGACCTGCCCAAATATGAGAATTGCAACCGACTTTTGAGTTAAAATGGTTAAAGTGAAGTTTTTGATTTGAATAGTGTTGACACATAACATTCTGAGAATTAACTCTCTTAATCACAAATTTTTCTGTCTACCCAAGGTCTAAACCACATCCTTTTCTTAAAAATTTAAGCATCAAAATGAAAAATTTTACATTAAAATAAAAATGTAATAAATGGTTTTCCAATAATTGGTTTCATTTTGAATAGCTTTACTCCTTGGATACTTGTAATTTCTGGAGTCTTCATCTTTTGACATTTGACAAGTAAAACTACGCCATTACTAAAAATTGAATGTTACACGTTTCAATAACGCATTTAAATTGCTAAACTTCATTAAAAACGGCCAACATTTTGCAGTCGCAGTTTGCAAAACTAAAGCACTTTAAAGTCGTCGAGAAGCACCTTCTTGGCTACCAACTGGTGAAAAAATGTGAACTGTTGGTTTGGTTCTTGAAGTGCATCAAAATGATCCTGGTCTTAATAAAAAAAATCAACTTCAGTGATAAGGCCAGTTTTAACCTCTTCTTTAAGACCGAGTGAAAGAAAAGGTCTATTCCAATGCTATATATGGTACAATTGATTCGGGGAAAGAATTTGTAAAGTTATCGAGGACATACAGCCGCAAATTTGCGAATTGGTCATGGAAAATTTTATGAAAAGGATATTCTGTATCCTTTGTCTGACATTTGGCTGATATCGTTTTCCATTGTTAATGACACGCTTCCTTCTTTAAAATAAAATAAATATCAATTGATTTCCCCTAAAAAAAGTCATTAGCTCACTAGAATTAAAGATTGTTAATACATGCAAAATAACACGTACAAAATTTTTAAAAAATTGTTTTTCGCCTTAATAATTTATAAGGAAATGGAATCGAATATCAAACCAAATAGCTCTAGACAATTGCTTTTGAAATTAAAAAAGATAATTTTAAAGTAGGTTCTTTTCACCAAAAAATATAAAAAAAAAAGAAGAAGAAAATATCACACAAAGATAAAGAAAACGATTTATACCGAAAACATTCCTCAAAATCATAAATCAATTTAGATCTTAAAAATCAATTATAATTTAAAACTTACATTTTGCCATTACTACCTACCTATGTATATCTACCAACCGCCTTAAAATTCCCTTAACCCAACCATAACTACTTATTTTTTTTTTTGTTTATAAGATAACTTGTTCGATTTTATTCCATAAAATATAAAAATGTTCCATCCAAAAATAACTAAGTTATATACTCATAAAATATTTATTCTCATACAAAACATCGAAAGAAAAATATGCCTTTAAAAATTCAACTCAACATCAGCTTTTAAAGCGAGAGCGTAAGAAGAATTAAAAATTCACATCAGCTTGATGTTTAAAAATGACTGCAGCAATTCCAGTGTACGCAATAATAACAAACAACAACAAAAAACTCATTAAAAGTGTATTTATCAAAAGGGTTGCAGCCAGCAGCAGCAGCAGCCGGCATGCGTTCTCTGAAATCTTTTACTCTTTTGTATGTTTTTGTGCCTTAGCACACCTCTTCATTTCATAACACACAAAAATTATTAATTTTCAAAAGATTTTTGTTCACTTTTATTTTTTATTTTTTAAATTTTTTCCCAAACAGAACGAGCATCCTTCGCTTTAAAGGCAACACAGCTATGGTAAGGAAAACAAGAGAACAAAAATAACACACAAAACGTAAAGACTTTTCGTATTGCATTCACATTTCGCACGCGGAATGTTCCAATAAAACGAACGAAATCCTTTTGAAAATAACATAGCTCCGGAGAATTGAATGCAATGAAAAAGAAGCAGAAATAAGAAAAAAAAAACCTATTCACACACATGAACTCGCACCAAAAGAAAATGAAAAACAAAAAAAAAACAACAAAAACACTCACAACTAGAAGAAAGAAGTCAAAAAGCAAAGAAAAATCGAAGAGAAACATTCATAAATAGATACAAAAATTCGAGCATGTCTTCTTTTTGGGAACCCTAAAATATGTTTATTTTATCTCAAGCTCATTTTTATCTGTCAAAATATTCTTGTTATAACTATATCGAGGTCCAAAGATGATGATGCTGATGACAAACCTATTTCATCGCAAGTTTTACAATATTCAACAGAAAAAAATGATCTTTTTTTCTTGAAGTTGCCTACAATCAAAGAAAAGAATTTAATTTAAAGGAAAACTATAAAAAAAAGCAATAAAAAAATGGAAAATAAAGCCTATTCCAATTGACTCATCTATTCCACTCTCCCTCTACTTTAAGCGAGTATGTTGGTATTTTGTAGTAAATTCAAAATATTCATGCTCCAAGACCGATCACTAACACATCTTAGAAATTTCAAGCTCAAAAGAGAGCATTATAGTTTATATTTTGTTTAATTTTTTCTTAGCATAGAAGACAGGGATTTCTCCGTCTCTGTGAGACGATGACGAAGACTTCAATCTTTTAAAAACAAGCAACAATATTATCAACTTTTCCTTCCTATGCTAAGTGAGAGAAGAAAAACATCAACAAAAAAGGATGATGGTAACCCTCTCACTAATACAAACAAACAGCTCAACAAAAATCAAAGAGAAGAAGAGAGTAAGAAGACATTCTCACCAACACTATCATATTCACTCTCTCTCTCAAATTTATTTGGTTATTTTTTCATCATTGGAATGAAAAATCAAATCAAACAAACTGAAGAATAGAATCAAAACAAATCGGGAAAAAATTACTTCAATTCAATATTTGAACTCTGTTGTAAAATAAATAAAAATAATAAAACAAAAATCAAAGTGAGACAGCTTTAATAAGATGAAGAGAGATGCACAGCGGTAGCCAAAGATTGTTAAAAACGTGCTTAAGTTGTTCTCTTGTGGCTTTGGCTGCAATGTCTGACTACTGACCAACGACCACGAAGACCAACGACGACGACGACGTGATACTTGTCGATTTTTGTTGTTTATTAAATATTTTTTAGGATGTAAAATTGCACATAATATTTAATCTATTTTAGTATCGTTATTTAATATCGTTATTTAGATACTTCACATGAAAAAAAAAATAATTTCTATTTTTTCAAGTTCGTGCATCAGCTCTTTTATTTTGATGGAAATTCATTTTCTTTATTTTTGGTATAACTTTAAAAGGGAACGATATGAGATATTAATTTTTATGGATTTGTTTTATTAAATAATTATCGGCATATAATAAGGGAAAAGAGACATACTTAAGTCATAACTTTAAGTGGATTTGAGATAATAAAAGAAAAATCAATAATAATAGGAGTTTTTAAATTTTATTTGTTTTTGTTGATTAAAAAGATTATTTTTTTTTTTCTTTTTATGGGACATAACTTTTGTCTTTGTCTGTATATAAAAATATTATTATAATTGATTTTTTAGTGCATTCAAATCAATTATAGAAAATCGTATGGGTAAATAAAAAAGATGATTTTTTCCTTTAAAAATACGAAAGCAAATATGAAATGTATAAAGAACAAAGAAAAAAAGAACTGCAGTCCAATAAGAGTCTACTATTTAAGACAAAAATCAAACATATGTTCATAAGCTTATTAATAAAACTTTTAATTGAAAAGAAACTAATTAGTTCAGAGAGAATAATTGTGATATACAATCTGTTGATTAAGACTCACTTCATACATTAACCATTACTAAATGAATTCATTATAAATCAATAATAAAATTTAAAGGGAGTTTTCTATGCCTAGGTCAAATATCATCAATATTTTTTCGTTTTATTTTTTTTTTCAAAAAATGTTAGTTTGAAACTAAATGTGACAATGAACTGCGAATTTTTTTTCATTTTTTTACCTTTTTTTTGCAATAAGTATTAAAAATAAAAAATTGAATCAGGTAAATTAAATAGATAATTTTTGTTTTGAATTTTTGGCAGTGTTAACAACGTAAGTTACTCCGAGTAAGTTACCCATATAGTTACGCGTAACTAATTGTAATTAGTTACACCTCATTTTCTGCGTAACTAATGTAACTAATGTAACTAAAATAGCTAACAAAAATTTTGGCTGACTGTGACTGAACATTGAAACAAATAAACAATAACATTTATAATGAAAACACAAATTTTATTCCATAAAAACAAAAAAAAAACAAAACAAAGATTATAAAGAAGATCAAATCTTTCTATTTCTATCTATTTCTTTTAATCGTTGCAAAGCAGTGTTTTGCAATTGTTTATTTCAAATTTTGCACAAAACTACCAATCTTGAGGTTTCAGGGCATCTTTTTGGTATGAATCCCAGATCCGAATACGAATTGGTAACAGGCCTT
Organism: Eupeodes latifasciatus; assembly: GCA_920104205.1. Taxonomy (NCBI): domain Eukaryota; kingdom Metazoa; phylum Arthropoda; class Insecta; order Diptera; family Syrphidae; genus Eupeodes; species Eupeodes latifasciatus. The sequence goes on along the minus strand of OV049925.1, from coordinate 118,283,556 downwards.
CCGGATTGACGCTTTGTTATTGCTTCATTTTTTGACTCCGACATTTTAATTTTTATATCTGTACTTTATAACTCATAAAACGTGACTTTTTTTTCTGGAGAAATGTCAAAAACATAGATTAGTTACATTAGTTACGTAACTAATTCAATTTGTTACATAAGTTACATTAGTTACATTAATTACGCGTAACTAATTTAAATTGGTAAAACTCGCGTAACTTACCAACACTGATTTTTGGAAGAAAGACCATAATTCTCAGATTTCTTAAAACTTTTCTTGAAATTTTTTAACGTCAACAAAATTAAAACTGGATCTATGATATTTTAGAGTTCTTTTATTTCTTGTCTTAGAATGTTTTTTAACTTTATTGGAGCTTTACTTTTAAAATTTAAAATAATCAAAAATTTAATATCATATAAGGTAATGGAATTTTTTAAATATCTAATTTAATTTTATGTTTATAGGTTTTTTAGGTGAAGTGAAATTTTAAACAGGATTCTTTAATGTTTGATATTTTTTTTAAATAAACAAGAATTTGAATAAATATTTAGAATAATTACAATTTTAAAGACATGAAAGATATTTGCAGGTATACTTCATTAGTTTAACAAAATTTGTATTCAAGCTTTTAAAATATTCAATATATGTAATATCAGCATTTAATAAATATCAGAAGTAAAATACCTTTTCTACTAGTGAAAAATTAGGTACACAGTGTATCAGTGTTCGTTATGGCTGTTAGGAATGTTGCACAAATCCATATTTAAAAAAACATTTTAGTTTAAAAGCCCCTTTTCAACGTTACAAACATTTTTTTAAACAACTTCTATGAGTTTTGAATTGCAACTGCTAATATCTTCCAAATTAAAAATGCTCAACATAAGTACATCATAATTGACAGTGTCATATATGAGATCTTTTTGAAATTTTTGAGAACAACTGTTTTGTTCTGCTAATCTACATAAATTTCATTAACTTTCTGAAAAATGGTTGCTATCAATTATAAATGATAGGTTACAAGAAATCGATAGAAAAAGGAAAAATTTAAGACAAGAAAACTTTTTTTAGCGCATACATTTGTCTTCAGGGATTTTGAAAGAAGATCTGCGAAGCTTTAATTTGGTTTTTTCAAATTGGATGTGGCAGTTTCATTTTATATTTCAATATTTCCTTTGTTTTTTGCTTGCGCTTTTGATTAATTTTTTTTTGTATCACGCCAAAAACACAGTAGAAGCTTTAGAAAGGGAAGGAGGGTATCGATACAGGTATCGGTGTACATTAGCTTTAATATCCTGAATATTACATTAACTCAAAAAGACAGAGTACGCAAAAGTATCTCAGATTCTCGCAGGGGTAGAATCGGCTAAGGTGATTGTTGATAAATGACAGTCAAAATAATCGAGTAATAGTCAAATTTGACCATCAAAAAGAGGCTGGGATGCGACCCACACTGATAACTTCCCATCCCGTCTATCGATTTGTCTTGTTTAAAAGTTTGTCTAAATGTATCAATTCTTGCCAAATTTGCGTTCTATTTTTTGTAGATTTTATTTTTTTTATGAAAAAACGGACTGTTGGATTTTTATAAACAAAATTACTGAATATAAAAAACAATATTTTCTGTGAAATAAAATAAGTTTGAAGCCAATATTTTTAATTTTTGAAAAGCTATTTGAGCCGAAAATCAATTTTTACCAACTTTTATTAATTTTTTTGTTTAGGTTTTTATTTTTTGTAAAAAAACTGTCAATTCGATTTTTCTCAAAATTTTTCCTAATATTGAAAACAATATTTCTTATAAGTTAAAATTAGTTAGAAGCCATAATCTCAAATTTTTGAAAAGATATTTAAGTCGAAAATCAATTTTTACCAACTTTTGTTAAATTTTGTTTTCGGTTTTTAATTTTTTGTAAAAAAACTGTCAATTCTATTTTTTTTCAAAATTTTACTGAATGTTGAAAACAACATTTTTTGAAAGATAAAAGTAGTTTTAAGCCAATATCTCAAAGTCTTGAAAAGATATTTGAGTCAAAACTCAATTTTTACCAACTTTTTTTTTATTTTTTTGTAGGTTATTATTTTTTTGTAAAAAAAACTGTCAATTCGATTTTTCTCAAAATTTTATCAGATATCAAAAACATTATTCTTCATTGCACAAAATTGTTTTGGAAATGAAATCATATTTAAGTCGTAAAATTTTCGAAGTGACAAATTTTTTTTTTCAGTTTTTTTTATTTATAAAAAAAAACCGTTATTGAATTTTTTTCCAAAAATATAATTGTTTTGTATCACGTTACAGTATATAATATAAAATTTATTTCAAGTCTCTAGCGTCATTGGTTCATGAGATATTTAGGGTTAACCAAAATTTTCACCTTTTTTTTAAACTGCTATGGTAAAAAAACCACCCACGCAATTTTCTTGAGAGCCCTTTCTGCATCTTTCTGCCTTGTTATCTGTATAACAAAATTTATTTGAAGTCGATATCTCTTCTGGTTCTTGAGCTATGGACGTACGGACGTACGACTCTAGGGACCTTGAAACGTCGAGAAATGTCAAAATTTTCAATTTGACAAATCGGACCCATTACAATAACTTCCTATGGGAAGTTAAAAATATGATAGTCAATTATCACCTTAGCCGATTCCACCACAGAATTAGGCTAGATCTTAAGCATTTCTAGAGGCGCAAGAATCTCAGTTAAATTACTAATTGGAAGGAATACAACTGTCCAACATAATGACGGAGTTCTAGAGACGTAAATGAATAAATGATACTTATAGTATCATCAATCATTTGTAACACTCTTCTTTGAGTTCTGTCCAAGAGTCTTGCGCAACACATCCCGATAAAACGTTTGAAAAATTCTTACAGAATAACTTATAATTCTTATAATTTGCCATTATAAGTCGTAAGCTATTTGAAACTTGTAAGTTTTGTTTTTAATATTTGTTCTTTTTTTTTTGGGCCTTTCTACTAGATTATAATACAATTTCGTACATCCCCTTTTTCCGATGTTATAAGTTAATTAATATGTTGTAAAGATACCAATATACCCCTTCAAAGTATGTGTATGCCGCTTAATGATTTAAAATTAGTTATCTCTTCATTATGTGGGACAAGTAAACTTTGTTGCTTTATTTGTTCTATGTTTTCTTTCAATTACTTTATTCTACTCATTTAAAATTTACAAATTATCTTTACAAAATTGATTGATATTTTTTAATGCATAAACTACTACTTGAGTTATGAAGACTTATATTTTGTATTTTCTATTTTTTCTTATTTAGAGAAAATCCACTCATCCCATTTAGACTATATACCGAAAGACTTACAGTCAAATTTGCTTCTTCGTCTTGCTCTTACCTATTTCAGCAATGTCAAGTATGATCAAAATCTCTATCAATCTCATAATAATTTGTTATACCCTGTACCAGTGTGAATTTTAACCAATTTACGCACCTGTCCATATAAGAACAACTTATACGAAAGACCAATTGCATTTTGATAGATATATCTACATATGGTAAGACAAGATGATTATCAAAAAAGTAAAGAAAGATGTTATAATATTTTTTCACTGCGAAATTTGTTTAAATATAACTCCTAATAATATACAACACTTGTTTTCAAATATTTTGTACTAGTGTGCTCATAAGATCATTATCTTTTCACCACATGACCTAGTCTTGATTTTTCTTAGAAAAATAAGTCCATCAGAGATCTCCACCAACAACAACATCACCAAATTGGCAACCAACTTAATTTGGTTATGTTCTCATGAAATATAGCCATAACAACAAGGAGCGACAACAAAAATCTTAACTATCTTACGCAATTCCATGCTTGGTCAACAACAACAACAACAATGTCTCACCAATGAAGTATTTGGTCTATGGTGATATACATAAAGTAGGTATGGTCATAATCAACTTATCCACTAGGTATCTATGAATCTATATATACATACATAGATTTTCTTTACTTTGTGATAGAAGTTGATTCTTTTCTTTTTGTTGGTCTCATCAATATGGTTGGTAAAGAGTATGGCAATGGCAGGCTTGTCACAGAACCATCACCAAACCGACACGATGAAGACGACTTGAACGCAACGTCGTCGTCGCTCGTTGACTTAGACTTCGACTTCAACTTCAACGTTGACTTTGGTTATTACTTATTACTCTCAATCACCTTTGTGTGTGGTTACAACCCAATATGGTTATGAAGTTAAATTAAATTAAAAGTACTCTGTAAAGCAACAACAACAAAAACAACAACCATAAGTGATTCAAACTTTGTACAATGTAATGTGCTTATAGTACATTCTTCTTCTACTTCGGGACCATATGTCATGCTTAGCTAAGCTTGAAAAAAAAAATTATATGCCGCCACTGTTACTGCCACACGCCATAGAGTACCGAGTACAAAGTGGTGAGATTTTTGTTATTAAAATGATTGTTGTTTGCAATCTCACCTGCTGTTGAAAAACACACACGTGAGAAAAGGGATGTTATGGAAAATGGTGCAACAAAAAATTGTAGGATCTATGTACATTGTAACTTGTATAAGTTTTGGTTGGTTGATTTTAATGCTTAATCTTGGTTTTGATAATTGACGGTGAGATGAGTGCGGTTTTTTATGGTCTAACAGGCAAAACATTGGTGCTAAATGATGAGCACTTTGTTTTCATAATTGATTGTCGGCTTAATTGTGAGTAAATCTGATTTATTTAGGAAGTAATTATGTTCGGTGTAGATCTTAGAAGCTTAATATTTATTCAATAATACGAGTAAATTTGATTTATAAAAGGGTTAATTTGAACAGACCCCTATTTGGGCAGCCATCTCTTTTAAAGCTGTCATCTTTTGAAAAAACCACACCATTTCTAAAAATGGAACGATATAAATTTCAACAACGCATTCAAATTGTTAAAATTCACTACAAAATTGGTGAAGTTCGCAAAACTAAAGCACTAAAGCACATTGAGTCGTCGTCGTTAACTAGCTTCTCGGCCAGCAATAATAAAACTGGTGGACAAATTTGAGCTTTTGAGACAAGTTAGTAGTTTAAGGAATCGAAACCTCTGTATGTTGCTCAATAATAACTAAGAATTTTGCATAGTGTTAACGAAAACCCTCCAGTTTTCAAATTTTTCGTCGGTCTTTGAAATTATGCATATTCTAAGTACGACATTACATTGTTGTATTTTGCATACAGACTTTGGTTTTAAGGCTTTAAAAGACGAGTTAACACAAAAACTCAAACTCATAATACAAAACTTTCTTGAAAATGCATCGAAATCCAGATTCGGATTTTAATCGAAAAAATAATCTTCAGTGAGGAGGCCCTTTTTCACATTGAAAACTACGTTAATAAGCAGAATTTTCGCATTTGGTGCTAGAAAAATAAAAAAAAGACGCTGGGATGCGACCCACACTGATAACTTCCCATCCCGTCTGTCGATTTGTCTTGCTTAAAAGTTTATCTATATGTATCAATTTTTACCAAATTTGTTTACTATTTTTTGTAGATTTTATTTTTTTATGATAAAACGGACTCTTGGATTTTTATATCGAATGATATTTGAATATCGAAAACAATATTTTCTGTGAAATAAAATAAGTTTGGAACTAATATTTGTAATGTTTGAAAAGCTATTTGAGTTGAAAGTAAATTTTTACCAAGTTTTAGTATTGTTTTTTTTAGGTTTTTATTTTTTTTTTTTAAACTGTCAATTCGATTTTTCTCAAAATTTTATCGAATGTTGAAAATAATATTTCTTATAAGTTAAAATTAGTTAGAAGCCATTATCTCAAATTTTTGAAAAGATATTTGAGTCGAAAATCAATTTTTACCAACTTTTATTAATTTTTTTTAGGTTTTTATTTTTTTTTTTTAAACTGTCAATTCGATTTTTCTCAACATTTTTCAGAATGTTGAAAACAATATTTCTTATAAGATGAAAAAAGTTTGAAGCCTTAATCTCAAGTTTTTGAAAAGATATTTGAGTCGAAAATCAATTTTTACCAACTATCAGTAATGTTTTTTTAGGATTTTATTTTTTATAAAAAAAACTGTCAATTAGATTTTTCTCAAAATTTTATCAGATATCAAAAACATTATTCTTCGTTACACAAAATTGTTTTTGAGATAAAATCATATTTTAGTCGTAAAATTTTCGAGGTAACACATTTTTTTTCAGTTTTTTTGATATATAAAAAACCGTTAATTGGATTTTTTTCCAAAAATATAATTGTTTTGTATCACGTTACATTATATAATACAAAATTTAATTCAAGTCTCTAGCGTCATTGGTTCATGAGATATTTAGGTTTAACCAAAATGTTCACCTTTTTTTAAAACTGCTATGGTAAAAAAAACACACACGCAATTTTCTTGAGAGCCCTTTCTGCATCTTTCTGCCATATTATCTGTATAACAAAATTTATTTGAAGTCGATATCTCTTCTGGCTCTTAAACTATGGATGACGAAAAAACGTCGCGAACGTACGGACGGGACGTACGAACGCACGTACACACGCACGCACAGACATCTTTCTAAAAATCTTTTATTTCGACTCTAGGGACCTTGAAACGTCGCGTCGGGAAATGTCAAAATTTTTAATTTGACAAATCGGACCCATTACAATAACTTCCTATGGGAAATTAAAAAATGCTAAAAACGTTGTTCTTCCTCAATGCATCACTGTTTTAGAATGGTGGGCAATGTGGAGTGACTTGACCTTACTTATTTAAATATAAGGCTACTTCAACTGTTAAGGTGATTGGATTTCGCTAAGATAATAAGTTTCAACGGCGGCGGCGGCGTGAACTGATGTGTATTTTAAACAAAAAGAAGCAATGTGCCACACAAACAACGAAACATAAGAAAGAAACTTCTCTAAGAGATTTTAGTTCTCACCAAGATCTTGTAAATTAAAATCCTTAGAGTTTCTTACTTATTAGGCCACTTAAAAGATAAGATCTATACCAAATGATCCAAAATCGATTCAAGACCTTAAGGATGAAATTCAATTATGAATTGGTCATAGAAAATTTCATAAAAACGATTTTTTGGAATAACCGTAGGTGTGGCGATTATTTCGCTGAAAAGATTGTTAAAGGCATATTTTCATTTTTACAATCAAATAAACATACATTAATTTTCCTTAAAATAAAAAAATAAAATTGAAACTTGTTAATGGTTAATCCTAAACCAAATTTAAAAAATAAAAACAAATCTATTACCAGAAATATTTTCAAAATTTAAAGGACAAAAATATCATTTAATAAACAGATATGTCATTTTCGAAGAAATAATCAATCTTTTCTGATTTCAATAGCACCAAATAAATCAATACCATTTTCACCAAATTTGACTCAGTGAAATTTTGTATAGTAAAGAACTTTCAACGCAAAATTACTACTAAAATAATTAAGTGTAGAGCTAAAAATCAAATTTTCACCTTTTTAGGAGAAAAAATACCATTCAAGGTTTTATGAAAACCATCTATTGCCTAAGATAGTTTAGAACAAAAATGTGTAGAAACTTAAAAATGTAATATTTTCCAAAAGAAATAATTTATTTGATAGAAAAATGGGGTTCTGCGTTCAAGCAGGTTTTGGCGTAACATTTTAATTACATTCAATAACATTTCATTTCTTTACAAGATTTTCTTTTCATAACTCGACCTAACTTTAAATTTTGTTTTAATTTTATGCAAGTTCATTTGAATATAAAAATACTTATTTTCTCCCTCTTGTTTACATTCGATAGAAAAACACACTTATAAAATAGAAAATATGTACTCATTTCATTCTTATTTATGTATGTATGTTTAATTAGTTTTTTTAAGTAAAATTGTTGTGAGACATGAAGATAAGAATTATAAAATTAAATAAAAAAAAATATTACAAAGAAGGGAGACCATTTCCATAATAATCATAAATATTGTAAAGTAGAAAACTAAATGCAGATCAACACACCTTTTAGCTATGAGCCATGCATAATAAATAATTGCATACTGAATACCTGGTTTCCTGAAGATATTGTTCTTGTATAACACCTGCAACATCTTACCAGCAATTCATGCATACAGTATGCACAGTAGCCTCTACATTGTGTCCAAGGTGTCTACAAAACATTCGAAACCACCACCGTCGAGATATTCACGAAGCTTTACAGACAGCGTGACAACAAGGGAGCGAAAATCAATTCTAAGACAGAAAAGTTATATTCACTTTCAATTCTGTACTTTTAATAAGCCTGTCTTGTCATTTTTTCATAACCCACTGAATGTTTCATCTCACAGCATAATTGCTTAACTCTTAATCTGAGGAATTTAATTATGAGCGAACATGCATAAAAATGCAAACAAGCCAATTATTATTGGATTTTAATACGAATCGAATGAATGAACATAATTTTAAGACAATAAATTTATTAAACATCGTTAATGAAACCCACTCAAAAAATATATATACTGAAAAACCAATATATGTATTATTGGTATTAAGATGACAGATATTGGACTTCTTTAAAAGCCACTGAAGATCAAATAAAAACTCATATTTGGTATTAGCAACTTCTTCATAAGCAAAAAACCAAAATATAAATCTCTTCCACACTTAATGAGCATGAATAACATTCCATCAGTGAAACATCATATAAAAAGCAATATGATATTCAACCCACAAAAAAAAAAGCTACAATACACTTCTAATCAACTTAATTTATTACCTTTAAGATGTTACCTTTGTTTTTGGTATTTTATTTTCTTAAAAATTCCAAAATACCTAGTTTTTTTAACTTCCCATAGGAAGTTATTGTAATGGGTCCGATTTGACAAATTGAAAATTTTGACATTTCTCGACGTTTCAAGGTCCCTAGAGTCGAAATAAAAGATTTTTAGAAAGATGTCTGTGCGTGCGTGTGTACGTACGTCCGTACGTTCGCGACGTTTTTTTCGTCGTCCATAGGTCAAGAACCAGAAGAGATATCGACTTCAAATAAATTTTGTTATACAGATAATAAGGCAGAAAGATGCAGAAAGGGCTCTCAAGAAAATTGCGTGGGTGGTTTTTTTACCATAGCAGTTTAAAAAAAAGGTGAAAATTTTGGTTAACCCTAAATATCTCATGAACCAATGACGCTAGAGACTTGAATTAAATTTTATATTATATATTGTAACGTGATACAAAACAATTATATTTTTGGAAAAAAATTCAATTAACGGTTTTTTTTATAAATCAAAAAAACTGAAAAAAAAAATTTGTCACTTCGAAAATTTTACGACTAAAATATGATTTCATTTCCAAAACAATTTTGTGCAATGAAGAATAATGTTTTTGACATCTGATAAAATTTTGAGAAAAATCGAATTGACAGTTTTTTTACAAAAAATAATAACCTAAAAAAAAATAAAAAAAAAGTTGGTAAAAATTGAGTTTTGACTCAAATATCTTTTCAAGACTTTGAGATATTGGCTTTAAACTACTTTTATCTTTCAAAAAATATTGTTTTCAACATTCAGTAATATTTTGAAAAAAATAGAATTGACAGTTTTTTTACAAAAAATTAAAAACCGAAAAAAAAATTAACAAAAGTTGGTAAAAATTGATTTTCGACTTAAATATCTTTTCAAAAATTTGAGGTTATGGCTTCTAACTAATTTTAACTTATAAGAAATATTGTTTTCAATATTAGGACAAATTTTGAGAAAAATCGAATTGACAGTTTTTTTTTACAAAAAATAAAAACCTAAACAAAAAAATTAATAAAAGTTGGTAAAAATTGAATTTCGGCTCAAATAGCTTTTCAAAAATTAAAAATATTGGCTTCAAACTTATTTTATTTTACAGAAAATATTGTTTTTTATATTCAATAATTTTTTTATAAAAATCCAACAGTCCGTTTTTTCATAAAAAAAATAAAATCTACAAAAAATAGAACGCAAATTTGGTAAGAATTGATACATTTAGACAAACTTTTAAGCAAGACAAATCGATAGACGGGATGGGAAGTTATCAGTGTGGGTCGCATCCCAGCCTCTTTTTTTTTTTGGTGTTGTTCTTATTAATTAATGAAACCAACATCAAAATTTGTTCAGTAACCAACACAACAAGAAAGAACATTTTTATAAGATAAAATAAATATTTGTTATGCTCTGAAACTGCTTTGGAACTGACATAATTATAACAAGATAACTAACTACATAAATTAACAAGTTTTTGCGTCAACTCTTTCGTTTTCTTGTGTGCCAGAGCAACTTACATATAAAGAAGCATTAAATTATAATAATCAACTCCACAAACTCCTACACAATTGTTAAAGGTAAAACTTAATCAAGCTGATCGATCAATAAGTGATTGTAAAGATTTCTAAACATATATACATATGTATGTTTATAGTTGTACATTTGTACATCATAGCGAGAATACTATTATGGCAGAGTCTAATTGTAGCAACACCTCTCTATAGATGGATGGAACAACAATAAACAGACAATTGCTTTAAATTAAAATTAATGAGAATATTATTTAATTAAGATTGTTTATGGTTGTGCGTGATCTAGCAGTTTTGTTTGCAGAAAAAAAGAAATAAAATAAGATTCTCTTCTTTGATTGTTGATAGTACATTCAACTGAAGAAGAAAAAAAGGAAGGCGCTTAACAACTTCTTCTTCTGCTTAACAGTTTCTTATTTATTCGACAAGCGACTGTTATGGTAAGAAAATGTTCTGTGTGTTCTGTTCTATTTTCAGAAATTCAACAGAAAACAAATGATTAATCTATTTCAAACGAATCAAAATCTTAAAATTTAAGACATTTTACTTGTTCTACGATTTTTTGTTTTTATTTTTTCTAATTATATTTTATTCTTTCCCATGAAATCGATACAAATTTTGGATGAAAAAAAAAAGAAAGAAACAGAAAAACTTTGTTCCCAATAAATTATAACTTGATATTTAAAAAGCTTTTGTTGCAATAAATTGTGCGGTTTTTTATTTAATAAATTACCAAACAATATTTTTTTCCGTTAGTGTTAATGGATTCCTTAACAAAAAATTCAAAAAAATAAAAAATAAGTCTCTAAGATGACGACGGAAAGACATTTTATCAATACAAAAGAAACAAAACCATTCAGTTACGTTTTGGACAAGAAAATTAATAGCTTAGTCATTTCACATCTCAGTCGCATCGCTCTTCATTGAAAGTATATTATTTGCTTTCAAAAAGCGTCTTAAAAACATTCCAATATCCAATTCACTTCTATTTATGGGATGATAGTTTTTTTTTTTTTTTGTTAGAGACATTTCATCTTTGAAAGAAAAGGGTATTCTCTAAGATCCTATAGAAAGACACGGTCACCAGAATATAACACACAAAACAAAAAAAAATTAAATTATTTTAAGCAGTTTATTAAAGAGGTAAGGTAAAGCGATAACCCATCTCACCTTGAATAGTATACCTATCCAGACTCTTAGCATTAGCATCGCAGCGGTTGTATCTTATTTATCTTAGCCATATCCATAAATAGGAATTTTTAATTTTAAAGAAGTGAGAAAAAAAGTTAAGGAATATCAGGCCAGACAATGACTTGAATGACAATATAAGAATCAATGCATACGAGCATACAGAAAGGTATACGACTTGAATATAGGTAAGATGAAAAAAAATGTTGTTTTAGGATTATGTTAATATCTTTTTGGTATATGATGCTGTTAGACGATGACGACGACGAAGCACGACGAGTGAGGATAGGGAATTGGTGTGTCTGATATGTTGGTTTAATTTGTATATTTTCTTTATTTTGGATATTTTTTTAGTTAACTGTTCTTTTGACACTGCCAATTTATAATCAAATTTCCGTTCAGGTGAAAGGAAGTTTTTAGTTTCCATTTTTCAATTTTTCTTTTTGTTATCGTTATCGAAAAGAACAAATAATATCTATTATTTACTTTTTAAAACGGATTTTGTTCTTTTAATTTCTATTGTTAAGGAAAATAATGTCATCATTGAGGGAGACAATGAATGCTAGTTATCTTCAATCAATCCCAACTAAAAGATAAACATTCACAAATTCAATAGTTCATGCTGCTTTAAAGAATTCTAAATTTCCAAAATATAAAGAAAGGCTAATAGGTCTTTAGGAATTTCTGGAATGTTTTTCATTATGAGCTGAACTAAGTAGTAAACAAAAATCATAGAATTTTAGAGTTAAGAAACAGACGCGATAAAAGTCTTGGGCCAATCTTATAAAACATGGTATTCTCTTATTAAGGCAATTTTATAAAGAATCTGATTTTCTTGAAATAAAAAGTTTATTTTTCTATGTTAAACAGCTGCAGAACTATTTTTTATATAAAACACCAACAATTTTGTAAAATTTCATTAGATATACTCTGAGTGTCATATCGAACTTTTTTACAATTAACTTAAAGTTACCAAAAAGAAACATATAATTTAAAGTGGTCAATTTTAAACGAGTTTAGTTCAAAATTGTTCTTTATTCAATGTTTAGTTATAAATAAGGCTCTCTCAACACTTCTTGTAAGTAATTTATTTGAATTTCAATGCATTTAAGACTCAAATGTATTACACAAGTTTATTTTTCGAAATTAAGAGCTGTTTTTAAAGTTGCTGATCAAAGTTCTTAATTCTGCTAATAATACTATTTTTGGAAAGATAATCGAAATTTAGTCATTTTAGAACAACAATTTTAACAGTTACTTTAAATAAACATTGATTAATCCAGAATTTGTTATTGAAGGGCGTAGTTCAATGGACAAATAAGTGAATGAGTGAAGTTAAAAATAACCTTTGATTTTCAAAAGCCAAAACAAAAGATAATAAACTTATATTGAAAAGATCAAATTCAGATATACATAGCATATGAAGTTTTGTCCTGTTAAATCTCGCAATGAAATTTATGTGCAGAAGTTAACTTTTTATTTATAAAAAAAGAGATAACTTCGCAGTTTTTAAAGTAGAGGAATAAATATGATTTTTTCCCCGATTTAGTTTTGGAAAATGTAAATGTCGAGCGCAGCTTAAATGATTGCCACTAAAGTTAAACTAAAATCTCAATAAATAAAATAAAAGAAATCAACAAAATTAACAAAATTAACTCAAATTTTTTTCATCTGCTGTTTCGATCACTATTTTTGGGATTAATTCCCTCAATAAAGTCTTAAACTATAGACTGGTTGAGTTAAGACCAAAGCAATTATGTCTGTCCTCAAAATATTCTATCGTAAGCTGTTGACTGCTATAGAATGGAAACGGGACTTAAAAAGCTTATTAGCTGCCAACATATTTTAAAACAGTTTAAATGTTTGCATTTTACTACTTTGACGCTTTAAGGTTCCATTCACCTTTAGATTAGGTTGGTAAAAGTTCTCATTCCGAAGATTTTTCCCTTTGTTCGAATACCGTAAATCTGTATCATGGTCTTGAAACTTGTTGGCAACAAGTTAGGCTGCAGCTCCGTTTCCAGTTACTAGAAGCGTCTCGTAATAAATACAAAACTGAATTTTATTTCGACTTTATCAGTTTTTTGAAGCTTCTACGCCACAAACAATTTTCAAAAAAAACGCAATTTATAAACGTTAGAAGTACCTGATACAAAGAGACTCTTCCTTTGCACAGGAACTAACGGTTAAAAATTGAAAAGTTAAATATGTTTCCATATACATTTCTTAAACAAAAAAGTTGAACACACCACCGTCGGAACAGATTTACTCCACATTTGTGTCAGATTGCTTTCAATTTTTATGAAAAATTGTTTAAATTACAAATTCTTCTCTGTAACAACTACCAAAATTGGAAAACTAAAAATTTAAGCTTTAACATAAATTTATATACGAAAAACATGTTTTTTTTCACATTTAAGGCCTTTTTTATTAAGTTAGAGAAAGTCGTTAATTTAGGGAACTTCTGGTAATTTCTTGACAGATTTGGAACAATTTTTATATTAAACAATACTTTTTAGAGAACTACCTTCCTTCGAGTACCTATCTAAATTTAAAAACAAAATCCTCTTGCTTCCAATAAAAATACCAAGGCAATGGAATTTGGATAGTCAAAAACTTATTTGCATTTTTCTTTGGTTCTATTCCTAAGCCTATCTTTAATTAATATTTGTCTTTTCATCTACTTTAACTTAACCCAATTAAAATTAACACTTAAATATGTACATATATAAGCAAATCTGGAATGTACACCAAAAATAATAGATTTTTCCAATTTTCGTAATGTTTAAAATTTCTAAAACGTAAAAAGCAGAAAAAGCCATTGGAATTGATTTTCTTAACTTAACATTCTTATTCATCTATATTTTATCATTTCTTTGGGTACTCTTAAATAAGTTAGGAAAAATTGTGTGGGTTGTGTGATTCTATCTTAAAACCGGATATAATTTTTCAAAAATAGATTCAAAATAAAAGTGGAGCAACCTTAAACATTATCTTAATTTTCTTCACTGTTTCCCATGTTTATTAATATTTTTTACTTTATAAAAGAAAACCATTGATTTATAATAATAATTTCTTAATTTAAATTTCTTATACTTATTCCATAATATTTTTAATCCAAAAATAATGTAATTTAATCCAAAAGTTGTAGAATGTGAAGTAAAGTTGACCAATGGTAAAAGTAATCCAAAAAAGAAGTTGAGTGCTGCGAGTGGTACACATGCACTGCATTACCGCTGGTATAACGACAATGTTACCAGGAAGGAAAACACACTTGTTTTATTTTTGAATATTTTATTTTCTATTTAAAACCAACACTTTAATTATTTTGTTAACAAACATTCTTTACCTTTTTTTCTTTATTTATTTCACCATATTTTTTGAAATAATTTGTGTAATATTTTATTATATTTCTCACTTATTTCTTCACTTTATTTTTATTATCTTCCTTTTACTTCAATAATATCACTCGTATACAAAAATATTAAAAGAAAATCATTCGAATTTTCTTCTTTTTTTGTTTTCACAAAATTGCACTTGTATTTTTTAAAAATTAATGATTCTCCAATTTTAAATTTATAATATTCGACACCTGTGTTTTAAACTTATATTCGAAAAATAATATTATTTTGAATCGTTAGCTATTTATTAAAACTCCAGGATAGATACAAAAAAAAAGAGAGGAAAATTTAATAAATCCGCGAAACGATACCTCTCAAAATCGCGGTCATTTAAAAACTGGAGAATATTATGATGGCCACCGAAAGAGGATCGACAAGATCGAATTTTAATCATAGTATAGTAGTAACCAACCCAACAAGTATGTAGGTATAGACATTAACGTGAGAGAGAGCGAGAAAGAGAGGACATAACAAAATTTTTACAAGCGAAGAAAATTATAACTTCGTTTGCGTTGCGTTTGCGTAAATTTTAAGTTCTCCCACTCACCTGATACAAGATACAAGATACAAAACTTCAATTTTTACTCGCAACTCATACAAAACAAAAACATGTATTGAGAATAGATACAGATACACTTTGCAGACAGGTATGCGAAACCATGAAAATTCTCTCTCTCTCTCTTTGAATTATTATTCTTATTTTGATACACATGAACATGCACATATGCGTGCTTGCTACGCTATGCTTTGCTTACTTGTTGGAATTGGAAATTCTCTATTTTTCATCTACTTGTTACACAGAGTACAACACACAGGTAAAAGATATTTTCTAGGGTTGCCAACGTTCTTTTAAGTTAACTAAAGCATATGAAACCCATATACATAAAATCTGACATTTAATGAAAAAAGCTGTTACTTTATTAAATCATAAGAATATTGTCATAGATGTCAAATTCATCAGTTTATCTGTCAAATCATGAAGACACTACTCTTCCTTGTTACGCTAGTACAAGTTTTAAAATTGAGATCTGAGTGTGATTCTTGTCTAGAAGGAGGGAGTAACTTTGACTCCCTATTGCAAATAAGTGACAAATCCAAGTGGAATTTAAAGGGGCCATAAAGGGGCCCTTAAGGTGTTGAATTTCAAAATATTAAAATTTTGAAAAATTACTTCCGTTTCCTCTAACAAAATCCCTAATCTTGTATCGGTTGTTAGAAAAGTCATACTTTAAAGCAACCTTCTTTACCAAGTGTGCCCACAAAAATTCTGTCTCTCTCTCTCTCTTTCCCTCTCTTGGACAATCGATGATCAGGTTTCAGATTTTTGAAACAACATTTTTTAGTTTAACACCTTCATAAAATCCTCATTCGTTTCGCTCTCTTTTTTTCCACCAACTCCAATTTCAAGCTCAGCGCCGCCGCCGCGGCAACTCCAACACCAACACTAATACAATTTATAGATCTTGATGGCTCTCTCGCTCTCATCTTAATTTTCTTTTAAAGGCATATTCATGCCTCTCTTCTTTCTCTTTTTAGTACAAGCAAAAATACCTGTTTCATTGAGGTGGCGACTTTGATTGTAGGTAATTGAACTAGGGTCTCTGACGTTTTATTGTTCTTTCGCTTATTTACGGCTGTTTAAAAGCAGGTTTTTCCTTCCATTCTCTCTCGTTCTATTGTGATCCGCTGAGGAGTATTTTTTTTTTCTTTCATTATTGAAGTCTCTCTTTCGGTACTCGTAGATTGGAATATGGCGGCTCTGTTGGGGCAACCATTTTTCGATATTTCTTTTAAAAACATATACACATCTACAAAAAGCCGGTTGGTTTGTTTTTGTTTGCATCCATAATTTGGTAAAAGAGGAGACAGAGACATACAAGGAGAATAAGAAAAATGATAACAACAACAAAACACACAGCGAGGACAGGTATTTAATTTTTGTTTTTCTTTTCTTTATTTTTTGTGTGTGGTGTGTATGTACCTTTAAAGTTTTAGAAACGGATAAAAACAGAAAAGTTGGCGACAAAATAGATAGATAGAGAAGTACGAGTATAAAGGAGGAAACAAAATTCTTTTTGAACGTATGGTAGGTATAGAAAAAAGAAACAAACAAAAAAATTAGGCAACAGCATGCATTTTTAAAAAGATTGTTTTTCCTAAGGCCTTCAGGGTTAGGTGTTGTAAGGGAATTATTTCTGTTTTCTGTTTAAACTGAAAAGCTGCACTTTAAGTGGATTTATGTTATTGTAAGCATACTTCAGTCATTCCTTGTCATTAGCTTGTTTAATTGTAGGAAACATGTTGAGCAATGACAGAAATATTGAGAATCTGTCACTTGTGTCACTGAATCTGTCACGTATCACTTTTTGCATTTTTGTCAATATTTATATTTCGGACACCTAAGCCCCTTGTTCGTACTCTGATAAAAAGAAATGTGTTTAAAACCAGAAAAATAATGACACATTGAGACTGTGTCAAATAATGATATAATTAACAAGTGATGGTTCTGACATTTGAATGAAATTTTTTGACACAAAATTCGATTTTGGCAAAAAAAACAGCTATTCTATTCATGACAGAAATAACTTTTTTGACATTTAGATATATATGTACATACGTGTATTGAATACATTTATAAAAATAACTTACACTTGGTAATAACTTTAAGTATCTACTTATCTACACTAATGTATGTAGGTACATGAGTAACCCGGATGCAATATTTATAGCAAAATTTGAGTTAGTTTTCCTTATTACAGAGTTTTACCAAAACTAAGAAATAATGACATTTCCTGTTACTTATGTTGCTGGCAATGTTACTTTTTTTATAGTTCCATTGTTTTACCTACTTCATTTTGTTTTCCCTATCCCTGACCTATTCTGAATTTGCACAATTGACAGAATGACATTAATTTGACCGTTTCTTGTCTCAATCGTGTTTACTGGTTGATGTCAAGAAATATATGTACAAACATTAGACAGAAATAGAGTTGTTCTTGCACTTTTGTCACACACATGACTAAATGTCATTATTTTGTTACTTTTAAACCATTCGAGATTCGTGACAAGGATTTCAAGCCATTATGTACCGATGGCATTCATACCTGCACATTTAAAAGTAAAAAATGCCACATTGTCACTTTTGTAAATAGACATTAAGTGATGTAATCGCCATTCACTAAAAAATTGGTTTAGACCGCAGAAATAATGGCAATTGTCACTTTTGTAAAAAAAGCATTAGCGTGTGATTATTAGAAAATGGGTCAAATGGCGTGCAACGTATATTGAAATCTTGACACTTGTGTTAATAATGACTTATTGTAACTTTCGTAAACAGATATTAAATCAAAACGAATCCTCTAACATGCGTGTCATAAAAAAAATGGTTCAGTTGACAGAGCTAATGACATATTGCTTAAAAAGATATAAATGTTTGGACAGTATAAGATAATCATTCGCAACAGCAACACCTGGCAGTGAGCCTTTATTTGCTGGCAAGCTTTTAAACTTGCTGTCCCTTACATTGCTTTGTCGCTTAGTTTTTGAAATTCGCTAAAAGTAGATTTCATAAGAGTCATCCTCTCTCTTGTTCAAAATAAACTCCGAGTGAGTTCCTCTTTCTAAGCTACCAAGACTTAACAAACGCCTTCCAATTTGTTAACCTTTGGTCTTGGCTTTTTTTATCCAAATTTTGATTTTTCTAGGATATGCATACAGGAAACTCTCACAAGGAGGCCGTCCCATATATGATCATGACGTTAATCATGGGGCTGTATCATATCCCGTGGTACCATAACTTAATGGTGTGTTAATTTATGTCTTTGATGTGGAGCCATCTAGGGAAGATAACCCTAGAAGTGGTCGCTCGATATCTTGTGGGACACAATCCACCAAGCTTAATCTACAATTACATCATTCTATTATAAAATGATTTTTACTTCCACTCCAAACTTTTTAAATTTATATGAAATACCGACGACTCATAGTCATTCGATTTGTTTACTGATTTGTTTGCTTTTTTATAATTTATATCAGTAACAGCCCTATTATGGTTGTCAAATATCAACACGATATTTGATAATAGTTGATAATTATCAACAAAATTAATGAATCGGTATTATGGTGATCAATTATCAATATTTTTGATAAATAGTGAATTAAAAGATCTATTGTGAATAGCTTTATTGATAAACTCGGTATTACGGCTATCAAACATATTGATACCCATCAAATATTCTATCAGCTACAAAATCTTCGTTGACAAATGTATCAAATATTCGTAAATGGTAAAGAATTGTAATTTAAATACGATTTATAAAAGTTTTTTTGTAGTTTTTATTGAATATACAAATTGAAGAACGAAATGCCTTCACTGGAATTGTTGTTTGAAGGCAATTGTACTGAGGAACGAAGGTTTATCGTGCAAGCTAACTATTCTTCTCCTAAATAAACAAAATATTATTAAGAAAAAAGAGAAATTTATTTAATAAAAACAACTTACATTATTCCCCCGAAATTATTTATAGACCAAAACACAAGAACTCAACAGAAATGACAAACGTCAAACACCAAACAAAACCTATTCACAATCGTATATTGATTAGTAGTCACAATGGGTGAAAAATTATCATTTGATACTCATAATACCAAATTATCAATAAATTGATAGAAGTTATCAGTTATCAAATAATTGATAGTTGATAGCCATAATAGGGCCTCCAGCTCGAAGGCAGGATGACAATCCAACGCTATCAACAATCCCAAGACTTTAGTCTTAGGAAGGAAGATAACTATAACTTCTTGCGTTCGTTCACAAGTAGAGAATATACTCAGATGCAAATTCTCAGAGTGCCTTTATCAATTATAACTAATTGAACAGTATCACTTCATCAACGAACTACACTGAATTCTCAAACTTGTGTCCAGGAGCCACCGCGAGGAGGTGCAAGTAAGTGCTTCTTCCTTCCAGACTATAGACAAGCTCAACAGGTCTTCCCTATGTCTATTGGAAGTCAGTTTGACTCCCAAATGTTTGGACAATCAAAACCCATTGGCTGCGTTCAATCTCAGACAGCCAGGGTATTCGGATACCTTTTTGTTAGTGTTTTACATGTAAAATAGCAGCTGATCAAAAACAGCTGAGATGTATGTAGTGGGGTATGTAGTGTAGGTATCTGACAGAACAGCTGATTCAACACATGGTTGAATTTCAAGAAACTTGAAAACTGATTTCAGCTTTTTGTATTTGTTGGTAAACAAAAAGTTAGTTGAAGTTGTATTTGAGGATGTTCTGTACATAATAAACGAAGCTAAGAGGAAATTTAACATAGATTACAGATAAAGGTTATTATCTTATTTATTTAATTGTTACGTACCTATCAATTCATCATTGTCCGACAAATCAGTTGAATTATCCATTAAATGTCTTATCTTACAACAACTTTGACTTCGAAGCTTAAATGTTTCTTTGCTTTTTGTGAACAGCTGAAAGTTGTTTTTTTTTTTTGACAGGTATCTCAATACAGCTATCCAACTCGTTCAACAAGGTATCTAAAAATCCACCTATCCAAGATACCCTATCCAACGCGAGATTGAACGCAGCCATTTTTTATCATAAACTTCAAAAAAATTACAAGAAACAGTTGTTTTATGACAATTGAGTGATTTATTTATTTTGGAATATGGAAATGTCAAAATTTAGTCATTTTCAAAATCGCATAAGGCTTTACTTAAGTAGAATTTACATGGCTAACAAAATCACTTTAAGTACATTTACTGGGTTTGTGACTAAAAATTGGTAAGTTTGTCAATTTTGCAAATCTACCAAATTTTTTTTAAATATGTACATATTTCCTATTTGAAAGGTCTTTTATTTGAAAAATTGAAGGGAACATTTTATTCCCCGCAACATTTTTCCAATTGAATACAAAATTTTTAAGCCATACTCAACTTCAAATTCCATACAAGTGTTCTTCTCTTCACACAGGTACCTCCAGTTAGTTGTTTTGTTGCAGTTGAAATTGCCTGGCAGTGGCAGAGGCTTAGGTTACTCAGCACCACTATACCAATACCTACCACCTCTATCATTCACAAAATCCCCATAAAATAACTCAAGACCATAGGGCTCGGGATTGTTTTTCTCTCTGTTTCTTGGTTTCATTTGTTATTATTATTGTTGTTAAGATGCTTTTTGGTCTTGGTTTTCGCCGTCGTCGTCGTCGGACGTCGTCATCATGGTCTCTCTTAACGTTTGTTGCACTAGAGACCCATCCAACACGGTCCACTCAGTTCTCGCTTCATCGGTTGCAGCCAGTCCCAGAGTGCACACGTATTTTTATCTCAACTTCACTGGTGAAGTGTGGATACCGCTCGCTTCATTGCTGATGGAGTAACGAACGGTGCAGTGTGGTGGGGCGGCCGGCCGGCGCGGCGATCGGTGGTGCTTCGTTTGGTCTTTTGGTATACTGATGGTGGTGGAGTGGTGGCTGTGATGATGGTGATGCTGTGCGCTGCGCTGGTTCATCTTCGGCTATGAGATTGCACTGCATGGTACCTATAACTATAGTATGTAGCATTAGTCAAGTTATTGCCCATGGTGCCTGGTCACATTTTTATCTTTTGAGGAATATTACAAAAACACGCAATGTCTGTGCACAAAGGGAATACGCCAGCGCGCCGTTTCCTTGCCGCTGCCGCTGCCTCTGCCTCTGCCTCTGACGCTTTCCGTTGCTCTTGTGATGTTGTTGGCTTTGGCTTGCCGTTGCTGGAGCTGTAGCCGTTGCTATTGCCATTCCCGGACCCGTGGTAGTCTACTTCGTCTTCGTGGTTGTCATGAGAAAAGGAATGCGAGTCACTTTATGGATAA
Organism: Eupeodes latifasciatus; assembly: GCA_920104205.1. Classification (NCBI taxonomy): domain Eukaryota; kingdom Metazoa; phylum Arthropoda; class Insecta; order Diptera; family Syrphidae; genus Eupeodes; species Eupeodes latifasciatus. The sequence goes on along the minus strand of OV049925.1, from coordinate 118,261,817 downwards.
GAAAAAAGGACAGGCAGAGAGAGGGTGCTTGATGATCGACTGGCGGAAAGCTGCACTCAAGACTTTTCGCAACTGAAATGTCTTGAAAATTCAAATTCACCTCGCTATAGCTCTCTCCCTTTCACTCTCTCTCTCTGTCCTTTTCTTTTTGATGTGTTTTTCCATTCGATGTCGATATCTCTTTCAAAAACAATTTCTTTTTGCAAAATTTTTGTGTATGGAAATCAAAAATCGTGATGAAACTCATTAGCAGTTTCATGCCCTCCTGTGATGTGTACGGAAACGAATGAATTCAAATTTTCAAATTCAAACGACCCTCCTCCTTCCTGATGATGAGGAAGGAGCTGGAACCATCAACTATCCAAAATCTCTGAAACCTCTCGAGACTCAGGCTAAGGGGCTGAGGTTGAAGCTGAGACTTAAGCCTGCTGCTGTTTCTTAAAATTTGAAACAACGACGACGAAGACGACAATCTTGCATGATAATTGTGAATAAAAGAGTATGCACGATCTGATGAAGCGGAGAACGCTCATCTTTGAGCGAGATTTGACCAAAAGACAAACAAAACTAAAAGAAAACAACCAACACAAATTTGAGTGTTTTTGGTTTGTTTTTGATTTTATTTATTTTTCTCTGGGTTTCAAGTTCTGGTAATAAAAATTTGTTCGAATTTCCATAGGAGCACACGTTTTTGCACCAAAGTGCATCAGCCGCCTTTTCGGTGTTTGGCCTCAGCCTCAGCCTTATACCAAGACCGACCAACCAACGGCAACGGTCCTGATGAGCTTAAGTCTGGGATGCGAGCTCCAAATTTGTTATGGGGAAACCATAAAAACCGAAACTGGAGAACCGTTCGTTTAATTAATTTAACTACGTGCCGGCTGCAATCGCAATGTGCTGGGGTGCTGCGGTGCTGGATGATTTGTGCTGGCAACGCGGGCGATGTGCTTCTCTCTTTCTGTGCATGATGGCGGTGCAACAGCGTGGCAGATGTGGTCGGTAAGAGGGGTAGGTATATGAACTGAGCAAAATATCACTAATTGAAAATTGTATCGTGAATTAGCATTCAAATTTGGAGTTGGCAGTTCAAGTTTGATATCCCAGAGGAGGTGATTTTCGTGCAAGTAACTATTTTTGAAGAAAAATACATATATAAATTTTCTCTTCAAGGGCTTCGTGACTTAGTTTTGCAGTTAGGAAAATAAAAAAATTAATTTATATTCGTACGTCCTTATGTACTTACATACATATATAATTATCGGCTAGATATCTTTTCCAATTTATAAGATGAGGAATTATTATTAGTGCCTGTGGGTAATTTCGAAAAATATAAGAAATGACAATTATGAGAATCTGCGAATATTTTATTTGACTTTCCAAAATCAGTTCTATGATTTTCAATCCGATATGCTTACATGCTACATTTGCATGCTTAACCCGCTTTATGTATTTGGAGCTTCTTGAATAAAACTGTTATATAACATAGCTTTCCAAAAGGTCTCTCTTACAATAGAATAGTTTTGCAGTTGACAGCGGCCATATTGTTGCAATTACATTCATCAAATTGGCTACATTTGGATGCTTAATCCGATTCATGAATTTGGAGCTTACTGCCTTCAATTTAAATGAAACAATAATGGTTGCTTTTAATTTCAGACAGATAGGGTATCCGGATACCTTTTTGTTAGTGTTTTACGTGTAAAATAACAGCTGATCAAAAACAGCTGAGATGTCAAAAAAGGAATCCAAAGGTATCCAAGAATTTCTGGGGTATGTACTAGGTATCTGACAGAACAGCAGACATGGTTAAATTTCAGCTTTTTGTATTTGTTGGTATAAACAAAAAGATAGTTAGTTGAAGTTGTATTTAAGGATGTTCTGTTCATAATAAACGATGAAGAAGCTATTTGCCTCCGAACTTTAAAAGGTAATTATGATCTATTTTTTTAAACTTCAGAATTGACTTATTTTGTTCTCGTTTTGTAGATGACCAATTTGCTAGGTCTTAGCTCCAGTCTAGTGTCCATCATTCTGAAGTTGAAGAACCTATCATCCTGTTCCAGATCCAGAGGTAAAAGAAAATACAAGTAAATATAAATTAATCTTGTGGAAATAAATAAATCTAACTTTTTTGTTTTTATGTATAAAAGCAGACAGAGGCGGACAGCTTGTGGAGCTACAAGCAAATAAGGTCGCTGAAAAGAAAGGTAAGTTATTCTTTCAGATGATTCAAAACCCCATCTGAACCACTCTATTCCCTTATTTTAACGTTGGGAACATAAATCCATTCTGCTCTTCTTGGAGGAGTGCAGAAAGAGAAAGGACCGAGACCCAAAAACCCGGCGAAGAACAAATTGTTACGCACCTATCAATTCATCATCGTCCGACGAATCAGTTGAATTATCCATTAAATGTTTTATCTTACAACAATTTTGACTTCGAAGCTTAAATGTTTCTCTGGTTTTGTGAATAGCTGAAAGTTGTTTTTATTTTTTGACAATCCACCTATCCAAGATACCCTATCCAACACGACATTGAACGCAGCCAATGACTTTCAAAGTTTGACAGTTCATAGCGGCCATATTGTTAAGGTTGCATCCGTCAAGTTGGCTGTATCTCAAATTTATTCAGTGTGTTCTGTCAAATTGCGATGGAATTATATAGCGTTCAGCCAACACGGAAAAGTAATAAAATCTTTTTATTAAAATGCGTGTTTGATCTTTCGTATCGCTGCTCCAAGCCAACTTACCCATGCTATCAGTCAAATTCAGTCAGATTTATGCGTCAGAGTCATGACATTTCGGATAAGCGCCTCCCATAAGAGTCGCGGCCGGCGCGGCGGTCATTTAAACGATTCTTCTGGTTTTCATAACAATAACTTACTTTACTTGAACTTCCATTAAATAATTCATAGTTGAAGTTTTAATGTGAAATGTATTTCTTTCACAACTATAAAATGGCTGACCGGAACCGGAAAACTTATCAGTGTTATCACAAATTATATACATATCCATCAATTTCCGACTTTATCTGATGATCATGAAAATCATATCTTTGCCATAATAATTGTAAACATTATTTGCTTCTTGAAAAAAAAACACTTACAAAAATGCGTTTATATATCATTTTGCTTTGGTTCAATCAAAATATAGAAAACCTCGTCTATATAGTAGCACATCAATTACCACCCAAAACGCCATACACTTGCACTACACACAAGAAAAGGAACGCTGCGTTGCTCCGAACTTCGCTGATCCATCCACACCAGCTATACACTACTTTACCATATATGTAGGTAGCTATAGTATGGCAGGAAGAAGGGCATATTGGATGTGAGGAACGAGCGAGCGGCCAGGCGTGGTTCGGTGCGGTGCGCGGTGACGGGTGACGCAAGCAACAAACTCACCAAAACATAATTTTGTCAATCGCTGGTATTACATGTACTTACCTTGAAAGTCATCATCCACGCCACCGCACACTATCATGAGGAGCAATCGTCTCCGTGCTGCCATCACGGCCTGGGTTGGAAATATTATATTATCCCGCCGCCATATTCATGACCATCGTCATCGTTGTCAGTTGGACGCCCGGACCGTATAGTAGATTCCCTCATGGCGAATCGCGCGCTACATACATTAGTCATTTGCACAGCGCTCGAGTACGGCGCGCAGAGATAGCCTGCAAAGTCTGATTTATAATGTTCTCCACTTTTAAGGCGCTCGAAGAGCTTGGCGGGGCTAATGGCTGCTTGGTCGCACAGGAATCTCACATACAACCATCCCGTTGCCGTTCGTCCGTCTATCCGTCCGACCTACCGGTCCCGGCCAGCTATGCGCAGTCGCAGCCGCATCAGCCTATGATGATGCATTTATGTGTGTACGTATGTTTTAGGCCGGGTCTACAATGTCCCTGAGTCCCTCTCGATTCTCGAATGGCTGATGGTTGGTGATGGTGACTGGTGCAGTGTGTTGTGTGGTGTGCACGTTGTTTTCCTGTGCGCTGTGCTACAGCACATGATGGCATTTGTCGCGTTTCTTATCCTCCGAGGTTTTTGTGTTAATTTATTTCCATCCCCCCAGGGGGAGAAAAAGAAAGATTATTTTAGGGCATGGTGGCGCAAGAAGGACACTGTTTGGGAGACGAGGATTGCTATTTTGTTTTTTTTTTTTTTAAGTTTCTTTTTATAATTTTTTGTGCCCTCTTCGTATGTAAATTTTGACATCACACACGCACTTAATGCCTCAAATAACGCCTGAACGGATAGACAGAATCTTGTGCGCTATAAACAGGGTATATACAGCAAAGCAACAGCAGCAGCGGTAACATTTTCAAGGCGCACGAAATGGGACGCATTTAACGACAACGAACGCGAAACGAACTCTTTTATTTGCAACCTAACAAAGTGGAGCCGAAGGAGACGCTTTAAGGATGTACTTATGTTTATGTATATTGTGTGTATGTAAAGGCAAAAGGAATCGACTTTGTGATAGCTTTTCATATCTCATAAAAAGGTGAAGTGTGATAGTAGCTTTAGCTGCGTTAGCAGGCACATGCATTATATGTTGCTAATTTTATTCTCAGTAAAATTTTATTTCAAAAATTCAATTCAATTCATTTTATTGAGACTTTCTTTTTCTTTTTACAGTACATATCGTTTCATTCTTACACTAGGGTTTATAGAGAACTGTCACGTATGGCTCTCTTACTTCTTATGTATATATAGCTTACTTGCTTTTTCATTTGATTGCTTTGTAGCTCTTGCTCATGGAGCTCGTTTGCCAATTTTTTTTGACGTTTGTGTCATTCTTAGCCTAATTTGAGTAAATAATATCTTAACCTAATCTTACAAACTACTTAACATTAAAGGAGATACAAATCTCTAGGAACCAAAGCTGATAATAACACAAAATGTGTTTTTATTTCAAAAAGAAAGTGCTGCTTATTACTTCTTAAAATACTCAAATTTATTTGCCTAATTTTTCCATATTCAAATTAAGCTCTTATTACATCGAAAATTAATAAATGAAAGCTTAAAAAACGATTTTGTTGTTGCTTTAAACCTTCTGGAAGCCGAGCCAAATTGGTTGAACCTATTCAACTAGATTTGTTATCGCTTAAGTCTAAACAAGGCCTTAATCCTTTTTGCTCTAATCGATGTTAGACCGCCCTTAGGAATTAAGGTAGACTGTAATATTAATTCTCAATTGATGTTATTGCTTGAACAAATTAACAATATTTGTTGTTCTTTATTGTTAAAGCTTACAGTAATTTTAATAAATTAAAACAACATAATATCACATTTCAATATTCTCTGTCAAATACAGATTTGCACATCAACATAAACTGACGCTTTTCACAAGACAGTAAAACCACCTTGATAATTGCAATTTGAAGCTTGTTATAAACATTCATGTGAATGAGATGTCAAAATTCACAACTTTTCAAAATTTATGATGTACATATGTCTAGTCTATGTCTCATATGCGTCAAACAAACTATCAAATGCTAATTCGCGGTCCACAAAAACAAATACTTTATATAAACCTTTGAATATTGAATTCAGACGTACTGCATTGTGACAGTCCGCAGGCTTCGTTAAGATAAGAAGTATCAAAATTCTCATTGCGAAAATAATTCCCAATGGTCGTTTCATGTACAAGGCACTTAAAGTTATTGTAAAATATAAACGGTTATTTATGCAAAAACGTTTGTTTACTTAAAAAAAAAAGTTTTAATTTGGAGACATTTCGTTTATCCTTTACTAATTTTGACATTTATTTACCGTCAGCTGACAATTGTCAAAGTCGCCATTTTTCTATGGAATCTTTTGACAGAGTTCGCAGAATTTCTTTTTTCTGATATAGCGTATTTTTTTCAAGACATAATTTTCAAAAGATCGATTATAACTATGTATGTATATAGTTTGTGTTTATATACATACATATTTCTAAGTAAATAATATACCCGGAAAATGAATTGATGAAGATTTTTCAAACTAATTGAAAATATCCACTTTAGTTTTATAAAGAATGTCACAGCAAAGCACACATCATATCATATGAAGCATGCCTCGCTCGATCATGAGACAAGACGATAACCCAAACCAACCAAAGTACTTAAACATCTTCAAGTCGCATCGGCTTCGGCATCGCAGAGTGTTCCTGAAAGCTGTAGTGGCTATATATAAGTAAAATTCCACATGGCACTCATTTCCCGGCTCAAATAATGTAAAACCTACAAAATTCTGTCTGATGATGAGCCTGTGATGCTACTTCTGTGTTCCGTTCCGTCGTCGTCGCGTCGTTGGTTGGTTGTTCGTTTCTCTTCCCAGCGCAGTGCCTAGCCCGGATTTTTAATAACTTTGCGCTGAGCATTATTTATGTCCTGTGCAAGGCTATCAAATGCAAATTCCTTCCATACAGAGAGTCAATGGCTGAGTCTGATCTCGGTTTTGTATCTCTCACTTGTTCTTTTTATATATTGGTCTTCTCCAGAGCTCTCAACTTGAGTGGAAAAACAATATCCTTAGGGCAAATACTTGCTACCTGTTTGTAAGACTATAAGAGGTTAGGTTAGGCCCTCTCAATGACAACGATGATGTCTCACGACGACGACGATGAACGCTACTAAGACGACGAGGTCTCTATCGTGATGATCACCATCACATCAAGGGATAGTTCCCATGTCCCAACTATAAGCCAATTGTTTCAGGCTAAAAACAAAACGAAGGAATCGCAATTTTTTAGTTCCGATTTTTAGAGTATGGTGCGCTGCGGTGTGGTGTGGCATGCGGTGCAACTCAGATGCAGATCCCGTTTTTTCATCAGTGTTCTGCCATGCGTCTTCGTCTACGAAACTCAATGACATATTGTCAGACACTCGCCTCGAACAGAGAGTACCAAACATAATTTGTTCCACTAGGCAATATATCAGGTCTTGCCTAACATTAATACCTATCAAGTGTCATGAACAAGCTCGGAGTGGTGCGGCGCAGTGGATGGCGCGGCGCGGCGTGGCTTAGGGGACAGAGGCGACACATATAGAATGAAATATCTTGCCCCACCCACCCACATATAATTGTCGTAGGTGTCCCGCTCCGCATGTCGAGGTGTCCTTTTGATATGTGTACATTAGATTCGAAGGCTGGAACAGAATCGTCGAGTCGTCGGTTGTTCCGTCGTGGTTTGGTCGTATCAGTTGTATGGCATGGCAAAGGCGATTGGGAACTGTTCTCGGCTCTGTGATCTGCTGCTCCATACGAGACACGCAAGCACAACAATTTCAGGTTTCAGAATTTGACATTCAGAATGTTGTCATATGTGCGCACGGATTAGGGCCCTTGTGTTGAGCAATCGGGACTGTTTATATGCCCACGGTGCAAAAACATTGCGCTAGAACAGATTGATATGAGCTGGAGCTGGAGCTAAAGCTAGAGCTCTAGCTCTCTGCTGGCTGATGGTCGCCTAGAGAGAAAGATTGGATATGCGATTGTGGGAGACGATCAACGATGCATGGATGTTATTTTTGTTTTGCTGTTTTTGTGTGTTCCTAATGCCTTCGTACAGGTTTTATGGACTCTCGAGTGGGAGTTTATAATCCGGGAGTAACTATATGGCGCGGCGGATTGAGTCAATCGAAGGAATTATGTAAATGGCGCAGAAAGATTTGCTTTTTTCTGTTGTGTTTTCTTTGTTGGTGATGTTGTTAAATTTGTAGATATTTTGAATGCAAAAATAGGGAAATGTTTTATAAGAAATGGCAACGCACAACAAAATGCTGGTATCTAAATTACATGGAAATTCTAAGTAGGTTTAACCCTTATACCAGAGATACATTGTAAGTTCATACTAAGTGACATTATGAAACATAAAATATTATAGTAGATACATACATACGTTGTTGAGTCAGAGATCGACCTTTGTAAGTTTAAGTTAAATACATAATATACATATGTACATATGTAATTCTCATATTTAAAGATTGTGTGCTGCTAATTTATGTCACAAAATTCCAAAATCTGTCTTTAGTTTAAGTTTCCTTTTTCCCCAGCACTAACTGTCACTAAGCTGGTGCAGCTTCAACTTCCTGTCGTGGCGCTGTTTATTATTTTCGTATATTTCAATTTTGACAGTTTTTTAGTCGTCTGCTATACTATTGCAAATGACTTAAGCTATGTTTAAAAAGCCAAAATGTAGTTGTATTTATTATTTAATAGATAAGTATTTGATTTTTTTCAACCCATTCGTTACGCCTAATCTGTCCTGTTCTCAAATCTTAAAATGGAGTTATTTCATAGCAAAAACGTCAATTTGAAATTTATTTCTAATATAGAATAAAACTTAAGATATTCGCTTAATAAACTGCAGTTGAACGCACTTATAACACTTCATCAACAAAACTTTTACTATCGGGTGATTTTTTAAGAGCTTGAGAACTTTTTTTAAAAAAAAAACGCATAAAATTTGCAAAATCTCATCGATTCTTTATTTGAAACGTTAGATTGGTCCATGACATTTACTTTTTGAAGATAATTTCATTTAAACGTTGACCGCGGCTGCGTCTTAGGTGGTCCATTCGGAAAGTCCAATTTTGGGTAACTTTTTCGAGCATTTCGGCCGGAATAGCCCGAATTTCTTCGGAAATGTTGTCTTCCAAAGCTGGAATAGTTGCTGGCTTATTTGTGTAGACTTTAGACTTGACGTAGCCCCACAAAAAATAGTCTAAAGGCGTCAAATCGCATGATCTTGGTGGCCAACTTACCGGTCCAACTTCTCCGAAGTTTTCCCTCAAAATGGCCATAGAATCGCGAGCTGTGTGGCATGTAGCGCCATCTTGTTGAAACCACATGTCAACCAAGTTCAGTTCTTCCATTTTTGGCAACAAAAAGTTTGTTAGCATTGAACGATAGCGATCGCCATTCACCGTAACGTTGCGTCCAACAGCATCTTTAAAAAAATACGGTCCAATGATTCCACCAGCGTACAAACCACACCAAACAGTGCATTTTTCGGGATGCATGGGCAGTTCTTGAACGGCTTCTGGTTGCTCTTCACTCCAAATGCGGCAATTTTGCTTATTTACGTAGCCATTCAACCAGAAATGAGCCTCATCGCTGAACAAAATTTGTCGATAAAAAAGCGGATTTTCCGAAAACTGATTTTGGTAATAAAATTCAATGATTTGCAAGCGTTGCTCGTTAGTAAGTCTATTCATGATGAAATGTCAAAGCATACTGAGCATCTTTCTCTTTGACACCATGTCTGAAATCCCGCGTGATCTGTCAAATACTAATGCATGAAAATCCTAACCTCAAAAAAATCACCCATTATTATACATTTGTATGTATATGGAAATGTCATTTGGTAGTAATGTGATACCTACTTCAAAATAATCAAGTTGTTAAATTTAGTTAAACCGTATTTTTAACAAGTGTCACACTCAAAATACTTTATTCAAAGTTGTGCATAACCAACTTAAGTTTTGTGTCATTGTATATTTAATTCTTTTAATAGTTTGCTTTTCTTTAAAAAAATTAATGCCTGAAAAGTCATTGACCTAGCGGAAATCAATATCCTCGATAGTATAGTGGTCAGTATCCCCGCCTGTCACGCGGGAGACCGGGGTTCAATTCCCCGTCGGGGAGACAGTTGATCTATATTTTTTTTTATTTATAAAAAATTGAGTTCTTATTGTAAGTTTCACCATTGTATTTATATAAAAGTTATAGTACGTTTGTGAAGATGAAACCGAAGTTACAGTTGGGTAGATGTCAAAAAACTTATTTTGTTAAAGTTGATAATGAAGGGAAATCACCAGCGCCACCAGTACATCTTTCAATGTACTAAAATGTCATGTTCCATGAGAGTACTAGAGATTTTCTATACAAACGTTTTGCTAAAGTATAAATGTTAAACATAAATTATTTATTTTGTTGCGTGTAATTTTGACATTAAGACGAACAACACAAAAATTTATTTCTCGAATCCTTTGAAGGTTGATTACATTGAAAAAGAATAAAAAACTGAACTGCATTAACATTATTTAAGAAAATATTACAAGTTGAACATTTGAAGTCTCCCACCTCAAACGAACACCTCTTCTGATCATCCAAATGCTTTAATTAACTTGCCACCACCATCACATATGTAGCCATATTTTAATCCGCCCCTGAATAATATTATAATAATGTATATGAAAAAAATCAAAAATTTTGTATAACCGAAAAATTAACAACAAAAAAACAAGAAAAGATTTTTGATTGACGCTTAAATATCCAAAAAACTGAAAAAATTCCTCACACGCTACTGCCACAAAAACTACCTACCTACATATGAATATGTATGTAGGTAATGCAGTCATGTGTAGGTCTATATGGCAAGTGCAATAACAACAACAGCAACAAAAATCCATTTAGACTAAAGGAACAAAATTTTTGGTTCACTCGACTGAACCGTGTCCGAACTTATTACCAAAAGGATACAAGAAGGCGTGACCTATTTCACCATTTTTGTGCCTTTTTTTGGTTGTTGTTATTTTAGGTTCCTGGTGCTGATGATTGTGTTTATCTTTCCGTGTTGATAGTTCAGAATGTTGTGCTGAGAGTTTGTAAACAAGTGCGTATTCGCCTTAAGGATCCACTGCCTTTTCATCATTTGAAAAGTGACGTTAACACCATAAATAAAAAAAAAGATAATTAATGACCTTAGCTCCATCTATCGGATTTAATAACCCTTTGAACACTTATTTAAAACTTCATGTGAAGATAAATTATTTTTCTACATAAGAAACCTGTTAAAAAACTTAACGAAAAAGCGCCTCCAGTTTTCAATAATTTTTCGACGAAGGATCCATTAAAGATTGCAACCGTTTTCGTAAACGTCTTTTGTGTCGAAACTGTATTATTTTCTTAACTTTTAACTGTCCGAAACTTCAAGACGAGTCTTACAAGGAAAACATAATACAAAAATGAACGAATGAACGTCAAAAGAATTTGCAAGTATTCAAACTGCACTCTTTTTGACGTTTCATAATTTATCTCACTGCTGTCAATTGATACCTAAAAACTGATAGAAAGTAAGGCAGGTTTTTTAAAATTAAAATAAATAGGTGGAAACGATGATAATGAAACGTCAACATAGAACACATCAGGGTCTCAAAGAGCATTTGACAATCAAATTGACGTTGATCTGACATTTTCGCAATTTTACATTTGCAACTCCAACTTCCTAAACTATATTAAAGTTCACAATATTATCAAAATGTAACATAAATTGAAAAAGAAAAATTCAAATCATAAAAAAAGGGGGAGAGAATAAAGGTGTTGAATGAACATCATTTCATCTCCCCCACAGACGTATGTATATCTCGCATGTTCCTTCTAAGGACGATATTATGGCCAAAAAATCATACCTATATAAACGTAAGTGACGGTGAGGAGGAGGACACATTTTATAGATATTTTTTGTCTTCATTTTTTGGGGAATCATCTTTTTTTGTTAATTCCATGCTTCCTCTTTTGAATGCGAAAAAATTAAAATTTTGGATACATGTCAAATATGAGAGAAGGCACCCAACAGAGTGTCTTCAGCTTAAGGGGGTCCACTGAAACCTCCATATACCATATACATATCTACCTAGTTACAGCGAGGATGAACATATCAAATATCATATAAGATAGTGTTTGGAGCAAACGGAAAAAGAAGTGAGATGCGAATATAATGTAGGCTTAGGGAGATGATGCAGACATGTTAAAATGTTGTTTTGATTAGAACTGAGGTGACAGATGATGCAAGAGTAATATATTCGAGGATGAATATTCATATCAAGGTCTTGTTTTATTTGGTAAAACAAGTTGAAATGATCTGGACACAGAAATTCACATTCTATATGGAGTTCCTAACTGAGTCCGAGCAAGTCATGAATGCTGTTAACATCCTCTGAACAAAGCGTGTTCTGAGCACTCAGAATTATTTTTGAAACACACCTAAACACTAAGTTGTCACTATTTGACTATTGTCAATGTATGTGTCATTTTCTCCTACTTAAATTAAAATCGGAAACCTAATTACTGTCAAACAAGCATCCAATGTTAAATTTAATTTTGTTTTTTCAATGTCACCTGTCAAATGCTTGTATTCAGCTTTCAACTCAGTCAGCTCAGCTATTTGATTCTGGTCAAAAAGAAACACAATTTTTAATTTGAAAGTTCAGATTCTGCTCTGAAATAAAAAAGAAAAACGCCTTAAGCTAGCCATAGACGGTGAACATGTTGGTGTGATTTGTTGGGCAGCGCTTCGCCATACACGGCCCAACATGTTTATAAACTTAATTTTTTGTGTGACTGTCATGAAGTCAAGATATGCGATAGAAGTTCGGATGATGCAATAGCATGTTTGATAACGACATGTTAACTCATTGAAAATAACAACACAAATGACGAATTGTTGTCGCACAACGCCATACACGACGAACATGTTGATAAACTTCAAAACGTGTTGTAAACTTGCCCATACACAGCCAACATGTTAGCCACAACTTCACGGTTTATAAAATATTTCATAAACCGTCGATTTGTTGGCCAACATGCCCATACACGAATGATTTTCAGCCCAACACCAACAAATCACACCAACATGTTCATCGTCTATGGCTAGCTTTATGTAGGTTGTTCAAAAATAACTTCAACAAAATTTCACTCAAGCGCCATGTTCTCGAAGCAGTAACTCATCAGCTTCTTCCAGCTTTATTTACCATTCTTATTCTTATCACATTCTGAGCTATATTTTCAGTATCTATGGCCGTTTTAATTGGTAAATCAGAAGAATAAATATCAATGACATAGATCAAATTGATTTTGAAGTTTGTGTTCAGTGATCACAATGGACTCATTTCAGTTGACTTATTTTGGAATCTCATCATTTTATCTCGCTCTAGCTTGATGGTTAAAAAGAAATAGGGAAGTGGGACAAAATGTTTTAATAAAATAATGAAATGTCACGAAAAAGTGTTCTCAAATAAGTACAATATGAATACCATAACTGAGTTAGTGAAATTTGGTTTTATTTCACAATTGAGTGATTGTGTTAGTCAACCGATTTTTATACAGATCAAGAATTGATTTTTCTTTTATTAATGACATCATCAAAGACACCTTTCACAAGTTTCTCCTGCTATTTATTACTTTTCTACTAACTTGCAATTTCTGCAAATATTGACATTTAATTTGAGTGAAAGTAAAACAACGATTTTGAATTCTATTTTTTAGATGTGTGTAATTTAAAATTAAGTAAAGAAGTCAAAGTCATTGAATACCACTGAAATTCAAACATACCCAGCCATTAACATTGTCTACGGAACCACATCAAAACATGCCCTTAGCCAAATAAACTGCTTTCCTACTCTGTTTGTGGTGTAATCGCACAGTTGTGCCAACATGATAAAGAAAAAAGGTTTCCTATTGGAAACTGGAATGTGTCTGGCGCAATTGCATTTGAATTTTGTGTTCGTTTTTTTGTTTGACATTCAAAATTGACAAATTGTTTCCTATCCTAATTTGTTATTTTGTTTGGGTTTCTGCTGATAACAAAAATTAAACTTTGTTGGGCGCGAAATTTAAAAATTTTGTATCAAATATTAGCTTAATTTAATTTATAAGAATTAATAATGTCCTGCTATATGTGTAAATCAGTGAAAGGTCCATTTCAAATGCTTGAAGTATCAAGACTTCGCTTTATTCGCAAAGCGCAACCACATTTTAGGGTAAACAAATTCAATTGTTTCTTGTTTTTTATTTTATTACAAAAATTACCCAAAACCTTATCACATTTATGTGCTTTATTTTAGGATGACTCATTTTTGTGCCCCAAATGTTTCGATCAATTTGAATTAATCTACAAATCCAAAGCCAAATCAAAATCAAGAAACGGGAGCATCTCCAGTCTGACATCAATTTCAAATGAATCCGTCAGGACAGTATCTACAAATTCTCACAATAGTGGAGCTACTTCACGCAACCTAAGCGCTGCCACAGCCATTGAAAGAGAAGATGCAAATAGCAATAAGACCTCCCAAACCTCTTCGGTAGTTCATTTCGATTCTCGGTCAATTGATTCGCCCAGTTCTATTGATTCCACGGACAGAATCGTCCAAATGGCACCAGACTTCCTCTCGATTCGGGATTCAACTCGCAAAACGGTTCGAAATGCAAATCTGAATGTGGCACGGCAAGGTGCCGAAGCTGCAGTGCAATTGGGGTCACAGCGCCAAGAGGAGAGTTCGCAGGTAGACACTCCGCCGATGACGCCACCAGACGAACAAGGGGCAGATGCAAACAATGACAACAATTCTTCGTTAGTTCATTTTGATTCTCGTTCGATACATTCAAACTCGTCAAATGACACCACGGATAGGATCGTCCAAATGGTGCCGAACTTTGTCACTCTCAGAGACTCCTCCCGCAAGACCACTCAGAACCCCGAGCTGAATGTAGCTCGGCAGGAAGCCGAAGCAGCGGTACAACCCGCACCGAAGCGCCGTAAGACAACAGAGGGCACACCAAAGGCTGCTCCAAAAGCCACCGAATGGAAACGTTTGCAAATAGTCGATGAAGAATCTGAAGAAGAGGATATAGCTTCGCAATTAAGTCCGACTAACTTGGCTCATGTTAGGCCAATTGTAAGACGTAAGTATTTTCGTAGTCCTTCCTAAAATTGAAATATTTTTTAACTTTGATGGTTTGTGTGTGTTTTATTTTAAGGGCGCAAGGAACCAGTTGTACAACAATTTGACGATATAATGGATCTTTATATTGCAAGAACTTCGGGTGGATGAATAAATTACGTTTTCTTGTGGTGTCTCCTACAACTTACGGCCCTGGATAGGCTTTAGGGACCAACTAGAAAATTGTATTACAAATTTATTTATTTTTTAATGTACAATGTAAAAATTTGTTAATAAGCAATAGCATGACAAATTGTTGGAATTTTAATCCATGTTTTGTATTATTTATTTCGTTATTTCTTTTTCTGTATATTTTTTTAAAGAAGCAACAAGTTCAATAAACATTTTGATTCTTTTGAAACACAAACAAAGGTTTTGAAGTTTTTTTTTTTAATGAAATTCAAAGGTGAAGTGGAACTTTTAGAAAAGTGAGTTTTTTTAAAATGGTTTCAAATTTGGTAGTAGGTATTTTTCCAGGGTAAAAATCTTTTTCAATTCACGTTAAACGAATATTTGTCTATGTCGAATTTTCTCAAAAACTGCTTTTTAGTTTATTTTCCAAGAAAGCATAGAAAGAGTTAACATATTTTGATAGAACCTTCTGTTTTTGCGAAACAAATCATTTACAAATTTGAGACTAACTAAAGTAATATGTTTTTAGCTTTCAATTGTTGCTGCTCCTCTAAGATCAACCCCCCCCCCCCCTCCGCAAAGTTCACAATTCCTTACCAAAATGGGGCAAAAGTGCTTTGTTTTTTTTAAATAGGCGCACACTCAAGGTAGACACAGTGTGAGCACTAGGAAAGGGAGAGAGAGGTTGAAAGGAGATGTCGGTGCACATTTGGTTTTGAATTCCTGAATATTGCAATGGCTGGGAAAGACAGAGTGTGGCAAGGCATTCCACATTGGCATAGTACGGCTAAAGAACGAATCTCTGTATTTGACAGTTCGGCCTAAGTTGGACTCGAGGGTATAGTGATGAGCATTCCTAGATGCGCGAGTATTACGGTTGAACTGTTTAAGGGGAGGAATGCAGCTGCTATTTCACTAGAGCATAAACTGTTAAAATAACGGTAAAAGAGGGTGAGACAAGAAACATTTCGACGATGTTCAAGCGAAGTAAATGATCTTATGATGGTAATATCACCAATCAATCTAAATGCTCTACGTTCAATACTGTCCAAGAGGCTTAAGTAAGTTGCAGAAGCACCAGCCCAAATATGGGAGTTATGCTCAAGCTTTGGACGTATATAAGTCTTGTAGATAACAGCCAGATCAGAGGGGGAGAAAAACTTCTTGCATCGCCTTTAAAAACCCAAACATCTTGCGGCATTTTTGGCGACATCGCGTATGTGGTCGTTCCACAAAAGGTGGGTGGTGATACACATACCGAGAATATTCAGATGTTCAGTCTCCTCGATGCAAGTGCCATCTATGGATAATGGCATCTCGCTTTAACGATACAAGACAGCATTGGGTTTTCGAAGCATTAAATTCCACGCGGTTTTTTATTCCCCATTGTATAATGCTGTTTAGGTCGGAATTTAATGAGCTTATCATATTTCGTCGTTGCAGTTCCACGTCCGAAGAAGAGGGATGTGATTCTGAAAACGAATATGAAAAGCTAAGAGTACTATCGTCAGCGAAAAAATGTATTGGATTAGAAGTTGCAGACAGGAGATCATTATTAAATGTAAGAAAGAGTGTTGGAGATAGAACAGAGCCCTGGGGCACACCAGCATTTATTTTGAGGTTTTCAGACTTGAATCCATCTAATACTACTTGTATTGAACGATCCGAAATGTATTTACTAATCCAATGAGGGAGGGATTCGTGAAAACCGAAAGCACACATTTTCGATAAGAGAGCCTGATGCCAAAACGATGTAAAGATTTGCTCCACTGTTCGGTGAGATGAACCGAGAGATCACCAGTGGACCTATTGCTGCGAAAGCCGTACTGCCGGTCATTAAGAAGCTTTCGGTCTTCGAGATATTTCTTAAGCTGATAATTTACCAGCGTTTCCATGACCTTGGAAAGAAGGGACGGTTGGCATTTAGAAGGTGAGGAAGAATCGCCTTTTTTGGGAATAGGCTGGACAAATGCGGTTTTCCATCCGCTCGGAACGAGACCTAATGAACAATACAACGGATACCATCCGGACCAGCGGATTTATGTATGTTGAGATATTTTAAGACTCTCGCAACAGTACGAGTGCAAAAATAGATTTGCCCCACAGAATCCCTAATGCGATCGATGACAGACGGAGTCATAACACTCACTGGTAGTGTTGAATTAGCTGCGAACTGCCTAGCGAAGAGGTTAGCTTTCTCGAGAGAGCTAACAAATGGAGTGTCATTGACAACGAGCGTAGGAACGGAGGAAGAGGAAGAATTCTTCATATTTTTTTACAAATGACCAAAAATTTGTACTGCCTTTGGGACATTGCAGTATTTTTAGCCGTAATTTTTGGTCATGTAAAAATTTGGTCCGTCGAATATGGGCGTTGCAGGCCTTCCTGGCTTGCTTGAACTTATTCCGGTTTTCCTCAGTTGGATTGGCTTTAAAACAACGGAAACTTACCTTCTTGACCCTAATAACCTCCTTACAGCTCGCATCGAACCATATGCGTTTTCCTTAGGTGTGATGCTTTTAATCCTATTCGGGATAAAAGTTCTCATTCCCATGAGAATCAAACTTGTGATCATATCAGCGCTGGCCTCAACTTCACTATCGAGGAAGCATAGTGACCAGTGTTGGGACTTCTACCACTTAAGTGGTATTTCTACCACTTTTTGGTGTTCATGAAAATCTACCACCTAAAAAGCAATTTCTACCACTTTTTGCAACTCACCGTTCACCTATCATTTAACTCTTCCTTCTACCATATACCATACGCATACGACTACAACTTCACGCGTCCACTCCACAAACACAACAGTATATAAAATCGCTTTGATGGATTTCTCCCATGCACTTTTTCACCTCAGTTATCTTTCTTTTTCTCTGTGTTGCTGTTATGTGATCTTCCTTGCACAGATCTTACATAGTTGTCTAATCTCTGTACTGTATAAAATAGATTGTTTACTTTTACCACAGATAGATGAATATTATCAACGAAGAAGTTTCATTTAATTTTTCCAAGTATTTAATCCACTCAGAACTAGAGTTAATTAATAATGAGTGGAGAAAATTAATTGGAGAAAATCAATTATACTCCAATTTGTTAAAACTGATGACATTGTTTCACAATGGCTTTTGATAAAAAACTTAAAAGACGGAATGGACAATTTAATTTTTGAAAACATATCTTCTTATATGTTGGAGCTTTGTTGCTTACCGCATAGCAGCGCTGCTGCTGAATGCAAATTTTCAGATTTAAAAAATTTATATAAATATAAAAAATATTTTGGCTGCAAGGGAAATTTCAGTAAATTTTCAGAATTTTAATCCTCCGAAAGCATTACTGAAATATGCTTCAAAATTTAAATTGTTGGTCTATATAGCAAAAAATAATTTTAAGTTTTTCTAACTAATTTAATTATTGTGAATTGCGATATTTGAAACTGAAAGAACTGAATTATTGTTTATTTAATTTTTTGTATTTTTTAATAAGTTATTGAATATAAGATTTACTACATAAAAATGGGTTTTAATTTCTACCACTTTTCTACCACCTTTTTGACATCATTTCTACCACTCTTTTGCTTCTGCGAGGTCCCAACACTGATAGTGACCAATTAAAGATCCTAAAATAATTATTGAAACCGTCCCAGTTGGCTTTCTCGTATTGCCAAACGGTTGTCTTAGGCGCTCTTTCTTTAACTGAAAAGTTTTTATACGAGAAATTTGCTGATATGACACAATGGTCAGATGTGCCTAGATAGAACACTAATAGTGTACTTACCAGGGTCAGAGGTAAGAAACAAAGTGTAAAAAGTTTTTCCTTCAATCTCCTTAAACTTAAATACTCGTAATAAGCCCTTTTATCAGTTGAAGAGGAAAAATATTGCTGTTCTCATATTCGCTGGTCTTGAAAATGAGTTCTTTTACTTTGGCTAAATCACTGCCTAAGCTTTTTTACTTTTCTTATTCCTTAGAGTAGCTTTTTTCTGGATTGAAGGAATCATTTGTACAACTCTTATTCCCACAAAAAAGAGGATTGGATTTATTTTCACTTCTTCTAATTATTATCGACCAATCGCTCTTTGTTCTGTCAAAATTGCCAGTTCCATTTCAGAATAAACTTGAGCATAACTTTCAATTGTAGAGAATTCTTCAAAGGCCGTACTACACGAATGTTGGGTTTTTCAACAACATTTTGTTTTTCCTTCCTATTTTATTAACATGAAGACATTTATATCAAATTAATATTTCCCCTATACTCAATTTCTTAAACTTTTCCACTGCTTTAAAAAAAAAAACTCCAATGGTGTTCGAAACCTCTGAAGAAAGAAAAGTTTATGCTTTAATTTTTCTGATTTTTTGAAGTTACGAAAATTGTTTAGTTCAGTAGTAAGGGCCGAATCTTTAACTACTCTTGTGGTTTCTCTTTAAAAAGCCGTCAAGTCAGAAGTATCAAATTATCGACTATAAGCTAAAAGATAATTTTCTCATAATATTGATTGATAATTTAGTTCTAGAGAAATCCACATACATATTTGTATTCTTGCTCTGCTCTGAAGCCTCTTACACTTCTTTGGACATTAAACAAAATTTAATTAAAGAGCAGGGGCCCAGCCATGTGCTTGGATATATTTTGTACAGGATCGAACTCAATCGATTTAAATTGCCTTTTTAATTTTTCTAATTTAGTCAGAAGCTTTAAATATACAATACTAAGAAACATGGTTTTAGATAATCTTTTAGGAATATAAAACCATTACCTTAGGCTTCAGGGCTAATTCTTTTATTTAATTATACATATATTAGGGAAAATATTATGCGGACCTCGACCTCATACCTTTGAATGTTCTCGTATTATAAAATTTATTCCTCTCTCTAAACAAATTCATTTTTTTTTTTTTTTACAAATCTTACAAATTTATTTATTATTATTATTATTATTATCTTATCTTTATTTTTTCTTCACAAAAATACAGGCTCAATTACATTTTAAAGATTTACAAGCATGGCTATTAAGCCGTCTGCCGGTTATATCTGAATTTTAAACATTGAGAGAGAAGTTATTTTTAGCTGTTATATAATAAAAATTAACAATTTACAAAATAAATTAAGATTAAGATACTGATTATGATTAGGTATGCCAGATTGAACGATTTAATTGATTTAATAATAACAAATGTTACAGGCTTTTAGTTTAGCGAAAACAAAAACTACTAACATACATATATAATCTTGAAATAAATATTAGTTTGGTATAGTTAAGCTTATTGGTAACTTTTTAGGTTTTAATCATTGATATTTAGATAGTACATCAAAAAGTGAAGAGCAGTAAAAGACTTTCAATATCAACAGTGAAACGGGCTTTTAGTTTAGCTAAAACAAAATTATATTAGACTGAACATTACATTAGAGGTCCACGAATGAATTTCTATACGCAACAGCTTCAGAGAAAAAACGGATAAGAAGTTTCCAACCACCCTCACCATTCAAAACTGCAAGACAGTCCTCAAACGAAAGGAAGCTCTTATTGAAATAGAAACGCCGGATCTCTTGTAAGATCGGACATAACGCTAGGAAGTGGAAAACATTTTCAATTTGATTGAGGTTACATAATGTACAGTTAGGATTTATATCATTTCTGTGAGGTCTATAGTTAAGCTTAAGCATCTCCGTTCGAACCTTAAATATCAGACTTATCTCAACAAAAGTGAACTCGGTTCGAAAATAATTTGCTTCCCCCAAAGAGAAATTAAGTTTACTGTATAATGATCTAGATTGGGACTCCCTTGCCCGATTGAGAAATGTCTGAAAAATGTTGTCATCTATAACAGAAATACAATCGTAAAGTTCATTCCTCCACGAATCTAGATTATCCAAACAAAACGTCAAAGGAAAGTTATGTTCTGAGGCCAACTCACTCCAATCTTTAAAAGGTGTGCATCTGCAGCGTAACGCTGTTAGGAGAATCCTTTTCTGCAAATTGTTGTTAGATCTTTGCATGACTTTGATTATATAGTCTGCATTCGCTTTTAGATTCTTTAAAAAAATTGGTGGTAGTCCCGACTCAACGTGTATAGCATAATTGGGGGTATTAAATGGGAGTCTAAAGATTCGCTTGAAGAAATATCTTTGGATAGTTTCTATTTCGTCTAATTGCATGTAGCCATAAACTTCATTTCCATAGCAAAGGCAGCTTTTAACGGTTGCATCAAACGCTTTAAATTTCGAAGCCGGATCTATATTTTTGTTATTGAAAAAGTTTGACCACATACAGTTAATAGCTGCTTTTGCTGCGGTCAATTTATCTCTTATATGTCTTCGAAAGTTCAGATTGTGTGTTATTGTGAAACCTAGATATTTGAATTCCTTCACTACTTCTATATTTGAACCGCTCAAGTTCCAAGAATGGTCATTACGTGCACTGCGATTATGGTGTCTGAATATCATGATCTTAGACTTCGCAGTATTTATTTGAAGGTCCCACAAATCACAATATTGTTTTAACTTGTTAATTTGGAGTTGAAGCGTCACAGGATTATCAGTTAAAATAACAAGGTCATCCGCATAAAGGAGCACCTTGATAACTAGATCACCAAACACAACACCACCTGGTATATTATCTTCAATGTCATTTATAAAAAGCGAGAAAACCAAGGGACTCAAAATGCAACCCTGTGGGACACCTGTTTCTGACCTAAATTGTTTCGACGTGTTCATGCCATTTTTAACCACAGCAGTCGTATTTGAGAGAAGTTGCTTATAAATTTTTATAAATTTTGTTGATAAACCGATACATGAAAGTTTAAATAATAATGAGCTTCGGTTGATGGTATCGAAGGCTGCTTTAAAATCAACGAAAAATGCATAAAGATTTGTTTTCTTCTCTATAAAGCGTCTAGCAACACTAGTGAGAGTAAAGATTTGGTCAACTGTGGAGAGATTAGCACGAAACCCAGCTTGGAAACAGCTTATTTTATTATTTCTTTCAGCCCAACTAGCAAGTCTTAGGTAAAGAATTTGAGTGAATAGCTTCCGCAGTGAACTAAGGACAGAAATTCCCCTGTAGTTTTCAGGAAGGTTTGGGTCACCTTTTTTAAAAATTGCAGAGATGGATGAAGACCGGAAAGAATTTGGGATATCTTCCTTGTCAAAAATTCTGTTAAACAAAACTAAAATATGTTCAAGAAATTGTGAGCTGGCATTTTTGTAAAACTCAGCCGGGATGCCATCTAAACCCGGAGCTTTCATTTTATTTAATGCAATAAGCACTTCATGCATGGAGAATGGAGCATCTATCTCTTCAATGTGAATAAACGGTAACGCAAAGCTTATAGATATTTGATTTGGATCCGCCAGTAGAAGTGTTTCGAAATACGATGCCATTTGATCGGCACTAATGGAAATAACAGGCCACTTAGAATACGCACATTAGCCCAAAACACTCTAGGATCTCTGCTCTGTACAAGATTTAATGCAGAGTTGTTGAGAAAAAGTTGTTTTTTACCGGCTCCATAGATTTTTAAACGCTTTATTTGACTGCAAATACAAGGATTTGAAAGCCAAATTATTCGTTTTCCTAAAAAGTTTCAAAAACTTGAAAGATTTTTCTCTACTTCTCCTACATTCCTCGTCATACCAACTAGATTTAAAAACGCTTCCTCTATTATTTGAATAGGTAATTGCTGACTCTCTAATAGTGCTCAATATCAAATCTGTTGCTTCGTCAATTGTGTTTATAGCCTGATTTGTGATATTAATTGAATGCTGGTTTAAGTTTCTCTTATAAACATCCGATTTATTTCTAATCCAACGTAGTCTGTTGCAACCAATTACATTTCGACGTCGGATATTGCATTCTTGGGTTTTGAACTCACACGACACACAAATGGGGAGGTGAGTTGAATAATTAGCCGGTAAAACCTCGAAATCTTTCACAATGTCAAGCCAATCCCCTTTGACTAAGCAGTAATCGATTACAGAGCAACCTTGATTGGAAATAAACGTAAAATTGCCAGCACTATCACTTATGGAGGTCCCATTCAAGATAAAAAACCCAAAATCCTCAATCAAATCCATCAGGCATTTTCCATTTAAATTTGTACATTCGTCTAAAGATCCCCTTTTGAATGAAAACTTGTCCACGTTTATAAAAGGAGAGTTTTGGAAATCCCCTATCCGACTGTTTAAATCTCCAATTATTAAAATGTTGTCATTATTTTGGTTTAGTAGAAAGCCTTGCAAATTTTCAAAGTCACTTTTCCAATTACTGAAATTCAGGTACAAAGGAACTATTAGATAAATGTTTCGCGTCAATGACACATTCTATTATAATTAGGTTTTCGCTAATTTTGAAATTGATATTTTTGTTTAAAAAATTGTTTTTTATACAAATTAAATTTAATATTCGCTCTGATAGGAATAATAGTCAGTACACCTTTGAACTTACTAAATTTGCGTCCAACTCGAAGCCAAAATATCTCAAAATACCCTTATAGAGTTTTTGTAGAACTTCGCGATTTCATAAACTCACCTTTTTTTGATTTTAAAGTGTCCAACCGCTTTTGTTTCGTAAGATATTTACGATAACAGAAAAGCTCTTAAAAGGCATCTTTATCAAATTAAGTAAAGTGATTTTATTTTCAAATTTAAATAATGTACAGTATAAAGATTAAATAATCAAGTATAGCATGTTAATGCCGTCTGTCAGATTAACATTTTAATTGAATTACTATAACATAATCACACTGTGTCTAAGCTTTTTAATCATCAAAAAATTGTATTAATATAAATTTGTTCAAAAGGTTTCATTGAGAATTCTGTTTCGATAAGCTTGTGCTATTTTGCAGTACATAAACAGTTTTTTCACCTCCATTGTATTTAGATAGGCTATCATTTCTGCCTCAGTTAAGAAGTTGCAGCCGAAGAAGGATCGCCTAGTTTCCATTAAAACCGGACATTTCCCTAGGAAATGAAAAACATCTTCTCTTTCCCTGTAGTTTACACAAACTACATAAGATTGGGAGATCCTCTCTGTGTGGCATATACCTAATTCAGTTGAAGAAGTTCAGCACGCAGTCTCAACATCGTTGAAATTTCTTCCACACAATTCTCATCTCTAAAGTAGTTTTTTGGGCCTAGATTATGACAAAGTTGAGTGTAGATTACTCTGTGGTTAGAGCTGACTACATCTTCAATGTACTTCTCCCTAAGCTTCTCGTCAACGAAGGCAATAAGCTCGTACAGTTTACCCCTCCATTCATTGAGATTTCCAACATGCAGGTTCAGTTCGATACCACACCATTGCGCGAGCTCCTTCCATTCCTCATACCAACTGAGACTTCGGTTGATTACGTGCAAAGCTGCTTTCTTTGGAAGTCTATCATTATTCATATGTAGAACTTTTATAACATAGTCTACCTGACTTTTCAGCGTCTGAATAAAGAGTGGTGAGAGACCAGTTTCTAATGCAACTACGTAGTTTGGTGTGTTGGACGGCAGGTGAAATATCCTTTTGATAAAAAATCTCAGCAACTTTTCTACGCAATCGTATTGTTTGTAACCCCATACTTGCGATGCATAAAATAGTACCGATTCCGACACTGCTTCAAATACACGAAACTTACAGTTATGCGCAATACTTTTGTTGGCAAAACACTTTTTCCATGTAGCTCCAATCGCACTTTTGGCCTTAGAGAGTTTTTCATTCAGATGTTTTACCATACTTAAGTTTTTTGTAAAACATACTCCTAGGTATTTAAACTCATTTATGACCTCAATAGGTATTGAATTATAGAACCATCTTTCATTCTGACTATTTCTTCCACCTCCATTTCTGAAGACCAGTATTTTCGATTTGTTAAGGTTCACTTGGAGTTTCCACGTAGTACAGTACCTATATAGTTGGTTGATCATCAACTGAAGCGTTTGTGGTGCTGCTGATAGAAGTACTATGTCGTCAGCGTAGAAAAGAGCCTTTATAGTGGTCCCCGCAAACTCAACTCCTCCAGAAATATAATCTGTTAAATCTTCTATAAAAAGTGCGAATAGAAGAGGGCTCAGCGTACAGCCCTGTCGAACACCTGATTCCGTTTGAAACCATTTATCAAATTATAAGACTCATAAGAGTTCTTAATTGCTGTTCGAATTTCAATTATTTCATCAAAATAAGATAAGGACAGTTTTTGATTTTAAAATTTAATTTGTATAGACTTTTTAAATATTTTATTAAAATTAAATACTATTTTCTTTTTTGTTGTTCTTAAAGTTAAAATCATGTTTTTGTTATGATTGACCATACACCACAATGAATTAATAAAAATAAAATTACTAATTAATAATCAAAAGAAAAACAAATATAAATGCTTTAACAATATAATAATAATAATAATAATAATAATAATTAATTAATTAGTTAGAATTAGAAAATAGGGAAGGAGTGAAAAAATACGAATTTGTAACTTTTTTTTACTTTTTCTTAATACTGTTTAAAACTATTATTACGTTGCTCCCTCGAAAAGATGTGCTACCAGTTCATGTCGTGTAAAATTAAATTTGTATTTCTGAACTATGTCCTCGACTTTGATGCGCCGTCGAACATGAGGAGGTTGGAATCTAAAATAAAAAACAGAATTTTAAAAATTTGACACTTCAAACGAAAACGGAAAACAAAAATGCCTCCTTACCCATCATGATCGAGTCTTCTTCGTTTGCCCATGTTGTGTGCCGTCTGTCTCACCAGATTACCCACAACTCGTCGACTTAGCACCATACCATCGACTAGAGGAGTCGCAAAGCTCATACGACCGCTAGGACCTTGCAACTTCACTCGCAGTAGTCCAGTTTGCAGGGCATGCAGGAAGATCACATGACAATCGCTGGCCTTAGGAGTTTGTGATACTTGAGATTCCTCACCAGTGCAAGTGTAACAAAGGAGATCCTCTATAAAAACAAAATTAAACACATTTTAGTGACTTTACTGAGAATTTTTTAAATAAGTCCCAAGTACCAATTGGAAAATTGAGATAGTCCTCGAAACTCTCAATCCATACGACGAAAATCTTCGCAGGTGGTTGGGGTATCAACAATGGTTTGGTAATGTTTTTTCGTCTCGTCGGTGGCACTGGTTCCTTCGTTTGGTCTAATTCGAGTGATAACGTTCTAGGTTTTTGCCCAGCAGCAGCAGCCGATGTTGACGATGATGAAGGCCGACTTGTTGCCGCATCTGCTGAGACATTTTTCTCATTCCAAACGCTCTTGTCACTAGCCGAATGCGATAAACACCCGCCGTCTGTCGTTGTACCCGCCGCCGCCGTCGTTTCCGTGGCTTGAGGCTTTTTTTGGCGATTCCATTCGGATGGAACTACAAAAGCTATTTCCGAGCTAACATCAGCCCAATATAAAACACATGACTTTCCATTGAACCGAAAATCTTCGATCTTCTCGCGAGGCGCGTCAGGATCTGTATTTTTCAGAATCCAGCTGGTCGCCATAGATCCAGTCCACCCGCAATGTTCCTCGACCTCTACTGGGCAGCCGAGGGTCAGAAGCATCCTTCCGAAATTGTGGTTTAGTGTCTTGATGTTTTCTGCATTCATATTGCCAATGATTTCATCCGCCGTCTTCTGTCCCGACTTCATATAGAACACATGAACTGTATCGTGACTTCGCACACTCAACTTATCCAGATAATTTAGGTCTTGGATAAAATTCTTGCGCGACGAATCCAAAGCTATCAAATCTCTATAGCCTGGAATTTCTTCAAATTTATTATCCATTTCATAGTTAACAAATCCAAATTGTGAGAGAAACAAACGGGCGGTTCCTTTTAGTTCCACAGGCGTCGGTGGAAAACACTCTTGAGCAGGCCCCAATATCTCCCCAGATCTGGCAGTTTCTTCGGCGGCTAACTTCTCCAAGACCGCTTGATTTTCAATCAACTTATCCCAACGATTCATCAAATCAGTGCCATATTGTTCTCGCATTTGTTCAATGGTAGGTATGGAGTAATCTGCCGCACATGGTACGGCCTTCTCCACACCATCGGGGTAGTGCTTTTGCGGAGGTATTTCTACCTTCGGAGGATCACTCATCGGCACCGGCCGTCCTGGATTCACGGGGGCATGTTTCTTCCCCGATTTACTCCGAGGCAGGTAACGTATTTCAAAGTACCACGCATGCCGACCAAAGGGACTTCGAAGAAGCACTAAAAACAAGAAGATTAATCATGATGAAGTGCTGAAGTGAAGGATCGATCCCATACTTACACGTTAGAGATGGCATTGGATCCTCGACATTCCCCAGCGGTTCCTCCAGCAGACCCAGAATCGTCGAGTTCTCCGTCACAAAGTACTTGAACTTCTGCACAGCCTGTTCCCTGGTCACTGTTTTGGCATCGACAGAATTACAAAACTTCACCAAACTAACTTCGTCCAACAGCGACGAAAGCGTCTCCGATGCCCTAAACTCTTTGGGAAAATACCCAACCTGTTCCATGATAATTGTCAGCAATATATCGGCGGCATCTCGCACCCTCATCGATACGGGCTTCAATTCTTTTTGGTCTTTGTATTTCGGAGGCTCGCCCGGCTTCCCCACACTCTTCGAGCCCGATATACCCAATTCTACGACTTCTATCACCGTCTTAAAGCAATCTTGATCCTGTAGCAGGTAAGGATGTTGCATTAGCCACGCCGACGTGCATTGGAATGCCGCCACAATTGTACTATGCAAATCCTTGCTATGAGCAGGCGGCGGCCTCGAACACTGATAGCAGATGTAGTCGCATATCCACTTCACCGCTCGCTTGCATTCTAGAGCGTCTGTGGAAATGATCGTTAGATTTTGACTTGGTTCTTCAATTGCTACTAATTGTTCTATACAATGGTGTTCGAACGATTTTTTGAACATTTACATATGTGAACGAACGAAAGAAGATGTTTGGTATTTTTTGTTTTTTGATTTTTATTTTTTGGTTTTTGAATTTGAAACGAAAACAAAAAGTGCTAAGTGTTAGTAAAATGAGTGAGTGTCTATTACCGTTTGTTAGTTTCCTGGCTGCAGTTTTATTTTTATGTATTTTTTGATTTTTTTTTTTAATAGTTGGACGAGGAATTTACAATGGACAGTGGAAGGGGTGGTTTTTTTTTTTTGTTGTTGGTTAAAGAGAAACAGAAAGAGGTTGGTAAAGGGTTAGAACCATTTTATGCAAATATTAAATTTGTTTTTGTTCTTAATTTTAATCTTATTTCGAATTGGAATTTATACAACATTTAATAAATATTTACAAAAGGTTAGATTTTTACTTATTTAGAATATTTGTTTTCTAAATGAACTTACCTGAATCCCGGATCTGAAGACGCGCGAGCCCCGAAAGGAGCTCGAGCGCTGCCAGCGACACATTTAGATCAGTCTTCCATGAGGAAATCAATCGATGACACACAAGGTATGTGGCCCGCACGAACAGAGCATGTGCATTATCTACAAAAGTTTACCAATGGATTTGATTTTAATAAAAAAAATATTACATATTTAAACTCAAATAATGAATAATGTTTAAATGAATGAATGCAATTCAATGATACATAATATGTATGTTTAAATGTATGAGGTCTGTATCTGATTTGGGAATATTTTGGCTGGAGTGTGTTTACCTACCTAGAGATTTTTGCATGGTTTGGAACTTAAAATAAGTTGGTTTCAAAGCCAGAGGGTGGCGAACCATAAATTCATACGAAAAATTAAAAGAAAGTAAATACATTATTTGAAAAAAATAATTTTACTAGCCAGATCTAGAAGGAGCCTCTTTCTTCTTTTAGGCGTCTTTGCTTTGTACCTATACTACGATTCCTCTTTAAACTTTTCCCATAGGTATCAAAAATCAACTTAGGTTTTTTGTATACAACAAAATTAAGTTATTTGCATTTATCTCAAATCTTGTTCAGGTGGAGTTCAGTGCGATCCGGTTGATGTTTTTCAAAAAACAAAATGTTTTGGGTTAAAGAAAAATTCAGTAGCCTGGTTTTTCACCAAACTTTTTCATTTATAAATCTTTTAGGCAATAAAAGGAATGAAGCTGATGTCTCACGGCTTTTTTTTGAATTTATTAGTACTAAAGTAAAAGGGTAATGACTATAAATGGATGTGCATTCTAAAAAAAAAGGTTCCTAGCACTTGGCTGGTCATAACTCTGCATTTTATTTTTAAAACAAGAATTAGTGAATCTTCTTAAGAAGCAAGATGATGAATGTGTGGTTCTTTCTAGAACTGGTTAAAGAAAAACCAATGAAATGAGAACAATGGTGTTCTTGCGCCGAGTCGAAAATTACATGCTCCTGGCTTTTTGAAGTGAGTTAAAAATGCACCAATAAAAATTTAATGAATCAATTTTCGTTTTTTCGATGAATCAGGACAACAACAAAACAAGTCGCTTATACAAGGGGCTTTAAACACTATTAAAATGCTTTAAAAAACTGTGCGAGCGTAAGTGGAGTTTGAATTGGGTAGGGGAGGTCGATGTTCAATTTTCTTTAATTCCTGTATGTTTAAAAAATGGGAAGAAAAAAAAGAATTGGGGATGAATTTTGTATTCGTGTGGTACGACTTAAGACAAAAACTAAGTTAGTTAGGAAGTTAGGCTCAGGTATTCTGATGAGCATTCCTAACAGAACTTTATTAAACTGAAACTATTTTGACCGATTAACCTTTGAAGCAGTAGAAATAACACAGTGCTAAGAAAGAGTCTCATTGAAACAACGTTGCTTAGAGGATCTTTCATAAACCGTACTACACGAATGTGGACTTCTTCACCAAACTCTGATGAGACAAATGTTCCTATAATTAATATGGTACATACAAACCTTAAAGCTTTGTGCAGTGGTGTTTTGGATACGCCAAATTATATATATATATATATAGATATACTCTTGTCGTTCCACAACATTTGGCCAAAAATTAATATATAATATTTGACAATATAATCTGTTTTTGAAAAAAACTGAGTTGCTGGTAAAAAGTTAAAAAAGAAATCGCGAGTGAATTCGGAAAGAAGTATGAAAAACCAAAACAGCATGACGTTGAAAGAATTAGTTGGTTCAGAAAGGAAATTTATGAAAATACAAAACAGTGTTGGAGACAAAATGCAGCCTTGTAGCAAACCATTATTTTTTGTTTATGAACTTAAAACCATCCAAAACAGCTTGCTTAAAAGCAATCTTCTGACACCAAAACAATTTGATTATAGAGATTGTTGCCAAGGGTCAAGCTCTATCAAATGGTTTAGAAATATAAAGCAAAACAGATTTTGGTCTTGTCTGACCTTTGAAAGAACCAATGTCAGAGCAAATAATCTTTAATTTTTGTGGAAATAAGTTGCACAAATGATTTTTTCTAATTAAGGAAAACTTATTCTTAACAACAGAAAAAGTAAAAAATCTTACACAGTAGTTTAGCCAAAGTTTAAAAACACATATTTAAGACAATTTGTAATATAAAAACAAGCGAGCCTTTATATTACAAATTGTCTTAAATATGTGTTTTTAAACTAAACTAAAAAATTAAATGGACCAATTTTCGTTTTTTCGATGAATCAGGACAACAAAAAAACATGTTGCTTATACAAGGGGCTTTAAACACTATTAAAATGCTTTAAAAAACTGTGCGAGCGTAAGTGGAGTTTGAATTGGGTAGGGGAGGTCGATGTTCAATTTTCTTTAATTCCTGTATGTTTAAAAAATGGGAAGAAAAAAAAGAATTGGGGATGAATTTTGTATTCGTGTGGTACGACTTAAGACAAAAACTAAGTTAGTTAGGCTCAGGTATTCTGATAAGCATTCCTAACAGAACTTTATTAAACCGAAACTATTTTGACCGATTAACCTTTGAAGCAGTAGAAATAACACAGTGATAAGAAAGAGTCTCATTGAAACAACGTTATATAGAGGATATTTCATAAACCGTACTACAAGAATGTGGACTTCTTCAATAAACTCTGATGAGACAAATGTTTATATAATTAATATGGCACATAAGAACCTGAAAGCTTTGTGCAGTGGTGTTTTGGATACGCCAAATTATATATACATATATAGATATACTCTTGTCGTTCCACAACATTTGGCCAAAAATTAATATATGTATAATATTTGACAATATAATCTGTTTTTGAAAAAAACTGAGTTGCAGGTAAAAAGTTAAAAAAGAAATCGCGAGTGAATTCGGAAAGAAGTATGAAAAACCAAAACAGCATGACGTTGAAAGAATTAGTTGGTTCAAAAAGCAAATTTATGAAAATACAAAACAGTGTTGGAGACAAAATGCAGCCTTGTAGCAAACCATTATTTTTTGTTTGTGAACTTAAAACTTAAAACCATCCAAAACAGCTTGCTTAAAAGCAATCTGCTGACACCAAAACAATTTGATTATAGAGATTGTTGCCAAGGGTCAAGCTCTATCAAATGGTTTAGAAATATAAAACAAAACAGATTTTGGTCTTGTCTGACCTTCGAAAGAACCAATGTCAGAGCAAATAATCTTTAATTTTTGTGGAAATAAGTTGCACAAATGATTTTTTTCTAATTAAGGAAAACTTATTCTTAACAACAGGAAAAGTAAAAAATCTAACACATTAGTTTAACCAAAGTTTAAAAACACATATTTAAGACAATTTGTAATATAAAAACAAGCGAGTCTTTGTATCTCTATTTTCTTAACAAACTGGACAAACTTGTCAAGAAAATTCTGTCACACTTCATTGGGTACCTGGTCATGTCGGTGTTCAAGGAAATTAAGGGGCAAACTCAAGTCGATTGGACCCGAACCCTACTGTGGAATAATTACTGAGCTATAGAAAAGGAAATAATGTCAAAAAAAAAACGGTTTTCACGCTTTTTTGCGGTACGTAACTTATGAAGCAAACACGATACTTTATAAGACTTGTTACACAATGTTTACAACAAAAGGAAAGTATACAACCATTTCAAGCTTACGGTCCTTAATTTCGAGGTGAAATTCTTAAATTACTGGTCTAGTGCTCAGGCTCCAAAAGAGGAAACACTTGGGACACTACCAAGTAGAAAACCAATAAAACTCTTTCTTCAACGCGGCTGCACATCAAATACATACATAAGTTTTCAAAAGATATAAAATTGGAGGAAGAATTGTTAAATTGAGAACCTTATCCAGTTCCAGTGCACTGACCCCAAACTAAGGGGTTCAAACTGACTTCCATGTAGATATAGGGAAACTATATGCTTGTCTATAATCTGAAAGGAAGAAGCGCTAACTTGCACCTCCCCGTGGTGACCCCTGGGGACAGGTTAGAGAAATCAGTGCAGCTTGATGACGAATGATACTGTTGCAATTCATAGTTATTGAAAAAGGCACAGCTTAGAACTGCACTGAGGAAATTCTCAACTTCCTTCCAAGATTAAAAATCTTGCCGATATATGGTAACGAGGGACTGTCGTCCTGCCTCATGGGCTCGAGGTAGACTTACTGATATAAATTATAAAAATATCCATAGAAATCAGTAAATATACAAATCGAATGACTATAAGTCGTCGGTATTTCATATAAGATCAAATAAGTCTGGAGTGGAAGTAAAAATCATTTTATAAAAAAAAAATGATGTAATTGTAGAGTCCCAGCCGGGCGGCCGCTTCTAGGGTTATCTTCCCTAGATGGCAACACATCAAAGACCTAAATTAACACACCACTGAAGATGTGGTACCACGGGATATGTTGCGGCCCCATGGTTAATTCCATGAACATATATGGGATGGCCTCCTTGTGAGAGTATCGTGGTGGCTGTGGTTTATCCTATATGCATAGAGTATTGGTTTTTCATTGTTCACCCAGAAAAATCAATACTTAGATAGGCAAAGCCAAGACCAAAGGTTAAGAAATTGTTGCATTTGTTAAGTCTTGGTAGCTTAGAAAGAGGAACTCACTCGAAGCATTTTCCAAAGAAGAGAGGGTGAATCTTATGAAATACTTTTGGTAAATTTCAAAAACTAAGCGACAAAGCAATGCATGGGGCAGCAAGTTTAAAAGCTTGCCATCAAATTAAGGCTTGCTGTCAGGTGTTGATGTTGCGAGTAATTATCAATGATTTATAATTTTGACCAAGTTGATGTTTATGTTTGATTTGAGAACAATTAAAGTGGTGATTCTCATCGGCACAACTAAAATCAACTCCTTCGACAAAGAATGGCTAACCATAAATCAGACATTCGCCAAAAAAAACCGGAAAAGACAGCACTAGCATGCCACACCATCGAAACAGGACATCAACCAGATTTTGAAGGAGTCCAAATTCTTGCAACGGAGAAATATACGAGGTGTGTTCAAAAAGTACCCGGAATTTTTAAATTTCGCGGGTCTGAAGAGTCCGAAGGTCAACATTTGTTTTGTATTGTGTTGGTATACATGTCCCTAAATAATGATGCAATTTTTAGCTATATTCACTGTTTACTTTGTCTGTTGTAGTTGCTAAGGTTCGACGTGTTTTTATGAGCTCGGCGATTTTTGCTTGTTTAAACAATGTTTGACCAAAAAAACAATCGCGTGAACATCGCTCAGGAGCTGTTAAATGACGTCAACGACGATCCAAGTTTACTTGAAAGGGTCATAACTGGTGATGAAACATGGGTGTACGGTTATGATATCACCAACGAAAAAAGCACATCAAGTTCGATCAAATGTGAAGGTTTTGCTTACTGTTTTCTTCGATTATAATGGCATAGTGCATCAAGAGTTCTTACCACAAGGTCGTACGGTTAATAAGGAGTATTACCTTGAAGTTATGCGGAGTTTGCGTGAAGCAAATGAGAATGCTCAAGGACATACATATGTATCAAAAAGTGAAAATCAAGAGTGCTTCCAAAATTGGAAAAAACGTTAGCATAAGTGTATTATATCTGGGTGGGACTACTTAGAAGGGGACCACATTGATGTAAACGAATAAATAAATATTACTTAATTCATTCATTTATGGAATTTTAAAAAGTGTTATCTTGGCAAAGGAGTGAAGTTACCAACAGCGATATTGCATTAGAGCTATTGGTAGCGAATGACCGGAAATCCAAGAATGTATGCTTATCCAAGCATTTGGCTTTTTCACTCTTAAATGAATTTTGGAGCTATCGTGAATAAAATTTCCCTCTAAATATTTCCCTTGGACACATTTTCGAAAGGTAAAAATCTGACCAATGTTCCTTGAATGCACAAATTTGGCCCAATGAAGTGAGCACCAATGAGTGAGTCACAAAGGAACTGAATTCCCAGTTTAAATTACAACTTATCATTTAAGTGAGTAGAAATTGGTCTAAAATGTGAAAACGATTTTTAAGAAAAGCGTAAGCCAAATTGAAATAAGAAAGCCAAAACATTATTCGTAAACTTTGCTATGAAATGAAAATAACATTTATTTATTGTTTACTATTTTTTGGTATTTAAGAAAATCATGAGAAGCAACTCGCTTTAATTATTAAAAAAAAAACTCGCATTTTCAAAGCATTAGTCACGACATTGTGTGTATAGAGAGTGGGGTTTTGTTTGTAGGAAAGTTATTTGTGTTTTCAGTTGTGATCAATTGAAAACTTTCTAAAAAATGACAAATTTAAAAAATTGTATTAGCAAACAATGAAAATTGCATATAAATTGTGCAATTGACACAACAACACAAAAAAGAACATAAAAAGCTATAAAAAAAAAAAAAACAAAAATGCAAAACAATTAAATTATTTACATAAAAGTATAAACAAAAAAATAATTACTAAATAAAAAAAAAGAACAAACTAAAAAAATAAAATAAATAAATTTACCATAGACGGAGGCTGTTTCAAATTCTTGTAATAATTCCACTGGGAAATCATCGGAGACAGTTAAACTGGGATAATCATGTTGCGAAGAGCTATCACGTCCAACTGAACCTTTACCACCTGTGAAAGTTGCAGCACTTCCTCCTCCTGTTGCACCACCTCCAAATGTCGTTGTATTATGAGCACCCAAACTAACATTTCCGCCACTTGCTATCGAAGCTGATCTTTCTGAACAGGCTACACACACACACACGTAATTTGTTTTATTTTTTTTTTTTTTGGATCACAAAGAATTGTACAACATAAGGAAAGAAAGGAACAACATAAATAAACAAAAATGAAAACAAAAACAAAACAAAAAAAAGACATAAAAGGAAACAAACAAAAACTAAAAATGAGGATAGATGTGAGCGCACAAAAAGCTGAATCACGAGTGAGAAAAGCTGAAGAGAAAAAAACAGAGCGAGAAAAACAAGGCAAACGCAAGGAGATCCTTCGTATGTTAAAAATATGTCCAAACCTGAGCTAAAGATGTTGGTGTCGGGGCCTGGCTGAGGCGATGCCGAGGGCATATTGTCCGACTTCATTTCGATTTCCTCGAAATTCACAGAGTCCTGGACGGTGAGCAAAAGCCCACCCAACAGCATGTGTGTGTTTTGTGCATCGGTTTCCACCTGCAGGGCATTCATCAAAACGTTGATGAGACGCGGCTTAAGTTGAATAAACGTAATCGATCTGAAATAAATAAGAATGTTATAGAAGGGCGCTTTGCTATTCATTTCTTAGCTATCACTCACCTCTCTGCAGGTCCATTGTTCAAATCTCGAATTTGTAACGTCTGGAAGTGCAACGGCAGCGTCAACATCGACAGGAGGATATTAATCGACGCTCTTCGCAGTTCGATTTTGTTATAATTCATCGCTTGAGATTTTATTTTCAAATCCTTTTCCGGCAGAACCACCTCCAGGGCGGTTATAAATATTGGCAATAGGACATGAATCCCATCCAAATCCAATCGAAATAAATCTGATGAATTCAACAAAATCGAAGCCAACGTTTCATCACATTCTTTAAGTTCGGCTATTTTCATACACTGTTGCAGGCCCATATAGAATCGGGCCAAGTAGACCGGGAGAATTTCTTCTCCTGTCTTCTTGGAGCAGAAAATCTTACACAACGCACCAATAGCTTCAGCACGTCCTGATTCGAATTTATCGATGGTCAGGCTTCGGGGTAGATTTGCAGGATCACTACTAGAATTCGGATGGGACAAGGAAATGCTTCCCTTACGATTCTCCATTACCATCGATGATGGTCTCTTGTTGGCTTCGGAAGCTTGTCGTTTTGCATTCACTAACCACGAATCACCACCGATGTAAGCAGCCTCGAATAACCATTCGCCGAAGAGATGTAAAATACTATTGCACGTTGGACGATTCGGTGCCAATTGTGGTCGAGGTTCGGAGCCCATGGATGGAAGAGCTTTTCAAAAAAAAAAAAGATATACAAATGTTATAAAGTGAGATGATTATAAAAAGGGTGTGTTACAATTTAAACTACTCGATGATGGAGGTCCAGATGTGGGAGTAAGCGGTGGTTGGGTACTCTGGGATCGAGATGTTGTCAATCCAATCAAAGCTGCTTTACTTAAACCTTAAGGAAAAAACACATTAAAATTGATTAGTTAGGGAATTGTAAAGCTTTCTTTTTTCAACCAACAATTAGCTATGAAAACAAAAAACAAAACCACAAACAAAGAAGGGCATTGACGCCCCTCAATTCATTCAACGTTATCTGTAAAAAAAAATATAAATCTACTTTTCAAATTGATACCAAGTTCAGTATGATTTCAAAATAAGGTAAATCAACATCGCTACAAAAATTACTTAAATAAATTTAAAAGTATAAAGTTAAGGTAACATTTTTAATCTACTGTTTTCCAAATAATATGATTTCATATCACAAGAAAATAAATTAAAAGAAAATTTCGTCTTTAACTACAAAAGAAAATACTAACAAATTTTATAGTTAGTAACATTTTAAAACGGACTAAGGATAATACACGCTAGGAGGTGCTTAGAGGTATGGAAGTTTACAAATGTTATCTACGACATGAGGTTCTAGTGAATTACTTTTCCTTCAGAATTTGTTTCCATCTTTCCAAAACCGCGAGTGATATTTTTTAATTTGTATTAGTTTTTGGAATTATTGTGTTAGAAATTTAGTTGCTGGGGCACTTTGGCACCCAATTAAATAATCGAAATTCAAGGTTTCTGGGAATAGACACAATCCAAAGAGAATTTAATTCACTATAACATCATTTTACTTCAAAACTGAATAATAAAGAAAATTAATCTAAAAGTATAAAACAAATTTAAAAATTAAAGAAAAACTTCTCTACATTCTACAAAAAAGCTTAAGTGGCTTGGCAAGTGTGTTAAACGCTATTGGGAATGAGTATAAGTTGGAAAGGCTAACTAATTGTATGGACATCACAAGGTTTCATCACATCAGTGCTTTTTTTTTTTCTGGGGATTTGAGCCAAGGAGTTTTGTACAGGACGGCCAATAAAAATTATGCTTTAATTATTGAAAAATGTCTCTGTTTACTTATTATTTTTTTCAAAAATAATGACAACAAAAAACCTGAGTTATTCAATTAAAAAATTAAGTTATTTTTCTGCCCTACAATTAAAAATACTTCTTTAAAGGATTAAGTTATCCTAAATATCGCCTAACGATTTTTCTATCATCAGGTTTGTAAAATATACCTATTTTAAAATGTTGAAGGTAGACCAAAATTATATTTTTAAGCCTAACGGAAGACACAGGGCGACTCACGGCGGCGACGACGAGCCGAATTCCGCTGTCAGGCAGGATGATCCATTCAACATAGACGACGAAAGCCAACAATCCCGTCCTCCCGACTTAGACGAAGTAAAGATTGTCATATCTAAGCTGAAGTCTAATAAAGCCGCTGGAGCGGATGGCTTGAATGCCGAGCTCTTTAAAGCAGCTGGATAAAAGTTGGTTAGGAGCATGCACCAACTTATCTGTAAGATATGGTCGGAAGAAAGCATACCCGATGAATGGAACCTCAGTATTGTTTGCCCGATCCTGAAAAAAGGAGACCCTCTAAACTGCACCAACTATAGAGGAATCAGTCTACTTAACATCGCCTACAAAATCTTCTCTGCCGTAATATGTGAACGTCTAAAGCCCATCGTCAACAACCTTATCAGTGTGGTTTTAGACCAGGAAAGTCCACAGTCGATCAAATATTCACATTACGGCAGATTCTGGAAAAAACCCAAAAACACCAAATCGACAACCCAACATCTTTTCATCGATTTCAAGGCCGCATATGACAGCATCTACACTTCTACAAAAACGAGCTTTATAGAGCCATTCAGTCTAGTTTTGGAATCCCTGCCAAACTCGTCCGTATGTGCAGGATGACTATGGAGAATTCACGCTGCTCCATAAAGGTTGGAAACAACTTAACAGAACCTTTCGATGTCAAAAAAGGTTTTAGACAAGGTGATGCGCTGATGCGATTTTTTAACATCGTACTTGAAAAAATAGTGCAGAGCTCACACGTCAACACTAGATGCACTATCTTTCAAAAGTCTGTCCAATTACTAGCATATGCCGATGACATTGACATAATCGGAAGAACTTCAGCGTGATGTCAATGGGGCTTTTGTGAGTATTGAGGCAGAGGCGGCAAAAATGGGTTTAACGGTTAATGAGGGCAAAACAAAGTACATGCATCATAAAGAAAGGACTTACAACACCGACGCAAAGACGTCTTGGTCAAAACGTCACCATCGACAGATGTAACTTTGAGATATTCAAGGACTTCGTCTACCTAGGCCCCGCTGTAAACGCAGAAAACAACACCAGCGCTGAGATCAAACGAAGAATAACTCTTGCTAACCGCTGTTTCTTTGGGCTAAGAAAGCAATTGAGTGGTAAAGTCCTCTCTCGAAAGACCAAAGTGTCTCTATATAAGACCCTTATCATCCCCGTCCTGCTATACGGTGCAGAAGCATGGACTATGACAAAAGCGGATGAAAGCACCTTGGGTCGTTTCGAGAGAAAAGTTCTTCGTGTGATCTACGGTCCCGTATGCATCGATGGGGAGTGGAGGAGAAGATGGAACGACGAGCTGTACGGTCTGTACAGCGACGTAGACTTAGCCAGAAGGGTAAAAGTCCAACGACTAAGATGGCTGGCTCACGTAGAGCGCATGGAAACCAATGCTCCGGCCCGGAAAGTCTTCTAATCCACACCCACAAGACAGCGCAGTAGAGGAAGACCGCGGATCAGGTGGCGCGCACAAGTGGAAAGTGACCTCACCCAACTTGGATCGCGAAACTGGAGACATCTAGCTAGGGACCGAGCTAGATGGAGAAGTTTGTTGGGTGAGGCCCTAGTTCAAACAGGACTGTAGCGCCACCTTAAGTAAGTAAGTAAGGAAGACACAGGGAATGTGAAATTGTGAATAGTTTAACTACATTAACTGAGTCGACTTAAGCTGGCCTTGCATCCACAATCCAGATGCATCAAGCTGGCTAAAAAAGGGTTCAATATAACACTGGCAAAGAGATGGAACAATTATTAAATTACTTTGAAAGAGTCCTTAGAGAGATCTGATGCGGAAAGTACTTAGTTTAAAATTATAGTCAAATTTGTCTCACTTAAGGGAGGTGATAATGAGACGAGTGGATAACTAAAGTATAGTGACATTCAACTTTGTGACGATTATTACATAAATTCCGACCTACACAGCATCGCACAATGCGGGATAAAAAACCTCGTGAAATTGAATGCTTTGAAAACCCAATGCTGTCTTGTACCGTTAAAGCGAGATATACCCCTTTTTAACTATATATGAGTGGCACTTGCATCAATGAAACTGAATATCTCCATATTCTCGGTATGTCATCATCATTAAAAACCTCTTGAGAAACAATCACATACCTACGCAATGTCGCCAAAAATTCCGTAAAATTTTAGGGTTTTCTAATACGATGCCCGAAATTTGTCTCAATCATCTACCAAACTTATGTACGTTCAAAACTTGGGTATAACTCTCATCTTTGGGCAGGTACTCCAGTAACTTACTTAAACTTCAAAAAAAGTATTCAAATTAGAGCTTTTAAAATGATTTGTGATGATAACATCATTAACTTAATTACGCATTCCAACATCGTCGTTTGTTCTCACCTTTTTTTACCGTTATTTGAACGAAGGACTATGCTTTAGTTAAATAACTAGTTGCATTATTCGAGCTTCTAGGAATGGCCATCAGTGTTACCCTTAAGCCCAACTTCAGCCGTACCAATGGCGGATCCAGGGAGGGGGGGTCGTAGGGGTCATGACCCATGGGAGATAATTTGTTTGCTTTTTCGTAGGAATTCCCTTCAATTCAAAACTAATCGCATTGCGTTAATGGATATTACCCCCATTATATTTTGAATTATTTATTTTTTTCGTATATGAAAACAACATTTGTATTTTACTTCAACTTACTTATATACTTATCCTCTTGGATAGTATTGAACGTAGATCATTTAAATTGATAGATGATAATATCATCATAAGTTCATTTACTTCGCTTGAACATCGTCGTAAGGTCTCTTATCTGACCCTTTTTTACCGTTATTTTAACGGCTTATGCTCTAGTGAAATAGCCAGGTGCATTCCTCCCCTTAAACAGTTCAACCGTAATACTCGCGCTTCTAGGAATGCTCATCAGTATACCCTCGAGCCCAACTTCGGCCGTACTGTCAAATACAGAGATTCGTTCTTTAGCCGTACTACGCGAATGTGGAATTCCTTACCACACTCTGTCTTTCCTAGTCATTGCAATATTCAGGAATTCAAAACCAATGTGCACCGACATCTCCTTTTAAACCCTCTCCCCTGTTCCTAGTGCTCACACTGTGCCTCTGCATAATAAGGGTAGTAATATCCCCTTGAGTGTGTGCTTGTTATAAAAAAAAAAAAACTTCCTTAAACTTTGTTGCTAATAGTACTACTTTTAACTGAAGATTGGACCAAGAACATAATATGAATCGGATATTCAGCCCTATTCCAAAACCACAGCACAAATTCATCAACTTTTGACCAATGGACGATCCAGGGGGGGGCGGTCATATGAGCCATAAAGCTTATACAGTTAAGTTGTCAAGTATTCAGGTTCTTAAGAAGAAACCGTGAATAATAGATCATCAATTTTATATTAAGTTGCCTTTAAATTCCTTATACTAGCCTTTAATTTTATTATTACATTTTTTTGACACATTTTTTTACTTGTGACATATAGGGACTATGTAGCAAGTTTTGCATTAGTAAACAATTACAAACTAGAGCTTTTAATCAAATATGACATTACGACGGTAGAGAAGTCGAAAAAAGTGGGTACCCTGATTCCGTCCGTCTGTCTGTCTTTCCTGGCCCCTACAATCCAAACATTTGTGTTGATTGAAATTAAGATTTTCAGCCAATTATTGTAAGGCGTTTTTTAACTTCACATAGGAAGTTATTGTAATGGGTCCGATTTGTCGAATTGAAAATTTTGACATTTCTCGACATTTCAAGGTCCCTAGAGTCCAAATAAAAGATTTTTACTCGTAGAAAGATGTCTGTGCGTGTGTACGTACATACGTTCGTACGTCCGTACGTTCGCGACGTTTTTCTCGTCGTCCATAGCTCAAGAACCAGAAGAGATATCGACTTCAAATAAATTTTGTTATACAGATAATAAGGCAGAAAGATGCAGAAAGGACTCTCAAGAAAATTGCGTCGTTGGTTTTTTTACCATCGCAGTTTAAAAAAAAAAGGTAAACATTTTGGTTAACCCTAAATATCTCACGAAAGAATGACGCTAGAGACTTGAATTAAATTTTATATTATATATTGTAACGTGATACCAAACAAGTATATTTTTGGAAAAACATCCAATTAACGGTTTTTTTATAAATCAAAAAAAAAAATGTGTCACCTCGAAAATTTTACAACTAAAATATGATTTCATCTCCAAAACAATTTTGTGCAACAAAGAATAAAGTTTTTGACATCTGATAAAATTTTGATAAAAATCTAATTGACAGTTTTTTTTTTTATAAAAAATAAAAACCTAAAAAAAACATTACTCAAAGTTGGTAGAAATTGAATTTCGACTCAAATATCTTTTCAAAAACTTGAGATTAAGGCTTCAAACTTATTTTATTTTATAAGAAATATTGTTTTCAACATTCTGAAAAATGTTGAGAAAAATCGAATTGACAGTTTTGTTTACAAAAAATAAAAACCTAAAAAAAATTAATAAAACTTGGTAAAAATGTACTTTCGACTCAAATAGCTTTTCAAAAATTACAAATATTGGCTTCAAACTTATTTTATTTCACAGAAAATATTGTTTTCGATATTCATATATCATTCGATATAAAAATCCAACAGTCCGTTTTTTCATAAAAAAATAAAATCTACAAAAAATGGTACGCAAATTTGGTAAAAATTGATACATATAGACAAACTTTTAAGCAATACAAATCGACAGACGGGATGGGAAGTTATCAGTGTGGGTCGCATCCCAGCCTCTTTTTTCATTTTATTAATACGAAAAATAACAGCAGTCCTTCTTTCTACAAGAAAAACATATTTACGTATTGCTCCAAAAGGGTGCCTCTCAAAAAACCTTTATTTTGTTTTTAAGTTTTCTCAAGAATTAATGGACCGATTTCAATAATCTTCTCTTTCTGTGCAAGCTCTTTTTGATGATCAAATGATCAAATTGATGATGATTTTTTATGATCAAAAATGTATTTTTTTTTTATTTTTAAAAAAGTACTAATTTTGTTTACAAAACTCGATATCTCAGAAAGGGGACAACATTTTATGACGAAATGTAAATGTAAAATGTACATATATATTTATAAGCTCTTTATTTAGTGCTTACCAAAAATATTTTAAACACAAAATTTAAAATGATTTTCGAAATCAAGATTTTTTGACAAATAAAATGGCATTTAAATTTTGACAAATAAAATCGCATTTAAATTTTTGAGAAAAACTTATTTTGCAGGTACATTTTTAAATTTTAAAATATAGAAAATATTTTGAAACAGACTTTTTGGAAGAAATAAGCAAGTTCTAGTCACCCAGTCGTGCATTTTATTTCTTTCAAAATTGATTTTCTGTTGAATACAAAAAATCTTAAAAGATCTTAAAAAATTAAATAAATCTACTTTTGAAGTGAATTTGCTTTAGATGCTCTAGAACTGAGATTTAAACACGAATTTCAATGATACAAATGTCCCAA
This sequence comes from Eupeodes latifasciatus, assembly GCA_920104205.1. NCBI lineage: Eukaryota > Metazoa > Arthropoda > Insecta > Diptera > Syrphidae > Eupeodes > Eupeodes latifasciatus. The sequence continues at coordinate 118,218,826 of OV049925.1, read as the reverse complement.
AAAATCAAGTGACACTTTTTTTAAACTAATGGCTAAGTGAAAAACATAATAAACTTTCATATCTATTGACATAAAAGCTTTGAAACGTGTAATTTGTGAGTGCTACAATTCTTCCCAATTTATTTGTTTACCTACCTTACTTTGTTTTAATTTAATTTTTAGAGAAATCATGTACTTAAATGCAACTATTTCCTTGAATTTAAGAACTAAACCTTTTTATCTCTACATTGAGTTCAAAAAAACTACGTCAAAAAAAGCCCGACATTTTTACATATCAGATCCTCTCTCATTTTCTGGATTTTTAAATTTTTGCAGCGTTCTTCGCATTAATAGAAATGGAAACAAGAAAAGTGTATTTTATTTTTGAAAAAAAAACAACGTTTCAAAAACAATTTCCTACATTTCTGCGCGAAATGCACCAAAAACACTCTAAACTATTGTGTTTTAGCTCTTAAATATGGCATATTTAGAAAACTGTTGGAATCTTGGAATGCTTTCATATGTAGGGAGTCATCCAAATTAAATAGTTAGACCATACCTTGCTCGACAACAGTGTTCCAAAATAATTTGATAACTAAAGTTGTCATTTTAGCATATATTAAATTTTATTAGCCTCCTTTACAAAACATTAAAGAACATTTTTAAGCGGTGATTAAAAACTCATCTGAGTGTGTGACCCCCCTGATGAAAAGTCTGGATCCGCCCTTGAGCCGTACTATAAAGTATAGAGATTCGTTCTTTAGCCGAACTACGCGAATATGAAATGCCCCTTCCCCGCGTATAAAAAACCCTCTGAGTGTGTGGTAATCATAAGAAAATGTACTTAAAAACGGCCCGACCGATTTGGATGACATTTTCAAAATATCATCAGACCGAAAGCTAATCTTATTAATTGGGCCACCGGTCATTTTAAAGGAGAAGAACAACTTCTACTTGGTCAGCTTGTCGTCTATACACATTTTGGAGCACCGGTTTAATTGATTATCTTATGGCTGATTTCTTGAAAGAGTTTTGAAATGATATCACATTGTTATTTTTATCTCTTGGTTTATAAAAGAATAAAAAAGAATCAATCGAGTTCCGAGAGAATTTTGTGCTAAAATTAGCCACTAACGAAATAAAAGTTTCGATATTCTCCTTCATTAAGATTCATTATAGGAACTTTTAGTATAAAAACAAAAGTTTGGCTCAAATATTAACGATTTTGTAAGCAAAAATTATTCAGGTTTAGTGTAACGCACAACTTTATGAATTTGAAAGAAATCAAACTGAAATGGAAATGGGAAAGAAAAAAAAATGAATTCAAGCAATGAAAATGAAACTACACACAGCAACGGACAAAAATCGACAAAAAAAAAACAGCACAAACAAATCATTTACGGTATGGCATCAAGATCAAGCAGAAAAAAAGCAGTGTTGAGTTCAAAACACACAAAACATACACGCGAACAAGACGACAGGGACATAAAATTGACATTGAATAGTTTAGAAAATTAGGAAAAAATTAAAAACCACACCCTTTTGTTGTGATATAGATGGCGCCACACTAAAACTTTTAGCCAAACGCCTTTGCAATGGTGGCGTTGGTGAATGTGGTAAATGTTCTCCAGTTCCAACACTACTACTCCCTAAACCAGATGTAGTTGATGTCAATGGAGTTCCATACGACGACGACGCAGAACTATTATTACTAGCACTAGACGAATGATGATGATGATGATGGCCAATAATAGCATTAAGTGCATGTGTGGCCGTATTGCCACTTAAGCCACTAAGAAACGAAGAACCACCACTATTTTCAGAGGCGATTCCTGCTCCTGATTTACTAGAACTACTACCACCTGCACCACCAGAACTAAAACCAAATAAATGATGCGTATTATGATTTAAACCAGAACCACCGCTACCGTGAATGGCATCGCTCAATGACGAACGAATGTCCATTAGATTTGTGATATTTTCATCATGACTATGTGATGGCTGATAGATACCTGTTATAAGTAGGAAGTAAAAGTTTAAATAAGTTCTTAATATTATTAGTCTTATGAAAATTAACGTATTTATGTTAAAAAATAAACCTAAAGAACACCTTCAGATAACTTACCCAAGTACGCATCAACTTGAGATGAAATGCCTTTTATAGCTTTGAGGAAAATTTGTGGAAGAAGCAGCAGACAAGGATGTTGATAGGGTTCGGCTCCTTTGTCACGTGTCAGAGCCCATTGCATAAAATGAGAGGTTTTGCTTATAACATGAGGATAGCAAAGCGCTGTCGGGTTGCCAATTGTCCGTAGGAAGCGATACCATGTTTGTGCAACACATTCATTTGTTATTCCACTTGGAATTAATTGTGCATCTTCATCGGCTTTACAAAAGAAAACATCCTTCGTTAGACTGTTAACCTTTTAAGATTTAAATTATTTTTCTTACAGATTTTGAGTTCTGGAAATGTTGGGCCCAACATAAATTTTATCAATTTCGAAGTTAAGGCCAGATTCACCCGATTCCACTGTTCAATCAGAGCTATTCGATGTCTCCAAAGGGTACAGGACTCTTGAAGGGTCTTCCAAAGCGATGGAGATGGGAAGCATCGGACACACGCTAAGAGCCAAACTTCAAAGAGTACACTCAGCACACGTTCACACAGTTGATCACCTACATCATCTTTGACTGTGGGGGGAGCCAGGAGGATTTCGTTAATTGCCAGGAGAAACAAGAGCAAAGATTCCCACGTCTCACGATCCATTATCTGGGATATTTGTGCAGTTTGTTGGAGAGTCCGCAGAACCCGATGACAAAGGACTGCTTGACGATTGATTTTATCTGCACCTAAGGGGAAAACCTTCGTGTTAGTTCTAGTAGAGGAATTAGGAAGTTACTTATGTTTGAAAAAACGTACCCAAAGGTTGATACAAAAAAGGTAAGACTTGAAAAAGATTTAAAAATATATATTTATAGTAAAAAGAGTTTAAAATAGGAAAGTTTCAGACATTTTGGCTTTTTCTAGATAAAATTCCTTCAAAAAAACACACAAATTTCAGTCCAACTCACTTTCGCCTTGTCGCGGCACAAATAGGTTATGAAAGTGACTTATGATTTTTCTGCAGTACATATTCGGGTCATCACAGATCGGCTTGGGGACACTTATCCTCGGATTCGGATGCATGGCAGTCAACCACTCACAGTAGATGTTCACACAGTCTTTGATGGTCTCGTGCTCCTGCAGAGGCAGCGATAGACCAAAACAAATCACGTCCATGCACCAAACAACCTGGGAAGACATTATTAGAAGAACCATTCAGAGGTTTTTAAAAGGGTTTCGTTTCAGACCTCTTCATCTTTGACCAAATGACTTGGTTCAGCATTTTGTGTTATTCCCAAATTCGAGGCCAGCTGCTTGACAACAGAAACAGCGACTTCCTTGCCGGCCGAAGCTGGAAATTTATTAAGGACACTAGACGACTGTGCTTCGGCACTATTGGCCGCTATAGTAGCGGACAGCGAAGCCCACTCCGAGTACATGTTGGAGATGATCAATTAGTTGGGTAGAATAGAAAATAATCATATGCAAAAGTGGAGGTACTATGAAAACAGGAAATCAATCTACGTGAGCATTTTTCTAACTTAAGTCTTTTATTTCGTTCGCACACTTTTTTTGTTTTCATTCAGAAAAACTTTGAAAATTCCATTGAAATTGATTTTGATACGTAATTTTTTAAGGTTTATAAAGAAATATATTTTATTTTATTATTTTAAACTAATTAAAATATAATTTTGTTGGTTTTTTTTTGAAGAAATAAACAAAAATTGTAACTCGCTTGAAAAATTTGAGTACAATTTTTTCACCTTTTTTTCATCAACTGACAGAAGGTGACATTTTGGTTTTTGACGTTTTGCAGGTGAAAGTTTCGAAGTACAGGGGTGTAATGTATGAGATATAATAGGGTATATTTGGCATAGTTTGACGAATGAACTGGAAAAATTCGAAAATGATTTTTTTGTTTTTAATTTTATTGCACCCATATTTAATTTCAATTGGAAATATTCTTTTCTACTCGACTTGATTTGATTAATTATCGAATTCGAAACGAGTCATAAAATATATTTCCAAATAATTTACAACTGATTTCCATGGATTTTTAACACATAAGGTTCAGTAAACTGTTTCGGCTTTTAAAAGAATCAGTTGTATCATAGACGAAATTAAAGACGAATTTATATTTTCTATGGTTAAAAATTATTTTTTATTTCTAAAGTCAAACATTTTGAGAAAGAATAATCACCCATATAGAAAAAAAAAACTGTTGGAAATTCACATGTTAAAAATGGAAATATCAATTCAAATTCAATGTAAGGCTAGGCGCGCACATGCAACTTTTTCGAAACCAAATAGTTCGATCGTTAGTTGCCCAAACATCGCGCACATAAGCATCTCCGAAAGTAATCAACGAAATAAACCAATGCACAGGAAACATTTATTCTTTTTTTCTATCTCATATACACGAAACAAAATAGTTTCAAATTTGCCCTATTCTTTTGCTTATGAAAGAAAAGAGAAGATATACTGTTCAAAACAAACTTATGAGAAGGATATATTATTCTGCGCGTCTGGAAGTATCCTACTAACCCCGTCACACTTTAAAGAATCATTTGACTGATATGCACTAATACATGCATAATAAAGAAAATATTTATAAGGGCGCGTTACGTGTAGGATAAAGACCTTTTTTAATGGGTTTAAGCAACTAATAAATTTTCGCAAACAATGTATGAAAGAGAAAACTAGTGAAATGGAGATGTAAGGCTGTTCTCTTCTCTCAGAATTTTTGGTGACAGGAAAACATTGACTAAATTTTTCTCTCTCTTGCACTTACAGAAAATTATTCAACGTTTTAGTTGAATGTCCGCGCAGTTAAATATAATTCCTTGTGACACAAACTAAGGAATTGGTTTGAGGTGATCGTCTAGTTTGTGTCAAAACACAAACTAAAAAGTTGCTCAAATGGGTGACAGAATGGTTTCTGCATGTGCGCGGACTCTCATATAAGTCTATAGTGCTCAGTTTAGGAACCAAACAGTTTCGAAACTAAAAGTTGCATGTGCGCGCCTGTATGTTAGGCATGAATGGTAACATTGGGCGCATTCATTTCATAAAGCTAGTGACTACGTAGTCAAAATTCAACTACCTTTGTGAATGCAAAACTACACTACAAAGCTAGTCAATTTGGAGCTGTCGTATTATTGACAAATGCAAATATATGTATAAAATAAGAAACATTTTTGATTTGATAACTTTAACACAATTTGAAAGATTTATATTTGTAGTTAAATACTGAACGATTTATTTCATTTTGAATTCGTGTGTCTTTACCGAGCAGCTGATTGTGAAACGTCAAAATCATTCTCCACTAACTTTGTAGCCGAATTTTTTACACTACGTCAGAGGGGAAATTTCAACTACTTTTGTAGTTAGATTTAGCCAATCAGAATCTCTTGACTACGTAGCCACTAGCTTTGGGAATGCGACTGCGACCATTGCTTGAATGTCTTTTTTCTTTTCCTTGGTTAGCTTTATGTTGAAAACACTTTGTACGACATTAAGAAGGATATTACACTTTGAGCCTCTCATAGTTTTAGCGATTCTACCCGTTTGAAAATCCTCACTATGTTTTGTCTTATAATACAAAGAAAGAAGGTCATTGCCTCTTTATTCGATTTGTCTGCAATCTTAATTTTGCTGTAGTTCATTCCGTTCAGAATCCTTATCAAAGAAACGGGGCTGTAAACTTCCAAGTCCTTTAAGTATTTTTCGATTCCGCTGTGCACAGCATCCACTTCTTGCACTTGCGAATGGCCTGGTTCAAAATACTTGTGTGTAATTGTCTCAATACTGATATTACAATCCATAAATTTAAGAATGGCTAAGGATACCATTCTGTTCTTATTTTGCGGAATGCAAGCATCGGACCACAAAATAATCCTTTTTGTTTCTGGAAGATCTTCCAGAAGTTTTTTCAAAATAATAGGGAGACCAGATGCTATGTCATTTCCAGACCGGCCGCTTAGCGTTTCATGCCAAATTCCGCAGTAGGTGGTTTTATTATTTTGGCAAAATCCTTAAACGGAATAGCAAAATAACGAATAATTAAAAAAAACATCAAAAATGATTCGTGGAAGATTTCAACAGCGAATTTTCTTCCGTTTCATTTTTTTTTAACTTTGTATCTCCTCCGCAGCAACGACGCGTCGTTCAAAAAGAGTGTCGACTCATAAGTCATCGTGTAATAAATAATATAAACAAGTATTTGCTGATTTTTCTAACAAAGCCTTCATTGATAAGAAAACTTCATCTTTGAGTCTTCGTTAAACGTCAACATTGTTACATTACGATACTATTCTTCTTCGAAAATGCGGCTGGTTAGACTGTAACAACAATAATGATGTTAGTTTTTATAATTAAACTAGCTTTTATCCGCGACTTCGTCCGCATCAGATAGTCTTTTTTGGATAGTAGTATGAAAAAAGCTGAGCTGTACTTTTTTGTACGTATGTTTGAATTGTGCCGAGATGGGATGAGGCCATACTAAGTGTGATTGTCATAGGTTAGGTTAGGTTAATACATTTTAAGAAGAAGTTACTGCAATACATTTTTCCTTCCTTGGCCAAAACGTAAAGATTTTGTGGGTTTGAGACTCGTGAGCACGCTACATATAATTGTCCATGGGAAAAACAGTTTTTTTCCAAATTTACACCTGCAACTTTCAGCGTTTGGCCCTGAGCTTTATTTATTGTTATTGCAAATGCTGGTTGATAAGTTTAACATGTTCGACAACTTATTTTATAAGGGATTGGGAATGCGTTGTTTGCCCGTAATACCAATTTTATCCAAATATTATTCAAATCTTTGGTAATTTATGAGTAAAAGCGATCAGATTCCCCGGAAAGTAATTTTTCCCATGGGAATGCGTTGTTTTCCCGAGGTCAAAAGTAACTCGTGTCCTTTCTTAAGTCTCAAACTATCTCCTCACCAAATTTCATTTAAATCTGTTCAGTAGTTTAGGCGTAAAAGCGATCGGGCCACCTGAATTTTCCCATGGGAATGCATCATTTTCCCGGGAGAAAAAGTAGCCTATGTCCTTTCTCGGGTATCAAAATATCTCTATACCAAATTTCATGCAAATTGGTTCAGTAGTTTAGGCGTGATTGAGTAACAGACTGACAGACAGAGTAACTTTCACACATTTATAATATTAGTATAGAGTATAGATATGTACCTACATCGCTTTAGTGCGCAATTACATGTGGATATGATTTTTTTTTAAATGGGATCCCGGATCAGAGATCGAAACCGAATTGTGAGATGTCAAATAAAACGTCATTAAAGGAATGTTTTTGAAGTTCGAAAATTCGAGCTCTAACTTAAAATCGAATTTCGAAAACTATTCAATCTGAAATTCTTTGTAAAGTTTTCACCAAAAAACAATCCTATATTAAAAGTTCTATGCTGCTGATCAATTTATGTAAAAATATATCACTTTTTAAGCAAAAATTGACAAACTCAAGAACTCGCTAGAGATAGTTTACTATTTACTTTTAAAAATAATCGATACAATTTTAATTTTGTCTTAAAAAGCTGCTGCATCATGAATAAATAATTTTTGTATCAAATTATACGATATTTTCAATTGATAGAAATGTTTCTGGACTTCAATTCAAAATCGATCAAAGTAATAGCAAAAATATCAAAAATACTTAATGGAAACCAATTTTAAGTGTTCTATTGGTATTTGTTATCCGGACTGTCAATAAAAAACAGATACATCTGAAAATCCGATATTTAAAAAAAGTAAATAAATATTTGTTTCTGGAAAAAAAGTCGAAGGAGAAATTTGACATTTTTATGGGATTTTCAAGAGTAAACTTTGATTTCCTTCAAAAATTGATATTTTTTCGTGGCGAATGAAACAGAATTGGAATTGTTTTTTTTTTTTATTGGACAAGAGTACGATAACTCAGGCGACAAGATATTATAACGGATTTTCTAAGAACAGTTAAAAACAAGCATTTTTTTATTATCGGAGGGGGGGGGGGGGGCTATCTCCCCCGTTTAGGCGGGAGGGGCAAATAACGATAGTACTGTAATGTGTATACACTCTTTATCTCTTTTAATATCGTGTTATAGTAGAATAAGTACTCAGCAACCGTTGATTTGTAGTAATAAACCACTTGCGTAGAACATTTAGAATAAGGGGCAACATCTAGTGATTAAGAGAACTCGCTTCGTTACGCATCTAGTGATTAATAGGAGAACTCGCCTCGTTAAGCATCGAAAAACATCTAGTGGCTAAGAGAAGAACTAGCTTCGTTAAGCATCTAGTGATTAAGAGGAGAACTCGCTTCGTTAAGCATCGAGAAACATCTAGTGACTAAAAGGAGAACTCAATTCGAGAACATTCAGCGCCTACAAGAACCTAGTAGTTTCTCGAACTAATATGAGGTATATATGTAAATAGGCGCTCGGAAGCTAAGCGGTTCATTATTGGTTGTGAACTGCGTTAAAGTAAAGACTGTGTTTAAAAAATAATAATTGAAAGTAAAGACTGTGTTTGAAAAGAATAATTGAAAGTGTTCAATAAATAAGTTTGGAACAATTTAAATAAATTAAAATTGTGTTTTATTTACAAGCGTGAATATCAATTAAGCCGAATATCAATTAAGTTTTATACATGTTCTTAAAGCTAACAATTTGTTCTATTAACCAGTTTTTAAATCAAGTAAAAACTATACGTAGTTTTTGAAAAATTTAATTCTAAACTCAAAATTTGAGTAAAAAAAGTTAAAAAAAAGGTTTAAAGTGTAATTTTGCAATACTTCAAGATTATCTTCCATTGTTTTTATTTCAGAATTTATTGCTCTTATTTGTTTTTTTTATCAAAAACTGAAAACATGTAAAGTTTCTTTTGCATTTACATAAGCTGGATTTAAGAAAAATTAATTTACCCTAGGTATATCTTAATCCATATTCGATTATTACTATAAAAATAAGACTACGTTATTACTCAAGCAAAGAAAAAGTAATTTAATTAAAATGTTTTTTTTTGGCAATTTGCAATTTTCTCAAGAAATAGAAGACATAAAATCATCTAGTTTTCAGTTTTTGATCAAAAACAAATAAGAGCAATTAATTCTAAAAAAAAATAGTAGATAATCTGAAAGTTTTGAAAGATTACACTTCAAAACCTTTTTTTTTAACTGTTTTTTTTGCACAAATTTTGAGTTTAAAACAATTTTTTTCAAAAACTATACTTGATTTAAAAACAAGCTAATAGAAAAAAGTGTTGGCTTTAAAAAAATATATAAAACTTAGTTGTAAGTATAAGGGTCAAAGGGGGTAATTGTAAACGATTTTGCATTTTTTTATTTTTTTTTCACTTGTAATGTTTGTAACAGCTTAACCTTGCAATGTCGAACATTTTTGTTTATGCTACTTAAGTTTGGATTGTATTATCTATCAAAGAGTATTAATCTTAATGGCGTTTGTTTATTAGTTTTCATAAAATTTGATGTTTACATTTACCCCCCTAGTTTCTTGAGTAAACGAGAAAAATGGGGTAAATGAAAACGGTACCAGTCGTCCCACCATTGTGGAAAGGGGTAACCAAGATCTCTCTCCTTATATATGTAGGTACCTACTAGACCAAGGAGATCATCCTTATCGCAAGGCTAACCAGCACGAGATCTGAAATAAGACACCTTGCTATAGTGTCCTCCACGTCTGACGAAAGTGCTGGTTTTCTGCCTCTAGATATAATGACAGTAGGATTTTTCCCTTCACCGATCCTCTGACGTGTATGATGGAGCTGTGGTTTTTGGTTGATATGTACGTGGCATCTTTTTGATATAAAATATTGTTAGATCAACACCAAAGCCATTGAAAATAAATGTTTACAATTACCCCAAATTGTTCACTTTTACCTCATTTCGGTGTTTACATTTACCCATGATAGGAACATAATGGGGTAATTGTAAACATCCAATAACTTTTAAATTTTGTTATACAGACAAATAAAAACATACAGCATGCATTTATACTCATATTTCACTTTCTTAAAGATAAAATTTAACTTACTTCGATCGCCTTTGTTTGTTTTGCAACAATTTTAATTAGCACTGAAAAACTTAAAAACGCAGAAAAACGAAAGACTCATGGAAACGAACAAAACATAAATAACCCTTTGACAGATAAGGCCTTCCACGCGTCAATATGATTTAAATACAATGTCTTTTCAAATAATTTCATGGCATGCTTCAAATTATAAATGGTTTTGAGAAAATTAAGTGTGTTTACAATTACCCCTGTTTACAATTACCCCCCTTGACCATACCAATATTTTTTAATTATTTTGTTTTCCATTTAACGTTAATATTTTTTTAAATTGCCCCTACCGCCTAAACGGGGGGAGATAGACCCCCCCTCTCATAGTAAAAAAAATGCTTGTTTTCAACTGTTCTATACAAATCCGTCATTAAACTTTGTCGCCTGAGTTATCGTACTTTCCCCTTTTATTGTATTGGTGTAACTTCGTAAGTTAAACATTTTTAAAAATCTACCGAAAAAACAGATCTGCAAATTTGATCTGAAATCAAAAATAAATCAATTTTTTTTGCCCCATGGAATGCAAAAATAGGGGAAATTTGTTTTTTGACAGATCTAAATCAAGGATAAATTAATTTATTTTATCCATGGAAAACCTCATAACAGATTTAAATAAAAAAATCAATTGACTGTAATCTGTAACTCATGTTACTTTACCAATGGAAACCACATTAAAAGGCTTTCTGCTATTTTTTAATACAAATATGTACTCTTCTGAAACTCTACTTCTGCCTGACCCTAATCTAAACACAATGAGCTTTGCATTCCCCAATGTCATTATTCCTGAACTGGATTCCAATCTCACAATGGTTGAACTAGCAGCTGTTTAAAAAAAAAAATGAAAAATAACAAAGCATCTGGATCTGATGGGATCCCAGTAGAGTTTTATAAACATGCTACTCCTGAGTTTTTGGAATATCTGTTAGAACTTTTAAATAGAATATTTATTGAAGAGATAGTGCCTAAAAATTTTCGTCTGTCTCGAATTACAGCCATTTTTAAAAAAGGTAACCGTGATTTGCCAGAGAACTATAGAGGAATTGCTGTGCTTAACTCATTAAGAAAAGTGTTTACACAAATACTCTATACTAGACTTACGACCTGGGTAGAAGATAATAATATGATAAGTTGCTTTCAAGCTGGTTTTCGAGCCAACCTTTCAGCTATTGATCAAATTATTGTACTCAGCACCACTGGTAGGCGTTTTATTGATAAAAAAAAAGAACTTATATGCCTTTTTCGTTGATTTAAAAACGGCTTTTGACACTATTAATAGGAGGTCCTTACTTTATAAGCTCTCCACAATTGGCCTATCTACTAAATTTATCAGAGTCTACGAAAAAATTCTCGAAAACAAGATGGCATCTGTTCAGAATGGTAGAAAAGTATCTAGAGAATTTAGTTGTGAAGCAGGTGTCCCTCAAGGATGTGTTTTAAGCCCTATCATGTTTGCACTGTATATGAACGATGTCGAAAACAGTATACCTGGGGGAGTTCAGTTCGGGGATATTACTCTTAAAGTCTTGCTTTATGCTGACGATCTAGTGATTTTATCAGAAAGTCCGCTTACTCTACAGCTCCAGATTAACAAGCTAAAACAGTTTTGTGATCTATGGGATCTTAGAATAAATACCACCAAATCCAAAATAATGGTTTTCAGATCTCGAAATAGATCAATTGGCTATGGGCGGAATTGGACTTTAGATGGTGAGATAATTGAGGTCGTAAATGAAATTAAGTGTTCAAATGGTAGACATGTGCATTCAAGAGGACACAAGCGTCCACAGGTTTTTTCTCAAAACCCACCTCTGTCTATCAACTCCTACTCTCACCTCCCCGTGGTGAACATCGGGTTCCTAGTACCTCAACTGGAGATTGGGTTCTAACCCCAGTGGAAAGTTGTTGGGGGCAGCAAACGAGAGAGGGGGGGGAGGTGTTTCCACTAAGGCACCTCTCCTTATCCAGACGGCAGCGGACGAATTCTCGAGATGGAATCAACGGTGGCGTCTACAGTTCCAGTAAGGCTGAACTACTTAGTGAACACCTTATAGGGCTTCTACGACTTATTCGGAGCCCAGGCCTATAAGGAGCGGTTTATCCGGCTCCCTGTCCTTGGAGTTATACTAAGGATCTGGCCCTCCAGGTTGGGGGTTGTGCCGTCAGGGTGACTTCCTGACCACGTAAAAATTTTCTAGTTGCGAAGCACCAACAAGCCTCGGATACGGACGGATTCACTGTTGACAACCCAAGCAAACGAAATAAGGACAACGAACTTCGGATCTGTACGTGGAATGTTAGGTCCCTTAACAGACCACGTGCAGCCGAACAATTAGCGGAAGCCCTAAACTGCTGCAAGGCAGATATTACCGCCATCCAAGAAGTGCGATGGGATGGACCGGGCAAACGCAAACTAAAAGACTGCGATATATACTACGGCGACTGCTACCGAGAACAAAGGCAGCGTCTATTTGGGTGTGGATTTGTTGTTGGAACTAGACTCAGGCAAAAAGTCTTGAGTTTCAACAGTGTGAGCGAGCGCATCACGACAATCCGCATCAAGGCTAAATTCGCCAACATAAGCCTAATATGCGCGCATGCCCCAACAGAGGAGAAAGATGAAGACACCAAAGACATATTCTTCGAGCTCTTGGACAAGACATATGAGCAGTGCCCTGGCTATGACATTAAAATTGTCTTAGGAGATTTTAATGCCAAGCTAGGAAGAGAAGACATCTTTGGTGGCACAATCGGAAGATACAGCCTGCACGACACCACCTCCGACAACGGATTCAGGCTGATCGATTTCGCTGCGGGGCGAGACGTTCTGGTAGCTAGTACGCAGTTCACACATCTCAATATCCACAAGGGGACATGGAAATCTCCTGATCAATCAACCGTCAACCAGATTGACCACATTGCGATCGACGCACGACACTTCTCCAGTATACAGGATATCCGAACATTCCGAGGGGCCAACATTGACTCGGACCACTACCTCGTTGTAGCCAAGGTACGACTACGGATATCCCGGTCCAAGCCAAAACAAGGAAGTACTGTGAGAAGTTTCGACGTTAGACGGCTACAATCGCAAGAGACTGCCATGTCCTTTTCCGATCGAGTCTCTAGTAACCTCTTAAGGAGTCCTATGCTGCATGCATTAAGCATTGAAAACCAGTGGCAACATTGCCTTGCAGCCATCAGAGATGCCGCCTCTGAAGTGCTAGGTTTCACACGTCCACAACAGCGAAACCCTTGGTTTGACGACGAGTGCCGGCAAGCGCACGCAGCGAAGCAAGAGGCATACAAAACGGCCCTGCACAGAAGGACCAGAGCTGCTCGCGAGCTCTACGAGCAGAGGAGGAGAGAGGAACACCGGCTTCTTAGATGGAAAAAAAGAGAGCACGAGAAGCGCGCGATCGAGGAGATAGAGGGATGTTACAACAGGAATGAGGTTCGTAAATTTTACCGAAAGGTAAAAAAAAAACTCCCAAGGGTACCAGCCACGAACCGAAGCCTGTTAAGACGATCAGGAAAACATCGTAGTAGAACCGCAGTCTATGTTGAGAATATGGAAAGACCACTTCTCCAAATTATATAACGGCGATGACGAACCGAATCCCGCTGTAAGGGAGGTAGAACCACTCAACTTAGGCGACGCAGATCAACAATTCCGCCTACCCGACCTAGACGAAGTGAAGATAGCTATATCTAAACTGAAGTCAAACAAAGCTGCTGGAGCTGACGGCATAGCTGCCGAACTATTTAAAGCAGCAGGCGATGACTTGGTAGGGAGCATGCACCAACTCATCTGCAAAATATGGTCGGAAGAAAGCATGCCCGATGAGTGGAATCTCAGCATAGTTTGTCCGATACATAAAAAAGGAGACCCTTTAAATTGCGCCAACTACAGAGGGATCAGTCTCCTTAACATTGCATATAAGATCCTTTCTGCCGTACTATGTGAACGTCTGAAGCCGTTCGTCAACAACCTGATAGGTCCTTATCAGTGTGGCTTCAGACCAGGAAAGTCCACTATCGACCAAATATTCACATTACGGCAGATCTTGGAAAAAACCCAGGAGCTTCAAATCGATACCCACCATCTCTTTATCGATTTTAAAGCCGCGTATGACAGCATCCATAGGGAAGAGCTCTACAGAGCAATGTCTAGTTTTGGCATCCCTGTCAAACTTATCCGTTTGTGCAGAATGACGATGGAGAATGCACGCTGCTCCATCAAGGTCGGAAAAGATCTCACCGATGCATTTGATGTCAAAAAAGGTTTTAGACAAGGCGATGCACTGTCATGCGACTTCTTCAACATCGTTCTGGAAAGAATTGTGCAAAACTCAACCGTCAACACTAGAGGCACAATCTTCCAAAGGTCCATCCAATTACTCGGATACGCAGATGATATTGACATAATTGGAAGATCAAAGCGTGATGTCAGTGGAGCGTTTTTGAGCATTGCGACGGAAGCGAAGAAGATGGGTTTAGTGGTCAATGAGGGCAAGACCAAGTATATGCTGTCATCAAAAAAGGACATTGAACAACGACGTCTTGGACAAAACGTCACCATGGACAGCTATAACTTCGAGGTAGTTAAGGACTTTGTCTACCTAGGCACCGCTATAAACACAGGCAACGACACCAGCGCTGAAATCAAACGAAGAATAACTCTTGCAAATCGCTGCTTCTTTGGACTTAGAAGGCAATTGAGAAGTAAAGTCCTCTCTCGAGCATCTAAAATCACCATCTATAAGACACTCATCATCCCGGTTCTCATTTATGGCGCTGAGGCCTGGACCCTGTCAAAGAAAGATGAGAACGTCTTAGGATGCTTCGAGAGAAAAATTCTTCGGGTGATTTTTGGTCCCGTACGTATAGATGGAGAATGGAGGAGAAGATATAACGACGAACTGTACGGGCTGTACAGCTACACTGACCTAGTTAGCAGAATAAAAGTCCAACGGCTTAGATGGCTGGGTCATGTAGAGCGAATGGACATCAACGCTCCAGCCCGGAAGGTCTTCGAATCCAATCCCGAGGGACGGCGCAGTAGAGGAAGACCGCGACTCAGGTGGCGCACTCAGGTGGGTGAGGACCTCAACCAACTTGGCGTGCGAAACTGGAGACAGCTAGCTAGGGACCGAGCTGGCTGGAGACGCATGTTGGTTGAGGCCCAGGTCCGCCCCGGACTGTAGCGCCACCTTAAGTAAGTAAGTAAGTAAATGAATTTAAGTATCTTGGGTATACAATGACATATAATCTTAACATTCAAACCTTTATAAAAGAAAAAAACAACCGCTGTAAAAATTGCAATAAAAACAATGTGTTCCCAGTTCTTCGCAAACTAGTTTAGTAGATCCAATTTCAAAATTCAAAGTTTTCAATGCCACCATGAATACTTGTTTTTGCTATGGTAATGAAGATGGTTTCGAACAGTTGGAGGAAATGGAAAATATACAGAGGTATTTTTTGAAGCGAATTTTTAGGTTACCTATCAACACTCCTAATTATGCTATTCACCTAGAGTCAGGCTTACCTCAAATTTTCTTGAAAAACTTAAAGGTTAACGCCGATTTTATAATCAAAGTTATGAAGCGGTCCGACCAAAACTTGCAAAAAAGACTCCTTAAAATTTGTTTTAGTTGTGGATATAAACCTGTCAAAAACTGGTATGATCTTGCTGTAGCACATAACTTTTCAATATCTTTGCCAGTGGACAATGTGGAAGCTTTAAAAAATGCATTATATGAATGTATCTCTGTTATAGATGACTCGATGTATAGGCTTTGTGTTGCGCGAGGGACTGCATCAACATCCAGGAATATATACAGACAACTTAATTTGAAACTTGGTGAAGGAAACTATTTTAGAGAAGAGTTTACAGTTTCGGAAATGAGCTTGATCTTCAAGATCAGAACGGAAATGTTCGATTTGAATTATAGACCACATAAAACAGACTTAAACCCTGTGTGTTCCCTTTGCAACCTTGGTCAAAACGAAGATGTTTTGCATTTTTTAGCACTTTGTCCAATATTACAGGAAATCCGAAGGCTCTACTTTTATTCTACATAGTTTTCTTTCCCAAGAGGACTGTGTGTCGGTGTACTAAACGGAGATCGTGGCTGGAAGCCTCTTATACGCTATGTCTCACATGCAAGATAATATCGAAACGAGTGTTTGAATTTGTTTTGAGTTGTAACAAGATGTTAAAGTGATTGTATCTTCTCCTTTTTTATCGTTTTAACCAAACTAAAAGCCCTTAAAATTAAAAAAAAAAAAAACTTGATAAATATGCGGTTCTTTTTCCTATTTTTTTTGCTTTTTTCTCACTTACAAATCATTATCTGTTTTAGCTAAACTAAAAGCCCATTACCAATATTGTTCTTTTTTCTTTAATTTTTTTTGTTTTGACTAAACTAAAAGTCACACTGCTTGTTGAACATATAACTACCTGTTATTGCTTTTTTATACTATTAATGATAAAAATTAACATTATTTCCATATGGATCAATGATTCTTTTTTTTTTGTTTTGACTAAACTAAAAGTCACATTATGAAAATAATAATTAAAAAAAAATGTTCTTCTTTAATATTTATATTTACATATTTTTTAACTATGAAACTTATTTTGTGAAATATTCTCTCTTTTTACTCAAATATTGTATTTTTTTGTTTTTTTTTATTTAATTAGTTTTTTTTTCCGGCAGACGGCTTATAAAGCCATGCTTTGTATATCTTTTATTATGAAATATTGTACTTATAAGAAAATTGGAAAAATAAAGAACTTATCTATCTATCTATCTACTCATCTGTAATTGGATTTAGATTTTTTTTTTTTAATTTTCTCAAAACTCTCGTGCCAACTTCAATTTTTTAAGATTACATTTTCAAGTATTCAACTCTTTTGGGCCTCTTTTATCAAATCAATGCCGAATTAACTATCATCTTGCACAAAAGTTCTTAAATTTAGAAATTGTTGTTTTAAAAAAAGTGTTCTTGGCTTTTTGATTACAATGACCACTAAGGTCATGTGGCAACTCTATTTCCGATAAGTGCATTTTAAATTCAACTTTTTCCCTTGCTTATTAGGGGAACTCCTGTTATGGCTAGATTTCTTGCAATTTACAAATATGCATAATAAGTTCAATCACACCTGAATAGGTAATGTGATTCAAAAATGATTATTCGCAAGGTCAAAATAAATAAAATGATACGTGGATATTAAGTGTATCATCAGTCTAAAGATGACTCAACATTTTGTCTCATCTATCAAAGCAAACGTGTATTCTTAGCACATTCTAGGGCCACGTCAGTAAACAAATCAACCAACCAGCAGAAGTTCTTTTGTCATATATTATCAGAACACAAAGATATAAAGCTTATAGAAAGATTATCACAAGATAACCATGTTTTCATTTTGATAGCATGAGAATCTTTTACAATTCCGTAAGAATTAAGTAAAAGAATAAAACCAACAGTTAAATATATTCGTTTATGATAATTTATCTATATTTTATGAATGTTCTTAGTTTATTTTTATATTTTAATTCTCCTTTCATTACTGACTCCTTCAAGGGTTTACACAATACATAAATTCAAAATTTTACAAGAGAAACACAATTTATCAATTAATTTATGTATATCTACCACCGAATATGAGAGAGAACGATAAAAATGAGATTTATAAGAAAATGTATTTATAAATTATGCGTTTTCAACAAGATTTTCAAAATTCAAAAGAAACAAATGCATTTATAATTGTACTACAATTAAAAAAAGAAAACAATTTCAAGGCGCCCAGACTTTTGGATGCGAAATTAAATTAAAACAAACTAAGAATTAGAAAAAATTATGATTAAATCCTACAATGCTACTGTAATAAACAGTATTTATTAAAGAAACACCCTGTGTCTATGTTATAATAAATATTTTTATGACAACAAAAAAAAAAAGGTGTACATAAAATTATGATGAAGAAAAACAAAAATAACTAAAATAATAATATTTGTGTCCAATCGAATCCTTTCTGCATCTTCACCATCCCAAATCTCTTCCTCCTTAGTCCTTCTTCTTTTCCTCGGCTGGTTTTATCGCTCCACCAGTTCCGGCTGCCTTCCTCAAGGCGGCCTCTTCCTCCATCTCCTTGGAGAAGCCGAACTCGTTCATGCGCTTGTGGTCGACCTTGTACATCCATCGCTGGTACAAGAAGACGAAGAAGACAATATCGTCCCGGAAGCAGCCCAACCGATACATGGTCGGCATCTTGATCACAAATGCGAAGATGTCATCGATGAAGGTGTTGAGGAATTTGTAGGTCATCATGCGCCATGGCATATGCGCCACTGACTTCATTTTGTAGTTGATGAAGAGCTGCGGAGTCATCATGATGAATCCGAACGTCAGCAGATACCCGTAGAGCATGTTCAGCACGAACGAGTACCAGCCCTTGTGCTCATTGTAGAACAGCGAGTAGCCGAAGTAGCCGATGAGCAGTGGGAAACAGGCCCAGCTGAGATACTTAAATGCTAGATTGTCGTATTCTTTGGTAGCGCTTTCCTCGTAGGAACTCTTGTCTTTGAACGACACTCGAGGCAGGATGCCGAAGACCTTGTCCGAGCCGTCGTATTTGATATCGACGACCTTGTGGATCTTCCAGATTTCTATGCCCAGACCAACGAAGCAAGACAAACGAATCATGATGTTTGTCTCGTTGTCCAGTACATAGAGCAACACTATGAGCGACTGGAATACCCCGAAGAAGACCGAACGCACTGAGAGCCCCTCGAGAGACTGCCTGTTGTTCCAGAACTGAATATCGTTCTTAAATGCCAGCAGCTCGAACACGGAATGGAGGATGGATATAGCCACAGTCAGACCGAGCAGATAAATGTTTGTCTCTAGGAGCGTTTCCTTGATGGAGTCCTGGTCCTCGTCATTCTCATCGGCCATGCCGCCTCCGGCATTCATGATCTCGCCGAACATGCCTCCGGCCCACTTGTTCTTCATCGATTGGGCAGCGTACAGCTGCCATTTGAACATGCTAAGAGGCTGATAGGTCAGATGAAGCTCGAGCTCGGGAGTGGTGGCGTTTATGGGGGTGTACTCCCTTTGCAAGTTCCAATAGTCGTTGATGAAGAGGATTGGCAGGTAAGTGCGGCCGCTTTCGATGAACTGAACATATTCATCGAGTGGCGGAGGAATCGAACCCTGAGCCCAGTTCGTCTGATCCGTGACCAGATTCAGGGTCAAATTGGGATGCCAGTGGGATACGATGGTGTCCTTTGGCAGCTCCACTTGTGTCGAAGGTTTTTCCTTCTCTCCCGCTAGCAGATTGTAGTTTCGATTGACGCGGATCTTCTTGAACTTGTTGAGCATCTTGCGGGTGTAGCCCATGTATTTCTTGCCAAAGTACGGGCTCTTGGGGTCTGGGCTCTCTCCGGCACGCGTCACATAGGAATGCAGATAGATTGAACCGTTGTTCATGAGTTTCTCTGAGGCTTTTATCTTAAGACTGTGCGTATACGTTCCATCGCTATTTGGTCCCGAAACCCAGTCGCCGTAGGTTAGTCCCTCCTGGAGCCACACCAGATTGGCAGGGTTGCCAAAGTTCACCTCGTCGAAACTCTCCGACAAATAGACGTGCAAATCGAAGAGAGTTCCGTTCTCAAACAAATTCCAGGCATTGATTTTGGGTCCTGCAGCAGCGGCGGCAGTACTTCCTTTCTCGGCCGCCTCGTTGGTAGGTGCGGGTTTCCGGAAGAATGACGTAATGAAGTAAATAATGAGGGCACGCAGTATCAATGACTTGGTAACAGCGAAAAACGACTCCAATTTCGAGGGCAGACGCGGGTTTTCGACTCCGTCTGCGGGTTGAACATCTCCATCGGCGGTTGGCAAGGGTGCAGCAGCCTATGGGCAATTGAAATTAGTTTCGAATTTGAGAGTAAGGATCTAATTGGGAAGTTTTACCTGATCGGATGTGTTATTTTCTTCTGCCTGCGGCATTTTAATCGAATTTTTTATCGCGAAAGATTCTTTGCGAGAAAAAACAAAATTCTGTGATTCTTTTTTTTTGTGAGGTTCTAATTTCTGGACATATTTTTTCAACTTGACTTTGAGTATATTCTGAGGGGAATGAAATAAGTTTCGTTTTCGCCTTCAGATTACAAATTTAATTCAAATAATTCTTTTATATATTTTTTCGTTTCGTATTCGTGTAGAACCACTTTACGAATCTACACTTTAGAACGATATGAAGAAGAAAATTAATGAGAAGAGTAAGAATGCTATGAGTTGGAGGGAGATAGCATGTAGTTGTTAAATGTCAAATCACATGTTACTGGATAGATGGGAAGTTGCTTGTGGTTGGAAAAGTGAAGGGAAATTTATAATTATAGGGATGAGTGGGAAATAAATTTTCGATACAATATCCCAATTGTACAATAGAATTATATCGATTGTGTAAGGTGTTGCTTTCATGGAAATACTAAATGAAAACGAAATTTGAGATTGAATTGGTATTTTTTTTTACAGTAAAGTACATTTGTTTGATGTTTTTTGGTGATTTTAATGATTTGGTATACATTTCTCTTTAGTTTTTAACACGGAAACAAGAATTTAGTTTTTAAGGATTGAAGTGAAAGTTTTTTGACAGACATTTCCTTAGCTATTAATATTTATGGAAACTTCAAAGACCTTCCGACCAAACTTCTTATTGACTCTTAAGGGAGCGTTCAAGTATTACGTAACGCAATTTTTGAAGATTTTTGACCCCCCTCCTCCCCTTGTAACGCACCGTAACGTTTTTCTCTACTCCCCCTCCCACTCTCTACACGTTACGTAACACTCAAGTGACCATTTTTACCCTAAAGTCGCAAAAAAGTATGTCACAGATTTTATCCTTGTTATAGTTTTAATGTTACAGTGTTACGTAACGTGTTGTAAGAAGGACCCCCTCCTCCCCTGTAACGCATCGTAACGTTTTAAGACACTCCCCCTCCCCCCAAATTGCGTTACGTATTACTTGAACGCTCCCTAAAATATCTGTTTAATGTTTGAAAAAATCTTCATAGCATCAATGTTCAATTGAGATCAAAATGTTGTAGCCTTTCAGTTGTTAAAAGATTTTTCCTGTAAGTATAGAAATTTTATAAAAAGGAGAAATCTCAAATAAATAATTTAAGAAGAATTCATAATCCAAATATACTAAACAAAAATAAAAAGCTTCATTTTAATTATTTTAAGAGACTTTTATAATTGATTTTATGAGAAATCAATGGATACTTATTTTTTTGTAAAGAGGAATGCCATTAACAATGAAAAACGATATAAGCCAAAATATCCTTTTCACGAAAACTCTAATTTACCAATTCGAAATTTTGCGGCTGTATGTCACGAATTTGAAAGTCTTTAACCAATTGTGGAGTATTTGAATAAAACTTGTCCTTAATGCTTTCTCAACCAAAAAAGTCTTGAAGAGTTAAATGACAAGAACTTGGTCTCAAATATTGTGATCAAATACCACGACCACGAAAACAGCGAACATGGTAACAGCAAAATTGTTAACATTTTTGTAGTGAATTTCAACAATTTCAGTGTTTTGTTGTACCGTTTCATTTTTAGCAAAGGCGTAGTTTTTAATAGTTAAATGTCAAAAGATGACAACTAACCAAACTATTAAAAACGAAGTCTGTTTTCAATTTCAGCAAAAACGTACTTTACGTGGTTAAATATGGGCTTACACTGTTTTTCATTTTTGAATCTGCAAAGAAAGGGAAGAGTTCTTTGCAAACGTTGATTATAGGAAGTGCGATAATGTAGATATGAGAAAAACATGCCTATCTTCGTGAACGTGAAGTCATCCTTTCAAAAATTCGTTTTCTTGGCAGACATCTATTTCGCTGTAATTTTCTTCGTAATTGTAGATGTACATAGATAATGTAAATCCGGCATAAGGCTTAAAACTGTCTAAGTTCAATATAATATATACAATGAAATGAGTTTCAAACACAATTGTGTACTAAAAATAAAATATTGATATTGGTCACAATGCCAATTTTAGTTTTTAAGATGTTTATTTCACTATAATTTCATATTTTTTTATGTCAGCTTGGGCTCGACGATGTAGTCGAAAATAAAATTTCCCATTTATCGATAACATTGCCATAAATTAAAAAAATTCAACGTTGGCAGTTCTGCTAAAAAACATGGCAGTTCGTTCATAAAAATTTCCCGCCATCTTGGAAAACTTCTTTTCAATTTGTGATTGGCATTTGGTGCACGTTTTAAAGGTGAGCTTAAGAAAAATTGTTAAAAAAGTTCTAAAAAATCAAATCTTGCACTTCAATTTGTTCATTTAAAATCGTTCAATTAATTCCTTTCCTATTTAATACGAAATTTATACATAAAATGTGATTTTTTAGCAAAAATAATGTGAACGCATTTTTTCTAACCTCCAAAATCGTGTGTTAAACACGTCACTTTCTTTTGTGAAATATTTGGAATTTCCAATTTAAACTAAAATCGCTTTCCTTTTCGTTTTACAGAAACAAACCCAAAATGCAGATCTTCGTCAAGACACTTACTGGAAAAACGATTACCTTGGAGGTTGAACCCTCTGACACAATCGAAAATGTCAAAGCTAAGATCCAAGACAAGGAAGGAATTCCCCCAGACCAACAGCGTTTGATCTTCGCCGGAAAGCAATTGGAAGATGGTCGTACTTTGTCCGACTACAACATCCAGAAGGAGTCTACCCTTCATTTGGTACTCCGTCTGCGTGGTGGTATCATTGAACCATCTCTACGTATTTTGGCTCAAAAGTACAATTGCGATAAGATGATTTGCCGCAAGTGCTACGCCAGGTTGCACCCAAGAGCCACAAATTGCCGCAAGAAGAAGTGTGGACACACCAACAACTTGCGTCCCAAGAAGAAGTTGAAGTAGACGACTGCAATTGTGTCTGTTGCCTGCTGCTTTCTTTTTTATTTTTTCTATGGTCTTGCATTGGAGAAGACACCCAAATACCTTCTTCCATGTGGAGTTGCAGAAATTCTTTTTGTAAAATAAATTGTGTCGCTTGAGTTGACTCATAGAAAAATTAGTTTTATTTAATTGGTTTCAGGATTTTGATTCCAAGGTGCTGAACCGGTTCATATTGGGAAGTAAGGTGTAAAATTTGGCGGTTTTATTGCACAATTATTGTATTTTTGATTTTTAGCAATAACAGAAAAATAATGTGCATGCATAGGAAATTCACTCGATGAATGTGGGTAGGAAAAACTTCTATTATAAGGTTTTTTTATTTCCTAGTAATAGCGAACATTTTTGATTATAAAATAGAAATTTAAGACGAGGTTCTGCTTTTTCTTTTCACCTTAACTCGTTGCCGCTGAATTGTCTTCGTAGGATTTTGTTGAATTCGATAATTTGGGGAAGTTTTTGAAATCAATCGAAATGTTAAAGACTCAAAACGAATGTGCAGTTTTTGAAATTCGACTTTAATGTTGTTACTCAATTTTGGAACGCAAGATACTCATATTATGGACATTTTGTTACAAAATCTAATAAAAATTTATTAAAATAAAGGCGCACATTATGAAAAGCAAGTCGATGATAAGAAAATTCCACTTTAAACTGATACATACTTGGGTGGGTCATTTTTTTAATTTAGCTGATTTTGAATTCTAATAGTAATAAAACGTGGCCAAATGGGCTTAATAATGACCAAATAAAATATTTTTGAAATCCGAAAAAATCTTTAGCCTGCGCATCGACAATGAAAATTACCATAGAAAACATTAAAATCCCATATTCAAATTTTTAAATTTTCAAATTTAATTTTTTTTTACAATCAAAGTAGGCTGCGTGCGTAAGTAACTTCATTTCTTTAACTTATTTGAAAGCGTCAAATAGTTTCAAAAAGTTATTTTTATTCATGTGATCGTGACCAAAACGGTGAAAGTTTGTGTGATAATATCAATAATAATACAAAATAATAATAATATTCTATCGTCGACAAACAGGATTGGAAAAACAGAGTAAGTTCTTTTAAAGTTAGCATCATTTCGAAATGGAAAAAAACAAGGCGTTGTTATAAATGTCCAATTTTTGGAGCAATGGAGGAACTTAAAGAAAATATTTTACCAACTTACCTACGCAGATGTTATGAAGTTTTACGAATGAACCAGATTTCATCTTAGGTTAGATGGAAACACAAAGAAAGAACCGTCCTTTTATGATGTAGCGAAAATAGTTTCTCAGAAGATAGAAAATACCTATATGGAAAAAAGTATCTCTGCCAATAGTTACCAATGCACAAATAATTCAGTTATTGAGATCATACCATGCAAAGTGCAAAAACTTAAATCTTTAAAAAGATGTTCCGACGAAAAGAAGCAGATTTTTTTGAAACAAAGCACAGTTTTGTTTGACATTTGCTTATGCAAATGCAAAGACATTTCTAAATGTATCTGTGCAAAAGAAAACAAAGTGCATAAAGAAGATCAATTCTTTTTATTAGATCAAGAGAAAAATGAGGATAGGTGGTGTCGATCGTGTAGCTTCTGCCAAATTGCAAAACAAAAAATAGAAAGATCAATTAGCCGTTCGACTTCAATAATACAAAAAGAGCAACAGAAAGAACAAAGGAAGGAGCAATTAAACAAATTATCTTCATCGTGTGATTCTGATAGTGACAACCTATCCATAAGATCTACGTCAAACGAAAATGGAGAGATAAATATAAATAAACCCTCAACGTCAAAATCAAAGACCAAAAAGACCACTATTCAAAACCTACCTCTATTATCCAAGACATGTGATCGGTATGGAGTTTCTGATAGGGCAGCAGCCGCCAACGTTTCTGCCGCACTTTATGATCTAAAGTCCGATGTAGAGGTGATTGATAAATCTAAAATACGCCGAGAAAGTAACAAAGTACGGACCGAATTAACATCCAAAGCTTTATGTTCAAATGTCCCTGCTTTGTATTTCGAAGGGAGAAAAGACAGAACTCTTGGTGTCGTTAAAAAGGGTACCAAAAGATACAAACAAGTTTTGACAGAGGAACATATTTCTATCATAAAGGAGCCGGAATCTATATTTTTAGGATACACGACACCACAGCAGGGTACGGCAAAAGGTATAGAAGCATCCATTTTTTCACTGCTTCAAGACAAAAATATCTCGCTTGATGACTTAGGTTAGGTTAGGTTGAGGGGCTGACAGTTGATGTCTTTACCGTCACACTTAGATCAACACAGATCCATTGTGATACCCATGAGTATTGCTACTCAAGCTAATAAGAAAAACCTATGTGTTCAGTGAGTCAAGCCATTTAGAGGCTTTGACGAAGTTCAGAATGTTAGTACCTGGCGTACTAGAGAGTTCTTTTAAATCCCCGAAGAAATAGTTGCCAAGCAGTTTCTTCCTTTGATGGGAGAGTGCGGGACAGTGACACAGAAAGTGCGAAGTATCTTCATGCACCTCCTCGTCACCGCATCCTCTGCATAGATCATCTGAACTGATTCTCATCTTTTTCATATGATAACCTAACAGGTTATGTCCGGTGATTATGCTTACAAGAGATCGAAGTGATCCCTTTTGTAGCTGCATAATTCTTTCCGTTCTTTGTTTGTTAAAACAGGGCCAGATCTTTCTTGTAGTGCCGCAGGTGTCAAGAAGGTTCCACCTTTCATCGGCCTTAATTGTTATTCTTTTTGAGATTTCCTGTTTTAAATAACAGGTAGGGATGCTAACTAGCTGAGCTTGGCTTACGTCAAGCCATGACCCTAATCTTGCTAATTCATCGGCTTTCTCGTTGCCTACTATATCGCTGTGGCCTGGGACCCAGCAGAGTCTAATGTTGTGCTGTGCGCCAAGAACCTTAAGCTCTTCGCGGCAGCATGAAACAAGCTTTGATTTTACCTCAGTTGCAGTAATCGCTTTTATTGCCGCTTGGCTATCAATGTAAAAGGTGATATCAGCTCGTGGTATCGCCATCATTGATACCTTTTTAGCAGCTGTTGTCACTGCCAGGACCTCCGCTTGGAAGACGCTGCTGTGGTTTGGAAGCCTAAGCGAGGCGGTCAACTTGAGAGATTCAGAATAGAAGCCTGCCCCTACACCAGTGTCCGTTTTAGAGCCATCAGTATAGATAGCTATTGACGACTCACTGGAGTATGGTATATTATCTATCCATTCCTCTCTGCTTGGGATAGCAGCTTGGAATGGTTTATGAAAATCAAGTACGGGTATTTTATAGTCTGCTGTATTACTATGACCCATAATTTTATGAAGGATCTGGGCGTGTCCTATGGAACTGTTTATCCAGACTTTAGTTTGACTAAGTCTCAGGGCACTTTTGGCCGCAGATTCTTGAACAAAGAGGTCTAGGGGAATCAAATTGAGTATAACTTCCAGTCCCGCAGTTGGAGTGGATCTCATTGCTCCCGTAATGCCAGTGCACGCAAGTCTTTGAACTTTTGTCAAAGTTTTCAGGTTCGTGCTCTTTTCTAAAGCTTTCCACCATACCAAATTACCATAGGTTAGTATTGGTCTAATTATTGCCGAATACATCCATCTGATAATTTTAGGGTTTGGTCCCCAGGTTTTCCCGAAAATTCTATTGCAGGAGTAAAAGGCAATCGATGCCTTTTTGAATCTATCTTTGGTGTTCAGGCCCCAATTTAGTTTTTTATCTAAGATCACACCGAGATACTTTGCGTGATCAGAGATTTTAAGAGGGCAGCCTTCAATTGAAGGAATTTTAAAATCAGGTATTTTGCGCTTGTTAGTAAATAGCACTAGTTCTGTTTTAGCTGGATTGACTGTCAGCCCACAGCTCCTAGTCCATTTGCTTACCAACGAGAGGGCGTATTCGGTTTGTTCACTGATAGTGGGTAGGAACTTGCCAGTCGCTAGCAATGCAAGATCATCAGCGTAGGCTATTATCTTTACTCCACTTGATTTAAATTTAGAGAGTATACCGTTCATGACAAGAACCCAAAGTAGCGGTGAGAGAACTCCACCCTGAGGGGTGCCTCTGGATGTGGTTACTCTCACCCTTTCTTCCGCTAGCTCAGAGTTAATTTGTCTCTTTCGGAGCATACTCATTATCCACTGTGTTATTACTTTTTCCACTTTGTGGTCGTCCAAGGCTTGCTTCAGTGTTTCGTTCTTCACGTTATTGAAGGCTCCCTCAATATCCAAGAACGTTGCAAGGGTGTATTCCTTGTCATTCAGTGATTTTTCTATAACGCTGACAACATTGTGCAATGCTGTTTCAACGCTTTTTCCTTTAATGTAGGCATGTTGAAATTCCGATAAACAGTCCGGTTTCAGGGTGCTTCGGATGTGTATATCAATTAGCCTTTCAAAAGTTTTCAAAATAAACGATGTTAGACTAATGGGTCTATAGTCTTTGGCCTCCGTATGGCTAGGTTTACCAGCCTTAGGGATGAAAACTACCTTTACCTCACGCCACGATAAGGGAACATACCCCCATTTAAGGCTATTATTGAAGATGCTAATTAGGTGTGGGATGATAAGGTTTATGCATTTCTGAAGCATCATAGGGAAGATTCCGTCTAGACCAGGGGATTTGTACGGGGAAAAGGAGTGAATGGCCCATTTTATCCTTTCTTCCGTTATAATATCCGATGGTACTAGGGTTTCTGTATGAGACTCTGTTTCTGGACTGCGGATATCAGCTACGCAGCCAGGAAAGTGAGTATTCACAAGGAGCTCAAGCGTTTCGCCACCGGATTCAGTCCAGCTGCCTGTAGGTTTTTTGAGGTATCCTAGAGCGACTGAATCCTTGGTCAGAATGATGACTTACTAGCTTTTGGCTGTGATAGCACAACTACAAATGCAGGCAAATTAAATGGTGTTATTAGAATAATGGAAAAAAGGATAGGGTGTCCTTTGCAACGGATAGAGTGTTTGTTTCATTTAAATAAACTTCTACTCAGACATCTATTCATAAAGCTTGATGGTGCAACTCCAGGTCCTTCTTCGTACACGGGTGAAATTAGAAAAAAACTAGAGGGTTGCGAAAAGCTAAGTATTATAAAATATAATTCCATTCCCAGTACGCTGGCAGACTTGTCAGCAAAGGATTTAAGTACAGATCAGGAGTACCTGTATGAAATTACAACTGCAATGATCACCGGAAATTTTCCATCTGACTTAGCAAATAAAGCGCCTGGAAAGATGTCTCATGCCCGATGGCTTACGAAAGCGAACACAATACTACGCCTTTACGTATCTACAGCAAATCCATCGCAAAATTTAATTCATTTGGCTGAGTTTGTTGTAAAGGTTTATGCACCAGTATGGTTTCAGATAAAGATGCATTCAACTTGCAAGGAAGGTTCAAGACATTTTTGGAAACTTATTGAGGAGTCTCGATATCTTCCTCCTGAACTCAAGCAAGTTATAGATCCAGTAATCCAACGAAGTGCATACTTTGCACACCCTGAAAACCTTTTATTATCAATGTTAACCAGATAGTACACTACACGTTCGAAAGCTTGCTGCCAGAAGAATTCTCAAAGCTAGAAGTTCGACTCTTAAAAGAAACGTGCGCCACGAGTTTTTGAAGTCCCAAAAATTAATTTGTATGCTTCATCATACACTGATATGATAGATTGGCAGCAGAAAATTTATGAACCCCCAGTTCTTAATGATGAAATTTTGAAAATTATAAATTCAAGGGGTGAAAGCAACTTAACGTTTTTGAGGCTGCCTTGTCACACCCAAGCAGTCGAACGTTCTGTCAAAATTGTTACCGAAGCTGCGATGTCTGCATGTGATGACAAATCTAGACAGGGTCTAATTCAAGCAAAAATAGCGTCCAGAAAATTCATGCCGAAATTTGAAAGCAAACGTGACTTTAATATTAATTTTAATTAACTTCTAACATACAAAAAAGTCTTTAAAGTACATATTTAATTTGTATGTACATTTTTATAATAAATACTTGGTTATCTAAGCTGGTAAAAAAAAACAACTTTTAAAATAAATATTTAAACATTTTTAAAATAATTGATTTTTTTCTAAATTAACGTACTTTCAAACTCAATGCGCATGCTAAAGAACGTAAGTAAAATTTTTGTTTTCTCTTAAATATTAAAAAACAACTTATTTAGCAACGTTTTATCACTATTAGAATTAAAAAAAAATGTCATATAAGAGTGACCCGCCCTAATACATATGTACATAATAATGTAGGTCACGTCCAGACAACATAAGGCACTTCATTTGCTGTCAACTGCGTTTTTTGAACGTAAATTTGGACCAAGGCAACTAATTAGTTTTCCAAGTGTCATAAATTATTATCATTATTATTATTCCTTTATTTCATTAAAAAACATTTTTTTTTACAATTTGAAAATCAAAATAATATAATATGAACATGGCAAGATTGCCGTCTGCCAGAAAATAACATTTGCTTTAGTAAAATAATAAAATAAATAGTTGGTACGTTTTCATTACATTTCTTGCTATGAAAAATATAATTTGTTGTTTTATATTCGCTCAAACAGAAAAAATTAAATGATCATTTTAGTTTGCGTTTTTATAAATTCATATGGTAAATTGTTTTAGAAATTTGTAAATTATTTTTAGAAAAACAGAATTTAAAAAAATAAAAAAATTAAAAGGTTGAAAAGCTTCTTCGATAATTTAAGGCATGGTCACAGAACATGAATAGATTTGACCACCCAACGGATCCGTTCATTACACCAAACATTTGTTCTCTAGAGAGGACACTATGTTGAAAATAGAGCCTTCGAATTTCTTGTAGTATCGGACAAATAGCTATGAAATGGTAAATATCGTCACGCTCATTTCTGTTACAATAATTGCAAAGGAGAGGTATGTACACCTGACCGATGCGGAATATAATTCAAGTTCAATATTTCAACCCTTGCTCTGAAAATTGTACCTATAGCTCTCGCAGAAAGTCTATTATTGAAATAATTTGTCGCATTAGTATTTAAGGAGTGGCTAAGATTTCTATAAATTTCTCTTGTTGACGTTGATGATCCTCTATTTAGATGTTGAAGATATATATTTTCATCAACTTTTGCGATAACACTCGAAAAGATATCTTGCCAATTATCTATGTTAAACTCAGTCAGTTCAAGAGAAACATTATGCAACCGGGCAAGTTGAGTCCATTCCTTAAATGGCGATGATTCTGTTCACAGAAGAACCATCATTATAGATGTGTGAAGATTCGAACTTGGTTTACTCATCACTCGTGTTAAAAAATCTGCATGCAATTTCAAATTTTTAACATAAATTGGCGCAATTCCAGACTCAACATGAATTGTATAGGTTGGAGTCGAACTAGGTAACCGAAATAATCGTTTGAAAAAAGGCGTTGTATCAACTCAAGTTCTTCAAAATACGTGTGACCAAAAACTTGAATACCATAAGACAGGCAAGTGTTAATGGTTACTTGGAAAACTCGGTATTTAGATCCTAAGTCTATGTTTTTGTTTGAGAAGAAAGTTGGCCACATTATGTTGAGAGCTACTTTAGCTTCTTTACTCTTATGCTGAACATGTTTATTGAAGCTACCGTTAGCAGACATCAACACTCCCAGATATTTGAATTCCTGTACTACTTCAATAGGTTGGTTGTTAAGGAACCACCTTTCTTCTCTCAACCTTCTACAACTCCGTGCCTCAAATACCATTATCTTTGTTTTCTCTGAGTTAATTTTAAGGTCCCAGATATTGCAGTACGTTTGGACCCTTTGATTTGTAACTGGAGAGAAGATGGGTTATTCGCTAGCATAACCAAGTCATCCGCGTAAAGAAGTACTTTTATATACGAATATCAGAAAAACAAACTCCACCGGATAAATTTTCCGCAATATCATCAATATTAAGGGCAAACAAGATTGGGCTGAGGATACATCCTTGGGAAACACCTGCAGTCGTTTGACACCAGTTTGAAATCTGGGCCCATCCCAAACTGTCGCATAAGTTTTACATACAAATTTTTCGTAGATATTTAGAAATTTTCTAGATATACCAAGTGAGGCCATTTTGTAAATGAGAGCTTGTCGATTGACGGTATCAAATGCAGCTTTTAAGTCAAAAAAGCAGGCATACATCTTCTTTTTCTTTTGGATAAATTGGTTAGCAATACTTGATAAAGCAAAAATATGGTCAACCGTAGAAAAGCCCTCACGAAAACCAGCTTGAAACATACTTAAGCGATTGTTTGATTCTACCCAATTGATAAGTCTTTTGTATAGGATTCTAGCAAGTACTTTTCTAATGGAATTTAATATTGAAATACCTCTGTAATTCTCAGGTAAGCTAGCATCACCTTTCTTAAATATTGAAAATATAACAGCTTTATTAAAGTGTCATAAATTTTAAACTCAGAACTTTACTTCATTAACCTTTACCTTTAGTTTATCGTACAAGAACTACCAGAACCATTATTGTCTACAAAACATTTCTCAGGCAACCTACAAGCCCATCACGACTTGTACTTTGTATTGTAAAGCCAACTCTCAAATAGGAGTTAGCACTATCGAGAAAACAGTTACTAGAGGCACACCACAAGGAGGAGTCATCTCACCCCTGCTCTGGATCCTCGTAGTCAACAAAATTCTCACAAAGTTCAAAGATCAGGGCACTAAAATCGTAGCATATGCAGATGACATAGTGGTTTTGGTATCAGGCAAGTTTCTTACCATCATCGAAAACTAAGAACGGTCTCGAGGTCAACCCCACCAAGACAGAGCTAGTTTTGTTCATGAAGAAACGGAAACTGGAGGGCTTCAACCCTCCCAAACTAAATGGTATTCCTCATTCAGGCCGAGATCTTTGCCATTGAAAAAGCAGCTGAATTGGCACATCACGAAAAGCTATGCTCTTCGGAGATTGCTTTTTTTGTGGACAGCCAGGTTGCTATCAAAGCCTTAGCCAGTGAGACCATAAGATCAAAAGCAGTTTTAAACTGTAGGAAGGAATTAAACAAAATCTGCCACACTAACCAGGTAAAGCTCTGCTGGGTTCCCGGACATAGCAATATAGAAGGGAATGATATAGTAGATGAACTAGCCAGAAAAGGGTCAGAAGCAGACACAAGTAGTAGCGACCATTCAGTTAGGGGACCACTCGTCCCGATTGGGGTACTCAAGAGGAAGATAGACCTTAAACTAAAAGAGAAAATCAATAACTCCTGGAAATCCAGGGACGATTGCGTAATCTCTAGAAGTTTATGGCCTAACACAAATGAAAACGAAACTCGGTATATTCTATCGCTGAGT
Source organism: Eupeodes latifasciatus (assembly GCA_920104205.1). NCBI lineage: Eukaryota > Metazoa > Arthropoda > Insecta > Diptera > Syrphidae > Eupeodes > Eupeodes latifasciatus. The sequence continues at coordinate 118,186,361 of OV049925.1, read as the reverse complement.
AAAAAGAACATTAAAATCTTGATAGGTGTACTAACAGGTCATTGCGCCATTGGCACAATGGCTAACAGGATAGGGACATTTGCACCCGATTTTTGTAGGAGCTGTCAGGATGAGGAGGAAATAGAAACCATCAAACACCTGCTCTGCGACTGTCCGAACCTCCAAACCAGCCGACTCCGTCATTTCGGAAACAGGTTTGTTGGAGAACTGGATGATCTAGCACAGGTCTCAATGGCAAGCATAAGGAAATTTATAGATAGAACAGGTTTGTTAACTACGCTAATCGCCAAAATTGAGGAGCATCGATGCTAACTTTTACTTTTACAGGGGATCACAATGGACCAGTAGGCCCCCGTGTACGTAACAGCTTCATGCTGTGCACACCCCTTATAACTTAACCTAACCTAACCTAAAGCCAATAGTACTTACCTCTTTTCCAATTTGACAAGGAACCCTATAGCACAAAAAATTCAATGAAATTGTGCAGAAAATAAGTAAATCATTAAGTAATTAAGTTCAACTTTCAGTTAAATGAAAAAACATGATCAACTGTCATTTTGACATAAGTAGACTTGACATGATAGTTAGCGAGATTTTTCTTGGCTAACTTTCCAGTCAACTTTTCAATAAAGTTGCCTTAATTGGAAGGCAGTTTTTTGGCAGCTGATCAATCAGACACTAGAAACTCGCCTTACTTTCAAATCCCTTATATGTCATCTGAACCTGCCCATATTCAAGTATTTCTGCTTTTGATTAAAATGAGTTATAATATTCTGATACGTATTTAAATAAATAATTAACCTCTTTCAACGAACAAATTCCATAGCACGCGATACAGAAACTCATTAAAATTATATGTATGTATTTTGCATAGTTTCTATCATTTTAAAAACCGAATTCAAAGCCAAGACTTTGCGTAGCAAACACTGTGAAGGTCAAGTTTTGCAGTGAGTCCTCGTGTTGGAGTAAGGAACTTGTTTTTGTATTCTATTGAAAGTAATGTGAACAAAATAGTTATGAAGTTCCATATTTTAAGGGAGAATACGAAGTAAAGCACTAAACAGGTAAATATTAAATACATTTTTCAAATACACTAAGAAAACATGATTCTTCTACAATGATCTTGATGCATTTGGAAACCACGTTTTATGCAATCGGTTTCGGTCACTAGAACTTAATGATATTGAAAAATTGTGTTAGAACTTGATCACGAAATTAAAAAAAAACACCAATTAGGCGCCAGTTATATAGCTATCATTGGTTTTCATCATTGGCTGCGTTCAATCTCAGACAGATAGGGTATCCGGATACCTTTTTGTTAGTGTTTCACGTGTAAAATAACAGCTGATCAAAAACAGCTGAGATGTCAAAAAAGGAATCCAAAGGTATCCAAGAATTTCTGGGGTATGTAGGTATCTGACAGAACAGCTGATTCAACACATGGTTGAATTTCAAGAAAATTGAAAATTGATTTCAGCTTTTTTTATTTGTTGGTAAACAAAAAGATACAAAATGTTAGTTAAAGTTGTATTTGAGGATGTTCTGTACATAATAGACGATGAAGAAGCTATTTGCCTCCGAATTTTAGAAGGTAATTATGATCTATTTTTTTAATGTTCAAAATTGACTTATTTTGTTCTCGTTTTGTAGATAACCAATTTGCTAGGTCTTACCTCCAGTCTAGTGTCCAGCATTCTGAAGTTGAAGATAATTTAATAAGATAATAAGATAATTTGAAATCGTTAATAAGCAATTCATTATACATACATACATAGATATCAAGATTAGTTTGTTCACGTTTTATTGGCTATTCTAGTTGATGGTGCCGCTTGAATGGTTTTTAAAGAAGCGTTAGATAACCAAACGGATATATCATGCAACAAAAGTTCTTGCGTTGGTCCCACCATTAACCTAAAACTTTATCTACTGTGAACAAACCAACTCAAAATCTTACCGCAAATCAACTTCTGCTCATTTGGAAATGAGATCGAAATTCTTCCAAACTACGAGTAGGTATGCATATCTAGGTATTGTCACTTCATAATAGTCCTCGTTTCTGTTAGGATAGTTTTCTGTTAAACGTAAATCGTTTAAAACCGGAGATTTCGCAAATAAATTATTAATCGTATAGAATTCCAATTGAGCTAAGAGGAAATTTAACATAGATTACAGGTTAAGGTTATCTCTTATTTATTAAATTACGCACCTATCAATTCATTATCGTCCGACGAATCAGTTGAAATTAAATGTTTTATCTTACAACAGTTTTGATTTCTAAGCTTAAATGTTTCTCTGCTTTTTGTGAACAGCTGAAAGTTGTTTTTATTTTTTGACAGCTATCTCAATACAGCTATCCAACTCGTTCAACAAGGTATTTAAACATCCACCTATCCAAGATACCCTATCCAACACGAGATTGAACGCAGCCATTGAAAACAAACATTGGTATTTTTTTGACAGGTCGTTTATAGCTATTATTAAAAATGTCTGGTTAGGTTAGGTTAGGTTAAAGTGGCTGTTGGTTGGGGCATCCAACACACTTAGACCAAAGTATGGTCCATTGTGATACCACATGGATCAGTTAATCAGCTTAACTCGTTGAACCAATTGGAGCTTCGAATGAAGCGTAGGAGACAAGTAATGTCTGAATTTTTTAGATCGCTGGTATCGTTAAAGTAGTAGTCTCCAAGGTGGATTCTACGTCTGTGTGATAAGGCAGGGCATGTGCACAGAAGATGAGAGATTGTCTCCTCTTCTTCTTCGTCCAAGCAACTCCTACAAAAATCATTTGCAGGGGCTCCAAGTCGAATAGCATGCCTTCCTATTAAGCAGTGCCCAGTCAGGACACCTATAACGTAGCTAATGTGCAATCTACTCAGAGAGATTAATTGTTTTGAGCGCCTGGCACTAAGAATAGGCCAAATTAGTTTTGTTGCGACACAGGTGGTGGTGTTATTCCACCTGAGGTTTGTTTTCTCTATGGTATCTTGCTTTAGCATAAGTTTACATGTAGCTAGAGGGATACCTATGTTAGCATTATGAGCCAGCAGAGGTAAAGTTGTTCCGCTTTTTGCAAGTTCGTCAGCTTTGCAATTTCCTGGAATGTCTCTATGGCCCGGCACCCAGAGAAGGTGAATGTTGAACTGTGTAGCCATCTCCGTAAGAGATGATCGACAATTTAGGGCTGTTAGTGAGTTTGTGGAGACAGAGTCTAGGGACTTTAACGCGGCTTGGCTATCCGAGAAGATGCGTATATCATTAGATGATATAACGTTTTCTCTAAGCCAGGATAGGACTTCTTTTATAGCCAGGATTTCAGCTTGGAACACGCTACAATGATCGGGTAGACGAAAGGAGAGACTTAAGTTTAGTCTATCTGAGTATACGCCTCCACCAACCCCATCCTCCGTTTTTGATCCGTCTGTATAGAAGTTTATAGGACCATCATTCAAAAATGATGTATTCTCCCAAGAAGACCTGGGAGGTATAGTCACTTTGAAGCTATAGTTATTAAACTGAGGATGGGGTATGGTGTAGTCAATATTACTGTTTATAGTTCTGAACGAGTTCAAAATAGTGGTGTGGCCAATTCCATTATTGATCCACAGAGAGGAGGCTTGAAGCCGTATGGCAGTGTTAGCGGCCGTTTGCTTGCTGAAAATGTCCAGCGGTATTAGATGGAACAGAACATCTAGTGAGGCGGAGGGGGTGGAGCGAAGTGCTCCTCCCATACACAGGCAGGCTGTTCGTTGGACTTTGCTGAGTTTATCGCGATTTGTCGCTGTATCTAGCGCCGTCCACCATACCACTACTCCATAAGTAAGGATCGGTCTTATGACCGAGATGTATAGCCAGTGTGTAATACGGGGCTGTAGGCCCCATTTATTACCAATGGCCTTTTTACAGGAGAACAGGGCTACTGTGGCCTTGTTTATTCTCTCTTGAATATTAGGTTTCCAACTTAATTTCTTATCTAAAATGAGACCCAAGTATTTTGCTTGATCAGAGAATTTAAGTGGTACAGCGTTTATGAGGGGAGGGTCAATGTGTGGGACTTTGTATTTCCTTGTGAAGAGGACAAGGTCGGTTTTTTGTGGGTTAACGCCTAGTCCACACCGATTAGCCCATCTGGTGAGCTTATTTAAAGCGTTTTGTAAGAGGTCCTTTAGTATATTGGGGTGTTTACCCGTTACCGCAATAGCAACATCGTCCGCATAGGCAAACACTCTGTATCCCTCTCTTTCTAGAGTAATTAGTAATTCATTTATTACTAAGTTCCAGAGGAGAGGGGATAGGACACCACCTTGTGGCGTACCTCTACTGACACCCCTTTGTGTAGTAAAATCGCCCAGTTTTGAATTGATAATCCTGCTTATCAGCATTTGATTAATCAATTCGCTGATCGACTTATCTACCTTCAGAGATGTCAATACACGTGCAATTGCAGATGTGTCGACATTGTTAAATGCACCTTCTATATCTAAGAAGGCAACTAAGGTGTACTCTTTATGATGGAGGGAATATTCGATTGTACGTACTATACTGTGCAGAGCCGTTTCAACTGATTTCCCTTTGTTGTAGGCGTGTTGAGCCTTTGAAAGGAGGGACTTATCAATACTTGCCCTTAGGTGGATATCGATCAAACTTTCAAAAGTTTTGAGAAGGAATGATGATAAGCTGATAGGTCTTAGGTCTTTAGGGTTAACGTGGCTGGATTTTCCGGCTTTTGGAATAAAAACAACTTTAACTTGTCTCCAAGACATCGGGATGTATGCCAATTTAAGGCATCCCTTGAATATGTTTTCTAGGATGGGTATTAGAAAACTTGCATTTTCTTGCAGTTCGGCTGGAATTACACCATCCGGACCAGCAGATTTATATGGCTTAAAGCTGTTAATAGCCCATTTGAGTTTTTCCCTAGTGACTAGACCTTGTGGGGGATGTAATATATTGTCACCATTATTAGGTGCAATGTTATTAATAATATTAGAGCTACCAGGAAAGTGAACGTCTAGTAGCAAGTTGAGCGATTCTTAGCTTGAATTGGTCCAGAGGCCAGAGGCGTTTTTCAAGCAGCTTGGCATGATTGGATTTTTGGAGAGGATTTTGCGCAGCCTGGATGCTTCGGAGCAATCTTCCACGTTGCTACAGAAGTTTCTCCAAGACGATCGTTTGGTTTTCCTCAGTTCTTTTTTATAAATCTTCAGTGATTCTTTATATGAATCCCAGTCTGACATGTCTCTAGAAGCTTTCGCTCTGTTAAAGAGTTTTCTGCATTCTTTTCGAAGTGGATCCAGCCCTGAGTTCCACCAGTGTGGCTTCTTTTTACCTCTTACTTGTATTAGAGGGCATGCAGTGTCTAGAGCTTTGTTTAGGGCTAATGTTAGATTATTGACTTTGTCGTCAAGATCTTCAATGTTGGAGGGAGTATTAAAAAGCTCAGGTTTTACTAAACTATTTAACGTTCTCTTGTATTTTGGCCAGTTTGTTCTTTTCAGATTTCGAAAGATCGGTTGGCAAGGTGATTCATTTATAAAGTCTATGATCAGAAAAGGAGTGATCTTTAGATACCTTCCAGTTCAAAATATTATTATTAATGAAGTCGGAGACAAGAGTTATATCTAAAACTTCTTGTCGATTTTTAGTAATAAAGGTTGGCTCATTACCAACGTTACTTACGAGTAGGTTAGTGTTTAGAATATAGTCGAAAAGAGACTCACCTCTGTCGTTTATATCCGTGCTACCCCATACTGTATGGTGGGCGTTAGCGTCACTACCGATGATGAGGCCGATGTTGAGCCTTTGTGCTTCAGTTATCAATCTCTCCAGAGTGTCACCCGGGAGAGGGCCAAGATGGTCGTGGCCAAGATACGCCGACGCCAGCCAGAACGTTCCTCTGGCTGTTTCCAGACTTGCGGCGGTGATATCTCGATCGCTGAAATTAGGGAGTAAATATACATTTAGGCTGCGTTTTACTAATATGCAAGATCTGGGTTCATCCTCACCTGATGCATACAGCACGCAGTATCTGGGAGTCCTGATTCCTCGAACAATGGATTTAACAATCCAGGGTTCTTGAATCAGGACAATATCTTCATCGCTGCTGGATAGGCGAAGAAGAAGGGAGGCCGAAGCCTTTATGGAGTGTTGGAGGTTAATCTGGAGTAACCGCAGCATTTTTGCTACTGCACTCCCGATAAGCCTCCAACACAGTAATGTCGGAGTCATCCATATCAGAGGACGATTCTAAAAGAATGTCCTCATCTCCGCTGTCGTAGACCTCGGCCTCCATTGCGGAAAAACCTTGGTCGGTGTAAGGAGCTTCCTCTGTTACTGGGGATACCTGAGCTGCATCGTCTTCCAATGAAGGAAGTGTGACCGATGCACCAGGTTCCTCAGCAGCAGTTTCCGCTTGTGTGGGTGGGGGAGGGGGAAGGGTTTGTGCCTCGACCCCATATTTTTTATAGACCCTCAGCGTAATTTCATCGAACCCAAACCTAATCACACCTTTTGATTGCGCCAGAGGAGAAAGGGACTCTGCATTGATGATTACAATTGCACCCTTGCAGGGTCCCTTTGGATCCTCCAATTTCGCAACCTTCCAGTTGTGAGTAGGAAGGGTTGGATTGGAGAGCCGGATTACCTTCAATACGTGGTCTGCTTCCTTGAATATGGCCGGAACCGTGATGCGAGCTCTTGGTCTGCAAGGAATATCCTCCTTTGCTACAACCTCCAGCTTAGCACCAGGCCAGACCTCTCCAAGTCGGCTGACCGCCAGCGTCAGTAGGTCGCACGACCTCTGATCATCACAGACCATCAACTTGATGTGTCCCTGATGCCAGCCGCCATCTTTTGTGATGGGCGGTGGTCCCGGATTGTCAGACATGATCTCGACAAAACTGAAGGCCAGCTGTCCTTTGACCAATGTCCAGTTCTCGGCAGAGATCGTGCCATCTACATCACTTTTGTCGATAATCGCGACTACCATTTTGTCCTTCAGAACGTCACTGAAGGACATTTTTGCCTTGCGAGGGTCAAGAGAAGTGCTGGTGTTTAGCACTTTGGGGCGTTTAGGTAGTGAAACACTACCTTCCATAGACCTTTGTCGCTTCGACGTTGAGTCTTGGCTGGTCTTCAAATTATTTTTGGCCATAAAATTCTTGGCCCATTTTATCTTGGCGTCATGCTGAGAGTTTCCTCCAGCGCCTAGTTGTTCACCAAACGTCTGGAGAATCCTCTTAGTATTACGCATGTCCCTGTAGTAGGCCTTGGAGGGTCTGAGCTTACGCCCATCTCCCCCAGGACCTTCTTTGGGATTATTTGCTTTGGAGGTAGAAGGACCTGGCACCATAGCCCTACTACCTCCGACTCGCGGTGTAGAAGAGTTGAGAGGTTTACTCTCTGTGGTAGTAGAGGAGCCGTTCTTCACAACTGCCTCACTACAGGAAGAAGGTGATGTTACCTGTTTGTCCGATATTCCACTGGCGACAACAGGGCTGTGAGTGTCCACAGCCTTGTCGGCACCAGTGGAAGAGGGATGAACAGCAGACAACTTTGCCGTCGTACTGCTGGCCGGTTTGGTCTTTTGATTTTGTTTTTGTTTTGTTTGTTTTGTTTTAAGAAAGTTCATTTTGAATCCCACGAGTAGCGGATAAGGGGTGGTCCATCTGTACAGAGATCCGTGTATAAAGATAAGGCTAGTTAATCCGGAGGTCGCCAGGTATCCGGATATTCCGTTAGCGACTGAGCTAGTTTTTTTTTTTAATTGGGCCCTCAGCCTGGCCGATCATCGGCACGGGTCGTATAACACCTTAGATCCAGCCCAATTGGGAAGTTTAAGGGAAGGATATGTTTTGGAAAAGGAGAGACGAACAGCAATTAAGCCATAAGCGTCCCAGGAAGGAAACTAGGCATTGACAGACAGTTATATACCATACAGTCAGGGGATAAGGAGACGTCAGCCAGCATAATATCACAGAGCTGACGGAGGTGGGGGTAAAGGATTGGGAAGGGGAGGGGGCGAGCGACCTTTGGTTTCAGGACTCTTCTGGGGAAATAATTCCCGAGAATCATTGCCCTTACTCAGCTTCTACAACTCGACAAGTTCGACGCTCAGGTAGAAGTAAAAATGTCTGACATTGAACAAAATTTCATAATTGAAATTCACCGACAAATTTTTACTGACAGAAATATGTCATTGGAATTGTGTGAAATTGGAACACAAATCAGTGGAACGATTCGTTTCACTTTCGAACATAAAAGTATCAGCTGTTTAGGAAAAATAAATTCCGCCCGGAAAATAGAAAAATACATTTTTAGAGAAAAATAAATGCGCAATTACACTTTTTTCCTCAAAAAAAAAATTGTTTGTGTGGTTTCCGATCGATCAGGATATAATTTTCATTCTAATTAAAGGGAAACACTGTCAAATATCGATTCAAAAATTTTTCCGGATCGATTTCAATGGGAGCTATAACTGGTCCCTAATAAAATTTTTTCCAATTTTGTAAGTGTAAGAGTTTTATTTTTATTAGATTCTACAATTAAAATTGTTGGGCTTTATTTTATGCATTTCGGATTTTCTTAGAGCAACTTCTTAATTAGATATATGTATGTAAATATCAAAAATATGCATAATTTTTCTAAATTACCAACGAGTGTTTTTGAGAGCCAAATACACAGATTTTTTAATAACACCTGAAATTTTTAAAAACACCTTCGCCAACCCTGGATAAAGTTTAACGGAAAAAATGGAGTGACAATTTGAAATAAGGAATTCACATTTTTATTTTCTTCAACATCCCTGTACTTTAACATGTCTTAATATATACTTTGAGCCATGTTAATACAATTTTAAGCATAAGAAGCATGGACTTTAAAAAGGTAAAGGCAAAAAGATTCGAACTGATATTAGGAAATTTAGTACCTATGTTCCGTATTAAAAGTGTTAAAATGATATCAATACTTCGATGAAACTAGGTTTTATTTTGTTATAAAAACAAATGTCGGCAAAATTTTAAGTCTGATTTTAAAATACAAAATGCATGCAAATATTGGCTTAGCCATTTTTAGATTAAAATAAAAGCTACTTTAAATTGGCATTAAAATAACCATCATGAATATTTATATTGTGCTTCAAAATTGCTTATTAACATTTAAAAAAAAAGAAATAATGTGTATACGCCCAAGTGTACGTAAAAAGGTTTGATGATTGTTTTTAAACTTAAATTAAACTTTGGAATATTTAGAAGCACCTTTTGAGATTAATATTCTTCAAGGTGAATTAAAAAACAGAATTAAGTGGTTTTAGCGTGAGCTCTGGCTTCAGAAATAGAAGCAAGAATTCTACTCAAAGAACGGTCTGAGATTCCCAAAGCTACCGTGTGTTTCCGGGCTGAGCGTCTTGGTGACTGCTCAATTGAATCTCTAACCAACTGCACATTTTCGGGGGTTCTTACCGTTCTGGGTGATCCGTGTACGCTGTACAAGTCTACTTAGGGTACTTCCAGTTTTTTCCAAATTCCTTATCCACAATTTGATAGTGTTTGCAGAAGGAACAGATTCAGCACGTGGAATGCCGAAGTGTAAACGAAAAGCCCCTTGTGTAGCGATCACAGAATGATTATTTTCGTAATATGCACGCACGACGAAACCACGATGTACACCTGTCCAGACCATGATTACGAATAAAAACGGCATTACCGTACAATTCAAAATATACCACTTATTAAGGCCTACTCTTATCTTATCACAGGCTAATGACCTCATTAAACTCGTCAGTCGGCTCTGCCGCACCCTGTACAAAGAAGAGCTTTTAAAATGATTGGTGACATTAACATCATCAACATCGACGCAAGGTTTCTTGTATCACACTTTTTTACCGTTATTTTAACGGACTATGCTCTAGAGAAATAGCCAATTGCATTCCTCCCCTTAAACAATTTAACCGTAATACCCGCGCTTCTAGGAATGCCCACCAGCTTACCCTTAAGCCCAACTTCGGCCGTACTATGAAGTACAGAGATTGATTTTTTAGCCGTACTACGCGAATGTGGAATGTGGAACTGAATTTCCTAATGCTCACACTGTGTCTTTGGCATACTAAAGCTATAAAAAAACCAAGCTTTGAAAAAAGATGCCTAATACAAAGCATCTACCCACCTTTCCTTCTCAGTAACAAAAAATTGTGTCAATCCAAGAAACGTTAATTTCAAAGTTATAACCAACATTTTCCGAATTGATGTCTTTTTTATATTATGAGCTTAAGTTCAAACGTGTAGTAACAATGGCTTTTTATTCATTTTTAGCACAAAATATCCTTTTGGTAGGATTTTTGTTGTGGAACGAATCTTCATGCCTTCAAAAAAAAGCTTTGAAAGCTTACCATATTTTTCAAGTAATTTAAAATCTCCTCTGCTTCTCAAGTTTATAAGACACCAACCTTATACTTAAACCTCGAATTGTAATGTTTCCAAAAACTGCTTCATCTCAATTTATACCATCCACATACTCATCTTCCACTTCTTAGGTATACAAAAACTATAAGAGTCACTTCCTACGCATGAAAATACCTACCAGATTTAAGGTCTATAAGATAAATATACGTAGAACAAAATTTTAAAGAGCTTATACGTAGGTTTGGAGATATGTAACTTTAAGAGAGAATTCCTTTGCTTTTGCACCCGTTTACTTGTAACAAACTGAACTCCCCAAACACCCCACTTTGAATATTTTTGAATTTTTTGATAAACAATCTAAACTAAAATCCGGTTCTGAGAGTTGGCATAGGTGGTATTAGCTCCTTTAGCCTAACTTAAGCTCGAAGTTATCTTAACCGCTGCCACTGTCGCCTCTGCTGGTGGGCTTCAACAGAAACACATCGAAAAAAAAACAACAACAATAACTACGACTTTAAACGCAAATATAAATATAGGAGCCATGTGAACCTCAACTGGAATGCGAAATTTATGAGATTCGTGCTTCCATTGCGGGCCAAAAATGTAGGTACTGCGAGACCGACATACAACTCGTTTGCGCGCGTAGGTAACAACAAACATATGAAACAACAACCAACAATAAGAACAAAAACAGAACAACACAAAAAAAAGAAGCATCCAAAACCACCGCGCCATGCCGCATACGCCAGGTCAGGAATCCCACAAAAAAGGCACTATATGTATGTATGTAGGTAGGAGTCGAGTTCGAGTACTCTCTGTGCACAATGCGGTTCTTGCCAATTTCTTTACCAAATTAAACCACAAAGGGATTGTAAATCGAAAAAGGGAGAAGTAGGTACCTCTATAACCGGGCATGGCCCAATATATACCCATCGTCATCCACCATCAACATCATCGTTGGATGTAACCTGAGTAGGCTCTTTTTGCGGATACACCATCCCATCATCGCCTATAGAGTATCACAGGGCACAGGCAGACCAGAGAGGCATCCGATCCGATCCGCACCTCAGCACCTCACCTCGTGCCCTGGTTTGAACTGCATCCAATTCCAGAATCCAATAAAGCGGATTGGCTTTGCTTTGCTTTGCTTTGGTATAGGACGGGACAACCGACCGACACGAGACGAGGCGAGGTACCTCCTCTACTTACCTATAGTGTTTTATTTTTTTTTTAATTTGGAATTGTTTTTGTTGTATTTTTATAATCCCTATACCTTTTTAGTTTGTTTTCTTCTTCGGTTGTTCTTTGGCATTATAGATGGGCATGATGGGATGGAAAAAAAAGACCAAAAAGCGACCGAAGTCGAAGTCATCGTGTAGCCCAAGAGATATAGAAGATTCCTCCAGTGCTCTTACCACAAAAATTCCACTTCAACAACCAACGGCTACGATGTCGACGACGACGATGGCGAAGACTACGACGACGACGACGATGGCGATGGCAATGATGACGACGGTTGGGTTCGAATATCGACCGTAGCCAGGCTCAAACAGACGTTCGGTGACTGTTCAACTCGTTGGATCGTTGTTGCTCGCGTTCGTTCGACAGAGATAGAAATTTAAAAAAAAACGAGTATCGTGTGCTGTTCAAGCCCCCACCAAACCAAACAAGTGTCTATACAAAGTGTTTCTTTTTTCGTTGGTTTTTGTTTTGGTTTTGAATAAAACCACTCAAAAGGTGTCCCCCCAATTATATCAACAGAATCAACCAAATAGTTAAGACTTTTAAAACTCCAAGAAGTTTGCCTCTTTCTCTCTTTCGCTCTCTGTCTCTCTCTCTCGCTCTCGCGCTGAACAAATCTTAAAAGTGCTTCTCTTTTAAACAACAAAAATTCTCTTTCTCTGTCTACTCATTATTTCAAAAAAACCGGACGCTAGCTTCTCGCGCTGCAACCTGCAAAAAAATAAACCTCAAAACCGAATTCCGTGTGAAATATTTTGACAACAACTGACGCCACGAGCGACGTACAGAAATAAAAAGTTCCAAAATATTTGAATCTTTCTTTTCGTTACTTAATTGATAACCGTATTTACAAAATACCATCTCTCATTCGCTCGCTCTCGTTCTTTCTATCTATTTGCATCTCTATCTCGGTGATATATCTTTGATAGATGGATGCAATGCCGGATTGTGGCCGAGATTTGTAAACAGAGAATAAAGTTTGTTTTGCTTTTTGTTTGTTTGTTTGTTTGTTTATCGCCAAAAATCAAGTTTTCCGTGTGGCGGTAGTGAGCGCTTAAAGTTACAATAATAAAACAACAGCTTTTTTTTCTTTTTTTGGGAGGGAGTGCGTTGAGTTTGGAGTACAACGTTTTGAAAGATACAACGAAGACGCATGAATAAAAAACCTGGTTTTGAATTCGAATGTAGGATGAAATATGTGTTAGCCAATGTTACGAATACGAGTTGTTTATTTTGGGTAATTTAATGCAAAGGGAATGTCAATCTAACGTGTTTTGATACATAATTCTATTAAATGGCGCCCGAGTGAAACATTGATGGAATCGAATTCCGTGAATTTTTAAACATCTCTATAGATTGCTGGCTTTGCGGTAGGAAAAAGAAAATATACATACATATGTATATTTTACCTAAAGCTATATACAATCCACATTCCAGTGGTCGCACTTAAGAGTACTCTTGAAGACTGTATAATGGTCGTACAATAAGGCCATCTGTAGGCCAACTTGTTTGATATTTGGATTTTAACGTATATTTTATTTTGTTTGTGTTTTGTTTTATTTTCAATATTTTTTATAACTGAAACAAATATTCTATATTCCGGTTGTCTCGCTCTGCTTTTTGCAGTTATTTTTATACGAGTAAATTGTGCTTTGTGTGATCCTTTATATTTTTGTTATTGTCGAATATCTTAATAAGGAAGTGTTCTTTTGATTATATTCTGGATTGGTTTTATGTATTTACATATATTCAGCATATATCTATACTTTTATAGAGAGTTGAAGTTCTACATGGAAAAGCTTCCTGTTTGTCGTGTTTTTCTGTTGATTTTTGTTGGAATTGCAAAAGTTATTTTTATATCATGTGCTGTTGCCTTTGCTGCTGCTGCTGCTACTGCAAGGAAGTGAAGTTATAATAATAATAATAAAAAAAAAGCGAAAATAAAAAAGGAAGTCATCCAAACGACAAAAAAGGACGACTCCCAAGGGCGTTATGCTATAAATGTGGAGCATAATAAACGGATTATTTGCTCTGGAAACGAAAAAATTGTAGTTTTCAAAAGAAAAAATAAATAAATATAGAAATAAGTTGAAAAGCCTCTCTCTATAGATTATTTCTATCTATATATACTTAGAGATAGGTATAAATGCAAAAGAGGGCGCTAGTATAGTGTATCTTTAGATATATGTACCTATATGTATAATCTACCTACTCTATTTTGTTTTTGTTCCTTGTTTTGGCACCAAGACAAGATAAGAGTGAATTAATGTGATTACTTTACGAAAAGAGATCGAATATCTTTTGAGTGTTTTTACGGTATGTTTTGTGTGTGGACGGGAATATAACAACGTACATAAAATCCTTATCGAGAGATTTTATCTTGTTTAATTCGACGGTATATCAATTTAAATTGTTGGCATTTTTTTTTATTATTTGAATGTGGATATTTATAGTGTCGTCAGAGAAGCTGTAAGAAAGCGGCCTTGACAAATAGGTAAGTGGGTAGTTAACTGTCAATAAAATCTACCAACTGTGATACTAGACTACATTCATAATTCAATATAAAACTTACCTGTTCCTAAAAGAGTTCATTTGAAACTTTATTAACTTCCCATAGGAAGTTATTGTAATGGTCCGATTTGTCGAATTGAAAATTTTGACATTTCTCGACATTTCAAGGTCCCTAGAGTCCAAATAAAAGATTTTTAGAAAGATGTCTGTGCGTGTGTACGTACGTTCGTACATACGTCCGTACGTTCGCGACGTTTTTTCGTCGTCCATAGCTCAAGAACCAGAAGAGATATTGACTTCAAATAAATTTTGTTATACAGATAATAAGGCAGAAAGATGCAGAAAGAGCTCTCAAGAAAATTGCGTGGGTGGTTTTTTTTACCATAGCAGTTTAAAAAAAAAGTGAAAATTTTGGTTAACCCTAAATATTTCATGAACCAATGACGCTAGAGACTTGAATTAAATTTTATATTATATATTGTAACGTGATACCAAACAAGTATATTTTTGGAAAAAAATTAAATTAACGGTTTTTTTTATAAATCAAAAAAACTGAAAAAAAAATATTATTTACCTTTAAAAATTTACGAACAAAAAACGATTTTATCTCCAAAACAGTTTTGTGCAATGAAAAATAATGTGTTTACCATCTGGTAAAATTTTGAGAAAAATCGAATTGACAGTTTTTTTTTTATAAAAAATAAAAACCTATAAAAAACAGTTGGTAAAAATTGATTTTCGACTTAAATATCTTTTCGAAAATTTAAGATTATGGCTTGCAACTAATTTTATCTTATAAGAAATATTATTTTCAACATTCTGTACAATTTTAAGAAAAAATCGAATTGACAGTTTTTTTACAAAAAATAAAAACGTAAACAAAATATTAATAAAAGTTGGTAAACATTTATTTTCGACTCAAATATCTTTTCAAGACTTTAAGATATTGGCTTTAATATAATTTTTTGTTATACGCATGCAATATTGTTTTCAATATTCGGTAAAATTTTGAGAAAAATCAAATTGACAGTTTTTTTTACAAAAAATAAAAACCTAAAAAAACAAGACTAAAACCTGTTGAAGAAAGTATTGACATTTCAGTTCCTAAAAAACAAATATTATGTCATGACAGGGCCAACTTATTACCACCTAACATTTTACATCTAATAAAAACTCGGAACAGCAACCGAAGAAAATGGATAAGAACAAGAGACCCTCATTATAATTCAGAAGTTAAGGTACTTAATATCTTAATAAAGGATTCAATTTTAGCTTATAGGAACCAAGCATGGAATCAAAAATTACAGAGATTAGACAAAGGGAGTAAACCTTTTTGGAATTTAGTCAAAATAATCAAAAAGAAAAATACATATATTCCAGCTTTCAAAGTTGGGAATAATGTAATGATTTCAAGTGTTGAAAAAGCGAATGCCTTGGCTGAAACCTTTTATGTAAACCATTTGACTACTACAGGTATCCCTTGTAATACTACAGTTGAGTCAGTGGTCAGTGAATCAATTAATATTATAAACTCAAGTACTGCAAATGATATTTATGGGCATGTTTCATTTCAAGACGTCAAAGATGTACTTATGGCACTTAAAACAAGAAAATCTGCGGGTTTTGATGATATTAAAAATTTGTATTTAAGGAATTTACCAAAATCGGGAATTAAATTCTTACAACTCCTATTTAACTGTTGTTTGAAGTTGAGCTACTTTCCTAATGTTTGGAAAACAGCCAAAATAATACCCATTTTGAAGCCTGGTAAAAGTGCAAATTTACCAAGCAATTATAGACCAATAAGTTTATTAAGCTCACTAAGCAAATGTTTTGAACAGATTCTAAAAAGTAAACTTGTGTCTCAAGTGACTAGAAATAATATTTTACCGCTTGAGCAATTTGGCTTTAGGGCTCACCACAGCACAGTACATCAAGTTCATCGAATTACCAAACACATTAAAAATAATTTTAGAATGGGTAAAAGTACGGGCATGGTACTCCTTGACATAGAAAAAGCATTTGATACTGTTTGGCATAATGCATTATTACACAAACTTTTAAGACTCAATTTCCCAATGTACCTTATAAAGACCATTCAATCCTTTCTGTCTGAAAGGAAGTTTAAGGTTTCAATAAATAATTGGTTTTCTGAATCATACAATATTATGGCAGGTGTACCTCAAGGCTCGGTGCTAGGTCCAATCTTATACACTATCTTTACCTACGACTTTCCATGTTTAACAAACTGTGATAAAGCTATATTCGCTGACGATACTTGTATCTTTTCATCAGATTCAGTTGGTTTCATTATTGAAACAAATCTGCAATCTGCACTTAATGTAGTTCAAGATTATTTGTTTGATTGGAAGATAAAAATAAATGCCTCAAAGACTCAGGCTATCTTTTTCTCAAGAAAAAGAAAAGCCTGTTTCTTGCCAAGCAATAATCTTCAAGTTGGTGGAATAAGTACAGAATGGCGTTCAAGTGCTAAGTATCTTGGAGTTCATTTAGATAAAACTTTAACTTTTGGCTTGCATGTACAAGAAGTAATCAAGAAGTTTAATATAACTATCAAAACTCTTTATCCATTTATAAACCGCAAATCCAAACTGAGTAATGATAATAAGCTCCTGATATTTAAAGCAGTTTTTCAAGCAATCATGTTTTATGGTTCACCGTGTTGGGGGATATGTGCAAAAAGCCATATTCGAAGACTTCAAATAGCTCAAAATAAAGTTTTAAAAATGATTCTGAAGCTTCCATGGTCGTTTTCAACAGCTGAACTTCACATAGAACCAGTATTGCAAAGAATTGACAAAATCAATGTACGCTATAATTTATCTTGTTTATCTTCAGATAACATATTGATTTCAAACCTAGCTTCTTAGTTATATATAATTATTATTGAAAGTACATTTTCGTTCTTTTTTCTTATTTTCCTTTTTCTAAGACTGACTTTGTGATATTAATTTTATAATTTACTTTTTAATTTATTTATTTATTATTATTTTTCTATTTATTTATTCTTTATCTATTAATTTATTTACTTACTTATTTATTATTTATTTATTTATTTATTTATTTATTTATTTATTTACATATATATTTAATTATTTATTTATTTATTTGATAGCTAATTAATTAATTTATTTATTTTTTTATTTTATCAATTATTTGTTTAATTTATTTAATTTATTTGATTTTTTGTTTATTTATTATTTTTTGTTTATTATTGTTTGTTCATTAATTTATTTACTATTCATTTTTTCTTTTTTTTTTTTTTTGCTTGTTTTTGAATTGTCTTATATATATTTTGTTATTTATTTATTTAATTGTTTGTTTATATATTTATTTATTTATTTGTTTATTTATTTATTAATTCATTTGTTAACTATTTATCATATAATGAATATATGTAAAACTTTAAGTTGGGTTTGATTTAAATACCTCACCGCCCACCCTTCTCCTCTCTAAATCCTCAAAACAATTTAATGAAGGTTTTTATGTAGCTTTTCCTTCAATATACTGTTATTTGCTTTTCATTACTTGTATTAAAAATTTTATTATTTGTCAGTAGTAAGGTAGATTTATACCGTAACTCTGTAAATTGTGCAATATAGTTTAAGAAAAAATGTAAGAATATTCTGCTACAATAAATACAATACAATACAATACAATACAAGACTAAAACTTAGTAAAAATTTACTTTCGACTCAAATAGCTTTTCAAAAATTAAAAATTTCAAATTTCAAAGGTTCAAACTTATTTTATCTCATCTCACAATATTGTTTTCGATATTTTCTTTTATAAGAATCCAACAGTCAGTGTTTTCATACAAAATTAAAATCTACAAAAAATAGTACG
Organism: Eupeodes latifasciatus; assembly: GCA_920104205.1. Taxonomy (NCBI): domain Eukaryota; kingdom Metazoa; phylum Arthropoda; class Insecta; order Diptera; family Syrphidae; genus Eupeodes; species Eupeodes latifasciatus. The sequence goes on along the minus strand of OV049925.1, from coordinate 118,168,344 downwards.
CAAAATTGGTAAAAACTGATGTTCGGTTTTCGATATCTCGTGAACAATAGAAGATATTGACTTCAAATTAATTTCATTCATCCAATTTGTATTTGTTTATATAAGAAATATTTTTTTTTAAGAAATGCTACTAAAATTGGTAAAAATTGGTTTTCGACTAAAAATCTCGTTAACAAAAATATTTTCATTACATGCAAAATATTATTGGTAGTTTTTGTATTTTTAAGAATAATTCAACTGAGAACTTTTTTAAAAAAACACGAAAACCTACAAACTTTTAAGCAAAACAAATCGACAGACAGGATGGGAAGTTATCAGTGTGGGTTGCATCCCAGCCTCTTTTTGTACTTTATTTTTGTGTGTGCAAGGAACTTTCCTTGACTATGCATTTAAAACTGAGTATAAGACTTTGGGATTAGACTCAGAATTATTAAAAGAACTTCTTTTGTTAAACTTTCGTTTTTGATAGAAAAATTATGAAACTAGAAACATAACTTTTAGATGGGAGTGGGAAAAACATAAGCAGATAAATTTCATTAAATTCTTTTTTAAATTTAAATAAAACACATTTTGGCTGAGATGTTTTGATTGAAAGAAAGTTACTTGGTATGCAAATATGTCGTATGGAGCTCGGACTTCTGAAAACCTCAAATGAAATGTGGTCTAAAGCGTGCAAATTCCATACCATCTTTTTGGTCAGCTCACATTACGTTCACTTTAGATGATCATGCCATCGAATTGATTGACCAATGTAAAATGTACAGTTGTTCTATAGACTACTATTTCTTTTTCCAGAAGTTGGTAGTTATAGACCTATGTATATATGTAGCTCGTTGTTAAAGTCGTGGCTTAGCCAACAACGCCAGATCTCAGCAAAATATGAACCGATAACGCCACCACTTACCTAAAATCCACACCAAACAGTGATTTCTTTGAGATGCATCAGATGCAGAAGTACCCCAATCTTCATGGGAAAATTTAGACCATAAGCGATTGATAATTTTGGTAGTTTTGCAACTCTCAATTTTGACAGTGACCACATGATCAGCGTCGCTGTTTCAAAATCAAACTTTTGAGGATGCATCATTACCTAGATAACTTCTCGTGAATTGGTTAAGACTTGTATGTTCAAAATTAGTTTATTGTATCTTGCCACTAAAGATGTATTTTGGGCCTTAAACATTTCTTGATCTTATAACTTGCCATGCTGATTTGACATAAGTAACTGAACAATAAACAAATAACAGATGTTATAAAATGGTCACCGTGGACCGCAAAAAAACTTACCATACCAACTGAACAGATAAGAAATTAACCGAAAAATATATAGAAAAAAGCACATTTAAATCTAGAAAGATTATAAAATAATAATTTTATTTTAAAATTAAGATAGGGATGATGTTTCTATAATGATCAAACTATACTTAAATATTTTTAAAACATTTGTCACAATAAATTTATGGAATGTTAAATTTAAAACAGAATCTATGTTTTAGTTGTATTTTTTAAAAATCGCACACCAATCGCACCTCTATATTAGTTAACAATATTAAACGGTACAAAAAAACATACATAATTGGGCTTAAACAAGAATTTCTGTTTTATTTCATTTTTAAATGTTTATAGTTTTTATTCAAATGGCAACTTCTGTAAAAGGACAGAAGAATTTATTGTATATTTTACTCAAACTGAATGAAAATTTTTTAAACTTGTCTTAAAACCTTATCCCTTAAATTTAACGATTTGTACTTAAATATTTAAATTCAGGAAAATTTTTGAGTTGGTCAGAAAAAATTAAGATTTTAAATCAAGTTGTGTTTTAGAAGTTTAACACATTTATGTTAATTTTTGATTCACAATAAAGTAGAGGAACTTGTTCTACAGTACAATTCCATTCCAATTTTGAATTTAAATTTTGTTTCAGAACTTTCTTTTTGAATAAACTAAAAAAGGTAACTTTACCCAATTCACGGATGACAGTTTGTCACCAAATTCATGTAACTTTACTTTTAACGCTACAAAAGTATCAAAGGTTTTCTTCGGAAATCAAAATAGAATATAAATTGGACGAAAAACTATTTCTTTTTAATTTACTAATATTAAGATTATATCGAATTAAAACGTTGAAAACCAAACACCCTTTAAGACTTCCTATTATTTGAACTGGAGGAATATTTTTAGCGCAGAAAAAATTGTTCAACAAAATGAGATTTAACCATATTTTTTAGGCCAAAAAGTTGCATTTTGTATTTCAAGTTTCAAAATCGTCAAAATACAACTTTTACGATTTGCAATGTTTGTTTATAGTACTTGACCAAATTAAAATTGATTTATAAGTTTTTCTCCTAATTCATTTAAAACTTTTCTTTATTTTGAATTTCAGAATTTCATCATAGTCATACCTAATATATCGGGCAATCTAATTGAAATATTACCTAACTTATCATCAATACGCGAATAAAATAGTCAGATATCACGTCTTCCCCTAGTTACAAAAAAAAAATAATCTCTTTGGCTTCTATTTTGTTTTAATTATTTTTAACGAACGTTCGGTGTTCAAAGAAAATAAAATATCTACGTACGTGGAAAAAAAATCAACTGAATGAGTCCACATATGTATATGTACATAAGTTTAAAGTAAAATCCCCAACTATCCCAGTTCTTTGAGAGATGTTCTAAATTTTACCCACGGTATAAATAACGAAAAAATAAAATAAAAATATATGAAAAAAAACCGTTAAATTGGATTAAGAGCATATTACACCAAACGAAGAATAAGAATTCAGTTCATACTCCAGATACAAACTAGGAACATAAAACATATATACAGCAGTGATATACCATATTATACTCTCAGTCCTCTTTCCAGCCAGTGGCAGATATCATTAGCAGGGATCAAGATCGTCAGAGCAGCCGCCAGAAGAGAGCAAGGACGTGTGCAGTGAAACGGTGTTAATCAGGTGAGTGCCAGGCCATGCCATCCACAATTATTTGCCTTCACAATATTTTTTGTTCCCTCCTTTTTAGGATTAGCGAGGCAATTGTCTTCCTGCCTTAAGTTACTTTCGCCTATATATATATGTATATTTTTATACTCTTATAGTAGATGCGATACGATGGATTGGGAATCTTTTGCTTCTCTACATCACTTATCCCCCCCCCATTACGCCCCCAGCATTAAACCTAATTTTTGACTTGTATACTCGTTGCTATAAAAAGAAATTAAAATGTAACACGGAATTGCTCTACGTGCTGGATGTTGATGTGGAGTTGAATTGCATATCCCACTCAACCCCTTTCTCAAACTCCCCCCTTAACATCGCATCACATCCCCCTTCCCCAAACCCCCGGGCTTGCGGTGTCTGTCGTTGTTCGTACCACTAAATTGGATTAACCACAGACCCAGATGCAATTAAGAACAAATGAAGCAATAGAAGGAGCTTTTAGTTAATTGGAAATCAGTTTTCTAGCTAAATGGTAAGGGAGGAGTGTACTTACATGAGTATATAGTATAGAAAGACTATACATATGTTTATATATGTACATACATAAGAAAATTAACAGAAATGTTTCTATACACATCGTCGTCGTTTAGTGCGAATGCGAAGTGACATGTGGTTTCGGATTTCAATTTTCATACAAAAAATAAACGTATACAGTTCCTTATTGATGTTTTTCTTGGAAAAAAAAACTTTTAATTAATAAAACCGATTATATTCTTCTTCAATGTTCATTTGATTTCTGTGGCGTATTGATAGAATGGGGCAATTACCAGCTGTCACGGTTGATTTTATGTTTTAAAATAGTAATTATATTTAAAAGTGTTCTTTTGCGATTCTAAAAGATATAAATTAACCCTTTATGATTGATCATACAAATTTTATACCTTTCAAGTTAAAAAATAATGTTTCTAGTATATTATTGTCTATTGAATATGCATAACAATGTTATTTTTGTTTTATGTCAGACCCATATTTCTTGCTAAGAGTGATCATATTTTTAGTAAAAATTAATGAAATAAAATTTAGTTCCACTTTTATGCAATTAAAAAAACGTACATTTGTTCATTGTGGCGTATACTTACTATTTTGATAATATTTTAGTATTTATGTATTTCGTGATTTAATTTTTGCTGTTCACCTACACATTTCAAACCATCTTAAGGACCGATCATTTAAACATAGAGGATATTGGATCTTGGCAAAACACAATGTATGAAGTAATCAAAAGACTAGACGAACAAATAAGAACGAATTACCTGCAAGAAGCTTCGGACTCCTTGTACAGAACTATTTACAGTCGACTGGAACACAACCTACAGGATAAAAATTACTTTCGAGATTCGTGCAGTGTTGATGAAATTTCCACTATATTTCGTGTAAGAGGGGAGCTCTTAAGTCTCAATTTCATACCACATAGGCCGGATCTACCCATCTTATGCAGCATCTGTAACTTACGAGAAAGAGAGGACATACTTCATTTTCTAGGCAGATGCCCAGTTTTGAGAGAGACAAGGAAAAGTATCTTAGGACGTGATTATTTATCAAGTGAACAGACTATAGAGCTACTAAATGAAATGGATGTCAAAAAACTATTTCTATATTGTAAAATTGCGCTCGCTTACAGAAAAAGTATAATAACTGAAAATTTCTAAACCCAAAAGTTAATATAAAAGTTTAATTAAAACAAAAACAAATTTAGTATATTATATTGAGAAAACAAAACATGTTACAATAATTGTAGATCCTTAAATATTTATTATAACTGTTGTCAATCAGGCAGACGGCACATGCCATGTTTTATTGATTTTTGTAAATATATATTTGTACACTAATTAATATTTGTCCGAATAAAAATCAACATCTAATCTAAATCTAATCATTTAAATGTTCAGTGACACAAAAGCCAATGCATTATTTATAGGTTTTTGATAAACATATGCCTACCCTCTATGTTAGGGCAACGCTCAATTTAACCACCACAACTTTCAAAGTTTCCAATTTTGAATAATTTTTTAACTTCCCATAGGAAGTTATTGTAATGGGTCCGATTTGTCAAATTGAAAATTTTGACATTTCTCGACGTTTCAAGGTCCCTAGAGTCGAAATAAAAGATTTTTAGAAAGATGTCTGTGCGTTCGTGTGTAGGTACGTTCGTACGTCCGGTCCGTACGTTCGCGACTTTTCTTTCGTCGTCCATAGCTCAAAAAGAGATATCGACTTCAAATAAATTTTGTTATACAGATAATAAGGCAGAAAGATGCAGAAAGGGCTCTCAAGAAAATTGCGTGGGTGGTTTTTTTACCATAGCAGTTTAAAAAAAAGGTGAAAATGTTGGTTAACCCTAAATATCTCATGAACCAATGACGCTAGAGACTTGAATTAAATTTTATATTATATACTAGCGGACCCGACAGACGTTGTCCTGTCTACTCGTCTTTAATTTGAAAATTTCAAACTTTTTTTAATAAGCTAAGACATTCTGGACCATTTTGATGAAAATTATTATTCAAATGTTATGACAATATCTAACGTTATTACATGTAAATTTATTACAATTAGACTAATCGATAGTGTGTGAGTATGTGTAATGAAATCTTCAACTTGTTTTAATTAAAGGTAAAAAAGCTTACACTCAAACTATTTTATTTAAAAAATATATTTTTTTATTTACAAAAACTTAATTTATCGTAATGCCATTGGATGTACAATATTTTTGGTTAAACCCTGAGGTGTATAAATAAATAAATTCGATGGTTTTCCAACTCTGGAACACGCAACATATAATTGGCCGTGAGAAAAACATGGGTTTTCTAAATCTAAGCCACAAATTGTCATTGTTTGGCATGATTAGTATAATTATGTCTTAAATCTGGAAAGATACTTGTTATTAACTCATCTTTGGTAGCCACCATGTTGCAAAAATTCTCTGGAAGTCGAATATATTGTGTATCTTCATACAATTGAATTTTACCGTTGCCAATGTCTAACAATTGTTCAGAGAATCCTGACGCTAATGGATCATCGAACGTCGAACGCGCATATTAATAGTAAGGCATAATTTAGTGACACTTGGCCATAGATAAGATTCTTTCAAACATGCGTTTATTTCGTCTGCATATGTCGCGCGTGGAATGACTGGTAATGTTTGTCTGAAATCACCAGACAGCAGCAGTAGAGCACCACCGAAAAGCCGAGCATAATTTTTGATATCTTTCAGGGACCTGTCGAGAGCTTCAAGCGAATGCTTGTGGGCCATTGTACATTCATCCCACATAATAATTTTACATTTTCTCAAAACTTCAGCCATGCCTGAATGCTTCTTTATGTTACACGTTGCTTCGGGATTTGTATGAACGTTCAAAGGTAATTTAAGTGCTGAATGCGCAGTCCGTCCACCATCAAGTAACGTTGCTGCAATGCCTGATGAAGCAATGGCCAATGCAATATGATTTTGAGATCGAATCCGCGCAAGTATATAAAAAAAAGAATCCATCTTGTTGTGCTGCTATTGAAACGTTAATTTGATCATATACATTTCGTTTTTCAGCAGTAAGCAATTGTTCATTTTCCGCAACAAAAGTAGCCAAAGGAGTCTTATCGAACTGGTGTTCACGTTGAACATCGCTGTTGATGATGTCTACTGCTGGGCGATTCGGCGCTGGCATTCCAAAATGGATGAGCGGCATGTTTGAAATAAGAATACAAATATCCTCAATCATTATTAATGACTCGTTGTATATTTCGGCGGAGAATTCAATATTAAGATTTTGATTAGTAATTCTAGTCCGATGCAAAATATCCTCACTCATTGAGTCTTTATATTTGTTCCACAGAGCAGATGCATCAGACGGAAAACACGTTGTCAATATTATTGAAAATAATTGACGAATTTGTTGTGGAGATGAGCTCAGTGCTGCATCTGCAAGTGGGAGATCCCAATGGTTATCATCCTCCAATAAATGTAACTCACGACACGCATCGAAGAAAGAGTCGTATGAAGTACCATTGACTTTTCGCAAATATTGGAAGGACGTCGGTCCAGGGACGTCCGCGGTTCACAATTCTTTGATTGTTTATTCCATGTAAAAAATTTAGGAACACTTCACCTAGACTTCACCGAACTGCACATTGTCCAGCGGACAAAATTGTGAATCTAAACCATTCTCAGATCCCCTTGAACACACACAAAAAATTTCATCAAAATCGGTCCAGTCGTTTAAGAGAAGTTCAGTGACATACACACTCACAGAAGAATTATATATATTAAGATTGTAACGTGATACAAAGCAATTATATTTTTGGAAAAAAATTCAATTAACGGTTTTTTTTATAATTCAAAAAAAACTGAAAAAAAAATTTGTCACTTCGAAAATTTTACGACTAAAATATGATTTCATTTCCAAAACAATTTTGTGCAATGAAGAATAATGTTTTTGACATCTGATAAAATTTTGAGAAAAATCGAATTGACAGTTTTTTTACAAAAAATGAAAACCTAAAAAAAAAATAAAAAAAGTTGGTAAAAATTGAGTTTTGACTCAAATAGCTTTTCAAAAATTAAAAATATTGGCTTCAAACTTATTTTATTTCACAGAAAATATTGTTTTTATATTCAGTAATTTTTTTATAAAAATCCAACAGTCCGTTTTTTCATAAAAAAAATAAAATCTACAAAAAATAGAACGCAAATTTGGCAAGAATTGATACATTTAGACAAACTTTTAAGCAAGACAAATCGATAGACGGGATGGGAAGTTATCAGTGTGGGTCGCATCCCAGCCTCTTTTTTTATTTTAGTTCTGACTATATTTTTAAACTTAGAGCTGATTGGAGATATTAGATTTTTGAAATTTAAGTATTAAGTAACATATGCACATTCCAGGAACATGTGAAGAATCTCACCCGACCGACGACGAGCTGGTTTATCGTGCATAACTCAAGCATGCCTTCTACCACGTCGGTCGCTTACTTAACAATTTATCGCCAATCTCATTGAGTCCTGCCTTTCCATAAGATTTCATAAGTTTACTTTTTTAGTTTGACAGGTTCAAGTACTGTTAAAAAAGTCAAATCTTTTTGGTCAAAGGTTAGACTTACAAAATGCGGAAAAAGATTTTCGTAAAAGTAAATACAATTTTTTTTGATTGGTTCGAAATGTTGTGTTTGAAAAATATATGGATAGATAGGTATTGAAAAACCTGCGACATTTAAGTTTTGAAACAATTTCTAATTTAAAAAATATCACTCACCCCTTTTGCATACAAATCTCATGGAGCTGAAAATCGGAAATTTGAACCACTTTTCCTAAACATATTAGGGATTTTGGTAGAATTTTTACCATCTCAATGGATAAAATCCTTGCTGAGCGGTGCTCATTTTCTGCCTTTAGAATGCTTAAAACACCAAAAAGAAAGTAAAAACAAATTTTCATCTTATCTCTCATTACGAACTTGACCCCTTTTTTGTCTTATTTTACTGGGTTAATACTTCTGAAAAACATCTTAAAGAATGAAAATAGGAAAAATTACACAATTTACCTTTTTTGTAACTTAGATACATTTTTGAATTATTGTTTTGAAATTACAAACATAATGTCCGGTATAAGAAAGAGTTTTAGCTCAAATTTGATATATTTACTGTACATATTCAATACTTAAGAGCCCCTAGACGTGTCAGACTTTCACTTTTGTATATTCTAATCTTACTATACTTTAAACAATGTTATTCTAAGGGTAGAGCTAGCAAGGTAACAACTTTTGCGACACTCTAAGTCAATAGACAATCGTTTGTTTTAAAATAACTGCCAAAACTATAAATAAATAAATTATGTGACTTACAACTTTCAACCATTCCTGTGTGCGAGTAAAGTTGTCAGGGATGTAGGGGACCTACAGTTTTAAGCCGAATCCGAACGGCAAATTTGAGAAAGCACTTTTCATGACAAGAATTACTCTTAAAGGATTTGTAAATTCCTCGCAAAAGGCAGTATCCGTGAAAACTTTTTTTTTTTATTTAATTAAGATGGCACATGCAGGGATTCAACCCAAGACCTCTGGCGTGACAGCTCTACACAATTACCACCACGCCACGGGTACTACAAAAAACTGTCAAATCTGTCAGTTAAAATATTGTTCTAAATGCCTTGCAATCGTCGTGTAAACTTAAATTTTCGTGTGACAATATTGCCAGGAATGTTATTGTAAATTATTGCTAAGGGATGTTTGAAAACGTCAGATGTTGTTGTTTAAGACATCTTACAACTGTTTACGATTAAATCATGTAACAATTTTTAATATTTTGAAATCGAATCAGGTAACTTTCTTTTAATGAACTTGTAAGAATTTGGGACAAAATCTACTTACCGTAGGAGCAGCAAAATAGTCTTTAATAGGTACATATTATACACTACATAAGTCATGGGAAGTTCCTGATTTGTCTTGCTTAAAAGTTTGTCTTTATGTATCAATTTTTACCAAATTTGCGTACTATTTCTTGTAGATTTTAGTTTTTTATGAAAAAACGGACTGTTGGATTTTTATAAAAAAATTACTGAATATCGAAAACAATATTTTCTATGAAATAAAATAAGTTTGAAGCCAATATTTTTAATTTTTGAAAAGCTATTTGTCGAAAGTAAATTTTTACCAAGTTTTAGTATTGTTTTTGTTTTTAGGTTTTTATTTTTTGCAAAAAAAAACTATCAATTCGATTTTTCTCAAAATTTTATCGAATGTTGAAAACAATATTTCTTATAAGTTAAAATTAGTTTGAAGCCAATGCCTCAAATTTTCGAAAAGATATTTACGTCAAAAATCAATTTTTATCAACTTTTCTTAAATTTATTTTAGGTTTTTAATTTTATGTGTAGTACCCGTAGCGTGATGGTTAGTGCGTTGGACTGTCATGCAAGGGGTCTTGGGTTCAATCCCTGCCTGTGCCACCTAACTTTTTTCACGGGTACTGCCTCTTGCGAGGAATTGACAAATCCTCCAAGAGTAATTCTTGCCATGAAAAGTGCTTTCTCAAATTAGCCGTTCGGATTCGGCATATAAACTGTAGGTCCCTTCCATCTCTGACAACATTACTCGCACACAGGGATGGTTGAGAGTTGTAAGTCACTAGGCCCTGGTCCTTCATGGACTGTTGCGCCACCTAATTTATTTATTTATTTTTTAATTTTATGTACAAAAACTAATAATTCGATTTTTTTCAAAATTTTACTGAATATTGACAACAATATTTTTTGAAAGATAAAAGTAGTTTAAAGCCAATATCTCAAAGTTTTGAAAAGATATTTGAGTCGAAAATCAATTTTTACCAACTTTTATTAATTTTTTTTAGGTTTTCATTTTTTGTAAAAAAACTGTCAATTCCATTTTTCTCAAAATTTTTCAAAATGTTGAATACAATCTTTTTTATAAGACAAAATTAGTTTGAAGTCTTAATATCAAATTTTTGAAAAGATATTTGAGTCGAAATTCAATTTTTACCAACTTTGAGTAATGTTTTTTTTAGGTTTTTATTTTTTATAAAAAAACTGTCAATTCGATTTTTCTAAAAATTTTATCAGATGTCAAAAACATAATTCTTCGTTGCACAAAATTATTTTGGAGATGAAATCATATTTCAGTCGTAAAATTTTCGATGTGACAAATTTTTGTCAGTTTTTTTGATTTATAAAAAAACTGTTAATTGGGTTTTTTTCCAAAAATATATTTGTTTTGTATATTGATTTAATCGGCCAGGAGTTCCATCAATTTTTACTCCTAATGCAGGAACTGTTCATGAATAAATTACATCAGCAGCTGTTACTAGAATTCGAACCATTACAATATATAATATAAAATTTAGTTCAAGTCTCTAGCGTCATTGGTTCATGAGATATTTAGGGTTAACCAAAATTATCACCTTTTTTTTAAACTGCTATGGTAAAAAAAACACCCACGAAATTTTCTTGAGAGCCCTTTCTGCATCTTTCTGCCTTATAATCTGTATAACAAAATTTATTTGAAGTCGATATCTCTTTTTGAGCTATGGACGACGAAAGAAAAGTCGCGAACGTACGGACCGGACGTACGAACGTACCTACACACGAACGCACAGACATCTTTCTAAAAATCTTTTATTTCGACTCTAGGGACCTTGAAACGTCGAGAAATGTCAAATTTTTCAATTCGACAAATCGGACCCATTACAATAACTTCCTATGGGAAGTTAATAATCTGACAGTATTACAAGATTTGACAACTGCTTTTTACTTAGCTTTAAAATTTTGTTCTCTTGGGCTACGTTTTAGTTATGAATTAAACCAGAGATAAATCAATGTTCAGTTATAAATCAGAAATTGGATTTTTGGTTGATTTTGATTATGAAAGGTTGAAACAATTAAGTTTTTTTTTTTAATTTTGTAAATCAACTCAGGTTTAACTTTAACTCTATAATAAAAAATAACAGGAACCTAAAATATTTGTTTTTATTTTAATTAAATTTAGAACATTTAAATCTTATCCATTTGTAAAATGAAAAATTAAAACAAGACACAAATATTAAGTATTCGCCACAGTGTTCCCATATAAGCAGAGCGAGGCGTTATACCCATTTAATGTGACCTGAATAAAATTTTAGTGTTTTCAAAACTGACCCACATTTTTCAACTTTAAGTTTTTTTTTTTTTTAGCCATCATCCCTCGATTACAACATTTCGTATAGGTATAGGACAAGCTAAACCGTTTTTATATTCTGGTAACCCCTATATTCTATTTGCCAAGTCTGTATAGCTATCGATATGTATATGTATATAATGTACAGGAGGTAGGAATGTTGTTGACTTTTTTTTATGTACTTCACATTTCTCTAAAAACTCTCAAAAACTAGATTTTTCGATATCAATTTTTCTTCTTCGGAAAAAAATCAAATATTCCATTAAGGCCTAATTCCAGTTGAATTTTATTTTGGTTCAATGAGAGGCTATATCCCACTCTGAGATTGTACATTTCGTACACATAGCCATAGATACAATCCTACATACATACTTACATAGTGGGGTGTTGCTAGGTAATGTAGGGCTTAGGTGGGTATACAGAGAGAGTCCTGATGGTCCTGGATGATGATAGTTTGATTTGAAGAAATCGACTTTGGTCGCCAAGGGCGACTGCTGTCTGTATAGTTGAGAGTACAAGTAAAAATAAAACGCCTGCCTGACTGCCAGGCATTCGGCCTGCCTGGACCATTAAATCCATTGATTTCTTCAGAAATATGTAGGTATATATGTAGGTAGGTATATTCGTATACCTATAGGTAATTGATTTTTACTGGAGCATTACTCCATTTATTTCCGGTTCAATGGTAGATTTTCTGTATTCGGTTCATTCATTTGCGGGTGATGTCTACTGGTTTTGTTCTAATGGACATTCCAGACTTCAAGAATTAACAACAACAACAACAAATATAGACAAACGGTACCTATACAATACAGACCTATATACTTTTGGTCATTTAGAACAAATTAGATATTAATGCAGAACAAGACAACGAGGAAGATGAACAAGAAGACAAAATGATATTCTCATTTCTGATGATGCTAGACGACCGATCAGAGAGCGTTTTTGATGTCTCCCCAATGACAATGAGGATGTACAAAATTAAGTGTATTGTAATTGTTATTTGCTGGACATGAATCGATTTGAACTTCCATCTCTTTTACTCTTTTATTCTATGACACTATGTCTATCTTTCATTTCTGTATATTGTACCTAAATAATGCCTAACTAGTATTGGCATTTTAATAGGTTTTAGGCAAATTATGTACTCGATTTGTTTTGTTCGTGATGTACTATAATATACAGTACAGTATACTTTTGGGGAATGTACTGATTTGTTTGGGTTTTTTTGTTTTTGTTTTTGTTTTTTTTTCTTAGGGGAGATGTTTATCTTTTTGGATGTTTTCTTGTTTTCATTCCTCCCACGATTTAGTCTTTTGTTTTGTTTATATTGAAAGACAGTTATTTGATGTATGTATATATTTGCATTTAAAACAAATTTAATCAAATTGGTATTGGTCCTTATCAAATTTAAACAAAAATTAAAGCTGCAATCACCCTCTTGTTTTGTTTCTTATGTAAATTTTTAAAAAATTGTTCTTTAACAATAATTTAGTGAGACGATTTTATAAATATCATTTCCTTAACATTAAACTTCTACACAAAGTAGGCTCAAATGAAACCATATTTATTTAAACATTGTTTTTAATAAACGCAAAAGTATTTTAACATGTTCAGCAAAAAACTGGACTGGAAGAAAAATTAATGAGATTGGGCAAATTTGTATATATATCGGCCAAGACCGTACAGGAATGGCATTACAAAAGGAGAGTGTTAGATAAATTCTGTGCTGTAGTTTTGAGATATTCAAGCTTTAAGACTGTAGAGAGTTTTTGTTTGCGAAACATGTCTTTTATTGGATTCTCTTTATTTTCCGACTTTATGCTTGAACATCTCTAAATTCTAACGAACAATTTTTCTAAAACCTAAGGCTCTAACCACACTTATTTTCATTGCACGTACTTGCGGTTATGAAGTTCGTGTGAATTGGGGCTTTCAGAATTTTCTTAAATACAAGCTCGATTTGTTCTGTTTTCTTCCACAATAGTGGCTTAACATCCTATATGAATAGAACCATTCATCATATATTTGTATAAACCAACTTAATGAGTTTTGTATCAGATAGGAGCTAGTTAAATCTGAAAATAAATATTAAATTTATTTATGACCATACAAGGGCGTTTTCCAGTAGATTTTACATTTCGAATGTTTTTAAGAATTTGATGATAAAACATCTAATAGTTTTGATTAGTTAATCCCATGTTAACTTATAAATGTTGGTGAGAAAGCCCAGTGCGTATTTTTAATTACAAAATTAAATACCTGGAATTGGGATTTGTCTATTTAACTTTTTATGTCTCAGCTTTGTACTTATTACAAAAACAGTTTACAAATAAGAAATAACTAAAAAAAAACGGAATTAGTGAACGATGTTTTAAAATGTGCTGTTTGCTTAAAGTTAAAAATTATTTAAAATTATTAAAACTTCCCATTCGTATTTTTTTTTTATAATGAGCTAAATTTTCGTTTCAAGAACTTCAAAAAGTGTGTTACAAGAATAAGGCAGTATTTTTATTTTTTGGGAAACAATCTATCAGTTGATTTTTTTTTCAAACTTTATCAGTTTTTCAATTATGAAAAAGAAAAAGTTTGAAGTCAATATTTCATTTGTTTTAAATATATTTCAGCCAAATAACAATTTTCAAAAAATTTAAGTAGTGTTTTTTTGCGATTTAATTTTTCTATAAATTTTACCAAATGCCGAAAGCATTATTCTTTGAAGTTTAAAATGATTCTAAAGTTTATTTCAAATTTTTATATGATATTTAAACAATCTTTAATTTGACATTATTTTTAATATGAGCTAAATAGTGATACTAGTGATGATATGATAGGTTAAAGTGGCTGTTGTTTGGGACGTCCAACACACTTAGACCAAAGTATGGTCCGTTGTGATACCACATGGATCAGTTAATCAGCTTAACTCGTTGAACCAATTGGAGCTTCGAATGAAGCGTAGGAGACAATATCTCTATGGCCCGGCACCCAGAAAAGGTGAATGTTGAACTGTGTAGCCATCTCCGTAAGAGATGATCGACAATTTAGGGCTGTTAATGAATTTGTGGATACTTTAACGCAGCTTGGCTATCCGAGAAGATGCGTATATCATTAGTTGATATAACGTTTTCTCTAAGCCAGGATAGTACTTCTTTTATAGCCAAGATTTCAGCTTGGAACACGCTTACTTAAAATAGTACTTTTAAAGGAAATAATGCAGGCAACCCATATATACTATACAAAATGTGTTTTTAGCTTTATCTTCGTTGAGTGATATTAAAATCTCTCACCTCAAGATTCGCTCCTTCTTATTATCTACAAAAATTGGTACGAGTCAATAGATTTTCACAATTTTCACTAACTCATATATGTATTTATTTAAAATTGAAAAAGCTGAAGTTAGTTAACAAGTTCTTACTACGAGCAAAGGTTTTTCTGATTTTGAGTTACCAAAACAATAAAGTGCCCGACTGGATTGTATGGACTTCCTCCTGTATGTAAAGACTCTGTTTACAAATAGAACTTATATTTTATAGTTTAAAAATGTAACAATTTAATAAGTTTGTGTTCAAACATTTAAATGTCTTTAATAAATAAAAAAAACTTGATTTATTAAAATTCTTTTTCACAAATCGTTACAGCAGTTTTATTCTAAATTAATTTTGTGTATATAAATATTTTCAAATTTAGTTTAAAAATATTTTTAGTATGCAGTTTAAAGTTCAATTTTATATAAAAAAAATACTGACCCTTTTTTGAGATATTGATTTTTGAAAAAATATAATATAAAATATCCTAAAAATGAAAATTGATATTTTTAACTTAAAAACAAAATAAAGGTTCTATGGTGGTACCCTTAAGTAAATAACTTTAAGGAAAATTTAATAAAAATCTATTGGTTCGTTTTTTTAGAGAAGTCGAATATTCGATTTTTTAACCAACAAAAGTTGTATGGGGACTACTAATAGTACTACTATTTTAGTCTTAAAAAAAAATTAAAAAAAAAACGCATAACGTTAATCTGCTTAAAACCTTTACTTCCAAGCTTGAAATCAATCAACCCAATAGTTAGGGCTGTAGGGGCAAGGGTAGACAGACAGACAGACGGAATCTGGGGACCCACATTTTTCGACTTCTCATCCATAGTAATGTCATATTTAATTAAAATCTCGAGTTTTATTTTTTTTACGAATGCAATACTTGTCATATAGTTCCTATATGTCGCAAGTAAAAAGGATAGCAAAGTATTGAATAAATAAAGAAAAAAGTAAGTATACGCCAGAGTATACCGCTTAATGTTTTTTGTCATAGTTTTTACAAAGTAACAAAAAACTGTGCCAAAACTTTAACTTCCAAACTTGCATAAGTAAGTTTAACTATCATTTTTCAATGAGCAGGTGTTTTCTTAGTTTTTTCGTAGTACCCGTAGCGTATTGGTTAGTGCGTTGGACTGTCATGCTAGAGGTCTTGGGTTCAATCCCTGTCTATGTCATCTAAAGTTTTTTTCACGGGTACTGCGTCTTGCGAGGAATTGACAAATTCTCCAAGAGTAATTCTTGTCATGAAAAGTGCTTTCTCAAATTTGCCGTTCGGATTCGGCATATAAACTGTAGGTCCCCTCCATCCCTGACAACAGTACTCGCACACAGGAATGGTTGAGAGTTGTAAGTCACTAGGCCCTAGTTCTCCAGAGGCTGTTGCGCCACTCAATTTATTTATTTAAGAAAAGACTTTATTATCTCAATAAGATACATTGGAAAGTTCGTTATTAATAGTTTGTGTATAAGGCCATTATGCCAAACAGTATCAAATGCCTTTTCAATGTCTAGTAGGACCATTACAGTATTTCTTCCTATCGCTAAATTACTTTTTACATCTTTCGTTATTCTGTGAACTTGATGTACAGTACTGTGAAAAGCTCTGAACCCAAATTGTTCGGGAGGCAATAAGCTGTTTTGGTTGATTTGAGATAACAATTTTATTTTAATAATTTTTTCAAAGCATTTGCTTAGTGAACTTAGGAGACTAATTGGCCTATAGCTAAGTGAATCACTGGCTTGCTTACCTGGCTTTAGGATAGGTATTATTTTTACTGTTTTCCATTGTGATGGGAAATATCCTCGTTTAAAACAACAATTAAACAATTTTGTTAAAAATACTATGCAAGATTTTGGAAGATTTTTTAAATATATATTTCTAAGATTGTAAAATCCTATTGCCTTTCTAGTTTTTAGTGTTGACAACATAGTTTGTATGTCATTTGGACAAACAACATTATTATTTTCTTGAATTAAACTTGTTTCTACTAAACTTATGGATGTATTGACTGCAGATTCAACTGTTGTATTACAATTAGACACTAAATGGTTTGCATGAAAAGTATGCGCTAAAGCGTTTGCTTTTTCGAAACTTGTAACCATTATCGAATTACCAACTTTTAATGCGGGGATAAACGGTTTCTTTTTATTAATTACTTTAACAATATTCCAGAAGGGTTTACTAGAATATTTTAAGTCTTGTGACTGTAGAGAGTTGTTATTTGCGAAACATGGGTTTTATTGGATTCTCTTTATTTTCCGACTTTATGCTTGAACATCTTTAAATTCCCATGAATAATTTTTCTCAAACTTCAGACTTTAAATAAGCTCTAACCACACTTATTTGCATTACACGTATGTACATGCTGTTATAAACTTCGTTTGGATTGGGGCTTTCAGAATTTTCTAAAATACAAGCTCAATTCGTTCTGTTTTCTTCCAAAATAGTAGCTGAACATACTATCTGAATAGAACCATTTATCATATATTTGTATAAACCAACTTAATGAGTCGTATTTCAGACATAAGTAGTTATTTAAATATAAAAATAAATGTACCTATATTAAATTTATTTATGATCCTAGGAGGGCGTTTTCCAGTAAATTTTACACTTAGAATTTTCTTAAAAATTTGATGATCTTATGGTTTTGCTTAGTACAAATACAAAAATTCAGAACTATTGAAGGATATTTTAAAATCTAAAAAGTTGAAAATTATTTAAAATTATTATAACTTCCCATTCGTGTTTTTTTTATAATGAGCTAAATTTTCATTTCAAGAACTTCAAAAAGTGTGTTAGAACAATAAGACAGAATTTTATTATTTTTTAGGAAACAATCTGTCAGTTGATTTTTTTTTCAAACTTTATCAGTTCCCAAAAAATAATGAAAAACAAAAAGTTTAAAGTCAATATTTCACTTGTTTTAAAGAAATTTTAGCCAAATAACAATTTTCAAGAAATTAAGGTAGTGTTTTCTGTGATTTAATTTTTCTAGAAATTTGACCAAGTATCGAAAGCATTATTCTTTGAAGTTTAAAATCATTCTTAAGCTTATTTTTAAATCCTAAAAATAACCCTTGTAAAAGAAATAGTGCAAGCAACCCATACACATTATACAAAATGTATTCATGGCTATATCTCGGTTAAGTGATACTAAAATCTCTCACCTCAAAATTTTCTCCCTTCTCATTATCTACAAAAATTGATAAGAATCAATAGATTTCCAAAATTTTTACCAAATCATTGTACGTATATTCATTTAAAATTGACAAAACTAAAGTTAGATAGCAGGGTCTTACTTTGAGCAAAGGATTTTCTCTGATTTTGAGTTACCAAAAAAAGTAAAGTGAACAACTGGATCGCAAGAACTTACTTCTGTATGCAAAGACTCTGTTTACAAATAAAACTTATATTTTTAAATTTAAAAAATTACCAATAAAATAAGTTTGTGTTTAAAAATTTAAATGCCATTTAATTAAAAAAAAAAAGAAAAAATTTGATTGATTACAATTTTTTTTAATTTTGTATATACAAAAGTTTTCAATTTTAGTTTACAAATATTTTTAGTATGCTGTTTTTTAAGAAATTATTAATATACTTTTTACATTAAATTTTCGTTAAAAAATATTCGCTCGTTTTTGAGATATCGAATTTTGAAAAAAAAACTAATACAAAATATCCAAAAAGTGAAAATTGATATTTTTGATAATCAAATATTTTTAAAGCAGCAAAAGAGCTTGCTCATAAAAAAAGTCATTGAAATCGGTTAATTAGTTCTTGAGGAAACTTAAAAACAAAATAACGGTTCTATGGGGAATACCCTTCTAGAGCAATACAAACAAATTTTTTTACATTGAGAGAAGCCAAGTTAAGACAAACAAAATTTAAAGCAAACTTAATAAAAATCTATCGTTTTGTTTTTGAGAAAATTCAAATTTTTGATTTTTTGACCAACAAAATTTGTATGGGGCTACTGTTAGTATTACAGTTTAAATCTTAAAGAAATGAACAAAAACACGTGAATCTGCTTAAAACCTTTACTTCCAAGCTTGAACTCAATCAACGCAATGGTTTGGGTTGTAGTGATGAGGATAGACAGACAGACAGACAGACGGAATCTGGGGACCCACATTTTTCGACTTCTCATCCATAGTAATGTCATATTTGATTAAAATCTCAAATTTTAAATTTTTTTACGAATGCAATACTTGTCATATATGTAGTTCTTATATGTCACAAGTAAAAATGGATAGCAAAGTATTGAATAAATAAAGAAAAAAGTAAGTATACGCCAGAGTATACCGCTTAATGTTTTTTGTCATAGTTTTTACAAATTGGCTCGTAGTACCCGTAGCGTGATGGTTAGTGCGTTGGACTGTCATGCAAGGGGTCTTGGGTTCAATCCCTGCCTGTGCCACTTAAAGTATTTTTCACGGGTACTGCCTCTTGCGAGGAATTGACAAATCCTCCAAGAGTAATTCTTGTCATGAAAAGTGCTTTCTCAAGCTAGCCGTTCGGATTCGGCATATAAACTGTAGGTCCCTTTCATCTCTGACAACATTACTCGCACACAGGGATGGTTGAGAGTTGTAAGTCACTAGGCCCTGGTCCTTCATGGACTGTTGCGCCACCTAATTTATTTATTTTATTTATTTAATTGGCTCTAAAAAACTTGTTTTACTTCAAAACTTAAAGAAATATTCTTCAAAAACCTGTTAAAACAATGACAAAAATAAATACTTTAATGGGAAAAGTTCAGCTAACTGCCCGGTTTTAAGACTTACATAAGGTTTTTTTTTTGTATTCTATAACTCGAGTTCTCCCTCTTTAATATAACATTTTAATTCTGAAAATAAACATAATGCGTGTTGAAGCTCTTAACCCGTAGTTCCGAAGAAAAACCATTTTTAACATACATAAATAACAACACGCTATTTTTTGTGAACCTTTATAGAATTCAAAACACATCAGCTGCAAATAAGAGTCAGGCTTTTTTTCCTTATATCCTTCCGGACTTACTTTCACACATATGTACGTATATGTATGAGTATCGTCATACTTACATAAAAACAACACTTTAAACCCTTTTAACTCGTGTGAATTTTGTATTCCTCCTTTGTTTTTGTCACTGCCACTGCTGCCGCCACCGCCGATGCATAGTGCAATTAGCATTTTAAGTGGTTACCGACCACTCGAGTGTGTGTGTGTGTTTGGTGGGTAAAATGTCATTTTTTAATTAATGTTTCGCAGGACTTCTTATAGTTTTTGCAAAGTCAGCCATAGCTTACAAGGGAAGTGTTAAATGTTATATGTATGAGTATGTTTTTTGTTTATTTTGTATTTCTTCTTCATTTACCTCTTGTATAACATAACTAAAAATATATATGAAATTATATATATTTATATACTTATATATATATAAAAAGGTAAAACAGGTGAAAGACACAAAAAGACCACAAAAACCTCTCTTCTTGTTCAAACAGAAAACACAATGTTATAGCAATGACCAAAAAGACATATGTTTTGTTTGGTCAGTTGGTCTTCGTCGTTTGGTCGAGTCCCAGCATAATATAAACCCAAGGAACAAGTTTATAGCAGCAGGAGAAGATGTACAAAGTGCATCCTGGAGTAGAAATAGCATCATTCACATTATTGTTTAAAGCTACAGGTGTTGGATGATCACCAGAATTTCTTCAGACTTCATGCCTTTGAAAATGTCTATACCAACCTATACTTTAGGTAGATAGGACGAAAGCATAGGAACCTTTAGTTTGAATGTAGAGGGCTATATGTAGAATTATATAGTACATCATTGTTTTCAAAGGAAGCCATTGTCTATTGCCAACTGTCGCTGTTCCCACAACATAAAACCAAAACAATAATAATAATAATTTAAAGCAGTCCTTTTGTTAAATAGATTCAAAATTTATATATGTATGTTTGTATATTATTTTAAAATTAACATTAATATAAAAGATAAAGACTTACATACAGCAATTTAATAAATTCACTCAAAAAAGTCCTCATAATTATGTATTATTTATTATTTGAATAAAATTAAGCACAATAATTCAATATTGAATTCAATTGATTCAAAACACACACAAAAAAATGTTTAAAATAACTATTTTTTTTTCAAACAAATTATTTTGAAAAAAACTCAACAAACAAACAAAAAGAAAAAAACGTTGGTATTCAAAACAAAATTCACTGAATTTAAGTGCTATTGAGATAGTTTTGTTTTTATTCTGTTTTCCTTGTTTTTTTTTGTTTTGTATGAGATAGCCAATTAATTAATTCAAAGTTAATTAGATGAATAAATGATATTCCATGAGAATTAAATAAAATTGGTATGGTAGTCTATATGGTTCATTCGGTTAATTGAAATTAGTACACAAAAAACTTGTTGTGGAATGAAATGTTTTAATTAATATTAAAAAATATCGCAAATAAGAAAAAACAATATGTATCTCTAATTTGGTTAATTTGAAATAATACGTCTAACCATAATAATGTATGGCTATTGTGTTGCGAAAATAATTTTTGAAATAATTTAAATTGATTGAGGTTTTTCAAAACGGTACGAGTAGTAATGAAAAATATAAACTAAATTATAAAAGGATATTTTTCTATCTACTTCAATTTTATTTTACTTTGAATAGAATTTAAATTGTTTTACATTTTAATGTCAAATTAAACACTTCGAAAAATATTCTTAAATGACTAGAATAAACAAATGGATAACAACAAACTTTTTTTCAAATGTATACAGTTGATAACGCCAACAAATTTATACATGAAGCAACATCTGTCAAATTAGCCTTCATATTTTTAGTAAGTTTTGCCACTACAGAGGAATATGGTAGTTAACAATACGTTCAAATTATATAATTATTTCATTAAAATATGTGTTTTGTTAAATTTTAAATATTTTGAAAATGTCTATAATACAAGCAATTTTTGTATTTATTTATTTTTATTTATTTATTAACTTCCCATAGGAAGTTATTGTAATGTGTCCGATTTGTCAAATTGAAAATGTTGACATTTCTCGACGTTTCAAGGTCCCTAGAGTCGAAATAAAAGATTTTTAGAAAGATGTCTGTGCGTGCGTGTGTACGTACATTCGTACGTCCGTACGTCCGTATGTCCGTACGTTCGCGACTTTTTTCGTCGTCCATAGCTCAAGAACCAGAAGAGATATCGACTTCAAATAAATTTTGTTATACAGATAATAAGGCAGAAAGATGCAGAAAGGGCTCTCAAGAAAATTGCGTGGGTGGTTTTTTTACCATAGCAGTTTAAAAAAAAGGTGAAAATTTTGGTTAACCCTAAATATCTCATGAAGCAATGACGCTAGAGCCTTGCATTAAATTGTATATTATATATTGTAACGTGATACAAAACAATTATATTTTTGGAAAAAAATCCAATTAACGGTTTTTTTTATACTCATAAATCAAAAAAACTGAACAAAAAATTGTGTCACCTCGAAAATTTTACGACTAAAATATGATTTCATCTCCAAAACAATTTTGTGCAACGAAGAATAATGTTTTTGACATCTGATAAAATTTTGACAAAAATCGAATTGACAGTTTTTTTATAAAAAATAAAAACTTAAAAAAAACATTACTCAAAGTTGGTAAAAATTGAATTTCGACTCAAATATATTTTCACAAACTTGAGATTAAGGCTTCAAACTTATTTTATCTTATAAGAAATATTTTTATCAACATTCTGAAAAATGTTGAAAAAAATCGAATTGACAGTTTTTTTTACAAAAAAAATAAAAACCTAAAAAAAATGTATAAAAATTGGTAAAAATTGATTTTCGACTCAAATATCTTTTTAAAACCTTGAGATATTGGCTTTAAATTACTTTTATCTTTCAATAAATATTGTTGTCAACATTTTGTTAAATTTTGAAAAAAATCAAATTGACAGTTTTTTTACAAAAAATTAAAAACCTAAAATAAAAAATTAACAAAAGTTGGTAAAATTTACTTTCGACTCAAATATCTTTTAAAAAATTTGAGATAATGGTTTCTAACTAATTTTATCTTATAAGAAATATTGTTTTCAACATTCGATAAAATTTTGAGAAAAAATGTACTCAATTTTGACCGACCAAAATTATGTAATTTTGACATAGAGTATTTTAAATACAGTATACTAATTGCGAATACGTACATTAATGACGTTTAAGTAGTCGTATTTTTCCTGCAGGTGTCCTTCCATATTTCAGTTTTCAGAAAAGTTATACTTTTGATGTACTTTTTCTAGGAAACGGTGCCACTAACGTGCTGACAAACAAACGTTTCCGAATCACTTTTACTAAGACTACCTGTAACTTTAATATCGACTATAGTTTCCTTATACGCCAAAATTGTTTAACTCAAAATACGATAACCTTGAAAAGTGTATTTTTGCATAGTTCTGTTCTTTAAATTTCCTTTAAAAAAAAAAAAACAGACGGATGGCGAACAATGTTTTGCTTATTAAAAATCGGGACAAATGACCAAAATATGATCCATTGAAAAGTCTTATTAAAAAATCTGTACTTCAAAATACTTTAAATAGTCTGAAAAAAATAATGTTGATCAAACCATTTTGGCATTATCAACACGATTTATTTCTTTCAGACCATTTAAATCATATTAAAATGCAGATTTTTGAAAAACAAAATTTGGTCTTACTGAATTTTGACCATATGGAATTTTGTTTATACAGAATTTTGTGATACAGTATTTTTATTTTAGTACTATAAGTCATTCAGTATTTTGACTCCAACCCAAAGTCAATTTTTTTTAAATATACATAGGCTTTGTTTTTTTGGACGAACAAGATATGTGTTGTCAGCTACCACTCTCAGCAACCGTGCTACCGCTGGCACTGTATTTTTCTCTATAACCAACTTTTTAATATTGGTTATACCTTGACCGAAAAATAAAACACGTTCATGGTCATACACGCCCTATACATACTTCTGTTGCATACAGCAAGGCGTGGGAATAACAACTTTTGTATTTATTAGTGTTTTTAGGCGTTTTATTTCCAAAACCTATAAAATTGACAGTAAAAAGTTTATTGACAATAAAAACTTGTCAATAGGCCAAATTACACAACGATAGAGACATATTTACCCATAACCTAAACAAAAACCTTGACAATTCTCCAATAAAAAATGGAACTATCTTTTGTTTTTTATCCATGAGAACTATTATCCCCTCTCTTGTCAAAGCTGAATAAAAGTAAAAATGATTTATAATACGGCACTAAAAAGCTTATTTAAATTTGCATATGAAACTATTAACATCAACACCAATTAGCTTGGGAAAAAAGTGAAACCACAAACATAACAATAATTTTCTGATTCATTTTTTAACATCAGCTTCATAGCTTCTTCTGTATATAGCTGTAGCAGAAAAATTACATAACATCTAACTTTAACAACATAGTATAAAAGACCTAAAAGCGCGCCTTTAAAGGTGCTTGGATATAAGCAGCAAGCTAGCAACTCTTCGTAGTCTTCATTTTTTATATTAAAAAAAAATTAGGCAAAAAAGAAAAGAAAAGCGAAAAAACTCGCTACAGAGGGAAGAACCTCATTTATTTATGTATGTTTTTTGTTTTACTTCAGCTTCGCCGCCCCATCGCGGCAGCAGGTTATAAACTCAAGTCACCCGAGCTATATACAATACAACTATTAAGTTCATTCAACTTATCCCCCATAAGAGTTACAAGCGAACTTACAAGAAACACGAAGACCGAAGACGACGATGCGCAGATTGATGGGAATTCAGCTTCAACTTCAGCTCCCCAGATCCAACGCGCGTTCACAAAGGAGTGAAAGGCTTTCTTTCTACATACGAAGACACGAGAGCATAAGTTGTTATAAGAGTTACGACATTCATGTCATCCTGCATCGTTGTCGTCGTCTTCGTCTTCGTCGTTGTGTGTTTCTTTTTTTTTTTTATGACCCTGACTTTGAATCTCCGGACATCATCATCGTCATCATCATCGTCTTCAGCAGGCAGCAACTATAAGTTGTTTTCAAAGCCGCGCCAAGCCAAACCAACAAATGAACCGTCTTCTCTGTGATGCCGCGTCAAATGACGCTACAGTAATGGCAAACATGTGCATTTTAAATAGATTTTCGCATAAATAGTTGTACAACATAAATATTTGTTTACTAACTTAAAGATACTTTTTGTATCTTTTTGTATCTCAAAGCTAAAACTGGTTTTGGTCTTTGTTTGTGTACAACTTGAAGACCTATTCGCGCAATAGAGATGGGCTCTGATCTCCGAATGATGCTGATGGTATGATTGGTATGTGATAAATGGCGCTTTAGTTTATTTTCCGGTTAATCCTGTGATTTCGTGGGCGCGCGTCCATCTACTTCTATCACAGTGTTTTTGTTGTTGTTGTTGTTGTTATTGTTGCTGGCTTAGTTGGTGTTGTGCATTGCGTCAAGTGGGATTAGGATAAGGAAGCTAACGTGACCCAATAATTGTTTACTTAACGACTTTCACTTGGTTGTTGGTTCACTGCTGATGCTGCTTCGACTGAAGCTTGATTTTGGATGGTGATGGGGCGGGTGTTCTATTACGTCTTTCTGTTTGAGCATCTTTCTTCTTACATTAAAATGCAATGTGGACAGTAAGTAGGAAAAAAGATACTGGAGCTGGAGCTAGAGTTTAAGATGGAGTTCGAGGAGATGATTGAAGTTTGGATTTTACTTCCTCATAAGTTGCTCGCTGTCCTATGGATGGCTAAATCAGGTTTTCAAGGCATTATATAGTGTTGTATGGGTGTACTCGTACTTACTGGATGCTTGTTGTGTTTACTTAAAGTTGAATCTGGTTTTTCTTTCTTTCTTTTTGTTTGTTTTTGTTGAAATAGTAGTATACAAACTAACCAACAATTACTACAGGGTGGGTTAAAATGAATTTACTTTTTTAAAGTGTATGATTTAGATGGATAACTTTTAATGTATGCAACTTACCATTATGAAGGATTCAGTATTTGGTAGGGAATCCTTTGTTTTTTATGACTGCACTGATTCTTTAGGCAAACTTTCAACCAAAGCCACACATCGTTGTCTTGGAATGATATACCATGCATCTTGAATGAACTGCCATAATTCTTGTAAATTTTTCAGCTTTCTTTTTTTCAATTTGATGTTCCACATCATTCCACAAATTTTTGATCGGCTTAAGATCGGGTGATTGTGCTGGCCACTTTAGAAGGTTAATTTTATTGACCTTTAAGCAATTCTTCACAAGTTGTGATGTGTGCTTAGGGACATTATTATGCATAAATCTCCATAAAGTTGTAAATTTTCTTCTGAAAATGGAATCAAATGGTGTACCAGGATACTTTTGTACACATTTTTGTGTCAATTTTTACTATATGACGAACACCGTGCCAGGAAAATGCAACCCAGACCATAACATTCCCACCACCATGTTTGACCGTTTTAACATTATATCGAGGATTGTGTTGCATATTCTGTGGACGCCATATATACTTTTTGCCATCTGAACCAAACCGAGAGAACTTGGATTCGTCGCTCCAAAGCACGTTTTTTCCAAAAATTGAGTGATTTGTTCAAATTTGTTTTTGCAAACTCTAATCTGGCTTTTAAGTTTTTTTTTTAAACGAGTGGCTTTCGCTGGGCAACGCAACCACGTACATTTTTTTCATTTAATCGGCATCTTACCGTCCTTGATGATATGTTGACATCATAATTTTCTTTCAGTTCGTTGCGGATGGCACTGAAGCCCTGGAACGGATCCTTGGTTGACAAACGATAAATTACTTTGTCTTCTTTTGGTGTGGTCTTCCTTTTACGAGGACATTGCTCGATGTTTTGAATGGTTCCAAATTCTTCAAAATGCCGAAGCGCGTTTTAAACCATTTTTCTGGAGCACTCCAACAGCTGGGATATGTCAGAAAATGTCCTTCCCTTGTCTTTCATCTGCAAAATTATTTTTCGTTTATCTTCTGAGCACCATTGTTCTTTTGCCATGACTATTTAAGAACATTTTGATTTATTTAATAAGTTGCTATTAACAAATACCGGATTACCTCGAAAATTGCACTTTTGTTCAACTAAACGGATTACAAAATGTATTAGGACTAAAATGTGCTAAATTTATGTCCAGCTAAAAATAGTTTGAATTGCAGAATGCAGATTTATGCAGTTTTCTCAAAACGCAAACAAATTTATTTATTTAGAGTAACAGTTCTTAGTTTTTAATATGGTTGTTAATGACTACATGATGAAATAAAAAGTTGCTTAGAACAAATCTTCAAGCGTGCTAAATTTTTGTCCACCACCTAGTCCAAGTTACCTAGTCTACTGCCTTAAATTCTTGAACAAATAATAAATCAACTACCATAACTATGTATGTGTGCGTAGAATTTAAATACGAATTTTTAAAATTGGGAATTTATTTTTGACCCACCCTGTACGATGAGAGTATAATATATTATCTATTAGAATTGAATCTTCTTGTTGTCTTAAGATATTTACTTTTCGCTTTTCATGTATTTGTGTATCTTATATATGTATGTTTGCTGATGTACATTTGTTTGTAGCTTATATTTCATCAAAAGTAACCATATACCGCATCATTAGAAAACACAAGTTTAATATAATATCGAGTAGAGGATTGGAAAATCGAAGAGGTTTGTCTTTGGATAATGACAATTACAATTGTGAAGCTCTTTCTCTCTCTGACTATAAGCATTGTTCCTTTAATAACATTGACTTTGTACTTAATGTGTTATACTCTTATATAGCTATGTATATAATATATGTACATATGTATTAAAACATTTATTTGTAAAATTGATGAATTGAAAATAAGATTACGTAGGTAAGTAAGAAGAAGACGGTAGTTTTCATAGCTTAACAATTGCAACTTGATGAGAATGAGCAAATAAGTTGATGAATTTTATTGATAAGTACTGAAGGGGTTTACATAATATGTACTTATAGGTACATTTGTAAGTACTTCAATTAATCTTTTAGTAAAACTCTTTAAATTAACTAAGTGTGAATAAGACGATAGAAAATATTTACCAATTAACTACAAATAAATTGAAAAGAAGATCTTTTTCTCATATAATTTGTGCAAGAGAAAAATTAAACTCAAAGTTAAGGTTAAAAATGTTATTCAAGAATTCTTAGCGTCAATGCCCGGGAATATCATATATCTCCTTTGGAAAAAATTGAAAAAGTATTAAACAACTGCTAATTAAAATTACTAAATCGCGTAAAATTTTGGTGAGAGTATGAGTGATAAAAGATTCGAAACGCTGTCTGATATTTATAATATTGATATTATTTTAAATATTTTCAAGAGCACTAAAAAAGTCTTTACCGTAGTGTTATCCAAGAAATTTAAAGATACTCCTGAAAAGCTTAAGTCTTAAGCCAACTTTTTCCAAAAATTCTAACTTTGGAGCGTTTTAATTTAAAAACGAATTAAGGTTCAGAGAATGTTAAAATGTCATGTTACAGATAATTGCGCTATATATATAACTTTTAAGATCATTTTGTGAAGAACTAAACTTTTGGGAGTTATTAACTAAAAAGAAAAACAGATTTATTCAGAATGACACGATTTATCTTCCGGTACTACTCTAAGACTTAGTTCTTTTAAAGAAATGATTTCTCCAAACAAAACCACAATAAAACAAATTTCTTATTAATAAAATGTGCTACCATTTTTTTTAATTAATTAAAAGTGATACATAAAAGGCTGTGAGCTTATATTGCGCTCACAGCCTTTTACTCTTAATAGCATTTTAAAACACTTGTAGTTTCAAACTTAGCTTTGATTTTTGTTGGCAGATTTTCGAGTAATGTAAATAAAACCATTTTAAATGTTTGTTGAACTCAGATTGATTTGATTTTCATTAGCATCAAATGATATAAAAATTAAAGCTCTTAATCATTTTCTGTTTTGATATTTTTTTTTGACTTTAGTTTTTTTTATAAAAAGTATTGTAATATATTATTATAATTATGTGTAATGCATCTTTTTTAATCTTTCTACTAACAAAAATTAAATTGTACACTTTGGCGTATACGCACTTTTTTTAAATCATTTAAGATAGCTGTCTCTCTTATTTTTATTGTTAATGTTACTTATGAACATTTATTTCAAAACAAACTATCCAAAGATGGTTTGTAGCTTTTCGATATTCGAGGTCAAATGGGATGAATACAGAATTTAAACAAAAAATCAAAAAAGTAATTTTAATAAAATGCACGACTGGATCGTACGAACTTGCTCCTGTATCCAAAGAGTCTGTTTAGAAAAACTTACCATTAATTTAAGATTTAAAAATATACCTGCAAAATAAGTCTGTCTACAAAAATTTGAATAATATTTGATTTCTCAAAAAACACCAAATTTTTCATAATTTTTTTTCAAAATCGTTAGATCGGTTTTTTTAAAATTAATTTTGTATTTATAAAATTCTTCAAATTTTGTTTAGAAATATTTTTAGTATGCAATTATTTAGAATATATTAAAATTCATTTTGTATTTAATTTTCGTTATAAAACTTAAACAAAAAAAGAGGCTGAGATGCGACCCACGCTGATAACTTCCCATCCCGTCTGTCGATTTTTCTTGCTTAATAGTTTGTCTATAAGTATCAATTTTTACCAAATTTGCGTACTATTTTTTGTAGATTTTATTTTTTTATGAAAAAACGGACTGTTGGATTTTTATAAAAAAAATACTTAACATCGAAAACAATATTTTCTGTGAAATAAAATAAGTTTGAAGCCAATATTTGTAAATTTTGAAAAGCTATTTGAGTCGAAAGTAAATTTTTCCCAAGTTTTAGTATTGTTTTTTTTTTTAGGTTTTTATTTTTTGTAAGAAAAACTTTCAATTCGATTTTTCTCAAAATTTTATCGAATGTTGAAAACAATATTTCTTATAAGTTAAAATTAGTTAGAAGCCATTATCTCAAATTTTTGAAAAGATATTTGAGTCGAAAATCAATTTTTAACAACTTTTGTTAAATTTGTTTTAGGTTTTTAATTTTTTGTACAAAAGGTATAAATTCGATTTTTTTCAAAATTTTACTGAATGTTGACAACAATATTTTTTGAAAGATTAAAGTAGTTTAAAGCCGTTATCTCAAAAATTGGAAAAGATATTTGAGTCGAAATTCAATTTTTACCAACTTTAGGTAATGTTTTTTTTTTAGGTTTTATTTTTTTTTTGTAAAAAAACTGTCAATTCCATTTTTCTCAATATTTTTCAGAATGTTTATAAAAATATTTCTTATAAGATAAAATAACATTGAAGCCTTAATCTCAAGTTTGTGAAAAGATATTTGAGTCCAAATTCAATTTTTACTCGTACCAACTTTGAGTAATGTTTTTTTTTCGGTTTTTATTTTTAATAAAAAAGCTGTCAATTCGATTTTTCTCAAAATTTTATCAGATGTCAAAAACATTATTCTTCGTTGCACAAAATTGTTTTGGAGATGAAATCATATTTTAGTCGTAAAATTTTCGAGGTGACAAATTTTTTTTTTCAGTTTTTTTGATTTATAAAAAAAAACCGTTAATTGGATTTTTTTCCAAAAATATAATTGTTTTGTATCACGTTACAATATATAATATAAATTTAATTCAAGTTTCTAGCGCCATTGGTTCATGAGATATTTAGGGTTAACCAAAATTTTCACCTTTTTTTTAAACTGCTATGGTAAAAAAAACCCCACGCAATTTTCTTGAGAGCCCTTTCTGCATTATTATCTGTATAACAACATTTATTTGAAGTCGATATCTCTTCTGGTTCTTGAGCTATGGACGACGAAAAAGACGTCGCGAACGTACGTACTCACGCACGCACAGACATCTTTCTAAAAATCTTTTATTTCGACTCTAGGGACCTTGAAAAGTAATAAAAAAACATATTTTTTTCATTTTAAGAAACAAAATTTAAAAAAAAATTAATAAAAATCTATCGGTACGTTTTTGAGAAAATTCGAATTTTCGATTTTTGATTTGTATGGGGTCTACTGTTATTTTTGATTTAAAAAAATGAGAAAACTCCTAACGCAAATCTGCTTAGTGCTTATACATAAAATTAATTTCGAAGTTTAAACTCAATCGACCCAATAGTGGACGGAATCGGGGACCTACTTTTTTCAACTTCTTTACCATCGCAACGTTATGTTTCATTAAAATCTCGCATTGAAATTTTTTTACAAATGCAAAACTTGTCAAAAAGTTTCTATATGTCGCAAGAAAAAGAAAATTTAAATCAAATATAATCAATAACTATTACTTTCATCAATGTAAACAAATATTTAAAGTATAATACATGTGTTGTGCCTTGTTTAAAAATAAAATACATTAAAATATTGCCAACTCAAAAAAAAGTAAGAAACAACAAAAATATCAACAAAAAATATATAAATATTCATTTAAATGTAAATATCTCATTTATCATTGCCGAAAAAGCATTTTTATAGAAGATTAATTTAATATAAGTATTATATGGAATATTATCTTTTCAATTTTTTGCCTAATTAAGAAATTCAATAAATTATAATTTTCAGCCTCTTGATGTCTTATTTATTATTCATTTATTTTGTGTTAAAAATGTTATCGGAGCAGACACACAATTGAGTCATTAGATAGACAAACACAAAGATTGAATAAATTTTAAGGATATTCATTCATAATAATTTCTTATTTATTTATGTGGTTTTTGAAAAAGTTTGAAGGTTAAGTTGATTTTTTTTGTGAGATATTAAAATGTATATGATTTATGTACACTGTAAATTAATTTGGAGTGAAAACCTGTCCAATTCACTTAAACATTTTATCGATATCAATTATGAAAATAACACTTCAAAATATACAAGGGTACATAAATAATATAAAATCCATTTCATTATACTTTTAATTTATTAACATTTAATTTTACTGACTTTTGTAAATACCTATTTTCGGGTCATTTTGTGAAAAGTGCAAAAATTGAACAGTTTTTTAAATTGTATTAAATATTCAGATGGTATAAAAATTCCTTTATCAGCTCAAATGTTTTCCCACAAAACTGATTTTTTCAGATTCAGGTTAGGCTTATTTAATTTATAGCCTTGACTTTATGGCAAAAATCGCATATTTTCAACTATCTTTTCATCTAGTTTTGTGCAATTGTTAGAAAACACCCCTCTTAAAATTTGCGTGAATATAAAATGCTAAGTGCTGTGCATTTTCAGATAGATAATTGCTCTTCTTTGAATTTTTCGCTTCGTTTTTTTTTGTTCTGTGTGAACATAGCTAGGTTCTGTTTTTCAACTCCATCATACTTGAACCCCTTTTTATTAAAGTTTCCATTGCAATCTGGAGGATATTGCAGAGAGGCAGATATTTTTAAGATAAAAGAAAACAAAAAAGAACTTCTCAAGGTAAAAATAGAGTTCTACATTATAATTTCCTTCCCATTATATTCTATAGGAAGGTAGCTACGTACAAAATATGTATATATTTTTTAATAATTAAATGCTCTTTTTAAAGCAACATTTAAACGCACGCTATTTTCCTTTTTTGCTTTTAAAAAAAGCAAAAGTTTTCCATTGTTTAGTGTCTCTTGTTTTTCTCCCTTTCACTCCAATTTCTTCGTAAGAAAATTACTTTTTTTAACTTCAATATGATGTAATTAGCTTAAGAGCGCTAAGTTGCGTCCTTGTTGTCGGTATATGTAAAAGAATCATAAGAAAAGTTTCCCTTGAATGCTAAAAAATGAACCCCAAAAAACTGACCTAATTATGCAACAAAAAAGAAAAAATGAGATAATAATGACGATAATGCTGATATGCGTGCTAAAAGTTGTGTTAAAATTCTACGGTTGAAGCTTAAGAATTCAACCTTTTTCCAATGTCCGAAATCCATCTGAAATATCTGCAGAGCAGCTGCGTCACTATGCTATGTCTCCTGAGTCTTGAGACACGAAAACTTAACTGCATAGGTCCTTGTGCATAGATTAAAGAATAATAAAAATATAGGTAAAGGTTCTGCTATAGGTAGTTATGAATTTAAAATTTAAAATTTCCCTCCATTCTCTTGGTTTATTTTTTAAGTCTTAAATTATGTAGCTATTGTTGGAAGAATGAACTTTTTCTGCATTGCATGATAAAGGACACACAAAAAGGGGTTGCTTGTCATCATCGTCATCGTTCGTTGTCGTCGTCATCGCAATTTTCAGAACCACCAGCAGGAGAGTGCTTTTAGCGATTTATTTCGAAAGTGAGCTACACGAGAGTAAGTACTTACAGTTATTGTAGGTACTGTGTAATCATTCAAAACTTTCAAAATGAAGAAAAACTTAAAACTTCTTCTACCTTATGCGACTTGCGAGTAATATAATTCTACCTCTCCAGTTTCTATGTACAAATAATAATTTACACACGAAACGACGACTACACGACTACACCAAGTCAGAGGATATTTTTAAGCTTTCGTCAGCTCACAAGAGGTTTTCATAAGCGAAAAAGCCACCCTTAAAATAATACTCTCTCAATTATACCACTGACTACTAAATTGAAATGTGAAATATTTAGCTTATTATTTTAAAATGTGTGGTGTAGGAAAGGAAGTCATGCAAATTGTAAATCATCATGCCAAAGAGCAAGGACCTCATACGTCTAGTTTTATTATTTTGTTAATAAATTTATGAAATTCATTTAGGAACATTTTTATAAAGTCAGGGCAACTTAGTATAAATTCTTTGAAAAATTAAATTTTTGAGTGGAATACTAAATAAACAAATGTCTTGACAGTCTAACCCAGAAAACCTTAATATAATGTTCCTTTTAAATTGGCTGCTATCATTGACTCGAAATTTTTAATACTACATTTTAATTATTTGTCATTTGAATGCTTTTACATTGACATCTTAGCCATTAATCTAAGGTCATAACCTTCACAATTCACAGTTAATTAATTAAAATGAAACACTCTTTAACTAATATTCTTTCTTTGAGTTTTTTACATAACATTAGAAATAAATTAAGAACAACGTTTTTGAAAAAAAAGTTTTCACAAGTCTTATTAAATCCAGGTCTTTTTAGTTCCTGTTCATTCTTTAAATGAATGTCTACATTTTTAACATTAAGATATGAAACATCTTTAAAATATAACCTTTCAAACTTTAAGACCTTATAATGTCAAATTCTATGTCGTTTATTCCACTTCACATGGAAAGAGAAGTCTTGCTACTTTTCGTATAAACAAAATGTCACAAAATAAAAGGTAAATTAGTTAAATATAATACAAGTGTGTATGGCTCAAAATCACCAAGGTTGCAAATTTCAAAATTTTTTTATGAAAAAAAAAATTGCAAGATATAATGATGAATTTTAGTTTATACTGTTGCAAAAATTGTATATAAATAAACTTTGACAGGGCAGCGCACAGAATTGTATACTTTTTTAGTAATATTTTTTAGTACTAAATATCATACAGAAAACCATCAATTCGGGAACGTTTTTCTAAGTTTGATAAAATCAACAAAAACAAAACAAAGTACATAATTTAAGCTTTGTTTAATAACATGGGTATATTATGTATGAGTATATATGTGTAGTACCCGTGGCATGATGGTTAGTGCATTGGACTGTCATGCGAGAGGTCTTGGGTTCGATCCCTTCCTATGCCACCTAAAGTTTTTTTCACGGGTACTGACTATTGCGCGGAATTGACAAATTCTCCAAGAGTAATTATTGTCATGAAAAGTGCTTTCTCAAATTTGCCGTTCGGATACGGCTTAAAACTGTAGGTCCCTTCCATCCCTGACAACAGTACTCGCACACAGGAATGGTTGAGAGTTGTCAGTCACTAGGCCCTAGTTCTCAAACGGACTGTTGCGCCACCCAATTTATTTTATTTATTTATATTATGTATGTGTATTAAATAAGCAATAATGAAAACAATATATACAAAATCTTCTACAAGCAAAATACGTAAAAATCATGTCCGGGAACGTTCCCGAAATGACCGTT
Organism: Eupeodes latifasciatus; assembly: GCA_920104205.1. Classification (NCBI taxonomy): domain Eukaryota; kingdom Metazoa; phylum Arthropoda; class Insecta; order Diptera; family Syrphidae; genus Eupeodes; species Eupeodes latifasciatus. The sequence goes on along the minus strand of OV049925.1, from coordinate 118,133,309 downwards.
CCCGAAATGACGATTTCAAATAAGCGCGCGCTTTAATTATACGGCGGCGGTCATCTTAAATGCGATCGAACTTTGTCAATAGGAAAATATTTGAGGTAACTTTGAAATTTCGTGTCGTAAAAAAGAATTTCATCAATAATTAAATGTAATAAATGCGTTCACGGATTGACGGACTATTGATGTATGCTCTACGAATAATGAATAAAAAGGTACTTACCATTTAGATAAAATTTATTTGACAATAAATACTCTGGCAGCCGGCTTTGCTATTGTTCTCTACCTCGACTGACGCTTCACACCGAATGGCTGCGTTCACTTAAAATTATTTTTGATCGATTATCGATATGTTCACTGAAATGACTTGTGCGGTATCGGACAAACTATTTTTGCATTTTTTATAGTTAAAAATAAATAATCTCTTAGTATCCTTTCTAAAACTAGATTTTGTATAAAAAATAAGGTGTATTAAGTGATGACCTGGGTTGAATACCTTACATTTTTCAATTATATTTTGGACTTGTTGTTGAAGATTGTAGATTAGGACGCGTTCCCGAAATGATTTTCTATGCGTGTATATTGATTTCATTTAAAATTTAGTTTATTAATAAATTATATTGTTTGATAGACACACAAAACAGGTTAGTTTTAGTACTTTATTAATTTTTTTTTTCTTAATTAAGTCAAGATTTAAGACTTTAAATTGCTAGCGAAGCCAATTCTGCACCTTGGTGATTTTGAGCCGTATACGTCTAGGGGTACTACTAACAAATTATGCATGCCAAAGAATATTGGGCAGCACTTTTGGCAACTTACTTTCCAAATGCACATTCAAAAATTAAAAGATTCCCTTAAACTTGACCTTCTCCCGAAGCAATATGGCATTTATTTAATTTAAAATTTAAGGGGATCTTTTTTTGTTTCAATAGTAAAGATTTAAAATCAATTTTGTGGTATTTAAAAAAAAAAACAACTTTCAACTGATTTTTATTTTAAATCTTACCAAAAGTTAACAACTACATTTTAAATAAGACGAAACAAGTTTAATTCCAATATTTTAATTTGTTCTCAAAATATTCAATTCGAAAATCAATTTATACTTGACTGGCAACGCTGCTGTGAAAGTGTAAAGTTGAACTAAGACATCGCTCTTGAGAAATATTTAAAAATAAAACCTAATATCCAGTTTTTAAATTTAAAAAGTGCCTAAATTGATTTATAAAGAAAGCTTATTCCAATAATCGACCACTGTCAAGGTAATATAAGCATATTTCTGCATAAAATAAGTATTTATCTTAAAATCTAAAGTCACATGTCTGACAAACGAAAAATCGTCGAAACCTCACCAGAAGAAAATTGTTATCAAGAAAATACACCAAATTACCACAAAATCTTAAAACGCACCACCCACAACATGTCTATGTCTGATTCGGATTTACAAAAAATTAAATCTATTGTTGTATCTTCTCTACAAACTGAGCTGACATTGGCAATTGCTAACCTAGCTACCAAAGAAGACCTGGGTAAGCTTAACAACGAAATAAGCTTCTTGCGAAAACAAAATGATGAATTGTCTTCAAAAGTTAAGCAATTTGAACTGAGATGTAGCTCTTTGGAAGAAGAACTCGAATCACAAAGTCGTGAAATAAGAAACAAAAACTTAATAATTTCAATTCCCAAAGAAGACTCTCATACAAATCCAGAAGAAAAAATTCGAACTGTCACTCGGCTTCTACTTGGTAATGATTGTACACAACAGTTTTCAGATTCCGTAAAAATAAGTGAAAATATAAATACAATCAAAATGAAGGTAAATACCGGCTCAAGTGAAATTACTTTGAAAATGCTTAAAAATGCGTACAAGCTGAAAGACACAGGTGTCTTTCTGCAACGCGATCTTTCCAAGAAAATGCAACTAAAACAACGTATTCTTTTACACTACAGGAAAATAATAAGAAATTTTAAACCAAATAGTTTGGTTCAAATAAAAAACAACTCCATTTTATTTGAAAACAAATCATTTTATTTAAATAATAATAACAATCTTATATATAACACTGATAATACTGAAACCGATGGAGAACACGAACTACAAAAAATGTTAGGTGACATTAACTTTAATGCTGTCAAAAAAATCAATCTGTCAAATGATCGTCAGAATCAAAACGACAGTACTAGATCAATAACAACTAATCGTCGACCAAGGATGCCACTTGTGCAAAATAGTAATAGTATGAGGAATTGAGATATAACCGCCGTCAGCTCATTTAGTATTAATGTTTGTAAAATATTGTCATATAATGTATCAGGGCTTAATAATAAGATTATGTTTATAGATTTCTTTAATTTTATTAAAACCTTTGAAATATTCTTCATCTTTGAAACACATGTTCTAGGTAATTGAAAATTTAAGTAAATTTACCAAATATTTTAACGGATATAAACTTTTTTGGATTCCGGCAACCAAAACATCATCAAGAGGTCGTGCAAGCGGTGGATGTCTGTATGGAATACAAACATCAAAACTGGAGTTCTATAATTTTGTGGAAATCCAAGATAACATTGTCGTTAAGCTTTTAAAAAAACCTAATATGTTTATTGTTCCTTTTTATATAAATTGCAACAAATGGACCGAAGACTTTGGCAGACTGAGCAATTTAATGTGTGATCTATCGAGCAAAAACGTAATGTTGGTTGGTGATTTCAATGCTAGAATAAGTGATAACCAAGTTACAACCCAAATGACTATATCTAACTCAGCACTATCAAATTATTATAATAGAACATCTAAGGATAATATTTACAATCAAAACGGAGTGAGATTATTAGAAATGCTACAAATGTATGATAGTATTATTTTAAATGGAGGCACGGAAGGTGACACCGAAGGGCATTTCACTTTTGTTGGTGGCCAAGGCAAATCGGTGATTGATTACTGCATGGTAAATAACGATTGGATCCCTCTTATATACAAATTTGAAGTTTTGAGTAAACAATTTTCTGATCATATGCCATTAGTAATTGAATGGAAATCTTACTTTGAACCACAACAGAGATCCCTTAGTCTGATGCCCCGATTAAAATGGAAAACCCCAAATTTAGAAATATATCAACACTATTTAGATGATTACCTTTCGCACACCCCTCCAACTAATTTGTCAACATCCGCACTCACAACTCAATTAACAGAATCCATAAGATGTTCTGCAATTAACCCCACTCCAAAAACAACGAATTCTTTTGCTCAAAAATGGTTTGATACAGAATGTCTTAAAGCCAGAAAAAAATCATTCGCACTATTGAAAGCCTTCCGCAGATGTTCTTGTGATCAAATTCGAAAATGGTACATACAAGCGAATGAGAAGTATAAGAAAATCTGCTTCATTAAGAAAACCAATTTTGAATCCATGCAAGCCCAATCACTCAGCCAAACAGTTCTGGAAAATAGCAAAAGAAATTAACGGTTCACACAACTCTATAGGGTTAAGTGTTTCTGCAGATGATCTATCTGAATATTTCAAAAATCTTCTTCAAATGAACCCAACATCCACTTTCTCATACGCGCAGCCGCTCGTTTGTGATGATATATTGGACGCAGTTATATCAGTCAATGAAATACAACTCGTTCTCCAAAGAGCCAAGGACGGAAAAGCCCCAGGTGAAGATGGGATACCCTACGAATATTTTAAAAATGCAACCCCTACTTTTTATAACCATCTACATACACTTTTTAATAAGATTTTTGATAATGCTGATGTGCCGTCCTCTTTTAAAAAATCGATAATTTTTCCAATCCATAAGAAAGGTGATCTAAATGTAGTTGAAAACTACCGAGGCATATCCTTCATGAATGTCATTGCGAAGATATTTTGTGGTGTTCTCATTAACAGGCTTGAAAATTGGGTGGATGTAAACAACATTCTTACAGAGTTTCAAGCAGGCTTTAGAAAGAACTATTCGACGGTTGACCACATATTTACTTTAACTTCAATAGTAAAAGCATTTCAAGCCAGAAACAAAAAAGTATACACATTGTTTGTTGATTTTAAAGCTGCATTTGATTTGGTGAATCGAAATGCTTTATTTTTTAAACTTTCCCAACTTGGAGTGTCAACAAAATTCATCCAAATAATACGTTGTTTGTACACAGATACTGAAGTTGCAGTCTGGGATGGCAAAACATATTCAAGACCATTTAAAACATTTACTGGAGTAAAGCAGGGATGTCTACTCAGCGCTCTTCTATTTGCTCTTTTTATTAATGATATAGCTACGCACATTCCAGGAGGTGTCCGAATTGCGGGTATTGTAATAAATGTATTACTCTACGCTGATGACCTTCTTTTATTATCCGAATCAGCAGACACCCTGCAATTGATGGTAAATCGTCTTACGGACTATTGTGTCAAGTGGGGTCTAGTCATCAACACAGACAAAACGAAAGTAATGGTCTTTTCGCGTTCCAATCGGAGTGAAGTTAGGAACACATGGATACTTAATGGAAGTTGTTTAGAAATATCGAAAGAATACAAGTATTTGGGAGTTTTGATTAATCCAACCCTGGATTATAGCAAGCACCTTGCAGAAAAAGCAAAAACTTCACAAAGCTTAATTAATTGTACTTGGAGGAAGATTTTCTCTAACGATCACATAAACCTTTCCACAAAATATAATATTTTCAATGCAGTCGTGAAAACTTCGCTTTGTTATGCGGCACAAATATGGGGTATGCAAGAATACGAAGAAATTGAAAAGTTTCAAAGAAATTTCTTAAAGAAAATATTCAATATTCCCTTAAACACACCAAACTATGCTATTTATTTGGAAACAGGCCTGCCAAAACTTTTTACTTTAAGTCTAAAGTTACAGGCTGATTATTTAATTAAAGTGCTTGGTCTACGGGAAACTCGGTTATGTAAGTTAATGATGCTCTACGAAATTCGGAATAAGGACTGGTGGATGAGGACATGGGAAAACATTGCTGCTTCCTGTGGAGAAGTTGTGCAGATCAATCTCAACAATATTGTTCAGGTGAAAACGAAGTTCTACGAAATCATCCAAAAACTTGAAGAATCTAACCGAAATCAGATGATTGAAAATGCCCGTCAATCGGAGAGCAGATTACTCTATAGCCAGCTTAATTATAACTTGTGTGAAAAGAACTACTTCCAAGATTCTTTCTCCTATAAAGATATTTCCCTAATTTTTAAATCAAGATGCGAACTTCTACATTTAAATGGAAAACCATACAACGGAAACTTTGACCAATTTTGCAATTTATGTAACTTGAGAGCTAAAGAAGATTGCTTTCATTTCATCAGTGTGTGTCCAATTTATAACCAGCAAAGAAGAGTATGCTTTGGTAAACCATCCCTATCAGTACAGGAAACAATTGAAATTTTAAATGGATCAGATTGGGCGAACCTTGTCAAATTTGTCAGAGCTAGCTACCACTACAGAATGCTTATAATAACGGAATATACATAAATCATATAATGAAATTATTTATACAATCAAATCATACCTTTTTTACTTTTTTTAATTTTATACCATTATGCATATGTACTTGTTCAATTGTATACTTAAATATTTTAAAGTTACCAGTCGAGCTGACGGCTAAGCCAATGCTTAAAAAAATTCATAAAAGCTTTTGTAAAATTTGTAATGATTACTTACAATAAATGAATATTTTGAATTGAATTTGAATTGAATTGAAATACTAATTTTTTGAAAAAATTTCCCTTACATGCCTTGCACAGAGAGTAGGTTGAGAGTTGTGAGCCAGTAGGTCCTGATTCTTTATGGACTGTTCCGTTACTTATTAACTTCCCATACGAAGTTATATTGTAATGGGTCCGATTTGTCAAATTGAAAATTTTGACATTTCTCGACGTTTCAAGGTCCCTAGAGTTGAAATAAAAGATTTTTAGAAAGATGCCTGTGCGTGCGTGTGTGCGTACGTCCGTACGTTCGCGACGTTTTTTCGTCGTCCATAGCTCAAGCACCAGATGAGATATCGACTTCAAATAAATTTTATTATACAGATAATGAGGCAGAAAGATGCAGAAAGGGCTCTCAAGAAAATTGAGTGGGTGGTTTTTTTACCATAGCAGTTTAAAAAAAAGGTGAACATTTTGGTTAACCCTAAATATCTCATGAAGTCATGAACCATTGACGCTAGAGACTTGAATTAAATTTTATATTATATATTGTAACGTGATACAAAAAAAATATTTTTTTGGAAAAAAATCCAATTAACGGTTTTTTTTATAAATAAAAAAAAAACTGAAAAAAAAAATTTGTCACCTCGAAAATTTTACGACTAAAATATGATTTCATCTCCAAAATAATTGTGTGCAACGAAGAATAATGTTTTTGAAATTTGATAAAATTTTGAGAAAAATCGAATTGACAGTTTTTTTTATAAAAAATAAAAACCTAAAAAAAAACATTACTCAAAGTTAGTAAAAATTGAATTTCGACTCAAATATCTTTTCAAAACTTTGAGATATTGGCTTAAAACTACTTTAATCTTTCAAAAAATATTGTTGTCAACATTCAGTTAAATTTTGAGAAAAATCGAATTGACAGTTTTTTTTTACAAAAAATAAAAACCAAAACAAATTTTTAAAAGTTGTTAAAAATTGAATTTCGACTCAAATATCTTTTCAAAACTTTGAGATATTGGCTTAAAACTACTTTAATCTTTCAAAAAATATTGTTGTCAACATTCAGTTAAATTTTGAGAAAAATCGAATTGACAGTTTTTTTTTACAAAAAATAAAAACCAAAACAAATTTTTAAAAGTTGTTAAAAATTGAATTTCGACTCAAATATCTTTTCAAAAATTTGAGACATTGGCTTCAAACTAATTTTATCTTTTAAGAAATATTGTTTTCAAAATTCTATAAATTTTGAGAAAAATCGAATTGACAGTTTTTTTACAAAAAAAAAAAACGAAAAAAAAATAATACTAAAACTTGGTAAAAATTTACTTTCGACTCAAATAGCTTTTCAAAAATTACAAATATTGTCTTCAAACTTATTTTATTTCACAGAAAATATTGTTTTCGATATTCAGTAATTTTTTTTATAAAAATCCAACAGTCCGTTTTTTTTATAAAAAAATAAAATTTACAAAAAATAGTACGCAAATTTGGTAAAAATTGATACATATAGACAAACTTTTAAGCAAGAAAAATCGACAGACGGGATGGGAAGTTATCAGTGTGGGTCGCATCCCAGCCTCTTTTTTTATTTATAGTATGAAAACACAAATTAAATTAGTTTGAGAGTCATTTCTGCCTACTTTGATGTTTTTATCTGTCCAGCTTTATTTATTTGAAGCCAATATCTCTGCATGTCCTTGAGGTATCTATCACATTGATTTTATTTTATGAACCTTCGAGAAATGTCAAAATTTTCAATTCGACAAGTTGGAACGATAGCAAGAACTTCCAATGAAGAGATAACAAACTATTATACAAATAGCATGAACATTTTATGAGTAAAAAGTTGTCATTAACGTTATATCTCGATTTTGAAAATTCTACTAAAAATAGTTTTTCAACTCTACACTTTAAAAAAAAATGACTTGGGACAAATGAAGTTAAATCAAACTAATGACCGACAGTATGACTTTCGTTCCAATAGGTCCACTGCTGATCTCATGGTTTATCTCATCAAATAGTGGGACAAATCTTGACATCATTTCGGAGAAAATAAGATTATTGAACTTGATATTTCAAAGGCATTTGATAGAGTTTGGCATCAAGCTCTCTTATCGAAAATGCGTGCTTTTGGTATCGACGAATCTCTTCTTTGTTGGGTTAGAAATTACCTTTCGGACCATTTAATTCAAGTAGTATTGGATGGGTTCAAATCTGATATTCACAAAATAGTGTGCCCCAGGGTTCCGTTTTGTCTGCGATGCTCGTCCTTAATTTTATAAATGATCTTTTGTCTGAAACTTCTAACCCACTAAATTGTTTCGCTGATGACAGTAACCTCAGTTTTTCATATTCGTTTTTAGATTCTCATTCTTTTTCTTCGGATGTGGACTCCCAACGGCAACGTATGATAAGCTCATTAAATTCTGATCTCGACAGCATTTTTCAAAGGGGAATCAAAAACCGTGTAGAATTTAGTGCTTAGAAAACTCAATGCTGTTTACTGTCTCAAAAGCGTAACCCTCCCCCAATGCCACTTTCCATGAGTGGTACTTGCATCGAGGAGACTGAACAACTATCAGTCCTAGGTATGTGCATCACAAACCACTTATTGTGGAGTGATCACATATTTGGCTAGTTTTTTACCCCTTCTGATCTGGCTATAATTTACAAAGCTTTTATACTTGAGCCTTCTAGAGAACTGAAAAAAGAGCTCTAAAAATGATTGGAGATCGTTCTCTTACCGAGACATTTGCTTCTCTTGAACACCGCCGCAAGATCTCATGCCTGTCATTGTTTTATCGTTATTTTTATAAAAACTGCTCTATTGAAATAGCCAGTGGCATTCCTCCCCTTAAACAATTCAACCGTAATACCCGTACTGCTAGGAATGTCCATCATATTACCCTTGAACCCAATTTTCTTATTTCTTTAGCCGCACTACACGAATGTGGAATGCTTTACCAGGCTCAATATTTCCCACTCATGACAATGTGCAGACATTCAAAACCAATGTGCATCGGTTTCTCATTCATAACCCCTTTAGTGCGCGCACAATATAAAAAAAAAAGAGGCTGGGATGCGACCCACACACACACTAATAACTTCCCAATACGTCTGTCAATTTGTCTTGCTTAAAAGTTTGTAGGTTTTCGTGTTGGGTTAAAAAAGTTGTTAGTTGAATTATTCTTAAAAATTTTAAAATTACCAACAATATTTTTCATATAAAAAAATAGTTAAGTTTGAAAATCTAGTTTTCTTAAATAGATTTTTAGTCGAAAACAAATTTTTAACAATTTAAGTAGCATTTCTTAAATTTTTACAAATTGGAAGAATGAAATTAATTTGAGAGATATCAAGAACCGATCATCAATTTTTACCAAATTTGAGTACTATTTTTTGTAGATTTTATTTTTTTTTTATGAAAAAACGGACTGTTGGATTTTTATAAAAAAATTACTGAATATCGAAAACAATATTTTCTGTGAAATAAAATAAGTTTGAAGCCAATATTTTTAATTTTTGAAAAGCTATTTGAGTCGAAAGTACATTTTTACAAGTTTTAGTATTGTTTTTTTTTTAGGTTTTTATATTTTGTAAAAACACTGTCAATTCGATTTTTCTCAAAATTTTTCTTAATGTTGAAAACAGCTAGTTTAAAGCCAATATCTCAAAGTTTTGAAAAGATATTTGAGTCGAAAATCAATTTTTACCAACTTTTATTAATTTTTTTGTTTGGGTTTTTATTTTTTGTAAAAAAAACTGTATATTCGATTTTTCTCAAAATTTTATCAGATGTCAAAAACATTATTCTTCGTTGGACAAAATTGTTTTGGAGATGAAATCATATTTTAGTCGTAAAATTTTCGAGGTGACACATTTTTTTTTCAGTTTTTTTGATTTATAAAAAAACCGTTAATTGGATTTTTTTCCAAAAATATACTTGTTTGGTATCACATTAAAATATACAATATAAAATTTAATTCAAGTCTCTAGCGTCATTGGTTCATGAAATATTTGGGTTTAACCAAAATTTTCACCTTTTTTTTAAACTGCTATGGTAAAAAAAACCACTCACGCAATTTTCTTGAGAGCCCTTTCTGCATCTTTCTGCATTATTATCTGTATAACAAAATTTATTTGAAGTCGATATCTCTTCTAATTCTTGAGCTATGGACGACGAAAAAAACGTCGCGAACGTACGGACATACGGACGTACAGACCTTGAAACGTCGAGAAATTTCAAAATATTCAATTCGACAAAGCGGACCCATTACAATAACTTCCTATGGGAAGTTAAAAATATTATAAATAAGTGGTAAGTACTTAAAATATAATTCAATTGAAAAATTATTTCTAAAAAATATATTACCAAATTGGTTTTACGTCTTGAATATTTCTACAGAAATCAGCTTAATTTAAAATGATTGCTTTGATACTTTTGAAGTAAATTTAATGAAAATTCGGTTGATTACATAAAAATATCAGGCAAGAGTTTCCAATTTTATCGTTAATATTAAGTTATAGCTTAAGCCACACCAAGTAACTTTTTCGTTTATTATTTATGGTAACACACATAAGGCCATCGATGAAATAAAAGGTTCACAAATGAAAGAATTCCACATATCATTTCAAACCATTAACGAATATTTTAATTTTATACAAAGTTCAACAGCTACCTGATTTTCTCAATCCAATTTACACACAATTAAAAACAAAAAGAGAAGAACTTAATTTCCAAATAACTACTTAATCAAAGAGCTTTTCCATGCTTACACATTCATACATCAAGGAGCGAAATTTAATTTGAGAAATTGCTATTTTGGATTGATGGAGGCCCACCGGATACTTTTGCTGTCTGTCTGTCTGCCTCTGACTCTGGTGTAAACGAAGTGGCATCTGACATTCCGCGTAAGCAAAACCATTCAATTTATTATTCGTTCGTACGGTCGGGTGGCATATACGGCGCGTATAAGTAAATACTTATCCGGGTATCCAACATTAAAGAAGATGCAAAGACTGATGAATGAATGAGTGAATATACAATAAACACAAAAAACAAAAAAACAAAATCAAAATCACTTGCATCGTCAGAAGATTAATGGCATGAATTAAAGTGAATGAAAGGAACTCTGATGGAGTCAAAGTCAGAATCGGAATTGGAACCGGAACCAAAAACAGAACAATGCGTTGTGATAAACGATTTAAACAAAAAAACATCTTCTCTTATATATTTTTGAATTATTTATGCAGGACCTCTTTTTTTGAGGTTTTTGTGTTTTCCAAGGATACACAAATAATAATGAAGAAAATAAAGACTCGTGTGATGTATCATTAAGCTCTAGATACAGTGTCATAGGTTGCCAAAAGATCGATTATGAATTCATCTTTAAGCTTATAAAAGCTTCCCAAGTTTCTAAAAAAAATGATCTTGCCTTATTGCAGCAGATTACAAAGGATGTTTTTTTCAAATTAACTGATACAAAATTTACTTTATTGTAAATATAATCTGCAGGCATTTAAATTTGGAAGCGTTGTTCAGGCTTCAGTCAATTAATGTTAAAATGCTAAACCAAACTAAAAATAAATCACTTGAGATCTGACTTGAAACCTATACCTCTAACAAAAAAAAAACCCGTAACATTAAACTGATGGTATAAATTTTAAGTGGACAAAACTCACGCATGCATTCATGCTTAGCCTATATAAGCTATAGAGGTTCATTGCTTGGCGTGTTTTGGGTTAACCTATACCCGTCATTGTCGTGCATGTCGTAGCTGTTACAACATTGAACCTGTATTCCCATAGAAACTCTTGCATCATCCTATCCTATCCATTTCCGGATAAATGTCGAAATCTCATAGATCCGACAAGATAATAACTTCGGGCAGTTGTTAGAACAAAAGCATCTGCTTCTGCAATTTCTCTGATGTTCGCCATATTCGACCTATAGTCCTAAAATTAATGTGAAATTTTGATTGATTTTATGTGTCTTTTGTTTTACGCAATTTATTGACCACCATCGCCACCAGAGGGGGCTCTATTTCTATTTTAGGTTATGTAAAATGCACTTTATACGTAGTGTACATAATCAGGTGAAGTGAAATGCTATGATGATTTTGTGTATACCAGAGAAGGTGGAAATGCTTTGTCTACGCGTAATCGAGTAAATTGCATAGTGAATCATATTTCGGGCCTTTGGGTCTATTCATTCAGTTAGTCTTCTATATATGTATGTACTTTGTATATAGGAAGGTTTAAATATATTTATGATCATAGAAGGAAAAGATAATTTTATAAAAGTGAGCCACAAGGGTATTAGATCTTTGGAATTTTGTATGTAATCTTATATTTAGATACCTACACTACATTATTATATAGCCTGCAGAAAGTGCACAGCACATATTTGGAGCTAGAGCTCTAACCTACCTTCGTTGACCACATTAGGTATAAATATTTGTTGGTTATTTATAAGACATGATGCCTGACGACAAAATAATTGTGTAACACTATAATAATGGCGTTGAGAAGTAGCTACTTTAAGTTTGGAATTAGAGTCACACGTTGTTGTATAACAAAACAATCCTCTTATGAATTACCTTCAACCAAAGCATAGTAAGCAAATCATATGCTAGGTTGGGTATTCGTATGGTATATATATGATATAAGACCACAATACTGAAGTGTTGGGGGATTTATATTATTGATGATGATGTTATAAGTTGGGAGTAGGTCATAGAGTCAACCAGCAGTGAATTAAAGCTACCCAACAACAATTGGTTTAAATAAATTTTACGTAGGAGGTACCTTAGGAGGTATGAGGCATACTTAGATTTAAAATGAAGAAACAATACAAAAGAAATTAAAGTAAGATAGTTTGGAGGCTTCGAAATGAAATTTTAAGTTGAACAAGAAATTGGGTGGGTGAAAATAAAGCCAAAGTGAAATTAGGCCACCGAGAATCTTCCACAAAGTTTTTGCTTTGTTACTTAAAAAAATGGCTGTAGTAGTAAAATGGAGTGAAAATTTGAAGCCTACATTTTATTCCGTAACAAATTGAATTAAAAGACTCTAATCGATCAGTCTTAGTAAAAGCCTCCTATTAGTTAAATTCTTAAAATATAATCCATCAGCCAAATATATTTTCACTCGAAACTTTTCTTCTTACCAGAACTTAAATAGGTTATTGCGGGTTTCACCTAAACGAAATTTCACTAACTTGTAACAAAAAGATTTTGAAAAGCCTCTCAGAATCCAAGCGGATATTTTATTATTTAAAAATGTTAAATTTTAAAGAAATGCCGGAATCTATCGAAACTCAAAAATCTTTCTGCAAAAAATGACAGTAGGGTAAATGTGAAATTATATTTGTCGTAAGGATTTTTCTTCTTGATTCTCACGAATAATCAAATATTTTAACCAAATTTTGAGTACCTTTTTCGAGAGTTAGTTTTTGGTATAAGTTTAATAATTCGTAATTCTGCTTAGAAAACCCTCTTTCACATAAGATTAGATTGATATTTTGCTTGTTTTTCATTTTCAACTCTGATTTCATTATAAGAAGGGTTTTAAAAAAAATTATCAAAAAGAATTTGGTATATATACAAATTAGTAATAACTTCTTATAAAAAAAAATCTAAATAACTCCGAAAAGTATGCAAACAATCATTTAAACTTATGGCAAGTTGTTTATGTCGAAATATTTGACCACTTGGGTTTTATTTTATTAAACTTATCAATTTAGCAAAATTTTGTATAGAATCACATAACTTTATTTTTTTTTCAAGATATTCAAGGTAAAAATACAATTAATAGTACATTAGGTTTTTAATTTTTGTAAAAAACGATCAGCTTATTATTTTTATTCTAAAGAATATCGTATCAAAAATTTGTTTATAGATCTTCTAAACTCATACAAAAATATTCTTTATTTTTTAAATGCATGCAAAATAAAATTTAATAAAAATCTATATAGTATTTGTTCGTCCAAAATATTGCTCACTTTTTATAAATGTGTAATTTCCTTTTGTAAAAAACACCCACTGATTTATTTTTTGAAGTTGTTCTTGAGATAAGGAGGACTTAAAGAGGAATACAACATGGACTTTAACACGTTCACATTAAATTTTGAAGAATATTTTAATTTCCAAATCAGACGGACTAGAATATTTCCAATGGGAAGAATTAAAAAGAAAACAAGCTTCAATAATACTTGTGGTTTCAGTAAATAGCTCCCAGAAACTGCTCAAGATGAAATAATTCCCAAAGTGTTTTTGAAAAAAAGAAAACTCTTCATATAATATTCTGGCTTTTTTCGCTAAAAAAAAACAGAAACACAAAAACATCATACTTTTTCTTTTTCTGACTTTCTCATCTTCGAAATTTTCTGTCGTTTTTTCAATTTACAGAAAAGGCAAAAAGGTCATTTTTGAAATAGATATTTTCAAATTTTGATTCCGAACTTATTTCATTTTTCTTACCTTTTTTTAATAAACATACAATTTATTGTTTAAAACCAAAATCATGGAACTAAATTAAAGTACAAAATTACTAACGGACAGCAAAAATAAAAATAAAGTTTTTTAAAAAACTGTATTTTTTTTTAATTTTGAAAAAAGGTATATAAAGTAATTTCACAAGAAAAGTTAGAAACTTCATTCTTGTAAAAATAATTTGTGGAATCAGTACAGCTTGATATAAAATTAAATTGTTATATTCAAACATTTTTCGAAATTTTTCCAAAATACTTTTTATTTTATTATCATCACGAACTTTTTTTTTCGGTTTTTTAGCGCTAAGCAAAAGTTCTAGTGCGATTTTTAAGAGCATAAAGCTGTGCGAAATATTGCACAATATTATTGGATAGGCGCCCCAGACGTTTCAATATTTTATACAATAATTTAGTTGAAAGCTGATACTTGTGTCGTGTAGACAACATGGTGTGCAAGGAATTAAGTTTCTGTATTACTCTCGTTTATCAGCTTCAGGATCTTTTTCCCTGTATTTTGAAAGTAATTTTTCAAACAAACATGACATTACGATGGTAGAGGATTCGAAAAAAGTGGGTCCCCCTATTCCATCTATCTGTCTTTCTGTCCTCGCCCCTACAACCCAAACCACTCGGTCCATTGACTTCAAATTTGGAAATTAAGAGTCTGAGCCGATTCACTTATTTTTTAAGACTACAGATAACAGTAGCACGGTTGCCACTTGAAAAAAATTTGCGTGACAAAAGCTGAAAATAAAAACGACCAATCGTACCAAAATAATTTTTGTCCGCAACAGTTTGTAACTTTCCGTAGAAAGTTATTGTAATCGTTCCTATTTGTCGAATTGAAAATTTTTGATATTTCTCGACGTTTCAAGGTTTCTAGAGTCTAAATAAAAGATTTTTAGTGAAATATCTGTGCGTGTGTGTGTGCGTACATTCGTACGTCCGTACGTTAAGGAAGTTTTTTTTCGTATTCCATAGCTCAAGAACCAGTAGAGATATCGACTTCAAATAAATTTTGTTATACAGATAATAATGCAGAAAGGTACAGAAAGGACTCTCAAAAAAATTGAGTGGGTGTATTTTTAACCGCAGCAATTAAAAAAAAAAATTGGTTAACCCAAAATAACTCAAGAAGCAATAACGCTAGCGAATTGAATTAAATTTTATATTATAAAATATATTGTAAAGTGATAATAAACAAGTATTTTTTTTGGGAAAAAATCCAATTTACGTTTTTTTATAAATCAAAAAACTGACAAAAAAAATAATTGTCACCTCGAATATTTAACGAACAAAAAATTGTTATATCTCTGAAATAATTGTATGCAACGAAGAATAACGTTTTTGACATCTGGTAAAATTTTAAGAAAAATCGAATGTATAGTTTTTTTTGTATTAAATATTAAAAAACTAAAATAAAAAACATTACTAAAAGTTGGTAAAAATTTACTTTTGACTCAAATATCTTTTCAAAAATTAAAAAAATATTGGCTTCAAACTAATTTCTTTTAAAAATATTGTTTCTGACATTCCGTAATTTTTTTATAAAAATCCAACAGTCAGTTTTTTCAAAAAAAATTTAAATCTACAAAAAAGTACGTAGATGCTACTAAAATTGCTTTTCGACTAAAAAATTTCGTTAACAAAAATAGATTTTGAAATCAAACTATTTCATTATATTCAAAATATTGTTGGTAATTTTAAATTTTTTTAGAATAATTCAACTGACAGCTTTTTTAACAAAACACGAAAGCCTACAAATCATTTAAGCAAGACACATCGGCAGACGGGATGGGAAGTTTTTAAGATCCCAATATCTTAACATTGTGTGAGGAGATCGAATATTATCGCTTAATAAAATGTATATAAAATTAATTTAAAAAAATGTTTTTGCAGACCAAACGCTATGGTTATTTTTCTCATCTTGAAGCTGTTTGGCCAGCATTTTATTATTAATGGTGTCAAAGTTTAGTCTGCTTTTCGTTTTAGTCAAAGTTAATTAAAAAAAATGTCCACTTAGCAGCATAATGAGCTGTGAGGAAGTAACATCAAGTTATAAATGAACTTACCTAAATTTTGAAAACAATATTCATTTAAACCGTTTTTATGATAACCGACCTTTTCCCAAAATTCTGACATGCCCATTTTATCCGTAAGGTTATGATCTTGAGATGTGATGATTTTGAGATGTTGAGCCATCTGTCAAAAAATTGTGAAATTAATGCATTCAGCGTGTGCATTCAATGATCGTGCATTTGTTATGGGATGCGTTCAATTAAATACATTTATGTACAGTTTACAAATGAAAAGTAGTTTAGGCTTGCATTTTATTTTTGAGAATAGAGTTGAGTTTTTTTTTTTCAATTTCTTAAAAAAAGAGACCAAATGGAACAAGAAATGACCATGCGACCAAGTAAGAAAATTATGACCAAACTGGCAACCGTGAACAGTAGTCCCCGTATAAATTTGTTGGTCAAAAATAGAAAATTCAAATCTTCTCAAAAACAAACCGACAGGTTTTTTTTTTTAAATTTTCACTAACATTTTTATTCTTAATTTAGATTCTTTAAATATGAAACAAAAATATTTTTGTATTGCTTCGGAAGGATACCTCCGTAAAACCCTATATTTCGTTTTAAGTTTTCTCAAAAACCAATGAGTATTAATTTTTTTCGAAATTCGATATATAGTATTTTGTCTTTGTATTCCAAAAAGCCGGCAGAGTCGGAAACTGGTCGATACATTTTTAAATAAGTGTTCTTTCAGACTCAGTTTCACTCGCGGAGGTCCTTACTCTTCAAATTTCAAAATTAAATGAACAAATATTGTGCAATTGTACCCGCATACGGTACAATATTTTATATCGTGCAATAAATTAAAAGGGTTTTGATTTTCTTCAGTTATATTGTACAACCTTGCAATATTATCCCTAGGTAGGTAGGTAGGTAGAAATGGCGATCTCAAGGCAACCTAGCCTGAGATCCAATTAGCGCTGTAGTGCGCCGTTTTGATAACAAAACTCGTTTGACCTGTGATAGAAAGGAAAAGATTTATAGAGAAGCTTCATAGCGATTATGTTAGAGCCATTACGCCAGTGTCCGGTACAAACCGCAACAATCCTGGCTATGTCTTGCCTTGGCCTGCATAGAAGATCGTTTGTACGGGTTTTATTATAGGTGGGCCATATCTTCCTATATATAATGCAGTTGGGTAACTTGCTCCACCTTCGGTTTGATTCAGTTTGGTAGATGAAAAAGATTTTACCCTTCATAGCACCAAGAGGAATGTTAACCATTTCCGAAAGTGAGCTATGAAGGGCCGATCCTTGCCTGGCTAGCTCGTCAGCCCGTTCATTTCCCACGATACCACTATGGCCCGGAACCTAGATCAGGGTGACACCGAGGTTAATGTTCAGGCTCGCAAGCTCATCGCGACATTGCTGGACCAATTTAGATGAGGATGTAGCCGAGTTAATGGCTTTGACAGCTGCCTGATTGTCTATGAAGATAGCCGCATTTCGGTTTTGGTTTGGGCTTTGTTTAAGTATCTTACATGCCTTCCTAATTGCCAGCAGTTCAGCCTGAAAAACGCTAGCAAAGTCAAGAAGCCCAAAGGATTTAGCTACATTTAGGGAATCAGAAAAGATCCCAGAACCAACTCCGCACTCCATCTTTGAGCCGTCAGTAAAGATGGTTGTATCGAAACCTATCGACACGATGTCATCCTCCCAATCTTCTCTGGATGGGAAAATGACCTTAAAACCCTTACTAAGGCTCAAAGCAGGAGTGCAGTAGTCAGTGTCTACCGAGATAATATCTGAGGGAATCAATTTCGTTGTGTTGCTGTGACCATAAGGTTTTGACAACCAGCTGTTTGATTTCTTCAGCCTAATAGCGCTGCAGGAAACTATGTATTTGAAAAAGGTCGATTGGTAGAAGATCCAAAATAACGTTTAAGGCGTCCGTTGGGCAAGTACGCATGTCCCCTGTGGTGCCCACGCAAGCTGTTCTCTGAACCTTCTTTAGCTTATCGATATTATAGGCTTTGCTAAGAGCAGGCCACCACACAATCGAACCATAAGTTAAGATTGGACGTACTACGGCTGTGTACGTCCATAAAATCATCTTCGACTGAAGTTTTGCTGCAGGCGTAGAAGGCAACACAGGCCTTCTTGACCCGCACTTCAATATTTCGTTTCCAGTTTAATTAGGGTCGAGTATAACTCCCAAATATTTTGCACTGGAAGACAATGATAGGATTTGACCGGTGAGTCGAGGTAGCGTGAAGGGCGGTACTTTAGTTTTGGTGGTAAAGATCATCAGTTCAGTTTTACTTTGGTTAACTCCTAGTCCACAACTCGTGGCCCAGCTGCTAACTTTCTTCAAAGCTCTCTCCGTGATTTCACTAATCACAGAGGTGTACTTTCCTGACACCAATAGCACCAAATCATCCGCATAGGCTACCGCCTTCACTCCACATCTCTCTAATTTAACGAGAATTGTATCCATGTACAGAAGCCATAGAAGAGGCGAAAGGACACCACCCTGGGGTGTTCCCCTACTCACGTGTTTTGTTGCGATTGTATTGCCTAGAGTGGCTCGAATCTTCCTACCACTGAGCATGGAAATAATCCATTCTCGAATGAAGTATTCTACACCGAACTTAACGAGCGATTCTTCTATGGATTCTGTAAGGACGTTGTTGAAAGCACCTTATATGTCTAAGAAGGTGGCAAGAGTAAATTCTTTATAATGGATTGTTTTTTCTACAGTACGCACTACCTCATGTAGGGCAGTCTCCGTAGATTTGCCCTTAAGATAAGCATGCTGAGAGCTTTCGAGAGGTCGTCCAACTAGGATTTCTCTAATATGGTAATCAAGAATGCGCTCCAAGGTTTTAAGCACAAAAGATGTTAAGCTTATTGGTCTGAAATCCTTCGCGGATTCGTGACCACGCCTACCCACTTTCGGGATAAAAACTACCTTGACCTGTCTCCACGACATGGGCACATGTTTGAAAATTTGTTCCAGCCATGAAGCTGCCACATCATGCAACTTTTGAAGCATAACTGGCAGTATGCCATCCATGCCTGGGGATTTATATGGAGAGAAAGTATTGATGGCCCACAAAATATTTTCTCTGGTTATAACGGAATTGACTTGCTCCACATGAGCTACGTTTAGCTCTGTGGTTTCACGCTCCCTCGACGCTCAATAATATTGTGCAATATCAAAAATTGTACAGTAATATTGAGCGTCTAGGGACCGCTTAAGTAGTTTTTAGAAAATGAAATTTAGTACAAGATTTTTTTAAACTGACTGAAAATATGTCAAGTCAGAGCTCTTTTTCAAAGGAAACAACATTATTGTGAAAAACTTTAAATGTAAGTTTTATTAGTTTTGAATAGCCCATTGAATCTCTTTTTATTTATAAATTTATTTATAAATATGACATTGGCTCTTAATTTTTTAATTAAATTAAAATCTAAGTAAATCTTTCGCTAAATACCCCAAAACCCAGAAAGTCTTCGCAGCCCACTATCCTAACCTCCCCACTATAAAATGATTTAAATTTAAATTATGTAATTTCACTGCAGTTCCATTGAAAATAAATTGAATGCAAAAATTAATTTAAAAAAAAGGGGGTTTCAATTCTAAAATTCAACACAATAAAAATACTATTTTCTACCTGGAATTTCACAGAATTCGATCTATAATTGACTCTCAACTATTTTCAACAAAAAACAAACATTTTTTCTATCTATTTCGGTTTTTATTCGCTGCGGTTACGCTTTAAGAGGGGTTTGAAAATAGAATTAATAAGAAAGAAAGAATACAAAAAATACTTTCGGTTGCAGAAAGAATTTCAAATTAAAATGAAAATAATTTCCTTTTTTTATTTTGCTTCTGTTGTTGTTGTTGATACTGTCTTCTTTTTGAATCTAGGTTAAATTAGTTTCAATTCCTTGTTTTTTTAGTTTAAACAAATAAATCCTGCAAAAATAAGAAACAAATTTTGTTTGCTTTTGTTTTTACTGTATTTTTTTTTTCAAATAAAGCAACAACTCTTTAAGGTACAATCAAACTATTTCAGATTGACCAATGTTTTTATATCCAGAAAGCCAGAAAATAACACAAAAAAGTTAAAAGATAAAAGTGTATATTTTATATCCTTGAAAATTCTAAGAGGACCTTTTTCTCAGCTATAGCAACAAGAACAAAAAATAACAAGAGCTATATAGATACTTTAAGTGAGATGAAATCCACTTAAGCTTTAGACAACTTCTTTTATTTCGTCAACTTTCATTTCAAGTATCTAGATATATGTATGCTTGCATTTGTAGATCTAAGTAATATAAAGTTCTTGTAGGTATTTTTCTATACGAAGGATCTTTTGACATTTTACCTTTGAAATAAATAAATAGAGTAAACTGAGGGAGCTCTTCTAACAGAAGAAATTGCATCCTAAAAATTGTTGGTATTTTGTTTAGATTGAATTTTTATTTAGTTCTCTCTTTTTTTTTGTTGTTCTCGAAAACTATGAAGATATTTTTGTATTTTCTAAAAAAAAACGTGTGTTTTGTTTGGATTCAAGTTAAAGTCATAGAAAAAAGAAATTTTAAAAGTTTTTCTAAGAAAATAATAATAATAATAAGTATAATAGAGAAAGTTTTGAAATAAATATTTTTATTATTAAATAGCTATTGAAGTTTTTAAGAGTAAAAACAGTTATTTTAATAGGATACAAATATTTAAGTAGGATATAGACTTGTTCAAGAACTTTTAATACAAATTTCTTAGTGAAGCAATCCAAAAATTCAAAGCAATTATTCTTTCAATGAATATTTTTCTTATTTCAAAACTATATTACTTTCTTTCGAAAACTTAAATTGTTAAACTATAGTATTATGATTATACGAGTTGCTTATCAATTATTTCAAACCGCCTTTGCTTTAAATGAACGACCTGGAAGTCTTCTATGTTATACTTCCAAAATAAAATTGACTTTAAAAATACGATGTTATAACATTATTGACGAAAAAAATGTCAGTAGAACATAAAGGGGGCCTATTTTGAGTAGAAATACGAAATCTGAACCAAGGAATGAATTATTTTTCCATTTGTATGATATATTTAAAGATTAAAAAATTACTTCAAATAAAGTTTATAGTTGCAATGGTTTTTCAAAAAATTCAGCTAACGTGACTTATTTTATTTTAAAAAGTTGATTATATGAATATACATAATTCCAAAATGTTTAAGAATTCAAAAATGAAAAAAGAGGCGCTGGGATGCGACCCACACTGATATATTCCCATCCTGTCTGTCGATTTGTCTTGTTTAAAAGTTTGTAGGTTTTCGTGTTTTTAAAAAAAAAGTTGTCAGTTGAATTATTCTTAAAAATTTCAAAATTACCGACAATATTTTGCATATAATGAAATAGTTTGATTTCGAGATATTTAGTCGAAAACCAATTTTTACCAATTTAAGGAGCATTTGCGTACTATTTTTTGTAGATTTTAATTTTTTATGAAAAAACGGACTGTTGGATTGTTATAACAAAATTACCATATGTCGAAGACAATATTTTCTGTGAGATAAAATAAGATTGAAGCCAATATTTTTAATTTTTGAAAAGATATTTGAGTCGAAAGGAAATTTTTACTAAGTTTTAGTCTTGTTTTTTTAGGTTTTTATTTTTTGTAAAAAAACTGTCAATTCGATTTTTCTCAAAATTTTACAGAATATTGAAAACAATATTGCTCATAACAATATTATAACAAAATTATTTTAAAGCCAATATCTTTAAGTCTTGAAAAGATATTTGAGTTGAAAGTCAATTTTTAACAAGTTTTAGTAATGTTTTCTTAGGTTTTTATTGTTGGGTAAAAAACTGTCAATTTGATTTTTCTCAAAACTTTACTGAATGTTGACAACAATATTTTTTAAAATATAAAATTAATTTAAGGGCAATACCTCAAAGTTTTGAAAAGATATTTGAGTGGAAAATAATTTTGTACCAACTTTTATTAATATTTTTTGTAGGTTTTTATTTTTTGTAAAAAAAACTGTCATTTCGATTGTTCTTAAAACTTTACAGAATGTTGAAAATAATATTTCTTATAAGATAAAATTTGTTGGAAGCCATAATCTTATATTTTCGAAAAGATATTTAAGTCGAAAATCAATTTTTACCAACTTTGAGTAATGTTTTTTATAGGTTTTTATTTTTTATAAAAAAAAACTGACAATTCGATTTTTCTCAAAATTTTACCAGGTGTGAAAAACATTATTCTTCGTTGTTTTGGAGATAAAATCGTTTTTTTGGAGATAAAATCGTTTTTTGTTCGTAAATTTTACGAGGTAAATAATATTTTTTTTTTCAGTTTTTTTGATTTATAAAAAAAAACGTTCATTGGAACTTTTTCCAAAAATATATTTGTTTGGTATCACGTTACAATATATAATATAAAATTTAATTCAAGTCTCTAGCGTCATTGGTTCGTGAGATAATTAGGGTTAAGCAAAATGTTCACCTTTTTTTTAAACTGCTATGGTAAAAAAACCACCCCCCAATTTTCTTGAGAGCCCTTTCTGCATCTTTCTGCCTTATTATCTGTATAACAAAATTTGTTTGAAGTCGATATCTCTTCTGGTTCTTGAGCTATGGATGACGAAAGAAACGTCGCGAACGTACGGACGTACGGACGTACGTACACACGCACGCACAGACATCTCTCTAAAAATCTTTTATTTCGATTCTAGGGACCTTGAAACGTCGAGAAATGTCAAAATTTTCAATTTGACAAATCGGACCCATTACAATAACTTCCTATGGGAAGTTAAAAAAGGCTTAAATACGAATGGTCAAAGTTTATTTTAAAATCACAAAACCAAAAATTTAAATTTTATTTAATTATACACAAGACGCTTTATCAAACGTACATTTTTCAATAAGATTAAAATAAGCTGTTTTTACACTTCTGAAAACAGACTTACAGATGGCATAAACATAGCTGAAAAGACAGAAATAAATTTTTGGCTATGGTCAGAGAAAAATATACCTACACAGCTAAATTTATTATACTGAATTTTCAAAGCATATAATGTATGTTCATTTCTGATAATTTTTTGATACTAATTTATGTTTTAACCTTAAGAAAAGTCTTTTATTCGAAATCGTTAAATTCGATAATGAGAAAATTAAAAAACAAAGACAAGTGTAGTATGGTAGATACCTTGAATATAAACATACCTTTAGAAAAATTGAGTCAGAACAGTTTTCGAGATAGAAGGCATAACCTCAAGTTCTCCAATATTGCAATATTAAATTAGACGTATATTTAAAATTAATTTTTACGATTTTCATCTGGGCCAAGAAAACCAGTTGAAGTTTTAGTTTTAGTTTTTAATTCCACCAAGAGCATAAATGTTAAAAAATAAAGACAACTTCTACCCTAAGTATACAAAAAGCTGTAGAATGAGTATTTTATAAAAATCAATAAGATCATTAGAATTTGGTCCTTCAACCTGGATTTTTGACCATAGGCAGTAAAATACAATAAGTTTCTTTAAAAATATTTTCAGTATTTTTTACATTTCGGTTCTATTTCTTATTTTTGTTTCTGTTTTCAAAACTTGGATCTAATTTTCATAATTTAAAAAAAAAGATATGCTTGCATAGACATTCAAACAAAAATTTACATATCTTCATATAAAGAGAAGTTTATGTGAACAGACTGTAATTGCACAATAGTTAGTCAAACGACTTCAAGAACAGTGAAAAAAAAGAAGTCATTAATAATCAAAAACTAGATCTTCACACTCAAGAAAATAAGAAATGCTTTTATAGTATTTGTGTTTGACTCAAATTGATTTTTTAAAAAAGGGATCCTTTGAAATATATACATTCAAACATTTTAAGGATCTTTCTGTATTCTAAAAAATTTATTGTTTTTCACCCTTAGAAAATTCAATTTTGATCACATTTCGTACCAAAAAAAATTATATCTAAATTGTACTATCTATGTTTCAAATTTTAAGAGCAGATAGAATCTCTTTAATACAGAAATGATGACCCAAAATCAATGCCAGATGTAAACAAATTAAATAACGCTTGTTAAAATATTCCATATCACATTTTATTTTTTAAATGTTACTCGTACCAATTTTTTATTTTTTTGCGCTCTTCAGTAATTCATTGCCTTCGAAATATTGTTCAGAAATTAAAAACATTAGTACCCTCCTCGTAGTACCCGTGGCATGATGGTTAGTGCGTTGGACTGTAATGCCAGAGCGTTTGATCCCTGCCTATGCCATCTAAAGTTATTTTTCACGGGTACTGCCTGTTGCGATGAATTGAAAAATCCTCCAAGATTAATTTTTGTCATGAAAAGTGCTTTTTCCAATTAGTCGACCGGATTCGGTTTAAAACTGTAGGTCCCCTCCATCCCTGACAACAGTACTTGCACACAGGAATGGTTGAGAGTTGTAAGTCACTAGGCCCTAGTTCTCAGCGGACTGTTGCGCCACCCAATTTATTAACTTCCCATAGGAAGTTATTGTAATGGGTCCGATTGATCGAATTGAAAATGTTCACATTTCTCGACGTTTTAAGGTCCCTAGAGTCGAAATAAAAGATTTTTAGAAATATGTCTGTGCTTGCGTGTGTACGTACGTTCGTACGTCCGTACGTTTTTTTCGTCGTCCATAGCTCAAGAACCAAAAGAGATATCGACTTCAAATAAATTTTGTTATACAGATAATAAGGCAGAAAGGGCTCTCAAGAAAATTGCGTGGGTGGTTTTTTTACCATAGCAGTTTAAAAAAAAGTGAACATTTTGGTTAACCCTAAATATCTTATGAACCAATGACGCTAGAGACTAGAATTAAATTTTATATTATATATTGTAACGTGATACAAAACAAGTATATTTTTGGAAAAAAATCCAATTAACGGTTTTTTTTATAAATCAAAAACACTGAAAAAAAATTGTCACCTCAAAAATTGTACGATTAAAATATGATTTCATCTCCAAAGCAATTTAGTGCAACGAAGAATAATGTTTTTGACATCTGATAAAATTTTAAGAAAAAATCTAATTGACAGTTTTTTAACAAAAAATAAAAACCTAAAAAAAATAAACCTAAAAAAAAAAGTTGGTAAAAATTGATTTCGACTTAAATATCTTTTCAAAAATTTGAGATAATGGCTTCCAACTAATTCTAACTTATAAGAAATATTGCTTTCAACATTAGAAAAAAATTTGAGAAAAATCGAATTGAAAGTTTTTTTACAAAAAATAAAAACCTAAAAAAAATTGTATAAAAGTTGGTAAAAATTGATTTTCGACTCAAATATCTTTTCAAAACTTTGAGATATTAGCTTTAAACTAATTTTATCTTTCAAGAAATATTGTTGTCAACATTCAGTAAAATTTTGAAAAAAATCGAATCGACAGTTTTTTTTTACAAAAAATTAAAAACCGAAAAAAAAATACTAAAACTTGGTAAAAATTTACTTTTGACTCAAATAGCTTTTCAAAAATCAAAAATGTTGGCTTCAAACTTCTTTAATTTCACAGTAAATATTGTTTTCGATATTCAGTATTTTTTTTATAAAAATCTAACAGTCCGTTTTTTCAAAAAAAAAAAAAAAAAAAAAAAAATCTACAAAAAATAGTACGCAAATTTGGTAAAAATATAGACAAATTTTAAGCAAGATAAATTGACAGACAGGATGGGAAGTTATCAGTGTGGGTTGCATCCCAGCCTCTTTTTTATTTTATAGTACCCTCCTCGACTGCTCCACTTTTCAAATGCTTTACCCTTAACCTATATACTTGTTTAGGCTAAATTTATAACAAGAAAATATATTAACAGTAACAAAAAAAAATGTTTTCCATTTATACAAAATGTTTGATTAAACGTTATTAAATGATATGCAATAACTTGATATCTCACAAACTTCTATTTTTGAGTCTCTCAAAAACTTCAAAATTTTAATATTCTCGTAGTTTTATCATAATTCAATAAACAATTCAAAAACATTTGTGACTCTCTACAATTTTGATAACTTATTTATAAAATCTCAACTTGAAAAAGACATGCATTTGCAAAAATATTTTAAATAGCTTTCAAAACTATACACACATATATATGTGCATATATATACAGAATTCCAAATCGACGCCTTAAAATAGAGCTAGCTTCGAATTAAAAAATATGAGAAAAAAATTTTAGGTAGGTATTGAATAAGTTTTCGTTTACACTGACAAGAAAGTTATAATTTCTCAAAAAGAATTCACCACCGTAAAAGGAGGTGTAGAAGGTACTTAAAAAAGGAAGTGAAATTTCAACACCCACTCAACTTTCATCCTTTTCCTAGTTTCAACTTAAAATACATAACTGTATGTGCATAGGTATATGTACCTAAGACATATACCTTCGCGACTCCCTCTAACTCCCAATCAATGGCAAAAGTTTTCAAAGTTCACTGGTTCCACCATCATATTGCAGGCGTTTTAAACTCGTCGTTCGTCGTTGTTCACGTCGCAGCCAACGCCGCCGCCGCCGCGCCGCGCCGTCTTCATCGTCAGGACCAACTTAGTGTATTGCAGAAGCACTCAACGAACAGAGCTAGCATAAGGAAAGATCTCATTAAATGTGCATAACATAAATTTAGCAAAAATATTCGTCTAGCATCCATCTGTTGGTATCAGCAGCGGGTTCTTGTTCCGACCGTCCGTCGCGTCTGTCGTCGCGTCTTCGAAGTTCGTCAGGTTCGAGGTTTATAGTAGGATTCACGTCATGTTGGTTGTCTTGCTCGGACCGAGACCGATACACAGTTTTGAAATGCATGGACGACTAAAAGCATCAAGGACAGTTGCTCCTTTGGAATCTATCTGCTGTAGGGCATAAGTGAACTGTTTAGTCACATTTTCTCTAAAACTGGATTAAACAAAGTTCAACCATCATAATCCCAGTTGACATTACATCTCACCCAACCTCGCTAAGTCTTGTTTTTCACTCTTCTCCCTCATCGCTGAAGCTGAAGCTGATCCTGGTATGTTTTTCTTTCTTCTTTGCATTGGTTTCTTGGTATTTTTTTGTTATCTTCTCTCTTGCTGTTGTTCTTTTTCAAACGCTAAGGTTTATTGATGAAAAGTGCACATAAGAAAAGTTAGAAGCATCAAGGATAAAAATCATTTCTATCAGACTTTTAGCTAGTAGCTAGGTACCTATCTGAATTCTGGACGTCTTCTTTGTGGCATGATGGTTCGTTGTAAGCATAATCCCTAAAAAAACACCACGGGCTCCCACAGGATGTACATACATTGAACTTCCACTTCCACCTGAGCTAACACACTAAACCGTTCGACGGTCGTCGTCGGTGGGTTGTCATCATCCTTGCTCCTTTCCATCGATATTTTTTTTTATCCACATCCATATCCGTCCATATCCAACCCTTCTGTAGCCTGATGGCTGGATTACATTTTACTTTGTCGATAACAAACTACCAACTAAACTGGGGATACTATAGGAGGACTATATACATACGTTAAGAAGTGACGCCCGTTCTCGTTCTCCTTTAGAGCTTCGACATCATAAGCAAGGTTTCGACATTTTGCTTTGGAAAATATATTCATTAATGAGATTAAGAGCTCTGTGCCTTAATTCGGTTCGTTTTTCTTTCTACCAAAGCGGCAAGCATCCAGCTTCAGGATCAGGATCAGCATCAGAAGAGAGAAAGGTATAATGGTTCCGTTCATAACTTCTGTGTAAAAATTAATTTCAGATGGGTGTAGGGATTGAGATGTGGATGGGGTTGGGAATCGCTGATGGCTGCCATTTTTTTTAAATGTTTTTATTTTTTTGATCGTTGTTGTGTTAAATCCAAGTCAACCACCCGAAACCCCTTTATGGTTTCGTTCACGCTGAACTTCCTGGGTGGCGCGCAAATTGAGACGAAGTAGGTGTTAAATGTTTTGAGTGATTGAACACAAAAGGTGCCACAGCGACAGCGGCAACGGCAGTGGAGACTTGAAAGCTGCACAAATTGAAATTCACGTAAAAAAAAGAGAAAATTTAATGAAGGAATATAAAATACAAACAGTGAATTTGAGTTTTATTCGCTGGTTGGTAAACCTACCTTTTTTCACCATACATTAAAAAAAAAACAAGAAATAACGACGAAAAAGTTCTCAACTTAATGTAGTAGGTGTGTAGTACACAGTGCAGGTATCTTGATTAGAGACACTTTTCTTTGGGATACAAGAAAATCTTCTGATGTGTTCTTTCAACAAGAAATTTAAGGATTTCTTAATGAAGAATCTATTTGACTGTTCCCTTACTCTTAATTTTTCTTTTCTTAATGTATTTAAAATGTGCTGCGGATGGAATAATTAATAGATGATTTCCTAACCCAAATATTATGTCCAATGTCCGCATAGTATGGCTACATTTGAAAGAATAGATACATTTACCATGATAACCAACTAAGTTTTGTTTGCTATACACAGTAATGGATTTACGCCTAGGCCCGTGAGGCCCAGGCCTAGGGCGGCATAATTTGAAGGGCGGCAAAATTTATGAAATGCTTAACACTTGAAAGCGTTTCTACATTTAAACATACCTTAATGAAAGGCACAAATATATCTTCGGTCTAAAGTTTCGGAACGCATCCAAAATCATAACTTCTGTTTGCCAATTTAAAAATTCAATCTAGAAAATCTACGTTAAATTTGAAATTGCGAAAACAAACAAAACAGAACTGTAAGATAGAAAAATCTCACCTCGTCTCTTTGTTTTTGTATCTGCAGGGATCAGTAATACTGATGATGCAGACTTTAAAAATTCTAGAAATGTTTATAGTGATAAAACAAGGTATTGTTTCAAAAGTTTATTTCAACGTACGCAAAAATGGAGCAATTCAGCGCCGTGAGTGGTAGATTTATTTAGAAACTAAAGGCTCTGTATTTTGTATTCCATGCTTATTATTTGGTAGAAGTGGTGAAATGAATGCTTTTACTGACAGAGGATTTCGTGACTGGAAAAAATCAAAAGCACGCATCGAAGAACATGAAAATTCTGAAATTTACAAAACTAAAGTTAGTCATTTTAAAGATTTAGCAGTAGTTCACGGGCGTGTTGATCAAAATCTAATAAAACAACTCGATGAAGATATAATCGAAACAAATTTTTTACCGAGCAATTGCAATTATTAAATCACTAGCAATAAGAGGCCTGCCATTTCGAAGAAATTCAGAACAAATAGGAGATCCTCATAATGGGAATTTTTTAGGAACAGTATGACTCCTTGCTAAATTTGTTCCATTTTTATCTGAACATTTACAATTTTATGCACACCCTGGTAGTGGGAATACATCGTTATTGTTAAAATCTCTAGAAATACTTTACAAGAACTATACAATTTCCTTACTATATCTGCTTATCGTTGGGAAATCTTGGTGCAGCGTACAAATTTAAGAATTAAGAGTCTTTATCAAACTCGTTGGTCTGCTCGACATTATGCATGTAACGCATTAGAAAAAGAGTGGTCTGCAATAATTGATGCACTGGAATTTATTGCCGAAAGCAGAGATGAGAAACTGACTACGCGATCTGAAGCTACGAGATTGCAGCGAAAATTACAACATTTAGGAAGAGCAATCCTAGTCGTTGTCTGTAATGTAATTTTAGGTCGTTTAATTGCTGCTAGTAAGAAGCTTCAAGAATCTCAAGCTGATTTATCATCGGTTGTGTAGATCTATAGATATGAGAGGCAGACAATTTTCTGAATATGAAGAAAAAGCTAAAGCACTGTCTGGAGTTCAGGATTATTATCGTTATGATACTCGTCGCCACCAGAAAAATGCAGCCAGATGCCTCACGGGTAAATGAAAGACCACCTTTTTCTGGACCAGAAAATGTTTGCACAAATGTTTATTACTCTATTTTAGACACTCTTAGTCTACAATTAGCCGGGCGTAAAAGTGCATTTGAAACACTTTACCAATACTTCAATTTTTTCGACAATTAATGACAAAATCTTGCCAATAAATTAGTCAATAAGTATCCTGACTATTTGGAAGAGACGTTAGACAATGAATGTATTAATTTCCATTATCAATTCAAAGATTCCTTAGCAAAAATAGAAGATGCCATGTATTGCATTCCCGGAGTCTTCTAGATGTTTATCCAAATTTGAAAATTTTTGAATTGATTAATATAAAAAAAATATTTATTATTTGTCTATCTAAGGATTATAACTTATTAATCTTTCATGTTAACTACTTATATTTATAAATTATACTTCAATAAAATAAAGTTATTTAAAAAAAAAAATATTGGATACAAATTTATGAAATAATTTTAACAATAAGGGCGGCGCATCGAACGGGGCCTAGGGCGGCAGCAAGCCTAAATCTGTCACTGGCTATACAAAAGCTTTATTAGAACTCTAAAAACCAAAAAATAACTGCTGGAGTGCCTCATGGATCTGTTCTGTCTCCTGCATTATTTCTCATTTAAATTAATCCTATAAAATACCTTCAAATCGTTTTGGTTGTGAGGAATCATTGAGCTTTAGAAAACACTTTTGAAAATCTGGTTGTTTTGTATGTATCTACATTTTTTAAAGTTCATAGGTCCTTTTGTAATTTGTTTGTGCATGAGTGGCAACAATGACAAATATTATTTTGAAAATTTTTCAAATTTTGATCACTAAAACAATAATAGCAAGAAAACAATGACGAGATACTTGTATATGTAAACATTTGAAAAAGTTGGATTACATTAGCAAGCATCATATACATTTGTACGAGTGTATAGATATTTGCTGAACATTATTACTTTAATAGAAAACATTTCTGGATTTGAAGTTTGATTTTATTTATATATGTAAATATTGAAACAAATGAAGGAATTGCTAATCAAAAATGAAACTATCCATTTACTATAGCAACGTAAAATTTAAGACTTAATTAAAGACTTTTTCTTCATTCCTATCAAGATCATATGCAAAAATCAAATTAACAGAATTTGGGACAAACATGGCAGAAAATTACAGACATTTTTAATAAAGAATTTTTTAACGTTTTTTGTACACTTTCGTAGATTTGATAAATAAAGTTTTATAACTAAAAGCTGGTTTTCCGTATTCAACTTGCAAATGCAAATATATAACACAAATTTCATGTGACTCTTCGTTGAGTTTCGTTAAAATTGTACTAGAGCTTTTCAATTCGTTTGGGGCCTAATAAAATTTGACACGTCTCAAAAACAAAATATTAAAAAAGAAAATGTGGAGCCAAAATAAATTAATTTCAATACAAAAACGAATACCGAAATTTCGCAGTCACTATTTTTTGACAATATTGCTTCATGATTTAAATAATTTTCGTTAGGTTTTTGCAAAACTTTGTATTTGTTAAATTATGTATTATACTTGGGTCTTCAACCATTAAAAATAGCTTACAAAAATCAGAAAAACCTAATTTAACGAAGAAAATAGTTTTTGTTACATGACGTCATCATCATTGGCTCGATAACCGGAATTTTGTCCTTCATACAGTTCATGAAAGAATCGTCCTTCTTCACATATGGCGCCAACAGTTCTCCGTAAGACTTTCATTTTGAAAGTACTTAAGAGGTCGTTTTTATACAACAGCTTACAAGTTATGATGGTATGGTTTTATGTATTTAAAAAGGTTTGACAGACAGACAGAGATATAGTAAGCTCTGTTGGCTTTGAGCAGCTTCCATGATATTTCTTCTTCTTTGTTGTTATCTACTGCTACTATTGGCCTACTACTATTGGCCCAAGGTTTTTAAAGAAAATTCAGGCTCCGCTATCTTGATTATTTGACCAAATGTGCCTTTCCCTTTGTTACCTGACAAATTGTAAAAATAAAAATGTCAATTTTTATTCTTTTAGTATTAAATTGACGTAAATATCATTGGGAATTATACATTCATAGAAATTTAATATTTAATTTCTATTTTAGGATTTCTATTTTATTTATGTATGTAGGCAACCTGTACAGCTGTCAGAATATCTGGTAACCCTATTCAACAGCTGAAAGCCACTTACTTTGAATGTTTTGTTCTAAGGTACAAAAAGCTCTGCGGTTTCAAAAGTATAGGGCTGGAATTCGACAACTGTCAACTACGTTGTTAAATCAATTTGTTTTTTCAGTTTCAAGAAAGTCTGACATTTACGAAAATGGATTGCTTAACTATCGCTCAACGCAGAAAAATTGTTAAAACCTACTAAAAAAATGGTGATTCTGCCACAGCTAACTATCGTGCTTTAAAAAGAGATTATGGTTTACATAATCATTCAACTCAGCAGGTAATTGGCGAAATTGTGAAGAAATTTGAAGCGACTAGATTGGTTACAGATATTGGAAGGCCTGTGCATCATCTTTTTCCTCGTTTCGCTGAAAATATCGCTTCTGTAAATTAAAGTGCTGCCGAAGACTCCAATGTTTAGATTCCTCGTCGTTCTCAATAAGGACTGTTTTACGGCCCATTATGGCGTATTTTGCATTTAGATCTACACCTTCATCCATACAAAGTTACTAAAATCAAGCTCACATAAAACTGAATCCAGCTGAGCACTGTAAAAAGGTTGCTGCTTGTGAGCGAACGCAAGAAGTTATTGTTTTCTCCCATCTTGAGATTGAAAATCTTAAGATCGGCGGAACGAGGGACCGTGTCGTCCTGCCTCAATGGGTTCTGAGGCTGACTTACTGACAAAATTATAAAAAACCACATATACAAGTCAGTAAAAAACGAAAATCGACCTCTTCCGTGAAAGTCGATGTTTAATATAAGTTTAAAAGTTCGGAGTGACTCCAGTAAAAATCATTTTAAAAATAATGATGTTAAATGTAGATAAAGCTGGTGGATTGAGGTCTTAATCATGAAGCTGAGCGGTCACCCTAGGGTTATCTTCCCTAGATCCGTCCTATCAAAGATTCGAAAGATGGTGAGCCGGACCGGGCTATAAACGGCACCACGGGATATGATACAGCCCCATGATGCAAGGTGTCATGATCATATATGGGACGGCCCCCGTAGTGGGAGTTTCGTGGTGGTTGTGGTTTATCCTAGAATGCATAGGATTTGGTTCTTCGTACCCTAGAAAAATCAAATTATGATAGAAAAAACCATGACCAAAGGTTAACAAATGAGGAAGGCATTTGTTAGGTCTTGGAAGCTTAGAAAGAGGAACTCACTCGAAGGTACTTGTTTAAAGAGGGGGGTAACTCTTATGAAATCACTTTAAGTGAGTTTCAAAAACTAAGCGTCAAAGCAATGTCAAGGGACAGCAAGTTTATGAAAAGTAAGCTTGCCAGTGAATAAGGGCTTACCGCTAGGAGTTACTGTTGCGGCTAACCTATCTTAAATCTGAGCACTGTAAAAAGGTTGCTGCTTGTGAGCGAACGCAAGAAGTTATTGTTTTCTCCCATCTTGAGATTGAAAATCTTAAGATCGGCGGAACGAGGGACCGTCGTCCTGCCTCAAGGGTTCTGAGGCTGACTTACTGATAAAATTATAAAAAACCACACATACAAGTCAGTAAAAACGAAAATCGACCTCTTCTGTGAAAGTCGATGTTTAAGATAAGTTAAAAGTTCGGAGTGACTCCAGTAAAAATCATTTTATAAAAGAATGATGTTAAATGTAGATAAAGTTGGTGGATTAAGGTCCCAATCATGAAGCCGAGCGGTCACCCCTAGGGTTATCTTCCCTAGATCCGTCCTATCAAAGATTCGAAAGATTGTGAGCCGGACCAGGCTATAAACGGTGCCACGGGATATGATACAGCCCCATGATGCAAGGCGTCATGATCATATATGGGACGGCCCCCGTAGTGGGAGTTTCGTGGTGGTTGTGGTTTATCCTAGAATGCATAGGGTTTGGTTTCTTCGTACCCTAGAAAAATCAAATTATGATAGAAAAAACCATTACCAAAGGTTAACAAATGGGCCGGCATTTGTTAGGTCTTGGAAGCTTAGAAAGAGGAACTCACTCAAAGCGATTTGATTATAGAGAGAGGGTACTCTTATGAAACAACTTTTGGTAAGTTTCAAAAACTAAGCGAAAAAGCAATGTCTTGGGACAGCAAGTTTAGTAAGCTTGCCAGTGAATAAGTGTTTACTATCAGGTGTCGCTGTTGCGAGCAAACCTATCTTTATCTGACCATTCACAACGTAGTAGATACGTCGAATGGGTGCTTGAAGAACAGGCGGTGGACGGTGTTTTTTCAAACAAAATTTTCTTTAGCGACGAGGCACATTTCTAATTCGGTGGGTATGTTAATAAACATATCCTGGGATTCTGAGAATCCTCAAGTAATTGAAGAGAAAAAGTCACTATTTGGTGCGCCCTTTGGTCCGGAGGTGTGGTTAAACTTTACTTCTTCGAAAACGACGATGGAACAACTTTCACCGTCAATTCGGAGCGTTATGGTCATATGATGACCGAGTTTTTTTTGCCTGCTGTTAAACAATACGACTTGGTGAATATGTGATTTCAACAAGACTGCACCACATACCACACAACTCGAGCGAATATGAATTTATTGCAGGAGACATTTCCTGGCTGCGTGATTTCTTGACGTGGAGAAGTCAACTGGCCGCACCAAGATCTTGCGATTTGACACCGCTGGACTTTTTTTTTGTAGAGCTACGCGAAAGACCATGTTTATGCAGATAAACCTTTAACTCTTGAGCACTTAAAAAACCAACATTCGTCAAGTTATGGCTGGGTAACCGGCCAATATGTGTCAAAAAGTGGTCGAAAATTACTTTAAAAGAATCGATGCTTGCAACAATTCGCGTGCTGGTCATTCAATGATGTAGTGTTTCACACATAATTTCAAACTTTATAATAAAAAAAAAATATCATGAAATGTTTTATATACGTTTACTTTTGAAACCGCAAAATGGATAACCTTGTAATTTGTGGATCTTAAACATTTCCTTAATCAATGTAAACACAACTATTTTCAAAATTTCAAACATTTTATAAAATTAAAAAAAAAAACAAAATTTGAATCAGTTTAATAAAATTCACCCAAGAAACTTAACTAAAATTCCAATAGCCATAATCCAATGAGTCAAAGTGTTTATGTTACTTTTACACACGGCATCATCACAAGTGAAACTCTTGCTTGGTGGATTTGGCTCAACTCAGTAGTAGCAGCAAGAGCAGCTTAAGTCAAGAGGAAAAGTCATGGAGTTAAAATTAAAATTTGTCATCCCTCTGAATATTTTTATTTTTATCGCCACACTGCAGGGACACTTTTTATCCAACTTTTATTCCTTTTTTTCAACTTACCTACTAAGTTTTGTTTGTTTACGTTTTTTATTATTTTTTTTTCAGCATTTCGTTTTGCGTTGTTCCTTTTTTTATATTTTATTTTTATTATTTTAACTCTTATAAAAACAAAAACTGTCCAGTGCTGAATGCTGAATCCCTTAGAATGAAAGAATGTTATAAAAACTCCTTTGAATGAGAAGAGTTGAACAATCACAAAAAAAAAGAAATTTGTTGCTTTTAAGGAAAAAATGTTAAAACAAAAAAATGTGTTGCCTTCGTCCTTTTTTTTTATTTCTTTACTTCGAATGTGAATATAAAAGGACAACGTCCAGGCAAAGAATAATCAAACGTTTTATTATAAGCATTTTGTCTGTCTAGTCTCTTGTGAAATTTGTCTTTTCATACTCAGTACTACTGTGAATATGTTTGGAGTTTTGTCCACTTCTGCGTTGGTTAAAAGTTTTTAATTAATTTTTTTTTTCTAACGGACTAAAGTAACTTTTTCTTTAAAAAAATAACATTTTATTTATAAATGTGGATAACAGGATAAACTTTGAAATTCAAGAAAAAATTGAATAGATCTGTAAAAAAACTCCTGCATGCGATTAAAGCAGAACAATTTCAATTAAGTTTTCAAGTTTGTATACATAAAAACATTTTAATAAAAAACAATTTTGGTTTTAAGTTCAAACTATGGTGAAATTCATACAATTTATTTAAACAAAAGAAATTCTAGAAGCCATATGTTTTTATTTTGAAGTACATTGTTTGTCTCTTCAACATTTTCGAAATTTTGCTTTTTAATAACAAAAAAATATTTCAAAAATTCATAAAAACAAGCACGATTTATGTATTAATATTAGTGCACTATTATATTAGAACGAACAGTCATTCTATATTTGTAATGGGTTTTCATTTAAAGCAGAGAGAAATGTAAAAAAAACCACACTGATAACTCCCGATCCCGTCTGCCGATTTGTCTTGCTTAAAAGGTTCGCAGTTTTTCGTTTTCGTTTTCGTGTTTTGTTAAAAAAGTTATCAGTTGAATTATTCTTAAAAGTTTTAAAAATTAATAACGATATGATGAAATAGTTTGATTTCAAAATCAATTTTTTTTAACGAGATTTTTAGTCGAAAACCAATTTTTACCAATTTTAGTAGCATTTCTTAAAAGTTTTTATTTCTTAAATAAACAAATACAAATTGGACGAATAAAATTAATTTGAAGTCAATGTCTTCTAAATATTATTTACGAGATATCGAAAACCGAACATCAATTTTTACCCATTTTATGTAGATTTTAATTTTTTTTAAATAAAACTGAATGTTGGATTTTTATAAAAAATTTACTGAATGTCTACATAAATATTTTTTGTGAGATGAAAATACTTTAAAACCAATATGTTTAAATTTTGAAAAGATATTTGAGTTGAAAATAAATGTTTACCAAGTTTTAGTGTTGTTTTAGTGTTGTTTTTTGTAGGTTTTTAATTTTTGTACAAAAAACTGTCTATTAAATTTTTCTCAAAATTTTATCGAATGGTGAAAACAATATTTCTTATAAGGTAAAATTAATTTGAAGCCAATATTTCAAATTTTTGAAAATATATTTGATTCGAAAATCAATTTTGACCAACTTTTATTAATTTTTTAAACTTTTATTAATTTTTAAAAAAAAACTGTCAATTCGATTTTTCTCAAATTTATACCAGATGTTAAAAACGTTATTCTTCGTTGCACAAAATTATTTTGGAGATAAAATCATTCTTAAAATTTTCGAGGCGACAAATTTTTTTTTTCAGGTATGTATTTTGATTTATAAAAAAAAACGTTAATTGGATTTTTTGCCACAAAAAAAAATACACTCTTATGGTATCACGCTACAACATATAATATTAAATTTAATTCAAGTCTCTAGCGTTATTGGTTTGTGAGATATTTAGGGTTAACCAAAATTTTCACCTTTTTTTTAAATTGCTATGGTAAAAAAAACCACACACTCCATTTTCTTGAGAGCCCTTTCTGCATCTTTCTGCATTATTATCAATATAACAAAATTTATTTGAAGTCGATATCTCTACTGGTTCTTGAGCTATGGACGACGAAATAAACTTTGCGAACGTACGTAAACACGCACTCACTGACATCTCCCTATTTCTCTCTTATTTCGACTCTAGGGACCTTGAAACGTTGAGAAATGTCAAAATTTTCAATTCGACAAATCGGTGCGATTACAATAACTTCCTATGGGAAGTTAATAAATAGAAGACTTTTATCTTAATTTTTTAAGCAATATTAAGCTTTTGATATTCTAAAAAACATGAGATTTTTTGGTCCTTAAATCAAATTTGCACCTCAAGTATAATATTTTTCGTAAGCATTATTTTTTAGTACCTACTGAATTAGTGAGGACAAATTTTGTAAATAAAAATTTACAAATTTTTTTTTGAAATTCAGACATTTTAGACATTTCCCACCAACACTTACAAACTTGAAAACGAAAAATTTCGATAATCCAAAGCTTAGTAAACTTTTTCAGAATTCTGAATTATATGGAGTACTTATGGTTTTTTTGAAATTTTGGATGTAAACAATTCTGATTTTCGGAATTCTGAGTACAAATCCTAATCATAAATTTATTCACCTGAATTAACCCTTGTAGTCCAGTAAAATCTTCAATAAAGGGACTCATCTTGGGTGCAGAGGCATAATCTTTTATTTTGCATAAGAAATTGTTTAGGGCTTATGTAAAAAGCTTAACCTTAAATTTGGACCACTTGATTACAATTTAAAAAAAAAGTTTTTGACCAAAAATCGAAAAATCTCAAAAGGAATTTGGTAGAAAATTATTTGAGTCAAAAACGATTTGTCAAAGTAAAAAATATAAAAACCAAGGCAGCTACAAGGAAAAATATTCGATAGCATGTTGAATCTGATTACCAAAACAACGTTAAAAATTCCACTGGCAGTTTTTTTTTAATGAAATTTCTAACAATTCAAATTTTGCAAACAACAAAATCTATACATTTTTAAAGAAAATCAAATTGTAACTACAACTGTGTGTATAATATTTTCAAACTTATTTCATACTAGCTTTTACCCGCGACTTCGTCCGCATTAGATAGTTTTTTGGGATAGTAGTATGAAAAAAGCTGAGCTGTACTTTTTTGTACGTATGTTTGAATTGTGCCGAGATGGAATGAGGCCATAATAAGTGCGATTGTCATAGGTTAGGTTAGGTTAATACATTTTAAGAAGAAGATAGGTCACTGCAATACATTTTTATATACGACGTTTTTTGTTTTTCCTTCCTTGGGCAGAATGTAAAGATTTTGTGGGTTTGAGACTCTTGAGCACGCTAAATATAATTGTCCATGGGAAATACAGTTTTTTTCCAAATTTATACCTGCAACTTTCAGCGTTTGCCCCTGAGCTTTATTTATTGTTATTGCAATTGCTGCTTTCAGAGGAAACTGCAACTATTTACCTACTTCTGGTGAATTAAATGATCAAAGACGAACCGAGTAAATCGTTAAGTATTAAAGAAACAATTAAATTTACACGACAAATAAAATATTTGCAGGATTTCTCTGTGCCCTCACGTGTGTGCCCCTTCGGGTAGACCCACTCAGTGATGTCCTTACCAAATTTCATTTAAATCTGTTCAGTAGTTTAGGCGTAAAAGCGATCGGTCCACCTGAATGTTCCCATGGGAATGTGTCATTTTCCCGGGGTAAAAAGTAGACTATGTCCTTTCTCGGGTATCAAAATATCTCCATACCAAATTTCATGCAAATTGGTTCAGTAGTTTAGGCGTGATTGAGTAACAGACAGACAGACAGACAGGGCCGTCGAGAGAAAATCCGGGCCCGGGACGGACAAATCTCGGGCCCCCCCTTATTTACCATTTTGTTTTTTCAAAGTTCATGCCTACTGATATGGTACGTTCTAATTTCAATTACGAATAGCATCAGCATGACATTGGTTGGAATCAACGGAAATAATAATTTTTTGTTCGCAAAGTGAACCGAAAAAAAGTGTTAATCATCAAATCAATCTCACGGGTATCGTCCAGTTTAGTTGAAATGGAAGATGGATAGAAAATAATTCTACATGCGAGTAGAACAGACAACGACAGTTAGTAACTGATAATACGGTCGATTAACTATTTAAAAAAAAAATTAGCATGAAGATCTATTACCTACTATGAAAATAAAATAGAGCGAAGTAAAAGTATTTGAAATTTGTCCCTAAAAAAAACTATGTATTTTAAAAGG
Organism: Eupeodes latifasciatus; assembly: GCA_920104205.1. NCBI lineage: Eukaryota > Metazoa > Arthropoda > Insecta > Diptera > Syrphidae > Eupeodes > Eupeodes latifasciatus. Next base: position 118,093,540 of record OV049925.1, on the reverse strand, counting down.
TTTACATTAAATATTCTTTATTGTTTTTCTTTATATTAAAATATTATCACAATGTTTTCATAAGAGTTAGTTTGCATTCAATGAAATATTTCTTTTTGCAAACGAGCTTTCCTAGCTTTCTGAGCGGCAAAACAACTTATAATTGAATCGAAATTCAATTTCCTTGCCAAAGGTGCTTCGATGCATAGTGTAGCAAGTCCAGAAACACGATCTTGTGATGAGCACGAACGATGAAAATTCTTTGTTCTGGCAAGGACGCTAAATGAACGTTCGGCACTAGCTACGGTTACAGGAATTGTGGAAAACACACGGAGAGCAACACAAATGTTGGGGAAAATCCTCTCCAAGTTCTGGGAATAAATAGCATTGAGCAAACTCAATGGCGGAAGTTCTGCTTCAAAATTGGCTTCATAAATGTGTTTCAGATGAATTATTTCTTCTTTCAACTCTTGAGACACATGCGAGTTATACTTTTGGATGAATCTTGTAGCGGAGTTTTTAATCTCAATTTCGTCCATTGTTGAAAACTGCCATAAAAATGAAAATGTAGCATTCAAATTCTTCATCGTATCGAACCGACGAGAAATTCCAGATAAAATTGAATCAACTATGACATAAAAGGTGTTTCTCTTGAAATTTATTTCTTCGTCTGTTTCAATTTGCTCTCCGCCTCCTCGATTTTCTCCAAAATGTCTCTTTAATTGCCTTTTTCGGTTCGATGGGAACGATTCTGGAACATCCCCCAATCCAGTAGCAACTGCTTTGCATTCAGATAAAATTTGATCCCATCCGTTTCGAATAATGTTCAAATCCGAGATCAAGTTGTCAAGATTTCGAATTTCAACGTCAATAGTCATGTTTCTGGATTGAAGAATGATACTTCTTTCATTTATAGCGCTAAGAACCTTGCACCAAATCGAAGACATCAGGACGCATTCAAATTTATGCATATATTTTAAAACGCCATTTACATCTCTTCGAGCTTCAGCAGTTAAATTAATATCACTTAAGGCTTCTAATGATGTTCTAAGGTTTTTTAGATGATTTGCAAATGGTTTCACTGCCTCAATTCTAGCTGACCATCTTGTATCGGAAAGTTTGTGAAGGGATCCGGGCACATGTTCCTTAAGAATTTCCCAACGTTGGGCACTGCTGCTAAACAAGTTGAAACACTTTTGAACAACACCAAAAAATGTGATTGCGGCAGTACAACATTCCGCTGAATCGACTCCACACAAGTTAAGGCTGTGAGCTGCACATGGTGAATACACGGCATTCGGATTTTTCTTTAAAATATGACTTTGTGCACCATTATACTGTCCTTTCATATTGCTTCCATTGTCATAGCCTTGTGCACAACAGTCTTCTAAAGGGATTTCATTCTTTGCCAATGTTTCGCAGATCAAATCAGCTATTGCGGTGCCAGTTTTTTTGTTGCAATCGACAAATTCCAAAAACCGTTCTTGGATGGAGAACACATTTTCTTCCAAGCGCAGATATCGCAAAATAAATGTGTTTTGTTCCACATGACTTGAATCGGGTGTTGCATCGATAATTATAGCGAAGTATTTGGCGTTTTCTCTCTCCTTCAAAATAGCTGAATTCACATGTTGGGCACAAATTTTAATGAACTCATTTTGAATCTCAACGGAAAGGTAGTGGACTTGCAAACGTTTGTGTTCTTGTTGTGAAATTCTTACTTTTTCCAAGTGCTCCTGAAGTAAGGGGTCATAATGACTAGTTAATTCCAAAATGCCCAAAAAATTTCCATTATTTGGCTCTCCAATAAGATTACTATCGCCTCGTAGTGCTAGTCCCCTTTCGCCAAGGAAGAGAATGGTGTCCAATATTCTATATAGAATTCCTTGCCATTTTTTGGTTTCCCTAGTGATTTCGTCATTGAGAAGAGAATCAATCGAAAAGTTTTTCTTTATTCGCAGTTGTAATGAGCGCCATCGAACGTAACACTGGACATGATCGGTATTGTTTTCATGGGCAGGCAATTTGTCGTAAAGCTTTTTCCACACTTGAAGGCAAGAATATCCTTCTGGACGACACAGATTTGAACGATGTGTATTGATTTTATTTGTTGTAAACAAACGACAAGGTAGGCAATAGAATGCATTTTTAAGGTTACTCCACACTAACCAATCGCGCTTTATCAATTCGCCGTTGGGTAAGATTTTCGAAAGCAGCGAGGTCGGAAATTGCTCGTTGTTTCGATCACGTGGAAAAGAAGCAGGTAACTTCTCATGGCCTCGACGAACTACGGCATCTGCTAAGTCAGGCTGCACGAACTCGGTATGTATTGTTCCAACATCGTAATCTTTAAGAAGGTCAGTTCTAACCATTCCCTTAGTGGAGTGTAATGTGCAATCTTTTTCTTTTTCCAATCCAGAAATTGGATTCGAATCGGAAATAACTGCACTTTCGGTCACTCGATTAAGTCCTGATGAGCAACTTGGCAGACTATCATTTACATCGCTTGAGTTCAATTCCAGTATTTCATTTGATTTTATTTCTTCTTCTGGCGTTTTTGAAACGAAATCCAACAGAGTTCTTTGGGTTTTCATGCTTTCTCTTTCAAGTCTCTCGCGCTTTAAGCGTTCTTTGCGCTTTTGAGCTCCCGACTGGTGTGTGTACATGATCTGTAATTGAAACGTTCAGTTAAAAAAGTAATGAAAATATCTATTTTTAAATGTTTTTAACTAATGGAAATGTACATACCTGTATTATATTTTAATTCACCAACACTAGTCTAATATTTTTTTTCAGTTTGGTAGGTATTTTACGCAGTAGTCACTAATTATGGTTCCAAAGTGTAAACTCACAAAAAACTTGTTTTTCTTTATATTTAATTTATATTTGTAGCCGAAATAATTACACTTTTCTTCAATGTATGGTCTTTTGGATTTCCAAAAACGTTATGATGGAAAACTGTAAGCCAGCGATATTTATATAGATATTTGCAAATATCGGTATCCCCGCTAAAACCCTATCTGTGTCCCAATGTTTCTGAGAAACGCGATATATATATGTACATATCTCAATGACTATAGTTAGGAAGGCGGAAGAATTCTTTAAAAAACATTTAAAACAGTGCAGAAAATCTAAAACATAGAACAAAATTACGGGGAACCGAACGGGAAATTCCGGTGGACTACCTACATTATAAAAATCAAATGTTGGTAATTTTTTAATTTGACAATCTTTAAATTGTTTACTTAAACCTTTTTTTATGATACATACTCCCAATTAACAAACAATTTGACCATATGCATTTAAAGTCCAGTATCTAATAAGCTGCATCGTCGTACAAAAATTGTATACGAGTAGGTACATAATGCATCTAGCTCTATTCAGGTACACACAGACACAGTATCTTAGAACTAACCCAATCATCCCTAAATTTTAATTACCTGCTGTTATAAAATACGAAAACGTATTTACCAAGAGTCATTCATTCATTTACCCTTTGGTATTCATTCATAAAAAATCTTTCCTTAAATGCACAAAAAAGCATTATCCAAACTACCTGCATATGGCTGGTTTAATATACACACTTTGAAGTGATTTGATATCCATCAAATCTTCAGTAAACAACTTATTCAAAGTATTAATTAATAAATATTAGGGAAACCACAATTGAAAAACGTTTGCGTGGGATTTTCCGGTCCCCCGAAACCGAATCAAAAATTTCGTTTACAGCAGAAACAGAAATAGAAGAAAAGAAACTTTATAAAAACAGAAACCGAAATAAATATTTGTGTTTTGTTTTAATTTGCCGGGCCCCTTAAATTAACTTTAAACATTTTTAAAATAAAATAAATTTGATAAAATAAATAAGAAAAGCCAAACAATTTATTATAACTTTCTTTGAATAGTTCAGAGTTGCCCAATTTTCCATTAAATATTAAACAAAATGTACGCCAATAATAATCAGGGGCCCAGATCGGCAAGCTTGTGACTGATAGATTGGTAGATAACATACAAACTGGGGCCCGATTGCGAAAGCATGAATGGTTTTTAAATTTTCGGGCCCCTAAAAATAAGTGGGAATAGGTATGTTGATGATGAGATTATATTGAAAAAAAAACACTCTTCTCATTGCTTTCAATTTTACGGGCCCCTAAAAAATCCCGGGCCCGGGGGGTTTCCCCCCCTTCCCCCCCCCCCTCTCGACGGGCCTGCAGACAGAGTTACTTTCGCGTTTATAATATTAAGTATGGATTATACAAAATATTGTTGCTGACATTTGTTGAAAATTTTAGAAAAATCCAATTTTGACATTTTTTTAATAAACAAATTACTAGAAATTTTATAAAAATTCAGGTTTGACTCACAAATTTTACTAAAAAACAAAAAAACAAAAACACTAGTGAATATTTTTAGAAATTGACTTTCGATTCAAATATCTTGAGAACGAATAAAGAAGTTAATTTCAAATTTATTTAAAATAATAAAAAATATTGTTGTTAGTATTTATATATTACAACATCGCCTACAAAATCTTCTTTTCCGTAATATGTGAACGTCTAAAGCCCATCGTCAACAACCTGATAGGTCCTTATCAGTATGGTTTTAGACCAGGAAAGTCCACAGTCGATCAAATATTCACATTACGGCAGATTCTGGAAAAAAACCCAAGAACACCAAATCGACACCCACCATCTTTTCATCGATTTCAAGGCCGCATATGACAGCATCTACAGGGACGAGCTGTATAGAGCCATGTCTAGTTTTGGCATCCTTGCCAAACTCGTCCGTTTGTGCAGGATGACCATGGAGAATTCACGCTGCTCCGTAAAGGTTGGAAACAACTTAACAGAACCTTTCGATGCCAAAAAAAGGTTTTAGACAAGGTGATGCCCTGTCATGCGATTTTTTTAACATCGTACTTGAAAGAATAGTGCAAAGCTTACAACGTCAACACTAGAGGCACTATCTTTTAAAAGTCTGTCCAATTACTAGCATATGCTGATGACATTGACATAATCGAAAGAACTCAGCGTGATGTCAATGGGGCTTTTGTGAGTATTGAGGCAGAGGCGGCAAAAATGGGTTTAACGGTTAATGAGGGCAAAACAAAGTACATGCTGTCGTCAAGAAAGGACGTACAATACCGACGTCTTGGTCAAAATGTCACTATCGACAGACGTAACTTTGAGGTAGTCAAGAACTTCGTCTACCTAGGCTCCGCTGTAAACGCAGAAAACAACACCAGCGCTGAGATCAAACGAAGAATAACTCTTGCTAACCGCTGTTTCTTTGGGTTAAGAAAGAAATTGAGTGGAAAAGTCCTCTTTCGAAGGACCAAAGTGTCGCTATATAAGACCCTTATCATCCCCGTCCTGTTATACGGTGCAGAAGCATGGACTATGACAAAAGCGGATGAAAGCACCTTGGGTCGCTTCGAGAGAAAAGTTTTTCGTGTGATCTACGGTCCCGTATGCATCGAAGGGGAGTGGAGGAGAAGATGGAACGACGAGCTGTACGGGCTAGAAGAGTAAAAATTATTTGACTGCTTATTTTTTAAAATACCATTTTAAAACATTTTAAGGGTATCAATTCTTTTTGAAATCCACATTATATAGACATTTTAGTGATCAGAAATGTATGTCTAGTTATTTTATAAAAAATTAAAGCTAAAAGTGGGATTCTGACTCCAATCTGCGCATTGATTAACCAAGAAGAAAATACAAAAACTATCAATCAAATTCCAAATACCGAAGTGAATGTGGCAGAAAATACAATATTCCAATATTTTACGAATTTATCTATTCAATTAGTCAATTCTACAAATAAAAGTACTTTTCTCACGCCAGAAACGTCTATATCAAATTTCACTTCGTAAAATTATCCTAAGAATGTGTGAAAATCAAAATAATGATATTCCGTACCAGACTGATAAATACCTATCTCCTAATTCTTCTTATTGTCATCATATTTATATTATCTCATTCGATTTTCAACGAATTTTCAATTAATTGGAAATTTTAATTGAAATTCAAAAGAATCCCAATCCAAGCCGTCAACACTTTTGCTTTGATTTCAATAACTATGTTACAAAGTATTTTATATACATATCTACGAGTATATGGAATTTAATTGCATCAACATTATCCTTTTAATATCAAAAACAAATCATTCCAAAAACACACCACCATCAAGCACCAAGCACCAAGCACCAAAAACACCAAGACCCAACCCTTTTCTTTGTTCTCCCTCACTTAAGTTGAATGGCTTTGGCATTGATCCCATCAGAACATTATAAATATGCTATCAACGTGAGAGAGATCCAGAACCCTATTAAAGCTCCAACACTTTGCAAAAGTTAATTCTTTGAATGTTCTCTCTGTTTGTATGTAGGTATAAATATAGAATATGTATGTAATATGTACTTATATAGTATATTCCCTTGATCCCAGAAAGCATCAAATTTATCTTATGTTTTTTGTGAACAAACCCCCCCCCCCCCTCTCCATTTCAACTCCACCCATTTTGGAGCCCCATAATAAACGACGCAAACAACTTACATAAATATCTGAATTTGTTAATGAATAATGCGAACTCATCAATCCAACGAAGTGAAGCACGTGAAAGGCATCTTTCAGAAAAGGACATTAACCATTTCACTTAATTTCAATATTCAAAAGTTCAGAAATAATTCATTGTGGTACAACATCAGTTCTCTTCGCTTTACAGTCTTCAGTAAGGGTATAGGCATGGCATACCTATACCCTATACCCATTACCATGCCATTCCATACCGAGCGAAGATGTTATGCCATAGGGAGATGATGGCAAAAGTGCTTCGAACCGAACATAACTGAACTGAATGGACCATCAACGAACGAACGAACGAAACGTTGCGATTGCGAGTGATATGATCCTGAATAGGGATATACATAGGGATTGGGATAGGGATGTATTTTTGTGTACATGGATGTTGTCAGGGTTAGTTAATTTTGTAGCAATTTTCAAGAGTTTCAATATGGCCATCAGCATCATCAGTGATGTAAAAAGGCAAAAAACAACAATAATTTTCCAAAAACCAAAAAGGGACACATCCCGGATATCTATATATGTACGAGTATAATAATATATTCCTATAAATGTAGGGTACGGCAACGGCATTAGCCCATTAACATTCCTTATGATAATTTTTTCTCTTCCTTTGGTACTCTTAGAAAAGACCATATAGAGTGTAAAATTATTGGATATAGCATTAGGTCTTGGCATTTTGTGTGAAATATATTAATGTCATTCTCTTTTTTTTTTATTTGGTTAATATATTTTAAGTATTTTAAGTTAGAGAAATTATAGTGGATAAATTATAAATTTAAAGTTGTTTGGAGTTATTCGTCGCACATACAATTAAGATTTGTTAAGGCATTTTGTCATTTTTATAGTTTTATGTTTAATGTCTCAGCAATGAAGGAATGAGGGAGGTTGAACCAACAATGGGGAAGAATCTATGTCAAAAATAACAGAATGTCAAAACTTTTGGTATCTATCTTCTTTTTTAACTTGGGTTTTTGATTTAAGTATTCCACACATTAAATGTATACATATTTTATTTTTTTTTTTGTATAGGCAAAGTGTAAAGTCCTTATGTTAAATTAAATATGCTGAGCATTAAGTTTTCTTAAGTATGAATGATTTGTTTTAGTTTTTTAAATGAGAACGAAAGTAAGCTATGAAATTGTTTGAGAAGCGTGCAAGAAATATAAAATTCAATGAATTCCAAAATCTCCAAACCTATATTAGGTTCGGAATTTCAGGGTTTTTCTGTGAAGTTTTAGCTGAAGTTGGTTGTCTCATTTATTTCTTGTAAATACTTAAAACTTAAAAAGTTGGGAAATATGTGGTGTGTATAGGGTGTAATGGGGTAAATATACAAATTAATAATATTATTCGATTTAAAAGGTTAATAAGATATTTTTAAATGGATTTATGAATTAACATGCACCCCCAATGCGAGTGTTAATTATTAATTCATAGTTAATGGATATCAAAGTTTAATATGAAACCAGAAAATCTATAACAATTTTGATAGTTGAAAATTCAGAATTTTCAAAAATTGCTTAATTTTTAAAGAAATGAAGCCCAGGGGGGTCATTCCGTAAAACGATAATCGTTAGACGATATTGTTTCGACGATAGTCTCACTTCACGTAAGACGATAATCGTCAAAGTGATATCGTCAAAACGATAGCGTTTGCACGATAGTAAAGTAGGTATCGTCTGCTATTAATTTCCATTGATAACCAAAACAAATTGAAGCAAAAATGTTTCGGCGTAGTTTAGTTTTGTTACAAAAGGAAAATAAAAACTCAAAAAAATACAAATAATACGGTTACGAAGAAAATTTAGAAATTTATCGGACCTTCTATCTATTCTAACCCATATGTAAGCATTTTTTTATATACAAAACATAAATATGTACATAAGTAATCTTTCTTAAAACAATTGTTGTTTTATTCAGTCTTGGAATTGCAAAAGATGATAATGATGATATTGGAAACAATAAATTTGTCAGACATACTATATACCTTCCATATTAATATTTGCTGTAATTATTGAAACTTTGGGGGCGGAGGAACATTGGTATGTTCGAAAGGCAACGCTTTTAAGGCCCAACTATAATAGGCATAAGCTAGCATATGCGCGCATAAGTAAACGTGCGAATACAAAGAATCTCAATACGAGTGAACAAAAACACTCTATTACCAAGACCGGAATCTTTCGTACGTTTCACTCTCTAAAACCCGTTTGTTTACATTGTTGTATTTGTAATTTTGACAATTAATCCATGAATAGATGTGAGCACAAACAAAAAAAAACGATGCCCTGGGCTAGCGGCATTTTGTAAAGCAAAAACAAAATGGAGGGGTTAATAAGTTTTTTTCAGGTTTTTCTTTTAACTTTTTTTCGATGAAGAAGTCAGTTTTAAGCTTTAATTTTGCAGGAATTTCGTGGATAGTGAACCAATGTACCTTTTTGTCTTGAAAAAAGCATGTTCAACATCAGTTTATTATAATTAATTCACTAATTTACAAAAATCACTACGAAATTCTTCAAATTTCAAAATTAACCTCGGATTTTTGTATCAAAGATGCGTTCGAAGAACAAGGGTGCGAGCGCAATTTTTGTATTGAATTCTAATAAATTTTCGTTAATGAACGGCCCAAATATTTTTTTTGCAAGTTTAATTAATCCAAATGTATTTATAGTTTGTTTTTAATGATTTAAGCTTGCAACTATTTTTGAATTCCATTTTGATTAATAAATATTATATTTAAAAAAATAGTTATAATCGAAAAATACCTTATCCATAACATTCTTGATTGATGGAAGCATACATGTATTTGCTATCAAAAAAAACTATGCATCAAAGGAACACCAATGCTTTAAAAAAGTAATCAGAACGATTATAGCGAACCTGTTGAATAAATGCAGAGCAAATAAAATGCAAATTTTGACATATATCAAAAAATGAAAACGTCTTAAAATCGTTCTGAATTCATGCACAACTAATTCAATAGAACATATTGTAATCGTCATGAATGTTTATTGTTGACGTACAGAAGTTTTTTTTTGTGAATTTCCACAGTTTAACGCAAAATATAATTTTCATTCATTCCTTAAAAATGTTTAGTTACGAAAGTTCAAGTTTACTTATTATTGTTTGAAGGGTATGTTTAGTAAAAGTGCTGCTAAAAATGAAACAAATTAATGAGTTTTACGTACATGTTTACGTATACATAAACAATAGTTTTCAGGTATAAAGCAGAGGTTAGCGTAGAAAAATATTTTTGAGAAAGCCAATAATATTTTAGATATGTTCATTAAAGAAATTTCCGCTTCGGCTAACCTTCATCAACTTTTTAGAAAAAAAAATTAGAATTAATAGCAGCCAATTATTTCATAGCATAATTAATTTTTCAGATTGTAAAATGTCTAGAAATTTTCATACGCTACAAAATTCGTAATTTTATGCGTAAACATAGAAGATAACATTATTTAGTCAAGAAGTATGGATTTTGGCGCGTATATCGGTTTTTTTTCTATTGGGTGTTCGGTTTCCCCATACTGATATAAAAAAAAGTTACTTAAATCTATTTATTGCACTCATTTAGTTGGTATTGTGTGTAAACATATTGCCCTTTTCTATTCCTTAAAGATGCTTTACGCAAAGCAACTTATTTTTAAAACATGGTTCCCTCAAATTTTTATTCCAAAATCTAACTACAAACAAAATTCTAACTCTAACATAGTCCCTTAAAAAGAAATTTTCAGGAATATTTCTGCAACAAACAAAACTAAAATTTGGTCTTGCAACTACCGAACTGCTTAAATGATGAAAATACTAATCTATTTGAGGAATCTGAACTAGCTAAAGTTGGCAATGGAACTTCACAAGTATGCTTCTCGTAGCATTGTCTGTACAAAAAAATACGGAGGCATCCGCCTATTGTTTCCACCTGAACTTCTAACGTCGCCAAGAAAATGCTCTAAACAAACTACACCTGAAAAAATTGTCTGTTTTGTTGTTTTACAAAGTATTGAGTTACACTTTTGTCCATTTGCAATAACTATACTTAACCGGTTGCAGCGCATGTTGCGTTCGCAAATTATTTAAGTAAACAAAATAAATAATAATAAACTAATAAATCATTAAATAATATGTATTTGGTCAATTTTATTTTATTTAATATACATTAACAACATTTATTTGGATTGAAATTATAAAGCTATACAAATCTTCCAATTTAAGACCATGTCAGCACTTCAGATTCTGTTGGTTAGGATTGTTTAGTTTTTGAACGAGGCCATGAAACATTCAAAATGAAGCATTTAGATGGGGCTAATTACTATAATGAAGCGTTTTGATGGGCCGAAACACTAAATGTGAGAATGTGTTTGGTTTTTTGCATCATTTCACGCACACTTTCTCACATTTAGTGCTTTCTAGCTTGTAGGCAAACCGAAATGTCAGTCTGAGATTCCGGTCTTGGTAATGGAGTGTTTTTGCGAGTGAACATTGAACATAATGGAGTCTAGCTCCGTTTCGTTCAATTTTTCTCAGTTTCGTTAACTAAAGCAAACTTAAGCAAGAGCGATCCCAGTCGCTCGCCGCACAAGTAAATCTGACAGTTTTGATCAAATACACACAGGCCAACTCCACTGCAGATAATTTCTCTCAGAATGTTTATCAAAACCGGAATTCAGCCTCATAAACTTATTCATAGTGTGCGTGCCAATTCTCCTCTAATTTATGAAATTTCACCAAAAAACTCATTAGTTATTTCTATGTATGCGTGGAAACACGTCAATTTTTTGTTGAATTCTTTCACATTACAAATACAACAATTTAAACAAATGGGTTTTGGAGGGTGATACGTACGGAGGATTTATATCTTCATATAGAGTGTTTTGCGAATATTATTTTGACATGTAGATACGTGAGCAAAATTGCATTATGGCTATCCGCAGTAATTTCACAAACTTAAGTGAATTTTCGTTGGGTTTTTGACATAAGCTTATGTTTACTTATGCCTATTATAGTTGGGCCTTTAGTATCGCTCTTGCACAAAGCACTAATCCAAAGTAGTTTCAGAAACAACAAATATGTTTGTCCCCTGTGGATAAAATGGAGTCATATCTTCCTTCCCTTGGACAGAATTGGTATTAATATTGCAGCTGATTGTCTGTTACTGACTTATGCATACTCTAAATTATAATTAGAAATATTAATTTACAAAAATATCAGACATGAACAAAACATTTTGATATTATAGTTTTATCGTCGACGGCAACAAATGAAAACACAAAAAGTGACAATAACAATAAACATCACAAAATAGTTGGCATGTTTACTAAAAATACATTTTTTGCAAATTTTCAAAATTTCCCATATAGAAAAACCAAGTTTAATAACATTTTCAAGTTATTGAACAAGCATTATCTTTCGTTGAGTTCTTTTTGACATTTCAGTCATAGTATAATAGTAGGTATTTGAAGTATACTGAACGATCTACTACTGAAAACGATTGACGAGACGATAGCGATAAAGTTACGTGAAGCAAATTATTGACGATATCGTTAATGATAAACGTTTTGACGATTATCGTTTTGAAAATTACGGAATGACTCCCCAGTTTAAATATGTATCAGGTATCATCTGATAATTCATACTGAAAATAGGAATTATAGGTTCTAATTTTAGAAAATTAAGTTATTTTGCGTTTGAATTAGATAAAAAAGAGAAACACAATGTTTTCGGGCTTATCTAAAGAATACCAATAAAGATAAATTCAGCAAGAACTGTGAAAAATTGTCGATAGCCATAACAAATCGGATAAAACAAAGAAAAAGAAAAATTCAATTTGTTATTTGTTAATCCGAATTTTTACGAACAAAAATGATATACATAAACTTTGGAATAATCGTATAAAAATAAAAACTAAAAAATTGTATGGTACTAAAAAAATAGTGAAAAATAGATCTTTGACTCAAATATCTTGAGAATAAAGAAACATATTGAATTAGCAAAAAATTGAATTTTGTAAATTAAAAACCAAAGTAATTAACAGTGTTTTCGACATAAATTCAAAATTGTTTAAAAAAAGGACAAAACAAATTTAAAAAAAATTCAAAAGATTGTCTTTCACACTCTATTAAAAGAAGCTTAAATTCCATAAATTCCATAATTCGAACTTCTGTAAGTCGAATTTTTCTATAAATCGAATTTTTTAGATTCTGTTTGATGCCAAATAGTCTCTTTAACTCGAACTTTTTCTCCTATTGGGCAAATCCCATTTTGGGCGTTTTTCTTTTTTAGTTCAGAGCAGAGCTCGAACTGTCAAAAAAATAATTGTGTTTCTTTTTGAGCTCTGATCGTTCAGAGCTTCAAATTCGTGTTTCTTTTTTAGTTCTGAACATGTTCAGAGCGCGCTCTGCGAGCTCAGAATAAAATAACAGAGTAAACGGAGTAAAATGCTGAGCACAAAAAATTTGATATCTGAAAGCCGGGAAATTAAAAAAAATCATCGTCAAAACAATAAAAATGGCGGAAGAGGCTGGTCGCTCTAGTGCAGAAGGAAAGATAATTTAGAAAAAACTTATTGCATATAGCATTTTTATGAATCAAATCTATTTCAGTCGTCAAATGGACTGTTTTTTTTTAATTAATTTGATTAAAGAAAACTTTGAACGCCTTCAAACAGACGACATTTCAAATCATGACAGTTTAGTGCTCAAGTTGTTTCATTATTAAATCAGAGAGCTCTGAACATACTCTGCTCAGAACTCTACTCTACTCTACTCTGTTTGCTCAGAGTCTGCTCAGAGCTCAGCTCTGAACTAAAAAAGAAAAACGCCATTTATTTAACCTCTTTTTCGAAATTTACTAAGGCTACTATAATTATTTTAGACGTTTGTTCAGTAGATACATTCTAAATTCTTTGCTCTTATTTGGGAAACCCCCTTTTGTTTCAATTTTTTGAAAAATACTTGAGTCTACTGTGATTTCTGTAGTTTTGTTTGAAGAAGAGGGATGGCTATTCAGAGTTTGTATGTTTTTCATTTGAACTTCGGTTTTGAACGGGTTAACTAGTTTTTATGCGCAAAAGTTCCTAGTTTTGTTTATTTTTTTTAGTTGGAAAAGCAGCAATTCACGATTTTAAAATGTCAGCAAGAAAATTAGAGCATCTTACTTTTGAACAAAAGTTGAAAGTCATAAATGAAGTTGAGAGTGGTGTCAAAAAGAAAGTCGTAGGCATAAAATATGGGTTACCGCAAAGTACACTTTCCACCATATTGAAGAACAGAGAAAAAAAATGCTGAAACTTCACGAAACGAAAAATCTTTAATTAGAAAAAAACCTCTAAAATATGATCGTGTTGACAAGGCTGTCTCCAAATGGTTTACGGAAGCCAGGAATGAAAACCTCCCAATTTCAGGGACAATTATAAAGGAGAAGGCTACAAAATTTGCATTTGAAATAGGAGAAACTATGATTTTGCTGCAAGTACAGGTTGGCTTGATAAATTCAAAAAAAGGTAGGTTCGACGCGACAACAAATTGTACATGCAGAGTTTTTATGTATGTTTACAATATTTTTTTGTTTCAATTAGAAATGGCATTGTTCAAAAACACTATCTGGAGAGAGTGCCTCAATTAATCAAGAAGACTGCGAGCATTGGAAACAAAATGTTTTACCAAAACTAATCGAAGGTTACAGTGAAGATGATATCTTCAATGCCGAAGAAACTGGACTTTTTATAAATGCCTTCCAAATAAAACATTGGCTTTTAAGGGTGAGAAATGTCACGGTGGTAAACATTGTAAAGAGCGGGTAACATGTATGATTGCAGCAAATATGAGTGGAAAAGAAAAACTTAAAATTTTTTTGATCGGCAAAAGGAATAAGCCACGATGTTTACAAGGAGTAAAGTCTTTACCTGTAAAGTACCGAGGAAACAAAAAGTCGTGGATGGTAACTGACTATTTTGAAGATTGGGTTAAGGATTTGGACAACGTATTTTTTAATCAAAAACGAAAAATCCTTCTTATTGTTGACAACTGCAGTGCCAACAAATCACCAACAAACTTAAAGTCTATTAAGCTTGTTTTTTTCCACCGAACATGACAGCCGCCTTACAGCCAATGGATCGAGGTGTTATACAGAATTTTAAGTGCTTCTAGAGAAAAAGAATCATCAGCAAAATACTTTCCTCGCTAGACGAGGGGAATGTTAGTCCAAAAATTACCTTACTGGACTGTCATGGAACTGTGATGTAAAGAGCTCCACAATACGAAATTCATTTATAAATCTGGATTTGGCAAACTTTCTCATTGAGATGAAGATGACTTAAGTTTGGCAGAGTTAAGAGAAATTCACGCAGACTTTGGTGTGCCCATAAATGAGTTCAGAGAAATGCAAGAGGATTTTTCGCGTATACAAAATACACAAGACATAATATGCAGCCTTCCAGAGTACATTAACTTGGATAGTGAAATTATTGATTGTCATAGGCAGTCTGATGAAGAAATTTTACTTTCGGTTGCATCTGATGAAGTGGAAGCTAAGGCCCATGAAGCCTTGGAAACAATACGTGATGCTCTTCTTACTGAAAACAACACGCCAGATCGTTTTTTCAACGTTATTAACGAGATTGAAATGTTTTATAAATTAAAATGCAATGAAAAAAATCGCCAACGAATGATTACTGATTTTTTTTAAGCTTCTGTTAATCACAAACCATTTTGTTTTCTAAATTAGAAAAATAAAGATATTGACTTAAGCCATACAATTTTATTTTATGCACAGATTTTTTTCTTTTAAAAAATTTATTGACAGTTTTTTCTTAAAAAAATATAAAAAAAAATATTTTTATAAATTGTTTTTCGACTAAAGTTTCTTGCGAAAATAACAATAATACTGACGTCAGATGAATTGTGCTTTATAAACATTCTAAAATTTGTACTCATACTCTTTGCGAGAGTTCTTAAAGATCTCAACATTATTAAATCCGCTGGTCCGGATGGTAACCCCGCTATTATTCTGAAGAGGTGTTCTCTCTAGCTAAACCACTGCTGCGTAAGCTTTTCCATCTATCCTATTCTTCTGGGCTCGTTCCGAGTAGTTGCAAAACTCCATTTGTTACGCCAATCCCAAAAAAAGGCGAATTTTCTTCCTCCGCAAATTATCGACCGATAGCACTAACATCCCTTCTTTCTAGGGTCACGAAAACGCTGATTAATTATCAGCTTAAGAAATATCTTAAGGAACGGAAGCTTCTTAATGACCGGCAATACGGCTTTCGTAGCAATAGCACTTGATATTTCAAAGGCATTTGATAAAGTTTGGCATCTTGCTCTCTTATAGAAAATGCGTGCTTTCGGTATCGATGAATCTCTTCTTCGAAATTTTCTTTCTTTCTTCTTTAATACAAGTTTTTTTTGGACAAATTCAAGTCTGAAACCCATAAAATAAATGCTGGTGTGCCCCAGGGCTCCGTTTTGTCTCCGACCCTTTTTCTGATTTTATAAATGATCTCCTGTCTGCTACTTCTAATCCAATACATTGTTTCGCTGACGATAGCACTCTTAGCTTTTCATATTCTTTTCCAGACTCACAACCCTCCTCTTTGGATGTGGAACTGTAACGGCAAAATATGCTAAGCTCATTAAATTCCGATCTACTCAGCATTGTACAATGGGGAATAAAAACCGTGTGGAATTTAATGCTTCGAAAACCCAATGCTCTCTTCCTAAATTCTTGGCATTGGGAATAATAGTTCAAAAACATTTTTAAATATATATAAGATTATTTTCCTTCAATGGTAACTTTCCTTCTGTTGGATCAATTAGTTCTTCGTTAGTGATATTGAACTTTTTTTTATTTTAACAATGAAACAAAAACTAATGAGTTGTTGAGTTCAGACTCCACCATTCTTTGTCTTCATCAATATAATAGCCCGCTTGAAGTACGTAGGTAATTTTTATTTAAAACATCGCTACCACTATTATCGAAAAACCATACCTACGTAAAAAAATCCAGAAGCAGAAACCATCGCCTTTTATTCGACCTGATGCCGATGATGGATTTCTAGATAATAATTCCCTCAAGTTTTTCAAATACTTGAAGTCTTTTTCATTAATGAAAATTGAAAAGTTGCTGTTTCCTTTACATGCATAGTATATAGTATAGTAGGTAGGGAGTATACAAGTATTTTTGGTTCGAAATTGTTTTCCTTTTTGTATACATCTACCTTTATCTGCAGAAACTGTTTTTATTTTTTTGAACATCATCTCGATGAACAAAAACAATTTCATCTAAAAATTGCACCGTTTGCAGCAAGAGGAATAACATCGTCAGACGTTCGCGCTGTTGTTCACTTCAGATTTTATTTCTTTTTTTTTTTTCTAAAAAACCGGATACTCAATGGTTTCCCGAAATTCGGTATTGGTTTTGGCGTACAACTTTAATGTTCGCTCACAAACCAACAGAAACACTATTAGGATCAATTTTCATTATAACCCTACTATATGCTGTGTAAGTTGGTACCCATACCCACTTCCTCTACCCTATGAAGCAGCAGCATCCACTAATAATGTCGATGCCACTGTTACTGCACTTACAGCTTAGGGCTCCCATCTACCACGCCACCATCGAAAAGACCGTGCCCCGCTGCTACTGTGCCATTCCAAAATGAAAAACACTCGCTCTTCCTGCAACGTTTTGAAATTCTATCGTTTACCACATTGTGCAGTTATTTTATCCTGAAGCATAGAAGAGGACTATGTGGTATGACGCGGGGTACCTTCCTACGTACCTATACATATGTACTCATTTATAGGGTCGAGCGGCGTTAGCGTTAGCGTCGTGAGTAAACAAATCTTTTTTTTCAGTGTTTTGTTTTTCGGCAATAATTGCGCTGTTGGGTTTGGAAATTTTCGCCAATTCCCCCGAAGCAGAGCGGAGTAGAGCCTGCGTTCCATTCCGTTTGCTTGATGCCATAGATATGTACAAGTACATATATAAAGTTGTTTCAGTAATCGCAAATAATTTGGTTGTTGTTGTGAATTGTATGAGCTTTTCCAACCAGAATTTGATGGTAGCCACATTATGGAGAAGCCTACACAGTGTTTGAATTGAGTTCGGGTCGGGTATGGGTACCCGGAAAATAAAATATATTCAAAAGTAGATACAGTAGCTATATATGTAGGTACGATTGCAAATGCTCAGACTCAGGCTCAGGCTCACGTCGTAGTCGTCGTCGTCAGAGAGTCAAAAAGGCGGCTGTGTTTTTAGCGGCAGAGCTAAGGGTGGCACTTCCAGCACACAATTGCTAGGAGAGAAATTAATTAAGTTTGCAAATTATTGCAATTTGAGGTAATTGAAGATAAAGTGAGACAGAAAGGCAATGTCGGGAATAATAGCAGCACACGAAAACCCTCTGCCCAGAGAATATACATAGACCTACAGTGAAATTGATAGAATTGTAAATGAGATAGGTTGGCATTGCCTAAATGCGATAAACGGTCCCCCAATGTTTGAATATACTATAAGTACTCCTATGCTTCTAAATATATGGTTAGATATATTTGAAATGTTTTAGATACAATTTATAGCAAATATTATATAAGCGCTTATACGAATGTTCTATCTATTCTACTCTTAGAGTGTGTGTATTTGTTTATTGTTGGATGTATTTAGAATGTGCTGCGGACAGAATAATTAATAGATGTTTTCCTAACCCAAATATTATGTCCAATGTCCATATAGTATGGCTACATTTGAAAGAATGGATACATTTACCATGATAACCAACTAAGTTTTTCAATTAATTGCTTGCAAAAGCTTTACTAGAACTCTACAAACCAAAAATAACTGCTGGAGTGCCTCAGGGATATGTCCTGTCTTCTGCATTCTTTCTCATTTTAATTAATTCTATAAAATACCTTAAAACAGTTTTGTTTGGGAGGAAAAATACTTTTTAAAATCTGGTTGTTTTGTATGTGCAAAGTGTACATACACTTTTTAAAGTTCAGAGGTTTTAAGTCAGTTTCTTTCTTTAAGATGAACTTTTTAATCTTGAAAATATCTTTTGTAATTTGGTTTTGCATATAAGTGGCAACAATGACAAATATAATTTTGAAAATTGTTCAAATTTTGATCACTAAAACAATAATAGCAAGAAAACAATGACGAGATACTTGTATTATGTAAACATTTGAAAACGTTAGATTACATTAGCAAGCATCATATATACATTTGTACGAGTGTATAGATATTTGCTGAGCATTATTATTTTAATAGAAAACCATTCTGGATTTGAAGTTTGATTTTATTGATTAATATTGAGTCAAATGAAGAAATGGCTTAATCAAATATGAAACGTATCCATTTACTATAACAACGTAAAATTTAAGACTTAATTAAACACTTCAGACTCCATTTTACAAACTTTATTATATTTTATAATTAAAATTTAGAAACAAAACAAAAAAATGAGAGGTAATTTTCTAGTGGAAATTTGAAAAAAGCTCATTTAAAATTGAGTAAATAGTACAGGGTTGCGAAGCACCAACAAGCCTCGGATACGAACGGACTCACTGTTGACAACCCAAGCAAACGAAATAAGGACAACGAACTTCGGATCTGTACGTGGAATGTTAGGTCCCTTAACAGACCACGTGCAGCCGAACAATTAGCGGAAGCCCTAAACTGCTGTAAGGTGAATATTACTGCCATCCAAGAAGTGCAATGGGATGGACCGGGCAAACGCAAACTAAAAGACTGTTATATATACTACGGCGACTGCTACCGAGAACAAAGACAGCGTTTATTTGGGTGTGGATTTGTTGTTGGAACTAGACTCAGGCCAAAAGTCTTGAGTTTCAACAGTGTGAGCGAGCGCATCACGACAATCCGCATCAAGGCTAAATACGCCAACATAAGCCTAATATGCGCGCATGCCCCAACAGAGGAGAAAGATGAAGACACCAAAGACATATTCTTCAAGCTCTTGGACAAGACTTATGAGCAGTGCCCTGGCTATGACATTAAAATTATCTTAGGAGATCTTAACGCCAAGCTAGGAAGAGAAGACTTCTTTGGTGGCATAATCGGGAGATACAACCTGCATGACACCACCTCCGACAACGGATTCAGGCTGATCGATTTCGCTGCAGGGCGCGACGTTCTGGTAGCTAGTACGCAGTTCACACATCTCAATATCCACAAGGGGACATGGAAATCTCCTGATCAATCAACCGTCAACCAGATTGACCACATTGCGATCGACGCACGACACTTCTCCAGTATACAGGATATCCGAACTTTCCAAAGGGCCAACATTGACTCGGACCACTACCTCGTTGTAGCCAAGGTACGGCTACGGATATCCCGGTCCAAGCCAAAACAAGGAAGTACTATGAGAAGTTTCGACGTTAGACGGCTACAATCGCAAGAGACTGCCATGTCCTTTTCCGATCGAGTCTCTAGTAACCTCTTAAGGAGTCCTATGCTGCATGCATTAAGCATTGAAAACCAGTGGCAACATTGCCTTGCAGCCATCAGAGACGCCGCCTCTGAAGTGCTAGGTTTCACACGTCCACAACAGCGAAACCCCTGGTTTGACGACGAATGCCGGCAAGCGCACGCAGTGAAACAAGAGGCATACAAAACGGCGCTGCACAGAAGGACCAGAGCTGCTCGCGAGCTCTACGAGCAGAAGAGGAGAGAAGAACACCGGCTTCTTAGATGGAAAAAAAGAGAGCACGAGAAGCGCGCGATCGAGGAGATAGAGGGTTGTCACAACAGGAATGAGGTTCGTAAATTTTAACAAAAGGTAAAAAAACCTCCCAAGGGTACCAGCCACGAACCGAAGCCTGTAAAGACGATCAGGGGAACATCGTAGGAGAACCGCAGTCTATGTTGAGAATATGGAAAGACCACTTCTCCAAATTATATAACGGCGATGACAAACGGAATTCCGCTGTAAGGGAGATAAGACCACTTAACCTAGGCGACGCAGATCAACAATTCCGCCTACCCGACCTAGACGAAGTGAAGATAGCTATATCTAAACTGAAGTCAAACAAAGCTGCTGGAGCTGAGGGCATCGCTGCCGAACTATTTAAAGCAGCAGGCGATGACTTGGTAGGGAGCATGCACCAACTCATCTGCAAAATATGGTCGGAAGAAAGCATGCCCGATGAGTGGAATCTCAGCATAGTTTGCCCGATACAAAAAAAAAGGAGACCCTTTAAATTGCGCCAACTACAGAGGGATCAGTCTCCTTAACATTGCATATAAGATCCTTTCTGCCGTATTATGTGAACGTCTGAAGCCGTTCGTCAACAACCTGATAGGTCCTTATCAGTGTGGCTTCAGAATAGGATAGTCCACAATCGACCAAATATTCACACTACAGCAGATCTTCGAAAAAACCCAGGAGCTTCAAATCGATACTCACCATCTCTTTATCGATTTTAAAGCCGCGTATGACAGCATCCATAGGGAAGAGCTCTACAGAGCAATGTCTTGTTTTGGCATCCCTGTCAAACTTATCCGTTTGTGCAGAATGACGATGGAGAATGCACGCTGCTCCATCAAGGTCGAAAAAGATCTCACCGATGCATTTGATGTCAAAAAAGGTTTTAGACAAGGCGATGCACTGTCATGCGACTTCTTCAACATCGTTCTGGAAAGAATTGTGCAAAACTCAACCGTCAACACTAGAGGCACAATCTTCCAAAGTCCATCCAATTACTCGGATACGCAGATGATATTGACATAATTGGAAGATCTAAGCGTGATGTCAGTGGAGCATTTTTGAGCATTGCGACGGAAGCGAAAAAGATGGGTTTAGTGGTCAATGAGGGCAAGACCAAGTATATGCTGTCATCAAAAAATGACATTGAACAACGACCTCTTGGACAAAACGTCACCATGGACAGCTATAACTTCGAGGTAGTTAAGGACTTTGTCTACCTAGGCACCGCTATAAACACAGGCAACGACACCAGCGCTGAAATCAAACGAAGAATAACTCTTGCAAATCGCTGCTTCTTTGGACTTAGAAGGCAATTGAGAAGTAAAGTCCTCTCTCGAGCATCTAAAATCACCATCTATAAGACACTCATCATCCCGGTTCTCATTTATGGCGCTGAGGCCTGGACCCTGTCAAAGAAAGATGAGAACGTCTTAGGATGCTTCGAGAGAAAAATTCTTCGGGTGATTTTTGGTCCCGTACGCATAGATGGAGAATGGAGGAGAAGATATAACGACAAACTGTACGGGCTGTACAGCGACACTGACCTAGTTAGCAGAATTAAAGTCCAACGGCTTAGATGGCTGGGTCATGTAGAGCGAATTGACATCAACGCTCCAGCCCGGGAGGTCTTTGAATCCAATCCCGAGAGACGGCGCAGTAGAGGAAGACCGGGACTCAGATGGCGCACTCAGGTGGGTGAAGACCTCAACCAACTTGGCGTGCAAAACTGGAGACAGCTAGCTAGGAACCGAGCTGGCTGGAGACGCATGTTGGTTGAGGCCCAGGTCCGCCCCGGACTGTAGCGCCACCTTAAGTAAGTACGTAAGTACAGGGGGCGACAGAAAAATAGATAGGATTTCAAAAAAAATTATAACTCCATCTATATTTCAGTTATGAAAACGAAACTCAGGTCATTCGAAGGAATGCACATTTTTGTTTAATATAATTAGTATTTTAAGAGAGATTTTTATAATAAGATTTCCCATCTTAAATGCATAACAAAAGTGTAAGCTTATACAATTTTGTTTAAAAATTTTAAAAAGTTTACTTCATAGAAAAGGATTTAAAAAACACTTTGTTTACGACTTTATTTATTTTAGAAAGACTGCTTTTTACTGGTTTTTCTCGTAATTGTGCCAGACTTGTTTGAAGAAAAAAAACTTGAATTTAAAGAATGTCAGAAATCTAGCCTTTTGCCGTTTTTATACCTAAATAGATAGTAAAAATAGTCAAAAAATCAAAAAGTTTGTTAGAAAAATGTTGTCTTTTTCTTCGGAAAAAACACAGAATTGTAAGAAATCTTGTTTAGGTCTTAAAATCTCTAGTTTACAGCCTATTCCATTTTCATAGCCAAGCTAAATTTTTGATTTAGGAGTAAATTCAGAAAATTTGCAAAGAACAAAAAATGTGGTATTAAAACTGGGTAGTTTTATAAAATTTTGATTCAATACTTTTCGTTTTAAAAAAGGTCCATAAAGCTGGAAGCATAACAATAGTATTTAGAAATTCTAATGATGCAGAAAATTATGGGCTCTTTTTGTTCTAATTTAGTGCCCTAATCCTGGCTTGGTTCAAAGATCCCTTTCCCTTCTCACGTTATCTCAACTTGATGGCAATCATCTAGAAACACCACAATTACAAACCTCATTTAAAAAACAGTCTCTGGAAATTGTCTATTCTAAAAATTTAACGTCATGCTTAAAGCCTTCTGTTCAATCCCTGCCTGTGTCATCTAAAGTTTTTATCATTGGTACTGCCTTTTGCTAGGAGTTAACAAACCCTTTAAGAGTAATTCTTGTCATGAAAAGTGATTTCTCAAATTAGCAGTTCAGATTCGGCTTAAAACTGTAGGTCCCCTCCATCCCTGACAACATTCATCACACACAGAAATGTTTGAGAATTGTAAGTCACTAGGCCACAGGTCTCAGCGGACTGTTGTCTTCAAAACAACTTAATCGATTTTGATTAAATTTTGTTTTTACAATAACATCGTTGTTCAAGTTTTTGAAAACAAAAATTATATAAATGTAATGCTTAGCAAAATACAAGCCTAAAGTCACAGCATTAATTCAGTGATGCATATTATTGCTTTATGTAGATACGCCACAAAGTCTTCACTTACATTTATGTATATTGTTACTAAGCTGGAAACAAAAATAAATATTTGTATTCAAAGAAAACTCTATAATTAAAGTTTACTAACGATAATAATTAGAAAATCTATCCAACCATTCATGCCTACCGGGTATTATTTTCCTCAAAAACATGATGCCCTACAAAAACATGGTTTTTCCTTATACCAGGACGAACGAACTATGCTAAAGATTTTAATTATAATTGTAAACATTTAAATGTCTCGCTCGAGTCATCACAAGAATTGACCTTGTCAAGGGAAACATTATAGATGGCTTATCCGTTTTTTCTTTATATTCTGATTCTCTTATACGACTTTATATTCGAAAAACAAAGCCAAACACAACAAAATAATCCTTAAACACCCTCACATTATGTACCCATTTAATGGATCCAATCAATCTTATTGGGAGGACGAATAGAAAAAAAAAAAAA
Source organism: Eupeodes latifasciatus (assembly GCA_920104205.1). Lineage (NCBI taxonomy): Eukaryota > Metazoa > Arthropoda > Insecta > Diptera > Syrphidae > Eupeodes > Eupeodes latifasciatus. The sequence goes on along the minus strand of OV049925.1, from coordinate 118,069,681 downwards.
AAAACAAAGAAAGAAAACGGAACTAACTAAGTCCTTAAATCGACTGGAAGAATATGGAAGAACTGATATTTCCCTATAGACAGGAAGTTTACCCCAAAAACAAATTTCTCTCTCTCTCTCTCTCCCAAACGCATATAACTAGGCGTACCTACAATATCCTTAAAATACAATTTCGCAACACAAATTGGTCCTTGAATTTGGAAATACAACACACACACACATGAAAAAAATAAAAAATTGACAAAAAGAAAGAAAATAAATAAAACAAAATATACCTTCCAACAGGAATATGTACACTTCCTTGCTTAAGCCTGAACAAATTTATGCCTCATTAGATGGATGCTTTTTTCCTTATTTCTATGTAGGTATATTCGTCTGTGTGTTCCTTTTTAAAGCTTCGTTCTATAGGTTCAGTGTTTTAATATTCATTCAAAAAAAAAAAAACGAAAAAAGGACGAAAAAAAGCCCAAGTGGGTGACATTAGTCTTTAAATTTGCTAAACCCCCGCACAATCTTATCGATATTACACTTTGTGGAGGAATAAGTTATAGGAAACGATATTGTATTCTTCGTCCTTCATCCTTCGTCAGATTCAGAGTTGTTGAGTTAGGATAGGACTGATGAGGACGAGGAGGTGCGAGTCTTTTGTGGGTAGGTTTTCATAACCGCTGAATTTATACTTCCTCGGCTCGGCTCGACTTGACTTGGCTGTTGGCTGGTTCTCTAGAGGCATAGAGGGGTTGAGTTAACGATTTTTACATTTTCTTCTTCGTCTTTTTAAAAAGGAAGAAAAACAAACAAAAAAAAACGCACAAAAGGACCTGTGAGACTTCTGAAAGTTATGATTGGAAATGATTTTCTGATGATGTCCTGGTGTAATGTTTGAATGAAAAGGGTAGAGTGAGGGGTTGAGGGGGGTGTGTGGAACATGGAAAGAAGCAGAATCCAATTGCTTGAAGTTTCTTTCTGCTTCTGTTGATTTTCTTGATTCTCTCCAAATTGAATGACTGTAATAAAAATAAATGACTCAAATGAAAGGGCTGGCTTGCGCTGATGGGTGGATGGAAAATGTACGAGGATCTGTGGATGCTATATAGCCTTCCCCATCACACCCACACCTCATATCACATATCTACATATAGAGGTGTGTGTATATTTTCTTCTTGTTTCAAGAAGTGAATGGATAAATGTATCAACTTATACACATATCCCTCGGAAATATGCGGTTAAGCTAAGATGTTGTTTTTGAATTAAATTTCGCTCGCTTGAACTCTCTTCACTTTAAGCAGTTTATGTTTTTATTTTGAGTGAGTACCAACTTCAATGCTGATGGTATAGAAATGGTGGTGGCTTTTTTGAGAAATTTTCAAGGAGGAGGAGATAAAGATGGGATATGTTTGGAGGAGGATTCTTGCGTATATATGTACCTATTATGTTTTATTTTTATTTTATTTATTTTTTAAGGCAATTTGCAAATTGCATCAGGGATGGATTATGGTTGAAGAGGTCTTTTGAGGTTTAACAGAATTACTCCATTGAGAAAGTGCATTAAAAATGTACCCCTAAAACATATATCTCCATATACATATATAGGTATATATATGATGGGAAAATATGCAATTTAAATGTGCATTTGGAATTTATCCTGGAGTAGCCTTAATGTTACCTTTGGGATATGTAGACGACGAGTGATGCGAGTATACAAATATGTATATATGCATTATTTGAATGTAGGTTTTGACTGTGGTAGATTGCAGTATCCTTTTAGTCTAAAAATGTTTGTTAATCATCAGACAACTTTATATGTATCCATGTTATTTTTAAAATAGGATTGCTTTTTGTAGAGTTATTTGAATAAGTAAAATAGGAAAAATCATTTTTTTGGTTTAGAGAAATGATGTTTAGATTTAGGTCAAAATAAATAGAATAGAGAAGCTCCATACACAAATTTTTCATAAGATTCAATTTTGGAAAGGATTATGATTTCCGTTTGTAGAATGATGCGTCTTTAAGAAAAAAATATATTTAGTGAGTTTAAGATAATTGCTCACAACATCAACTCCTGGCGGTGAGCCCTATTTCATGGCAAGCTTTTAAACTTGCTGCCCCTAGCATTGTTTTGTCGCTTAGTTTTTGAAATTCGCTTAAAGTATTTCATATGATTTACCCTCTCTTCTTTAAAAATGCTTCGAGTGAGTTCCTCTTTCTAAGCTACCAAGATTTAACAAACGCTACCAATTTGTTAACCTTTGGTCTTGGCTTTTTTCCCTGGGTAAACAATGAAAAACCAATACCCTATGCATATAGGATAAACCGCAGCCACCACGATACTCTCACAAGGAGGCCATCCCATATATGTTCATGGCATTAACCATGGGGCTGTAACATATCCCGTGGTACCATATCTACAATGGTGTGTTAATTTAGGTATTTGATGTGGAGCCATCTAGGGAAGATAACCCTAGAAGTGGTCGCCCGATTTCATGTGGGACACAATCCACCGAGCTTTATCTACAATTACATCATTCTTTTATAAAATGATTTTTACTTCCACACTCCAGACTTTTTATCTTATATGAAATACCGACTCAATTATCGATTTGTATATTTACTGATTTTTATGGATTTTTTTATAATTTATATCAGTAAGTCTACCTTAAACCCACGAGGCAGGACGACGCGAGCGACGGTCCCTCGTTACCATCGATCATAAGATTTTAATCTTAGTGTTAAATTTAATGAGTTAGCAAAGAACGAAGCCCATATTTAGGAAGAATTATAATTTGTTCAATATCGTTATTTTCCCAGCCTTAAGGGATTCACTAAATAAGCTGAATAGCGATGGCAAAAATATCAAACAATTTGCGCATGTATCTGTACCTTTGATCATGAAGGGTGTCTAAAAGATATTTATTTTGACCCCATTTTTGTCGATTTTGGTCACTATGCTTTAAGTTTGCTTTGAAATATTATTCAAAAAAGAAAACACGATCCTCTCTAATGTTGATAATCCATTTTTGATTTGTTTTCCAATGAGAGGTTTCATTTTCATTTTACACAAAAATGAGTATTTTTGAAGAGAAATTATTTGATGTTTATTTTATTGTACAGAAAAAACAGGTATGTCATTTGTAATTATAAATAATATCCACCAAATGGCTACCATGACTCTGGTTGCAGTACCATATTCTCTTTATTTTTTTTTCTGGATCAATTCCCACAGTTTTAACTGTATGTCTTTATTACTTCACGAATTCGATCTTTAATGTCCTGAATCGATTGTTAATCATTTTTCTTTAACAAGATGTTTCATTTGGTCCTAAGCAAAAAACTTTAAGGGTAAGTCACAATATCTCTGTCACCTCTTTCTGAAATAACACGGCTTTTCAAAAACTGATAGATTTTCGTTTTTTATGTTGCACGTCGCATATCCTTTTTAAGAATATGCTTTCTATATTCCAACCATATAAATCTAAAAATATTACTGAATAAGAAAATTCATTCATTTGTTAGTTGCACAAGTCCAACGTTCAGCTTGCCTATGTATAAGTGGATCGCTTCGCACGACCCCATCTGCGGCACTGGAAACCTTATTATACCTAACACCTCTTGACATATTTAGCAAACAAATAGCTGCAAGCTCTGCTATTCGCCTCAAAGCTTCGTCGCAGTGGACTAACAACAACATTGGCCACTCCGTAGTTCTTAGGTATTTAGAATCAAATCCAAAGCACACAGACTACACCATCGCCCAACTGCAATTCGACAGAAACTTCCAAATTTCTATACCTCCCAGATCTTTCTGGGAGGATAAGACATTCCTGGAAGATGAGTCAATCCATTTTTATACAGATGGTACAAAACCAAAAGAAGGGGTTGGTGGAGGAGTGTACTCTGAACGACTGAAATTAAGTCTCTCATTCCCCCTTCCCAATCATTGTAGCGTGTTCCAGACGGAATTTTTGGCGATAAAAGAAGTCTTGTGCTGGCTCAAAGAAAATGTCATATCAACATCTGATATCCGTATTTTCTCAGATAGTCAGGCCGCTATAAAATCTCTGGACTCTGTCTCTACAAACTCTATAACAGTCCATAACTGTCGACCATCTATAATGGAGATGGCACAACAGTTTAATATTCACCTTTGCTGGTTGCGGGGCAACCGGGGCAGAGACATTCCAGGTAACTGTTAAGCAGATGAACTCACCAGGAACGGTACAGTGCAGCCCATCATACCACTGTAGCTAATGCAAGACGCTATGAAGAAGGCAAACACCAGGTAGAACAACATCACCACGTGTCAGGTCACAAAAAACATCTGGCCAATACTAGATTTAAAACGTTCAAGGTGCTTGCTCTCTCTAAGCAGATCGCATATAAGCTCGATAATAGGTGTCATAACCAGAGTCTCTCTAATAGGAAAGCACACCACACGACTAGGCGTATTCTCAAATGACTTTTGCAGAAGCTGTATGGACGAGGAAGAGGAGGAAACAGTTCTTCACCTTCTTTGTACATGCCCTGCTCTAGCTCAGAAACGAAAGAATTACCTAGGAGAATTCTTCTTTAACGACATAAACGATCTAAATCATATCAGTATAATCAGCCTCTCACGTTTCATAAGGGACTCAAACTGGTTCCATTGAGCTTAGGAGGAAGCCTCAAGATTCATGTGTTATCACAATGGGCCATTAAACTGGGTTAAGTGTGTCCATTTTCATCATGGACAGCCACTTTAACCTAACCAGTTGCACCAGCCTCATTTTCGAATTCCAATAAATAAGGCCCAATAACACCTTTAGTCAAAAGTCACACCAAACAATGGTATTTTGAGGATGTGGAGGTTTTTTAATAATCATTGTGATAACTGAACTTTAAAATAATTAAAACCGAATTTTTAAAGCAAAATACGTTAATAAATCATAATTCCAAAGATTGACAAGAAATCGACACCGACACCAGCAAAATTCTTAGTTTTTTGAGTTGTGAATGTAAATTTGTTAATGTTTTTGAAGTAAATTTCAACAAATTCAATGCTCTGCTAAAGAGTGTTCGGTGTACTTTTCAAAAATGACGGCTGCCCAAATAGCAGGTTATTCAATACACACTTTACAAAAGTGAAATAAGGCCAATATTTGAAATTGGTTTTATTTCACGGCACCGCAAGGGCGGATCCAGACTTTTAATCAGGGGGGGTCATACAATTAGATGAGTTTTTACTCACTGCTTAAAAATGTTCTTCAATGTTTTGTAAAGGAGGCTAACAAAATTTTAATAACATAATGTGCATCTTAACCTTACGTTTACACATTTCAAGGGCTAACGCGACAACTTTAGTTATCAAATAGAACACTGTTTTACAATGTACAGCTATTTATGATGACTCCCTACATAATGAAAGCATTCCAAGATTCCAACAGGTTTCTAAATATGCTATATTGAAGAGCTAAATCACAATAGTTTAGAGGGTTTTTGGTGCATTTCACGCAGAAATGTAAGAAACTGTTGTGGAAAGTAGCTTTTTTTCTATTTATATGATTTTTAAGAGCTTGAGAACTTTTTTTAAAAAAAAACGCATAAAATTTGCAAAATCTCATCGATTCTTTATTTGAAACGTAAGATTGGTCCATGACATTTACTTTTTGAAGATAATTTCATTTAAATGTTGACCGCGGCTGCGTCTTAGGTGGTCCATTCGGAAAGTCCAATTTTGGGTAACTTTTTCGAGCATTTCGGCCGGAAGAGCCCGAATTTCTTCGGAAATGTTGTCTTCCAAAGCTGGAATAGTTGCTGGCTTATTTGTGTAGACTTTAGACTTGACGTAGCCCCACAAAAAATAGTCTAAAGGCGTCAAATCGCATGATCTTGGTGGCCAACTTACCGGTCCATTCCTTGAGATGAATTGTTCTCCGAAGTTTTCCCTCAAAATGGCCATAGAATCGCGAGCTGTGTGGCATGTAGCGCCATCTTGTTGAAACCACATGTCAACCAAGTTCAGTTCTTCCATTTTTGGCAACAAAAAGTTTGTTAGCATTGAACGATAGCGATCGCCATTCACCGTAACGTTGCGTCCAACAGCATCTTTGAAAAAATACGGTCCAATGATTCCACCAGCGTACAAACCACACCAAACAGTGCATTTTTCGGGATGCATGGGCAGTTCTTGAACGGCTTCTGGTTGCTCTTCACTCCAAATGCGGCAATTTTGCTTATTTAGGTAGCCATTCAACCAGAAATGAGCCTCATCGCTCATCGGACGAAACACATTTCGAACCGAACACTGATTTTGGTAATAAAATTCAATGATTTGCAAGCGTTGCTCGTTAGTAAGTCTATTCATGATGGAATGTCAAAGCATACTGAGCATCTTTCTCTTTGACACCATGTCTGAAATCCCGCGTGATCTGTCAAATACTAATGCATGAAAATCCTAACCTCAAAAAAATCACCCATTATTAATGCAAAGAACGCTACAAAACTTGAAAAATCCAGAAAATGAGAGAGGATCTGATATGAAGAATTGCCGCTATCAGTCTGCTTACTCGTATTTAGCTTAGTCAACAAAACTTAAAAATAGTAGAGAGAAAATTGTTTGATACTTAAATTTAGCCATTAGTTTAACAAAAGTGTCACTTTTGCTGTTTTTGGGACATTTATATTATTGAAATTCGTGTTTAAATCTCAGTTCTAGAGCATCCAAAGCAAATTCACTTCAAAAGTAGATTTATTTAATTTTTTAAGATCTTTTGTATTTAACAGAAAATCTATTTTGAAAGAAATAAAATGCACGGCTGGGTCGTTAGAACTTGTTAATTTCTTCCAAAAAGTCTGTTTAAAAATCATTTAAAATTTTAAATTTTGTCTTAAAAATAAAAAAAAAGCACTAAATAAAGTGCTTATAAATATGCATTTTACATTTAAATTTCGTTTCTGAGATATCTAGTTTTGTAAACAAAATTAATATTTTTTAAAAAATAAAAAAAAAAATACATTTTTGATCATAAAAAATCATGATCAATTTGATCATTTGATCATCGACAAGAACTTGCACAAAAAGAAAAGATTTTTGAAATCGGTCCATTAGTTCTTAAGAAAACTTAAAAACAAAATAAGGGTTTTATGAGGGGACTCTTTTGGAGCAATACCAAAATATGTTGTTGCTTGTAGAAAGAAGCCAAATTAAGAACACTAAATTTAGAGAAAGTTTAAAAAAAATCACATATTTTAACCAAACAATTTGTATAAGGACCGCTGTTTCGTATTAACAAAATGAAAAAACGCCTTACGCTAATCGGCTTAGTTTCAATCAACACAATTGTTTTAGTGTAGCGGAAAGGAAAGACAGATAGACGGACGGAATCGGGGTACCCACTTTTTTCGACTTCTCTACAGTCGTAATGTCATGTTTGATTAAAAGCTCTAGTTCGAAATTTTTTACTAATGCAAAACTTGCATATATAGTTCTATTAACACTATTAATGTGTGTCAAAAAACTTTAATAATAATTTTAAAGGCAACTTAATATAAAATCGACGATTGTAGAGGGTCAATATGAGGTCTTATTCTTTCAAGGGGTTGACTGTTCGGGAACTCTGGAAAAAGAAGGGTCGTTAACCTACACGCTGCTTTGCTTGAGTCTCTGCCGCTTTCTGTGCTGTCCGAAGACTACAGCAGACGCTGAACAGGCACTGAAGCAAATGGAGTTGTCTGAGTTGGGTTAGCTTTCTCATAGATGAAATAAAAAGACAAGGTTTTCTTATAAAAGATTTAACAAATATTTAAGTTTTATTCAATGAAAATTAAAGCTAACTTAAAATTTAATGAAATAAACGTGAAGAAAAGATACAAACGTTGCATAGGTGTGAGTGCTCAAACCCCACGTCCAAAATACCTACAGAGGACGGTGGAAAGGACCCGACCGTCGCTAAGCAGATACCAAGCGTAGCGTGAATGACATATTCTGAACTGATCTCTCCTTTTATACGATTCTGAGTGAGCTTTTTTACTTGTGGAATCCATTTGTGGAATGTATAAAAGAAAGCTTTTTTATATAATAGAGCTTTTGTCTTGGCGTTGCCACCTTTTGTTATATAATGTTTCTTATTACAAAATAAAAATAAATAATGATTGATATGAATATAATAAAATTAATTATAACAAAAGTAATGATAATAAAAGTACAAAGTTAAGTAATCAAAATATATGATGTGTTACAGTAAAAAGTTTAGTAATCAAAATATATGATGTGTTACACGATCTCTTATTCAAGGTTTCTTATCAAGAACCTAAATATTTGCTCTTTTTCTTAGAAACAAATTTTATGAAAATAATTTAAAGCATGACTAAAGATTTTTCAAATTCTAAATTGAGTGAAAACAAAAATTTGAGTTGTTTTTGACAGCAAGCCACTTTTTGGTGAATGTCGTTAAATTACTAACAAATTTTGAGATGAAATCTTTACTTATACAACTTAACTGTATTAGCTTAATGGCTCATATGACCCCCCCTGGATGGTCAATTAATCAAAAGTTGATGAATTTGTGCTGTGTTTTTGGAATAGGGCTTAATATTCGATTCATATCATGTTCTTGGTCCAGTCTTCAGTTAAAAGTAGTACTTTTAGCAACAAAGTTTAAGGAAGTAAAATACAAATTTTGTTTTCATATACCTACACAAAATAAATAATTCAAAATATAATGGGGGTCATATCCATTAACGCAATGCGATTAGTTTTGAATTGAAGGGAATTCCTACGAAAAAGCAAACAAATTATCTCCCAGGGGGGTCATGACCCCTACGACCCCCCCCTGGATACGCCATTGTGGCACCGTCAATTTTGTTAAAAACAAAATTATCAACTGTACATATTTTCTAAACACTATTCTCGTTCTCCATTTTGACATATGAAGCTTCAACAATATAACTACTATTATCTGTCAAAATTCAAGTAACTATAAAAAGATCCTTTATGTCAGACCGGTATTCAAAACTTTAGAGGTATCTAAACCCGTTTATGTTCTATAAAGTGCTTATTAAGAAACCAGTTAGTTCAACGTGGTAGAACATAAGTTATAGTTCTAGTAAAGACACCCAGAGAGGCCAATAACGATAAAATGGGTCTTAGTGGCAAAATAAATATTCTCGGAACAATGTAGTTTGAAGAAGCTTTATGGTCAAATTAGTTTTTCTCAAAGAAGCTTATTAGTTTATAGCTGAAGCAATTACATAACTCTTTAAGAAACCTCAAATTTTAATCAAAATCTTTTTTTTTTTGTATGTCTTCAACTGTCACCACACTACTGTTATATATTATGCTATCCTTTATACCCCACTAAAAGGATACACTTTATTATTATCTTCTCTAAATTCTTATTTGTAATTCATTGCATGAGTACGATTTCTTGACCCGTAACGATTAACACCCAAAAACTATACACTCGTAAAATAAGTAAAAAATATAGAATTCCATTGTTGCTACATATATCATTTTGTCCAAACAATACACAACATTTCGTCCTTTTGTCCTTTGCCATCACATCATTTGCCATTTCAATTTTATTCCTATCCATTTGTGTGAACACTGTCTTTCTATCTAGATGCATATATCTGATGGTATAGTGAAAAACGGAAGGATCCATTAAAAAAGAATAGTGAGAAATATAGGATCGGCTTTTTTGTATTTACCAAGACCCATACCCAGACTCATAGTCAGAGTTGAGTTAGAGTCACAGAGTCTCAAAGAGTCATGCAGAGCTACAGCCGGAAAGAGACATACTAAAATTGTTGTCCTCTTATAAAATTCCAATCGAGGCCAAAACTATTACACAGCTTGCTTCTGGTTATATTCTCTGTCATTGTTGTATCCTACTCCTCCTCCTACAAAACATACCCTGATGCAACACACAGCAAAAGGACGAACAAGAAAATTGGACTTACACAAAAAAAGGACTGAAGAAGATTGGAAGCCATGCCTTGTGAATATTATTATATTCAAGTTTACTTCTTGTCGACACATACTCCATACCGCACTCCATCCATATTCCCGGATACACTATATTCTTTGTCTGTCGACAGAAATATGAGAAACCAAACAATCGCTGATGCTTCTATAGACCATCTCCATGGACATGGCCAGGACATAAACCTACTCCAGCTACACCACCCACATCCAATGTTCCTATTTGTTGTCTTCTAGGGTTGTATAGGGTTCCCCCCGTTTGCATTCATGGTGTATAGAACCAATTTAATGTTTACAACCATCTGCATTTCGAAAAATAAACAGCTTGCACACTAGACTTTAGAGAAAGACCCATCTAGAGTCCTCTCTACTATCCCATCACTTCTGATGGCTCTTGCTCTGGCTCTGGTGTAGGAGGTGTAGGTTTAGGTTTAGGGCTTCAAGGGATGGGATGATTTTGGGAAGGAAGAAGGATCAATGATGGTTACGATAGAGGATACATGAGGATTGAGGATGATATTTTGCCAGGAGCAGCTTAAGTTGTTAAGAAATATTTTCCACTATCCTTCCTGTTTCTTTCCACACCATCCATAAACCGAGAGGCCATCACAGCTCGCTCTGGTTCTGGCTCTGGCTCTTAACAAAAGCAGTCACTAACTACTGTTTAGATAGTCTATTAAACAAGTTGAATGGTCTATAGTTTGCCTGGGGGCGTTGTTTCAACAACGAGTACGAGAATATTCTCAAAGTTAACCATTATCCCTTTCGATTCATTCAAAGGAGGAGTGCGGAGTGAGATAATAAAGGAAGAGATGCTGTGCTGTGATCCTTACATTTTGACGCTTAAGTTGTTGTCTGTTGGCTGTTTATTAAGTCGAATAGGATTGTTGATAAATATCTCTAAGTATCCTGATGGCACATATAACGCGTACCGTAAACAACCTATACAAAACATATATATATAATTCCCGAGAAATTGCCCTCTTTTTCAATGCGGATGCGGGACAAAATAGCACCATACTATAGATACTCAAGTTAACACATTTAACAATCGTAGGTCGTCCTAGTTTTGTGTGTCCTGTGTGCTCCCCCTGCTCTAGAAGTTGTCGTTGTTTACGATGTAACGAATGCGTTTTGGAAAATCCAAACAACAAAATTGATTCGAAACTCCTTCCCGCATTTCTTCCTTCTTCTCTTATATATATCCTATTTGTGCCACCATCATGATGACAAGATAACAATTCCAGACAGAATAGATATAAACTCACTCAACTCAACTAAAAAAATGAAAATAAAATAAAAAGGACGAAAAACCCGGAAAGGATAAGCTATGAACATTTTCACGACTGTAAAACTGCCAGAGGAGTGAATTAATAGGAGGTGATTTCAACTTAAGTAGATTTTGTCTAGCATAATATTTGTTGGGAGTCCTTTTTCCTTTTCCCCATCATCTCATCATGAAGAATTTTGTAGTTGTTCTATTATATGGAGGATACAGAGAAATAAGGTTAGTTGGTTGGTTGGTTAGTAGATTGGGTTGGGGTTTTAGGTTTTTGATATGATATCAAGACTTGACTCTAAAGTTTAATTCAATTTTAATGGAGTTAAGCTTTTCAGTTTTATTAGCTGTCCTAATTAAGAATTGTGCAACATCTGGAATGAGAACTAAAAGTGAGAGAAAAAGAGAGAGAGAGATATTATATTTAATTTTATTTTCATTTTCATTTTAATTTATATTTTATTTATAATTTAAGTTTTTTTTATTTCAAAAAATAAATAAAATGTTTTATGGATAAAACTTTAGTAGCTGTTTAATTACCTGCTATTATGAAGTATCTACCATTTAGACAGTAAAAACTTTAAGACCCTTACCTACTTTTATAGGGCACTCCCTAAGCTATCTTTTAGCAGAGAGTTCTTGTTGTTCTATACGGCCTGTGGCCAATCGGGAATGAAATGATAGCATTGAGCTGATGGAGAATAAGTTTTATAATTATTTTTTCTATTACATAAAAGTTGACTAAAGTTTTAAGTCACAGCCTTAAGAAGTTTATAGGGGGATATTAAGTTTAAAATAGAAGATTCAAGGTAAGACCATAATAAAATCTTATACGCAGCGAGAATTCACTCCGATTAATCAATAAAGTGGCTTGGAACGTTAAAGAAACTTTTTAATAAAATAATTTTTAATTTTTAATAAAAAGTTTGGATTTTATTTTACAATATTTTTAAGTTGTAAGTGCAATTAAAAGTCTCAAAGAAAAATAATATTTTACTTCTTAAAAAATCGTAAGGACATGTAATATGGTTTTCCTAGGAACGTATTATTTCATTTATAATATTTTAACAATTTTTCTATGGATAAAATTTCATATTTAAATATTAAATATTTAACAATATAAATAAATGCTAATAGTAATGTTAATCAGCTATATACATACATAAATAAATAAATGTAGAAAGTTGTTTATAATATTTTTTGTTTAATATAAGTATTATTTAAAAATTACATTAAGCTTAAAATAAAAAAAAAGACAAATTTAGTTCTTTATTCGATTAAAACAAAATTTATATGAAGTTTTCTATAAAGTACATTTCAGTGTGTTTTTGGTTTAGAAAATATTCACTTAAGTTTTAACTTCCTATAGGAAGTTATTGTAATGGGTCTGATTTGTCAAATTAAAAATTTTGACATTTCTCGACGTTTCAAGGTCCCTAGAGTCGAAATAAAAGACTAAAATATGATTTCATCTCCAAAACAATTTTGTGCAATAAAGAATAATGTTTTTGACATCTGATAAAATTTTGAGAAAAATCTAATTGACAGTTTTTTTTATAAAGAATAAAATCCTAAAAAAAAACATTACTCATAGTTGGTAAAAATTGATTTTCGCCTCAAATATCTTTTCAAAACTTTGAGATAATGGCTTTTAACTAATTTTTGCTTATAAGAAATATTGTTTTTAATATTAGGGAAAATTTTGAGAAAAATCGAATTGACAGTTTTTTTACAAAAAATAAAAACCTAAAAAAAACGTATAATAGGTGGTAAAAAATGATTTTCAACTCAAATATCTTTTCAAAACTTGGAGACATTGGCTTTAAACTATCTACTTTAATCTTTCAAAAAATATTGTTGTCAACATTCAGTAAAATTTTGAAAAAAATCGAATTGACAGTTTTTGTACAAAAAATTAAAAACTTAAAAAAAAATTAACAAAAGTTGGTAAAAATTGATTTTCGACTCAAATATCTTTTCAAAATTTTGAGATATTGGCTTTAAACTACTTTAATCTTTCAAAAAATATTGTTGTTAACATGCAGTACAATTTTGAAAGAAATCGAATTGACAGTTTTTGTACAAAAAATTAAAAACTTTAAAAAAAATTAACAAAAGTTGGTAAAAATTGATTTTCGACTCAAATATCTTTTCAAAAATTTGAGGCATTGGCTTCAAACTAATTTTAGCTTATAAGAAATATTGTTTTCAACATTAGAAAAAATTTTGCGAAAAATTGAATTAACAGTTTTTTTACAAAAAATAAAAATCTAAAAAAAAATTAATAAAAATTGGTAAAAATTGATTTTCGACCCAAATATCTTTTCAAAACTTTGAGATATTGGCTTTTAACTACTTTAGTCTTTCAAAAAATATTGTTGTTAACATGCAGTACAATTTTGAAAAAAATCGAATTGACAGTTTTTGTACAAAAAATTAAAAACTTTAAAAAAAATTAACAAAAGTTGGTAAAAATTGATTTTCGACTCAAATATCTTTTCAAAAATTTGAGATAATGGCTTCTAACTAATTTAAACCTATAAGAAATATTGTTTTCAACAGTCGATAAAATTTTTTGAAAAATCGAATTTTTTTTACGAGTTTTTTTTTACAAAAAATAAAAACCTAAAAAAAACAATACTAAAACTTGGTAAAAATTTACTTTCGACTCAAATAGCTTTTCAAAAATTACAAATATTGGCTTCAAACTTATTTTATTTCACAGAAAATATTGTTTTCGATATTCAGTCATTTTTTTTATAAAAATCCAACAGTCCGTTTTTTCATAAAAAAATAAAATCTACAAAAAATAGTACGCAAATTTGGTAAAAATATAGATAAACTTTTAAGCAAGACAAATCGACAGACGGGATGGGAAGTTATCAGTGTGGGTCGCAAACCAGCATCTGTTTTTTAAATGTAACTCTTTTACAAAAATCCGCTTTTTATAAATTTGTTTACTTATATGTTTAAATATTTTTTTAATAATTATATTTTCTTTTGTCAAAAATGGCTTTGGACTCCTTAAACAATGATTTTGTTTCTCTTCCGTTTCCCACCCTTTCTCAAAACGCGTCCGTAGATGAAAGTTCTTTCTTTACTGATGCAAGTTTTACTTTTACGTGTGTAGAGAGCCTAGATGTCGTGGAGAGCATTTTATCTGTTAAGTCAAATGCCGTTGGAATGGACAATATACATCCCGTTTTTGTGAAATCTATCTTAGCCCTCATACTGCCATATATTATTCACATTTTCAACACTATTTTAACCAAAAGTTTATTCCCTTCTCAATGGAAACTGGCTAAAGTTTTGCCAATACCAAAACCTGGGAAAAAAGACGAGTTTAGACCAGTTTCTATTCTTCCGTACTTGTCTAAAGTATTTGAGCGTGTTATGCAGAGGCAAATAAATGAACACCTTGTGTCGCAAAAGATTATTTCTCAGAAGCAGGCAGGTTTTCGTCAACATCACAGTTGTACGACCACCATCATTAATGTGGTTGAAGATATACGGTCCTGTTAGATTTTTCGAAAGCATTCGACACCGTAGATCATAATAATTTATGCCATAAGCTTTCAATTCTGTATGGTTTCCTGCCATCTGCAGTTAATTTACTGGCTTCTTACCTTAAGGACAGGAAACAAGCGGTTTCAAGCCAAAATAAGATATCTTCTCTTCTACCGGTTCTCAGAGGCGTTCCCCAAGGTTCAATTTTGGGTCCTTTGCTATTTTCCCTATACATCAATGAACTCCCTGCTCTTCTAAAAGACTGCTCTGTACAAATGTATGCGGATGATGTGCAATTGTATAAAAGTTGCCCTCTTGGTTTAATTGAGGACTGTGCATTTAAAATAAATAAGGACTTGGAAAATATAGCACGCTGGTCTGACTGTAATGGGCTTTTCCTAAATCCGGTTAAATCAAAGTGTATAGTCATTATTACCTCAACCATCGGTAAAGTATATGGTATTCTTAGACTCCTTTGGTCGTCGCAAAAATTTACCCCAATGAGAACTCGTCTCATAATAGCGAAAACCTTGGTTTTACCTGTCTTGACGTACGGATGTGAAGTTTTCCGTGAGTGCGACTCAGCAAGTAAGAGGAAGATTAACGTAGCCTTCAATAATACTGCACGGTACATATATGGCTTACGCAGATTTGACCACGTATCGACTTATTCAGTACAAATCTTTAACATGACCTTAGACCAACTTTTGCGTTTTCGTTGTCTTATGCTATTATTTAAAATCATCCAGTCTCAACAACCTTGCAGTTTATACAACAGGATAGAATTTTGTTCCTCGAATAGATCTTTTCAACTCATTCATCCACGATATAGTTGCCTTCTTTCTGAAAGACAGTTTTTTGTCGGTGTCATCCGCCTTTGGAATTCACTTCCTGTTCACTTAAGACAAATTAGCAATGAAAATCAATTTCGAAGGGCGCTTCGTGTTTTTTATGAGAGTTTGAACTAATAAATCTGAATTGAAAAATGAACTAAGAGATACAGTGTATGTTTTATATTTTATTTTTATTTTTCTCTTTGTACTTAAAATAAAAGTTGTAATATTGTAATTAATTTTTGTTTAAATTTTGTTTTTCTTCTAAAAACTTGTTTTTTGTTTCATTTCTTTTACGATAACTGTAATATAATTGTTTTTAAATATTAGCTTAACACTAATTTATAAGAATTATCTTCTTAATGTGTAAGCATACAAATAAATAAAATAAATAAAAAAATGGCTTTGGACATTAAATCAAATGTTTTCAAAGTAAGCCTATTGGTATTTTCGTAAAAAAACATTTTTTATCAATTTTCTTGACATTTTATTTTTTTCTACAAAAGCGGTAAATTGAATTGTTACCAGTTTTAAAATACATCCAATATTATTTTTTTTCAAGATATTTAATAAATCCATTTTTACTAAATTTTGTACTGTTTTATTAACATTTATTAAAAAAAAACTGTCAATTGGATAATTTTAAAATCTGATTTTTGTACGAAAAACCCTAAAACCAACATCATTACTCCTTCTTAAATAGTCGAACAAATCTTTTATCAATTTTAGGATTAATTAGTTTCTTCATTTTTTATGAAAAAAAGTCTGAAGACTGAAAAATTTTGTAAAGTTTGCAAGTAAGAAAAAACATCATTGTGTATGAAATAAAGTCAGTAAGAAAAAATTATCAACATTTTGGAGTCGAAAAGTAATCTTTATTGTTTTTATTTTTATTCGATTTATTTCTAAATAAGTTGCATTTAAGGTTAAAGTAAATTTTACCAATAGTCAACTTCTCCAAGACTAACCGATCCAATTTTATGTAAATGGATCAAAAACTAATCATAGAATTGGTGGTGGTATATACACTCAACACGATTTAGGTTAGGTTTCTCTTTTCGTATAAAAGTCCAGTTTTTTAAACAGGGTTTGCCATAATAACTGTATTACTTCACAAATTTCATATTAATTGTTTTGACTTGATTCTGGAGTATTTGCATTGACTATATATTTTCGTGGCCCCAAAGAAAAATGTCTTAGATCCCAAGATATCGGTGGCCATATGTGAGCACTTGTTCGAGAAATAACACGTAAAACTGCTTTATAATAGTGGAATTTAGCCACCATCTTGTTGAAATAAATGTCGTCTACATTTACAATATACCTACTAAAATTTTAAATTAAAAATCATTATTGCTATTTAAGAGCAATCCATTCACCGTTACTGTTTCACAAGCCTCATTTTCAAGTAAGTAAGGTCAAATCACAGCACAAAAATATCACCAAATAGTAAACCGTTGAAGATGAAGAAGATTTTCAACAACCATTCTGCATTTTTCGATGCGACAAATCTGTTTATTGACGTAGCCTTCACTCCAAGGTTGAAAATCGGCGTAATCAATCAAAATGATTTTCCCATGAAAATTCTGATGCAATGGACCTAATTTTTCGAAGATACGACCTTAACTGAACTTTAAAAAACTTAAGTCCTATAATGAACAAATATTCTCATTGCACAAACGCACACGGTTTCGATTTTTCAATTCAATTTATTTGACCCAACAGGAAAATAATATTTTCACCAATTCCACTATTGCCAGCAAAAAAGTTGCTTCATGAGCGAGACGGTCCATTGTGGTTTAGATTTCCAATTTTGACCGCGAAAATGTTTTCATTTTTTCTGTGATTTTAACTATTTCAATGCATTTTCCAAGCACGTATCGGTCCTTTTTTATAAATGTCGTATTTTTACTTGCCTAATGTCAAAAGATGACATCTAAGAAAGTGATAGCTTGTCTACTAAGCGGACTTCAAATATTTAAAATATAACCTTTTATTTCAAAACCCTGTTTAAACAATAGAAATCTTTCATAATTGATTAGTAATTAAATATTGAACTACTATTTTAGGCATTGAATTTTAAAAAGAAAATACAAAAATCAATTTTTTGGCTGACATTGCAAAAAAAATCATTTTAAAGAGAAATAATGCCAAGTTTTCAGTGTACGTCGTCGTATTCTTGCCTCCTTTTTCATTGTAGCTCTTATTTTGTTTGGTTAACTTCTACTTCATGTTGCTTCTTTTTATTAAAACTCTGTGCTTCTTTTTTTTATTTCAATAAATGTCATTAATTTTGTCACAACGATGCCATTTAAATTCAATCGTTCATCCATATTCCGATCCAACTTGTAAACAATGTATTACATAGTTCAAAGTTTGGAATCCATGCAATTTAATTTCTAACTCACACAAGTATAGGTATGATGAACGCGACCATTAAATTTCCTGCCATTTCATTCATAGTTTACAAACTGCCCATCGCTATCTCCATCTTTATATTTGTTCTTTGGTAATCGGAAGTAGTGGTTTGTGAAATGTTTGTGCTCGCGATCGTCTCGAATTAAAAAATTAATTAAAATTATTTCTTATTGATGTGCGGTGTAAAAAATACAACCAATATGTTAATTAAGTAGTGAAGTTTAAGTTTATTAAAAAAAAATATCAATATTCTAAGTGTTTTTTTCTTGTAAAATGTGAATACATATTCAATTCATTTTCATTTCATTCATCATGTTCGTACATGTATAGCTTGGTCGGTAGTGTGGTTAGTCGGTTCGGTAGCGTTTTTTTGTTGATAATGTTAATTGGCGGTATTATTTGAAAATTTGAATTTGGTTCCTAATTCAAATTTTGTGATTGATTCGTCTCAAGAAAAAATTAAAGTTATTTTAAAGCTTATCTATTTTTATTACGCAGTAAAAATGTGGTTGAAAAATATTAAGTGTGTGTTTAAAGTTAAATTTCTAACAAAAAATGGGGTTTTAATTTTGTAGTGATAAAATTATTTAAATTTTAATTCAATTATCGCGCCGCGTCTGGCTCACGCAGTCTTTTTTGCATGTCGGTTTTTAGGCAGTTTACCTTGAAAATAGTTTATTTAAATTGGTAAGTAACTTTATTTCGTTAAATAAATCTTGAAAAAATGTTCTTAAGAAATTGCAGGCTTAGAATATTAAAATAATTAAAGTTTAAGCTGTTCTTATAAAAAATATTCGACACTTAAGCATTTTTTTGAAATATGACAATACAATGAGAAAGAAGTCGAAATATGTGGGTCGGTGATTGCATCAGTCTGTCCGTCTGTCTGCCTACCCGCCTCTTTGGGTCGATTGAGTTCAAAATTAGAAATTTAGAAGTTCCGCGTTAGGTATGTGCTTTTTCATTTTTTCATACGAATTTTCTGGTCAAAAACCAAAAACCCAATACTTAAAATTTCTCAAAAGCTCCACAATAGATTTGTATGATATTTTCTCTAAAATTTTGTTTTTTAACTTGGCTTCTTTTTTTTTATAATTAGCGAACACTAAAAGGGTTTTTTTATACCTTTAATATGCCAAAGACACAGTGTGAGCATTAGGAAAAGAGGGAAGGGTTGGATAGGAGGTGTCGGTGTACATTGATTTTGAATTTTTGAACATTGCAATGACAGGAAAAGATAGAGCGTGGCAAGGCGTTCCACATTCGCGTAGTACGGCTAAAAAATGAATCTCTGTACTTCATAGTACAGCCGAAGTTGGGCTCAAGGGTAAGCTGATGGGCATTCCTAGAAGCACGGGTATTACGGTTAAATTGTTTAAGGGGAGGAATGCAACTGGCTATTTCACTAGAGCAAAGTCCGTTAAAATAACGGCAAAAAAGGGTAAGACAATAAACTTTACGACGATGTTCGAGTGACGTAATCGTGTTGATGATGCTAATGTCACCAATCATTTTAAAAGCTCTTCTTTGAATACTGTCCATGAAGCTTAAATAAGTTACTGGAGCACCAGCCCAGAGATGAGAGTCATACTCAAGTTTCGGATCTATATAGGTTTTGTAGATTATAGCCATATCAGACGGAGAGAAAAATGTCTTGCATCGTCTAAAAAAAAACCTAGACATCTTGCGGCATTTTTGGCGACATCGCGTATGTGATCGCTCCACAAAAGGTGGTTGCTGATGCACATTCCGAGGATAGGTTAGGTTAGGTTAGGTTGAGGGGCTGACAGTTGGTGTCTTAATCGTCACACTTAGATCAATACAGATCCATTGTGATACCCGTGAGTATTGATACTCAAGCTAATAAGAAAAAACCTATGTGTTCAGATAGTCAAGCCATTTAGAGGCTTTGACGAAGTTCAGAATGTTAGTACCTGGCGTACTAGAGAGTTCTTTTAAATCCCCGAAGAAAAAGTTGCCAAGCAGTTTCTTCCTTTGATGGAAGAGTGCGGGACAGTGACACAGAAAGTGCGAAGTGATCATCTGAACTGATTCTCATCTTTTTCATATGAAGACCTAACAGATTATGTCCGGTGATTATGCTTACAAGAGATCGAAGTGATCCCTTTTGTAGCTGCATAATTCTTTCCGTTCTTTGTTTGTTAAAACAGGGCCAGATCTTTCTTGTAGTACCGCAGGTTTTTTTTTTTTTTTTTTTTTATAATTAGCGAACACTAAAAGGGTTTTGTATACCTTTAATATGCCAAAGACACAGTGTGAGCATTAGGAAAAGAGGGAAGGGTTGGATAGGAGGTGTCGGTGTACATTGATTTTGAATTTTTGAACATTGCAATGACAGGAAAAGATAGAGCGTGGCAAGGCGTTCCACATTCGCGTAGTACGGCTAAAAAATGAATCTCTGTACTTCATAGTACAGCCGAAGTTGGGCTCAAGGGTAAGCTGATGGGCATTCCTAGAAGCACGGGTATTACGGTTAAATTGTTTAAGGGGAGGAATGCAACTGGCTATTTCACTAGAGCAAAGTCCGTTAAAATAACGGTAAAAAAGGGTGAGGCAAGAAACCTTGCGTCGATGTTCGAGTGACGTAAACGAGTTGATGATGTTAATGTCACCAATCATTTTAAAAACTCTTTTTTGAATACTGTCCAAGAGGCTTAAATAAGTTACTGGAGCACCAGCCCAGAGATGAGAGTTATATTCAAGTTTCGGACGTATATAGGTTTTGTAGATTGTAGCCAGATCAGACGGAGAGAAAAATTTCTTGCAACGTCTCAAAAAACCTAGACATCTTGCGGCATTTTTGGCAACATCGCGTATGTGATCGCTCCACAAAAGGTGGTTGCTGATGCACATTCCGAGGATGTCGAGATTTTCCGTTTCGTTGATGCAAGTGCCACTCATAGATAGTGGCAAAGAGGGTTTATCTCGCTTTAACGATGCAAGACAGCATTGCGTTTTCGAAGCATTAAATTCCACACGATTTTTTATTCCCCATTGTACAATGCTGTGTAGGTCGGAATTTAATGAGCTAATCATATTTTGCCGTTGCAGTTCCACATCCGAAGAGGAGGGTTGTGAGTCTGGAAACGAATATGAAAAGCTAAGAGTGCTATCGTCAGCGAAACAATGTATTGGACTAGAAGTGGCAGACAGGAGATCATTTATAAAAATGAGGAAGAGGGTCGGAGACAAAACGGAGCCCTGGGGCACACCAGCATTTATTTTATGAGTTTCAGACTTGAATCCGTCCAAAACAACTTGTATTGAACGGTTCGAAAGAAAATTTCTAATCCAACGAAGAAGAGATTCGTCGATACCGAAAGCACGCATTTTCGATAAGAGAGCAAGATGCCAGACTTTATCAAATGCCTTTGAAATATCAAGTGCAATAATCTTACTTTCTCCAAAACGATGTAAAGATTTGTTCCACTGTTCGGTGAGATGAACCATGAGATTACCAGTGGACCTATTGCTACGAAAGCCGTATTGCCGGTCATTAAGAAGCTTCCGTTCCTCAAGATATTTCTTAAGCTGATAATTAATCAGCGTTTCCATGACCTTAGAAAGAAGGGACGTTAGTGCTATCGGTCGATAATTTGTGGGAGAAGAAGATTCGCCTTTTTTTGGGATTGGCTGAACAAATGCAGTTTTCCAACTACTCGGAACGAGACCAGAAGAATAGGATAGATGGAAAAGCTTACGCAGTGGCTTTGCTAGCGTGGAAGAACACCTCTTCAGAATAATAGCGGGGATACCATCTGGGCCAGCGGATTTATGAATGTTGAGATCTTTAAGAACTCTCGCCACAGTTCGAGTACGAAAAAAGATTGGTCCCATAGAATCATTTACGCGTTCAAGAACTGGGGGAGTCATGACACTATCTGGTAAGGTGGAATTTTCGGCGAACTGCCTAGCAAATAAGTTGGCTTTATCAATAGAGCTAACTAAAGGAGTGTCATTGACAACAAGCGTAGGAACCGAGGAAGAGGACGAATTCCTCATATTTTTTACAAATGACCAAAAATTTTTACTGCCTTTGGGACATTGCAGTATTTTTCGCCGTAATTTTTGGTCATGTAAAAATTTGGTCCTTCGAATATAGGCGTTGCAAGCCTTCCTGGCTTGCTTAAACTTTTTCCGGTTTTCCTCAGTTGGGTTGGCTTTAAAACATCGGAAGCTCACCTCTTTCTCCTTGATAACCTCTTTGCAGCTCGAATCGAACCATGATTTATCCTTGGGTTTAATACTTTTAACCCTATTCGGGATAAACGTTTCCATTCCCAGATGAATCATACTAGAAATCATATCTGCACTGGAGTCTACGTCGCTACCGAGGAAGCATAGCGACCAGTTAAAGATCCTGAAGAAATTATTGAGACCGTCCCAGTTGGCTTTCTCGTACTGCCAAACGGTTCTCTTTGGAGCTCTTTCTTTAACTGGATTTGTTTGACACGAGAAATTAGCAGATATGACACTGTGGTCCGATGTGCCTAGAGGCGTCAATACACTGATTGTGTATTTATCAGGATCAGAGGTGAGAAACAAGTCAAGTGTATTTTCTGCTCGGCCGTTAACGTCTGATATACGAGTAGGCTCATTGACAAGCTGAGTAAGATGGTTAAACTCAGCAAAAATCTCAGCACACATTCCTTCGGGCGTTGTCTGGCCCGAATGGCGAAGCCACGAAGAATTGTGAACATTGAAATCGCCCGTAATAACGATTTCAGTGTGAGGATACAGGGAGACAATTCTTTGTATGGAGTCAGACAGAGCATCAAATTCCTGAGAAGTTGAAACTCTGTCCAGGTTTGGGCTCCGATAAAGAAAACAATAGTGAATGATGTGTTTATTCACGGAAAGTTTTAACCACATGAAATTAAAAAGGGAATTGGTACAATGACCGTATTGTGGTAAAAGTTGATATGCAACATCATTCCTAATATATATGGCGAGACCATGGTGTGAGAAGAATAATGGCACCAAGCAATACCCATGAATAAAAAATTCAGTAGGATCGGAATCTTCACCTACTTGGGTTTCACTCAATGCCAAAACAGCTGGTCTGTTAGAATTAATGTGGATGTATACAGACAGAAAATTCGATCTCAGCCCACGAACATTACTATAATCTACTCTAAAATTACCAGTCATTGCAATATAAAAAAATCCTAAAATCAAAACAAACGAACTTCTAAGTAAATCACTGTATAAGATTATTTAAAGGTCTTTACAATACAACCTCACTACTAGTGTTATGCCTTTAGTAGTGACGTTGAATTGGTCCGGACCCTGACAATCAAAACAGTAATCTACAATCCATTTGTTATTGAATGAACCAACACATACACACCATTGAGCGAGCTTTCAAAAAGCTTAGACCAATGCATGCACCTGCTGAGTCACTCAACTGTACAAGAAAATGAAAGAAAGAGTGAAGGGAATGCACTTACTGTGTACTGGTAGGTATTTTTTTATTGTTGCTTTTTTCCCTTTGTGTTGCTTTTTTTTATATATTGCTGTTGTTTTTCACTGTGTTTTTTTTTATCATTATTATTTTCTGTTGTTTTAGTTTTATTGGTTATATTTTTGTATCACTATTTTTTAAGTTTTGTTTTGATTCTATTTGAGTTTTTTTTTTTTTTAAATAAATTAAATTAACGAGACTGCGACGGGGACGGGGACGGGAGACAAGACAACAATTAATACAAAACGCAGAACACGGCGAGAGGACATGAACCTCCCCACTCGAGCTTTCACTGACAACTGTGTCAAGAAGGTTCCACCTTTCATCGGCCTTAGTAGTTATTCTTTTTGAGATTTCCTGTTTTAAATAACAGGTAGGGGTGCTAACTAGCTGAGCTTGGCTTTCGTCAAGCATTGACCCTAATCTTGCTAATTCATCGGCTTTCTCGTTGCCTAGTATATCGCTGTGGCCTGGGACCCAGCAGAGTCTAATGTTGTGCTGTGCGCCAAGAACCTTAAGCTCTTCGCGGCAGCATGAAACAAGCTTTGATTTTACCTCAGTTGCAGTAATCGCTTTTATTGCCGATTGGCTATCAATGTAAAAGGTGATATCAGCTCGTGGTATCGCCATCATTGATACCTTTTTAGCAGCTGTTGTCACTGCCAGGACCTCCGCTTGGAAGACGCTGCACCTACACCAGTGTCCATTTTAGAGCCATCAGTATAGATAGCTATTGACGACTCACTGGAGTATGGTATATTATCTATCCATTCCTCTCTGCTTGGGATGGCAGCCTGGAATGGTTTATGAAAATCAAGTTCGGGTATTTTATAGTCTGCTGTAGTACTATGACCCATAACTTTATGAAGGATCTGGGCTAAGTCTCAGGGCATTTTTGGCCGCAGATTCTGGAACAAAGAGGTCTAGGGGAATCAAATTGAGTATAACTTCCAGTCCCGCAGTTGGAGTGGATCTCATTGCTCCCGTAATGCCAGTGCACGCAAGTCTTTGAATTTTTGTCAAGGTTTTTAGGTTCGTGCTCTTTTCTAAAGCTTTCCACCATACTAAATTACCATAGGTTAGTATTGGTCTAATTATTTCCGAATACATACATCTGATAATTTTAGGGTTTAGTCCCCAGGTTTTCCCGAAAATTCTATTGCAGGAGTAAAAGGCAATCGATGCCTTTTTGAATCTATCTTTGGTGTTCAGGCCCCAATTTCGTTTTTTATCTAAGATCACACCGAGATACTTTGCGTGATCAGAGATTTTAAGAGGGCAGCCTTCAATTGAAGGAATTTTAAAATCAGGTATTTTACGCTTGTTAGTAAATAGCACTAGTTCTGTTTTAGCTGGATTGACTGTCAGCCCACAGCTCCTAGTCCATTTGCTTACCAACGAGAGGGAGTATTCGGTTTGTTCACTGATAGTGGGTAGGAACTTCCCAGTCGCTAGTAATGCAAGATCATCAGCGTAGGCTATTATCCTTACTCCACTTGATTTCAATTTAGAGAGTATGCCGTTCATGACAAGAACCCAAAGTAGCGGTGAGAGAACCCCACCCTGAGGGGTGCCTCTGGATGTGGTTACTCTTACCCTTTCTTCCGCTAGCTCAGAGTTAATCTGTCTCTTTTTGAGCATACACATTATCCACTGTGTTATTGCTTTTTCGACTTTGTGGTCGTCCAAGGCTTGCTTCACTGTTTCGTTCTTTACGTTATTGAAGGCTCCCTCAATATCCAAGAACGTTGCAAGGGTGTATTCCTTGTCATGCAGTGATTTTTCTATGACGCTGACAACACTGTGCAATGCTGTTTCAACGCTTCTTCCTTTAATGTAGGCATGTTGAAATTCCGATATATAGTCCGGTTTCAGGGTGCTTCGGATGTGTATATCAATTAGCCTTTCAAAAGTTTTCAAAACAAACGATGTTAGACTAATGGGTCTGTAGTCTTTGGCCTCCGTATGGCTAGGTTTACCAGCCTTAGGGATGAAAACTACCTTTACCTCACGCCACGATAAGGGAACATACCCCCATTTAAGGCTATTATTGAAAATGCTAGCTAGGTGTGGGATGATAAGGTTTATGCATTTCTGAAGCATCATAGGGAAGATTCCGTCTAGACCAGGGGATTTGTACGGGGAAAAGGAGTGAATGGCCCATTTTATCCTTTCTTCCTTCCGTTATAATATCCGATGGTACTAGGTTTTCCGTATGAGACTCTGTTTCTGGACTGCGGATATCAGCTACGCAGCCAGGAAAGTGAGTATTCACAAGGAGCTCAAGCGTTTCGCCACCGGATTCAGTCCAGCTGCCTGTAGATTTTTTGAGGGATCCTAGAGCGACTGAATCCTTGGTCAGAATTTTCCTGAGTCTTGCTGATACATTTGTACTTTCTATTTCGTCGCAGAAGGCCATCCATGAGCTACGTTTTGCTCGTTGTGTTTTGACCTTGAAAAAACGTTGACTGGTCTTATAATGTTCCCAATCAGATTCTTTCCTAGTTCTTTTGGCGACATTGAAAAGTCTTCTAGTTTCTTTTCTTAAGTTGCCTATCTCCGTGGTCCACCAAGGTGTTTTTTTCCTACCTTTTCCCATATGATTAATGGGACAGCTTTTTTCTAAAGCGTTATTCAGAACAACTCTGAGTTTTTCTGACGCAATATCTATGTCAGAGGGTTCTTGAATTAGAAGTGTATCTGGGTTTTGAATCCCCTGCCCTACTTCCCTGCAGAATATATTCCAGTTTGTTTTCCTGAAATTCCTAAAGGGTTTTGGAGTTGCTACTTCATTTCGTATCAAGAAGCCTATCAGTTTGTGGTCTGTGAATGATTCCTCTTTAAGAACATTCCATTGATCTATTACTATTGTGCTTGAGTTATTGGTTAGGGTAGCGTCAAGCACTTCTTTTCTATTTTTAGTTACAAAAGTGGGTTCGTAACCTCTGTTTGCTACTAAAAGATTATGGTCTAGTATAAATTCAAAAAGAGACTCACCTCTGTTGTTGATGTCGGTACTACCCCATTGAGTATGATGTGAGTTTGTATTACAGCCTAGTACCACGTCCCATCCCTCAGAGGCAACTTTCTCTACAAGCTGGCTTGTGATATTAGCGGGAGGCCCTTCTTGTCCGTCATGCGGCATATAGCACGATGTCAGGATCAGTGGTGGGAGTCCCTTCCTTTCTATTTTCACAGCACATTGGTGTGGATCACTGTAACTTTCTAAAAGAAAGAGATTAAACTTCTTCCTGGCTAAAATACAGGATCTGATATTACTATTAGCTACTTGTGTGGCTTTGTATAGTATAAAGTCTGATGTGTGTAGTCCTCTAATTCTGCCACCTGAAATCCAGGGCAATTAGGGCAATGTCAATTTGTCTACTTCCCAAAATGTAGACAAGATTGGAGCTGGCGGCTTTACTATGATGAAGATTAATTTGAATCAATTTCATGCACATATTTTGTTACTTACTTTTTTGGTCTTATTGGTTATGAGCCGCAGTTTGCACCGGTTTATGCCGATGCGTACATTCCGAGTATGTCGAGATACATATTCCGTAACGTTGATGCAAGTGCCACTCATAGATAGTGGCCAAGAGGGTTTATCTCGCTTTAACGATACAAGACAGCTTTGCGTTTTCGAAGCATTAAATTCCACACGGTTTTTATTCTCCATTGTACAATGCTGTGAAGGTCGAAATTTAATGAGCTAATCATATTTTGCCGTTGCAGTTCCACATCCGAAGAGGAGGGTTGTGAGTCTGGAAACGAATATGAAAAGCTAAGAGTGCTATCGTCAATCAATATAAAAAATATTTATTTGTATTGCTCTAGAAGGTTTTTTTTTGGATACTCGACCAAGTTCATGCGAGCCAGTCGTTCATTTTTGTACTTAAATCTTTATGCCATTTTCTTCAAAAGAAATGGACTCAAAGAATTTCTATAAAATGAATAATTGATACGATTTTTGTTCACATATGCTTACTCATTATTATATCCTGATGTTTAACTGAAAACGAACAGATAACCTACCCTTTCCGATAAAGTTAATTCGTCAGTCATTATTTAAGACTCCTTCTTCCAAATCCCTTCGCTTTCATTGGAATGTTATGCTTTTATTACTGACGAAAGTCTCTTTTAACTTTTCAAGAACATACATACCTACATAAATACGCCCACGTCCATACAGATCAAGCAAAAACGTCAAAGTTTATATAGAAGAACGTACATACATTAGGTATTACTGACTTGAGGTAGGCTATACTCGTATAAGCTTAGAGCAAATCTTAATGCTGGAATTCCGTCAAACAATACTTGAAGAGAAATGCTTTTCCTAAAAGATGAACCAAACAAAAACAAAAGTAAACAAAAACAAAAACTCATGTTAGCCTTGAATGTTTTTGCTTTTTATTTTTGGTTTGAAGTGCATAACGTTTAAGCTTTTCAAAAATTGAGAACCCACACTCAACTTTATATCCTTGTGATCCTTGTGTTTTTATTTTCCCTTTTGCTTTTTACAGAGCCTCTCTGTGTTTTTATTCTTTATTTCCCCCCGAAAGAAAAGCCTAGTTCCCCCCTATGAAACAGAAACAGATAATTTTTTTTAACGTCGTCGTCGTCGTCCTACCGTACGTAGTCTCTAAGCCCCTTACAAGTCGACTGCAAAGCAATTAAAATTTCCAAGTATTAATTTTCACCAGTCGCCTTTTCACTGTGTATAATGTCCATAGACGAGAAGAGTTTTTCTCATTTCTCTTTTGTTGGAATGGGGAGGGTGTTAGGGTAGGGTGTTCATCATCTCTTCCACTTTCGTTGTCCTGTCTTATGTGCCCCCCTTCACTGTGTTGTTGAAAAACCCATCTTTCTCATTAGGGAAACGAATGGGCATGTGGATTCAGTGGTGCAAAAAAAAAGACGAAACGAAGAAAAACCAAACGGAAAAGGAAGCACAGAATGGAAAAAGAAAACACCATGATACATCCACTTGCCCTCGGGAATTTTTTGAGATGACTCTTGCCACGTTTACATTGCCATCATGATGAGATTCGTCCTCCGGACGACGATGACGACGGGGTGTATGTATGTATATTCAAGATAGAATCACTGAGCCGAATGTAAAACGAAGAAGAAGAAAAAAAAATATACAGAAGGTAGAAATGTGGAAAACACGGAACACAGGGCAAACCTCAAAAACCCCTTAAATTTTTCAAATGTTTTTAAGTGGTAAATGGTATGCAGAGGCATGAAGCTGGCTTTAATAACGCCAACCAACCTCAACATCCAAATTACGAATGAGCATAGATATCTTCAATGTGATGGGTTGCCACAAAAAAAGATTTGGTTCCAGGGCATAAAAGACGGGAGACGAGACGAGAGCTGGCACTGGGCACACCCAGGGATGGAACGAACAGAACAGTCCTGGAAATCATCAGGGAGGATCGGGGACTGCTCTGTGCGATTGTCCACACAAAAAACGATGTGACCTGCCAACTGTGTGAATGTTAAATGGAAGATTTTTCTTCCTTCTCTGTACCGCTGCCCGCCGCCGTTGTCCCTCTTTCGTTGTGTACCTACGGTGTATGCTTTATTTACTCCTTTTTCCATTTGCAGCACCCCAACTAACGCCATCAGAGCAGCGCCCATCATCAGCACTCAAAACGACTAGTGTCTCTTCTCTTCAACTGATACTAGAAAGTAGACCAAAGGTCAAAGAGTCATACAATGGCTTGTGCTTCTGGCACAATAGCAAAGTTCTGGCAACAGAAGCACCAGCTCCCAAGCACCCCCATTTCCATTCCTATTCTCATTTACCGTTGTTAGCTCTTTGGCATTGTCCATTTTCCAACCCCTGAAGGCTTAATATAATGTAATGCTATAGAAGTTAGAGATATAGCCTCTTTGTGTATAGTTTTTGGATTAAAGAATCTTATTCTGTTTTTTTTTTTTTTTTATGATCTTGGTTGAAGTAGGGAAAAGGGTGCTAGATTGTGCTAGAACTCAACGTATATTCATAGCATTAAGTATGAATATGTATCTAAACCTAAAGGTGCGCATAGCATATAACATATCTGTGTTGAATTTTGTATGCAAATAGCTTAAAAAACTATAAGTGCTAAGGTGGGTTCTAAACTCTTTTGCTGTTAAAATGTTGAAAAAGAAAAAGATTTTTCGAATAGACTAGAGCAAAAAATGTGGTCTAACTGGGTTTTCAGTGTCATTAAGGTGAACAAATGTGAGGAAGAGGTCTGAAATATTTTAAACGAACTGGACTGGACAGTGTTATTGTTTCGGTTTTGAATTCAGACTAAAAACATACCTATACCTACCTATCCTATCCTTGGAAATGAATGGCCTTACGTTTCTACTTCTAGTTGAATGTTAAATACATATGTGCATAAATAAACTTGGAGCGAAAACTTAAATATTTAAAGTTGGTAGGTATAAGGCAAAAAGACATGTAATTGTAGTTTATTATATTTATGTTTCCTTAGATTCTTATTTTGCTTTTTTACAAAAACACATTAAAACTTTGAAGAATTTAAGAACCACCTTACCTTCAAGAGTTGTAGATTTCTGTTTTTTTTTTGCAGTTCTAACAAAATTAAATTAATTCAACTTTAAAATCGTTTGTTTTAGCGCCCTTAGAAGGAACACATTTGAACTTTCAGAATTTGTATAAGTCGCGAGGAATTAATAGGTTTCAAAATGTGACCTAGAAAACCAAACCTCCTTTTCTACCATCTTACTTACTTCCTTACTTACTTAAGGTGGCGTTACAGTCCTGTGTGAACTAGGACCTCACCCAAAAAACTTCTCCTTTTAGCTCGGTGTCTAGATAGCTGAACTTCCACTTGTGCGCCCGCCACGTGATCCGCGGTCTTCCTCTGTCCCGGAGCTTTGGTTTCCATGCGCTCAGGTGACCCAGCCATCTCAGACTTTGCACTTGTATCCTTGTGGCTTAGTCTACGTGGCTGTACATCTTCTCCTCCACTCACCTTCTATGCATACGGGACCGTAGATCACACGAAGAACTTTTCTCTCGAAACGACCCAAGGTGCTTTCATCCGCTTTTGTCATAGACCATGCTTCTGCACCGTATAGCAGCACGGGCATGATGAGAGTCTTATATAGCGACACTTTGGCCGCTCGAGAGAAGGCTTTGCTACTCAATTTTTTTCTTAGCCCAAATAAACAGCGGTTAGCAAGAGTAATTCTTCGATCTCGTTTTCTGCGTTATAGCGGTTGACGAAGTCCTTGACTACCTCAAAGTTACGTCTGTTGATGGTGACGTTTTGACCGAGATGTCATCGGTCGATGTTGTAGGTTCTTTCTTGATGACAGCATGTACTTTGTTTTGCCCTCATTAACCGTTAAACCCATTTAGCCGCCTCTGCCTCAATGCTCGCAAAGGCCCCATTGAAACCAGTGAGTTCTTCCGATTATGTCAATGTCATCAGCATATGCTAGTAATTGGACAGACTTTTGAAAGATAGTGCCTCTGGTGTTGACGTGTGAGCCCTGCACTATTTTTTCAAGTACCATGTTAAAAAAATCGCATGACAGCGCATCACCTTGTCTAAAACCTTTTTTTGACATCGTAAGGTTCTGTTAAGTTGTTTCCAACCTTTATGGAGCAGCGTGAATTCTCCATGGTCATCCTGCACAAACGGACGAGTTTGGCAAGGATGCCAAGAACAGACATGGCTCTATACAGCTCGTCCCTGTAGATGCTGTCATATCCGGCCTTGAAATCGATGAAAAGATGGTGGGTGTCGATTTGATGTTCTTGGTTTTTTCCAGGATCTGCCGTGATTTGAATATTTGATCAACTGCAGATTTTCCTGATCTAAAACTACACTGATAAGGACCATATTACGACAGGGAAGATTTTGTAAACGATGTTAAGTAGACTGATTCCTCTATAGTTGGTGCACTTTAAAGGGTCTCTTTTTTTCAGTATCATCTTAATATCATGTTTGATGGCAAGAGTACGATAACTCAGGTGACAAGACATTATAACGGATTTCTTAAAAACAAGCATTTTTTACTATGAGAGGGGCGGTCTATCTCCCCCCGTTTAGGCGGGCAATTTAAAAAAATTATTATTTAAAATGGAAAAAAATAATTAAAAAATAACGGTAATACTTACAATTAAGTTTTATAAATTTTTTTAAAGCCAACATTTTGTTCTATTAGCCAGTATTTAAATCAACTCAAAACTATGTATAGTTTTTGAAAAATTTAATTGTAAATTCAGAATTTGAGTAAAAAAAGTTAAAAAAGGTTTAAAGTGTAATTTTTCAATACTTCAAGATTATCTACCATTGTTTTTATTTTTTTCAAGAACTAGAAGACATAGAAGACATAGACTACAAGTAGTACCCGTGGCATGATGGTTAGTGCGTTGGACTGTCATGCTTGAGGTCTTGGGCTCGATCCCTGCCTGTGCCACCTAAAGTTTACGGGTCCTACCTCTTGCGAGGAATTGACAAATTCTCCAAGAGTAATTCTTGTCATGAAAAAGTGCTTTCTCAAATTAGCCGTAGGTCCCCTCCATCCCTGCAATTACTCGCACACAGGAATGGTTGAGAGTTGTAAGTCACTAGGCCCTGGTTCTCTACGGACTGTTGCGCCACCTAATTAATTAAATTAGAAGACATAGAATCATCTAGTTTTCAGTTTTTGATCAAAAACAAATAAGAGCAATGAATTCTAAAAAAAAATAGTAGATAATCTGAAAGTTTTGAAAAATTACACTTTAAACCTTTTTTTAACTTTTTTTTGCACACACTTTGAGTTTAAAATATTATTTTCAAAAACTATGCATAGTTTTTACTTGGTTTAAAAACAAAGTAATAGACAAAAGTGCTTTAAAAATGTACAAAACTTAGTTGTAAGTACTACCAATATTTTTTAATTATTTTTTTCCATTTAACGTACATATTTTTTAAATTGCCCCTACCGCCTAAACGGGGGGAGATAGACCCCCTCTCCTCCCATAGTAAAAATGCTTGTTTTTAACTGTTCTATACAAAACCGTCATTAAACTTTGTCGCCTAAGTTATCGTACTCTCCCCTGTTTGATTAAAATCTCGTATTTCTAAATGCAGCTCCTCAGGGAAGCCACTTCTGTTTATAAACAATTTCTCAATAAGAGGTTTAATTTTGAATAACTCGCTATCTAGGCAAATGTGTTTTCGTAGTTCACTTAATTTAAGCAGCACTTTTTGAGCCATTCGTTCAGCATCTTCCCCGCCAAAAATATTGAAACTATCTTAAAAATTTAAGTTGTTGGGACCAGTGAATCATATGAAGAATCGAATCGCTCAGGAAAAACAAAGAATATCGTCGTAGAGTACACAATATGCCAGGTTTGTCGATTTCACGTCAATGTTTGAAATAAGTCATTTAAAAAAAACAAATATATTTTACATACAAATTTAGATTTAAGGATTTTCAAAATTTCAATTTAATATAAGCTCAATACGGTCGATTACCAGCAACGTCGTATTTTTACTAAAAAAATAGGACATACTGAAAGCTGCACTGTGTGAATTGGTCAGGGAAATTTTTCATGACAAGGACATGGTGCTTTAACTTTAGTATGTAGCCATTTGACTGATATCGTTTTCCGTTGCTTATGGCATACCGTCCTCTTGGTAACAAAATAACAATGTATTTATCAGGGTCGTCTTTAGACTTTTGGGGGCCCTGGGCCCAATAGGATTTGGGGGCCAAGAAAAGTAGGTACCTACCGATAATATATTTTTTTTTTAATTCTTTAGGTTAAAAAAATCGTTTTAAAATTAATTTGTGTTTTTTTTACATATTTCTACTTTTTAAAAAGAACTAAAAAAAACATAAAACAGATATTTTTTTATACTTTTATAATTTTTTTTAATTCACCTTCAATAGTTGAAATGTGTTCCCAATTTCATCCACTGTAATTAAAATGCACAATTTTGATATTGTAAAAAAGATCTTCATTTACATCTTTATTGAATTCTTTTAAATACTGTTTGAGGTGCAAGCATTCCACCTCAAGTTCTTCTGCATTAACATCTCTATGGTTTTTTGAAAACTGTTCGCAAGAATTTTGCAACTCCACTGAAGTCAAATATTGCAATCGACAAAAAAAAGCCAAACAATGCATTAATTTCTTGATAGCAATTGGATCGTATTTTTAATTGCAAAGTAATAGTGTCAATAATTGGAAAAAAATGATATTTTAGACTTTTCTTTCCGAATTAGCTGAAAGGAAGATGCAGTACCATCAAAATATGTGGTAAGCGAACTTCGTACTATTTAACGTTGCAATAAGTCTTTATAATTAGCATCCGGATTCTGAATTTTGGCACACGCTTCGAATTTATCACAATTCTCCGTTAAATCATTTATGAAAGAACAAAGCAAATTGGCAACAACGTCAATCGTTATTGTTTCTTTTTGAAGGCTCTTGCTGGTTTTATGAATTCTTTCTAATATTGTGCTCCAAATTTCTGTTAAAATGAGGAACTCTAGTTTTGACATTTTCTTAGACAAGCTTAGCGCTTCGCTTTTTGTGTCTGGAGCTTGCTCTGGATCTCTAGAGATAGATTTCAAGGCTTCAGTAATTTGCTTATAACCATGATGGAGCGCGTTAACTGCATTAGCTCGTGCAGACCATCTTGTTTCAGAGAGGCTTTTAAGAACTCTATGTGAACCTGAACATACATTCAATTTATTCCAGCGATGGGTGGAAGCAGAAAAAAGTTTTATATTTTTTGAACCAGTTGAAAGAAACTTGTTGCCTCCTGCACACAACCAGCCGCATGAAGGGCTACTAAGTTAAGAGAATGTGCTGCACAAGGTACAAAGGTAGCAAATTCGCACTTCTCCTTTAATCTTGCTTGCAAACCAGAATATTTTCCCGACATATTAGACGCATTATCATAGCATTGTCCTCTACAATCCTCTATTGAAATATCATGATTTTCAGAAATTTCAAGATTGTGTCAGCCAAATATTCAGATTTATGCTCTTGAATAAGTATAAATTTTAAGAACCATTCGATAGGAACACAATTTTTAACATACCGAATTACAAAAGTCAACTGGTCGATATGAGAAAGGTCGGGTGCACTGTCAACACTTCGGAAAAATATTTTGCCGGTCTAATTTCACCTAAAATTTTCATTAGGACTTGTTTTCCTATTATATCAATGAATTCGTTGGAAATATTTGCTGATAAATAGGAAGTGTATCCCTTTCCTGAGTTCTCACATTTTTTTTTTAAATGATCTGCGATGAATGAATCATCATGGGACAACTTTGTGTTTGTATATGGAGTGAGTTGAAAAGTCAACATGTGTGCAGAACTGTAGAGTTAAAGGAAAGCAGAGTTGTTTAAATAATGTTGACAGCGTGTGCAGGTGTATGATTAAAGATTCATGTTGCCAGAAGTTAAAGATGTTGAGGAGGAGAATTTCAACGGAACGGAGATTAAAATGAAACTTGTTTTTCTGTTACTGTCTACTAACCTTATTTCGATTTCTATATAATTCTTGTATAGATTCATTCATTTTGAGTTGGTGGATTTGGGGGCCAAATAATTGCGGGGCCCTGGGCCCTAGCCCACCGGGCCCATGCCTAAAGACGCCACTGCTATTCATTCAACTCAAAAAACACTTATTTTTGTTCAATATCAAAGTAAAACCTCTTATTAGAAAATCCTATAATAAACAAGGTTTTCCTAGAAGAAATCACTATTAAAAGATTCTTCACAAAACTTCTTTCACCAAAGATTGACTAACAACTAAAGTCTTTAATTTTTATATTTACGAAAATCTTTAAAATAATTTAATTATTAATAATCAAGTCGATGAAATTATGTTTCTTCGGTTTGCTCCAAGGTAACTCAAAGTCAAAATCAATTATAATACCTATTTCATCAAAAGTGTTTTTATTTCTAAGAAAACTAAAAGTTTTGAACTTTTAAGTTTATCTTTTCTCACATCAACAAAAACTAAGGCAACAAGTTGTGCATCTAGCGCAAAAAGTGATATTCTCAAAAACCCATCAAATATATACGTAGGTACACAAAAAAGAAACCACAAAACTTTAGATATAGTTTCAAACTTAGATAATAAACTTTACTCAACGGTAAGTGACTGCACTGGATTAGGAATATCAGTCGATGCCAGTTTATGAATTTTCAGCTTTTCAGTTTATGCAATGTGCGGCATAGTAGAGTTTTAGGTGTACAAATAAAATTCTTGAAATTATTTTCGAAAACTTTTCAAAATCACCTCTCAATTATATTTGCACCAAAATAAAGCAACCTTTGTTTGAAAATCTTTTAATAAATACCTGTTTATAGTCTTGCAGAATTTTAAATACAATATAACAAAAAAACCATGACTTTCAAGGAAGGTGAAAAACGCCAACATTTGAGGAACTCAGACCAAGACAAAAACGTCAGCTATATCGTTATTGAATAGAAATTTTATGAAGAAGTTTCGTTGTTTTGATAAAGTTATTTGAGATGAGAGTAAAGTGCAATATTGACTCAAGTGCATTCCGTTCAAAAACTCACCCTCCCACTCACTTTGTTTTATATGTTTTTTTTTTTATTCTCTCTTCTTATTCTTGTTTTGCTTTGTATTATTTTATCGTTTATTCATTCGTCTTCGGTGAAAAGGATAAATTGAAATTCCAAAGATTTTCAAGTTAAACTGGGGAGCATCGACGTCGTCGTCGTCCTCCTTCTCGTCCTTGTCGACGACGTCAGTAACGATATAATACTCTAACTCGACTCTAACACAGTCATATAGTCTCTAGTGCTCCGCTGCGCTGGCTGGCAGTACATTCCTAACGCTTAGTGTTATGGCTTTTCAAGGCATCAGGTTCAGCATGAGCATCACAGGCAGAGCAAAGCAGAAGTGCTTCTTGGTATTCTCTTTATGTTTCCTGTACTGTGCTGCCGCCCGCCACCAATATACCACCATCACGAAGATTTTGTGTAGAGTCATTTATCGGCAGGAATGGTGGTAGTTGAGGAATAGGTATAGAACCTTACCTACTCTTTGGCTTGGCTTGGCTTGGCAGAAGCGGTTGTTTCTAACCTCTCTCCCATTATAAATGTCTTGAGCTATGATGGTTGTGGTTTGATGTTTGCAAAGCGTTCGTTGCAAGGATAAGCGCCAGGAAGACACTTTACCACTCACTACTATCCTGGTGTTTTGTGAAATTTAATGAAATATATGTATGTATGTAGAAAAGGAAGCTATAAAGGAATTTATGTATGATTCTAGAAGAGCAGAAGAGCAGCAGAAGCAAGCAGCAATAGAATTCGAGCAAATATCAAATTAATTAACTGCTTGAATTTGGTTTCTGTATAATTAATCTCCCGTAGAAGTTGAAGTGTGTGGCTAGACGGAAGGCTGATTGTTGAGAGTTTATTACTGAAACTCAAGCACAGAAAGTGGTATGGTTTTAAAGAATATGCAAGAAGGAGGAGCAAAGGAAATATATGATAGGTATGCGGTGCCGGTGCGGTACGGTATGCAGGCTTTTATCAGACATTTTTTGAGTATATACGAAAAGAGTTTTGAAAAGATTTTTCTTTTTCGTAATAATATTGATTTGTTTTTTCTTTTGTTCTGAAGGTTTTAAAGTTGTTCTTTGTTTCGTAGTTGATATGGGTGGTTATTTCATTATCAAAAGTTAAGAGTTAAAAATGTTGGAATTTTTATAACCTCAAGTCGGTTTATTCTGAAGTTTTTGAACAAACACAAGTTGGGGTTTTTATTTCTCCTGAAACTTTCTCTTGAAAAACCCATATATTTCGTTTTATGTTCTGTTTTCATAAAATTAAGACTTTAGTATTGAAAATGGCGAAAGAAAAACATAAGTGACTCACACTTTTATTTGATTCCTTATAAGAGTGTTATTAGTGGCAAGGAATTTAGAAGGTTCAGGGAAATAACTTCACTTTGGAAATAAACTTCACCTTAAATTGAAAATTATACATTTTTTTGTTGAAGTGTGGTCATTTAAACTTTAGTTTTATTGTGCCAATTTTTAAAAAATTGTTAAAAAAATATAAAATACTAGCAAACCCGGCGAACTCCATTTCGCCACCAGATGGCTTCGTTTTTTGTAACATTTCGTTTGGGGATTAAAAGATGAAGAAAAATAATTTTTTTTTGTTTTATATTTAAAAAGGAAACATTTTTATTTCATTTCACAACAGTAATGAATTCATTTCGATTACAAAAACAAAGTGTAATTTAGTTGAACATCTCTAAGTAAAAAATGAAAGTGAATCCAAAGTAAATACTGAATCGAAGCGTTATACCGTTATACTTGTCTGTAAATTATCCATTTCACTGAAGTGCTCTTTAGTAAACCACATTTTTTGTTTTTTGGTCTGACGTTAACACAAACAAAGCGGATGGTTTCCCAACTCGTGAACACGCAACGTATAGCTACCCATGTGAAAAACAATGATTTTCTTAATTTATCCCGCAAACACTAAGCGATTGGCCTTGCGAATTGTTAATTGTCATTCCAAACGCAAGGCGAAACGGAAAGTGCAATCGTTTGAAGTCAAACGGAAGATCAGTCGGAATCATTGGTATTCGAGGAATACATACATTTTCACCTGCGTACTTTCCGTTAATAATGGTTGCCTCAATCAAATTCGGCATAAGTCTTTTCACCGCAAGTCGGGTACCGTTTCAAAGTCGCGGTGGATTCAAATTACGCAATATCATAATAACTGAACCAACTTTGAGTTGCAAGTTATGTGGTGGAAATCCTGGTAACTCCAGAGAGTTCAAAAACTCCGTTGGATAATCTACAACATCATCGGGATTTGTTATGGAATCAACGGATTTGTATGTCACCAAATCGCCAGCGATTTTTGATTGAATACTGAAATTCAGTGCGTGTACATCATTATTCTTTGCGGCGAGATTTGCTCGTTGACTTAACCAGGCATAATTCTGATAATTCTCACTAATGTTTGGGAAAACATTTTCAATAAGAGCTAATTGAGAGTCTACAAATCGGCAAAAGTCGTTGGTAAGAGTAATTAATCCAGTTGTCGCACCAACTGGCACTTTTCCATTTCCAACAGCTAACAATTGTTTGGAAAATTGTGCAGCACTTTGATCATTTTGAAGTTGAACTCTCATATTAGTGGTTAGCGATAATGTTTTTACGTTGTTCCACAACAGTGATGCATTCAGGCAAGCATTCAATTCATCTGCAGGATATCCATGGGGAATTACTGGCAACGTCTGCCTGAAATCGCCTGCCAACAATATCATCAAGCCGCCAAAGATGTTGTTACTTCGTCGAAAATCCTTCAGTGTGAAGGTAAGTGCTTCAAGTGATTTCTTATGTGCCATTGTGCACTCATCCCAAACAATGAGCTTGCATTGCATCAACAATTTTCCCATTGCACTGGATCGGGAAATATTGCATGTTGGAGTATCAATTGTGTTTAAATTGAGTTTGAGTGACAACTTAAGTGCAGAACGTGTAGTACGACCGCCATCTAGAAGAGTTGCCGCAATTCCAGAAAAATCAATGAACTGACAAATGTTTTCCCTGTTCCTCCATTTGCGTTCAGGAAGAATAGACCACCAGTATTATTGTCCACCGCTTGCATTAATGTTTCGTATACTTGTTTTTGCTGTTCATTCAGCAACGGCACATTATTTCTAACGAATTCCTGCAATGTATCAACATTGTATTGCAGCTCTCGATTTAATTCTTGGTTTAATGCATCGTGCATAAATCGATTTGGCGCAATCATTCCTATTTCAATCAGAATCATTCCTTCATTGTAGATTTCATACGTTATTTGAGAGATATGGTTGACAAAAGTAAGCTTTGGTTTAGAATATATAGGGCCCTTGAAACGTCAAAAAATTAAAAAATTTTCAATTCCACAAATCGGAACTTTTACAAAAGCTTTCTATTGGAAGCTAAACGGAGTTCACCGCTTTTCTGTTGAAATTTTTCCTGAATTTTGTCTGATATAAACCTCACGGAGCCCGAGGCCTTTCCAACGAATGCAAAACCGTGGAAATCGGTTCGTGCGTTCTGGAGTTATAGCGTCAGGAAGGAAAATCCGACTTATTTTTATATAGTAGATAAAATTTGCCCCTAAATCACCAAAGCGAAAGGAACATATTTCTGCTTTTAATACAAAGTTTACTTAAAGTTCATATATGATTAACTTTTATTTAGCTATTATCTTTTTGGCAAATACTGGTTTAAACAGCTGACGCACGTTTCGTGTTATGTTTCACTGTCAAATATCTTCAATTTGTTTTATAATTTAACCATGAATCTTACAAACGAAAAACGCTTGCAAATTATTGAATTTTAATATCAAAATGCGTGCTCTGTTAAGAAAGTTCATCGCGCGCTTCTTCCATTTTATGGTAAGTTTAATCGACCCACTGAAGCGTCTATTAGGGCTATTGTGACTAAAGTTCGCACAAAATTTACGTTGTTGGACATTAAACCACCAACACGCTTCTGTAGAGTGCGAACTGAAGAAATTATCGCAGCTGTATCGGCCAGTGTTAATGATGACCATCAATTATCAAATTGTCGCCGTTCGCAGCAATTGGGCGTCTGTTACTTAACAACGTGGAACATTTTTGGGAAGGATTTAGGTGTGATGGCTTTCAAAGTACAGCTGGTGCAAGAATTGAAGCCGAACGACCTACTGCAACGTAAAATTTTTGGTGAATGGGCTCTTGGAAAGTTGCCGAAGATCCACTTTTTTAGCGAAAAATTGTGTTCAGCGACGAAGCTCATTTTTGGCCAATGGGTACATAAATAAGCAGAATTATCGATTTTGGAGTGAATATGAGCCAGAAGCATTGCAAGAGCCACCAATGCATCCAGAAAAAGTCACAGTTTGGAGCGGTTTAAGGGCTGGTTGCATCATTGGACCGTACTTCTTCAAATATGATGAAAATCGTAACGTAACTGTGAATGGTGAGCGCTACCGTGAGATGGTATCCAACTTTATTTTGCCCAAAATGCAAAAGCTTGACTTGCATGGCATGTGGTTTCAACAAGACGGTGCCACATGCCACACGCCACCCAGTACGCGCAACAATGGACTTATTGAGAGGCGAGTTCGGTGAACATTTTATTTCACGTTCGGGACCGGTCAATTGGCCACCTAGATCGTGAGATTTAACGCCTTTAAAGTCTTTTTGTGGGGTTATGTTAAAGCTTATGTCTATACAGACAAGCCCGCTTCAATTGACGCATTGGAAGACAACATTGAAGCATTTATTCGTGAGCTACCGGTCGAAATGTTGGAAAGAGTATGCCAAAATTGGACTAAGCGGGTGGACCATTTGAGGCGCAGTCAAGGTCAACATTTGCATAAAATAATCTTCAAACATTAAATTATATGGACCGTACTATCGATTCAAATAAAGATTTCATACATTTTTCTGAATTATATGTGTTGTTTTTTTTAAACCAACCTATAGCTTTTAAAAAATCACCCTTTAGTATAAACATTGTTTTGTCCTCATTCACTTCAAGGGTCGTTTTGTCTGTTTATCAATAGCTCTAGTGCTTCTAGAACAACTCGCTTGGAGCGGCGATGATGTCGTTTTCATCCTCATAGTTGAGAAAAGCTCCTAGAGATAATGCCTTCCCGATAAATACCACTCCTGTGCAGTATCTGCTCCAGGAAGAATTCACATGATAGGGCATCTCCTTGCCTGAACCTGTACATGTCTTGAAACGCCAAAAACAATGACCAATGACATTTGCGACTTGTCTAACTTCATGAATTTAACCTTCATGGTTTTGAATTTGTTTTAGCATAGACCTAATTT
Source organism: Eupeodes latifasciatus (assembly GCA_920104205.1). NCBI lineage: Eukaryota > Metazoa > Arthropoda > Insecta > Diptera > Syrphidae > Eupeodes > Eupeodes latifasciatus. Next base: position 118,028,332 of record OV049925.1, on the reverse strand, counting down.
TCATGTGGTTTCATACAAAAAATAGAACCTCAAAGATGATGCTCCAAAAACTTATAGCCGGGAAAACCCTTGAAATGCTTGGTTTTTGAATATAAGAATTAATGGTATTGGAAAATCTTTCATGAATTACTAATACTTAAAACGCGTTTATCTCAATTCTGCATTTTCTAAACTGACGGGACATTACTCAGTAAAATTCACACATTTCAGCTGATAATAATATTTTGGCAAATCTGAAACACATCAAGCTCAAAATTCTGTTTGTTCAAAATTCAGCTTTTTAAAATTTTTCAAATCATAATCTCATAGCTCAACTTTGATTTTTGTAACCACTTTTACATTTATTGGTTGGCAACTCTGCTGTGATAGTGAAAAGTACAACTTAAAAATCGATCGCGCCAATTTCCAATTAAAATATTTAAATACTTAAAATACAAAATAAAAAAACATCACATTTCGAAGATTTCTGTGAAGTCACCAGACAAATTTATTAATAATATCAGGTAAACCAAGTTTTCGAGGCGAAAAGCCTATTTAAAGTTTATTTTTTCGTCACATGACTGACAAAAGAAAAATCTGTCAAACTTCTCCTGAAGACAACAAATATCTGCTGCACAATAATAACGGAGCACACAAAATGTTCAAACATAATACAAATAGGTACATATGTCTTTCTCGAAAGTCGATTTACAACAATTTAAAACAATAATTGACGATTCACTCCAAAAAGAACTACATTTAGCCACCGCCAACTTGGCTACTAAGGATGACGTTAAAAGCCTGCACAACGAACTTAGTCAACTTAAACAAGAGAATCTGGAGTTATCAGAAAGAGTTCAACAGTTTGAAATGCGTTGAAACTTGCTTGAGGATGATAATGATAATTTTCTCAATCCCAAATGATGGTGCGGAGCCCCAGGAACGTATTGAAGTTATTACCAAACTTTTGTTGGATAACCAAGAGCCACAAATGCAGCAAGCCATTAAGTTAAGCGAAAATGCCAAAGTTATCAAAGATGTTAAAAAATGCATCTAAGCTGAAAGGCACAGGCGCCTACATAGAACGCGACCTAACCAAACAAGCACAAAACAAACGTCGTATTCTTCTTAGATATCGAAAGATTATTAAAACCAATAAACCAACAGAAGCAGTTAAATTAAAGAACAGCACACTAGTTATTTGTGATAAAACTTTTTATTTAAACAATAATAATGAGCTAAAATATAAAAATAATGACGGAGAATCCGAACTACAAATCATGTTTGGTAAGCTAAACTTTGAAAATGTCAAAGAAAACACAATGCTCAGGTCAAACAGACGTCAAACTGATAGTAGCAGATCAAACCTAGCAGAACCAACAGGGATGGTCTATGAAAACACAAATTGTAGCAGATTTTTACGAAATTGAGAATCAGAAGCCGTCAGTCAAATTAATATTGCAACTTACAAAATTTTAGCTTATAATATTGGAGGATTAAATAATAAGTTATTATTTGTAGATTTTTTCAATTATATAAGGAATTTCGATATATTTTTTTTATTTGAAACTCATGTAACTAAAGATAATATAAGTAAATTCAAAAATTATTTCATGGGCTTTAAGTTTTTACGGGAAGGGGCATCTGAATCGTCTCAAAGAGGTCGTGCAAGTGGAGGAAACCTGTTTGGAATAAAGACATCACTATTGAACACGTTTAATTTCGACGAACTTGAAGGAACCACCGTAGTCAAACTTTTACAAAAAAATTATATGTATATCTTGCCCTGTTATTTAAATTGTAACAAATGGAGAGTCGATTTTGAAAAACTACATAACACAATGCAGCGTTTATGTAACAAAAGCACTTTATTGATAGGGGATTGGAATGCAAGGACCAGCAACACACAAATCACTACAATACAAAACATATTAAATCCAAAGATCTCCATTAACACCAGGAATTCAAAAGACAACATCTGCAATAAAAATGGATCTGATATGCTTGAGATGTTGCAAATGTATGATTCTGTTATCCTTAATGGATGTACGGATGGAGACGAAGAAGGACACTATACATTCGTATCAGGTCAAGGAAAATCAGTTATTGACTTCTGTGCAGTTAATAATGACTGGATAGAACGAATCAATAAATTTGAAGTAGAGTGCAAAACGTTCTCAGATCACATGCCAATAAAAGTGACATTTTCAACCGAATCCTCTAACATTCAACAAAATTTAAATTTGCTACCGAGGCTTAAATGGAAGAATGAGGAAACAGATGCATATAAAATTTTGTTGGACAACTTAATATCAGCAAATGTAACAGCTGAATCTACTGATGCACAATCTATCTAGCTTACAGAGTGTATTAGAAACTCAACATTAAACAAAAACTTCAACACCAGTACAAGTTTCAAACAAAAATGGTTTGACAAAGATTGTTTGAAAGCCAGGCAAAAATCTTTTGCACTACTGCGAGTGATGCGAAATTCAAATAGTTACAATTTGAAAAAGTGGTACATCGAAGCTAACACTCATTACAAAAATTTATGTTTAAAAAAAAAAAACAGAATTTGAAAACGAGCAAGCGCTAACTCTTGGAAGAACAAGGTGTTCGAAAGAATTTTGGAAGATAGCTAGAGGAATTAATGGCTTTAAACATAAAATCGGACCAGAATTATCTGCAGAAACGCTCTCCTGTCACTTTGAAAGTCTCCTTTGCAATTACTCCAACCTGGCGTTTTCATATGCTAAACCATTAGTATCGGATGAAATGTTAGACGTTGATATAACAAATTATGAAATAAAAGCTGTTATAAATAAAGCCAAAAATGGGAAGGCACCAGGTGAAGATGGTATAACATACGAGTTTTTCGCTAATGCAACACCAAAGTTTTTCAACCACTTGAAAACTTTACACAATCAAGTTTTTACATATGCGGATATCCCGTCCTCCTTTAAGAAGTCCGTAATTTTTCCCATTCACAAAAAAGGTGCTTTGGATAGTGCTGAAAATTATCGAGGCATTTCATTTATGAATGTTATAGCTAAAATTTTCTGCGGTATATTAGCAGAGAGACTAGACAAATAGGTGACACAAAGAGACATCCTCTGCGCTCTGCTCTTCTCGCTTTTTATAAATGACGTAGTAGATGACCTTCCTGGAGGTATAAATATCGCAATTTCTACAATAAATGTTTTGTTATACGCATATGACCATATGATAAATCGGTTGGTCTTACTGCAACAAATGGGGGCTGACCATCAATACCGCTAAATCCAAAGTGATGATTTTCTCACGATCCGTACAATCTCAAACTCGGAATAGAAGGTTCTACAATGGGAATCTCTTGGAAATATCTAAAGAAATAAAGTACTAACTTTGGATTTTAACAAACACCTATTAGAGAAGATCAACACTTCGCAGAGCTTGTTGAATTCAACATGGAAAAAAGTTTTTTCAAACGACAGGATACAATTATCAGCCAAATACAAAATTTTTGATGCTGTTGTGAAATCAACCTTGTGCTACGCCTCTCAGGTTTGGGGATCAGAGGAATATGAGGTTATTGAGAAATTCCAAAGGAATTTTTTGAAAAAAACTTTTCAATCTTCCACTCAACACACCAAGTTACGCAATCTACTTGGAAACAGGCTTACCTCAACTCATGACAAATACACTTAAAGCACAGGCTGATTTTATAATCAAAATATGCGCTTTTCAGAACTCCAGAATATCCAAAAAGATGCTTTTATATGAATTGAGGAATAAGGATTGGTGGTTCGCGAAATGGCAATATATTGGAAGCTCTTGCGGAGAAATGCTACGTATGGACATAAACAACTTGTGCAATGGTAAAGATCAGCTCTATAAAATTATCCAAAAGAATGAAGACTCAATACGAGATGCATTCATTATTAAGGCCTGCGAATCTGACAGCAGATTTTTATACTCTCAACTTGATTTTAACCTTAATAATAGAAATTACTTCAACGATTCACTGAGTTACAAAGAAATATCTTTGATCTTTAAAGCAAGAAGCGAGACACTCAGTTTAAACGGTAGTCCATACAACGGCAGCTTCAATCAATTTTGTACTCTTTGTAATCTTAAATCCAAAGAAGATTGCTTTCATGTTATAAGTATATGTCCTATATTTAAACAACAAAGGATACGTTTCTTTTGTAAACAAACATTAACAATGCAAGAAACACTTCAAATTCTAAACGGATGTGACTGGAAAATGTTAAGCAACTTTCTGAGTGCAATTTACAAATACCGAATGATTTTTTGATTTTTGTATCTATTATCTTAAGTTTTAAATATTATAAATAATAAAAGTACCTATATTTACCAACCAGGCTGACGGCTTAGCCATAGCTTTAATATTCATATAAATAATTATTAACTCTGTATACATTATATTCTAATAAAAATGAATTTGTTACTACTAACTTACTTACTTACTTATTTACTTTATTGGTTAAGTTTCAAGTATTTAACATATTTGAATGTACCAAATTTCATTGAAACAATCTTTAATTTTAAAGAATTGTTCAATATTTGATCCCATTATTTCCATGATCACCCTTTAAGTATTTATCGATAAATAGACCAATTGCAACATGTGTTGAGAAATCTTTTGTTTGAATATAATTTAATTAAGGCCGACCATTTTAATATCAATATCAAATAAGAACCAACTAAAACAATACCTTTAGAAACCAATATAATATCCTCTTGAAGTTATCAGAACTCTACTATGCTAGATCTCAAGGACTAGGACAACACATCGACACAGCTCAATGGTAAAGAGACTCAGAGATCGAGAAAGTAGTGAAGTTTGTCCGTTGGCGGCGCGGCGGCGGGGTGTCGTGTCGTCGTCGGTCGTTTTCTGCTTTAGATTCTATGTGATGCAAAACGAAAGCAATGACATCAACGACAACGACGATGACGACAGCCAAGCGATAAGTATGCTTTCAATGAGCCTTCAAATTATTGTCATTCCTCTCAATTTGGCACCATGTACCTTTACGGATGCGACTAATGCATCTTGAATGAGAACAAGGAAGCAGATTGGTTTACCTTGTGCGGTTCTGGTTACTGAAGGACTATCAATGCACATATATTCGTATATACGACATATACACTACCGCTTTATGCAACACATATATAAAAGGTTTATTGCATTAAGTAGATCTACCTGTGCAAAGAGTTGAGTCAGCAAAAAGGATTCTCTCTATATAGGTTTACCACCTACCTTCCACACATATATATACTTGTAGGTATATGCAGACACATGCTTTGAATACATAGACGAGTTTAGGATAGGGTAAAAAGACCCTCTAAACATACCGTTTAGTGTAATTGGTGTGCATGCAGAGAAGTTCCGCTAACGCTTTCTAACTAACTCTAGTTTCCCCCCCCCCGCTCAACAATCATTACCATTACACAGCACAGCATCATTATCACATCTGATGCGGCAGTTGTTGGTAGTTGGAATCTTTTGCCAGCTATTATTGTACTACCTAACCTACCCTCTCTTCTTAAAGCGTTTTCAGTTCAGATTCTGAGTTTCCCGAATTCATTTTGAAGACGGAAAGGTGAAACCAATTTGGTTTTTGCAATTTATATAGCGTTACTGATGATGATGATGATGATGATGGTAGAATCAGCTATATAGTCGGCCTCTGATTCAGCTTCAGTTTCAGAGCTTTGGCTTTAACTACAGCTTCAGCTTCGGTTGGAAAATAATTTTAAGGATGCTTTTAAGATACCAACGGAAAGGATGGGCTAATGGCAGAGTTGAGGGTGTAGTAGGTGCCTTGTAGTTTTGCATAAAATTCAATATGCGGGGGTTGAACGAATGTGAATAAGGGTGAATTGTGGGTGGTGAAGCGCAGCATCTGAAATGATAATTGCAGTCAAACATTAATCTCAATTAAGTGTACCTACTCTTCTCGTTTATTTCCATTGAAGGCGGAGACGGAGAATTATATGAATTTTTCCTCTACAGAAACTACCTACATAATTCACCCTCGCTGTAAGGTGGAGAAAGAAAAGCGGGTAAAGGTTATAAATATAGTAGTGAGATATACATACATACATAAGTATAGTTAAAATGCATTTTGTTGTGTTTATTCAGATTACGAGTAAATTTATGGGGTTTTGCTTCAGAATTTAATGCGTAATGAATTTTAATGCCTTTCAAAATGTTTTTTTGTTTGTATTTTACTTAAAAAAGAGATATACACTCGTACAAGTTTGACCTAGTTCTTGGAAATTTTTCAATTTTATAATATTCATAAATGATAACCCAACAAAGGATTAAGTTTTTTTTCTTTTATTTTTATGAAAAAGTTAAAAGTTTATTTAAGTTGCATTTTTGTAATTATATTTTAAAATTAATCTCTATGAGTTCCTGTAAGGCTTGCATAAGGAAGATAAGCTATGTAATAGAAGTTTTAAATAAGTAAATTGTTTTGGATTACAATATGGGAGCGCCTTTCTAGTTTGTTTTTTCAACGAAATAACCACGGGGATAAAGGCTTTGGAGACTACTGAAGATACATTTAAGTCTACAAGGACAAATTTGTTTAGATTTAGAAATAAACATTACATAATAGACTAAGGACATCAAATTACGGATGTGGTGAAAAGAGTACTTGAAGAAAAACGAGCATACTTGACTATATTCTTAGATGGTGCTTAAGCCTCTTAGCTTCGGACTTGAGTACAAAATGCATAGCGATTTTCCCAGGCAGTACTGCGAAATATTCAAATCTTTTGTAACAAATCGACTCTTTAGAGTTAATAATAATTCGGAACTAAGAAAAAAGACAGAACTAAGAAAAAAGACAGTCCAACGCACTAACCATTACGCCACGCGTACTACAAAATCAACGCATAAACATTTTACGGACAAAAACATAAATAATATTTCAATTTCAATTATAAAAAGAGGCTGGGATGCGACCCACACTGATAACTTCCCATCCCGTCTGTCGATTTGTCTTGCTTAAAAGTTTGTCTATATGTATCAATTTTTACCAAATTTGCGTACTATTTTTTGTAGATTTTATTTTTTTATGAAAAAACGGACTGTTGAATTTTTATAAAAAAATTACTGAATATTGGAAACAATATTTTCTGTGAAATAAAAAAAGTTTGAAGCCAATATTTGTAATTTTTGAAAAGCTGTTTGAGTCGGAAGTAAATTTTTACCAAGTTTTAGTATTGCTTTTTTTAGGTTTTTATTTTTTGTAAAAAAACTGTCAATTCGATTTTTCTCAAAATTTTATCGAATGTTGAAATAAATATTTCTTATAAGTTAAAATTAGTCAGAAGTCGTTATCTCAAATTTTTGAAAAGATATTTGAGTCGAAAATCAATTTTTACCAACTTTTTTTATTTTTTTTTCGGTTTTTAATTTTTTGTAAAAAAACTGTCAATTCGATTTTTTCAAAATTTTACTGAATGTTGACAACAATAGTTTTTGAAAGATAAAAGTAGTTTAAAGCCAATATCTCAAAGTTTTGAAAAGATATTTGAGTCGAAAATCTATTTTTACTAACTTTTAAACATTTTTTTTGGGGTTTTTTTCTCAATATTTTTCAGAATGTTGAAAACCATATTTCTTATAAGATAAAATAAGTTTGAAGTCTTAATCTCAAGTTTTTGAAAAGATATTTAAGTCGAAATTCAAGTTTTACCAACTTTGAGTAATGTTTTTTTTTAGGTTTTTATTTTTTATAAAAAACTGTCATTTCGATTTTTCTCAAAATTTTATAAGATGTCAAAAACGTTATTCTTCGTTGCACACAATTGTTTTGGAGATGAAATCATATTTTAGTCGTAAAATTTTCGAGGTGACACATTTATTTTTTTCAGTTTTTTTGATTTATAAAAAAAAACGTTAATTGAATTTTTTTCCAAAAATATACTTCTTTTGTATCACGTTACAATATATAATATAAAATTTAATTCAAGTCTCTAGCGTCATTGGTTCATGAGATATTTAGGGATAACCAAAATTTTCACCTTTTTTTAAACTGCAATGGTAAAAAAACCACCCACGCAATTTTCTCGAGAGCCCTTTCTGCATCTTTCTGCCTTATTATCTGTATAACAAAATTTATTTGAAGTCGATATCTCTTCTGGTTCTTGAGCTATGGAGGACGAAAAAAATGTCGCGAACGTACGGACGTACGAACGTACGTACACACGCACGCACAGACATCTTTCTAAAAATCTTTTATTTCGACTCTAGGGACATTGAAACGTCGAGAAATGTCAAAATTTTCAATTTGACAAATCGGACCCATTACAATAACTTCCTATGGGAAGTTAAAAATAAATTGGGTGGCACAACAGTCCGTTGAGAACTAGGGCCTAGTGACTTACAACTTACAACCATTCCTGTGTGCGAGTACTATTGTCAGGGATAGAGGGGGCCTACAGCCGAATCCGAAAAAATAAAGCCGAATCTGAACGACTAATTTGAGAAAGCACTTTTCATGACAAGAATTACTCTTGGAGAATTTGTCAATTCTTCGAAAGAGACAGTACACGTGAAAAAACTTTAGATGGCATAGGCAGGGATCGAACCCAAGACCTCTGGCATGACAGTCTAACGCACTAACCATCACGATACGGGTACTACAAAATCGACGCATAAAAATTTTACACACAAAAACATGAATAATGTAACAATTTAAATAAACAGTACAAAATTACCTTACTCCAATACTTCCAAATACCTTGAAATAACTTTTGATGTAAAGCTCAAATGGAAATAACACATCATTAAGTAAGGAGAAGAGCTAACCTTAAAGTACAGAAGAATAATTTAATAAAAAAGAACTTTGACCTATCAATCCAGAAAAAACGAATTTTATTTCAGCAAGAACTGGAACCCGTTTGAACTTATGACATTCTAAAAAGAAAACTAATGCTGAACCTGTCCAAAAATTCAAGAACAAAGTCCTTCGTAGAATAATATATCCCTTGTTATATACAAAAACAGCGATCTACATCGTGATCTTAAAATGTATATTGTTACAGAAGTCGGTAAATACTGAAATGGTTTTACAATATAATTAGCGACTGCAAAGTCAAACCAACTAAAAAATGAAGACCGTTTTAAATATACAAGACAAAATTCGGGATATTAAAAAGAACCAAACCTGAGTTGTTGGTCTAAAAGCTATGGGAAAAAATTACAACAACTAAAAACTTCCTCTTAAGTGAATTTAAATTTAGAAAGAAAGATTATTGCTAAGTGCGTTAAAAGTCCCACACTTCTAGATACCTATTCTTACTGAATTTTAATTGGAATTTTATTAAATTATCTCTAAAACAAAATGTATTTGAAAGATATCTTTCCACTGGTTCTTGAGATATGGCCGCTAAAAAAATGTTATCACGAACGTCCGAGAGTCCGCAAACACAGACATCTCTCTAAAAACCTAATATGTATGTTACAAATAGAAACGACCGCTTTGATACTTACAAAGAGACTGATCTTTATTTCATAAGATGAGGTTAAGACTAGTTTGTGCATAAGCACATTAATATTAATAATACAAAATATGTGCTTTCATACAATACATAATAATTCACCCTTTTCTTATTTAAAAGCATTGTTTTGTTTATAATATTTTTAAAATTAATAGTTGTATTGAAATTGAATTAAGTACTTCATTTTATATAATTATTCATATATTTTATTTGTTTGTTAATTTTACTTAGCATTTATAATTTATTTTATTTTTATTCAAAATTTTCTTTATTCTTTCAGATGATCGTTTTGGATATAAATTCTTTGTGTATAATCGTCTTTTGTTTAATGTTGTATTGGTAGCGCCGCGTTCGTTTGACAAATCTCCTTGTATGTATAAATGTTCAGGAGCAAACGCAACTTTCTTGAGCCTTTTTTTTATTTGGTTAACATGCGCTTGTCGTAAATTGTCCTTGAACTTAATAAGATATACATATGAAGAAATTTGTTTGACGATCACAGCTGGATACCATTTAATGTATTTTTCGAATTTCCCTTTATAATATATTTCTTCCCCTTTTTTATATTTATGGCATAATGTATAAATTTCTTTATTTTCTTTATGTTTTTCTTCTTTCAAAATGTCTAATTTAGTTCTAGGTTTAAAAATAAATATTAAACTAGCTGGAGTTTCGAGCGTTGTCGTACTTGGTGTATTCCTGTATTTAATTAAAAAATTATCCACCCTTTGCTGCGGCGAAAGTCGTTTTGTCTTTTTGTCAATATATGACTTTTTAAAATCATTTTTTACCACTTGGACTAACCTTTCGGCTTGTCCATTGGATTGTGGGTGGTAGGCCGGTGATTTTAAATCTTCAATACAATGTAGTTCACAAAAATGTTTGTAATCATAAGAATTAAATGGCGGACCATTGTCTGTAACGCATTTTAATGGAAGGCCATAAGTTGCATAATTTGTTCTTAACTTTTCAATTAATGAATTTGCGTTAGTGTTTCTCATGATATAAACATCAACAAACTTACTATAGCTATCTACGATTATAAGGTATGTTTGTCCTTCAAAGAAAAAAAAATCTAAATGAATTCTTTCGTAGGGAAAACTAGATTTTGGCCATTCTTGTAATTTATGTTTTGAAAAGTGATTCCCCGTTACTGCACAAGTTTCACAAGAATTTACATAATTTTCTATGTTTTCATCAACTTTAGGCCACCAAACCAAAGAACGAGCTAGTTCTTTCATGCGAACTATCCCTACATGGCCATCATGCAATAATTTTAAGATTAATTTTCTCAAAGAAAAAGGTACTACAATTCGCATGCCATAAAAAATTACCCCCTTTTCTAACTCTAACAAATTTCTTTTTAAATAATAAGGCTTTAATTCTAATTTTTTTCTATCAGGCCATTTATTAACTTCCATGCACTCTTTAATGTCTTTTAAAATTGTATCCTTTTCGGTCTCTTTTCTTATTTCATGCAAGCTCAAAGGAATTTCATCTGAAAAATTGAAGGTATTAATAAAGATTTCCTCATCTCCTGATTTATGGGGCAATGGCAATCTGGACAGACCATCTGCATTTAAATTATTTGCACCTTTTTTGTATAGTATGCAATAATCATACATTGAAAGTTCTACAGCCCATCTTTGCAACCGTGAAGCTGCAACAGGTGGGGTAGGTGTTTTCTCTCCAAAAATTTGTTTTAATGGCTGGTGGTCTGTAAAGATAGTAATCTTTCTGCCAAAAATAAACTTTCTAAATTTTCTCACAGCAAATATTATACTAAGGGCCTCTTTATGCAACTGAGAATAATGTTTTTCGGATGGACTCAAAGAACTACTAGCATACATGCAAGGCTTTTCTTTACCATTATCAATGATTGATAAGACACACCCTATGCCATAGGGACTTGCATCGCAAGATAAAACTATTTCTTTGAGTGGATTAAAATGAGCAAGCACTTTGTCACCAGTCAGTAAAAGTTTGGTCTTTTCAAAAGCCTCATCGCATTCCTTAGTCCAAAAAAAATCAACATTCTTCCTCAGCAAACCATATAACTCATGGAGCTCCGAAGATAAATTTGGCAAAAAATTTGAATAATAATTAACGAGGCCTAAATAAGAACGCAGCTGTGAAACATCTATTGGCCTTGGAGCTTTTAAAATAGCATCAATTTTATCTGAGCATGGATGACGTCCCTCTGCACTAATAATAAATCCCAAATACTTGACTTTACTTTCAAAAAATTTACATTTATCGATGTTAATTTTGACGTTATGCTGTTGTAACTTATCCAAAACAACATTTGTTTTCTTAACGCAATCTAAAAAACTTGTACCTTTAACAATTATGTCATCTATGTACCCTGATGCATAAACTAAATCCTTTAAAATTTTATCGATGACTTCCTGAAAAATTGAGCTAGATGCTTTTGCTCCATAAACAAGTCTAGTATATCTTAACAGCCCTAAAGGCGTATTTACAGTGAAGTACTCTCTACAAGAGTCTGTCAACTTAAGTTGCTGAAAAGCACCCGTCAAATCAAGAATTGTGAAGTGAGTATAACCACTTAGATCCGAAAATATATCCTCGGGATGAGGAAGCGGATAGTGCTCGGTCTTCATATATTTATTTATGGAGACTTTGCAGTCCATACACAACCTCACTTCACCATCCTTCTTCATGACGCCTATTAATGGACTTGCCCATTCACTGTGCCTGACTTTTTCCAAAATACCAATACCTATGAGTCTCTCAAGCTCTGCAACATATTTTTCCCTTAAACCGAACGGAACTGAGTATGCCTTATATACCATTGGTCTAGCCTTTTCATCTAAAATCACATCGGCCTCAAAACCCACAATCGGCTTTTCCAAATTCTTATCAAAAACGCTCGCGTAATTATGTTTTAACTTGTTAATAATATCATCACATTTTTCAGAAATATCGGTAACTTTACATATATTTTCAGGACTTACTGTTATTTCCTGGGCAAAAAACATTCTCCACTTAGGATACAAACGGTCCAACCAATTTCGCCCCAGCAAAGGAGCAAAATTATTTTTGCTTTTGATAACCAGCATTGTCAACTGCATTGGATTATTCCACCTTTTTGACCTGACCATAACCTCTATACTGCCCAATACGACCACGCGTTCTCCAGTTACAACTTCTATGGATTTAGAAACTTCTTTTAATTTAAAATGTTTAAATAAGGATAAATAATCATTTTCCGAAATAACAGTAGCACATGCACCTGTATCTAATTCATACTTAACATACTTTTCATCAACCAATAGCTTAACCTTTAATGTTCCCGAAACAACCTCATTCACATAATTCAGCATACCCAGCCAAGCCCCATCGTCAGAGCTTTCGTCAGCCTCCGCTCCTTTAGCCTCTGCACCATCCACGTAGTGTAATCTTCCATGACCAGCTCGATTTTTAAATTTGTAGCAATTCTTTTTGATGTGGCCATTCTTTTTACAATAATAGCACTGAAGGTCTTTATCTTTGGTTCTGAATTGCCGTGGTTTTGACCTCCCTCGACGCTCAAATTTCTCATGCTTTTCATTTCTCGACTGATTGTGTTTTAAAGATCGATGAATAGCATTGATCTCACCAGATGCCATTGTCCCTGGTTGCACTACCTTCATTTGATTCTTTGCCATTTCGTCACCCTTCGCTAGATCTACTGCGTCTTGAAATTTTAAAGTGGATTTTTCAAGCAATTTTGCTCTCACACGGTTGTCTTTGATTCCAAGCACGAATCGATCCCGAAGAGCATCGTCCAAGAAAGTGGCAAAATCACACGTGTCAGCTAGTTCTCTAAGGATAATGACGTAGTCACTAATTGATTCATCTTGGTGCTGATTGCGACTTCCAAATTTGAAGCGTTCTGCGGTGATGTTTCTTTGCGGATTAAAATGACCCCTTAGCTTTGTTTTTAAATCCGCGTATTCGACGTTCTCAATAGTGTCTGGTCTGGACACATTTCTAATGACTTTATACAGATCCTTTCCTCCAAGATTCAAAAGATAAGATTTTTTGTTCTTATCATCAGTGATTTTATTTAAAACCATTAAATTTTCAAACCGCTCCATAAACAAATCAAATTCATCCTCGGATGGATTGAAAAATTCAATCGCGCCGATAAAATTGACCACGTTTTGAGTCATGTGGTTTTTGTTTTTTAATGTAGCTGATATCACTGATTTACTGCTTTCCGAGTCGGATGACATATAGGTATAGTTTTTTTTTTTTTTTTGTACTTTTGTCCTCGTCGCCAATTAATATGTATGTTACAAATAGAAACGACCGCTTTGATACTTACAAAGAGACTGATCTTTATTTCATAAGATGAGGTTAAGACTAGTTTGTGCATAAGCACATTAATATTAATAATACAAAATATGTGCTTTCATACAATACATAATAAAACCATGGATTTAGAATCTAGGAATCATGAAATTTAAAAATTTTTAATTTTACAATACGGATTTGAAAGATATATTTCCACTGGTTCTTGAGATATGAACGCTGAAAAATGTTATCACGAACGTCTGAAAATCCATAAACACAGACATCCCTCTAATAACCATTGATTTAGATTCTAGGAACCTTGAAATTTAAAAATTTTTAATTTTACAATACGAACGAATTACAATAACTTCCAAGGTTATGTTCAAAATATCTTAAACTAAAACCTCTTTGAACAAACATTTTTAAGAGTCCCCTTAAAGCTTGTATAAGGAAGTTGAAGAATTAGTTTTTACAAATGGAGCGGTAATAAGGAGAATAACATTTTGTTTCTTCACAGTCTTCTTTTCTTAAGAAATAATGTCTGGATGAGGGTAGACCCATTAAAGTCTTGAAAAATAATAAATAATTACAATTCTTCCTAACAAATCTTTAAGTGTCTAAGTGGTTACAGTGTAGTGTAGTAAATAATCCAAGTAAGGAGATTCCAGGTTTTTGTTCCCTTCGAATGTAATAATTCCTGTTGTGTGATGTTTGTGTTAAATCGTTGAACATAACTTTGATAAATATGAACAAACACGCAAAAGTTGAATCGAAGTTTTTATATAAAATGTTGTTGTATGTTGTTTCATAACTTTGCTTCTGAGTAAGCGGTAGTTCGTAGTCGGTATCGGTATCATCATAAAAGGTGACGTGGGGTTCTTGTTGGATCTTTCATGATTAAGGTGTTGATTCCGTCTTCTTCTTCTTGTTCTTCTGAATTTTTCTTTGCGTGTGGACTATATTAGAAATTTTTTAGTAATTTTTCATTACAAAGTTTACCTCTGGCAAGCCTTGGTTCTTCTTCTTGTTGTTTACACATTGAGTAATCAAACATTAAAACAAAAGACTTGCATTTTGTACGGCGGCGGCGGTGGCCGGCGAGGCGCGGCGGCGTGGTGATAGTTGCAAGGTAACGTCCGTCCATTTGAACAAAAAAAAGAAAACATCTTTTGACAGACACCATACTTAACCATATCATGTTCGAATAAATCTTTTACAATTTTTTAACAAGTAGAAGAGCACATCACCAGGAACTTCTGATGATGGAATTTCCTGTATTACAAACTGCTATGGACTTTGGATAACCGTTTTTATTCTAGTTATATAGGAAAATACATACAGTAGCAACTTTGTTCCTTTACCTTTACGTGACTATGCTTCGTCATAAATGAAAATTAATTTTCCCATTATGGTACGCCAAGCCAACATTGAATCTCGTGTGATGATGATATTCCTATCCCTTCTGGATTCCTTTTACCTGGACTTCGTCATGGCCGCATCAAACAAATGACCACCATTATTACAAGACAACAGCATAGACACACTATCATCATCATTATTATCTTTATCGTCGTAGTCTTCGTCGTCGCTGTTGTCATCATCATCTTCAACGTGACTTCATTATTCTGGGATGGCTCTATGGGATAAACTAAACAGGAGTGTGAACGAACTCCAGGTTATGACGATGATGTTGTTGTGATGTTTAGATTCCATCATCATCATCATTATCATCTAGGAAATTTCTTTTCCCAAGTACAAATCATGTTCTTGTCCATTTGAGTCTTTCATAGTCAAATAATCTTTGTCTTGGAATTATGTAGGATAACTGTAAAGTCAAGAAGATTAAAAATTTTAATTATCTTATGTCAAAAACAAGAAGGAAATTAGTCCTTGGGTTAGTCTATCATTTCTCTAAAAGGGTTCTATTTTTGCATATTCATATTTTGTCCTATGTTCATGTTGGATTTGTTTTTTATTTTGTTTTGTAAGACGTTGTGCAATTTAGGGTAAATATGTTAATATACGAATTTAATCGGAAATAGTGTACCCACGTTCGATGTTGGACCATGCGTATTTTTTCGTTGCATCTTTAGTTGATTTATTTGAGACTACTATTTATTTTGTATGGTGGTGGCAAAGGATTTGTCTTTGCTTTTTTATACAAGGCTAAGGTAGACTTGTCGGTGTGCAGTCCAGGGTTCTTCCCAAAAAAAGTAAAATTTAGAAATTTAGAGTCTTCAAACTTCGATTTGCAAGCAACTTTATTTTCTTTAAATCGTAATCGTTAGAAATCTTAATCATAGAACTAAGTCAACAAGCTTTATCACATACATACTTTAACTTGGGACTACGTTCTGTGTCCCTAGCAGCAAACTAGAGAACAATAAGTCGGTCTAAGCCTAGAAGACACGAGCCACGGAATAATCAGGTGGAATTAAAGTTTGCTGTCCATCGTAAAAAGCTAGAGAATTAACGGGTGGCTTAAGCCTGTCCGTCCTACACTTACTTGGGACCTACACATTTATGAAACGGTCCTGAGGTACTCTAACTACGTTCGGACATTTTTTACATTAATGTACCCAAGATTGGTACATTTACTATCTAAAACATCTATCTCCCTATGTAAAACACTATGTGAAAAATCACTGTGAATTGAAAATTTTAAATTTTGTATACCTTCCAAAATATTTTTAACTTTCCATAGGAAGTTATTGTAATCGGTCCGATTTGTCGAATTTCGAAGTTTTTTTGTTGTTGTAGTAGGGATATCGACTTCAAATAAATTTTATTTTACAGATAATAATGCAGCAAGATGCAGAAAGGACTGTCAAAAAAATTGAGTGGATGGTTTTTTGACCATAGCAATTTAAAAAAAAGCTGAACATTTTATTTAACCTTAAATATCTTACGAACGCTAGAGACTTGAATTACATTTTATATTATATATTGTAACGTGATACCAAACAAATATATTTTTGGAAAAAAAATCCAATTGACGTTTTTTTTTATAAGGTGATTGTACAAAAGTTGGGTAACTCGATGTCATAAACCAATATTATACAAAGTCTTATTATATTTTATTGAGATTGCAATATATTTTAAAACATTTGAAAAACCTTTATTTAGTCACCCATTTTCAGTTCTTCATTTTGAATACAAGTTATTAAAAAACACAATTAATTCTTAAAACATCAGTCCTTTGGCATGTCACAACCCCGAAAACCAACAATTAAGTGACTGTCTATTAAACATTATCATTGATTTAAGAAAACTTATTAATTTGCTACAATCTGTGATGTTCTTATATAGTTAAATATATACTACAACTTTCATAATGCATTGTTCTTCACTTTATTTAAAAAAATAAGAAATTTTGTGTTTAGTTTCATTCGAAATATCGCTGACTCAACGTCAAATCCCACTTTGAATTTTAATCTTGGTAATGAAGTTAGTTGCGGATCGCACAATTTGACGACCGCCATAACTGTACCAGAGTTTACGTTATGTCTGTTGTCTATACACGTGTTAAGCCAGCCAATATTTCAGTTCTATGGTGAGTCGTTATTTTTTTTTGTTTATCTGAAGTTTATTTTTATTTATACATAGCTATTAGACTATGATTTATTAAAATGTAGTTTGTTGATATTCGAAATTCCAAAAAAAATAATTAGTCCTGATTATAAGCTCAAATGTTCTTTTTCGTCAGTCCTGTTTCAGAAAAAGATGTGTCAGTTGTTCCCATGAAACAAATAATTAAAAAAACTACCCGTACCAAACCTTATAAAAAAGAAAAGAGAGTTTTTTGTACCAATTTAAGGAATAAATGGATGTTTTCCAAAATTAATTTTTCAATCCTCTGGCAGTCAAATTATGAAATTTTTAAATATCTTACAAATGCACTCAAAAAAGTAGCTGGCCCGATTTGGAACAATATATTAATTAGATTATCCATCATATACACCCGAATTTGTAGAAGTTTGATTAAATAACTATCGTAAACAAAATATCCTCAAAAGCTACTCAACTTTTGTATAATCACCCATAAATTAAAAAAAAAACTGAAAAAAAAAATATTTATCACCTCGAAAATTTTACGAACAAAAAATGATTTTATCTCTAAAATAATTTTGTGCAACGAAGAATAAGGTTTTGAACAACTGGTAAAATTTTCAGAAAAATCGAATTGACAGTTTTTTTTTTATAAAAAATAAAAACCAAAAAAAAACGTTACTCAAAGTTGGTAAAAATTGATTTTCGACTCCAATATCTTTCTTTTCAAAACTTTGAGATATTGGCTTTGAACTCATTTTATCTTTTAAAAAATATTGTTGTCAACATTCAGTAAAATTTTGAGAAAAATCGAATTGACAGTTTTTTTTACAAGAAATAAAACCTTAAAAAAATTAATAAAAGTGGAAACATTGATTTTCGATTCAAATATCTTTTTTAAAAATTTGAGATATTGGCTTCAAATTAATTTTATCTTATAAAAAATATTGTTTTCAACATTCAATTAAATTTTGAGAGGAATTAAATTGATAGTTTTTTTTTTACAAAAAATAAGATAAGTAAGTAATAAGTAAAACATTACTAAAAATTGGTAAACATTCAGGCTTAAGTAATTTTCGACTCAAATATCTTTTTAAAAATTTGAGGCTAAGGCTTCAAACTATTTTTTTTTTCAAAAATCGGTAAAATTTTGGGAAAAATTGAATTGAAAGTTTTTTTGTACAAAAATTAAAAACCCAAAAAAAAAACAATACTAAAACTTGGTAGAAATTTACTTTCGACTCAAATATCTTCTCAAAATTTAAAAATATTGAGTTTAAACTATTTTTATCTCTCAGAAAATATTGTTTTGGACATTCAGAAAATTAAAAAAAAAACCAACAGTCCTTTTTTCATAAAAAAAAAATCTACAAAAAAAAACCCAAATTTGGTAAAAACTGATGTTGGGTTCTCAATATCTCGTGAAAAATAGAACATATTGACTTCAAATTAATTTCATTCATCCAATTTGTATTTGTTTAAATAGTTGTTGGTAATTTAAATTTCTTTTTTAAATAATTCAACTGACATATTTTTTAACTAAACACGAAAACGTACAAAGTTTTAAGCAAGACAAATCGACAGACGGGATGGGAAGTTATCATTATGGGTCGCATCCCAGCCTCTTTTCTTATTTTAGGTTTGGATATAATGACATGATATTTATTTTTAGAGTAATGGTCAATAAAATTTGTTTGTTGCTACAAAAAGCATTAATGAAAGCGACGAAAATTAAAATTGAACATCATTTTGCACATAATGTTCAAAGTTTGGGACACAAAGTCTAGATTCCAAAATCCAAGAAATATTTTGGGTGATACAAGAATTTTTGATTATGTGTGTTTTAAAATTTGAGAAATATTTTTTGGGATCTATGACATTTGTTCGTCAACTTTTTGACGTTTTTAAATTTTAAAATTAGGTTTCGTGACTAGACTAACGTCTTCAAATCTTCAAGCTCATAATCAAAAGTGTGCGATACTTTTAATCCATTTCTTGTAACTTATGTCTTTAAAGTCGTAGTATTTCGATACTCTTCTCTTTCAAAATTCTAGTGGGTTCTAGAAGATTACGTCTTGTTAAATTCACACAGACCTAAAATAAAATAGAAAGACCTATAGTTAAACAGTTACACTGCTTTAAATTACTCTTTTCTTCTTTCTATTCTCTAGTTTGTAGAGTTGTGTGTTACTTTTCGAATGTATACCATTAGAAAAAAGGTCAAACCTCATTGTTGCATCTGCCTTCAGATTTTGCAATCGATATCGCTTATATTACACGTTCCCCACATAAATTCCAAATCTAAACTTCTCTCAAGACCCAGAAGCAATGATGATATCAATATAAAATAGATTATAGGAAGTTGCATCTCCTCTTGTAACAAATAATTCCTCAATGTCATTCTATACCTAATGTTACTTTTTCTTCTTATTCTCAAGAATATCTTTGGACACTTTCTGCAAATTTTATGGTCAACTTTGAAACAAATGGAAAAGTATGTACGTTGAGAAGTTGTTGGGAGTAAACCGTTGCAAAGAAAAAAAACAAAGAATTTCTCACGTTCGTTCCACAGTAATTCCGTTTTTTTATTTCTTGCTTCAAAACACGAATCCGAATTTCTTATTCTTTTGCGGATGAGATAATAAATAGTCCTAAGGGCTGCGGGAAAATAAAACATTCAACAACAAGAAGAAGAAGAAAAAAAAGAAGCAATCGCAATGTCTTCCCAATTGTAGAATAGAGTATGATTATTATCATCATCATCATCATCTTCATGAGGAGGACAGGCAGACGAGACGTGAGAAATTCTTCCTGATTTTATTTTTTTTACTCGAAACTTCTTCAAAAGCAGAAATAAAAATTATGTAAAACGTTCCAATCGTTCGTTGGTACTTTTTATATGATGGTATATAAAGATTTTTTAAACAATCCATTCCGTCTCTGACTGTCCTGTCCGCCTACTTAATTTGCATTCTCCTGCAAAAATAATAAGTTCCAGAGGTTACGGATGAAAATATGAAAAGAATTTTAAAAAATACTTATGGGTCCAAAAGCGTGATTGACTCTTTTATACGTACGTACTCAACCTAGAAAGGTTTATGATAATTTATTTTTTCATGCGCGATTGCGATAAAGGTAGGTTCTCTAAGGGGATGTTGCAGAATCGTGAAAAATTTCAAAAAGTTAAAAAAGCGATTACTAAAAGTTTTGGGTCTAAATTCAGTAATTGATGTAAAATGATGTAAAATAAGATTTTTTGACAATCTGTCATTCTGTTGAAGCAACTTGTTGCTATAGGCAATATACAAAACGGCATGTGCCTTTCAGTAACTTTTTACACAATTTGTTTCTTGAACACATAGAACAATACAAATCAGAAAAGTTGTTTATAAATAATGTTTCTACCTCGATCTGTTGACGAAACTTGTTGCAAAAAGGTCAATATTGTCATCAATACCAAAGATGGAAACTGAAATTTGTTGCTCATAAAATTGTTTACAAACAATCCTTGTATACATTTTAAGGATTTTTCAGAAATTTTAGTCATCTTTAGGCGTAAAATTACACCTTATTTTTTTCGAATATTTTTTCTTTAAAGCTTCGATCTTATCTCCTAGAGACAAGTTATCATATTGTTGATGCAACCTGTTGCTACGTCATATTTTGCAATGGACTGGACATGTGTTGAATGCCTCTAGTAGCTTTTGTTGTACTTTGTTTCCTAAACGCCAAACATAAATTGTTGAAAAACAACGTTTCTAAACATGTGCCTTCTTTTGCTTTAAATATTTATTTTTCATAATAATGAATCAAGCTTCCTCAATGTTGATTCAACTTATTTCTTCATAGTAAATTACATTGTCACCCGTAAGCCGTAATATTTGTTGGAATTTGCTTTTAAGCTCTAAAATATTTTAAAGAAGGGGGATTTTCACTGAGAGATTTGTTTATAAGCAATGTTTATATTCAATCCAACATATCATATTGTTGGACCAACTTGTTGCTAGTAGGTTTCGGGTATGCATTTATGTTGCAATTATCTTTATCAACAGCAATAAGGTGCAAGTACGGAACTTGCTTATCATATGTTGCAATTATCTTTATCAACAGCAATAAGGTGCATTTACGGAACTTGCTACTCATATAATTGTTTATAAACAATGTTTGTATACATAGCGATACAAATCTTGACAAAAATTGTCTTTTCGCTCTGAGTATTATTTTCACAAGAACAACATCATGCGGCTCAGTCACAAACTTAAATTTTGCATTCGTTTATTTTTCCTATATACATACAGTATATCATATGTAAAATTACCTTCACCATTAAAGCATTACGTGATATCATTAAAATCATATCAAGGATAATTTGAATATATTTTTTTTATTGCTTTTTTCTGTGTATTTCCTCTTCAACGTTATACATTATATTGGATAAAATGGAAGGGGGCGTATACGCTACGCATTTGCTGATAAATGGCCATACAATCAAGGTAATTCTTCCACCTTGATAGAGTTGCTTGCTTTATTGGTAATATCGTTTATATGTAGCAAGGTAAAGGTGGTGAATGGTAATATGGTGGGAGAACAGGAAATAAATGGTGGACATGGACAATGCACGCCTTAGGTCTCGACCATCAATATCATCATCAACATCTTCAGCACCCAGAAGCAGAGGGTTTTTGTGCTGAGTTGTTAAATGAGGCGCATATAAAGTTATAAGGAGAGTGTTGACATAAAAATTTGTTACAAAGGAAAATTTAAAGGACTTTTCTTATTTTTTGTTTTTATTGCAATTACACAACGGAAATTATACTTTAACCATAAAAAAGAAATTCGATATAAATTAAAGAATAAAATTGAAAATGGTAAATAATTTCAAAATACTTTTTTCTTTATAACTTCTGCGACCTGAGAACGCATGAAATGTTTTATTTACTTAATGAACTAGAAACTTTGTTGATGACTTTAATCGTTTTGAATTCCAATACTCACCTTTTATCAAATTTGATACTCAAAGAGAACTTTAAGTGCAGGAATATCCTTAAACGATTTAATTCTTACCTTAAAGGCTTCAACAAATCTAATCAATTAATTCACTATCAAGTTAATATATTATAGTAGATGTATTGACGACAAATTAATTGACCTTAGGTTTGTCTTTAAATCATAATATATGGAATATGCATAATAACCTTCTTACGTATAATAAACTCGTAATCCTTAGACCTCAAAATATACACCTAGACCTATCTACTCGCGCGCAGTTTATCCTCATTATATCAACCCTGTACCTTTCCACTAACCTGACCTGACCACCAACACCGGCGATGAGGACGTCGCGACGCAACCATATAGTTTGGGTCAAATTTAAGTGGATGTTTTCCCGACATTAATGTAATCCCATATTGTTGGCTTCTGAGTAAGTCTAGGTATATATTTATAGTACCTATAGATTTATATAGTATAGTCAAACATCAACATTCTATATTACAGCCTTTGCCTACCTTCTTATACACTTTGGCACCACTGGCTCTGGCACTGGCAAGGATTGAAATAATCAGTCATCATATTACGCTGCCATAATGGCGGAGATTACTTAATTAATATTCGCCAAGCAGTATAAACGCTCTGGACAAGCAAAGGACATTGCAGCGAGGAGTTCGATTGCATTATTATTGCAATTTAATTCTTTCCTTTACCTATGTTTGTGCGTATGTGAATGAGTGAGTATGAATGTGTATAAGTTTTTAATTGCTGTCGTTGTATGGAAATTAAATTGCGGTTAAGCTTTTAGGAGGTGGTTGGTTGGTGGGAAAATGAAGGCAAGGAAATCCCTGGATTTCGCAGAACTTGAAGTAATTATTTTAAGAAAAATTCACGGAAGTGAGGCGAGTTGAATGGATAGGTGAAGTGTTTGATGTGGCTCGTTTCGCCATTGAACACGCGTTCATAACCACTAAGTACTTCACTCACGAAACTCCTTTTCACACAGGACGGAGAAAGGAAACGCAACCACTTTAGTATGGTTTATTGATTTTAGTGTTGACACTTTATCGAAATATAAATATTTTTTTTTTATTTTGTAGCCCGTAAAAAGCTTAGGAAAGGTTTTCTTTTATTTTAATCTAGTAATGAGTGAAACAAAAAATTGACAATTAATTTTACTATAAAAGTTATTAAGAAAATGTCTTCAAAATATGTATAAGTGAATTCAGTTTGTGATTACAAGTTGGTGGCACTGGCATTTGACGCTTGTCAAAATGAGCTGTCATTTGAAGAGTTATAATATTAGTTGAATGTTTGCTACTTACGATAATCTATCGTTTGACAATCGAACAAAGCATTTGAACTATTTAAACAAACTACAAAAGTCGTGATTCATTTTTATACATAAAGTTTGGCAAAAGACCGTTTTTTACTTATGCCAATAATCCCCGAACTTTAAAGCATTAAAAACTAAGGTTAAATTACCAAATTAAATCGTATTTTGCAATGTTTGTTAATGAATTGTGACCAATTAAATGGCATTGGTCTTTATCCGTTATTGGAAAAGTCCAAAGCGGATGATGGAATAAAATTTTCATCAAAAATGTATCGTTGTACGTTTTTTTAGCTTCACTTTCTTAAAAACTGTATACCAGCAAAGTGGCATCACTGATTTTAATAAAGTACAAATCTGAAGAAAAAAAAAAAACTATGAAACCACCTCTACTGATATTGCTCTTCAATACAGATCCTTGTGATGAAATTGTCGCTCCTTTATAATAACAAGTGAAGAAAATTCGCCTAGATGGCAATAACCGCAGGACACTCGACTCGAAAGCTTTTTTGTATAGCGAAACTATGACAGACAGGCATCGATTTTAGCTTGACTCGTTGATGGGTTTTCTGTTATCATCATCGTCGTCTTCGTCGTCGTCCTCAACGTCCTCGTGCGATGTCCTCCTCATCATCATTTCTCTTGATATTTTTGTTGCGTTTCTTTGTTGTTCTATTTTTTCGTTTGATTGTAGTTTTTGTTGTTTGTA
Source organism: Eupeodes latifasciatus (assembly GCA_920104205.1). Classification (NCBI taxonomy): domain Eukaryota; kingdom Metazoa; phylum Arthropoda; class Insecta; order Diptera; family Syrphidae; genus Eupeodes; species Eupeodes latifasciatus. The sequence goes on along the minus strand of OV049925.1, from coordinate 118,003,949 downwards.
TTATGTGATGTAACATGGACATGGTCGTTCTTCGTCGTGACAACAGTCTTTTTGTTCCATCTTTGATGCTTCCCATAGCAACTTATATTTCACTTTAATTGTGTGGCAACCACATCATACTTGTATAGAAAAAAAGGTATGGGGGTCAAGTAGTGATCACAGAAATTATCAACGCAATTTCCTTCATTTATCTGAATTACATGTCCTGTATCTCGTGCTTCGTATACACGAACACGAAAACGAAAATGCCACAACCAAACCAACATTGCCACTATTAAGGACACTGCTCTTCGGGTGGGTTTTGCTATAACGAAGTATGATTGAGCGCCATTATGACTGGAGCAATGAATGGACGAACGAACGAATGAACGGCTGAAGTTGTGGCTGGTCTGGTTTTGGTCGATACAATGCGATGCGATAGATAGTAGGTATAGAACTTGGTTTCTAAAAGATTGTGCGGTCCTGGGAAAAGTTCCCACCGCCACATAAGAGAAAGAGAAGCGTTTAACGATTGTCACGGGCATTCGATATGGTCCTTGGCTACCATTAGCACGATATTGTCTCCGTGCGGATTGTCATCTTCCCCCTTCTCCAGCTCCAGTACCATCTTGCTTGTACCTCGACCAACCTCCTACTTCTCGATATTTTCTCTCTCGGAAAAACCATTGGCGTTATGATGCAGGTCCTTGAACACTCCTGATTGTGTTTATTGTTCAAACAAGGAATCAGTGATTTTCTTTTTCTTCTTCTTCTTCTTCATCGTTTTCTATTATTGTGAGATTTTATATATTTTTGTTGTTCTTGTTATTATTGTATATCTCTTTCCCTGTATTTGATATTATATTCTTCCTGTTTTCTTCAATTTTTTTTGTTTGTGTTAGCTTCGTTGTTCGTCCTTATAACTCTTATCTCTTGGCGCTTTAAATTCAAATGCAATCAGGAAAAATGAGTTATTGTTATTTTTCATGTTTTGTGTGCGGTTATGGGTTTGATTGTATATTATCTATGGTTGAGAGTGTATGCTTGGAGTATTATCGCTTCCGTTTGGTTGAAGGATGCTCTAGGAAATTACCTTTGTTATGATAGACGTTCTGTCATCTGTTTGGAAGATTGCGATAACATTCTTCTTTCACAAGTTTTCTTCGTTTTTTTTTTGGTATAAAATAGAAGTATAGAGGTAAGGTTTAGGTAGGTACCTACGTTACGTACTTTACTTTTATTTTACCTTTCGGCTAAAAGTAAATATATATCAGACAATATAGAACATGTAGTTACATAGTTTTATTATTCTGCGTTATCATTTTTTCTTCTTTTTTTTTAATGGAAATCAGAAAGGATGGGTACAGATACAACAATACCATTTCAAGGTTTTCTAAGGATTTAAAATTTGAATTCGAAAATATTATCTAATTGGAGTCATGGAATCCAAAAACCGATGGTAGAATAGAAAACTTTTCAGATAAATAGATAATTAATTGTAATATACATACTTTTCTTCACAAATTTCTATTCTAAAACAAACCTTTATTTGGAGGTCTTAACTTCGATTAATTATTATCAAGAAAATATAAACAGAAAATATTAGTTTATTGTTGGTTTTTCAACAAAATGATCCTTTTACAGAATTGTTCCTTATTAACTTTCCATAGGAAGTTATTGTAATGGGTCCGATTTGTCGAATAGAAAATATTGACATTTCTCGACGTTTCAAGGTCCCTAGAGTTCATATAAAAGATTTTTAGAAAGATGTCTGTGCGTGTGTGTGTACGTATGTACGTTCGTACGTTCGTACGTTCGTACGTCCGTACGTCTGTACGTTCGCGACGTTTTTTTCTTCGTCCATAGCTCAAGAACCAAAAGAGATATCGACTTCAATTAAATTTTGTTATACAGATAATAAGGCAGAAAGATGCAGAAAGGGCTCTCAAGAAAACTGCGTGGGTGGTTTTTTTACCATAGCAGTTTAAAAAAAAGGTGAACATTTTTGTTAACCCTAAATATCTTATGAACCAATGACGCTTGAGACTTGAATTAAATTTTATATTATATATTGTAACGTGATACAAAAGGTGCGGGGAAATAAATCCACGGGAACTAACTCCACTGAGGGATTTAGTTCCCACTCAGTGGGAACGAACTCCCCTTTCTTATGGGAATTTAGTACACATTCAAAAATATGAAGAGGGAACTAATTTCTCACAACAACAGTTTCAAATTACAGTTAGTTATCAGATTCTTGAAACTTGTTCGATTTTGATGGATACAGTCGAACATCAGTCTTAAGCAATTTAAGAAAACAGTGCGTAGTGTGAATAAAATTAAAATAAAAAATTAAAAGCATGGAAAATAAAATTGAATTTATTACCGGGTTTCGTAAAAATAGTGTGTTAATTTATGACCGTGAAGAAAAATAAATTTATGTTAAAAAATATACTCGAAATAATATTTCACGTTACATTTGCTATTATGGTCAAAATTGCAAGGGGAGCTTACTTATTGATGAGCAAGATGATAAAAAACTAATAAAACATTGTCCCCAAATTTTTGCAGAGCCAAAAAAGAATATAAAGTTTTTGTATTTCAATACAATGAACAATAATTTTTTGATACGGTGATAATACAAAAATTAGGAAAAACAAAAAAAGTTTATTTTCAACATTATTTTCGGGATCTCAGGATTTTAACTCCCTTTTTCGGGGCCACACCCGCTCACGCAACTCCGTTGCTCCGCTTAGGGTTTGTAAAGTCGCCAGGCAGGCGCCTATATCAACAACTTCTTTCAATAAAAGCACCTGTGGGTGGCCCGCTTCGCGGGTTCTCACGATTTTATCTCCCTTTTTCGGGGTCACACCCGCTCACGCAACTCCGTTGCTCCGCTTAGGGTATGTAAAGTCGCCAGGCAGGCGCCTATATCAACAACTTCTTTCAATAAAAGCATCTGTGGGTGGCCCGCTTCGCGGGTTCTCACGATTTTATCTCCCTTTTTCGGGGTCACACCCGCTCACGCAACTCCGTTGCTCCGCTTAGGGTATGTAAAGTCGCCAGACAGGCGCCTATATCAACAACTTCTTTCAATAAAAGCACCTGTGGGTGGCCCGCTTCGCGGGTTCTCACGATTTTATCTCCCTTTTTCGGGGTCACACCTGCTCACGCAACTCCGTTGCTCCGCTTAGGGTATATAAAGTCGCCAGGCAGGCACCAATATCAACAGCTTATTTGAATAAAAGCACCTGTGATTGGCCCGCTTCGCGGGATCTCAGGATTTAAAGTGCTCCAAGTTGTGTCATTTGGTGATTCTTATTAAGTGGGACATTAGCCTCAACATTTTTATTTGGGGCTTCGGTCTTACTTGGGTGGGACTTAGGGCCCAAATAAGACTTCGGTTTTATGTCCCACCGAAGTAAGACATAAGCCCCAAAAAAAAAAAGTTAGGCGTTATGTCCCTGGGCAATTAATGGGAATTAATTTCAAACTCAAGGAGAACTTAAATGACACATTTTTTTCGGAATTAGATTCCCAGTTAGCATGGGAACTAAATCCCTCAGTGGAGTTAGTTCCCGTGGATTTATTTCCCCGCACCGATACAAAACAAATATATTTAAAAAAAATCCAATTAACGTTCTTTTTTATAAATCAAAAAAACTGGAAAAAAAAAATTTGTTACCTCGAAAATTTTACGACTAAATATGATTTCATCTCCAAAACAATTTTGTGCAACGAAAAATAATGTTTTTGACATCTGATAAAATTTTGAGAAAAATCTAATTGACATTTTTTTTTTATAAAAAATAAAAATCTAAAAAAACATTACTCAAAGTTGGTAAAAATTGAATTTCGACTCAAATTTCTTTTCAAAAACTCTAGATTAAGGCTTCAAATTTATTTTATCTTATAAGAAATATTGTTTTCAACATTCTGAAAAATGTTGAGAAAAATCGAATTGACAGTTTTTTTTTCTAAAAAATAAAAACCTAAACAAAAAAATTAATAAAAGTTGGTAAAAATTGATTTTCGACTCAAATATCTTTTTAAAACTTTGAGATATTGGCTTTAAGCTACTTTTATCTTTTAAATAATATACATTGTTGTCAACATTCAGTAAAATTTTGAGAGAATTATAATTGACAGTTTTTTTTACAAAAAAATAAAAACCTAACAAAAAAACAATACTAAAACTTGGTAAAAATTTACTTTCGACTCAAAAAGCTTTTGAAAAGTTTAAAATATTGTCTTCAACCTTTTTTTATTTCACAGAAAATATTGTTTTCGATATTCAGTAGTTTTTTTTTATAAAAATCCAACAGTCCGTTTTTCATAAAAAAATAAAATCTACAAGAAATAGTACGCAAATTTGGTAAAAATTGATGTTCGGTTCTTGATATCTCTCAAATTAATTGCATTCATCCAATTTATAAAAATTTAAGAAATGCTACTAAAATTGGTAAAAAATTGTTTTCGCCTAAAAATCTATTTAAGAAAACCAGATTTTCAAACTAAACTATTTCTTCATATGAAAAATATTGTTGGTAATTTTGAAATTTTTAAGAATAATTCAATTGACAACTTTTTTAACCCAACACGAAAACCTACAAACTTTTAAGCAAGACAAATCGACAGACGGGATGGGAAGTTATCAGTGTGGGTCGCATCCCAGCCTCTTTTTTCGTGAATTGTTTTGGTTCGAAGCTTTGTTGATATTACCTTCAAGTTTGAACACTTACATAATAGCTTGATTTTGGGAACTTGGCGAGGGCCTTACACTTTTGAGGGTAGTTATTGCAAAAATATGTATGTATATATATGTAAGTTCATATCCACCAAAAGAATAATTGCGTTTGAGTTTTTAAATGTGATTTAATTTTTTTTTAATGTTTTGGTGACTGCTAAAATCATAAACATAAACTGACATTCACAGCAATAACTATTAACTTGACAAACTTGTGACAAAATGTCACATATTCCAAAATTGTTTTAAAGCATCGTGTGCGATATTTAAAGACTTCAACTACCAAATTGTTGTTCTTAATGCTCCCGGCGTTTGAAAAAGGAAACAAAGCTGATGAATCCTCCACTGACTTTAGCAAAGCCTTTGACAAAATATGCCACAGAATTATACTCTTTAAGCTTTCTACTCTCGACCTTAAACCAATTTTGTTTTAATTGATTGCTTCTTACTGAGCAAGCTTCAAATGCGCTCTATCCTACCCTATTTTTCCTAACTCTGGCATATCACAAGGTAGCCATTTAGGTCCTCTTTTATTCCCAACATTAATGATATGGAGTTGATTTCAAAATATTCCTATATCTCACTTACCTTCCTACCTTATTCAACTAGACCTCTACAGTTTCTGCGGCTGGTTAAAAAAGAACTGCTTAGATCTAAACATACGCAAATTTCAGTCAATTATCTACCCGCCAATACTTTCTCGAAAACTCACCAATCCCCTTTGTTGAGGTTATTCGCGAACTTGGGTTTTTATGTGACCGAGAGCTTAATTTCGTTTATCTAATAGATGATATAAGGCAACTCAGCACTCGGTTTTGTAAAACGTTGGTCAAAGCAATTTTTGCAACCCCGTCCGTCCCCTCTTTGAATACGCCTCTTAAGTATGGTATCCCCAACAAGGCGTACATATTTCAAGAATTAAAAGCCTTCAAAGACGTTTCTGTCGGTTTGCCCTTCGACGCCTACCTCGACATGATCACCTGATCCTTCCTCCATATCAAGGACTTCTTAAATTAATTAATCTCAAAACTCTGGAAGAACTCACTCTGTTTATCCATCGTTGACTTTCTAACTCTAATAACTGTCATAATCTTTATAACTCCATTTTTCTTAACACAAACCCCAGTGAATAAGGAAATACTCACATCTTTTACCTTTCTACCCATTGCAGCTCTTATGGCAGGAAAGGAACGCATTATTCGTATGTTACAGAATGTCAATTTAAGTGAATTTGTTTTTGATTTCTACTTGATTACTTCTTGCTTAAACTTTCACTTTCTCAAGCCTCATGCTTAGCTACAAGTTACTTAGTTTTTAAGTTAGATTAAGCTTTTAACTTGAATAAGCAGAATTAATGTATTTATTTTATTAAATGCAATTCATTATCAGATCATTATTTTTTTTTTAAATTCCAGTGAAACACAAATTAGCAAAACCATTTCAAGTCGCATATATTTTTTCCTTCTCAAATTCGAAGGAACAAGAGCTCATGACAAATTATCTTATTCCGGATTTTTTTTGTTTTTCTTTTATTTTTCTTATCTTATACAAAACAAACAATGACAATACACTAGTTTGCCATTTGTTAGATACTCAGTATAAGATATTAAAGATAATAGATAGTAGAGCAATTCATTAAGTGCTTTATTGCCTACTCATAGGTAATTTAGTGTAGTTCCTTAAGGAACTCCCATGACCAATCAATCTTGTATAAATAACCAAAAAGAAATGAATGAAAATGAAATGAATGAGAAATATTTTCAACCACCACAAATCTACTATAGGTATAGTCAATTGAACATCATAAATAGATACAAAACTTCACTATATGAATATAGACCACATAGGGGCAACAAACATCAGATGAATGATAAAGCTTACAAAATATCAGTCTTATACTTACCTATATAAAGAGTTTCCTCTTTCATCATTATCATCATATACCATACATAGCGAGAGAGAAGTCCTTTGAGAAATATTATACTCTTCTTCATTGTGGATTGGTTATATGTTAGATATTGTATCTATACTTACACCTCAACAAAAAAAGTAAGAAGATCGATAGCATGCGTAAACATTTATAAGCCAATCAATCCACTAAAACAGGGTCAAGGCTGTTTTGGTTATTCTACGAGTATGTATGTATGGTAGATTTCCTAGATGGTGGGAAGAATGTATGTATATAGATTGACAATTTAGATTGATAGGACTCACTTAACTCAGTTTCTAAATAACTATTGAGTTTATGGAAAGATTTATGAATTAATCATATTACAATCGTATAAGAGGTAATTTGACAAAATAAAAGAACAAAACTGAATTTACAAGTCTAAAAGCAAAAAGAAGATAATGACGATGACGACAAATTTGGCATTGAAATGAAACAAAAAACTCGCAATTAGTGTAAAAGTTATTTGTTAGAACCCAAGCTGTACTTTGACAAAGTTACCTTTTAGGTTATATTCAAAAGAGAAGTTTCCAAGAGAATATACATACATCAATAACCTTAGTTGTCGCCCACCGTTGGAGAATTTAGTGGCTTGTGGGTCCCATTGGAACCTTTCTTTCTGTTGATGAAATAAACAGTCTTGGCCAAAACAAAAGCAACTTTAATTGCATCGATAATTAAATAATTAAAAAAAAATATAATTATTGTATATTTTTGTTTTTAAAATTTAAATAAAAATTTATATTTATTTATTTTTATTTTTATAAATGATCTTTTGTCTGAAACTTCTAACCCACTTAATTGTTTCGCTGATGACAGTACCCTCAGCTTCTCATATTCGTTTTTAGATTCTCATCCTTGTTCTTCGGATGTGGACTACCAACGGCAGTGTATGATAAGCTCATTAAATTCTGATCTTGACAGCATTGTCCAATGGGAATCAAAAACCGTGTAGAATTTAATGCTTCGAAAACTCAATGCTGTCTACTGTCACAAAAGCGTAACCTTCCCCCAATGCCACCATCCATGAGTGGTACTTGCATCGAGGAGACTAAACAGCTATCAGTCCTACGTATGTGCATTACAAACCAATTGTTGTGGAGTGATCACATATTTGACATCGCCAAAAATGCTGCTAAGTGTTTAGGTTTTCTCCGAAGATGCAAGAAGTTTTTTACCCCTTCTGATCTGGCTATAATCTATAAAGCCTATATTCCCATATATGGGCAGGTGCTCCTATAACCTACTTGAGTCTCCTAGACAGAATTTAAAAGAGAGCTCTAAAAATGATAGGTGACCGTTGTCTTACTGAAACTTTTGCATCTCCCGAGCACCGTCGTAAGGTTTCATGTCTCTCATTATTTTATCGCTACTTCCATAAGCAATGCTCTAATGAAATAGCCAGTTGCATTCCTCCCCTCAAAAAATTCAACCGTAATACTCGTTCTTTTAGGAATGCCCATCAGTTTACCCTTGAGCCCAATTTCGGTCGTACTGTAAAGTACAGAGATTCTTTTTTTAGTCGCACTACACGAATGTGGAATGCTTTACCAGACTCAATGTTTCCCATTCATTACAATGTGCAGACATTCAAAACCAATGTGCATCGGCATCTCCTTTCTAATCCTATCCTCCCTTCCTAATTGCTCGCACTGTGATTAATCATCATAAGGGTATTCATATCCCCTTGAGTGCGCGTATAATATAAAAAAAAAATAGTTTCTAATGGAAAATAAAATATAGTTGTTTTTGTAATAGTTCATTAAATAGTACGATTAGTTCAATATTAGGCTGGCCAAAACAAAAGCAACTTTTAAAAAATACCTATATTTTATAGTCTTACTAAATATTGCAAGTATTTGGTAGCATTATAGCCCTTGTTTTTAATCACCTCAGCACATCTTTGAAGCATGGAGCCAATTAAATTGCTTATAATGCTGTTTGGGATACTTTCCCAGGCCAATTTAATTTGGTCAAACAGATCGTTTTTATTTTTGCAATTTCCCATAGCTTTTCTATGGTTTTGAGATCTAGAGACTGTGCTGGCTATTATAACACGTTAATCCGGTTTTCTTGAAACCACGTCTTAACCGCATTGGACGTGTACTTTGGCTTAGCGTGTAGTAGCATTATATTTTGCAAAATGGCACAGCACATAAAACCAATTGTACCATCTTTTTGGTGAATCGGTCCCAGTCCATGCCCTGAAAAATATCTCCAGACCATTACGTTACCACCTACGTATTTTCGTATTTTACAATAGCTTTGGTGAAACGTGGATTTAGTGACTCTTTGGTTGTTCAGCAAACACGACGGAAAGTTATTAATTTTTGAATGACATAAAGATGAAAGTAGTTTAAGTTGCTAATGTTTTAGCCAACACTGTATATACTTACAGATTAAAAAAAAAACACCGTTTGTGTTTTATAACCTTAGCTACAAATAAAAGGGAATAAACACCAATATTTAAAATTGGCGCCCAACGTGAGATAATTTAGTAAATACCATACTCTAGACAGATTTTAATTTACAAATTGTTGATGAAACAAGTTAAAACAAAAAAGGCTGGGATGCACACCCACACTGATAACTTCCCATCCCGTCTGTCGATTTGTCTTGCTTAAAATTTTGTGTATATGTATGAATTTTTACCAAATTTGCGCACTATTTTTTGTAGATTTTATTTTTTTATGAAAAAACGGACTGTTGGATTTTTATAAAAAAATTACTGAATATCGAAAACAATATTTTCTGTGAAATAAAATAAGTTTGAAGCCAATATTTTTAATTTTTGAAAAGCTATTTGAGTCGAAAGTATTTTTTTACCAAGTTTTAATATTGTTTTTTTTTCAGCTTTTTATTTTTTGTAAAAAAAAAACTGTCAATTCGATTTTTCTCAAAATTTTATCGAATGTTGAAAACAATATTTCTTATATTTGAAGCCAATGTCTAAAATTTTTAAAAAGATATTTACGTCGAAAAACAATTTTTAACAACTTTTATAATTTTTTTTTAGATTTTTATTTTTCGTAAAAAAACTGTTAATTCGATTTTTCTCAAAATGTTTCCTAATGTTGAAAAAAATATTTCTTATTAGTTAAAATTAGTAAGAAGCCATTATCTCTAATTTTTGAAAAGATATTTGAGTCGAAAATCAATTTTTACCAACTTTTGTCAATTTTTTTTTCGTTTTTTAATTTTTTTTTAAAAAACTGTCAATTCGATTTTTTTCAAAAATGTTACTCAATGTTGACAACAATATTTTTTGAAAGATAAAAGTAGTTTAAAGCCAATATCTCAAAGTTTTGAAAAGATATTTGAGTCGAAAATCAATTTTTACCAACTTTTGGTAATTTTTTTTTGGTTTTTAATTTTTTGTTAAAAAACTGGCAATTCATTTTTTTTCAAAATTTTACTAAATGTTGACAACAATATTTTTTGAAAGATAAAAGTAGTTTAAAGCCATTATCTCAAAGTTTTGAAAAGAGATTTGAGTCGAAATTCAATTTTACCAACTTTGAGTAATGTTTTTTTTAGGTTTTTATTTTTTGTAAAAAAAACTGTCAATTAGATTTTTCGCAAAATTTTATCAGATGTCAAAAACATTAGTCTTCGTTGCACAAAATTGTTTTGGAAATAAAAACATATTTAAGTCGTAAAATTTTCGAGGTGACAATTTTTTTTTCAGTTTTTTTTGATTTATAAAAAAACCGTTAATTGAATTTTTTTCCAAAAATATACCTGTTTTGTATCACGTTACAATATATAATATAAAATTTAATTCAAGTCTCTAACGTCATTGGTTTATGAGTTATTTAGGGTTAACCAAAATGTTTACCTTTTTTTAAACTGCTATAGTAAAAAAACCACCCATTCAATTTTCTTGAGAGCCCTTTCTGCATCTTCCTGCCTTATTATCTGTATAACAAAATTTACTTGAAGTCGATATCTCTTCTGGTTCTTGAGCTATGGACGACGAAAAAAACGTCGCGAACGCAGGGACGAACGGACGTACGAACGTACGTACCTACACACGCACGCACAGACATATTTCTAAAAAATTTCTATTTCGACTCTAGGGAGCTTGAAACGTCGAGAAATGTCAAAACTTTCAATTTGACAAATCGGACCCATTACAATAACTTCCTATGGGAAGTTAAAAACAATCTTAATTGTTTAAAGTTATGTCCTTGCGAACAAATTAATAAAAAAAAGTCGAATGGCGCCCAACGTGGGACGTGGGATAATTTCATCCTTAAATTCGTCTCTTTGATTATGTTAATTGATGATAATGGTTGCAAAACCCAGAGTATTTTAATTTTTAAATTAATATTTTCACAGTAAAAACAAGTAAAAGAAATTGTTCATCGATGGCTGGCGCCCAATGTGGAACCACTTTGGAGTTACTCTTTGTTAATAATTAAAAATTGTTTTATTTTTTCTTTTATCTTATAATTTAGCTTTAATTTTAAGAACTCTCCAGTTTTTCTTTATAAATTAAGTTCTTCAATAAAATATATACTCTTAATGGTTACCTTATTTATAACACCTTTTTTATGGATAAGAAATTTCTCAAAATGTTGTTTATATTTTTTTTTTCTTTATAAAATTAAATTATATAAAAAAACAGAAATAAGGTTTTTGCGAGTAATTCTTTTGTGATGTTCAACGTCGGGTTACAAGTGAATCTGAACTTCCCCAAAAAGTTTTACCCACATCCCGTCATTCCTCTCTTCCAAACGTAAGGTTGTTTTAAAAGAAGAGTTTTCTACTTTGTTAGTGCGGTTTTGGATTTTTTTTTTTCGAAATGGAATGGTATTTCTTAAGAAAAAAAGCTACTTTGTGTTTATACAAATTTGAAAAGGTTACAACCAAGTGTTATAAACTTGCTGAAAATGTAATTTTTCACCTAAGTTTACAGAAGTTTCAACAAGTGTAACATTTTCAACGGTTTTTTCATTTACAAAATTGAAGACAAAAAGAACCTTGCTTCATATTTATTAATAATATCCTCTCAGTTCTTAAAGAATTCTAGTAAGCTAGCTACGTAAAGAATTTTCCATTTTTACTGGAGATTTGAATTCCTAGACAAAAATCATCAGTTTTCAGAAAAGTTTCTAACCATTACTTGACCTTTATCTGAAAAAGAAAAAAAGTATCCAAAGAAGAAGTACATACCCATATTACATACAAATGATGGTGATTGTTGGTTTGAAACGATAAGCGAGCTTTTCGCTTCATCCTTCACACAATGTCGAAGGAGAGAAAAGCCTTCCACGCTTCATTGCTTTCAAATAAGTTTTTTTATCCTAGGGTTTCTTTTCTGTTTCTCTCCCAAGATATACCTAAGAAAGGTGGTATGATGTTATCCATTTCTTTTGATACGAAAAATTTTCTTGTCCCGTAACCTTTGCTTATCAACCATCCATCGACGGTCGTTTGAAGACATTGTTTGGCTGTCGGTTACATTATTTCTTTTCTGTATTTTGGAAAAACCCACAAAGAAAAAAAAATTGAGAGAAAATTTAAAGAATTTTGTGGATTCTGGATGAAAGTGTAACATGAATGGCCAAAGGATAGATATTTGAAAGGATAAAAGGTACCTATAGGTAGAAGATATACCTATAACCTAAAATGATAGACAGTGGCTGAATGAAATAAGATGCCACCGTATACCGCACAACACACCAACTTTACGTTTACACACTCATTTAAAGCTTAGATTATTATTTCTGTTTTTCAATACCTGATTTTTTCCATTTTTCAGTTGGTTTCTTTTGTATTTGAGTTTGAGTTCTGTCTTCGAGAGTTTTTTGAGTTCAAGGTTCTTTTTTTTCTTTTGAGAGTTGTGTGTGATTTGCTGTTTCAAGGGTACTAAGGCAAAGGCATCGCATAAAATGTTTAAAGATTTGTTAAAAAAATAAATCTTTTTTTTTTGTTTATTGAAAAGGGATTTGTTTGGTTCTATTGATTTTTTTTTATAATACCTTTAAGATTGAATTAATTTTTTCTTGTGTTGAGTCTGCGGTAAGGAGTGTTGTGTGTATTTTGTGCAAAGGGAAAAAGAATAAATTAGGAATGAAAAATAAGAAAAGGTAAAACCTAATAAAGTTTAACTTTTTGATTGAGATGAGGAGATCAAAATTTGATAATACTCTTATATGAATGACAAGCAACTGACAGGATGGAATATTTGTAAAGGTTTTTGTTTTGTTTTTTTTTTGTTCACTGTTTTATTAGGTGGTAAAAGTTAAGGTGTCTTATATCCCTTTCATTCAAAAATAGATTAGCCTGTCCGAGATAAAAGAAAAATGGCAATGGTTTGGGGTCAATAAAGTAGAATAGAAGATGTCAAGTTTGATAAGACACTTTATTTACAATAAGATTTATAATGTATTGAATTTTTAACAGTTGAACGTATCCGTATTGTATACGTATTTAATTTTAATTACAAAAAATTGATATTTATGCACCTTTATTAATAAACAACAATCAATCTTGAATTATCTTCAAATGTAGCTTACAAATCTAAAACAGGGTAATTAAGTGAGATTGCTCCTTATAACTTTTGCCATACAATGGGACACTTAGGCGTATAATCACTTTTTTTTAAGAAAATTTTCTCGTTTCTAAGTTTTAAAAGTAATGTAATATGGCTTATATTTAACATTAATTTCATGAAAGAGTTTGAAATAATGTGTCTATTGGGTGAATTGAAAATTTATGACAATGATAATCATCGTAAACAGTCCAAAAAATTATAAAAAAAGAGGCTGAGATGCGACCCACACTGATAACTTCCCATCCCGTCTGTCGATTTGTCTTGCTTAAAAGTTTGTCTATATGTATCAACTTTTACCAAATTTGCGTACTATTTCTTGTAGATTTTATTTTTTTATGAAAAAACTGACTGTTGGATTTTTATAAAAAATTACTGAATATAAAAAACAATATTTTCTGTGAAATAAAATAAGTTTGAAGCCAATATTTGTAATTTTTGAAAATCTATTTAAGGCGAAAGTAAATTTTTACAAGTTTTAGTATTGTTTTTTTTTTTAGGTTTTTATTTTTTGTAAAAAAAACTGTCAATTCGTTTTTTCTCAAAATATTTCCTAATGTTGAAATTAATATTTCTTATAAGCTAAAATTAGTTAGAAGCCATTATCTCAATTTTTTGAAAAGATATTTCAGTCAAAAATCAATTTTTAACAACTTTTGTTAATTTTTTTTTTTCGGTTTTTAATTTTTTTGTAAAAAAACTGTCCATTCGATTTTTTTCAAAATTTTACTGAATGTTGACAACATTACTTTTTGAAAAATAAAAGTAGTTTAAAGCCAATATCTCAAAGTTTTGAAAAGATATTTGAGTCGAAAATCAATTTTTACCCACTTTTATAATTTTTTTTTTAGGTTTTTATTTTTTTTTTTAAAACTGTCAATTCGATTTTTCTCAAAATGTTTCCTAATGTTAAAAACAATATTTCTTATAAGTTTAAAGTAGTAAGAAGCTATTATCTTAAATTTTTGAAAAGATATTTGAGTCGAAAATCAATTTTTACCAATTTTTGTTAATTTTTTTTTCGGTTTTTAATTTTTTGAAAAAAAATGTCAAATAAATTTTTTTCAAAATTTTACTGAATGTTGAAAACAATATTTTTTGAAAGATAAAATTTGTTTAAAGCCAATATCTCAAAGTTTTGAAAAGATATTTGAGTCGAAAATCAATTTTTACCAATTTTTACCAACTTTTATTAATTTTTTTTTTGGGTTTTTATTTTTTGTAAAAAAACTGTCAATTCGATTTTTCTCAACATTTTTCAGAATGTTGAAAACAATATTTCTTATAAGATAAAATAAGTTGGAAGCCTTAATCTCAAGTTTTTGAAAAGATATTTGAGTCGAAATTCAATTTTTACCAACTTTGAGTAATGTTTTTTTAGGTTTTTATTTTTTATAAGAAAAATTGTCAATTCGATTTTTCTCAAAATTTTATCAGATGTCAAAAATATTATTCTTTGTTGCACAAAATTGTTTTGGAGATGAAATCATATTTTAGTCGTAAAATTTTCGAGGTGACAATTTTTTTTTCAGTTTTTTTGATTTACATATAAAAAAACCGTTAATTGGATTTTTTCCAAAAATATGCTTCTTTTGTATCACGTTACAATATATAATATAAAATTGGTTCATGAGATATTTAGGGTTAACCAAAATTTTCACCTTTTTTTTAAACTGCTATGGTAAAACAACCACCCACGCAATTTGCTTGAGAGCTACATCTTTCTGCCTTATTTTCTGTATAACAAAATTTATTTGAAGTCGATATTTCTTCTGGTTTTTGAGTTATGGACGACGAAAAAAATGTCGCGAACGTACGGACGTACGAACATACGTACACACGCACGCACAGACATCTTTCTAAAAATCTTTTATTTCGACTCTAGGGACCTTGAAACGTCGAGAAATGTCAAAATTTTCAATTTGACAAATCGGACCCATTACAATAACTTCCTATGAGAAGTTAAATATCATTTTATAACTTTACGTCAACACAATAGTTTAATTGTTTTAGAAAATATTGGTTAACAAAATAAATATTTTCAAAATATGAACTGCATTACCTTGTCTTAAAGGGATTGGTTGTTCTTTTTTAATAATTAAAAATATTTAAAATAATTTCATTAAGAAATTGTTTTTATTTGCTTAAACATAAACCTATACAGTATGCCATTCAGATCCTATGATATTTGATATTTAACCCTTTTAATGTAAACATTTTTCGTAACTAATTTCTCAGAAGGAAAAAATAAAAACAAAATTTTCAAATTTCGTCAATCACAAGTAAAAATCAAAAAACTGTTTAAAAGAGGGCAACCCTGTGACCCATCTGCTTGTGTACACTATTGGACGTGGAGTAGGTTTTCTGGGTATATTCAAGAGAAAAACTACAAAGTTATCCAACCGTCTTATACCAAAAAACCTTATTTCAAATTAGGTCACCCTGTTAAAAATACTTATGTCTTCTTATAGTATATTTAATGATATTCAATCTAAAACTCAAAAACTTTTCCATCTGAACGAACTTTATATCTCTTTGAAGTCCTTTTAAATTTTTGCCAAGATAAATAAAAGGACCTAAAATGCCCTTAGGTGTTTGATGATGGGATCTTTTATTTCCTAAAACAATCGTTATGTATTCACTTTATATAATCTCTATATTCTTATACAATAATATAGTTTTGTATTATTACTATAGATAGATATTAAATTTTGTGAACTTTCGTGTTTTCTCTTTACAATTAATTTTTACTTTGACTTTGTTTTATTGATTTTGTTTGTCTTATAATATAATCCTTAAACCAAAAAGTGTTGAAGTATAAAATAATTTTGTGTAAAAGATTTTCTATGGAGATATTAAAATAATCATCTTTGTATCTAGGTATAATGTTGAAAATGGAGGAAGATTGAAAAACTGGGGGTTAATTCGACGAATTCTCAATGAAAGTTGTGTTAATTTCCTTAAATGACTGTTTAGCTTTTATTTAAAGGGTCTTGGAATAGGGACTTTTAAGCTTTAACAGTTGGAAATATTGTTCAAGCTTCATCTGTCAAATTGACTGTCTTTTATTTCTTCTGCTTTGCAAAAGCCAAATGTTAATTTTATATTAGGTTATTTTTTAACCTAGGTTATTTTTTAACCTAGGTATTTTTTCAAACCAGGTTATTTTTTAACCTGTTGTTTTTTTTTAAACATAGGTAATGTTTTTAACCTCTGCTTAATTTTTTAACCTCTGCTTGATATTTAAACCTGGGTTATTTAATAAACCCAGTAATTTTAAAACTAAGCTATTTTCTTATCCTGGGTTATTTTTTTACCCTGGGTTGTTTTATAACCTGTGTTTATTAACTAAGCTTATTTAATCAAGCTGGTTATTATTTTAAATAGGTTATTTATTATTGTTTAACTTTGGTAAGTTTTAAACTGAGTTATAAATTAAGCAATGGTTTTTCCTTATTACCCTGCTTGATTTTTAAACCTCAGTTATTTTATAACCTTGGTTAGTTTTGTTATCGTAGTTATTAAATAAACCTTGTAATTTTTAAACATAATTATTTATAGCTGGTAATTACTTAACCTTGGTTATTTTTTAATCTGGGTTACTGTATAACCTTTATTACTTTTTTAACCGCGGTTATTTTATAAATATTGTAATATTTAAATATAACCCTGGTTCTTTTACAACCTTGGTTATTTTTAACCTTATGTTATTTAATAACCTGTGTTAATTGTTTGCCCTTGTTATTTAACTAAACTGCTTATTTTTTAACCTAGGTGATTTTTTTTTTAACAAGCTTATTTATTAACCTGGGTTATTATTTCACTTTGGTCATTTTTTAACCTGAGTTCTTATTTAACCATGGTTATTTTTTATTATCCTGTTTTATTTGTTAACCTGAGTTATTTTATAACTTGTATTATTTTTTAACTTTTGTTATTTTTTAACCTAGGTTATTTTATAACCAAGGTTAACATTTAATCGGAGGTATTTTTTAACCTAAGTCAATTCTGATCCTTGGTTATTTTTTAAACTAGGTTATTTTTTAATCTGAATTCTTTTTAAACGTTGGTTATTTCTTAACATGCGTCATATGTTAACCGTGGTTATTTTATAACTCTGATTTCTTGTACGTGCGTTATGTCTTAAACTGGTTTGTTTCTAAACTAGGTCATTTAATAACCGCGGTTATCTCATTTATTGTATAAAAATAATAATTTTTAAACGTTGGTTATTTTTAAGTACATATTATTTTATAGCCATGATTATTTTTTAAACTGGATTACTATATAATATTTGTTATGATATTTATAAACCATGGGTTAGTTTTTAAACTTTTTCATTTTTTCACCTTGGTTATTTATAACTGGGCTTATTTTATTGCATTTTTTATTTTGTAACCTTATAGAACTGCGGAAGATATATTTAAAGTTATAATCAGTTTCTTAATGTGCTCAAACCCTTGCACTTAAAACAGCAAAACCTCTTATTTCACCTAATAAAGTGATCTTACAAAAATACTTTAGAAAATTCCTTATCTCCTTTTGACTTAATTTTTTGGGTCGACAACTTTCCGGCAACTTTTCATGTTTAAAAAGACTGCTTGTGCCTTTCTAAAATGTGAAAATATTTTTAAATAACTTATCACAAAAGTTAAAAAAATTGCCCTAAAGAAGTTTGGAATGGAGTCTTTTATCTCGTGGTTTCACGTTGGTAGAGCTAACATTTGACACATGTCGAAGTCAGCTGTCATTTGAATTGTCAAATGTTTGCCATTTAAAATAATGGATAGATTAAAAAAATTATATTTAGACTGCTACAAAATAGTTGATTCCAACGTAACTACAAAGCGCTGTAAATATGGTCATCATCATCACCCGACTAACCAAAGTCAAATTGGTCAAAAAATTGCCTCAAAAGGATATAAGGTTAATATAATTTTCACACAGAAACTCTGTTTTAAAACTTTTTTTTTTGAAACCAACATCTTGCACCATAATTTCTTACAAGAAAAACTTCCGCACTATTTATTTTTAAGCTTGGTCAAAATAAGATATCACAATACTAATCATCTTATAAACACCCAAATCAATCATACTTTACGTCACAAAGCAACCAATCGAAACATACATATCACCACAAAAAATACGCAAAACAGAAGAAAAATAAACACACTGAAATTGTTATGTAAACACAACAAAATAAATCCCATTACTTGTAAAAATTCTTTGCCATTGCCAAACATCAATCAAATAATGCTTTTGACAACATCATATCTGGCGCTCTAAGGATCTGATGCTCCTCCTTTAGTCCTTTAGTTGCCTTTGGCTCGTTGGTTGGTTGGTTGGTTGGTATGAATTTAAACAAATCTCAACGCAAACAAAGCCATCAATCTTTATAGTGACGAGAGATGCTTTTACATACATACATACATAATCATATAGACGAGTTTATGCGTTAAAAGATGAGAAAATGTATTGGCTCCTCTGAGTTCCCTTTGGAACAATTTTTTTTTTGATACTTTTGGTTTATCAAATTCCATTCATGCTCCATCCACATCGTGATGGTTCGTCCAAAAAAGCACCCATATATACCACCAGCAACACCAAAGGAAAATAAAATACAACAAAAAAAAATGAGGATACTTCCGGCTCAAGCTTGTTTACCATGGACTTTATATAATATGATGAAGACGTAATCATTTGAATATTCTTTCAACTTAATAGGGTTCCCCCTTTTACCCCGTACGGCCATCTCCCAACTTGCAACAGCAGTAGCATCGGATGCTAACCGAACCGAGTTGAAGGATATTCTTTGAGTTGAAAAGTCAAATAGAAATTATTTCTCAAAAAATCTAGCAATCGATCTACCACAAAGTTAAATGTTGACACAGTGTCAAGGGATACTCGCTTGATGTCCAAAATATACGAGTATACAAAACCTAACAAAAGAACAGAAAAAAAAAACGAAAAACGAAAAATGAAAAACGAAAACATATTCTACCAAGCGTAAATATGCAAATGGAAAATTGAAAAGAGGGTAAACCTTGTTTTGAAATTGCTGATAAAAGGACATTCTTGTATACGTGTGTAGTGCAAACGAAAAATAGAGGAGAGAGTCATCCTTCGCCATCAGGACACCACAGGACTTAGGATACGGGCTTAAGTGCAAACAAAAAATCTTGCACCTATAGAAAAGAATCTTGAAAAAAGTTCCTTTGAAGAGCCTTATCCTACTAAAAAATGTATGTACCTAAACATTGGGAAACAAAAGCAACAAAAACAACAACAAAATGTATGTAAGGATTTAATATTTAAAAGAAAAATAAGTTTTGTGAACTTCAAATCTCTTGGGTTAACCCAGTGACACATGTTTTTGTCATGATGCTTTGTTCTTACCCCCTTCTTCAAATTCTGCCACCAAAGGCCACCCCCTCCTCCGTATAATAGCACAGCAAAGAAAAGTATCTTCCGTCGTTTCCGTATCTCCAAAACGAAACTTCTCATTCTCCTTTGGCGAAATGGGGCTTAAACATTGATATAAACAACGTTTTCGCTCTCTGTGGGAAGATATATACGACTTAGGTACCTTCAGGCATAAGCTTGGGTAAAAGTCAAGAAGAGAAGAACAAAAAAAAAAAAAAAAACAAAAAAAAAACGAAATGAATGAATTTTTGGTAAAACGAAGAAAATTTTGATTCAACTCAAACCACTCCCTCCCACACTCTGCTCTACCACCACCCCCCACCACGCCTCTTCTAACCACCATCAACCAAACACAAACCTGAAGAAAATAAATTGGCGTTTATTTGTGTTACACAAATTGTGTGTTCTAAGATTGAAAACACAATTTCAAGGATTTAAGTGCCTTGACTTGAGGCATTGTGTTATTTTCTTCTTCTTCTTCTTCTTTTTCTTTTTTGCTTGAAGAATAAACGAGCTATGTATATTGTGATTGTGTAATGTGTATAGGCTCTAAATGTACAGAAAGGGTATAAGTTAAGTGTTTGTGTGAAGAATTCGTCGGTCTATAAATTGAAAATGTTGGCTATTTGACTATGGGACGTTCCTTGGTGTTGGGTATTGTGTTGAATGTTAAAAAGAGGAATCGTCCAAAAACATAAAGAAAGTCACATACAAATATAATATCAGATATTCACAAAGAATACCAAAATGAAAATTCAAAAAAAAATAATTGAGACGATTTTGCATGTTTTCTATTTTGTAAACGGGTTGTTCATTAGATGGAAATCAAAATTCTAATTGGAAAATCCTAAGGACATAAATGTACTGTAATAAGAGTATATAGCATACTACGTACAGTACACACTCCTTTGTAATTTGGTGAATACTTTTTTGTTTAGGTCTATAGATTTTCTTAGTTCGAACTAAAAAGGCAAACTTTGATCAAAACGTTATAGGTACTTATATCTTATTCAGGAGACGAATATAATGTAAACATCTTTTGTATTTACTTTTTTAAGTATTTTTACTTTTATTTAAGAAAATTAATCACTAAAGAATTCAAATCGGTATACGTATCTTGCCTTGCTCTATTTAAAGTGTTTGAATCGAAGAGTTGAAATTTAAATTTATTACGAATACAAACTACGAGCTATGAACTACAAACTGCAAACTACAAACTACAAACTACAAACTACAAACTACAAACTACAAACTACAAACTACAAACTACAAACTACAAACTACAAACTACAAACTACAAACTACAAACTACAAACTACAAACTACAAACTACAAACTACAAACTACAAACTACAAACTACAAACTGCAAAACTACAAAATTACAAACTACAAACTACAAACTACAAACTACAAAACTACAAAACCACAAAACTACAAAACTACAAACTACAAACTACAAACTACAAAACTACAAAACTACAAAATTACAAACTACAAACTACAAACTACAAAACTACAAAACTATAAACTACAAACTACAAACTACAAAACTACAAAACTACAAAACTAAAAAACTACAAAACTACAAACTACAAACTACAAACCACAAACTACAAACTACAAAACTACACACTACAAACTACAAAACTACAAACTACAAAACTACAAAACTACAAAACTACAAACTACAAACTACAAACTACAAAACTACAAAACTACAAAACTACAAAACTACAAAACTACAAAACTACAAACTACAAACTACAAACTACAAACTACAAACTACAAACTACAAAACTACAAAACTACAAAACTACAAAATTACAAACTACAAACTACAAAACTACAAAACTACAAAACTACAAAACTACAAAACTACAAAACTACAAACTACAAACTACAAAACTACAAAACTACAAAACTACAAAACTACAAAACTACAAAACTACGAAGCTACAAATTACAAACTTCAAACTACAAACTACAAAACTACAAAACTACAAAACTACAAAACTACAAAACTACAAAACTACAAAACTACAAACTACAAAACTACAAAGCTACAAAATTACAAAACTACAAAACTACAAAACTACAAACTACAAAACTACAAAACTACAAAACTACAAACTATAAAACTACAAACTACAAAATTACAAAACTACAAAACTACAAAACTACAAAACTACAAAACTACAAAACTACAAACTACAAACTACAAAACTACAAAACTACAAAATTACAAACTACAAAACTACAAACTACAAAACTACAAAACTACAAACTACAAACTACAAAACTACAAAACTACAAAACTACAAAACTACAAAACTACAAAACTACAAACTACAAAACTACAAAGCTACAAAATTACAAAACTACAAACTACAAACTACAAAACTACAAAACTTTAAACTTTAAACTACAAAACTACAAAACTACAAACTACAAACTACAAAACTACAAAACTACAAAATTACAAACTACAAACTACAAACTACAAACTACAAACTACAAAACTACAAAACTACAAAACTACAAAACTACGAAGCTACAAATTACAAACTTCAAACTACAAACAACAAACTACAAAACTACAAAGCTACAAAATTACAAAACTACAAAACTACAAAACTACAAAACTACAAACTACAAACTACAAACTACAAACTACAAACTACAAACTACAAAACTACAAAACTACAAAACTACAAAACTACAAAACTACAAAACTACAAAATTACAAAGCTACAAAATTACAAAACTACAAAACTACAAACTACAAAACTACAAAACTACAAAACTACAAAACTACAAACTACGAAACTACAAAACTACAAACCACAAACTACAAACTACAAACTACAAAACTACAAAACTACAAAACTACAAACCACAAACTACAAACTACAAACTATAAACTACAAACTACAAACTACAAAACTACAAAACTACAAACTACAAAACTACAAAACTACAAAGCTACAAAATTACAAAACTACAAAACTACAAACTATAAAACTACAAAACTACAAAACTTCAAAACTACAAACTACAAAACTACAAACTCCAAAACTACAAAACTACAAAACTACAAAACAACAAAACTACAAAACTACAAAATTACAAAACTACAAACTACAAATTACAAAACTACAAACTATAAAACTACAAACTACAAAACTACAAAACTACAAAACTACAAACTACGAAACTACAAAGTACAAACTACAAAACTACAAACCACAAACTACAAACTATAAACTACAAATTACAAAACTACAAACTATAAAACTACAAACTACAAAACTACAAAACTACAAAACTACAAAACTACAAAACTACAAAACTACAAACTACAAAACTACAAACTACAAAATTACAAAACTACAAAACTACAAACTACAAGCTACAAATTACAAAACTACAAGCTACAAACTACAAGCTTCAAACTATAAAACTACAAAACTACAAAATTACAAACTACAAAACTACAAAATTACAAACTACGAAACTACAAACTACAAACTACAAACTACAAAACTACAAAACTACAAAACTACAAAACTACAAACCACAAACTGCAAACTACAAACTATAAACTACAAACTACAAACTACAAAACTACAAAACTACAAAACTACAAAACTACAAAACTACAAAACTACAAAACTACAAACTACAAACTACAAACTACAAACTACAAACTACAAACTACAAACTACAAACTACAAACTACAAACTACAAACTACAAAACTACAAAACTACAAAACTACAAAACTACAAAATTACAAAGCTACAAAACTACAAAACTACAAACTACAAAACTACAAAACTACAAAACTACAAAACTACAAACTACAAACTACAAAACTACAAACCACAAACTACAAACTATAAACTACAAATTACAAAACTACAAACTATAAAACTATAAACTACAAAACTACAAAACTACAAAACTACAAAGCTACAAAACTACAAAACTACAAAACTACAAAACCACAAACTACAAACTACAAACTATAAACTACAAACTACAAACTACAAAACTACAAAACTACAAAATTACAAACTACAAAACTACAAAACTACAAACTACAAAACTACGAAGCTACAAAATTACAAAACTACAAACTACAAATTACAAAACTACAAACTATAAAACTACAAAACTACAAAACTTCAAAACTACAAACTACAAAACTACAAACTCCAAAACTACAAAACTACAAAACTACAAAACTACAAAACAACAAAACTACAAAACTACAAAATTACAAAACTACAAACTACAAATAACAAAACTACAAACTATAAAACTACAAACTACAAAACTACAAAACTACAAAACTACAAACTACGAAACTACAAACTACAAACTACAAAACTACAAACCACAAACTACAAACTATAAACTACAAATTACAAAACTACAAACTATAAAACTACAAACTACAAAACTACAAAACTACAAAACTACAAAACTACAAAACTACAAAACTACAAACTACAAAACTACAAACTACAAAATTACAAAACTACAAAACTACAAACTACAAACTACAAATTACAAAACTACAAGCTACAAACTACAAGCTTCAAACTATAAAACTACAAAACTACAAAATTACAAACTACAAAACTACAAAATTACAAACTACGAAACTACAAACTACAAACTACAAACTACAAAACTACAAAACTACAAAACTACAAACTACAAACTACAAACTACAAACTACAAACTACAAACTACAAACTACAAACTACAAACTACAAAACTACAAAACTACAAAACTACAAAATTACAAAGCTACAAAACTACAAAACTACAAACTACAAAACTACAAAACTACAAAACTACAAAACTACAAACTACAAACTACAAACTACAAAACTACAAAACTACAAAACTACAAAACTACAAAACTACAAAACTACAAAACTACAAAACTACAAACTACAAACTACAAACTACAAACTACAAACTACAAACTACAAACTACAAACTACAAACTACAAACTACAAACTACAAACTACAAACTACAAACTACAAACTACAAAACTACAAAACTACAAAACTACAAAATTACAAAGCTACAAAACTACAAAACTACAAACTACAAAACTACAAAACTACAAAACTACAAAACTACAAAACTACAAACTACGAAACTACAAAACTACAAACCACAAACTACAAACTACAAACTAAAAACTACAAAACTACAAAACTACAAACCACAAACTACAAACTACAAACTATAAACTACAAAACTACAACACTACAAAATTACAAACTACAAAACTACAAAACTACAAAGCTACAAAATTACAAAACTACAAAACTACAAAACTACAAAACTACAAAACTACAAAACTACAAAACTACAAACTACAAACTACAAAACTACAAAACTACAAACTACGAAACTACAAACTACAAACTACAAAACTACAAACCACAAACTACAAACTATAAACTACAAATTACAAAACTACAAACTACAAACTACAAAACTACAAAACTACAAAACTACAAAACTACAAAACTACAAAACTACAAAACTACAAAACTACAAAACTACAAAACTACAAAACTACAAACTACAAAACTACGAAGCTACAAAATTACAAAACTACAAACTACAAATTACAAAACTACAAACTATAAAACTACAAACTACAAAACTACGAAGCTACAAACTACAAACTACAAACTACAAACCACAAACTACAAAACTACAAAATTACAAAACTACAAACTACAAAACTACAAAACTACAAAACTACAAAACTACAAAACTACAAAATTACAAAACTACAAACTACAAAACTACAAAACTACAAAACTACAAACTACGAAACTACAAAACTACAAACCACAAACTACAAACTACAAAACTACAAAACTACAAAACTACAAACCACAAACTACAAACTATAAACTACAAATTACAAAACTACAAACTATAAAACTACAAACTACAAAACCACAAACTACAAACTACAAACTACAAACTACAAACTACAAAACTACAAAACTATAAAACTACAAACTACAAAACTACAAAACTACAAAGCTACAAAATTACAAAACTACAAAACTACAAACTACAAAACTACAAACTACAAAACTACAAAACTTCAAACTACAAAACTACAAAGCTACAAAATTACAAAATTACAAAACTACAAAATTACAAACTACAAAACTACAAAACTACAAACTACAAAACTACAAAAAAAACTACAAAACTACAAAATTACAAACTACAAAACGACAAAACTACAAAACTACAAACTACAAAACTACAAAACTACAAAGCTACAAAATTACAAAACTACAAAGCTACAAAATTACAAAACTACAAAACTACAAACTACAAAACTACAAACTACAAAACTACAAAACTTCAAACTACAAAACTACAAAGCTACAAAATTACAAAACTACAAAACTACAAAATTACAAACTACAAAACTACAAAATTACAAACTACAAAACTACAAAATTACAAACTACAAAACTACAAAAAAAACTACAAAACTACAAAATTACAAACTACAAAACGACAAAACTACAAAACGACAAAACTACAAAACTACGAAACTTCAAAGCTACAAAGCTACAAAATTACAAAACTACAAAACTACAAAACTACAAACTACAAAACTACAAACTACAAAACTACAAACTACAAACTACAAAACTACAAAGCTACAAAATTACAAAACTACAAAACTACAAAGCTACAAAATTACAAAACTACAAACTACAAATTACAAAACTACAAAACTACAAAACTACAAAGCTACAAAATTACAAAACTACAAAACTACAAAACTACAAACTACAAAACTACAAACTACAAAACTACAAAACTTCAAACTACAAAGCTACAAAATTACAAAACTACAAAACTACAAAATTACAAACTACAAAACTACAAAATTACAAACTACAAAACTACAAAAAAACTACAAAACTACAAAAAAACTACAAAACGACAAAACTACAAAACGACAAAACTACAAAACTACGAAACTACAAAGCTACAAACCTACAAAATTACAAAACTACAAACTACAAAACTACAAGCTACTACAAACTACAAAACTACAAACTACAAAACTACAAAGCTACAAAATTACAAAACTACAAAACTACAAAGCTACAAACTACAAACTACAAATTACAAAACTACAAAACTACAAAACTACAAAGCTACAAAATTACAAAACTACAAAACTACAAAACTACAAAACTACAAAACTACAAAACTACAAACTACAAAACTACAAACTACAAAACTACAAAACTACAAAACTACAAAACTACAAAACTACAAACTACAAAACTACAAACTACAAACTACAAAACTACAAAGCTACAAAATTACAAAACTACAAAACTACAAAGCTACAAAATTACAAAACTACAAACTACAAATTACAAAACTACAAAACTACAAAATTAAAAACTACAAAATTACAAACTACGAAACTACAAACTACAAACTACAAACTACAAACTACAAACTACAAACTTTAAACTACAAACTACAAACTACAAACTACAAACTACAAACTTTAAACTACAAACTACAAACTACAAACTACAAACTACAAACTACAAAACTACAAAACTACAAAACTACAAAACTACAAAACTACAAAACTACAAAACTACAAAACTACAAAACTACAAAACTACAAAACTACAAACTACAAAGTACAAACAACAAACTACAAACTACAAACTACAAACTACAAACTACAAACTACAAACTACAAACTACAAACTACAAACTACAAACTACAAACTACAAACTACAAACTACAAACTACAAACTACAAACTACAAACTACAAACTACAAACTACAAACTACAAACTACAAACTACAAAACTACAAACCACAAACTACAAACCACAAATTACAAACCACAAACTACAAAACTACAAACAACAAACCACAAACTACAAACTCAATTCTTTAACTACAAGTTTAAAGCTTATTGATGCGAAAAGTTGAATGGTCGAAAAGGCGAATAGTTGAATACTTGAATGTGTGAAAAGTTTTTTTTTTTTTTTTTTACTTTTACAGGGGATCACAATGGACCAGTAGGCCCCCGTGTACGCAACAGCTTCATGCTGTGCACACCCCTTGCAACCTAACCTAACCTAACTATTGGAATGGTTCAAAGTTTGAACTCAACCTTTCGACTATTCATCCTTTCGACCATTCAACTTTTCAAACTTTCAACCATTCAACTTGTCAAACTTTCAACCATTTGACCATTCAATTTTTCAAACTTTCAACCATATCGAATTGAAAGTTTAAAAAGTTTAATGATCGATATGTTAAAATTTCAGTTTAAATAGACTGCCAAGTTTTAGAAACTTTCCATTCAACTTTTCAAACTTTTAACCATTTAACTTTTAAAATTTCGACCATTCAACTTTTTAAACTTTCGACCAATCAACTTTCAAACTTTCAACCATAGTCGAATTGTTGAAATATTAAAATGTTGAATAGTTGAATGGTTGAAAAGTTGAATGGTCGAATGGTTGAAAGTTTGAGAAGTTGAACGGTTGAAAAATTGCCATTTCAACCATTTCGACTGTTCATCCAACTTTTCAATCATTCAACTAAAACTTTTGACCATTCGACCATTCGTTCGATCATCCAACTTTTCAACCATTCAACTTGAATGGTCGAATGGTGGAAAGTTTGAAAAGTTGAATGGTTGAAAAGTTGAATGGTCGAAAAGTTGAATGGTTGAAAGTTTGAAAAGCTGAAAGTTTGAAAAGTCGAATGGTTGAAAAGTTGAATGGTCGAATGGTTGAAAAGTTGAATGGTCGAATGGTTAAAATTTTGAAAAGTCATGGTTGAAAAGTTGAATGGTTGAAAGTTTGAAAAGTTGAATAGTCTAATGGTTGAAAAGTTGAATGGTCGAATGCTGGAAAGTTTGAAAAGTTGAATGGTTGAAAAGTTGAATGGTCGAAGAGTTGAATGGTTGAAAGTTTGAAAAGTCGAATGGTTGAAAAGTTGAATGGTCGAATGGTTAAAATTTTGAAAAGTTGCTGGTTGAAACTTGAAACTTGAAACAACAAACTTTCAACTATTCAACTTTTCAACCATTCGACTATTCAACGAATGGTCGAAAGTTTGAAAAGTCTTAAAACCATTCAAGTTTTCAAACTTTCGACCATCCAACTTTTCAACCATCCAAATTTTCAACCATTCAACTTTTCAAACTCTCAAGTATGCAACTTCAAACTTTCAATTCAGCTATTTCAATTTTCGACTGTTTAACTTTTCGGCTCTTTAAACTTTCAACTCAACAATTGTACACATACATATGTGTAATTTTCATTTTATAGTATGTATCTAGTTTTTATGGTTTGCAACATTTTCGATGTAGAATCTTATATGCAACATGTTTGCTTCAAGTTACATATTGGATAGCAACAGGTGCAATGTAACATGTTTAATTGTAATATGCAATCGACAATCGTTTATTCAACATTGAAAATTGGACATCAAACATTGAGCTTTTTTAATTAAGTCAAACTTATGCTTCAGGATATTTTAAGGTTTGGTAAATTTAAAAAATTACAGAACTACAATTTTTAATTCTAATTTTAAACCATAAAAGAATCTGTGTATCGAAAATGGTGATTTTCTTCTTGATTGGTTTTATATTTAATTGTTTCATTATATTCGATTAAACCTTGAAACTAAGTACAAATTTCCAAAACATGCTTTCTATATAATAAGTATAACATAATATTTAAAATTATCAATAATGTTTGTTTTAATTTTCATTTCAGGTAATTTCCATTAAACTTTATTTTTATTATTCGTGGTAAGTCTGTATCATTTTCAAGGCTTATGTACTTATTTCTATTTGCTTATATTCGTTTAATAGATGTTTAATTGAATACATACACTTTTTTAAGGCAAATTATTTACAAAGTTTGACGCTTGTCAAGAATAAATCATTGTAGGAATAAAATCTTGTCTAAAGTATTCAAAAATATTTGACTCAAAAATCAAATCTTTTGTTTTTAATAACACCCATAACAACATGCTTAAATGTGAAACAGATGATGAAATTGGTATGACATTAATGAACAAAATTCTGACAGCATGCAGTGACAGCAACAACTTGACAGAAACTGCACAAACAACCAACAACGTCGGTAATACAGTTCATGTGCCTACAACCAGTGCTGCAGTTGGGAGTGTAAATTGTAGTATTTAGTATTAATGCCGTCTGCCGTAGTTTAAATAATTCAATCTCAAGTAATTTAGACAGTATCCAAAAATATTTAAACTTTTTATCTTATAATGTGTCAGGTTTGACCAATAAAGCGCTATTTAGTGATTTTTATAAATTTGTTAACACTTTTGACATAATATTTTTATTTGAAACTTTTATAACAGAGAACAATTACACAAGTATAGATAATAAACTAATAGATTATAAGTTTATGTTGATCCCGGCAATACGAAGTCAAACAAGAGGAAGAGCAAGTGGAGGATGTTACTTTGGTTACAAAAAAGAGTTAGTAAACTTGAAGTGTGAGTTTCTCAATCAAAATCACCTAACGTACGTTAAATTGCAAATCAATAACAAAACCCTTTTGATACTCCCCCTGTACTTGAATTGCAATAACTGGGATGAGGACTTTGATAATCTCGGCGAGATATTTAATACGATTAGTTCATTGAAAATAATGCTGATTGGGGATCTGAACGGGAGAATCGGTCAAGTTGCAGGAACAATTAACGAAGCAAAAGGAATTAATAGGCAGACTAAAGATGTAGTGTGCAATACAAGAGGAAAACGAATAATTGAACTGTGTGACTCGTTTGGATTGAGAATTCTAAATGGAACAATGCCCAGTGACGTTTCTGGTGATTTTACTTTTGTTGGTGGTCAAGGTTCATCAACTATTGATTATTCAATGATAGGCGAAGATTGGGAACCCTTTGTGACTGATTTCGAGGTGCGAGAACTTCCATACTCAGACCATCTGCCGATAGTCGTTACCTTACGGATGACTGGACATTCAACTGTAGTAAATAACATCGACCAATTACTTCCTAGACTCAACTGGAAACTCTCAAAAGCCTCATTATACAGACAACGTTTGGACACGAATCTACACAACCGCCAAAATACGGACTTTCGCTTGCTAGATCAAATCGTTAAGGCATCTTATCCACAGCAGCAGATTAGTACTACACGAAACAAAATAAGGGTAGAGCCTTGGTTTGACGAAGAATGCCAGAAGGCACGCAGAATTTCATTCGCATGGCTCAGGAATTTCAGAAACTCACCCCAAGGTCAATTTAGAAACATATACATCGAAGCTAATGCGACATATAAAAAACTGTGCAAAAGCAAAAAGCGAGAGTATGAGGAACGACAAGCGGCCAGGTTGGCATCCTGTAAGAATGCATCCACGTTTTGGAAACTTGCATGGGAGCTAAATGGTAAAAAACCGTCAATACACCAAAATCTGTGTGCAAATATGCTAGCCGAACACTTTCGGCAACTCCTCAACCCAGAAATGATGCCATCTATCTGGCAATATGCAACACCTGGTATAACCAATGAAATATTGGACTCGCAGTTTACTGCACAAGAATTGGAGCAAGCGTTATGTACTCTGAAAGATGGGAAAGCAGCAGGCGCAAACGGTATACCAGCCGAATTTTACAAATATGGCACTTCTGCACTTAATGATCAACTTTTAACGATGTTCAATAAAGTCATAGAGGGGAATTTGGTAGTGAATGAATTTCAAGAAGCTGTTATATTCCCAATACATAAGAAAGGATCATACTCGGATGCTTCAAACTATCGGGGCATTTCCTTCTTGAATGCAACATATAAAATTCTTACAACGATGATGCAGAAAAGGCTCAACAAGTGGATTAAGTCTCAGAACATGCTGAAAGAGTTTCAAGCAGGTTTTAGAGCAGGCTACTCTACAATGGACAATATTTTTGTACTCCGAAGTCTTGCAGAAAGCTTTATCGCTCAAAAAAAGAAATTATATGTATTTTTCATCGACTTTCAAGCGGCATTCGATACAATAAATAGAGGTGCCTTATTCTACAAGCTATATAATGCGGGGTTATCGATGAAATTTGGACGTGCGCTAGAGAAGCTCTATAGAGGAACTCGAGCGGCTGTATGGAATGGTGCAGAGTTGTCAGATTGGTTTGTGACCTCATCGGGAGTAAGGCAAGGCTGCACATTGAGCCCCACTTTGTTCTCACTTTTTATAAATGACCTGATTGATTATCTTCCTGGTGGCGTGGATTTCGCAGGAACACATATGAAGGCCTTATTATTTGCAGATGATATTGTCATGTTTGCGTATTCGCCGGAAGCGTTACAGCTCATGATAAACAGGTTATATAATTACTGTTGCTTATGGAACTTAATCGTTAATACGCAAAAGTCTAAAGTGATGATATTTAAAAACGGTGGTGGAAGAAATGCATCTTACGAGAAATGGTCATTTAACGGAGAAGCCTTAGAATGTGTAACCGAATACAAATACCTAGGGGTAATTTTTACGAGAAGTTTGAGCATGCAGAAGCATTTAACTGAGAAGTTAGAAAAGGCGAAAACAGCCATTAACATATCATGGAAAAGATGCTTCATGAACAGAAACATTGCGCATAGCAGTAAGCACAAGGTATTTGAAGCTGTATCGGAGAGCATACTTTTATATGGCGCACAAGTTTGGGGATGTATGAGATTTCAAGCGGTGGAAAAACTCTTGACACACTATATTAAAAGGATATTTAGCTTACCAGTCAACACACCAAATTACGTGGTAATGCTCGAAACAGGACTATCACCTTTACACATAAAGACCTTGAAGTTGCAAGCCGATTTTCTTCAGTACATATTCAATTTATCAGAATCCAGATTAGTCAAGAAGGTAGCTATCAGTGCCATACACGAACGAAACAGCTGGTATAGAGAGTGGTCAAAACTTGCTGAAGAATGCAATTTAAGCTTTGATTTAAACCTGGAAAACATTGGTAGTTGCAAGACTCTCTTCTACAATGTAATCTCGAAGGTGGATGAGAAATGTAGAGCTGAATATATAGCTGAAGCCTCCAGTTCCATCTACAGAACAGTTTACAGTAGATTAAACCACAATTTGGCAGAGAAAAACTATTTTCGTGACTCTAATAAGGTTAATGTTATCGCTACAATGGTCAGACTTCGCAGCGAGCTTATCAATCTGAACTTCATGCCTCACAGACCTGATCTACCATTAGAATGCAGCATTTGCAACATGAGAGAAAGAGAAGACGTCATTCACTTTTTGGGAAGATGCCCAACTCTGAAAGAAACCAGAAGAAGCGTTCTTGGGAGCGATGTTTTATCTGAAGAGCAAGTTCTGGACGAATTGAATCATATGAACGTTAATAGACTTTATGAATATTGTGTAATTGCGCTCAGATATAGAGCAAGAATAATTAACGAAGATTTTTGATTAAACAAACCTTTAACTGTATCTTATTTGAATTTTTAAATTTTATTGGTTTCCATATAATTCCTTATTTTAAACACATATGTTATTTAAAACGGTTATATCTTTGTAATTAAATTAATATATTATAGTTGTCAATCTGGCAGACTGCAAATGCCATGTCATAATGATTTTTGTAAATGTAAAAACGTAACTATTGTTAAATTCAAATGTTGATCCAATAAAATCCAAATTATCTATCTATCTAATAACACCCTATTTTATTTCAAATCAAGTTCTGTGCCAATTTGTTGCTTTCAATGTCTTCAATTAATTTGACCCTTTATCTCCCTTCTCACCATAAAGAATATTTCACAAAAACAATAAAAATGTCTATTTTCATCTTCGTCGAGTAATCATAACTTAAATGTTAGGTTTTGCTAAAAAAAAACGAAACAAATTGGAAATTTCTAAGAAATATTTAAAATAAATCTATTGAAAACACCGCCAAAAAAGACAATAAGTAGGTCACTTAATGCTTCAAAGAACTCAGAAAGATCTTTGTATTCTCAGAAATATAAACAAAAATATTTTCATTAGAATTCTTTGAATTTGATTTATTAAATTATATAAAAGAAATACAAAGCTCATTTGACTTCTAAGGTAAGTAATTCTGTTTACATTTAATTTCCTGGATTTGTCGATATGGCTGCCAAAATTCTTAGAATTCTTAGAAATTATAGAATTGTTAGAATTAAGGTTTGTGTGTTTGAAAAAAAAAAACAATGACGAATAAAAAGGGAAATTGCTCATTTTTTAAATCATAAAAAAAAGGCAAACATTTAAAATTTTCGCAAATTTACCTCTCTAACGTTATTTTTTAAAATTTCACAGCTTCATTTTAAAACTGTTTAAAGTTAATCCTCTTTGCAAAAGCAAGTTCAATTAATGTGTTCTATCTTAGGATTTGTGCTGATATTTCCATTTTAATGTACCTATATTTTAATTGGATTATTTTTCAAAAATAAAGTACTTACCATATTTACACGTTTGCATTATGCATGTTCCAGTAGCTACTTATGAACTTCTGAGACGGTTATACATAAATAACCACAAATTCATATTTTTATAAAATATTTCATTTGCATACATATTACAAAATAAGAACCACAATAAACAACGTCTAGACTTTTAATTCTTTTTCCTTTAACACAAAATGTTAAAAAAGTCAAACATCTAATTTTGAGTGGGTATAAAATCTTTTTAAACAAAATACAGTACTTCAAATTGGATTAACTTAAAATAAATAAAATTTTTTAAACATTGAGTTGAATTTGTCTTCATTCGGAGCAAAGTCGGAGAAAATCATAGAATTCAAAAGAAAAAAAGACAGGGACAGTATTCACATGGAGCAAATGACACCGCTGTACCCATTGATTGCATCGAGGGACTTGAAGACTTTACCAGATCAATATAAAACGAATAATTATTATTATTTCTATCATATTTATAATTGTTTCTCACTTCAATAAATTTACTTCTATTATAATTTTCTCTCTTAAATATTTTCTTTCTTTTTTAATTGTTGCTTTTTATTAATTGTTTACTTGTATAATTTTCTTTATATCTTGCTATAATTTTTCCTTATTTTTACTTATATAATTTTAATTTTTAAAATGTTTCCTTTCTTCTTTATTTCCTTATAAGCATTTTTTTTTGTCTTGTTGTGGTTAGTTATGTCCAATAATAGGGAATTACGCTCGATGGTAAGAATTCTGTGCCGGCAGAAATGTGGGCTCCGCATTTGTCACATCAATGCACAAAGCTTGCTGCCGAAAATTGACGAATTTCGAAATCTTTTTATTGGTTCTGACGTGGATGTTGTTTGTGTAACAGAAACTTGGTTAAGAGATGAGCTAAATGATGAGATCTGTTGCTTAGCGGTTTATCATGTTTTTCGATTTAACCGTATAAATCGTATTGGGGGTGGTGTTGCGATTTATGTTAGGAACAAAATTAGATGCAAACTTAAACTTTCAGCTTCTGGGGAAAGTGCTATAGAATTTTTATTCATTGAAATCATAGGTAGTCAGGGAAATTTACTAGTGGGTGCCAACTTCAGGCCAAATAGATATATTGATTTCTCACCGCTGTATGCGGTATTGGAAGAAATTTCTTTGAGCTCTCCTAATATTGTGCTTTGTGGTGATTTCAACTGCAATCTCTTGAATCCTAACGTTTTCTCAAATCACATGTTATCTTTCAATTTAGTACCAGTTACCACCAGTTCCCCAACATATTTTTTTGGAAGGGATTCCTCGTTATTGGACCTTATGTTTGTGAGTGACAAGAATAATGTTGCATGGTATTATCAACTTTCGGCTCTTGTTTTTTCTAAGCATGATTTGATTTTTCTAATACTTAACTTTAGCCTTAATTATTCAGATGAAAAAATTACTTATCGAGATTTCTATATTACAAATGTGCAAGAACTTGAAACTCAAACACGAGAAACAAATTGGGATTCTATATATTATATGCCTTCCTCAAATGATCAGATTGAATTTTTAACACATAATATCTCTTACACATAAAATATCTGAAACTGTTAAGAAAAACAATAATCCATGGTTTTCTCGTGCCATTAGAGACTTGATGCAACAGCGAGATGACCCCTATACGAATTGGAAAAGATATCGATTAACCAAGCTGCGTCGTATGTTTTGCTTACTCCGTAACAGAGTAGTAGCTATGATACGCGAGGCTAAGAATAACATTTTTCTCAACAGCTTAGCACAAGTTCAAATGGTCGCCAGCTCTGGAAAAATCTACGCAAAATCGGAATCGGAAAGACAAAATTTGGTGCTGTTGAGGACATTTATGGCAATAAACTTAATGAAACATTTATTTCTTTTCCACCGCCACAGGTCCCACAAATTTGGCTTTCAATTTCTTTTACTGACCAACGGAACAGTAATGAGCCTGGTTTTGAATTTTCTGCAGTAGATAGTTCTGATGTAGTCGAAAGTGTTCTTTCTATTAAGTCAAAAGCTGTTGGGCTCAATGATATACATACTACCTTTTTGTGTATGATATTGCCAGTTGTATTGCCATATATCACTATTGCTTTCAATACTTTTTTGACGTCCTCGATATACCCTGAGTCATGGCAAGTTGTTGAAATCATTCCACTTCCCAAAAGCGCTAAAAGAGATGAATTTAGACCCATTTCGGTATTGCCATTTTTGTCGAAAATTTTGGAAAGGATCCTTCAAAATCAAATTAACGTCTTTCTATCTACTAACTCACTGCTCAGCCCTTATCAATCTGGATTTCGGAAGAAACACAGCTGTGTTACCGCACTTTTAAACGTTATGACATTAAAAAAGCCTTAGATAAAGACGAGGTTACGTTTCTAGTTTTGTTGGATTTTTCGAAGGCTTTCGATTCCGTTAATCATGTCAATCTATGTAGAAAGCTCATGCAAAATTTTATTTTTCACCTATAGTGCAACTAAATTAATTTTGTCTTATCTAACTGAAAGGAAGCAAGGTGACACCCTGTCAAATTTTTTGCCGAATGCCACTGGTGTACCACAAGGTTCTATACTGAGTCCTCTCTTGTTTTCTGCTTATGTAAATGAACTTCCATCTTCATTAGTTAATTGCAGCTCTCACCTGTATGCTGATGACGTACAGTTTTATTTCAGCTGTCCACTTGGTCGAACATGGAGCTTTCTGTGTCAATGAAGACCTGGAGAGAGTGGCAAATTGGTCTTTGTCAAACGGACTTATGTTGAACCCTAAAAAATCCAAATGTCTTGTAATTAATAGAAAATATCTTGACGTTTCTTATTTTCCACCGATTGTTCTTAGCAATGCTCCAATCGAATATGTGGTTACAGCAAAGAATCTTGGTGTGACTTTTAATCGTCTTTTGACTTGGGATGATCATATAAATGGACTCGTTGGTAGTTTATGGAGTACTTCGTACGTTATGGGTTACACAATCTTTCACTCCATTAAAAACGCGTTTGCTTCTCGCTAAAACCTTGGTAATTCCTATCCTGGTTTATGGTTGTGAAATCTACTGTAACTGCAGTTTCACGAGCAGGCGAAAACTTAATCTAGCTTTCAACTCGTTCGTTATGTCTTTGGATTACGTAGATATGATAGGATATCTGATTTTGCCTCGCGCTTACTAGACATGCCTTTCGAAAAATATATATAACTTCGTAGTTTGATTTTGCTTTCCGACATACTTATCGCACACCAACCACAATATTGTTTTAACAGAGTAAGAAGGGCGACCTCAAACAGATCTCATCAGCTAATTATCCCTCCTTACTCATATTTAACATCTGAACGTCAATTATTTGTAAACTCGGTTAAGCTTTGGAACATTTTACCTCGTAGTACTCGTATAAAACAAAATCTGAACGCAACAAGCATTAAAAGATTGCTTGGATCTCACTTTTCAGTTTGAACATTTTTAATAATCATTGAATTTTTGTATATTATGATAGTTTTAATAATTAAAGTAATTTTTTCTTTATTATCTTGGCTTAGCCTTTTTGTAAAATAAGCTTACAGCTACTTTATAAGATCTTAAATCTTACTGTTGTTAAGCAATTACGATATTTAAATAAAATAAAATTGAAAATAAATTGAAATACAGTATTCATACTTGCCAAAATGTCAGGTAAAGCAAAATTAAGAAAAATTAATATTATAATCCGAATCCTGAGACAGAGTCTTCCTTTTTTATTCGGAATGAATCCTGGAATTAGGATCCAAATTAAGATCAAATATGCTATTAGTTAAAGAGTCTCAAGGCTCTACTTCTTCAATTTTATATAATTTGTGTCGGAAAGTTTCTGTCGAACTATACTTTCATCAGTCTGTTACATGAGAGCGTGGTCACTGTTAAAAAATAACAACAATTGACATTTCGAAAATTCGCAAATTTATTGGTAATTTGGTCGTCAATACTCAATGCAAATACCGTAGTAGCAAGTCCAATCTTCTGCATTGTCAATTATGGCCTGGCACCATCGGGGCATACATTCCACTAGTTTTTCTGCATATTCTACCGGAAAAGACCTCCAAATGTTCCGAATTTGTCGAGAAAGTGAAAGAAAGGCGTGTTTGATGCTCGGAAATGCCAAGAAGGAGAATTCATCAGAAAAATTATGTTGCTCCAATCGCGGTCCAAGTTTTCCTTCGCCCATTCCACTCGTTTTTCAACGTATTTTGCACTCAACATTGGTTTTTCCAAAGTACTGCGATATTTCAGTTTATTGGCAAGCAAGTGCCTGCGAATCGTTCCGTAAGATATGTCAACACCTTTTGCTTTCAATTTCACAGCAGCTTCACGTAAAGTCAAAGTTGGATCTTTCGAGAACAATGCGAGAATCATTTTTTCGTCTTTTTTTGAGACTTTGTTTGCACTTCCGCGATCAGGAAAATCATCAACGTTACCGACCTTTTTATAGAGATTTATCCACTTGCTAACGAACTGCTTCGACTTTCCCATATATGTATTTCGCAGCAGCAGTTTGCGTTAATTTGGGTCCTTTTTCATGCAAACATTGCCTCAAAGCGAGAGGTGTAAACAGCACTCATTTCGAAAAACCACTCAATTGAAGACTAAATTTGACAGACAGCTGACTTTTTACGAAATGCATGAAGGACTGAGGTGCCCTCTATGTCATAGAAAAAGAAACAGGACGCTCTGTTTTTTTTATCTACGTGTAACAGTGACCACGCTCTTATGTAACAGACTGTACTATCCAGATAGTCCGAACTTTGAAATAACAAGAACAATGCTAAATGCCACCTATTATTTTTGTAGTTGATTTTCCAATGAAACATAAACTATCAACTTATTAAAACTCAATCCAACATTAAACATTTATGTCATCCAAAATTATCAGGAAAATGTCTTATTTACTGGTATTTCATATGTACCCCCTCCAGTAGTATAGTTGTTGCAGCCAAAAGCATAATCATGTAGCAATATTCGTCCTTCCTTTAATTCACGCAAATAATTCTATAACAATGTCAGATGGATATACTTTTGTCTCTTGAATTCCAAAATAATACAACAAATGTCACAACAACATAGCAATTTTCCAGGACATCCGTTCGCACAGTTGATGAAACCAAAATGCCAAATTCCGTCCGTATGGCATCCAGCGCCGCGCCGTTTGCATGCCGCATTTCTCTCGTCTTCTTCATCTTCTTCTTCAACAACTTACTATGATTTTCTGTCTGATAATAATATTGTGTTGCTCTTGTTGCTTGCCACGAATGTGCAACGTGAACAATTTAATTTCGTCTGTCAACTCGAGTTTCCAGCGTTAATTTCAAGGGACGAATGAATACATCATCCTTATCCGTATCGCGCGTAATATTAATGTCCTTCGCTTAGTGTATTGCCCTTTTGTCAAGTATTATATATTATGTACTGTTACAGCAGTCTTCCTATATATGAATAGTTGTTGGTATCATATTATAAAGTAGGTATATGTGCGTGTTCATGAATTTTTTGTCACATAGGTATATAGGTAGGTAAGCATAGGTAGATGAGTTCGCATGAAATGTAAGTAATTATATACACACTCGAACTTATGTTACCTACCGCACACACTGCAATTACTGTTTCCTTAATAATGCAAATTTCTCCAACACCATGGAAAGCGTGCTGCGTTGCAGAGAAACAAAAACAGTTTTCCCATTACAACAACCCGGAGAATGCGAAGAACTAACCAACGTGTAACGCCAACGTGAACTACGCAAACGAAGTGACTCGACGAAGCGAAGCGACGCGACGCGACGGACGCACATACACCTCCCGATGGATCCTTCAAATTACCGCAACAAATGGCAAAACATGTCAAACTAAAAATGAAGCTCCATAAAGCAAAATGACAACCTTGTAGTTGAATATCCTTGTGCGGTATAGTGCCACAGCCACTACCACCGCCGCCGCCGCCGCCGCCGACGACTCCGCCATCCAGGGCAAAGTCCTGCACGTAAGGAAAGTACACGATATACCTATCTAGGTATTGGTATGTACGTACATAATATGTGCTTAAAGTTTTGTTGGCTTGGGATCCTGGGATATACCTTCATATATGGTACATACATATCTACTCTCTACTCTTGTATATTTGTTGTTGGCATTAAGGATTGGTGTTAAGTTTTTTTTTTATATATATACATGTATATGGCTTTGTGTGTATATTTTTGAGCCTCTAGAAGTTCGAAAAAAAAGTCCAAAATGACTTTTGCTCATTTATTAAATACTGAGCCAAAACATGTCTGCTATTATGCTTGGATCAGGATAATGGTGGCCGCAATCCAAGCCACCACGCGAGCCACCAACGTTAAGTTGAGCATTGAGGTTGCCATATATTACATCCACCTTACCTCGATGAAACTGCAAGGACCCATGTGCTGTGCAAAGGGTGTCGAATGAATATACCTACACATAGGTATAATATTGTGAAGAATGAAGACTGAAATTAAAAATTCTTTTTTTGTTGTTGTTGTTTTTGTTGCCGCCACCGCCGCCGCCGCTGCAACAGGACTTTACCACAATCACATTGTCATATAAGAGCGAGTGTCACGATTTACACATGAGTGGCGC
Source organism: Eupeodes latifasciatus (assembly GCA_920104205.1). Taxonomy (NCBI): domain Eukaryota; kingdom Metazoa; phylum Arthropoda; class Insecta; order Diptera; family Syrphidae; genus Eupeodes; species Eupeodes latifasciatus. Next base: position 117,963,117 of record OV049925.1, on the reverse strand, counting down.
TTTCCTGATTGATATGTCTAGACTTGGATTGCATTTGTTTTGTATTACATACATTTTGTCATTTGTTTGTTAGCTTTAAAATATAATGGAAAGGACAATAGAACCAGTCATGTACAGTGTACGTGAGCAACCATCCATAAAGGAGTAAGGATAAAGGATTTTGTTGTTTAGCTCTGAAAAATCAAAACTGTCAAGCTTTATATATCATAAGCCCGGTCAATTCCTTTTTAAAAGAAATACGGATTTATTAAGCTGCTAGCTCAAAATCCACACCAACACAAGTAACTTATGGTCAATATTTTGATAATTTTATTTTTTGACGTACTTATTCAACCAAAAATGGGCCTCATCCCTTAAGATGATTTTTGGGTACGAATTAAGGCCATTTAAAAAAAAAAACGACGTCTGTTAGATCATAGTTTATAGGGACAAAATTGTACGGACTTAGACCGTACGGCGAAATAACTGGAAACAAATGTTTCTAAAACATTTTTAATAGTGTCTTTGGTATAACGATTATGCTGACCGTAAAATGGGCACAGCGCGGAACCTTGCCGGAAAGGAAGTGGAATTTTAATAAAACGATTTTATTCTTTGCACATGTTGTTGAATGGAATATCCATCGATGGTTTTATCTTGCAAAAGGAAATAAGAAAATAACAGCCCATTTTACAAATTAAGCTTCAACAATTTGACAGCTGTCAATTTCCAAATGTTTCTATTAGAGGATTTTTAAGGACCATAATAGTGTAAGCACTTGAAACACGGAAACATTTCGGATTTTGGAAATGTTTGGATTTATTTAGGTAATACCGGAATACCGATTTAAACATACGTTACCTATAGGCATCTTTAAAAGGGCCAAGCAAAATCTTTTCTTCTCTTCACTGCGGTCAAGATTCCGATAAATCTTTAATATTGTTGTAAATGGCAAAGCATTAATTTTAATTGAGAAAAATATCTTACATAATCGTTGAATAAATGTCAAAATTAGAAGGGTTCTTATCTATTATTGAAAGGGTTCGGAACTGATGTATACATAGTTAACGGTGGTGTGCCCCAGGGCTCCGTTCTGTCTCCGACACTTTTTTGTTTTTATAAATGATTTTTTGTATGAAACTTTCATTGCTTCGCTGACAGCAGTTCCCTCAGATTTTTATTTTCGTTTTTTAAATTCACATCCATATCCTTTGTATGCGGAATGTTAACGGTACCGTAGTACCCGTGGCATGATGGTAAGTGCGTTGGACTGTTGTGCCAGAGGTTTTGGGTTCAATCCCTGCCTATGCCATCTAAACCTTTTTTTACGGGTACTGCCTCTTGCGAGGAATTGACAAATTCTCCAAGAGTAATTCTTGTCAGTGCTTCCTTAAATTAGGCGTTCGGATTTGGCTTAAAATTGTAGGTCCCCTCCATCCCTGACAACAGTACTCGCACACAGGAATGGTTGAGAGTTGTTAGTCACTAGCCCCTGGTTATCAACGGACTGTTGCGCCACCCAATTTATTTATTTTTATTAAAGAGACCGTGAGATAGGCTCATTAAATTATGATCTTGTAACCTTTCCGAAATGCCACAGTCCATAGGATCTTCCATCGAAGAGACTTAGCTTTGAGTTCTCGCTATGTGAATCACAGACCATCTCTCGTAGAGTGAATACTCGTACATATTTGAATTCACCGAAAACGCAGCTAAGTGTTTAAGTTGTCTTTACCACTACAACAAATGTTTTAATACTTCTGATCTGGCTATGGGCTATAAAGTCTATGCCTGTTTGAAACTCAAGTTCATTTCAAGGCCAGGTACTTTAATATCCCATTTAATCACTTGGAAAGAATAAAAAGAAGAGCTCTAAAAGTTATAGGAAAACGTTGTCTAAATGAAAATTTTGTACCTCTTGGTACATTTCGATCCTTACTTTTTCTTACTAACTTAAGGTGGTGCTAAAGTCCGTGGCGGACCTGGGCCTCAACCAACATGCGTCTCAAGCCAGCTTGGTCTCTAGCTAGCTGTCCCTCGGAATTGGATTCGAAGACCTTCCGGACTTGAGCGTTGATGTCCATTCGCTCTACATGACCTAGCCATCTAAGCCGTTGGACTTTTATTCTGTTAACTAGGTCAGTGTCGGTATAATATCTTCTCCTCCATTCTCCACTAAAAATTCTAATTCTAATCTTAAGACGCTCTCATCTTTCTTTGACAGGGTAATGGCATCTAAGTCCAAAGAAACAGCAATTTGCAAGAGTTATTCTTTTGATTTCAGCGCTGGTGTCGTTGTCTGAGTTTATAGCGGAGACTAGACACGGCACGTGGCTAGGCGTATTCTCAAATGATTTTTGCGGAAGCTGTATGGACGAGGAAGAGGAGGAAACACTTCTTCACCTGCTCTGTACATGCCCTACTCTAGCTTAAAACCGCAAGAATTACCTAGGAGAATTCTTCTTTAACGATCTAAAAGATCTAAACCATATCAGCATAATCAGCCTCTCACGTTTCGTAAGGGACTCAAACTGGTTCCATTGAGCTTAGGAGGAAGCCTCAAGATTCATGTGGTATCACAATGGGCCATTAAACTGGCCTAAGTGTGTCCGATTCCATCATGGACAACCACTTTAACCTAACCTAACCTAGGTAGACAAAGTCCTCAACTACCTCAAAGTTATAGCTGCCAACAATGGTGACGTTTTGTCCAAGACGTTGTTGTTCAATGTCTTTTTTTGATGACAGCTTATACTTGGTCTTGCCCTCATTGACCACTAAACCCATCTTCTTCGCTTCGGTCGCAATGCTCAAAAATGCTACACTGACATCACGCTTTGATCTTCCAATCATGTCAATATCATCGGCGTATCCAAGTAATTGGATGGACTTTTGGAAGATTGTGCCTCCAGTGTTGACGGTTGAGTTTTGCACAATTCTTTCCAGAACGATATTGAAGAAGTCGCATGACAGTGCATCGCCTTGTCTAAAACCTTTTTCGACATCAAATGCATCGGTGAGATCTTTTCCGACCTTGATAGAGCAGCGTGCATTCTTCATCGTCATTCTGCACAAGACATTGCTCTGTAGAGCTCTTCCTTATAATGGGTGATTTTTTTGAGGTTAGGATTTTCATGCATTAGTATTTGACAGATCACGCGGGATTTGAGACATGGTGTCAAAGAGAAAGATGCTCAGTATGCTTTGACATTTCATCATGAATAGACTTACTAACGAGCAACGCTTGCAAATCATTGAATTTTATTACCAAAATCAGTGTTCGGTTCGAAATGTGTTTCGCGCTTTTTTATCGACAAATTTTGTTCAGCGATGAGGCTCATTTCTGGTTGAATGGCTACGTAAATAAGCAAAATTGCCGCATTTGGAGTGAAGAGCAACCAGAAGCCGTTCAAGAACTGGCCATGCATCCCGAAAAATGCACTGTTTGGTTTGGTTTGTACGCTGGTGGAATCATTGGACCGTATTTTTTCAAAGATGCTGTTGGACGCAACGTTACGGTGAATGGCGATCGCTATCGTTCAATGCTAACAAACTTTTTGTTGCCAAAAATGGAAGAACTGAACTTGGTTGACATGTGGTTTCAACAAGATGGCGCTACATGCCACACAGCTCGCGATTCTATGGCCATTTTGAGGGAAAACTTCGGAGAACAATTCATCTCAAGGAATGGACCGGTAAGTTGGCCACCAAGATCATGCGATTTGACGCCTTTAGACTATTTTTTGTGGGGCTACGTCAAATCTAAAGTCTACACAAATAAGCCAGCAACTATTCCAGCTTTGGAAGACAACATTTCCGAAGAAATTCGGGCTATTCCGGCCGAAATGCTCGAAAAAGTTACCCAAAATTGGACTTTTCGAATGGACCACCTAAGACGCAGCCGCGGTCAACATTTAAATGAAATTATCTTCAAAAAGTAAATGTCATGGACCAATCTAACGTTTCAAATAAAGAATCGATGAGATTTTGCAAATTTTATGCGTTTTTTTTTTAAAAAAAGTTCTCAAGCTCTTAAAAAATCACCCGATAGATGCTGTCGTACGTGGCTTTAAAAAGTGTGAATATTTGGTCAATGGTGGACTTTCCTGGTCTGAAACCACACTGATAGGGTCCTATCAGCTTGTTGACGAACGGCTTCAGACGTTCATATAATACGGAAGAAAGGATCTTATATGCAATGTTTAGGAGACTGATGCCTCTGTAGTTGGCTCAATTTAGAGGGTTTCCTTTCTTAGGTATTGGGCAAACTTTGCTGAGATTCCACTCATCGGGAATACTTTCTTCCTTACTTTTTCGCTGTTTTAATAAAAATAACAACTCAACCGTAATACCCGTACTTCTAGGAATACTTATCAGTTTATTTTTGAGCATGTACTGTTATGTGCAGAGATTCTTTTTTAAGCCGCACTACACGAATGTGAAATGCCTTACTAGGGTCAATATTTTCAACTCATTGCAATGTGCAGACATGCAAAATCATCTTATCTCCTTTTGAACCCTATCGCCCTTTCTTAATTATATAATTATTATTAGCGTATTCATAACCTCTTCAAAAGGCGCAAAATATACATAAAATTGAATACTCTAGAAAAACGGTAAAACTTTTTTACAAGAAAGAAGTTGCTATTTAAAAATCTGCTATTCGGAGAGTATAAAATATACTACCTTGAAATGTTCCTATAATAAAGTACTAGCCAAGGGCGGATCCAGACTTTACATCAGAGGGGGGGGGGGGTCGTCACACACTTAGATGAGTTTTTACTTGCTGCTTAAAAATGTTCTTTAATGTTTTGTAAAGGCGGCTAATAGCATAATGTGTATTTTAACCTTACATTTACAGATTTCAATTGCTAAAGTGGCAACTTTAGTTATCAAATTATTTTAGAACACTGTTGTCCAGCAAGGTATGGTCTAACTATTTAATTTGGATGAAAGCATTCCTAGATTCAAAAAGTTTTCTAAATATGCCATATTTAAGAGCTAAAACACAATAGTTTAGATGGTTTTTGCTGCAATTCACGCAGAAATGTAAGAAATTGTTTTGAAACGTAGTTTTTTTCCAAAAATAAAATATACTTTTCATGTATCAATTTCTATTTATGCTAAGAACGCTAAAAAATTCAAAAATCCAGAAAATGAGAGAGGATCTGATATGAAGAAATGTCGGGCTTTTTTTGACGAAGTTTTTTCGAACTCAATTTTCCTGAGTCTATTATTACTATCGCTATCAGTCTGCTTACTCGTATTTTTATCTTAAAGGAGTCAACAAAACTTAAAAATTTTAGAAAGAAAAATGTTTGGTTCTTGAATTTAAGGAAATAGGCGCATTTAAGTACATAATTTCACTAAAAAATTAAATTAAAACAAATTAAGGTAGGAAGAAACGTTGGGAAGAAACGTTTGTGTGGCACTCACAAATTACACGTTTCAGAATCTCTTTTCACTTCAAATCTCAAGTGATTCAAAGCTTGTATATCAATAGATATGACCCGTTTATTATGTTTTTCAATTAGCCATTGGGACATTTATATTATTGAAATTCGTGTTTAAATATTAGCTCTAGAGCTAAGCAAATTCACTTCAAAAGTAAATTCATTTAATTTTTTAAGATCTTTTAAGATCTTTTGTATTCAACAGAAAACCAATTTTGAAATAAATAAAATCTAGAACTTTCTAATTTCTTCCAAAAAGTCTGTTTAAAAATATTTCCTATATTTTAAAATTTAAAAATGTACCTGCAAAATAAGTTTTTCTCAAAAATTTAAATGCCATTTTGTTTGTCAAAAAATCTAGATTAACTTGTTTTTTTTTCGAAAATCATTTCGAATTTGAAATTTTGTCTTACAAATATTTTTGGTAAGCACTAAATAAAGAGCTTAAAAATATATGTACATTTTACATTTAAATTTCGTCAACAAATGTTGATCTCTTTCTGAGATATCGAGTTTTGTAAACAAAATTAATATTAAAAAAAAAAACACTTTTGATCATAAAAAATCATCACCAATTTGATCATTTGATTATCAAAAAGAGCTTGCACAAAAGAGAAGATTATTGAAATCGGTCAAGTAGTTCTTGAGAAAACTTAAAAATAAAATAAAGATTTTTGAGGGTTACCCTTCTGGAGCAATACCAAAAAATGTTTTTCTTGTAGAAGGAAGCCAAATTAAGAACACAAAATTTAGAGAAAGTTTAAGAAAAACCACATGTTTTAACCAACAAATTTCTATGGGGACTGCTCTTATTTTTCGTATTAATAAAATGAAAAAAAAACGCCTTACGCTAATCGGCTCAAAACCTTAATTTCAATCAACACAATTGTTTGGACTGTAGAAGCCAGGAAAGACAAACAGACGGACGGAATCGGGGTACCCACGTTTTTCGACTTCTCTACCGTCGTAATGTCATATTTGATTTAAAGCTCTAGTTCGAAATTGTTTACTAAAGCAAAACTTACCATATAGTTCCCATATATGTCGCCATTAAAAATCACTTCAATGATCACTATTTATGTGTGTCAAAAAAATTTAATAATAAAATTGAAGACTAGTTTAAGGAATTATAGATAGATAGATAAGTAAGTTCTTTATTCTTATTAATGAATTCATATATTACATTGCGCTCGAATATACATAGACATAGTTAACAATAACATTGTATAATAAGAATAGTTAGTGACAACAATTATTTTTAAAAAATAGTGGTGATGCCACATTGATTTTATTTTTGTGTGGGAAAAAAAATAAATATAAATTATACATTGAAAATTATGAATTAGAAAAATAAAATAGTATTAGCAAAAATAAATTTGAAAATTAAAAAAATCTCTTTTAAAGTTAAGTTTCAGCAAACAAATCGTATTTGGTTATATACATAAGTTTAATTTTAGACAGTATAACGTAGCAAAGTTTCTATTTCTTGGTGGTCTACGGCAATAAGCCATAACTTTATTTCTTTCAAAAACGCGCCAATATTTCTTATTTACTTCTATAGGAAGCCAGGGGCGAACGCAGGTAGGGGTTTTAGGGGTTGAAACCCCTCCCGAAATATCAGAATATGTGCAGTAATCAAATATCCATTATTGTTCAAAAGAAAAAAAAAACAGAAAAGGTACAAAATTAATTTCCAACTCAAATTCTCTAACTATGTTAAACAAAAAATTTTAATAAATTTGCTACGGTGATAGAAATTGTGCACAAAACACAAACACGCTAAATCAGAACAATACATTTCTGTATTTTTTGGTAAAGAAACACCAATATTTTTCTTGTTTTCATTCATACTAACAATTAAAATGTTTAGTATTTCTATTTTCCAACACTGAGGTAGAAGATGAAGGGTTTTTAACATTTTGTATGAAGCTAAGTATTATTATTAACACAGATACATATGCTCTCTTTCGCCATGTTTCTTATGGCTAAAAATGAAAAATTGAAAACAAATTTTGAAACGATCTCACGGCCACTTATGACATATTTAAAACAAATTAAATACCTACATATCAAAACACCGAAAAATTGTTCGGTTAATTTATGTTAGTATTAACTGTTAATTAAAAAAAAATCTTTTAACTTAACACAAGAATATTTTAAAACAAAAACAGCAACCTTGTTTGCCTTTTTCGCGTTTTTTCCCTATTTTTCAAGAACAAGAATCAAATTACGTTGATGTCTCCTAAATCCAATATTTTTAAACATTTGAATGCGTTTCTGCATTTAAACATATGTACTTTAATGTAAGACACAACACAATATGGGGCATATTCATAGTCATATTTTAAACCCGAGTCTATTTCAACTGGGTAGTACCCGTGGCATGATGGTTAATGCGTTGGACTCTCATGCCAGAGGTCTTGGGTTCGATCCCCATTCCCCGCCTATGCCATGTAAAGTTTTTTCAAGGGTACTGCCTCTAACTTATAAGTTAGACACAGCTGCTATTCATAAAGAATTTGCCAGCTCTGTTTAGTTAGAAACAGGTTTAAGGCATATTCTACTACAATTCTGAAAAATTTCACTTAAACCTATACAAAATGGTATGTAGAGGGTAACAAAATAAATTGCGTTAGTTGGAGAGCCAAAATCTTTGAAACCCTTTAAACTATTTTATTTTGTTTGCTGTTAGTTGAGAAATTTTATGAAGTCGGGCTGGTGGTTTTAAGACTTGGAAGACGCAGGTATTAGCAAACATTTTATTGAATTTCGATCTATAATATTTAGAAGGCAATCGATACCTTTCATGCAAATCGTCTTTATCTATTTCAAAGGGTTCCAATCGGGTTAAGCAGAGCTTTCATTTTCTGTTACTTGGTAGCATTCCAACATCCAGCAAAACATCAAATTATTGATATATGTATGTATGTATGCTAAAGTCTTTTGACATTTTAACTTTTGTTTTTAAATTTTCAAATAAAATGTCTCGTAACTCAATTTTCGCAATCAGTTTGCTTATTTTTGATGTTTAATAGATTGAGAAACAGCTTAAACATAGGTTTCCTCGTGTTTATTTTTAGACTCCAGATTATCATTTTAAAATGGATTTAAATTGTCTATGAATAACATAAACTGAAGTTTAATTTAGCAAAGACAAAATTAGAACTTATCAAGGAACTATGAATGTGACCCTATGTCTTCGGTCTAAAGGTTCGGAACGCATTCAAAATCATTATCATGGTGATTTCAAGAAAAACGTGTTTGACAATTTCAAAATTTAATCTAGCAATCTACGGTAAATTTGAATATGCGAGAACAAACAAAAGAGAACTGTGAAAATAGAAAAATCTCACCTCATCTCATGGGTTTGACAACGGCAACTAGGAAATAAGGCATACAAACTTATACATGCATAATGCATATAAAAATTAAGTTTTAGCTTTGAAGTCAAAGTCAAACTGTTTTGTCAATCGTGAAAGCAAGTCATATGTGTATATATGTATGTACTTTTTATTCATACATGTTTCTTAGTACTTACATAATGTATATAAAATAGTGCCAAAAAAGAAAAAAAAACACTTCACATTTAAAATTAAAAAATAATATAATATATATTTTTTGAAACCCCCCCCCCCGACATTTTTTTCTGCGTTCGCCCCTGTAGGAAGCGTATTAAAAAGTTTGTAGGAAGCAATGGAATAGGAGTTTCTGTAGCTTGTCGTACGAAAATATGGGTATTTACTATAAAGGTGGAATTACTTCTAAGACTTCGTATGTCGGAAATCGGACTTTCCAAATATCCAGCTCTTTTAAAAAACACTTTTAAAACTTTAAAAAAATATAAATGTCTAACGGGAAGAATTTTTAAAGACCAAAAAAGTTCCATTGATGGTGTTAAACAACGGGTTTTACAAACGTTACGTATATCTGATTTTTGAATAACGGTGAGTTGTTGTAGTTTATTGACATATGCACCGCCCCAACAGGGTATTCCATATTGCAACTTGGAATGAAAAATGCCAAAATAAACCATCTTCAACAAATTTGAAGAGCAATGTTTTCTCAGGTGGTAGAAACAACGGGTGGATGATAGAAGATAGTTTTTTAAAATAGCAATGTGCTTGTCCCAGTTAAGGTTTTGATCAATATAGATGCCGAGATACTTAAAGTCTTCAACTATTTCAATTTCAAAACAGCTTCCACTGCATTTAACATTGGGATGGTATGATTGAGTATGATGACCATTACATTCACCATAAAGTAACTTATAGTGAGAATGACAAATTATTGGTATGTCCGGAGAGATACTACCTCTTAGGCTGAAAAACATTAACTTTGTTTTGCTGCTCACAATTAACTCATGTTTAGCAAACCAAAATCTTAGCAAGTGAACGTCATAGTTAATATCTGAAATTAGATTCAAAGGACTATTGCTACAGTATGCAATTCCAAGGTCATCGGCAAAGGCTCTGACTTTACCTCGGAAAGGAAGTGAAAAAGGGAATTAATATAAACCAAAAATAAAATTGGGCCCAGCACGGATCCCTGTGGGACTCCCAAAAGACTTTTTTTTAGAGGAACTTATGCTGCACCCAACTTTAACATTGTGTGATCTAATTTTTAGATAAGACTCCAGCCATTTCCAGATGAATCCACGAAAACCAATTTTATACAGTTTATCCAAGAGTATGTTATGGTTCACCATGTCAAAGGCTTTAGTTATATCCACGAATAGTCCAGCACACTTTTTCTTAGCATCTAAACCTTCTTGTAAAATGCAGCAAAATTCCAGAAGAGCCTCCTCAGTAGAAAGCCCAGCCCTGAATCCAAATTGGAATGGACTCAAAAAGTTTATTTTATTAAGGTAAGACAGAATTCTTGTTTTAATTACCTTCTCAAACAATTTCCATATTGAAGACAACAAAGTTATTGGTCTATAATTTTCTTTATCTGTTTTACTTCCTTTTTTGAATAATGGAACTATCATACCTTTTTTTAAATCATCAGGAAACTTTCCAGAGTATATGCTTAAGTTAAAAATGTGTGTCAATATATCTACCAAATTTGGTTCAACATTTTTAAGCATTATATTAGATATTTCATCTTTGCCATGAGAAGTTGAATTATTTAACGAGTTTATTGTTATAAGTATTTCAAGTCCTGTAATTGGCTCAAAAAAGAAACTGTTCGAACTGGTTTCTTGAGGAACAATCTCATAACAACAGTCAAATAAAGTATGTACACTTTCAGAAAAAGAACTATGCCCAACAGACGCAAAAAAGGAACTTAATTCATCCGCTACATCTTTTGGATTCGATAAAACAACTTTACCATTTTTTAGTACAATTGGATTGTTGCTATTCGATATGTTCCTACCTAAAATACTATTAATGACTTCCCATTCCTTTTTGATGTTGCCCTTTGCGGTATGAATTTTAGATTGATAAAACGAATATTTTGATGTTCTTATTTCTTCGTTTATTTTTTTACATAGCCTCTTATACCTGGTTTTCAGACTTAAATTCATCGGATGTTTCAGACATTTTTTGCTTAATTTATTTTTCTGTTTAATTTTTTTGATCAGTGATGAGTTTACCCATGGTTTGAGGTTTCTATTTGAATTGTTCTGCATTGAAGTACAAGTTGATAAACTTATGTGTTCTTTAAAAATGTTAAGAAATAAATCATAGGCAATGGATACTTTACTTTCAAATATGACGCTATTCCAATTTTCATAAAGTAATCTACTATTTAAAAGTTGATAGTTGACTCTGATAAAGGGGGGTTGGGTAAAACGTTCATTGTTTTCACATCTAACACTTTCAAAGAGAATTCCTGTCATACAGTGGTCAGTTATATTAAGTTCAAGGTTAATTCCAGCAATAAAATTGCAGGGAATCTTATCAAAACGACCAAGAACATGGTCAAGGCACGTACCAGAACAAGGTCTAGTCACTTCGTTCACGAAAGATGTAAGTCCATTTTCGGCTATGAGAGCTTTATAAAGATCAGAAACAGAATTACTTACTAGAGCATCTATGTTTAAATCACCTATAATAATAAGATTCTTGGATCGTTTAAGACTAAAAAAATTAGACATTTCATTTATAAAATAGAGGGGAGATGAAGCGTGTAATCTATAAATGCAAACAAAAGTAAATAATTCATCATATATGTTACAACACACTTCGATAATATCTGCACTTTTTAGATTGAAAATTTGTATTTCATATTCATACACTGCGCGCACAAAAACTCTTACTCCACCACCAGAATAAGTATCATTACATTAGTACATGCGTGAAAATTGTAACCAGATATGTTATAATTTTCTATTTCATCAGAATAAATCCAAATCTCTGATACAAAAATTATTTCAGGTAAATTGAAAAAAGCTTCAAGATTTCCGACCAATAAATCGAAATTTCGACGCAAGCTGCGAATATTTTGATGAATAATAAAAAACGATTTGTTTCCCGAATTACATTTTAAAATATTATCATAAATACATCTAATGGTTATAGTAGTGAGGTTATCATGCATAAGATCAAGATTGCCAATCATACTACTGCCTTCCGACAGTAGGAAGATTAGCAAATGATCTTACGACAACAACCTCACTACCTTCAGCTTTCCTCATCAAAATATGAGAGTTACGGAACAATAAATACTTGAATTTATTTTCGTTTTTAATTTTGTTTGCTGCCATATAAAGAGATCTAGTATGTTTTGTAAATGAATCATTAATAAAAATACTATTTTGACTACCTACATTAAAAATACTAGAAGTAAGCTTTTTCCTTGCGTTCTTTTTTGCTTCCATAATTCTCAGCTTGGCTTCACGTGAAGAAAGATGCAGACATAGAATATTGTCATAAGCGTTAGAACTGGGATGTTGTTGCTTTTGCTTCTTGATGCGCTTCACATTTAAAGGCAACTTAATATAAAATTGATGATCTCTTATTTAAGGTTTCTTCTTAAGAACCTGAATATTTGTTCTTTTTCATAGAAACAATTTTTATGAAAATAATTAAAAGCATTAATAAAGTATTTTTCAAATTCCAAATTGAGTGAAAAAAAAAATGTAAGTTGTTTTTGACAGCAAACCACTTTTTGGTGAAAGTCGTTAAATTACTAATAAATCTATAGGTGCAATTTTTACTTATAGAACTTAACTGTATAAGCTTTATGGGCCATAAATTATGGCTCATATGACCCCCCCTGGATCGTCAGTTGGTCAAAAGTTGATGAATTATGCTGAATTTCCGATTCATATTATGTTCTTAGTCCAGTCCGCAGTTAAAAGTAGTACTTTTAGCAACAAAGTAAAATACAAATATTGTTTTCATATATGTACAAAAAATAAATAATTCAAAATATAATGGGGGTCATATCCATTAACGCAATACAATTAGTTTTGAATTGAAGGGAATTGCTACGAAAAAGCAAACAAATTATCTCCCAGGGGGGGTCATGACCCCTACGAACCCCCCCCTGGATCCGCCATTGGTAGTAGCAAAATACACCTACCTTTTTTTCTCATCAATATATTTCTTCCTTTAGAAAGAGAATTCTTTTTAAATTCAACCTTAAGCAACCTTTATTCAAAAACCATAAAAGTTATCATATTTTCAACAACACAACACAAAAAAAAATCGCAAATTCTTTTAATATCCTTATCAAGGACCTAAAAGAAGAGCATATCAAAAATGTAGATATATATAATTCTTAAATAAATCCACAAGTTGACCGTTGCTAAAAGGTTAAACTTTAATTTTTGTATTTCTTTCTTTTTGGGGATTTAAACAAATTTTATAGCATTTTCATTTTAAATCACTGTTCATTGAGGATTAATCTTTTATCTTATGACAATCCGTTTCTGTTTTCGTTTTTGACTTGACTTGAGAACTTTTATTTTATATATGTATGTGTGTATTTTTGTGTGATATTATTCTTGTTACAGATTGTCTTTAAATACCAAACCAATACCAAACCCTAGGGGCTTTAAAAATTAAATCAAAAATAAGAAGTAAATCCTCTTAAATCTCTTAGAGATTAGGTTTTTGGGTTTTTGGGTTTTTATTTTTATTTTTGTCTTCATCTTATTTTTGCTCAAAAACTCTATTATTTATAATTCAAAGTTAAAATTCATACACATATTTTAACTCATCCCTAAATGAAACTTAAAATACAAGGATATAGTGACCTTGATGTCTCTATATGTAAGGAAGGTATATAAAATTATTGTAGACCTGCCAAAAATTCATATTGTGCTCCTTGCTCACTGCTGGTCTGATGGTTATCCACAAGGATACATGCTACACGATAAATTCATCAAACAAGTAAGAAGGTAGGTTGGTTGGTTGGTGTATCTGCCTTTAACACTGGGATTTAGCCTGAGCCTGAACCCCCTGACGGTAGAATAATATCCTGTATGCATGTGGTGTGAGCTGGATATACGCTGATGCTGCTGCTGCTGCTACTGCTTCTGCCAGTGAGGCCAAGGAAACGGATAAAAGATTTACAACAGAATTTCTCGTTTCCTGTGAGTGGAAAAGTTTGTTTTATTACTACCCACTAAGCACAAAGTATGGCTGCACGAAGAAAGATGGAGGATGCCGATTTTCATAATAAATATATATCTTCAAAGTATCCTTTTTCAGGGTCATATTCAGTGGAGTTGGAATCTAGGGGTTGGGTCGGATGATGGGAACATCAAATAGTGAGTGGAGCCTGCATATAGGCTCATAGCTGTGCTGCTGTGATTCTGTCTTTCAGTTTCAGCATATAAGAAGGTGATGGGTTCGAAATGGAGTATCAGGACATTCTTACCCTCTTGTTTCATTTTCGTTCTTTTTGTTTCATTTTTATTTGTAGAACTTTGCTATACTACTGCGGAATGCGGCTCCCTATTCTGATTTGTAGGCAGGATAAACTGTGTGTTGTAGATGTTTTTTTTTCTATTTAGTTTCTTTTTTGAAATCCTGATACATATCATATAATCGTATATCCTACTCTCTATCTCTTTCTGTTGAGTTGATCCCAAATGCCAGAAGGCTAATTAAACTGTAAGCTGAAAATTTAATGGTCTTTTTGGGGTAGACAAATTATGTTGGTTCGTGAATGAGAGCGGAGAACTTTTGTACGATACGTATTTATTTTTAGTCTTTTATATACACTTGTATACGCGAGCGATGATGGCAGAATCCTAGAGAGTCCTTCACTATGACTATGTTATGTAGCTAAGAGTATATCCACTCACATCAGTGAATTGCAAGTTGAAAATTACTTTTCTTCAATTTAGCTTTGTTTGTTAGTAGTTTCAGCTAAGTGGGGATGATAGATCTTAGCTTTACTTAGTATGATTTTATGTACCTATTTTTTGTTGTCAGTATGTTTTGTTGAATGGTTTGGTTGGGTTGGTTGGATGGTTGGTTTTTGTTGTGTCTATATTGCTCTTGAGGTTTTAGTTAAATTAGTTTTGGATTGGCAGAAATGTTTTTTTTTTCTTTTCTTTTTTTTCTCGGTATTTTGATTTATTTCAAAATATGTACGGTAGGTAAGGAAAAATGTATTCAACTACTACCAGAATATATAAACAACAGCAGCAGTAATGTTTATGTTCTTACTTTTTTGGTTGAGAATTCCCTTTACGTCAACATTGGTTTTAGTTGGTTGGAAGTTACTTGGCATTTTTGTTACTTTTTTTTTTTCTTACTTCACTTTTTTCCACCCAATACTTTTTTGTATATTTAGTAATTGGAAAAGTTTAAATATCAAGGGTCCTTAAGTTATACCTATCAGTTAAAAAAGAAGCTGCTTAATTTTGTGTATATGTTTGATTTCATGGAGTTTTTGGTGCATACATAAGTAAATTTGTCTTGAATAAGAATTCCTTTGGCAAGGGAAACCAATAAAGTTAAGTGAGTAGACACCACTAGATACTAAATAGTAAATATTTCTTTATTTTGTTGGTTTTTGTGATATATTAGTGTCAGTTTCATAAATGCTACACGTTATTATCGAGGTTGGAATCAAAACCCCCCAACTTTAAGACATTAGTTATTGACAGATCAAAACCCTTACACACTTTATTTATATAAAAAAACAATTTCCGGTTAGGCCATTATTTTCAAAAAACACTTGCCATAAATTCATTTGTTTTAAATGTATTCTTCAACTTTTATCTTCAATACGCTTGATTCGAATCCAAACTTTGATAATGTCCTGAAAAATAAATGTTCTTACAAGAAATAAAAACCTACAAGAAAAAACTAAAAGTTGGCAACAAATGATTATCCATTAAAATAAAGGGTGTTTTTTTATTTCGGGCAACTGATGGCTCAAATAAATTCTAGCCCAAAGGCCGAATTTTCGACCAATTTTTGGAGCAATTGATGCCGTACATCAGCAATTACTCGCAAAATATTCTCTTCCAAGGCGTTAAACGTCTCAGGCGTGTAGCTCTATGTAGATAAGTGACTTCACATAATTTCGTTTCCGATTCTTTATTTGAATAAACATATATTTTTGTGATCGCAGAAGATCACAATCAACAATTAAATAAAACGCATTCATGTATTTTAAACTTAATATTATTTATTAAATCAAAGCTTCAGATCCCTTACCACTGGTGGGGGGAAATCTTAGGCTATACGTAGAATGACAAACTGTGAACTGAACTTGAATTGATCGATGAAACCCTTTTTATACTTATAAAATGTTTACTAAGCAAATCTATCTTCGACTGAAGATCGTTTGCTTTCCTTTGTCTTTTAAAATTGCTGACACAAGAATTCTTTTAGAATTATTTAAGATGCTTTGGGCACACAAGTTACTGAAGGCAAAAAGTGCTGATATGATATTTATAATATCGGATATCATCATCCGCTATGAGATGAAATTATGAATCAATGTGTGAGCATTACATTTTGTTTATATAAAGATACTTTGTATCTTTCTTCATTATTATAGGGTGTTTAATAATTTTACAAAGTTATGTGAGAGTGTTCTGATAATGTAACCACATGACTCCAAGAAAAAGAGTCCAGCGGTGTTAAGTCGCGATATTGGAGGCCACGCAAGATAATACGCTCACCAAAAGTTTCCCTGAATGAATTGATTGTTTCGTTGGGCCATTATATTGGTAATAAATTAGCACGATTTGCAAACGTTGTTCAGGAAATTGCAAACCGAATTAAGCATAAATCAAATGACAGTTATCAAAACAACAAAACTTCATAAAAAGTATTGCAAGTTTAAAAACCACAAGTAAATAAAAAACAACCTTTATTTTGAACACAAATCCCATTCGTCTTATAAAAAATGTTTGTAAGCGTTCTTCAATTAAAATTATTATTTTATAAAAGCAAGCATGCAAAAGCGTATATAAAAAACAAGCAAAATTAAAACTAACATGCAGACTTTACATAAAAAAAAACATGTTAATCGTTCAAAATCTTTATTCAGACTGAATTTACATATCATTGTTTGAAAGCTTAGAAGAAGCAAAAACAGTAAAAACCATACATATCATTGTTTGAAAGCTTAGAAGAAGCAAAAACAGTAAAAACCAAATAAATACATAGTAAGAACATAAGAATATCATTCGATAGTTCTGTTATCATAAGCTGAGAGATTACTCTTAAAATACATAATAACATATGTTTTATAAAACATAAGTATATTTCGAAAAGCTTGTCTCTTTAAATTTATGCAAGTGCATGATATCGTAAATGGGTTGCCATGTGTTTGAAATATATATTCTTTCAAATAATCTTAATTAAAGAAATGATCGTAAGAGATGAAGTCTCTTACAGCTCGACCATCCTGACAATAAATCGTCCTCGATTTACGATTCCATGAAATGCACTATTTTTAAAATACATTTTTAAATTGAAATTACATAGTAATAATGTTTCTTTTGATTTGAATTATAATAATACATTTAAAATACATTTTCTTTTAGCATAATAACATTAGAATTGTTAATATCATATTCTTATTTGAGTTTGAATTCTTTTAAAATAAATTTTGATTTATTAAAGTTACATCAGATTTAATATTGAAAATAAAAATCTTGTTTTCTTTTTTTTTACATTTTTTTTTGTTATATTTTCGAATTCGTACATTTTTGTTTATCTTTTGTTAAGATACGATGATGGTATAAAAAATCGTTTTTTTTTTTTTATTTTATATTTTAATGTGATATTATTTTAAAAATTTATATTTTGGTAAGAGCTTACAATAATAATAATAATAAAATAAATCTACAACAAAAAAATAGAAAATTAATCGATATTAGATATTGACTTGCAAATTTGATTTATGTTTGAATATAAGGCTTCATGTTTTCAGGACAACATACGCCTTCATACGGGACACGAGATATCTGGGTGTTTTCTAAGTCTTTAATAAGGTAACGATCATTAGGCAGGACTTTTTTAACCTCATAGGGACCTTTATATTTTGCAATGAACTTTTTATTTAGTCCTGGAGTATTTACGACATTTTTAATCAATACATAATCGCCGACTTTGTATTGCAACGGTTTTTTGTGGCGCTTATCAAAATTGATTTTGTTTCGGTTTTGACTTTCAACGGTTCTTTCCTTTGCTTTTTCGCGTAACTCTTTTAAATTTCTAGATTCTTTCTGTAAAATATTTTCATTTAGGTATTCTTTCAAATTGTCCATAACTTCACCTTTTTGGCAAACACCAAAAAGTAACATACTTGGACACTCACCAGTGCTCTTGTTGTTTGTGTTGTTTAGAGCAAACTCAACTTTTTGTAAAAATTTCATCCAACTACTTGAATCACCTTGACTTTCTTTGGAAAGCATAGGGGTAAGGCACCTATTAATGCGTTCCACTTGGCCGTTGGATTGAGGCGAGCTCGTGGCCACCTTAATGTGCTGAATGCTATACTTATGGCAAAAATCTGAAAATTCGATAGAGGTGAAACAACTACCTCTATCTGAAATGATACATGCTGGCTTACTATAAAATCCAAAATAAGATTGAATGCATTGAATTGTTTCCCTAGCGACTAACAAATCGTCTATGTAAATTAAAAGTTTGCCAGAGCTAATTAGATTTTTGAAAATTTTGTTAATGTAGCGCTGAAACACGGCAGGGGCGTTCTTAAGCCCGAATGGCATACGAAGGTACTCGAATTGGCCCATAGGTGTTACAAAAGATGTAAATTTAATTGAATCTTCGTCCATTTTCACGTGATGAAAACCGCTTTTAAGATCGAGTAACGAGAAGAATTTTTTGTTTCTCAAACGGTCAAGATGATCTTCTATAAGAGGTAACGGAAAATTATCCTTGACCGTGACTTTGTTTAAATGGCGGTAATCAACACAAAGTCGAACTTCACCTGTCTTTTTTTTTGTCAACACTATCGGAGACGCAAACGGTGAGTTACTCTCACGA
The DNA here is from genome assembly GCA_920104205.1 of Eupeodes latifasciatus. Classification (NCBI taxonomy): domain Eukaryota; kingdom Metazoa; phylum Arthropoda; class Insecta; order Diptera; family Syrphidae; genus Eupeodes; species Eupeodes latifasciatus. The sequence goes on along the minus strand of OV049925.1, from coordinate 117,944,249 downwards.
ATAATGTTATTTTTAAGCAATTCGTCTAAAACTTTCTGCAACTCAATCTTATGTGCATATGGTAGACGTCTAGGAGCGCAATTGAAAAAACTGTTAGGATTAGTCAAAACTATCTTCATTTCATAACCGTTATCCGAATACTTCGCGTTAGTCGTAAAACTCCCGAAAACTAAACGTTCTAATTTCATCTTATCATCATAACATAACTTTTCATTAATTTTTAAAGAACGAGTTTCGTCGCGGTTATTACATAAATCAATTTTTAAAATTTGATCGTCAAAATCTAAATCTTCAAAATTTCCGTTAGAATCATCATAAAATTCATTATTCAAATCTTCAATTAATTCGTAATTAATAACATTTTCAATTTTGTCTTGTTCTTTAACCTCAGCTCTTTCGTTTACTAATTTAGTATTAGAATTTCCAATCATTAACTTAATATTTGTTTTTCTTAAAAAATCTCGACCTAATATGATCGGATCGTTCATTGTTTTGTCACTCACAACATATATACAAAAACTAACATAATTAGCATAAAATTTTACTTTACATAATAAATTACCTAAGATATCCAATTTGGAATTATTAATACCAACAAAACTGCAAGGCGATGGCTCAAGTGACGTCATTAAAAATGGTGGTACATATTGTTGCTGGATAAAGCTTATTGGACTTCCAGTATCAATGATTGTCATGATGTTCATGCGAACACCAAAAATTTCGGCCTCACGATTCGCAGAAGCAAGCTCATACTCCAAGACTCCATGAAAATCGGTCATCAAAGTTGAAATTGGAGTTTCATTAGATAAATTTTCATTCTGGACAACCAGAACCGAAGATTTTTGTGGGCAATTGGTAACGATGTGCCCCTTTTGTCCACAACGGAAACAAGAACCTTTTTCTCGTGGAGGCTTAGGACAGTTGTTTGACATGTGCCCAGCTTCATTACAGTTGTAGCATTTAACCTTTGTTTCGGCACGTGGCAAAGGTTTGGAATTGGGTACAGGTCTGTTGTAAAAGGATGTTGATGGTTGCATTTCTGACTTCATTTTTTCATACTTGCGTAGAATTCCCTTTAGCTCAGCGATGGTATTTGCAGTTAACATAAGCTGCTTGTTAAATAATGAATCTGGGATTCCCTTGATTATATACGCAATCAAGTCCTGCTCGTCAATTTCTGCAGATGAAGAAATCTCCTGCATGGCCAACACGTATTGCTGGTAATTTTCGTCTCTGCGTTTCTTTCGACTTCGCAACGTATTGTGGACGTCTGTTGCGGTTGTGTGATGATGAAATTCGGACATCAAAGCAACTTTTAGTTCTTGCCATGAACGAAACGTCCTTGACCGCAAGAACAACCTAGCGGTACCTTTGAGGAGTCGTTTAAAATAAATGAAAGATTCGGACTCAGTCAAGTGGTAAGTGACCATTGCGTCCTCGACGTTCTGAATCCACTTAATAATGGGGTAATTATCATCACCACTGAACAAAGGCAATGAATCTTCGATGTCACGTGACGAGTGAAAAGAACCAGTACGCGGAAACTCACGGACAGGGCTGTTAGCATTGAGTTCAGCCAAACGTTTTTCCAACGCAACAATTTCTTCCTTTTTCTTCACTAATTCTCGAAGCCTCTCTAGACGCTGCGACACAGCATCATCATCATTTACCGACTCGTCATCACCACTTGTCTCACCTTCTTCATCAGCCTCAGGGAAAAATATTTCCACCTGATCAGGCTCAAGCGATTCGATGGCTTCGTTTAAGCGAGCCTTAAGCGTAGTCTTTGTACCATGAGTAGCCAAATTCATCTCAGCTAGCTTTTCTTTAAGTTTTTGCACTTTTGCAGTTTGCAAAAAATTCAAAGCATGTGCATTTGCATTCATAATTAAAAATAATTTTACGTGCAAGAATTCAAAAAAATTTAAACATTAATTAATCGTTAAAACATGCAATCACGATTCAATTAAATGCGAGGACTTTATCTCACTTCTGATAGATTGGAAGCGTTCTTCAATTAAAATTATTATTTTATAAAAGCAAGCATGCAAAAGCGTATATAAAAAACAAGCAAAATTAAAACTAACATGCAGACTTTACATAAAAAAAAACATGTTAATCGTTCAAAATCTTTATTCAGACTGAATTTACATATCATTGTTTGAAAGCTTAGAAGAAGCAAAAACAGTAAAAACCATACATATCATTGTTTGAAAGCTTAGAAGAAGCAAAAACAGTAAAAACCAAATAAATACATAGTAAGAACATAAGAATATCATTCGATAGTTCTGTTATCATAAGCTGAGAGATTACTCTTAAAATACATAATAACATATGTTTTATAAAACATAAGTATATTTCGAAAAGCTTGTCTCTTTAAATTTATGCAAGTGCATGATATCGTAAATGGGTTGCCATGTGTTTGAAATATATATTCTTTCAAATAATCTTAATTAAAGAAATGATCGTAAGAGATGAAGTCTCTTACATGTTATTGTTAACATTTGGTGATTTTTTTTTTAAAACCATTTGAATTTCTAATAAAAATACTACTAGACTTTCAAATCAAACCTCCAACTTCTCGAAACATTAGGAAAGGGAGTGAGGTTTTAGAAGGAGGCGTCGGTGTATATTGGTTTTGAATTATTGTATATTGTAGTGAATTGGATAGAAAGAGTGTGGTAAAGGATTGAACATTCTAGTTGTACGGCAAAAGAACAAATCTCTGTTCATGACAATACGATCAAAATTAACTCGAGGATGTACTTTTTCGCATTTTCTAAAGTCGCAAGTATTATGATTAAAATCCTTAAAGGAGGAATGCAATTGGATATTTCAGTAGCGCATAGTTAGGTTAGGTTAGGTTATAGTGGCTGTCCTAGATGGAAACGGACACACTTAGGCCAGTTTTCTGGCCCATTGTGGTACCACATGAATCTTGAGGCTTCCTCCTAAGCTCAATGGAACCAGTTTGAGTCCCTTACGAAACGTAAGAGGCTGATTATGCTGATGTGGTTTAGATCGTTTAGATCGTTAAAGAAGATGAAGAACTGTTTCTTCCTCTTCCTCGTCCATACAGCTTCTGCAAAAGTCATTTGAGAATACGCCTAATCTCGTGGAGTTCTTTCCTATTAGACAGTGTCCGGTTATGACACCTATTATCGAGCTTATATGCGCTCTGCTTAGAGAGAGCAAACACCTTGAACGTTTTAAATCCAGTGTTGGCCAGATGTTTTTTGTGACTTGACACGTGGTGATGTTGTTCCACCTGGTGCCTGCCCTCCTCACAGCGTCTTGCATTAGCAACAGTTTAAAAGTAGCGATTGGTATGCCAGTACGTGCCAAACGTGGTAGGATGGGCTGTACTGTACCGTTCCTGGCGAGTTCATCTGCGTCACAGTTACCTGGAATGTCTCTATGGCCCGGTACCAGCAAAGGTGAATATTAAACTATTGTGCCATCTCCATTAGAGATGATCGACAGTTATGGACTGTTATAGAGTTTGTAGAGACAGAGTCCAGAGATTTGATAGCGGCCTGACTATCTGAGAAAATACGGATATCAGATGTTGATATCGCGTTTTCTTTAAGCCTGGACAAGGCTTCTTTTATCGCCAAAAGCTCTGCCTGGAACACGCTACAATGATTGGGAAGGTGGAATGATAGACTTAATTTCAGTCCTTTATAGTACACACCTCCACCAACCCCTTCTTTTGTTTTCGACCCATCTGTATAGAAATGGATTGACTCATCTTCTAGGAATGTCCTATCCTCCCAAAAAGATCTGGGAGGTATAGATATCTGGAAATTTCTGTCGAATTGCAGTTGGGGGATGGTGTAGTCTGTGTGCTTTGGAATTGATTCTAAATAACTAAGAATTACGGAGTGGCCAATGTTGTTGTTAGTCCACTGCGACGAAGCTTTGAGGCGAATAGCAGAGCTTGCAGCTATTTGTTTGCTAAAAATGTCAAGAGGTGTTAGGTAGAGTAAGGTGTCCAGTGCCGCAGATGGGGTCGTGCGAAGCGATCCGCTTATACATAGGCAAGCTGAACGTTGGACTTTATTTAATTTATCTCGGTTTATACCTTTTTCTAAAGAAGTCCACCATACTGCCACACCGTACATTAAAATCGGTCTGATTACCGATGTGTATAGCCAATGCGTGATTCTGGGTTGTAAGCCCCATTTATTACCGATGGCTTTTTTGCAAGAAAAGAGAGCTACAGTAGCTTTTTTGACTCTTTCCTGTACGTTGCGTTTCCAATTTAGTTTTTTATCTCAGTCAAGACCCAGGTATTTAGCCTCGTCTGAGAATTTTAATTAGATTCCTTTAATATGGGGAGGGTTGAAAAATGGAATTTTGTATTATTTCCTCGAAAATAAGACTAAATCAGTTTTGTGTGGGTTAACGCCCAGTCCACACCGATCAGCCCAAAATATTAGTCTGTCTAAGGCATTTTGTAAGAGTTCTTTTAACGTGTTAAGATGCTTTCCTGAAACTGCTATAGCAACGTCGTCCGCATAGGCTATCACTCTGAAACCCTCCGCATCCAGACTAGTTAGGATTTCATTCACCACTAGGTTCCAGAGGAGACCTGGAACCTTGCGGTGTCCCTCTACTAACAAATCGTCTGCCAGAAGTGTTGGCCAGTTTTGAGTTAATTATTCTGCTAGTAAGCATTAAATAAATTAACTCCCGAAGCGAACTCTCTACATTTAGAGATGTTAGTACAGATGTGATTGCAGATGTGTCCACGTTGTTAAAGGCACCTAGTTCATTAACAAAACTTTAAAAGACTGAGAAAATAACAGGAGAATTTCGTGATGTTCCGCTTTCTTGATACAGGTGTCATTAATGGATGGTGAGAAAAGTAGGAAGTTTCGTTTTGAAGACAATAGGCAGCATTTCCCCATTTAAAAATGCTGGGAAGGTCAGAGTTTATTGAGTTTATCAATTATCACATACTGTCATTTGAAGACCCACATGTGATGAGCAGGGTTGTAAATCTACAAACAAATTTAAAAAAGCTAACGGTACTTTTTTTTAGCGAACCAAGTATTTCAATGAGAAGTTTCACATAAGCAAAATATCATTAATAAGAACTAGAAAGAGTCTCGGACACATTACAGAGCCTTGGGGCAAACCAGCATATATTTTTCGGCTGTCGGATTTGACCTTATAAAGTTAAATCAAACATATTTTTTAATTAGATTAACGTTTAATCCTAACGTTATAATAAAAGTTTATTCAACATTATCGGTTCTGATATTCCTGATAAAAGTACTACATAATTAAAATAGAAATACAAATACTAAAAATATACAAATATGAATATCATTTGAATATGTATTAGACTATCTATTATTCAAAATATCAAAAAAATTGAAATTGTAAAAACATGATTTTATTGCTAATTTATTACGATGTAGCTTTTCAACTAAAAAATTAATTTAAATTCCTTTCATAGAAACATCCTGTTGCCAATTGATTTCCTTTCCTTTTTTTGTTCTTCTTATTTTGTATTTGGTATGAGTATAATAAAATATTTGAAATATTTTTGCCAATTTCGCAGTTGAATTGTTTTAAAATAAAAATTCTATTTTCCAATTTATAAAATATTATATATGGACATTTCGAGACACAGTCTTCTCTTATTGATTTAAAGTAGGTGGTATATGTACATATATGTATGTGTGTACTGTACTTCTATGGAAAAAATATGTTTTCAACATCATTGTCAAACTTAATCAAATCACATTTACAATCATTTTTGTTTGTTCAATATTCTCCAGAGTGTATCCTATAAAAATCATATTATATATTTTTAGCCTCAATTTTTTGACAACCACATCAATATGTCTTGCTGATGTCTTGTTGTGTCCTTTTCGTTTTCAAAAAAAAAAAAAAGGCCATTTCAATATAATTTCATCATCTGTCTCTTTGTCAGCAATGACCACAGACAATTTTCTCCCAATCAAATCTGCGTTGTCCCTATAGGGAGACGTATACATATAGCTCGTATGTATATAAGAAAATCTAAAGCTTTTCCCAAGAAATTTGTGATGTTGAAAGTAACGAAACTTCACATATTGTGTAGGTAGTTACATATATCCTTGAAATTTTATATTGAAAGGACATGACAATGCACTGTTGTCTCCTTTTACTTATATCGGTCTAAAAATTTCATTGCTTTTCAAAAAATAATAATAAAAAGAACAAAAAGTAATCACAGTACATTTCCAGGACCTTGTGGAAAATATTTTTCTATGCTAAATTTAATCTGAAAAAAAAAAAAATAAAGAAATAAAAATAAAACCCAAAAGTCAACAGATTTGAGTGGAGAATACACCATCTCCTTTCTCTCACATCAATATATGTATGTATAAACAAAATTGGTTGTATTTATTTATCGTTATCCTGTCTACCTAAACAACATACAGCTAAGCACTATATTTCGCGTTCAATGTCCTTTTTACAAAATTACTTCGTCCATTCGATTTTATTTTGTCATATTAGAATCTAATATTACTGCGAGGTAAACTGCGATACATATCCTGTCCTTTGAAAAAGGAAAATGTCTTGGAAAACGATAAAATCCTTAACCGTTTGGTTTAATAGCATCAGGACCTCATACCAACAATAACAACAACACTAACTTTATCGATTCAAGACAAACGAAAAATAAAAATATCACTACAGGTTACAAGACACAGTTGGCGGGATTGTGCTTATATGATCTTTAGTTTTACCGTTACACAACATCCACATATCGTCAACGTGAGGCATCTTCAGTCCTTTATGTTTGGCGGTCATTTTGAAGGAAGCTCCTCTACTAAGTGGCGGTGAAAGCCTTCGACCGTTCTTTTATAACAATAAAATTGGATGCGAATGCAGGAACGTCGCGTCGTCGTCGCAGAAAAAGACATCGATGGTTTTGGAGTATGATGTCGTCGTTCGTCGTCGTCGTCGTCGTCGCTGCGCCGAAAAGTTTCTTCTTATATTATTTTTATTAAAAACACTATGTCAACAATGTAATGAGGTTTCTTTGTGAAACTGACGTAGACATCATAGATGCGAGATAGTTGGAGGGATTTTCTTCTGTTCATAGAAAAGATGTCGACATCACAAGGACAACGACACGGGGCTTTATCTAAAGGACAATATGACAATAGGGACAGCAGCGGGACTATGTCTATAAGCAAAGAGAGTCACTATGTGTACATACGTAGGTAGGTAGGTATATAGTCTTTTTTCATAATTAAATAGGGTGGAAAAGGACTCAAAGTTGTCTCTTGTGTATATGCGAGAGAGTGAACTCCATTTGGAGTAAAGGTAAAATTAGCAATTCATCTAAGTTTGATAACTTTGAAGTTCTTGTTCTTCAAGGTGTGGCTTCCCCTAGGAGAAGTTTTTGTTTTCTTCATCTACCTAGATATATAGATACTTATATAACAGGAGGGTTATAATATAGGCGAAAGATAACTTAAATATACCTTAACTCAGCCCTCAACCCCTCCTCATCACCCCCCCAACCCAAAAAACTTTAACTGATGTTTACCTAATGATATTGGAATTTTACCAAAACTTAAAGAAAAAGAGGTTTACGAGAACGAATGAACGAACGAAAGACCGAGTGGTGCGTTGAAAGGAAAGTCACTTAAGGTCTGTTTTCACTACGTGTAGATCGTAATTAGCAAAAAGGAGAGTGTAAATTAACTCGAGGGGTTATAAAGTTTTTGACATGTTTTCTAGAAGAAACAAATAATGGCAAAAGAGGAAGAATATATGTATGTATGTGTACAATAGTGGTGTGAGCTTTGTTTGTTTTTTGGTATATTAGTTTAGTACCTAAAACCTAAAGGCCTAACTAACATACATTTAGTTATACATATATATTTATAAAAGGGTTATTATTATTTGTGTTCAGTTTTCCATAGTGAATTGAAATAATTTATTTGATGAGTTAAATCTATATAGCATATAGTCCTAAAGGCTATATAAAGAGGACTAAAATATCTATTAAATATGTAAAGAAAGATATAATATAGGTGCCTATACTGTAAGATAAATATTTTCTTAATCAATGTTGATTGCTGAAGTTTTGAATTTACTTTTATGTTTGAATAAGTGTTGTAATCTATAGAAGTGTGAGTGAAAAAAGGTTCAAAGGGATTTTATTTATTATTTATTTTGATTGTTAAAAGCTTTAGAAGTTTGAAAACTGATGCAACTATTAAAATTAATTTTCAATTGGCTAGAATATCCTGATAACTAATAACAATATTGACATCAAGTTACTTTTATTTTCCACGAGTTGACGTTTTTAGAAAGTGGTAAAAATTGTTTAGCATAATCAAACGATTATGGAAAATAAAATACTATAATTCCACAATTTAAATTTCTTTTTTAATTTGGTAACCAATTGTTGGTGCCTGGAAAATCTACAATTGACCAAATCTTCACTCGTCATTAAAGAAGAAGTTGCCTAGAGTTTTCTTCCTAGCAAGACAGAGCGAAGGACAGTGGCAGAGAAAGTGAGCAGTGTCTTCACGCTCGTTTTCATCACCACATCCTCTACAAAGGTCATCAGTACTGAGCCCCATCTTCTTTTTATGGTAGCCGAGTAGGTTGTGTCCTGTAATAATGCCGATAAGGGATCTTAGGGAGGGTTTATTAAGAGTTAAGATCCAATCGGATCTTTTCTTATCGTACCTAGGCCACAGCTTCCTGGTGTTAACACAGGTTTCTAGGAGATTCCATCTGTCATTGGATTTTTGAATGATGGTTTTACTGACGTTATGTTTCAGTTCACATAACGGTATCCCTATATGAAGGTCTATCAGAGAGGGTTCCAGTGTGGAACCCTCCCTAGCAAGTTCATCCGCTTTTTCGTTGCCTGGTACATCACTGTGGCCAGGAACCCAGCAGAGTCTTACGTTATGCTGTGTGCCAAGAACCTTTAGCTCTTCGCGACAGCAAGAGACAAGCTTCGACTTGATTTGGGTGGCAGAGATAGCTTTTATTGCTGCTTGGCTATCAATGCAAAAAGTGATGTCCGCGTGTGATATCGCCATCATGGATATATGTTTAGCAGCGTTTTTAACTGCCAAGATCTCAGCTTGGAAGACGCTGCTATGGTCGGGGAGCCTGAATGCTTTGGCAAGGTTGAGGCTTTCATAGTAAAAGCCTGCACCTACTCTAGTATCCATTTAAGAGCCATCGGTTAAGATGGGAATGGTTGAGTCGTTGGTGTAGGGCACACTATTTTCCCAATCTAGTCTATTGGGGAACCTAGTACTAAAAGATTTGTTAAAATCTAAATAAGGGGTCATATAATCTGTGCAGATATTGTTGTCTACGTATTTCGTAAGAATAGCTGCGTGGCCACTCTGGCTAGTTTTCCAGATGTTAGTTTGACTGAGCCTGAGGGCGCTGTTTGCTGCTGATTCTTGGACGAATAGATCTATTGGGGGGAGATTGAGGATCGTTTCTAAACCAGCAGTTGGGGTAGTCCTCATCACACCACTAGTACAGATACAAGCCATTCTCTGTACTTTGGTAAGTGTTTTTAGATTCGTGGATTTCTCCAGCGCTTTCCACCAAACCAAGCCGCCATAAGTTAGAATCGGTCTGACAATGGCGGTGTACATCCACATGACTATTTTGGGGTTCGGTCCCCAATTTCTACCCAGAATCTTGTTACATGAGTAGAGTGCGATTGTGGCCTTCTTATATCTTTCTTGGATATTTGGACCCCAATTGAGTTTTTTATCCAATATAACTCCGAGGTATCTAGCTCGGTCGGAGATTTTTAGTGTTGTATTATCTATTTTTGGTATTTCAAACGGAGGGATTTTCCTCCTGTTTGTAAAAAGAACCAGGTCTGTTTTAAGGGGGTTTACCTTAAGACCGCATTTCTTGGTCCAGTTGCTGACCCTTGATAATGCGCTTTGTAATTGTTCGCTAATAGTGTTAATGTATTTACCCGTCGCCAAAAGCGCTAAGTCATCAGCGTAGGCTACCACTACTATACCGTAATTCCTAAGTTTTATTAGGATCTCGTTCATCACTAAGATCCATAATAATGGTGAGAGAATTCCACCTTGCGGGGTTCCTCTAGATGCGTACATCTCTAAATGTGCGTTACCAAGCTCCCTATGTATTTGTCTGTTTTTCAGCATACTCATGATCCATTTGATAACTACTTCTTCTATACGTTGTTCATTAAGTGCTTTCTCGATTGCATTACTGTGGACGTTATTAAAGGCTCCTTCAATGTCCAGGAATGAAGCAAGAGTGTATTCCTTAACGTCAAGTGATTTTTCTATAGTTCTAACTACGCAGTGTAGTGCCGTTTCTACACTTCTACCTTTTGTGTAGGCGTGTTGAAAGGGTGATATGGTCTCCGGTTTTAAATTACTGCGGATGTATATGTCGATAAGTCTTTCTAGTGTTTTAAGTACAAAAGACGTGAGACTTATAGGTCTGAAGTCCTTAGGTTCAATATGGCTGGGTTTGCCGGCTTTTGGTATAAAAACGACTTTTACCTCACGCCATGTCTTGGGAATATACCCCCATTTAATGCTACTTTGAAAGATGTTTATCAGGTGTGGGGTGATAAACTCAGTGCTCTTTTGCAGCATCATTGGGAAAATGCCGTCTCGGCCTGGAGATTTATAAGGGGAGAAAGAGTTAATAGCCCAGTTTAGCTTTTCTTCCGTTATAACATCCGTAGGTATTTCATAATCGAAGATTGAAGAGTAATCTGGTTCGCGTTCAGGGCTAGGTTTACTACCTGGGAAGTGAGTTTCAACTAGGAGTTCTAGACTTTCGCGACCTGATTCAGTCCAGTCATTGTCGGGTTTCCTTAGAGAACCAACAGAAGTGGAGGTTTTCGAAAGGATTTTCCTGAGTCTAGCTGACTCGTTGGTACACTCGATATTACTGCAGAAATTTTTCCACGAGCTCCGTTTGGCTCGTTGGGTTTCTGTTTTGAATTTTCTTTGACTAGTCTTATAGCAGTCCTAGTCACTTTCGAGTCTTGTTCTTTTAGCAGCATTGAAAAGCTTTCTTGTTTCTTTTCTAATGTTGGTTAGTTCTGTTGTCCACCAGGAGGGTTTACTGTTTTTCTTCACAGTTGTTTTGATTGGACAACTGGTTTCGAACGCCTTACGCAGAGTCTCTGTGAGATCCTCTGTTTGCTTCTCTAGACTGTCTGGTCCCAGAATGGCGTTGGTGTTAACATGCTTGATGTTATTACTAATTTCCCTATTAAAGATAAGCCAGTCTGTGCGCCTGTTATTTCTAAAGGGTTTGTGCTGTCTATCAACGTTAGGGATTTTAAATTCTATGTTAACCCTGCAAATGACATCAGTTCTGAAATAAAGCGTAGATTAACTCTCGTTAGTTGCTGTTTCTTTGGACTTAGTAAGAATTAAGAAATAAAGCCCTGTCGTGAAGAACCAATTAGACTTTGTGCAAAACCCTTAACATCCCGGTCTTGATGTATGGTGCAGATGCGTGAACCCTCTCTTAGACGTATAAATGCCTTCTTAATATTTTCAAGAGAAAGGTTCTACTTACTATCCATGGACCGATTAGTGTCAACATGCAAAATAATAGACATACAAACAGACAGAAACAGGATTTTTGGAAAAAAAATCCAATTAACGGTTTTGTTCATAAACCAAAAAAACTGAAAATAAATATTTGTCAGCTCGAAAATTTTACGAATAAAAAATGATTTTATCTCTAAAATAATTTTGGGCAACGAAAAATAATGTTTTTAACATCTGGTAAAATTTTGAGAAAAATCGAGTTGACAGTTTTTTTTATAAAAAATAAAAACCTAAAAAAACATAACTCAAAGTTGGTAAAAATTGAATTTTGACTCCAAAATCTTTTCAAAAATTTGAGATTTTGGCTTTAAACTAATTTTGTCTTTTAAAAAATATTGTTTTCAACATTCGGTAAAATTTTGAGAAAAATCGAATTGACAGTTTTTTTTACAAGAAATAAAACCTAAAAAAAAATAATAAAAGTTAGTAAAAATTGATTTTCGACTCAAATAACTGTTCAAAACTTTGAGACGTTGGCTTTAAACTAATTTTGCCTTATGAGAAATATTGCCTCAACATTCAGTAAAATTTTGAGAGAAATCGAATTTACAGTTTTTTTTTTATAAAAAAATAAAACCTAAAAAAAAACCTTACTCAAAGTTGGTAAAAACGGATTTTCGACTCAAATATCTTTTTAAAAATTTGAGATATAGGCTTCAAATTATTTTTATTTTATAAGAAATATTGTTTTCGACATTCAGTACCTTTTTTATAAAAATTGAACCGTCAGTTTTTTTCATAAAAAATTAAAATCTGCAAAAAATAATAAGCAAAATTGGTAAAAATTGATGTTCGGTTCTCCATATCTTGTGAACAAGTGAAGATATTGATTTTAAATTAATTTCATTCATCCAATTTGTATTTGTTTATATAAGAAACAAAAACTTTTAAGAAATGCTACTAAAATTGGTAAAAATTCGTTAACGACTTAAAATCTCGTTAACAAAAATAGATTTTGAAATCAAACTATTTCATATATGCAAAATATTTTTGGTTATTTTTAATTTTATTAGAATAATTTAACTGCTAACTTTTTTAACAAAACCTGAAAACCTACAAACCTTTTGAGCAAGAAAAATCGACAGACGGGATGGGAAGTTATCAGTGTGGGTCGCTTCGCAGCCTCTGTTTTTGTAACAAAATGGTGTTGTTGATAGTTCTTTAGGTTTCAAAACTGTTAAGAACATATTTTTTCGACTCCAATGTCCTTGGAACGAACAATGATATCACCGTCAATCTATTTTTATTTTTCTAACGTAATTGATAATTGGGAAATTAAAAAAGAATTAAAAGGATTGTTATTTGCATTAATATATCAGTTGCGCCCTCAAAGATTTTGGTCGTCCTGGTCTAAACCATCTTTCCATCGTAAACATGGTCTGCAACATTGTCGCTTACTATAAAACATACTTGGTAGGACATTCTTCTGGTTCTGACTGGTTCTTCTTCGCTCATGCAAATTAAATTTCCAGCCCATCGGAATCTATTAAGCTTAATTTTTATAATGATACCTTCTTCCAGGTAAATTGCACACATGTTCATTTATGTAGAGTCTCCAGAATCGTCCTTGTTTAAAAACGGGGCCAAAAATTCTTCGAACGAATTTTCTTTTAAGCAATTCTAAGAGGTTGGAATGCATTTTACTAAGGACAGGCCTCTGATGCATATGTAAAGTACTGGCACAACAGTAGTCCTATACAGCATCAGCTTACAGGTTATGGTAAGCTTTTTGGATTTAAAAAGCTTTGACAGACTTCAGTAGACACTAGAAAAAAAAAAATAACGCAGGTTTAAATTATCAGTGGTGACCTCCAGTGTTGGTTATTTCAAACCTTTCCTTTTCATGAAAAACTTCAAAAATACTGCACAGTTGAAAAATCAGATATTTCATAACAAAAGAGGGAGAGACAAACAAACAAAAAGCTTTAAATTGTTTTTTTTTTTTTTTTTTTTTTTGAACACAGACAATTGACAAATATTACATAAAGCCCTACAACTAACCTCTCTGCTTAACTTCACGTCCTTGACAGACAAGATCGATTCCTGTGGTAAAACACAATTCACAAATAAAAATTGTATCCTTTCCAAAAAAAAAAGAAAAGAATTCAAAAAAGTAACCGTAATTCATGCTCTAGAGCACTTCAAAAAGAAGGTCGACACATTTGGTGTACCGCAAACAATTTCAACCTGGCAATCATTAGGTGTCTATTCAAGGATCAATAGTTTGGCACACAAAGAAAGCAAAAATTCCATAGCAAAAATGTTATTTCACACGAATCCTTGTATACACATACAACAAATACATACCAACTATCTACATTTTTTGGCCTTACTCGGCTTGGCTTGGCTTGGCTTGGCTTTGCCACCTTTGGGTGTTGTACTGGAAAATTATACATACGAGTACATAGAAGTCATCGTTCTCATCGTTGTCGTCGATGTGTGGTACAACTTTTTTATCCTTTTTTATTTTTTTTTTATTTTTAAGGACTGCAAAACTCAGATTCACAAAAACGTCAGTCTTTGTTTGAATATTCCGGAATCTCATAGGAGACATGTAGTACACGTGTCTATGTGTTTTTAAATTTTTTTGGACTCTTTTTGTTTTTTTTTTTTGGATGGCCAATTTATACAAAGAACCAAAAACGAAATAAAAACAACAATAACGAAAATAAACTCAAATACTTTGACTGACTCCATTTTGACTGCCTATTGGTAGATAGGTAGGTATTTTAAGGACAGGACATACAGAGAGGATACTCTACTCTACTCCACTATACTCAGTGTGTCACGTCAAAGTATTTTGTTGTTGTTTCGTCATTGTATCGGTTCCATTCAAAGTTTTTAGCAAAATTTACAATCCTCGAAACTAATATTTAAACCTAATAACATTTGTTTCACTGGAATGGCTACGGCGGCGAGAGGTGCAATGCGGAGCTCGGAGTTCGGAACTCAGAGACCCATCAACAGCAATAGCAGCAGTAGCAGGAAAAGGTCCTTGTAGCAGAATTTCATTCCAACACCAAACGGTTAATGAAGAAGTCTTTTATATTTATGTAAAACACCACAGGAGCAGCAGTAGAATCAGAAGCAGCAGAATCGGCACCAGTAGCAGAAAAAAAGGTTAATTTATTCACCTTTGTAGGGCACAGACATGAATTTCCAAATAAGGATATGCATTGCACCAGAGAGCAGACTAAAAAAATAATGAAAAAGTAAATGAAAGCAGGATAGCTCCAGTTCCATATACATACATATATATACACTATATAGGATTATATTCAAAGGGATATCTGCGAACTCTAGAACGATGACTCTATGACATGGCTGAAAGGATTTATATCCATGCCTTTTGCATTTCATAATTACTGGTATGATTATGTAGATACATATTTATGTATTTGTAGATGCGATGGGTCTGTCGTCAAAGTGTGTCGTCCTTTTTTTTTTTTTTTTGTTTAGCTGAGCTTCTGCTGTATATAAAGTCGCAAAAGGATGTGAAGTGATGATGACATGCTTATAGCTGATGCAACTTTAATTTATCTAGTCATCTTAATTTGGATGTGGTTAATTGCAGAAAACCGATATAGAGAAACTGGTCAAGTGACAGATGTGAAAAGTGATACCCTAGATTTTTTGACAATTTGAACTGTCATCTTTAAGAGTAAATGGGGTCTAAAGTTCAAATTAAATGGAGTTATTTATAAATAAATGTTTATTATTTATGTTTTTCAAGTAAATGACCAGTTTAATGGAGAACTTCAGGAAAATCTTTCAATTATGAAATTCTGAAAGATATGTATTTTTAGAGTTAAAAAATGTTGCTTATTAAATATTTTACCCTATAAAAATTGAATTATTCTATAAAAATGTATAAACTTACTCATTGAGAGGGAAAACGCTGATTTATTTTTGCTTTTTTATTATTATTTTTCTTCTGCCCCAACAGCAGCTGTGTTTAAAAATATAATATAATATGAAAAAAGGATTCAGAGAATTTCGCCTTTGACGTTACGATGATGTCTGAGGCTTTTTTTCTCTCTCTCTCTTTGTATCCGTAGTTGCATAATATTAAGCAATTAAATTCAATTTAAGTATGAAATGTTGTTTTAATGGAGTAATTACGAAATAATTAAAATTTTAAGTAAAATATAAATTTTGTTTTACAATTTTTTCGTTTCTGTTGAGTTTTTGCTCTGAACTTTTAAGATATGGTCGGTTGTCATATCGGTGGTGTTGGCATTTCGAGAGTTAAGATGAAATGATGACACATAGAAGGGTGGTAAGGGAGTTTGTTGGGTAAGTCCTTGACAACGTTATTTTAAACTTAATGATTATGAAAATGGGGAATTATTTATGTTTTTTAAAGGTTTGACTTAAGTAATTTTAACAAAAACAAGATTTTTCGGTCAAATGAGTACTTAAATAGGTATAAATGAATGAGTACTTAAAGCCTTAAAATAGAGGCGTTAAAGATGCAGCACCTCTTAAAATATTTAAAGGATTTTAAAGTTCTATTTTTGTTACATCTCTAAGAGGTATTTATTTAGCAATTTTGTTGAATAATTATTTCCAGATATAAAATGTAGGTTTTATCGTTTATTGAAGCCTAAAAACTTATGAATTACTGAATTGTCTACACTTAAATAAGGTCGAAAATAAGATATAGGGTCCTTCAGCAAAGACTTCTGAACTTTGACAGTTGAGAATTGCTATATTGTTGGCTGTCCTTTATTTAGTCTTTTCCAAAATTATTTTGGATCGATAAAGCTTTTAAAATTATACTTAAAAGTGATACAATTATTTTATCAAAATGGTTTCTTATGTAAAGGGAAACGTTTCATGCGTTTTATTCAGTTTACAGTCGTCATAATTATTCTAATAAGATGACTATTCCTTAGAGTGTTGTGGATGGATTAGGGCCCACTGGTCCGGTAGACGTATGCATAGACTGAATGGACCTTGGAGGATTTGGATAGTGGCAATAATTGTATCGACTAAATATTTTCAGCAAGTTAGATCATTTCCGGATTATTGATTTTATTAAGATACAAAGTTGTCAAATTCGTGAGCATCCCTAAAATGTCAAATGTGGTATGAATTTTGGACTGTAAAATAGTTGCTGTCATTGGTTCATATTTCTTTGAGAACAACGTGATCCAAGTAAACGTTCTGGATATGGTTATCTCTAGCAGCGATCGTGTGGTTAGGCCTTTTAGATTTTGTTCAAGGTCACAGTGTCTTAACATTTCTATAAAAAGAAATGTTAAGACACAGCGGCCCTCAAAGCCAACAAAACTTATGCTATCAGTGAAGTTCAGCCTATTCTATGTAGAAAACCAAGTAAATGTACTTTGAGTCTTTTACAAAAGGGCTAGAATGAATGTCTTTATAAATTGATTTTTATCAAACATCCTAATACAAATTTTATCTTAATTATATTTCTTTGAGCTCGTTAGAATATTATAACAACAAAAAAAGCCGAAATTCCATTAAAACAACCTACACAAAATATTCTCAAACTTCTTTAAGGCCAACAATCATCATTTATCATAAACACTCGTTACACACTTTTTAAATAAACACATCTATCTACAAGTCCAGTAAAAAAATATAAAAATGAAATACGTAAGGATTCTTTAAAAGTTAAAAATCTCATAAATTTGCAACCAAATGGTCTAAAAGAGCAAATTGTTTCACAAGAAAAAAAAAAATAAATTGGGTCGACGGTGCGTATACTTAATATTTTTATTTTTTTTTTGCTTTCATATTTTCACTAATTTTCTCATTGTGATTTTCGAATTTGGTGTTGGTGGACTTTAGATGAAATTTATGTTCGATCAAAAATGTTTTCTTTTTTATAGCTATCTTCAGAAAACATAGCAACGGTGGCGGCGGCGGCGTCGATGGCGACGTAACGAGAACGAAAAAAAAAAACGACAAAAATGAATTATATTCGAAAAAACTTCCTGTAAAAAGTTATGCGTATAAAGTAAAGTACCTAGGTAGGTTAGGTATGTTATATACGTTAAAATTCTTTGCAACAAATCATTTTCCATATAAACCCGGCGGGGGTGCCTCTGCGTGTTTAGCAGAGGGCTCCTCCTTATGAAAGTGTTTTATCATATATCTTCTGCTGTGAATTTTGTATTGCTGTTGCTGTTGTTGTTGTGTTGTGTTTCATTTTTGTTGCCATCAGGTAGACAATATTTTTCATTCCTGCTGTGTTTCCAAATGAAGAAACAGAATAAAGGACTCTATGTAGAGCCTTTTTGCCTATAGGTGTATAATATAGAAGTTGGAAAAGTGGGAAATTATATTAGATACATATAAACACTGCTTGACTACCGCTAGTTTTAATAAAGAGAAATTTATGAATAGCAACGTTAAGCAAGATGAGGACCATAGAATAACAACAATAAAAAAAAAGACAAAAAACAAAAAAAGCCATTAGGCATGTTACCTGATGGGAGCAGAATTGTTGCCAACTTGATTTTCCTAGTTTAAGAGACAAATCGATACAACTTGAAAAAGCTTTTGCATTTAAAAATGGTTTTAAAAATCACAAACTAAAAAAACTTAATGGGAAAAATTTAGTTTAGTCATGGACCAAAACGAAAGTTTAACCTATAAATCTATATTATTTCGCTAGTAAGTCTCCCTTTTTCGTCTCTCAAACTGAAGAAATTTTAATAAATAAGGTGTCAAAACAAACCATAAGAAAAGTTTAATTTTTTGACAAACTTAACATTTTTTATAAATAAAAACATGAAATACTGGGAAAATATTATATTAAAAGAAATGGTTTGTGTATTTGAACGATCTTATCAAATACACAAACCATTGCTTGCAATAAGTTCCCATTATTTCATGCTTTCGGGATGAAATCAATATGAGCGCTCTTAGAATGAGCTTAGCGAAGGGATGAACCGTTCGGAATGTTTTTGTTGACAGGGTTTTACAATTCCCCTCAGGCACAATTCATACCGGAAACAAAAATTCATCTCAAGAAAAATGTTAAACTGGAAATCGAAGATTAATGATTTGTATTTTTTCTATTCCCGTTGAGGGTTGATTCAAATTATTTTTAAATTTTTCGTCAAATTGGATGAAGGTGTAGCAGATTTTGTTGTTGAACTTTACGCTAATTCCTTCACTGGCAGGCTACGAGTAGTTTATTTTATTTTAATATTTAAATTTTTCAAACATAGTTGGCAACCACTGTTTAAGCTAACGCCACAGTTAACGTTAGCAACAACAGCGTTAGCATCAGCAGCAGCAGAAGCAGCAACATCATACAATGGTAATAATAAAAGCGACACCAAGAGAACTACTTGGGAATTGTATTTTATTACATTTTGCTGTCTCCATGGCAGCACAGCGGTTTTCATCATTATGAATTGGTGGGAAATAGTCCTGCTGTTGCATGCAGTATAACCTAACAACCATATACCTACATAATAGTGACTGTGGCAACATCCCAGCGGCACACATATATCACATGAAAATCCCTTGTTCGTATTGCCCGCGCAGCTAACAACGACCCCAACAACAATAGTACTAACTCCACTCCGTCAGCTCCTTCACCTCCGTCATCATTGTCGTCGTCGTCGTCGACAGACGCTGAGACTGCATCCATTTTTTTCTTCTCATTAAGATGATGCTAGATCTTCGCATCTCAATCCATAGACGCCGCCCACGGGATGCTCCAACTTTAGGTGATGGTTAAAGAAAGAAATTGGTTAGTAATAAAGTGAGTCAACGTTGAGTGATGTATGTCTGGCTGTAGGCAGTGACATATCAGAAGCCGGAAGATTAATTATTATCTGAACCATCCACAGTCATGGTATATTTTATATACGAGTATGTGAATTGTATGTATGTCCTTGTGTGTTTTGTGTGTCCTTAGATAAGTTCGGATGTCCTTTGGTGACGACATTGAGGAGCAAACTTAAGGATATGACCTAGATATCCTTTATTTTATCTTGATTGTGTTACCAGAAAAAGCAATAGCTAGAGAGAGAGAGAGAGAGGAAGAGGGAAAAGGATGACTAGCGCGATAAATTCTCGTGTATATCCTAAGTTCACACTTAGTGTCCTTGGATTGTCCATTAAATGACGTCAATGGAGTTAGTAGTGTAGTGTGGTTACTGGCTGATACTATATTGCTTTTGCCGGAAAAACGGCAACATAAAACTACAACATTTCTGAAAATGGGTGGAAAAGATTAATGGCATACTTGAAGATGTGTTCCAACATTTTTTTTAGTTCTTTTTCTTTTTCTTGTATATTTATTTTTGTCCGTCGAAGAAGAACAAGAATTGGATCGAGGATATAGAAGATATAGAGAGTGATGTGATGGTGGTGGTGTGGTATCATGTCCTGGCAATGAAAAGAAACTTATTATGCAGTCTTTTCACTACGTATAGCCGGCAGAGGATACGGCATAATGCGGAAGTTAAGATGAAAAGAATGGCGCTTAGGGATTTGATGTTTTGCTTATAGCTTATAGCTTGTCTGATGCAATTTTGTACGTCTATTTATAGCTTAGATACAATCTTATACATATGCAAAGCTTGTAGGTGCAGCAAACAAGTAGGTCAAATTTATTTCTAATTTATGCAAAAGGTGGATTCAACCATAATGTTTTAAGTTTTAGTTTAAGTGTATTTGTTTAGTTGAGGATTTTCTTTTTGTTTTCGTTTTTTTTTTAATGACAGGATTAAAAGGATATAGTGGGTTAAGGCAGGATTTAGATGGACAAAAAAAGGTTGATTGGATTATTGTTAGTTCAAGCAAAGTGATCAATATAAATTGTTTTGGCACGTCATTGTCGTTGTTGGCAATTTAAGATTCTTTGGGATGCAGATGTTTTTTTTTTGTGATTTACTTAAAGCTGGAAAAAAGGTAAAGAATCTCTTATATTTTTCAGTTTAAATAGCTAATTTTAATTGATTTCGGTTTTTTATAGATAAGCAAATAAAAAATAAGGCAACCTTTTTTAATTTGTGTGTCCATTAAAAATGGTTTCTTAACAAAACTTAAAAAAAAAGACAATAAAAAGAAACTTTAGACAACAAATTAATTTAAGGTCTATTTTCATCACAAGAGTCATTATTTTTATTTCAAAGTTTTATTTTATTATGATTTGACAACCCAAAGTAACAAAGGGAGTATGCTTTAGATGATATTGATTTTTAATAAAAAGCATGCATATCTTAAAATTGGGATTTAAGGTTGAATAAATAATTATATTAGGTCTTAGAAAAGTAGAAAAGTCAACCACTTTTCACTGAAATTCAATGGAAAACCATTTTATTGAATACAATGTTTGAAATTAATCATCATCATCAGGTCCTCTAACCCCGTACGGGGCATAGGGCGTCAACAAAACGTCTCCATCCTTCTCGATCTGCAGCAAGATACCTTAACTGTGGCCAAGTCTTTCTCTGGGAGTTAGCTTCCGATAGCACTGTAGATTTCCATGTTATTCTTGGTCTTCCAATCCGCCATGACCCCTGAGGATTCCATTTAAAGGACTGCTTCGCAATATCATCTTTTGGTTTCCTAAGTGTGTGACCAATCCATTGCCATTTGCGCTTTCTGATGTCGATGTCCAAGCGCCTTTGACCTGTTCTACGCCACAATTCCTAGTTAGATATTGTTTGTGGCCAGCGAATTTTAAGCATGTGACGCAGACACAAGCATATAATAGCACGGATTTTAAATTGGATTCGAAGAATCTCAGTTTAGTACGTAAGGA
Organism: Eupeodes latifasciatus; assembly: GCA_920104205.1. Classification (NCBI taxonomy): domain Eukaryota; kingdom Metazoa; phylum Arthropoda; class Insecta; order Diptera; family Syrphidae; genus Eupeodes; species Eupeodes latifasciatus. The sequence goes on along the minus strand of OV049925.1, from coordinate 117,922,871 downwards.
GACTTGACTGGATTTCCAAATTTGGGACAGAGCACCAAAGGCAACGCAAGCTTTATTTATTCTGCTTTTTACGTCCAGATCCGTACCACCATTTGCTGATACAATACTTCCGAGGTAATTAAATTGTTCGACCTCTTCAACAGCGTGTCATGCAGAATAATTTGATGTTGTGTAGGGGACCTGTTAGAAATATTTTTGTCTTTTTGCTATTTATTTTAAGACCACACGATTTTCCTTTCACCCGTAAAGTTTGACACATCTCGTTCAGCCCACTGATGTTATTTGCCATGAGAAATATATCGTCGGCATAGTCTAAATGGCTAAGCCTTTCAAACGTTCTCCATTGAATACCTTGCCTCTCAGTTGTACCGACGACGCTGGCCGTCAGAACATCATCTATCGCCAGCAGAAAAAGAATTGGCGATAAAACATCCCCTTGTCTCACACCCTGACGTACTTCGAAAGAGTCGGATAGCTGCCCATTATGCAACACGAAACACCTTGCATTGTTGTAGGACTCCTTTATAATGGCAACAATTTTTGGCGGAATTCCTCTCCCAAGAAGTGATCTCCATATAGGTACATTCTCGGTTAACTCGGTCAAAGGCCTTCTTAAAATCTACAAACATGAGGTTTAGGGGTGTTTGAAATTCTGCAGACTGCTCAAGAACAATGCGTAAGGTGCCAATTGTTGCAGTTCTTGAGATCATTTTTTTGGCACCTTAACAATCACTTCATCCTTGCATTCCCTGGGATAGGTTTCGTTTTCCCAAACAGTGTGTATAAGCGGATGCAAGATACTAGCTGCTGTGGCGGGATCAGCTTTCAGGAATTCCGCTGGTACTCCGTCAAGCCCGGCTGCTTTGTTGTTTTTGAGGAGATTAATCGATGTTTCAATTTCCCCTACTGAAGGGGGTTCGATGTCAATACCCCTGCAGGATCTGCGCATCTCGTTAAGTTGGGGCACTTCAGCACTCTGTTCAACGGAATCCTCAATTAACAGGGCACAAAAGTGATCCTTCCACCTGCGAAGTTGATCTTCAATTGATACCAATAGTGTCCCATCCACATCCATTACAGGATGATTGTTGTTGCTTTTTTTTCCGACAACTTTTTTGGCTATTTGGTACAATTCTCGGATATCTCCTCTTCTTGCAGCGTTTTCAGCATTATGAGCGAGTCCATCTATCCTCACCCTCCTATCACGTCTCACACAACGATATACCATCTTGTGTGCAATCCGATATTCGCTTCGCAACCAAATATTTTGGACATCACACATAGACTTCCTCCATCGCTGCTGAATCATGATGTGATCAATTTGATTTTCGGTATAACCATCTGGGTGCACCCATGTGACTTTGTTGCACGTCTTATGTTTAAATACAGTCCCACCAATTACAAGACGATTTGCGTTACAAAAGTCGACAAGCATGTCACCATTTTAATTTCGTGACCCCAAGCCATTTTTCCCATAACTCGTTCCAGACCGTAATTGTCTGCACCGACTTGAGCGTTGAGGTCTCCCATGACGATTATGATATCGGCTCTCGGAACACTGCTGTAAACCGAGTTAAGATGAGTGTAGAACGCGGTTTTGTCTTCTTCGGTCGCTTCATTTGTGGGAGCATAACACTGAACGATTGTGATGTTGCGAATTTTTGAGCGGAACCTTGCAGTCATTATTCTTTTAGATATTGGCGCCCAGGAAATAAGACTGCGTTTAGCCACTTCGTTCAACATAATTCCAACACCATGCAGCCTTTGGCCACCCTCTCTTTCATCCTCTCCGGAATACAGCATTCTCGTTTGTCCAGTGTGAGATGTGTATTCAGTTCTTCCTCTCCACTTTGTTTCACTAATGCCCAGGATACTGATCTTAAGACGAAGCATTTCGCGCTCTAGCTGTTCGTATCTTCCTTCGCCATACAAGGATCGAACGTTCCATGCTCCGATTTTTGTACGTATAAAATAGCCAAAAGTATCCATTGTGTTTCTTGAAAGACTTCTACTATTTGTTGACGATTCATTTATTATTATGGCGTCTTGATTGACACTGTTGCATGAAAGATGCCGCACCCTCAAATCCGATGTGCGGTTTACTGCAGCCGAAGCTGTAGAAGGATTCTCCATAAAATGGTTACCTCTTGGGGAGTCGTTTCCAGTTATTGTCATATTTCATGTAACAGCATATACCCTTCCACCAATGGTGTTTTCCGAGATAAGATTAATAACATACATAAGCTCAGATTCGACAGGCACACCCGCCCTTTGTATGGTCGAACACATAACCGATTGAGGCCGCCCACTATGGGAAAACAGACGCCTTTTGTAGCCGCCCACTCTGGAATACAGACGCTACTTGCTGCTACCGTTGACCTTCTTAAAAAGCTCATCCGCCACCAGACTTCCATGCCGTTGATCGCAAACTGCGTTCCTCCACCTTTATGGAGATTTTCTTTAACCCAGGGACAAGTCAGTGCCCCGTCCAGCAAAGCTGGGTTGGCTGCTTAATCCGGCAGCTGTTCGGTCCCCTTGTGCGTTAGCGTTACCCGCTCTCTACCGCGAGGAGGTGCACATAAGGTTTTTCCTTTCATTGAGCCTAGGGCCACCGAAGTAGCGTTACCTAGAGCTCTCCAGTACTTTAGAGAGCCAATAATTAATACAACTACTGCTAAATTCAAAAAAACATCCATGTTGCAGATCATATTAAGTTTCTGACAACTTAAGAGAAATTTTAAGGAGTTTTAAACATTTTAAATCATCTGGATTTGATTTACTCAAAAATATGTTTTGACAAAAAATCTTCCGAAACAACTTATAACATATTTAATTATGGCATTAGTGTTTCAAAATAGGATAATTGACAAATTCATGGAAAACGGATTTGGTTATCTCAGAAATGCTTGTCTGCCTTCTAATATTATAACAATCAGCTTTTTAAGCTCTTTAAGTAAAAGATTGGAAAAATGAAGAAAGATCAAACCATTGCAAAATATAGATATTTTGGAACATTTTGGTTTTAGGAGACAGCATGGCCTGTTCACCAGCATGGTCTTTCTCGATGCTTAAAAACTTTTGATTCAGTTTATCATGAAAGACTTATACACAAACTCAATATTTCAAATTTTTTACTCGACGTAGTTTCCGTCAATAGTTGGTACACCAATCTTATTGAAAGTTATTCAGGCGTACCCCAAGGATCCATTCTTGGTCCGTTGCTATTATATACATTTTAAATGCATTATTTGTCAAAAGCCATTAACTAGAAAAAAAAACACAAGCCATAGGTTTCATTTGAATGGAGTTCAACCAGGTGTAGACCTGGATAATTCTTTGGATTATTCGAGTATTTTAAATACAGGGTGCGGCAGAGCCGACTGACGAGTTTTGATGGGCTATAAATAACGAACAGTAAAACTTAGAGAAAACATTTTTTTTTTATTTAAATCAGTATTTAATCCTATTTTTAAAAATTATTTTTTGAAAATTATATCTCCAAGATGGCGGCCGTCAGCATTGATACACTGTTGTAGACGATCTCTGAAGCTTTCACATGATTTTCGGCACATTTCGACTGGTATGGCCTCGATTCCCGCTGTGATTTTCTGTTTAATTTCTTCTATGGTATGTGGGCGATGTCTGAACCTTATCCTTAAGGTAGCCCCAAAGGAAAAAATCACTCATGCTTAAATGAAAGATGAAAATGGGCCTCATCGCTACAGAAAAAGGTTGATATCGGAGGAATTTGCAGAAGAATTTGCTGACAGAGATTTTTGCGGTTGTTGTAGTCAGTAGCATTTAACTCTTGGACAAGCATTAATTTATAGGAATGGAAAGATAAATCTTCGTGAAGAATTCTCCTCAAAGAACGGTCTGAGATTCCCAAAGCTATCGCGTGTTTTCGGGCTGAGCGTCTTGGTGACTGCTCAATTGACTCTCTAACCAACTGCACATTTTCGGTTGTTCTTACTGTTCTGGGTGCTCCGTGTACAAGTCTTCTTAGGGTACTTCCAGTTTCTTCCAAATTCCGTATCCACAATTTGATAGTGTTTGCAGAAGGAACAGATTCAGCACGTGGATTGCCGAAGTGTATACGAAAAGCCCTTTGTGTAGCGATCACAGAATGATTATTTTCTTAATATGCACGCACGACGAAACCACGATGTACACCTGTCCAGACCATGATTACAAATAAAAACGGCGTTACCGTACAATTCAAAATATACCATTTATTAAGGCCTACTCTTATCTTATCACAGGCTAATGACCTCATTAAACTCGTCAGTCGGCTCTGCCGGACCCTGTATTAAAGATACTTAATAAGCTTTATGTTCAAATAAAATCCCTTTATCCATTTAAAAATCGTAGGCCCAAATCAAGTGTAGAAAATACCAAAATTTTTATAAATTTAATAATGATTCTAATTCAAAATAGAAATTAAATTTAAAGATTGCATTAAACAAAACGATCTTATCAATTTAAAATGATTGAAATTTTAAGTTTTTTTAAATATACGACTGAACGTTAATGAAACAAAAGCTTAAAGTAAAATCTTAGTTTTAAAACTGCTACAACTTTCTTTAAATTATATTAAACTAGCGGCCCGGTACGTTGTTCGCTACGTATAAGCCATAGTAATAAAAAAAATGATTATTAATTTCATTTATTCAAACAAAAAAATATTTTAAATTGCTAGTTATTTAAAAGTCCAAATGACCCAAATGATATATTGTTTATATTATATTTATCAGCAAAAAGTAAAAACTAAAAAATAAAAAAAAATTGGGTACTCTTACTATGGTGGGTCTATATGGGTTAGTCTTAAACAGTTGGATAAACAATATTTTTTTGTTTTTCCATTTTGAGCATGAATAAATAAACAGTTGGGGGTACCCACTCTGGAATAGGCAACATAAAGTTGGCCATGTGAAAAACATGATTCCTCCAAATTGACACCACAAACGTGAAGTGTTTGCCCTTGGGCCTTATTTATGGACATCGCAAATGATAAACGCACTTACTTACTTACTTAAGGTGGCGCTACAGTCCTTTGTGAACTAGGCCTCACCCAACAAACTTCTCCATCTAGCTCGGTCCCAAGCTAGATTTCTCCAGTTTCGCGCTCCGAGTTGGGTGAGGTCACCTTCCACTTGTGCGCGCCACCTGATTCGCGGTCTTCCTCTACTGCGCTGTCCTGTGGGTGTGGATTCGAAGACTTTCCGGGCCGGAGCATTGATTTCCATGCGCTCTACGTGACCTAGCCATTTTAGTCGTTGGACTTTTACCCTTCTAGCTAAGTCTACGTCGCTGTACAGCCCGTACAGCTCGTCGTTCCATCTTCTCCTCCACTCCCCTTCGATACATACGGGACCGTAGATCACACGAATAATCTTTCTCTCGAAATGACCCAAGGTGCTTTCATCCGCTTTTGTCAAAGTCCATGCTTCTGCACCGTATAGCAGGACGGGGATGATAAGGGTCTTATATAGCGACACTTTGGTCCTTCGAGAGAGAATTTTTCCACTCAATTGCTTTCTTAACCCAAAGAAACAGCGGTTAGCAAGAGTTATTCTTCTTTTGATCTCAGCGCTGGTGTTGTTTTCTGCGTTTACAGCGGAGCCTAGGTAGACGAAATCCTTGACTACCTCAAAGTTACGTCTGTCGATGGTGACGTTTTGACCAAGACGTAATGATAAACGCACACTCTCACCTCCCCGTGGTGAACATCGGGTGCCTAGTACCTCAACTGAAAATTGGGTTCCAACCCCAGTGGAAAGTTGTTGGGGGCAGCAAACGAGAGAGGGGGGGAGAGGTGCGTCCACTAAGGCACCTCTCCTTATCCAGACGGCAGCGGAGGAATTCCCGAGATGGAATCAACGTTAACGTCTACAGTTCCAGTAAGGCTGAACTACTTAGTGAACACCTTATAGGGCTTGTACGACTTATTCGGAGCCCAGGCCTATAAGGAGCGGTTTATCCGGCTCCCCGTCCTTGGAGTTATACTAAGGATCTGGCCCTCCAGGTTGGGGGTTGTGCCGTCAGGGTGACTTCCTGACCACTTAAAAATCTTATAGTTGTGAAGCACCAACAAACGCACAGGATATTGTAATCTTTTGAATTCAAATGGCATATCAGTTGGAATCATAGGGATACGCGGTATCAAACACACTTCTCCTTTTGATTTACCAGTTAAGATTGTAGCTTCAATCAAATTTGGCAATAACTTTTTCACTGCCAATCTGGTGCCATTACACACTTTTTGTAGATTAATATTTCGCAATAATATAATCAAAGAACCAATTTTCAGATTCAAGCAATGCGGTGATATACCAGCCGGTTCCAATGAATTTAAAAATTCAATTGGAAAATTTATTGCCTCATCTTGATTCATAACACTGTCAATTGATGTCGTGCCTACACCTGGCAGTTTCGCTTGAATTTGAAAATTAATGGCATTGGTATGATTGTTCTTCGGTGCTAAAATGGCCCGTTCTCTCAACCAATCATGATTTCTGTAATTCTGAAGAATATTCGGAAAAACACATTCAATCAACTCATCTATAGATTGCGCAATTGTACAAAATTGTTCGGTAAAGTGATCAATCCGTTGGTATTGTCGACTGGTATTTTGCCATCACCAATTTCTAACAATTGTTTTGAAAACTCATGGGCAGTTGCATCATTATGTAGGTGAATACGCATATTAATGTTCGGTGTCAATTTTTGTACATATCTCCAAAGAACTGATGACTTCAAGCAGGCGTTTATTTCATCAACAGGAGTTGATCGAGGAATGTCAGAAAATGTTTGACGAAAGTCCCCTGACAGCAATATCAGAGCACCACCAAAAAGCTGTTGATTACCGCGTAAATTTTGCATTGTTCGATTAAATGCTTCTATTGATTTTTTATTCGCCATTGTGCACTCATCCCATAAAATAATTGACGTTAATCGCAGAACTTTTGCCAAAGCAGAATTTCTCGAAATATTGCAAGTTGGAGTTTCAATCACCTGTACAATCAATAGCAATTTTAATGCAGAGTGTGCGGTCCGACCACCTTCTAAAAATGTAGCAGCAATTCCCGAAGATGCAAGTGTCAATGCCAATGTCAATCGAATAGTCGCTAAAATCAATGATACAATGAAAGTTTTGCCTCTACCACCAGGTGTATCCAAGAAATATAATCCACCTGCATTATTGGAAACGGCTTGCATGATTGTGTCATATATGTATGAACATGTTTTTGTTGAATATTCAATTTGGTGCTATTACAATTTTGTGATTATCAGATGGCATACGATCAAGAGCAATTTTGAGCAATTGAACTTGAGTAAACTTGTATTTGAAACAATTGCACAACGTTGATCCAATTCACGATTTTCATTACCAATAAAATAAATTTGCAAAAATTGATGATCACCGTTGGGGACCGGGGTATGGCAATAACGAACCAGCTTGATGATAAATCTGGCCTGAATCTGTAACATGTATGCAATTTTAGGCAGATGTTGAATCAGAATTTTTAAGACTATGATTCAGATTGATAGTATAAACATGGCACAATCCTGTTAAGGTATTTACCTTAAAAGTCGGCATAAAATTATCTCTAATAATTTTAGTAGCACCAAAAGAAGTCATTTGAAATTCCGAATTATATTGTTGAATATTACTCAAAAACTGCTTCGGCGTTTGAGATGTCCCAAAAATAAACGAATACAATGGTTCGGGTGGAGTTTCTATTGTTGGCAATCTCGCTTTACCATTAGCACAACACATTCCGGGCGTTTCACCTGGAAAATTAGCCGCATCACAATGTGGACATATTGCGTCCATCATTCCAATGTATCCGTACATACTATAATAATCAATCTGACTATTTTAATTAAAAGCAGCACGCAGCATTTCATCCAAAACAGCACGACGTATTCGCGATCGCCGTGATAAAATGAAATGACATATGATGACATTAAATTTGATTGACAGAACTAACGTCACTCTTTTTGTCTTCGATTTTTTTGCCAAAGGTTCAAATTGGCTTTTAAGTATTAGTACAAATTCTTTGTATATGGGAGTATAGAAAAATGTTGATTTTACACTTTTCAAGACTTTTTTTTTATTTTCTTTATAATAATATAAAAATAATAATTCACGACCAAAATTAGCCAAATCGGTAAAGGCATTGTTGAGTTATAACATTACAACGAAAAGTGGCATTGATTCTTATATATATAGATTAAAAAAAATTCAAAGTGGCACCCAACACAAAACCTTATTCAGATTTGTTACACCTTTTTTTAAGTATGTATTTGTAAAACAACATATACATATATGTACATACATTATATCGGGTGATTTTTTTGAGGTTAGGATTTTCATGCATTAGTATTTGACAGATCACGCGGGATTTCAGACATGGTGTCAAAGAGAAAGATGCTCAGTATGCTTTGACATTTCATCATGAATAGACTTACTAACGAGCAACGCTTGCAAATCATTGAATTTTATTACCAAAATCAGTGTTCGGTTCGAAATGTGTTTCGCGCTTTTTTATCGACAAATTTTGTTCAGCGATGAGGCTCATTTCTGGTTGAATGGCTACGTAAATAAGCAAAATTGCCGCATTTGGAGTGAAGAGCAACCAGAAGCCGTTCAAGAACTGCCCATGCATCCCGAAAAATGCACTGTTTGGTGTGGTTTGTACGCTGGTGGAATCATTGGACCGTATTTTTTCAAAGATGCTGTTGGACGCAACGTTACGGTGAATGGCGATCGCTATCGTTCAATGCTAACAAACTTTTTGTTGCCAAAAATGGAAGAACTGAACTTGGTTGACATGTGGTTTCAACAAGATGGCGCTACATGCCACACAGCTCGCGATTCTATGGCCATTTTGAGGGAAAACTTCGGAGAACAATTCATCTCAAGGAATGGACCGGTAAGTTGGCCACCAAGATCATGCGATTTGACGCCTTTAGACTATTTTTTGTGGGGCTACGTCAAGTCTAAAGTCTACACAAATAAGCCAGCAACTATTCCAGCTTTGGAAGACAACATTTCCGAAGAAATTCGGGCTATTCCGGCCGAAATGCTCGAAAAAGTTACCCAAAATTGGACTTTCCGAATGGACCACCTAAGACGCAGCCGCGGTCAACATTTAAATGAAATTATCTTCAAAAAGTAAATGTCATGGACCAATCTAACGTTTCAAATAAAGAATCGATGAGATTTTGCAAATTTTATGCGTTTTTTTTTAAAAAAAGTTCTCAAGCTCTTAAAAAATCACCCGATATAAATAAACTTTCTTAAATTTAGAATTTGGCGCATTTCTAGATCTCAATGATTTTAATGAAAAACTTAATATTCACGTTTTTTGTACACACAATTTTTGAATTTATTTTTTTCACGAAATTTAGTTTCCAGAATAAATACAAAAAATGTCTTTCAGGAAAAAAACTATAATGACAAATAATTCAATTTTGAATAAATTTTTAATATTTTTCCCCAAACAAGTAATTTAACAATAACGTTATATGAGTACCTTTTAAGACATATATTTAAGGGATTTTTCTCATTTTGTTTTTCTTAGAAGAAATGAAAAGGACAGCTGACCAGGTTGTTAGCTTATTTTAAGTGATTGATCCTAATAAGAAAAAAATATTTCATTACTCAAGAATATAATAAGTGAAGCAACTATGTACATCCAAAAAGGACTTCTTCTAAGTAATAATCCAACAGATAAATTCGAGCAGACACAAAAACAATCTCAATTCAAAGAAAAGAATTTTTCTTAATACGTTTCACTTATTAAGTTCTTAGTAAAGCAGAATCTCAATTATATTTTTGATAAATTTAACTTTAATCCCCAATTTCTCATCTCCAACCTTGCCATAATTCAAATGTCTTCCAGTTTAAATACCATCTCTACTTCTTCGCTTCACCTGGAACTTATATCCTCTGCAACAAATTTTCTAAATTCATACAAATTTATCAAAAGAAAACATAAAATTGAAGAAAATTCTCTTCCAGAAATTCAGAAAAAAGGTTGATTTTACAAAAATAAAAATCTCAATGCCAACAGAAATAAATTGAGACATTAATTTATGTTTCATTATCATAATAACTCAAAAGAATCAAAATCATTTCTCAAAATTAACTCCCAAAGAAAAAAAAGAACAAAAACTTAAGTATCTTCTTTAAGTGCGTATGACTGTGGAAGTTTGGAGCTATATATAAATATATAAAAAAACACAAGAACCATAACTAATACTCAAAAAGGTTTCAAGTATGAATCTGCCACAGACAGATGGATAATTATTTGTGACAAACGAGAAAGGTTAATTATTTCATTAGATTTTAGCTTCTCCTTCTTTAGCTTACCCTTTAGCATTGCCTTTGCCTTTGCCTTTGCCTTTGCCTTTGCCTTTATATAGCTAGCTTTTTTCTTTTTCTAAAGTTGCTTTTTTGGTAGGGCAATACTTTCGCAGAAAAAGTCGGTTTAAGTTTGATTAATTCAAAAGACGAAAATTATAAGGTGAAGACTGTGGAGCTTGCTTGTCGTTTAATAATCCGGCAAATTAAACATGAAATAAGCCTTGAACATAAAAGAAGCAGAACCATTAGCTCTGATGTCTAACAATGTTTTGTTTAATTTTGTGTATCTCTCTATACACAAAAAAAGACGCTAAGCACCTTTTTGTGGAACCAAAAACACTTTAAAATAAGTCTCAAGAAAAAAAAAAAATGTTGATCTTTACGGTCTTTGAATGTCATGACCGCCGCCGCGCGCCGCGCTGCCATGAAAAGTTCATAGCTATACCAAGGATTTGAAAATATTTCAATAAGGACAAAGGATAAAAAAGAGAACTACAAGGAAACTTTCGTTTAGGGGTTGATGCTTTTAAAATAATTTTTGCAAACTCATTTTCATTTTCAAACATCCGCATATCCTCCCTCCCACACACATAAAAACAGACAGATCCTTTTTACCCATCGCCAGGCAAAAACCCTTAATGTTATTAGTTTCGAGGTCAACATGGTGGCAAGTAACAAGTAATTTACTTCGCTCAAAATAAACCCCATAACCCCAAAAACCATTAAAAGTAAAAAAGTTTTATGCTGCTTTTACGTATATTTAGGTACACCATCCTTTTGATACATCATGTTGTTTTCTTAAGTCTGCGTGAATGGATATGGAAAACAAATTGCTATCGGCTTCCTTCCTTTTTGGAGGAGGTTAGTATATATACATAAGTATAAGGTGAGGATGTACCTTCTCCTAAACATATATTTGGAAGGAAAAAGCAACCACATCCCCTTGTTGTTTTTTGTTGAGAAAAAAAATGATTCCACCTTATAACCGTGCTGAAATGATTACCCGTGACAATAGAGACACACAGAGTTACTTTTTGCTTTGAAATAATACACCCTTTTGCATCATTTTTGAATATTGTTTTTTTCTTCTTCTTCTTCTCGTGTTTAGTGAACTCATGCAAAATATAGAAAACTCAAGAGGATATTCTCAAAAATTTGTACCTACCTGTGTGAAAACCCATTTTCAAGGAAAAAGGGACAATAAGTCATGGGAATTGTTATGGTTTAGTCACTAAAGGATAACTTTTATAAATTATTGAATTTGATTAAGGACAGGTAAAGAAGGCAAGGAAATTGTTAAGAACTTACATGTGTTGTTTAAGATATTTATGGTGGTAATGGATTCTTTTGAAGTTTTGAAAAATTAAGGAAGTATTTAGAAACGATTTAATTTGTTTTCTAATGCATGCAATGGGGTATTGAATATCTCATAAGTTGTTAAAGGGGTAAACGAACATCATCGTTTAGAGATATTTATGATTAAATATGCTTTTCTAAGTAAAGTTGTCCAATGGTCACTTTTAAGAATTATTAGCTAAATTAAAAATAAAATCTGTTTACATTTTGTTTAATATTTTGTGGTTGATATTCTTAAAATGTATAAAATTGGAAAACATGCATTGAAATGTAGTTAAGAACAAAATTATAACGAAAATAAATAAGAAAATATCTCGTATTCTTGTGCTTTAAAACAAAATAAACGATGAAGCGTTAGCAGGTTCACTTGGGCGTATACGTACTTTTTTTGTTATGTTGAATTTTCTTTTTATAATTAAAATATTTAAATGAAAGTTTTTTTTTTTTTTTTTATAATAAGCACACACTCAAGGGAATATTACTACCCTTATTATGCAGAGACACAGTATGAGCACTTGGAAGAGGAGAGAGGGTTTGAAACGAGATGTCGGTGCACATTGGTTTTGAATACCTGTGGTAAGGCATTCCACATTCGCGTAGTACGGCTAAAGAACGAATCTCTGTATTTGACAGTACGGCCGAAGTTGGACTCGAGGGTATACTGATGAGCATTCCTAGATGCGCGAGTATTACGGTTCAACTGTTTAAGGGGAGGAATGCGGCTTGCTATTTCACTAGAGCATAAACTGTTAAAATAACGGTAAAAAAGGGTCAAACAAGAAACCTTACGACGATGTTCAAGCAAATTAAATGAACTTATGATGATATATCACCTATCAATTTAAATGCTCTACGTTCAATACTATCCAAGAGGCTTAAGTAAGTTGCAGGAGCACCAGCCCAGATATGGGAGTTATACTCCAGCTTTGGACGTATATATACATAAGTCTTGTGGATAACAGCCAGATCTGAAGGGGTGAAATATTTCTTGCATCGCCTAGAGAAACCCAAATACCTTGCGGAATTTTTGGCGACATCGCGTATGTGATCGTTCCACAAGAGGTGGTAGATGATAGTCTCCTCGATGCAAGTGCCATCTATGGATAATGGCAACACGATTTTTTATTTCCCATTGTACAATGCTGTGTAGGTCGGAATTTAATGAGCTAATCATATTTTGTCGTTTCAGTTCCACATGCGAAGAAGAGGGATGTGAGTCTGAAAACGAATATGAAAAGCTAAGAGTACTATCGTCAGCGAAACAATGTGGATTAGAAGTTGCAGACAGGAGATAATTAATAAATATGAGAAAAGTGTTGGAGATAGAACCGAGCCCTGGGGCTCACCAGCATTTATTTTGAGGTTTTCAGACTTGAATCCATCTAATACTACTTGTATTGAACGATCCGAAAACGATCCAATGAAGCAGGGATTCATGAAAACCGAAAGCACGCATTTTCGATAAGAGAGCCTGATGCTAAACCTTTCAAATGCTTTTGAAATATCAAGTGCAATAATTTACTTTCTCCAAAGCGATGTAAAGATTTGCTCCACTGTTCGGTGAGATGAACCATGAGATCACCAGTGGACCTATTGCTTCGAAAGCCGTACTGACGGTCATTAAGAAGCTTTCGATCTTGAAGATATTTCTTGAGCTGATAATTAATCAGCGTTTCCATGACCTTAGAAAGAAGTGACGTTAGTGCTATATCGGTCGATAATTTGCGGAAGAAGAAGATTCGGGATTGGATAAACAAATGCAGTTTTCCATCCGCTCGGTACGAGACCTGAGGAGTAGGATAGATGAAAAACCTTACCCAGTGGTTTTGCCAGCGTTGAAGAACACCTCTTCAGAACAATAGCGGGGATACCACCCGGACCAGCGGATTTATGAAAGTTGAGATCTTTAAGAACTCTTGGCACAGTACGAGTGCGAAAAAAGATTGGTCCAATAGAATCACTAACTCGCTCAAGTGCAGGCGGAGTCATAACACTCAATGGCAGCGTTGAATTGGCAGCAAACTGCCTAGCAAACTGCCTAGCAAAGAGATTAGCTTTCTCTAAAGAGCTAACAAAAGGAGTGTCATTGACAACGAGCGTCGGAACCGAAGAAGAGGAAGAATTCTTCATGTTTTTTACAAATTACCAAACATTTTTACTGACTTTGGGACATTGCAGTATTTTTTGCCGTAATTTTGGTCATGTACAAATTTGGTCCGTCGAATTTGGGCGTTGCAGGCGTTCCTGGCTTGTTTGAACTTTTTCCGGCTTTCCTCAGTACGGTTGGCTTTATATCAACGGAAACTTACCTTTTTGGCCCTAATAAACTCTTTACAGCTGGCATCAAACCATGCGTTTTCCTTAGGTCTGATGCTTTTAACTCTGTTCGGGATAAAAGTTCTCATTCCAAGGAGAATCAAACTTGTGATCATATCAGCGCTGGCGTCAACGTCACTATCGAGGAAGCATAGTGACCAGTTAAAGATCCTGAAGTAATTATTGAGACCGTCCCTTTCCGTCCCGTTGGCTTTCTCGTATTGCCAAACGGTTCTCTTCGGAGCTCTTTCTTTAACTGGACAGTTTTGACACGAGAAATTTGCTGATATAACACAATGATCAGATGTGCCTAAAGCAGATAGAACACTAACAGTGTACTCGTACTTATCAGGGTCAGAAGTAAGAAACAAGTCAAGAGTGTTTTCTGCTCGACCTTCCACATCCGATATTCGGGTGGGCTCGTTGACCAGCTGAGTTAGGTGGTTCAACTCAGCGAAGATCTCAGCACACACTCCATCGGGTGTTGTCTGGCCCGAAAGTTGAAGCCATGAAGAATTGTGTACATTGAAATCGCCCGTAACAACGATTTCAGTGCGAGGATAGGACGAAACAATTCTTTGGATGGAATCAAACAAAGCATCAAATTCACGAGAAGTTGATACTCTGTCTAAATTAGGGCTTCGATAAAAGAAGCAGTAGTGAATGATTTGCTTATTTACGGAGAATTTAAACCACATATAATTAAAGAAGGAATTGGTGAAAAGACCATATTGTGGTAAGAGTTGATAAGCAATATCATAAGAAAGATAATTTGAATTTAACACAATTCGTAACAAAACCTTTAAGCGAAAGATAAATTAAACTTTTTTATAAAACAACGATAACAAATTTAGCAGGAATTAAGTTTTATGGAGGTTGAAAATATTATACAGTTTTTCATACGACACATAGATATTATGAAATTATAAAATAATTCCTTGAAGCTGCTTTTACAGTTTAAAAAATAATGAACTTCCAAAATTGTACCCCATTTTCTTTAAGTAATGTTTTTTTTTATATTAGGTTTAATTATAGTTTCTCAAAACATACGTTTGTTTAAATTGAGAAAATTTGTAAAAAAAAATTGTATAACTAGTTGAAGCTTTCACTTGTATTAAAATTTATTTGTGTTTTAATTTTAGAAAAAATGTGTTCTAAATTGTTCACAAGAAAAGTTTATTAATAGAAAAGTAATTGTTTAAATATCGGATTGCATCAAATTTTTAGATGTAAAAGCTTCTTACAATTTATTTTTATACACATGTATTTTTTAAGTAGGTTTTAATTTTGAATGAAAAGTCATTTCTTTTCTATTACACATCTCTTTTTAGTCTTTTTTAAATCTATCTTTTTTATGGATTGGTTTCAAAATAATGTTTGGATCATAATACTGTATCTCAAAATACTTTGTTTCAAAATATTGTAAGTACAAAATACTGTACGATCAAAATTCTGTATCTCAAAATTTCGAAATGCTGTAAATGAAGCTGAAAAATAAAAAACGTTTTTAATTTTTTGGCCTTATTCACAGAATATTAAAATACAGAGTTTTGAAACAGAATCCTTTTTTTTAAAGAAAACATTATAATAATTTTTCAATAGCATAATATTCTAATATACTTCTCTTGAACAATAACATACACTCCTATCCACTTGAATAAGACACCCTGCATAGTTTATTTGATATTGCTCATAACAAGAAAACCGAATAATAAAATAATAATTATTGTGCCCGATATCTTTGTCCAATTCTTCTTTTTGCCAAAATAGCTAAAGACATCAAAAGGAGCCGCCCCGTTATATCCACAGTTTTAAGTAATTAGTGTAAATATGGAAGAAACATAAAATACCAAAGACACAGCGTGGTTAACAATGCGGAAAGGCGACTTATTTTAAAAAAAGGCGTTAAGGCAAGTCTTACAACTATGCGGCGTGTTATTTCAAAAGCTAAACAAGTAAAAAGACTAAAAATAAAGTAAACCGCCTCTAAACCCGGTTCGAAAAGAGCAACGCTTCAGTTTTTATCGGTTACATGTGACCTGCACTTCAGAGTGGAACCGAGTGGTCTTCTCCGATGAAAAAAAAGTAATTTGGAAGGCCCTGTTGGCTAAAGCTACTATTTCCATGACTATCGCAAAGAAACACATTATTTGTACCAGCCACGTAGCCGTTATGGATTTATGATGGTGTGGGAGGCCATTTCTTATTATTGAACTTGCAAACTACAGTTTATGTCAACTACAATGAATGCTTTGTCTTACAATGGTATATTGGAAAAGGCCTTTCCATACCTCCGTACCCTTTTTGGATCCCTGTCGTGGATTTATCAACATGATAATGCACCAGGTAGTAAAAACCTATATACAGAACCAAAATGTGGACCTACTAAGCTTGACGCCCTACATTCTCAAGATTTGAATATCATCAAAAATGTTTGGGGATGACATGTCAAGTTTATGAATCAGGAAAACAATTTACGAGTGCAAGCGAACTTACCGAAGCCATCAAATTAGTTTGGAGCTCGATTTCACTTAATTATTAGGCTAGTTTGTATACATCCCTTCCAATACACTAGTTATCTTTAATTTAAGATTATTTTTGTAATAAAAAGAAGCAGACATTTCTAAAATGTGTTTTTCATTAAAATGTTCTATTCAAGTGGCACAAATTTTCGACCCCTAATTTTGCTGGTTTTTAGTTGATAATACTTTATTAAATTAAGTTTAATTTAAAAAAAAGTAGTCTCTAGCTTGCTTAAATTTGGAGCAATGGAGGATACAAAACAGAAACAAGGGGTGTCCTATTCAAATGGTGAGGAGTGTATGTACCTATGATCATTCACATGTCTTTAAACTAATACAAAAAAAAAAAAAAACAATAAATGGTTTATTTTTTCTGTCAAAACTTCCAGTAATATACAGTGTTATGAAATACAGCATTTTGTGATACAGCATTTTAAATGTACAGTATTATAACAATACAGTATCATACAATATAACACACAATTTTGACAATGTTTCAAAACACTGTATGTACAAAATACTGTATGTTAAAATTCTGTACTTAACAGTTCTGTATAGCAAAATTCTGTGCTTTTGCTCACTTTTTTACAATATCAAAACGATTTTTATTTTTCAGCCTTACTTACAGCATTTTAAAATACAAAATTTTGGCAACAGAATAATTTTTTAATTTTTTTATTGCTGAATGGCTGCGCCGTTATTATCACCTTTGGGTGTGTTTCCTTATTAGAATTACTTGAAATTACTGAATCTTAACCTACGACCTTGTGAAATTATTTAAATCAGTTGATTAGTTCCTGAGAAAATAAAAAAGAACGGTCCTATGGGGGGTACAGTCCTGGAGCAATTTTGAGAAAATTCGAATTTTCGATATCATCATTTTTATGGAGGCTTCTGTTATTTTTGGTCTTGAGAAAAAAATGCAAAGGACCTTGTTATTAACACGTGACAAAAATTCCATGTGAATATAAAACTGTTAGGCATTAAAGTTTTATGGTAAAAGTTCTCGTTTTTAGGCTGTAACTTTTGAATGGTTATTGCTTCACACAATTTTGTACCTATAATTTGTAGATCATGAGATGAACTGCAAAACGATTCAGTATATTTTTTCTTATGAGCAAGCGTTGGGAAGTTACAGCGAATCAAACAAATTTCAAATGTCAAAAATATCGATTTTTCACATAATCTGCCTAAACGGTACTTTGTATCTAGAAACCTTCAATTTTAGTGTTTTTATATCAGAATATATACCTACATTTTTCCACTAAATAATTTGTTTTCTTTAACAATTTTGAAAAATAAATATTTAAAAAAATGATTTTTTCCGATCAAGCAATTGTCATAGACCATACTTATTCTTGTAATAAGTTCGGTGGATGAGCAAGTAAGAAGGTGGAAAGAACATTTTTCCTCGGTTCGGCGTCTGAAGAAACTAATCCCCGAATCCGCATCGCACCTCCCAGTAAAGATGAGATCGTTGCCGCAATTAAAGCACTTAAGAACAACAAAGCGGTAGAACTTGATGGAATTCCCGCAGAGTTTTTTCAAGCAGCGCCAACGTCATGGACCACCGAAAGCTTCCCCCATGAATGGAAGAAGGGAACTATCGTTAAGCTCCCAAAAAAAGGAGATCTTAAAAAGTGCGAAAACTGGAGAGGAATTTGCGTACTACCAGCCGTTGCCAAAATTGTAGAAAAAGTTATACTGGAACGCATCAGAGCCCACACTCAATGCCGAACAAGCAGGATTCCGCGCTGGATCCTCCTGTATTGATCATATTATCACCCTGCGGATCATTATTGAACATCAGTGCGTTGAATATCAGATAGATATATATATAGATAGATAGATAGATAGATAGATATATAGATAGATAGATATATAGATAGATAGAAAGATAGATAGATAGATAGATAGATAGATAGATAGATAGATAGATAGATAGATAGATAGATAGATAAGTTCTTTATTTTTCCAATTTTCTTATAAGTAGAATATTTCATAATAAAAGATATACAAAGCATGGCTTTATTAGCCGTCTGCCGGAATATCAATCACCACTACACCTGCTGTTTATCGACTTCGAGAAGGCCTTTGATAGCGTTAACAGGGAGTATATCTGGTTAGCTTTGCGGAGGAGAGGCATCCCAGAAAAACTAATTGATATTATTAAAGCAGCATTATGATGGATCCAAGTGTCACGTTCTGCACGATGGTAGGTTGTCAGATGACTTTGAAATCCGAAGCGGAGTCAGACAGGGCTATATTCTGTCGCCAATATTGTTTTTGTTGGTGATTAGCGATGTACTGCGCTCAGCTCTGTCAGGTAACGGAGGGATCCAATGGACTTTGACATCCTATTTAAAGCACTTGGATTACGCGGACGATGTTTGCTTACTCTCTCATAGGATCATGGATCTCCACCAAATGACAACAAGTGTGGAGAGAGAAGCAGAAGTTGTGGGGCTGAAAATTAGTTCCGGCAAAACAAAAATGATCAGCCTCGGAACCCGACCATCCTCTCAAATAAATATTTTCTCGCAACCGGTGGAAAAAGTGGAGAGCTTTCAATACCTTGGAAGCATCGTTTCCATCGAAGGCGGAACTGAACAAGACGTCATCTACCGCATCGGCAAAGCAAAAGCGGCGTTCGGTATGCTGTCAAAAATTTGGAGAAATAACTCTATCAGCTTAAGAACAAAGCTACGACTTTTTCGCACAAATGTCGAATCTGTGCTTCTTTATGGGTGCAGCACTTGTAAGGTTACTTCAGCCATAACAAGAAAGCTGCAAACCTTCGTAAATAGATGTCTTCGTAACATCCTAAGGATTTTCTGGCCAAACCGCATTTCAAATGAGGTCCTTCATAGAAAACCAGGTCAGGAATCTATAGAATCTATAATACAAAGACGTAAGTGGCAATGGATTGGACATATGGTAACGACTGCATTGCAGGAAGGAAGAAGAAAAAACATTACTAAAGATGGTAAAAATTGATTTTCGACTTAAATATATTGAAATTATGGCTTCAAACTAATTTTGTCTCATAAAAAAAAATATTGTTTTTAACATTAATTAACATTTTGATAAAAATCAAATTGACAGTTTTTTAACATAAAATAAAAACCTAAAAAAAAAACAATTTCTAAAAGTTCGTAAATATTGATTGATTTTCGACTCAAATATCTTTTCAAAACTTTGAGATATTGGTTTCAAATTAATTTTTTTATAAAAAATATTGTTTTTAACATCCGGAAAAGTTTTAAGAAAAATCAAATTAACATTTTTTTACAAAAAAAAACCCTAAAAAAAATAACAAAAGTTGGTAAAATTTGATTTTCGACTTAAATATCTTTTCAAAAATTTGAGATTATGGCTTCCAACTGATTTTATATTTTAAAAAATATTGTTGTCAACATTCAGTAAAATTTTGAAAAAAATCAAATTGATAGTTTTTTTTTACAAAAAAACAAAACTAAAACTTTGTAAAAATTTACTTTTGACTCAAATAGCTTTTCAAAAATTAAAAATTTCAAATTTCAAAGCTTCAAACTTATTTTATATTACAGAAAATATTGTTTTCGATAATTTTTTTTATAAAAATCCAACAAGTCCATTTTTTCATAAAAAAAATAAAATTTACAAAATTTAGTACGCAAATTTGGTAAAAATTAATGTTCGGTTCTCGATATCTCTCAAATTAATTTCATTCATCCAATTTGTTTTTGTTGAAATGCTACTAAAATTGGTAAAAAATAGTTTTCGACTAAAAATCTCGTTAACAAAACTAGATTTTAAAATAAAACTATTTCATTATATGCAAAATATTGTTGGTGATTTTGAAATGTTTAAGAATAATTCAACTGACAACTTTTTTAACACAACACGAAAACCTATCCTCTTTTCTTAATAATAATGAATTTCTTAATAATGATGAAAGCATCAATGTAAAATGTCTATTTTAAATGGGTTATACAACGATTGTGTTATAAATTGAAATAATTTAACTTAAAAGTTTAAAATACCATTTCTTACATTCGTTTCATATTTTCAATGTTTTTATTACAATTTTTGTTCCTTGCTGATTTTTGTTTTTTTTTTTTTTTTTTTTTAATTTTGTTTTCTCTTGTATATTTTAAAAGAGTGCAGAGTGCAGCATCAAAAAAGCAATATATTAAAGTTTTTCGATATCCCAAAAACCATATTTTTGAGGAAGGTCTATTTTGTTTTCGATATCAAATCTTCAAAAATTGTTTTCACAAGTAAATTTACATAATAGTTGGAAGTGAAAACTTAATTAAGAAAATGCCGAAAAAATCTTCTCTTTGGCAAAAATATTTCGTATACCGTATCATTTCTTGACCTGTCACGCGTAGTCTTATATTGTCACATAAGTCAAATCAATTAAATAAAAGAAAACCAAAATATATGACTCCAGTCCTCCGTGTCCGTGTCTGTGTCCTTGGTCCTTCCTATAAAGGTACGACCATATAAAATTCTTGTTTTTACCATATCCAAATGTGTCATGCATATATAACTCCAAACAAAAATATTATTATTAAACCTTTAATTCTAGAAATATAAAAATGTTAATAGGTGGTACTTATTCGAGGAGAAACTTTTATATGAGTTTGTGTACGCTGTACCGCACTAAAGTGTGCCAATGGACACACAAATTAAAGAACAAGCTCGGATATATTATTATATTGTGTAGTCCTGTGAGTCCATATAACTCGCAAAAACAACATCCTTAAAATATTACCATGGCCATAACGTGTGTCCTCCTCCAATCTCTCTCATACCCCTCTCAACTCACAGATAGTGTTAGAGTGAGTTTATATGAGTACTATAAGACTCAAGCCAGGTGTTGGGGGAGTATAACACAGAACAAAATAAAAATAAGAAGAAGAGAAGAACAAGAACGAGGAAGGAGTAAGGAGTAAGGAGAAAAAAAAGTCCTTGTTTGTTGCATAAAACATATTTTGTGTTTGTGTTATTTTTACTACGTGCCGTGCGAAAAAGAAAGTGTTTGGTATATTTATTCAGGTCGTGTAACACTTATTATCAAACACGTACAAAACAAATAAAACAGGATAACATCCATACACATGATATGGTATGATGACATAACCTAAATATTTCATACGACTGCGTGCATAAATATTGCCATTTTATATCTCATCTATAAGTTTTGAGAGAAGCTTTAGAGTGATGTGTAGTATGTGTGTGTAGTGTGTATGGAATGTGTGGTCTTCGTCCTCGATATAGTGAGTTAGAGATATACACTTTACCTACAGTACTCGTTCTTAGAGTCCTGGAACTGAATCTAGTTCTGGATCTGGTGCTGATGCTGGTTTTGTTCTTCATCGTCGTTGTCCTTCTCAACACTCATATAACACCTCTTCTTGTTGAATGAAAAACAAACGAACAAAATAACAAAAGAAAAAAAGAGGAAATTTCTACATAACAGTAAAAATATGACAAGCATAAGATTCTTCGTTCATCGTCAAATGGGATGAAGATGTACCTATCTTCGTCCTACCTGTCTATATCATCCTTCTTCTCGTAGAATTGAAAAGGATTGTTGGATAGGATGCTTGCTTATGAAAATATAAGGTGAATACTTCAAGGTTCCTTGATGGAATCATTCTCTTCTTTTATCTTTCGTTCCTGTGTGTACCACCAAGTTGTGTGGGAAAATGTGGGCTTGCTTCTTCTTCTGTTGCTGAGGCTAAGGCTGTAGGTATAGCTGTGGCTTAGTTTTTAATGGGCGAGGTGTTGTTCGTTGTTGGTTAATATGCTTGAGTGCTTTCCTTGAATTCTCCTCCAGGTCCTTCTTCTCATAGGTATACTTTGCCTGCCTGCCTACTTACCTACCTGCTACATTTTGGAACAGTTTTGCGACATGTTTTCCTTTTGACAACCATTTGCTTTACCCTCTTTTGCTTTGAGTGGATATCAGTTTTGTTCTCAGCTGATGACCTTTATTCAGAGGATAGGCAAGCAGGGAATATAATAATAACTGTAAGATTTATGGAATACACACAAGCACTACAAACCCACAGATATGCATACTTTTATTCGTACGACAACGACGATGGTCGTACCTGATCCTGAATGTAGCCAAATATTTTGCCTGTGAATTGAGGACATTTTCGCATTCAGGATGGCATAACACACAAGAATAATCCTTTCGTTATACGTAATGGGGTGAAGAAAATTGTTATTCAACCTTCTTTTGCCCGCAATTATTCCCCATCTACCATCTACCATCGTCCTCAACCCTCACCTCCCACTCTTTTAACTTTCTTAATGCGTTTTATATTCTTGGATGCTTTGGCAAAACGGACACTCTTGGAAATAGGGGTTTAATGCTTGGGTAGATTTTATTTAATGGTGTCGAAATTTACAGGTGTGCGCGCGTAAGCTTGTTAGATAAGTTGGTATACGTAGATATACATAGGTTTTTGTTTTTATTTTTGCTCTCTTGGTATAAAGCGTACATATGTATAAGGACAGATTGTAGATGTAAATGGTGTTTGGGTTGGGGTTTTTTTTTTTTTTTTTTTTTTATTTTATGGGACACAAATTCCATCAATGTTTTTAAGTGCGAGTGGAATTTTATTATATTGCAAATGTCTTTTTCCTTAAAGTCATTTGAATAAAATAAAAGGGACTTTTCTTATATTCTCCTTCCTTCCTTCCTTCCTTTGTACCTAAAGTGTGTGTTGGTTTGTTTTTAAATTTATTTTTAGAAAATTTAAATTTTTGCTTTTATTGTATGCGAATCTGGTGAATAAATTGGGTTCAAGACATTATCTTTAATTTCTTCTTTAGTTTTTGTTTGTTTGGTTTGTTTTATTTTACTGATGTGTTCGTAAGAGAAAATGGGTTTGCAAAAAGCTAGAGTAGGGGATCTTGCAAATTTGCGTAAAGGTTTTTCTTATAACTGAGGACAGCACAGTAGGAGGAGGGGGATAAATATTCATAACATTATTAAATTTTATGTTTCTAAACCAAGAAATTGATTCATTTGATAAAACTATCAATGAGAACATGTTTGCTAGGCCTGATTTTCAATTAGGTATCAACTTTTCAGTGCATAGGTTATTGAAGTTATGTAATTTGTCTAAGTTAATTTCAAGCTCATACTCAACTCAACAAGGCATAGAATTCTGAAGTCATTTTTAAAATGTTGCAATATAGAGTTGTCAAAGTTGCAAAATATCCTAAGTAACTTGTCACCCGTTTAAATTTTCCTCGTCTTTATAAGAGGCAAAACAGCTTAGTATTTTCTGTAAGCACTTTAAAACTGCTGCCACTAGGAAGCTAGACCGAATTTTTTGAGCTGTCAGTACCCCGAAATGTCTTAGTTCTTAATGGGAGACTTTTTTTTTTAAACCGAACATAAATCTTGAAAAGGATACCAATTATCATTAAACGGAGATCAATTGGCAAATTCATGTGAAGTGATGAAAATATGAAAATCAATTCCTTGAAGCATTCTTTTGAAAATGTGAAGCCATTGCACCGCTTGCATCTCTTATATAAGCCTTTTATTTTTACCTAAATAAAATACATATACGCCCAAGTAAACCAACAAATCGCTATTGTTTTGAACGTGAATCTGTTATACACTTCGTGTCACATGGATAGGGACAAGATTTTTTCGTTTTTTAATAGCCGTTATTCCTTAAACCTTTAGGTTTTTTGGAAAAACTCAAATGTGGAATGAATGAGGTACATATGTATTAAGTTTATATTGCAAGCAAACATTTTTGGATTAAGTCTTATGACGGTTTTTCCAAAGAAGGTCATAAAAAGGACCTGTTTTTTGTGTCACATGAATAGGGACAAGATCTAAATTTACCTTTAAGACCCTTAAAAGAAAATAACAAAAAATCTTATGGTTTAGGTAAATATTGGTTTTATTGAATGGATTAAAATAATTTTTAGTAATGTGAGCTGCCTCCTGATTTCTGAATTACTTCAAGTAACCTGTGGTGTATGGATGCATAAAGTGCTGTCAGATAATTGAGCGAAATTTGGGCTCAGACACGTTTTATGGCTTCTATAATCTCTTCGGTTTTTTGGTATTGCCGTTCTCCTTTGAAGACTTTTCTTGAAAGCCTCACACGTTTTCCTTGATGTTCAGGTCAGGAGAATATGGGGCCATGGTAATAGGTTCAAATTTTGCTCCTGAATCCAGGATTTTGTTGTCCGTGTGGTATGTATTGGTGCATTATCTTGTTAGAAAGTCCAACATTGCCCACCAAATAATTCAGAAAACTTCAGAAAAGCTCATTCCAGAATCGATTTTCAAGTGATTGCCGTCATTTAAGAGCTTTTGAACATCTCTAAAATGTCTCGTAATATATAGGTGATTGCCCCCCATTCCACTACAACGCCTTATTTGATGTGTCGTTTTTCAAATAATTTTTAACTTCCCAAAGGAAGTTATTGTAATGGGTCCGATTTGTCAAATTGAAAATTTTGACATTTCTCGACGTTTCAAGGTCCCTAGAGTCGAAATAAAAGATTTTTAGAAAGATGTCTGTGCGTGCGTGCGTGTATACGTACGTTCGTACGTCCGTATGTCCGTATGTCCGTACGTCCGTACGTTCGCGACGTTTTTTTCGTCGTCCATGGCCCAAGAACCAGAAGAGATATCGACTTCAAATACATTTTGTTATACAGATAATAATGCAAAAAGATGCAGAAAGGGCTCTCAAGAAAATTGCGTTGGTGGTTTTTTTACAATAGCAGTTTAAAAAAAGGTGAAAATTTTGGTTAACCCTAAATATCTCATGAACCAATGACGCTAGAGACTTGAATAAAATAATATTTCTGGAAAAAATCCAATTAACGGTTTTTTTATAATTCAAAAAAAACTGAAAAAAAAATTTGTCACCTCGAAAATTTTGCGACTAAAATATGATTTCATCTAAAAAACAATTTTGTGCAACGAGGAATAATATTTTTGACATCTGATAAAATTTTGAGAAAAATCGAATTGACAGTTTTTTTAGAAAAAATAAAAATCTAAACAAAAAAATTAAAAAAAGTTGGTAAAAATTGATTTTCGAATCAAATATCTTTTCAAAACTTTGAGCTTATGGCTTCCAACTAATTTTGACTTATAAGAAATATTGTTTTCAACATTTGAAAAATTTTGAGCAAAATCAAATTGACAGTTTTTTACAAAAAATAAAAATCTAAACAAAAAAATTAATAAAACTTGGTAAAAAATGGTTTTCGACTCAAATATCTTTTTAAAACTTTGCGATATTAGCTTTAAATTACTACTTTTATCTTTTAAAAAGTTAGTTTTTCAACCTTCAGTTAAATTTTGAGACAAATCGAATTGACAGTTTTCTTACAAAACATAAAAACTTAAAAGAAAACAATACTAAAACTTGGTAAAAATTTACTTACGACTCAAAAAGCTTTTAAAAATTAAAAATATTGTCTTCAAACTCTTTTTATTTCACAGAAAATATTGTTTTCGATATTCAGTAGTTTTTTTTTTATTGTAAGAATAATACAACTAACAACTTTTTTAACCCAACACGAAAACCTACACAATTTTAAACAAGGCAAATAGACAGACGGGGTGGGAAGTTATTAGTGTGGATCGCATCCCAGCGTCTTTTTCTTCATTTGTTGGTGCCGTTTATGGTCTGCCTTCTGTATCACCTGAGCAACAGTCGATCTACTAGCATTTACCCCAGCTTCTGCTTCTAATTTACTAATGGAAAGCCTTGAATTTCAAGCAGCTCTCACTATCGCTTGATTTTTCTGAAATGATGTGGCTTTCTTGACGCTTTCTTTGTGGTTTTTTTCATACCTCTTTAGGTCCTTGAGGTAGGTTAGGTTAGGTTAGGTTAGGTTAAAGTGGCTGTTGGTTGGGACATCCAACACACTTAGACCAAAGTATGGTCCATTGTGATACCACATGGATCAGTTAATCAGCTTAACTCGTTGAACCAATTGGAGCTTCGAATGAAGCGTAGGAGACAAGTAATGTCTGAATTTTTTAGATCGCTGGTATTGTTGAAGTAGTAGTCTCCAAGGTGGATTCTACGTCTGTGTGATAAGGCAGGGCATGTGCACAGAAGATGAGAGATTGTCTCCTCTTCTTCTTCGTCCAAGCAACTCCTACAAAAACCATTTGCAGGGGCTCCAAGTCGAATAGCATGCCTTCCTATTAAGCAGTGCCCAGTCAGGACACCTATAACGTAGCTAATGTGCAATCTACTCAGAGAGATTAATTGTTTTGAGCGCCTGGCGCTAAGAATAGGCCAAATTAGTTTTGTTGCGACACAGGTGGTGGTGTAGTTCCACCTGAGGTTTGTTTTCTCTATGGTATCTTGCTTTAGCATAAGTTTACATGTAGCTAGAGGGATACCTATGTTAGCATTATGAGCCAGCAGAGGTAAAGTTGTTCCGCTTTTTGCAAGTTCGTCAGCTTTGCAATTTCCTGGAATGTCTCTATGGCCCGGCACCCAGAGAAGGTGAATGTTGAACTGTGTAGCCATCTCCGTAAGAGATGATCGACAATTTAGGGCTGTTAATGAGTTTGTGGAGACAGAGTCTAGGGACTTTAACGCGGCTTGGCTATCCGAGAAGATGCGTATATCATTAGTTGATATAACGTTTTCTCTAAGCCAGGATAGGACTTCTTTTATAGCCAGGATTTCAGCTTGGAACACGCTACAATGATCGGGTAGACGAAAGGAGAGACTTAAGTTTAGTCTATCTGAGTATACGCCTCCACCAACCCCATCCTCCGTTTTTGATCCGTCTGTATAGAAGTTTATAGGACCATCGTTCAAAAATGATGTATTCTCCCAAGAAGACCTGGGAGGTATAGTCACTTTGAAGCTATAGTTATTAAACTGAGGATGGGGTATGGTGTAGTCAATATTACTGTTTATAGTTCTGAACGAGTTCAAAATAGTGGTGTGGCCAATTCCATTATTGATCCACAGAGAGGAGGCCTGAAGCCGTATGGCAGTATTAGCGGCCGTTTGCTTTCTGAGTCCTTGAGGTAGTTGTATACAACATTTGAACTTCTTCTAATTAAGCTGGCTATAAAACGGTTGGTTTTGCCAAAATACTTGAATTTGGCCTATTTCCTCCTTGTTTAGACCCTTACCTCTACCCATACTTCTTGATTCTATCAAATTAATATTCGTACTAAGCTCATACAACATTTTAATTTCAGAGACTAAAGTTTTTCAACATATTTGATTTACCCTAGTTTTTAGTATAATATCGTTGAAATCTGTCATATTTGCTAACATTCAAATGTTCGTCTGCAAGGAGCTTGAGCTGTTGGCAATTGGTTAAGGAAAGGATTTTTAAAAGACAAAATTTCATCTCCAAGAAAAAGTAACGATTATCAACAAACATTTTGTTTTTTAACACCTTTTTATCTTAAAAAATAAAACAAGCTAAAAATAACTTGAAAGTGGCCCTGAAAGCCCTCTACTCCATTATATAAAATTATTCTTCTAATATTAATCTATATCTATATATCTTCTTATATATTAAAATGAATGGCAAAATGTGTTGGTTACCGCATAACTCAATAACGCCTGGACCAATTTGGCCAATTTTTTTTTTTAATGTTCGTTGAAATTCAAGGATGGTTTTTACGGGGAGAAAAGTTGGAATAATTGCGGTAAAAACCATAAAAACGGCCCTTTTTTTCTAACTAAAACGTAATCAATTTGAGCTTTAT
The DNA here is from genome assembly GCA_920104205.1 of Eupeodes latifasciatus. Classification (NCBI taxonomy): domain Eukaryota; kingdom Metazoa; phylum Arthropoda; class Insecta; order Diptera; family Syrphidae; genus Eupeodes; species Eupeodes latifasciatus. The sequence goes on along the minus strand of OV049925.1, from coordinate 117,894,556 downwards.
TGCTATACATTTGCAAATATGTAACTAAAGGGAATGATATGGCTGTGATTGTAATTGGTGCAGAGAATTCCAATGATGAAGTTACCCAATCATTACCAAATGGGCCGCTATGTTAGTACTAATAAAGCAGTTTGGCGAATATTTTCTTTTACAATTCAAGAGAGACACCCTTCTGTTGTTCACTTAGCTGTACATTTAGAAAATGGACAAAGAGTGTATTTTACAGCACAGAATGCAGTACAAAGAGCTGCTCAGCCACCATCTACTATACATTGACCAGTTTTTTTTGAGACATGCCAAAACGATGATTTTGCACACACTGTTGATGGTGAATTGTTTGGATTCTACAGAGAAGCCTGTCAACGTTTGAAATTGCTAGAAAATGACGGTCATTGGGATCAAACTCTCAAAGATAATGTAATATCATCACACGCTCATGAAATAGGAACATTGTTTTCTATAATCATATCTATATACATATGCTTCCCATCAAACCCAATTGATTTGTGGATAAAGTACAAAGATTATACGTGTGATGATATTTTGCATCAAATACGGAATAGAATGGGAGATCCAAATATATAAATCAGTGAAGAAATTTACAATAAAGCATTGATTTTAATTGAGGACATGTACTTGATGATGTCAAACAAACTATTAATTCAATTAGGCCTGACCACGCCCAATCGTCCAATGCATGATGCTTTTAACCAAGGGTTGCATCGAGAAAAACTGTACGATCTCAACACTTTGTGAAGAATTAATTCAAACAAATCTTCCACTGTTGAATGAACAACAGAAGTATGTATTTGATACTCTTATGAAAGTAACAAATGATGAAACTGGAGGGATTCACTTCTTAGATGCACCTGGTGGTATAGGAAACATTTTTTTGATTTCAATAATATTAGCAACAATTCGCTCACAAAATAAAATTGCACTTGCACTCGCTTCGTCGGGAATCGCAGCAACTTTGCTTGAAGGTGGTCGAACAACCCATTCAGCACTAAAATTGCCATTAAATATGCAAAGCAATGAAATTCTAACCTGCAACATTTCGAAGAACTCTGCGATGGCAAAGGTTTTGCAGCAATGTAAATTGATTGTTTGGGATGAATGAACGATGGCACATACAAAATCTTTGGAGGCTTTAGACAGAACCTTAAAAGATCTACGAAGCAATAATATCATATTTGGTGGTGCAATGATTTTATTAACAGGAGATTTTCGTCAAACATTGCCATCGATTCCACGATCAACGCTAGCTGATGAAATCAGTGCATGTCTAAAGTCCTCCAATTTGTGCAAACATGTCAAAGTACTTCATTTAAGCAAGAATATGCGTGTTGATTTGCAAAATGACCAATCTGGAAACATATCTAAAGAACTCATTGACATTGGTAATGGCAAATTTTCTATTCACATGTTGACTGGCTGCATTAACTTTCCACAAAATTTTTGTCAGTTAACGCAATCAAAAGATGAACTTAGTCAGAAGGTGTGTCCAGATGTTTCTCAAAATTACAGAAACCATGATTGGTTGACCGAATGAGCTATATTGGTTGCAAAATACATAGATGTAATGAATTAAATTTCAAAATTCAAGAACAAATTACAGCCGAATCGAGGATATATAAATCAGTTGATTTGGCTGCTAACCAAGATAATGTAGTCAACTATCCACCGGAATTTTTAATCTTGAATTAAAGGTTGGATCAATAGTTATAATGTTGCGAAATCCCAATGATTGCGACTGATGTGCCATTTAAGTTAAAACGATTCAATGCGGCTTGCTTTTACTATAACCATAAACAAGTCCCAGGAACAATCATTAAGTGTTTGTGATATTAATCTAGGAAACCCATGTTTCTTACATGGTCAATTGTACTACTAAACCAATTCGCATGAAATTTGGTATGGAGATATTTTGATACCCGAGAAAGGACATAGGCTACTTTTTGCCCCGGGAAAATGACGCATTCTCATGGGAAAAATTACTTTCCGGGGAATCTGATCACTTTCACTCCTAAATTACCAAAGATTTGAATAATATTTGGATAAAATTGGTATTACGGAAAAACAACAACGGAAAAAAAAAACAACATTCCCAACCCTTATGAAATAAGTTGTCGAACATGTTACACTTATCATACACGTATATTAACCCGGGCTTCGCGCGCCACGTGCCTCAAGCCCTCAACGTAAGACGCAAACAGTGGCTCCCACCAAGTTCCACAAATAATAATTTTAAACCTAAACTTTGCTATGCTCAACCTTTCATCGCCAAACACGAGCCATGGTAGGTACAACAAATAATTCACTGGGTCTGTCTTCTACTTCTGATAATTCTGTTTCGACTGTGGCGCGGGGGGAAGAGTAAGCGGCCGTTGGTCGCACGCGGTAGACGAGGCAGGTGGCTACGGCGGTAATGAGGCGCGGGGGGAGGACATTACTGCGTGGGTCTAACCGAACGGGCACACACGTGAGGGCACACGCCGTTGTCGGACGTATGCAAATTACCGAGAAATCCTGCAAATATTTTATTTGTCGTGTAAATTAAATTGTTTCTTTAATACTTAATAATTTACTCGGTTCGTCACCTAACTTAACCTATGACAATCACACTTAGTATGGCCTCATCCCATCTCGGCACAATTCAAACATACGTACAAAAAAGTACAGCTCAGGTTTTTTCATACTACTATCCAAAAAAACTATCTAATGTGGACGAAGTCGCAGGTAAAAGCTAGTCTCTAATATTTCAACAAAAATAAGTAAGCCTTAATCCCCATTATTAAGTCTTGTCTTCGTTCTGCTTTGCAGTTTACATTTAAAAATAGATATTTATAAATAACCTCTCAAAAAATGAGTGACTCGAGGTTTAAATTTTTGTTTGAACCATTTTAGAAAATATAACACCTACATAGATCCGAAAAAATTTAAGAAAATCAAATCAACAATTCGAAAAGTTATTATTCCTTCAGACGTTATTTGGATTTCAACAGCATTTTCGTTTTGTTCTTGTTGAAATATTATAAAATTAAGGATAATATGTTAAACTTCATTGAAAAGTCATAATTCGTTTTTTGACACGTTGTTTTGTTTTTTGTTTATCAAGCAAGTTTTCGTCCTTCTTATGTCAATGTATATCATTTACACTCAAAGACAAAAAGACAATGGGATTCCCCTTTCAATTTGTACCTTTTTATATACATATATGTTTATTTGCATAGAAGTTTTTGAATTTCATTATGTGACTAGATACACGATGCCTTTCCATACCATTTTCTATTTCAAATCTATTTTATCCAACTCGAAAGGATAATACCTACCTCCTTCAAAAAAAAGAAAAAAAAGGACATGGAAAAATGGGTATTTTCCCATACGCATTCATACATATATCACACATGAACACAATACAAGATGACAGCAAACAAAACAAAAAATAAACGAAAATAGTAAGAAAAAACAAAAACAGTGTTGAAAAACATCAACAAAATGACAAAATTGAAGTGAAGGCTTAAGGATTCAAAATTCAATTTTCTTACATAAGTTGTGTCGTTGAATGGTGGAGAGAAACACTGTGTTATGGGACTTAACTATACACGACACCACTGCTTGGTTAGGTAGGTTGTTATAGCCAAGGACTTGATGTGGTTTTTGGATTTGGATTCAGAGTAGAGAGCTTCCATAGATAAGGGATTGTTATTTTCGGGTTATGTAACAATAATAGGATATATTATTGTTGTTTTCCATTTTGTGTGTTTTTTTTTTTCAAAACCTGGTGTTTTTTTCCAAGATCTGTGTCATGGGACAAATCGAAGAATTAGGAATATCGAAATGGTATTTTTTGCCATTTTAACAATAAAAACCCATAACCAAAATGTATATTTGCTGAAATTATGAAAAATTGAATAAGATTGTTTCTTTTCTTTGTTTTTCTTTCTTCATTCCACACTTGTTTTTTTCGTTTCGTTTATTGCGAAAATTTGTGCAAATACAATTGGATTAGAGAGTGTTGATAAATACACACCTAGAAATCCTATGTATATGTACATATCTACCCTTATATTTGATTTCCATATAAATATGTAGATAGTAGATGTCTATAGGAATAAGAGCTTACCTTGATGAAGATTTGTTTATATTAGGAAAATTGCTTTCAGAATTGGTTGTTTGTCTATAAAGACAAACAAAAACATTGTAGATACGAGTAGATAGATACTCGTAGAAAGATCAGAATCAGAAAATAAAGGGTTGAAAGTTATTTTTGATTCTTGTTATTATATAGGATTACATGAAGAAAGTTTTGATATCCCAAAGTGAATTTAAAAGTTATCAAATAAATATAAAGCTAAAGAACTAATAATAATTATTATGTTTTCGTTAAAGGATTTGATTTACCTTTTTCAATATAGGCTTAGAGGAAAATTTAATTGGATATAAAAAGATATACGCGTATATTGCATAAATTAAAAAGAATTCATATATTTGAAAAATAAAGCGACAATGAAATTCTTTTGTATTCTAAACATACAATCAATAATAAAGGACTTTGGAATGCTATTGTATGTTATGTTTCTAGTTCATATTAATTTCCTAAAATTGTTTTGGGAGATTTTATGTGAAAAATAGAATACCTGCTGGATGGGGTAACGTATGTATGTGTGTACTCGTTTTAATTGAATTTATATTCATGTTTTCTTTGTATTTGTTCGTATTTTTTTTTAATTCTTTGATTCAACCCCTTTACCCTTTGGCTTTTAGTGCAATTCAATTTGCTTTAGTTTCTTAAAATTATTTAACTTAATTTTACTTTAAAATATAATAAAATGGCTGCTGGGTTACTGTAGTGTTGGCAGTTTTAAATTTGCTTAAGGTTGTGTAAAGCGTTACCACAATGTTACAAGTGTAACAAAAGTGTTACACTCTTCTTAATTTGTTTGTAATGGGTGATTTTTTTTAGGTTAGGATTTTCATGCATTAGTATTTGACAGATCACGCGGGATTTCAGACATGGTGTCAAAGAGAAAGATGCTCAGTATGCTTTGACATTTCATCATGAATATACTTACTAACGAGCAACGCTTGCAAATCATTGAATTTTATTACCAAAATCAGTGTTCGGTTCGATGTGTGTTGGCAGAAAATCCGCTTTTTTATCGACAAATTTTGTTCAGCGATGAGGCTCATTTCTGGTTGAATGGCTACGTTAATAAGCAAAATTGCCGCATTTGGAGTGAAGAGCAACCAGAAGCCGTTCAAGAACTGCCCATGCATCCCGAAAAATGCACTGTTTGGTGTGGTTTGTACGCTGGTGGAATCATTGGACCGTATTTTTTCAAAGATGCTGTTGGACGCAACGTTACGATGAATGGCGATCGCTATCGTTCAATGCTAACAAACTTTTTGTTGCCAAAAATGGAAGAACTGAACTTGGTTGACATGTGGTTTCAACAAGATGGCGCTACATGCAATCGATTCTATGGCTCGCGATTCTATGGCCATTTTGAGGGAAAACTTCGGAGAACAATTCATCTCAAGGAATGGACCGGTAAGTTGGCCACCAAGATCATGCGATTTGGCGCCTTTAGACTATTTTTTGTGGGGCTACGTCAAGTCTAAAGTCTAGACAAATAAGCCAGCAACTATTCCAGATTTGGAAGACAACATTTCCGAAGAAATTCGGGCTATTCCGCCCGAAATGCTCGAAAAAGTTACCCAAAATTGGACTTTCCGAATGGACCACCTAAGACGCAGCCGCGGTCAACATTTAAATGAAATTATCTTCAAAAAGTAAATGTCATGGACCAATGTAACGTTTCAAATAAAGAATCGATGAGATTTTGAAAATTTTATGCGTTTTTTTTTTTTAAAAAAGTTCTCAAACTCTTAAAAAATCACCCGATATTTGTTACTATGTTACTTTTTTTTTCAATTTGTTACATTTTTTTCGCTTTTGTTACGATTTTTAAAAAAATGTGTTACACTTTCGTGAAGCCCAGCGGCAACGCTTTGTGTTATATATTAACAAAAGGGATTTTCAATACTAATGAAATAGTATAATCCACCACAAACAACCCTAACAAAAATAGGTTTGATGAAAAGGTGTACAAATATAGATTAAAAAAAAAAAATATTATGTTTTAGAAAATGGTTAATGTTAATATTTTTGTTTGCAAATAATTTTCATTTTGCATTAAACACAGATAGATTTTAATATAAAATGCACTTTTTTTTAAATTTACACCTTACTTCTTAAGCAATATTAGGTAGATAGATAGATAGATAGATAGATAAGTTCTTTACTTTTCAATTTTCTTATAAGTACAATATTTCATAATAAAAGATATACAAGGCATGGCTTTATAAGCCGTCTGCCGGAAAAAACAAATTAAATAAAAAAAAAACAAAAAAAATACAATTGAACTAGTAGCTGTTTTAAAAAATATGAAAAATAACAAAGCATCTGGATCTGATGGGATCCCAGTAGAGTTTTATAAACATGCTACTCCTGAGTTTTTGGAATATCTGTTAGAACTTTTAAATATGCCTGAAAATTTTCGTCTGTCTCGAATTACAGCCATTTTTAAAAAAGGTAACCGTGATTTGCCAGAGAACTATAGAGGAATTGCTGTGCTTAACTCATTAAGAAAAGTGTTTACACAAATACTCTATACTAGACTTACGACCTGGGTAGAAGATAATAATATGATTAGTTGTTTTCAAGCTGGTTTTCGAGCCAACCTTTCAGCTATTGATCAAATTTTTGTACTCAGCGTTTTGCTAGGCGTTTTATTGATAAAAAAAAGAACTTATATGCCTTTTTCGTTGATTTAAAAGCGGCTTTTGACACTATTAATAGGAGGTCTTTACTCTATAAGCTCTCAGCAATTGGCCTATCTACTAAATTTATCAGAGTCTACGCAAAAATTCTCGAAAACATGATGGCATCTGTTCAGAATGGTAGAAAAGTATCTAGAGAATTTAGTTGTGAAGCAGGTGTCCCTCAAGGATGTGTTCTAAGCCCTATCATGTTTGCACTGTATATGAACAATGTCGAAAACAGTATACCTGGGGGAGTTCAGTTCGGGGATATTACTCTTAAAGTCTTGCTTTATGCTGACGATCTAGTGATTTTATCAGAAAGTCCGCTTACTCTAGAGCTCCAGATTAACAAGCAAAAACAGTTTTGTGATCTATGGGATCTTAGAATAAATACCACTAAATCCAAAATAATGGTTTTCAGATCTCAAAATAGATCAATTGGCTATGGGCGGAATTGGACTTTAGATGGTGAGATAATTGAGGTCGTAAATGAATTTAAGTATCTTGGGTATACAATGACATATAATCTTAACATTCAAACCTATATAAAAGAAAAAACAACCGCTGCAAAAATTGCAATAAATACAATGTGGTCCCAGTTCTTCGCAAATAAACTCGTAGATCCAATTTCAAAATTCAAAGTTTTCAATGCCACCGTGAATACTTGTTTTTGCTATGGTAATGAAGTATGGTTTCGAACAGTTGGAGGAAATGGAAAATATACAACAGCGGTATTTTTTCAAGCGAATTTTTAGGTTACCTATCAATACTCCTAATTATGCTATTCACCTAGAGTCAGCTTACCTCAAATTTTCTTGAAAAACTTAAAGGTTAACGCCGATTTTATAATCAAAGTTATGAAGCGGTCCGACCAAAACTTGCAAAAAAGACTCCTTAAAATTTGTTTTAGTTGTGGATATAGTCCTGTCAAAAACTGGTATGATCTTGCTGTAGCACATAACTTTTCAATATCTTTGCCAGTGGACAATGTGGAAGCTTTAAAAAATGCATTATATGAATGTATCTCTGTTATAGATGACTCTATGTATAGGCTTTGTGTTGCGCGAGGGACTGCATCAACCTAATCTGAAACTTGGTGAAGGAAGCTATTTTAGAGAAGAGTTTACAGTTTCGGAAATGAGCTTGATCTTCAAGATCAGAACGGAAATGCTCGATTTAAATTATAGACCACATAGAACAGACTTAAACCCTGTGTGTTCCCTTTGCAATCTTGGTCAAAACGAAGATGTTTTGCATTTTTTAGCACTTTGTCCAATATTACAGGAAATCCGAAGGCTCTACTTTTATTCTACATAGTTTTCTTTCCCAAGAGGAATGTGTGTCGGTGTACTAAACGGAGATCGTGGCTGGAAGCCTCTTATACGCTATGTCTCACATGCAAGATAATATCGAAACCAGTGTTTGAATTTGTTTTGAGTTGTAACAAGATGTTAAAGTGATTGTATCTTCTCCTTTTTTATCGTTTTAACCAAACTAAAAGCCCTTAAAATTTAAAAAAAACTTGAGAAATATGCGGTTCTTTTTCCTATTTTTTTTTTGCTTTTTTTTTCTCACTTACAAATCATTATCTGTTTTAGCTAAACTAAAAGCCCATTACCAATATTGTTCTTTTTTCTTTAATTTTTTTTTGTTTTGACTAAACTAAAAGTCACACTTCTTATTGAACATACAACTACCTGTTATTGCTTTAGCAATGTTATTATATTGTTATTTTGTTTCAATTAAATAAGCATTTCAATTTAAGATTTTTTTAAATTTTTTTCTTAAGGTTTCCCAGTTGTCAAAAAGGCATTGTGCAGCGTTGTAGTATTGCTAGGTCTTGAAATCTAAATTAATGTTATCACCTAAGATATTCGAGTTAAAAAATGATTTCCACCAATTATAAACTTAAAGTTATTAGCGGCAAAAATTATTTGTTCGTCCAAAAAAAAAAAATTAAAGAATTATTGAAAGTTGATAATGAACTTAACCAAAAAAATTACTTATTATAAACGTTATAAAAAATAAATTGGGTGGCGCAACAGTCCGTTGAGAACTAGGGCCTAGTGACTTACAACTCTCAACCATTCCTTTGTGCGAGTACTGTTGTCAGGGATGGAGAGGACCTACAGTTTTAAGCCGAATCCGAACGGCAAATTTGAGAAAGCACTTTTCATGACAAGAATTACTCTTGGAGAATTTATCAATTCCTTGCAAGAGGCAGTACCCGTAAAAAAAACTTTAGGTGACATAGGCAGGGATCGAACCCGAGACCTCTGGCATGACAGTCCAACGCACTAACCATCATGCCACGGGTACTACTATATTATAAACGTTATGTAATTTAAAAATACATGTGAAGTAAACAACGGCGTTAGGCATTAAAGACTAAAATCTTAAGGCCAATATTAAAAAGAGGCTGGGATGCAACCCACACTGATAATTTTCCATTCCGTCTGTCGATTTGTCTTGCCTAAAAGTTTTGTTTAAAAAGTTATCAGTTAAATTATTCTAAAAAAATTAAAAATCACCAACAACATTTTGCATTATGATGAAATAGTTTGATTTCAAAATCAGTTTTTGTTAATGAGTTTTTTAGTCGAAAACCAATTTTTACCAATTTTAGTAGCATTTCTTAAAAGTTTTTTTTTTTAAATAAACAAATACGAATTGTATGAATGAAATGAATTTAAAGTTAATACCTTCTATTTTTCACGAGATATCAAGAACCGAACATGATTTTTTACCAAAATTTGCGTACTATTTTTTGTAGATTTTATTTTTTTATGAAAAAACTGACTGTTGGATTTTAATAAAAAATTAACTGAAGGTCGAAAATTATATTTTATGTGAGTAAAATTCGTTTAAAGCCAATATCTCAAAGTTTTGAAAAGATATTTAAGTCAAAAATCAATTTTTAACAACTTTTGTTAATTTTTTTAGGTTTTTAATTTGTTGTAAAAAAAAACTGTCAATTCGATTTTTCTCAAAATGTTACTCAATGTTGAAAAGAATGTGTTTTAAAAGATAAAATTAGTTTAAAGCCAATATCTGAAAGTTTTGAAAAGTTATTTGAGTCGAAAATCAATTTTTACTAACTTTTAGTCATTTTTTCTTTTAGGTTTTTATTTTTTGTAAAAAAAAACTGTCAATTCGATTTTTCTCAAAATTTTGCCTAATGTTGGAAACAACATTTCTTATAAGATAAAACAAGTTGGAAGCCATAATCTCAAATTTTCGAAAAGATATTTAAGTCTAAATTCAATTTTTACCAACTTTGAGTAATGTTTTTTTTTAGGTTTTTATTTTTTTATAAAAAAAAACTGTCAACTCGATTTTTCTCAAAATTTTACCAGATGTTAAAAACATTATTTTTCGTTGCCCAAAATTGTTTTAGAGATTAAATCATTTTTATTCGTAAAATTTTCGAGCTGACAAATATTTATTTTCAGTTTTTTTGGTTTATAAACAAAACCGTTTATTGGATTTTTTCCAAAAATATACTTGTTGGGTATCATGTTACAAGTATATAATATAAAATTTAATAATTTGACAAATCGAACCCATTACAATAACTTCCTGTGGGAAGTTAAAAATACAAACAACAATGAATCTGGGCTGAATGTCCTTAACCTTTAACGATAACATTTATTTTAAGACTTTATGGTGTTTCAATATAAAAATAGTTTTTTGACTTTTAGTCCTTAAATAAAATAATAAAACGCGTGACTGTGTCTCATTAACTTGCTCTTGTATTTAAAAAGTCTGTTAAAAAAACAAAAACTCAAAAATTTAAAAGTTATATAATTTCTTTAAAACCTTTTGTTTATTTTTTTTAGAAAATCGTAAGAGCGTTTTTCTTTATATTAATTTTGTATAGGTACATACACTTTTTGTTTTGTTTAGAAATATTTTTGGTATAATATTATTTAGTGCTCATAAATATGTTTTAAATTTTAATTTGTTAAAAAGACCTTCATCCGTTTTTGAGAAATGGAATTCTGGAAAAATAATTATTTAAATCCATTTAAAAAGAAGCCAAGTTAAAAAATAGAATTAAAGAAATTTTCATTTAAATCTACCGTGTCCCGTTTTTGAGAAAATTCGAATTTTCAATTTTATTGGGAATTTTGCTATTTTAATGTTAAAAAACACGCCTAACGCGAATCAGTGAAAACCTTAATTTAAAAGTTTGAACTCGAACGATTTTAGGCTGTTGGGGTTTTGGATAGGCCGATAGACAGACAGACGGACGGAATCAATTTTGAAATGTTTACGAATGCAATACTAACCATATAGTTCCTATATCTCACAAGAAAATAACTGGCTTATTGTTCAAAAACATATTGAAAAATGGCACACTTTAAAAAATATCGTGTCGTCTGAAATGTTTTGTTATACTTGTGTGATGTTTTATGGTGGAAGAATTGGTATTAGGAACTTCCTTCAAATTACCCTTTTTTTCATTAGGCCGAACTGAACTTTATTTGGGCTTTTTGATGATTTAATAAAAAACTGTTTTTTTGACGGTATGGCATTTTTAGAATTCAATAAATAAGTAAATCCAAAACTCTCGAAAAAATGTCATTTAACGATTAAAATACTACCCGTCCCTTTTATTTTGACAGCTTCTCACCATTCATTGCATATACTCGTATTTCAAATTTGGAAAGCTTAAAATGAAAAAAATACGAGTAAATATAAATATTTGTAGAAATCGGATAGACTTTTGTCCGAAATTTTTGGAAGTATCATGAAAATATATTATTGTTCGTTATGACGTTTGAAAATTACGTTGTACCTTGTAAAACTCTTTTTGGGCTTTGTATGTCAATATTTTTCTAGGCTTCTTTGAAAGTTTTAAAACACGTCTTTATCTTTTAAAAATAAGAATTTATTAGGAATTGATATCTTTAATGCTTCATGATATTGCCGTTAACGAGAGTAAAGGTTTTCTGAAATGATGACAAAATTATTCACTGCACTAATTCAGCACAATATATTTTTTGTGGCAAAAAACAGCTTTATGTTAGTTTTTCAAACGAAAAACAAAGTTTTCGAAATATTTAACTTTCAAAAATTAATTTTAATTTTTTAAAAATATGTAGAAATAATATTTTTGAAAATGTTGGAAATTTAAAAAATGTTTTTTAATTAATCTTACGAGTATTATGGAGGTTAGAGAAGTTTGTCTACTGAATTTAAATATCAATTAACTGATTTTTTTAATAAAAATATGAAAAAAAGAAAACAAAAATTAATAACCTTACGAATAGCCTTTGAATTTAAATATTCCTGTTCCTGTTTTTGTTTGTTTCTCTTTTACTTTTAACTAGCAGGTATCTAATAAAAATATATTTTTTGGTTCTAATAATAATTAATAAGGATATATTTAATAAAGACAAAATTGTTTTTTCAACATATTTTCTTGCAAGTTTTTTTTCTCAAAACAAACCTACATGATATGCAAATACATAATAAATAATAGTATTTCCTGTGGACCGATACCAAAATTTGCACGGATTATGTAAGTGGCCTTAATTTTTATGAGAACTTACTGTTAATTTAAAATGCTTTTCTTCCCTGCTGACCACTTAAACACTTCATCAATTTCCAATTTATTTTTTTGTGTTTAACCAACCTAATTATGCAAGGTGGATATTAAAATATCATTCTAATTTACATAGTTGAATAAAAAATAAAAAAATCGAATTTAATAAACGAATTTAGGCGTGGTGCTTTTGGTATAAGGCGTACAGCAAAAAGTTTTGCTAGGTCACCAGTTGACTTAGCTCTCGAACGAACCATTAATGCGGATGCTGCTAACTCGTTGACTAGTGTTACCCATTTTTCAAATTCAATTTCAGCAAGACAACGCTGGGCGCTAAGTCATAACCTAAGAACAAAAATTATTTCGAAAATGTTAACTGAAATAAAAATCGGACAATCGGATGATATATGTCATGAGCTTGCCAGAAATAGAATTCAAAAGGACAAGAAAGCATTAACTGATATCGTTAATGTTTTCAAACAAAATATAAATCCTTTTGATGAAAACTTGGGAAAAGAATTTCTTTTTAACATAACAACAGGTAGAGCGACAAGTAAACAGACAGCTGACTTGTTCTAAATGTCAATGAAACAGGCAAAAACAAAAGGTAACACTTATTGAAGAGTGTTCTGAAAACATTGGTCGATTTGAAAAACCTTTAAAGCGCAACAATATTCTGAACTTCGCATCAGAATGCTTAAAAAAATATCAAAAAAGTAGAGATAGTACAAAACAGAGCCTTATAAAAATGGAACGGGATGACTTTGGGAGACTATATTAGCAATAGCTTTTGAAAAAAAAATTGACATGGAGGTTTGTTTATCATATCCATTGTCTCCAGGCCTCCCCCAGCCCTATGTCACTATACTGGTGAAATGCACAAAACTGACAAAGTAGTTTTGGCAAACAAACTGAAATCTAGAATTTCTCCGTCCGAGCCGGAGAATTAATTGATGGCTTTTACTTAATCCATCTCTTAGGGTCATTAGTTCCTCAAACATTTAACAAAATATCCGAGATGATTTTAATAAGGGTAAGTTACACGGATGCCCCGGAAGTATATGTTGTTTTTGACCACTATTTACACCCATCCATAAAGACTCTGAATATTGCGTTTCTGGACCACTTCAAAAACGAACAGATGATTTTTTTAATTGCCTTAAAAACCCTTAATTTAAAGAATCACTCGTAAGATTTTTAGGGCTGCACTAGGAGGATAGTTCCTTGATTCCAATTTTAGGAGACAAAAAAGGTTTTTTGACGGTAGATGACAAGTGTTTCTCCTATGAAGTTTAAAACCAATGTATTTCTAAACGTGAGGAATATGAATATAGTTGTAGCCATGAAGAAACCGATACCAGATTAATTTACCATATAAGCAAATCGAAACATAATTCCAACATTATGGTTCGAGCTATTGACACATACATACTCATTATTTTACTGGGGAATATGCACAAATTCAAGGACTTTGGATTTGGTTAGCAAGTGTCAGCTCGAAAAAAAATAATTTCAATTGCATAAACTGTACACAATTAGCTTCGACATTGGGAGTGAATTTATGTGCTGCGCTACCAGCATTTCATGCCTTTACAGTTTGCGACTATACGGCCAGTTTTTTTAGAAAAGGAAAAGCTAAACCTCTAGATATTCTTCAAAAAAGTGGTTGCTATCAATCTGCCTTTGAAGCATTGAGTAAACAAACTGATCTTTTACTGGAAAAAGATACAGAAGTTATTCAAAACTTTACTTCGTATATGTATGGTCTACGGAACTGCAAAAGTGTAAATGAAAAGCTAGATTTCAAAGGTTTTAAAACATAGATACATATGCTTCTAAAAATACGTCGGTAGGTAATTTTTTTTTTTAAATATAAAAAAACTTTGACTCTAGCTTGATACCCCCATGTTTTAAATCACTCAATGAAAAAACTAAAAGAACAATTTTTGTAAGTTCTCTGTGGGCTAATGCCACAGAAGCAGACTGCGTTAAACTGAGGGCAGAAGATTTTGGGTGGGTATTAAAGAATGAAAAGTTAATACCACTTTGGGTTCAAGGGGATCCCACTCCGCTTAATGTTGATTATATTATTTTAAAAGACAATGAAGAAGAATTGGAATATTTGAGTGAGGAAGATTCTGATGAAGACGATATTTCTTATTTTTTTATTATTTTAATTGTCGTTGAATAATAACTAGGATACACGCAAAGATTATTTTTTTTATTCTATGTATTGATATGTGATATTATGTTTATTTTATATCTCTTTTGAAAAAATGAATTCATCTTGTATTTGAAAAATAAACTAAATATACCCTATATAGACATATGTATGTGTAACATTCAATTAATAATTTGGATTAACTTTTCCCTGCTGGAAGTAGATAGTTCATCGGAAAGTATGTCATTTATTTAATTTATAAAAAAATTAATTTCCTGAGAAAAATAGATCAATAGATTTTGTTATGGCTTTTTGTAATTTTTTTAAACTTTTTTTATTTAATTTATTTAGGTGACAATGTTAACTTTTATCTGATACAAATTTTATTTTTATTTGCCTTAAAAATGTTTGATATTGAGTTGAAAAAAGATGAAAGCATTTTTTTGGGAAAAAGCGGTCGGACGTATGTTTGGCCCATGAAAAATTTGTCCGACCAGTAGATTCTTAAAGTAGACGGTCCAAGCTTTCATTTGATACCCCATTTATCCATTGACCCGATGAGGTAGGTCAACACCAAAAATACCGTTTTTTGAGATGGTCGGACAAAGGGTTGGTCCCGGATTGTGTCTGTCCGACCAAATGATTTTAAATCTACCACCAGATCTCTACCAATTACTATTTAAATTTTCCATTGACCTGATGGTATACCCCATCACCAAAAAAACGCAACTGGAAGTGACCATTTTGCGGCCAAAAGGCCCGGAAAAAGTCTGTCCGACCAGCGGTTTTGTAATATTCGTGTCAGTTGCCATTCGTTAATGACCAAATTTTCCATTGACTCGATGAGGTAGGTACTTTGACCGCCGCCTCCTGGACTATTGAGGGATAATATGGTGGCTAATCTTTGGTTTCTACTCAAATTCAATTTTAATTATCAATATTTATTAATGATTTGCATTCTAAAACGAAGACATATACAATATACATACTACATGCCAATTTGTTAATATGGCATTTAAATATCTACAAGTTCTTTAAAGTACGAGTGACTTAAAAAAAGTATTACTTTCGATGGAAGCCTTTATTTTATCAATGGAATATGAACAATAATGTAGTTTTTTTCCTCAGTCTTTACAACGTATAAAGAATATTTTTAATGCTTGGACATTTTTTGAATGCACTGACAAAAAAAAAAAAACAAAGTCTTCCCACAATTGTATAAAAGAGCTCCTCTTTTTCAACTTTAAATACATAACGTGGTGGTGATGGCTGTGCGAAAAATATTGACATAATAATTTTCCAATTTTATTAATGCCTTACCAACATTTCCATACAATGCATTAAAAATTTCTTGACGTTAATACGAACATAACTTATATTATTCTTACAGTTGACTTTGCTTAACTGATAAAGAAATGTGTATATTTACCTTAAATGCTCTTCTTCCTGGAATTTTTACAAAATTAAGTTAACTATCTTTATTCTTGATAATGCTTTTCTGTGTGTATTGTGTGATCAAAAGATGTAGTCTAAATGCTGTATTTCAAAATTGTTTTTTTCTTAAAATTCCGTAATTCAAAATTTTGTATAAGGGGTGAAAGTGAAAAATTATTTTGAGAGTAGAAAAGTGTTTTCTTTTTAAAACAAAATTCAAGTGTTTCAAAAGTCTTTAATTTTTAAAAATATGCATTTTGTATTATTAAATTCTTATGAAAGGGTTTATTTTCTACAAGGCTTTGTTACAAACTATTGCCAATTTTTCTATTTTTCGAAAAATTCATAAAATTTTGTAATTGTATATAAGGAACAATGTTTCTTTTTCGTTCTTAATCTTAATTTTTAACTTTTTAAACCAAAATGGATGATAATATGTTAAAAATTAAAAAAAAAAAATCATCAAAAAATTACGTATACGCCCCATTTAACCCTTTTGGTTTTTAAGTCACTTTCTTTTTCAGAAAGGGAATTTTTTGATCAGTTGTTAAAAACCGTAATTTTAGCTATCCAAAAAGACTTCAATGGTTAGAAAAAACATCGATTTCATAAGTTAGATGAAAGAATACAAAATTACCACTTTTGTTCACTTTATAAAACACTTGAATTTCTCTTCAGATAATCGGTATTGACTGTATAATTTTAAAGCAGTAAACGAGCAAAAGATTTCATATCAATTTCTCATAAATTTGTCTCCTTTATCCATCTATGCATAAATGTAGGTTACACTCCCTCCCCCTTCTCTATGAAATATTATTATTATAATACTCTAACCACCAATGCACAGTAACATCAGCCATTGAAATCCTTACGCAATTGCTATCCATCCTTATCAGATCGTCAATCATATATAAAAAAGCTATAGAAATTGTATTCCAATGAATCAATTGTGGTGGGGGAGAGCAACAAAAAAAAAAAAGGGGGAGAGAAAAAAATTCAAGGACTTAATATGGTAATTTTTCTCTCCATATTTTTTCATCTTTTCTTTTTGTTGGTGTTATTTTTATTTATTTTTAAAAGTTGATTTGTTCGTGTATTGTCCTTTTCTCCCCTAAAAATAAAAATATCTCTATTGATGATGGTGTGTTGGAGGATCTGTTATGTCGGATGCCTTTAAGCCTTATACACGAGAATCTATACTTTTGTGCATGAGTTTGTGGATATGAGACAACATAATTTCCCATAAAATCAATCCGAACCTATTTGCATAAGAAAATGGCTTTGTTTTTTCTTATTTTTGTATTCCTGAGCTTTCTCTCTTCATTTGATTTAAATATTAAAATCAATTTTTCTACATTGCTGCTTACAAATACAGATACACACAAATATTGTGTCATTTCGTGGGCAGGAACAGGAAGTGAAAACATATCATATATAGGGATGTTCCTCTTACTCTCTACGATATGCCCTACTTTGGAGGATCCCTATATCTGGACCATATGGAGGTAACCATAAGGCGTTTTTCCTTTTCCCAGTCTCACTCCCTCTTGACACGCGATTACAATCCCTGCCGTGCCTGAATTGGGTATGAGTGTGAACAAAAATATACAACTTTTTAAACTTTAAATAGTTTTGGCCTGGTGTATAGTGTTTTCATAAAACGAGCACCGTTTTCGAAAAAGAAAATGGAAAATTGGCGAAAGATATTTTCCCGTGTTTTGGTTATTTTCTTTTATTTTTTTTTCAACTTTTTGCATTCGTTTTTTGGTATTTTTGTGGATTTGGAAATTCGGGTCACAATCCGACATTGAAGCTGGTGGAGAAAACAGAAAAGATTGCCATGACTTGGTTTGGCTTGACTTGGGTTAGATTGGGTTGAGTTTGGGCTATATATGAGAGGCGAGGACGCGAACGATGAAAATTTTAAGTGCACAATCCAAAGTGCTATACAAGTTGGCATTTTTTGAATAATTTATTCCACGATTTCGTGTAATGGCACTTGCTGTGTGTTCGTTTCTCGTTCCTGTTTTATATAGAGTTTTTGTTCGGATTCGGTTTTGGGTTTTTTCGTCTTCTGTTTCCAGTTTTCAGCTTTCGGTATAGTCAAAAGCTGATTCGGAAAGAAGAAGAGAGGACTTGTATAGCTCTGGTGTGTTTGAAATTGCCTCGGAAAATTTATATATCAGCCTATGTGAGGATATAATGTATCCCCAAGGACCACATCTTAGGGTATGAGTGTGTGGAGAGGAGAAGAAAAAAAAATAAACAGAAAACTTGGAAAATTTCCATATGTCGAGAGAGAGAGAGAGAGAGAGACCAGGGATTGGGACATGGTGGTGTCGTTCCTTTTTTCTTTAGGGAGGGAGGTGCAAGAAAACTCTAGGTTTTTGAAACTTTTCTCTCGAAGGAAGACGCAAGAAGACGACGATGAAGAAGAAGATCCTCCTTAACCGGAGGATGTTAATATTAATGTTGTATTTTGTGCGAATAAAGAAGATTCTTATAACGGGTTTTCTTTCATGTAATCTTCAATGTGTGGCATTAAGGGTTTTTGCTTTCCTTAAAATTGAAAGATATGTTTTGGGAATAGTTATTGATATAAGGAGGCAATTTAAAAACTTTGAGTTTTTTTTTTCATAGCTTTTCTTTCTTGAATTTTTCAATCAAGTGACGAAGAAGAGAGTGGTGTTTTTTTTGTGTTAAAAAGTCGGAGTTTTTAATGGAAAAAGTGAATAATAAATATTTAAGAGAAGGTACTCTATTTTGAAATGTGTTTGACGTGTTGAAATATTATAAGATGATTCGGTGCTGGGTAGATGGGTGGATGGGTGGTGTGGAAATACTTCACTTTGTTATATACATTGTGGTTATTTCAAGTTTTGTTAGTTTTTTAAATTAATTTTAACTTTAAAATTTACATAGATGGAAGTTATTTCTCTGTCTAGTTCCAAGGGGATGGGTGGTAGACGAAGGAAATTATGAATATACGATTTTTAATATTTCAACCTATTTTTGAAAGTGAATGAGTAGGCGTAGTAGAATGAGTGAGACAGGAGTGGTTAAATAGGACCCTCTTTAAAGAAGGGGAATAAAAATAAAATAAATAAATTAGGTGGTGCAAGAACTTTCAACCATTCCTGTGTGCGAGTACTGTTGTCAGGGATGGAGGGGACCTACAGTTTTAAGCCGAATCCGAACGGCTAATTTGAGAAAGCACTTTTCATGACAAGAATTACTCTTGGAGGATTTGTCAATTCCTCGCAAGAGGCAGTACCTGTGAAAAAAATTTTAGATAGTCCAACGCACTAAACATCATGCCACGGGTACCTCATTTTAATAGCTAAATTCAATTGTTTTCCTCTTCAAACGAAACAACTTGATACAAATTTGGCTGGAAAAATAGTTAAAATAAAGCTTTTGAAAAAAGTATTAAAAAAGAGGCTGGGATGCGACCACACTAATAATTTCCCATCCCGTCTGTAGATTTGTCTTACTTAAAAGTTTGTCTATATGTATCAATTTTTACCAAATTTGTGTAGGTACTATTTTTTATGAAAAAACGGACTGTTGGATTTTATAAAAAAATGACTGAATATCGAAAACAATATTTTCTGTGAAATAAAATAAGTTTGAAGCTAATATTTTTAATTTTTGAAAAGCTATTTGAGTCGAAAGTAAATTTTTACCAAGTTTTAGTATTGTTTTTTTTTAGGTTTTTATTTTTTGTAAAAAAACTGTCAATTCGATTTTTCTCAAAATTTTATCGAATGTTGAAAACAATATATCTTACAAGATAAAATAAGCTTGAAGTCAATGTCTCAAAGTTTTGGAAATATATTTGAGTCGAAAATCAATTTTTACCAACTTTTATAATTTTTTTTTAGGTTTTTATTTTTTGTAAAAAAAACTGTCAATTCCATTTTTCTCAAAATTTTATCGAATCTTAAAAACAATATTTCTTAAAGGTTAAAATTCGTTTGAAGACAGTATCTCAAATTTTTGAAAAGATATTTGAGTCGAAAATAAATGTTGAACAACTTTTATTAATAATTTTTTTACGTTTTTATTTTTTGTAAAAAACTGTCGATTCGATTTTTTTCAAAATTTTACTAAATGTTGAGAACAATATTTCTTATAAGATAAAATAAGTTTGAAGCCTTAATCTTAAGTTTTTGAAAAGATATTGGAGTCAAAATTAAATTTTTACCAACTTTGAGTAATGTTTTTCTTAGGTTTTTATTTTTTATAAAAAAAACTGTCAATTAGATTTTTCTCAAAATTTTACCAGATGTTGAAAACGTTATTCTTCGTTGCACAAAATTGTTTTTGAGATGAAATCATATTTTAGTCGTAAAATTTTTGAGGTGACAAATTTTTTTTTCAGTTTATTTGATTTATAAAAAAACCGTTAATTGGAATTTTTCTCCAGAAATATACTTATTTTGTATCACGTTACAATATATAATATAAAATTTAATTTAATTCTCTAGCATCATTGGTTCATGAGATATTTAGGGTTAACCAAAATTTTCACCTTTTTTTAAACTTCTATGGTAAAAAAACCACCCACGCAATTTTCTGAGAGCCCTTTCTGCATCTTTCTGCATTATTATCTATATAACAAAATTTATTTGAAGTCGATATCTCTCCTGGTTCTTGAGCTATGAACGACGAAAAAAACGTCGCGAACGTACGGACATACGGACGTACGAACGTACGTACACACGCACGCACAGACATCTTTCTAAAAATCTTTTATTTCGACTCTAGGGACCTTGAAATGTCGAGAAATGTCAAAATTTTCAATTCGACAAATCGGACCCATGACAATAACTTCCTATGGGAAGCTAATATTTAAAAAAAATCATTGACAAACCCATCCATTTGAAGTTCAAAACTATTTAGCTCTTTCAGAATTATTTTTATTACGCTTTTTTCTTGCTCTAGTATCTATTTTTGCCTCTTTTTGAATATCTTCATTACAATTCCCTTGCCTTCCCTTGAAAGCAGTCGATTGTTTCTTTTTCGTCATTTTGAATCGGATTTTCCTAGTAAAAGTTTATAATTTTTACATATGTACCTTTGCATTGAAAAACTAGTTGGAAATAAATGAAAGAAAATACTTATCACTTTTCACCCATCTAAAAGGTTAATTTAATTTGATCTTTTTCGAAGAATTTTCGGAACCAAACGCATTCCCTGAATGTTAACTTTTTTAAACCAAAATGGACGAACATTTGTTAAAAATTGATTAAAACATGAAAATTACGTAGACGCCCTGGATGACCACTAACATTCTTTGAGAAATGAATGAATTTAGCTGTCACAACTTAATACTCATGCAAACAGCTTGTGTTTTATCTTCATAACGGTTTTCTAAAGTGTTTAAGGTCTCTTAGAAAACGGGTATAGAAATGTGTGTTTCTTTTATTTAACTTAAGGTTTTTAGAAAAAATGTTCACATTGAAATAACGGTCAGAAGAAAAATACACTCGTACAGCTGCTTAAGTTAAATTGTTGAATTTATTTTAACTTGGTATCAACATGGGCCAGTAACGATTGCATTGTATCTTTTTGAACAAATATGTTAGTGATTAACCTTAAGAACTTCTCTCTCTAGAGTTTTTTAAAACTTCAGAACTCACTTCACAATCATATATTTTCTCCTTTGATTAAAAAACGATGATATAGATGTGATTAATCTTCCATAGAACTTTAATTTGTCTCAATTTTCAAAAAACAAATGGAATAGTAGTATTTTGATAAAATTTAGTATGCAAGGGTTTTGAATAAATAAGAAAGTCGATTTATTAAAAAAAATATTTTATTGAAAAAAAAATATTTGAAAAAAAAAAATTTAAATATTTGTACATTACTTAAGTTTTTGAAAACAAATTTTTTGAGACAGATATGAGTTTTGGAACTAAAACAAAAATATTAAAAATAAAAGAACAGTTGTTAATTAATCTATAAATATGTAAAATACTTAATCAATTTTATTTAACGTTAATTCAACTTCCGGGAGCGACCCTCATTCTGAATGTATGTGTCACCTGCTGGCTGCTCCTCTTATAATCCAAAGTTTTCCATGTTGTTAACAATTAGAACTGAAATCAGATCAACATCACATTTTCATGACCCAATGATGTTTACGGTTGGTATAGTCGCGCCTTTGTATAATCGTTTCCACTCAAAATGAACTGGAAACACTTGGTTGTGCAGAGTTTGCTTCTGGGTTCCTTTTTTCCAAGAGTCTACAAGTTTTGAATGTTATACAGTTCCCAAATCACGAAGTCTTAATAAGTCCTCCTAGAAATAGATTTGGATAAACCTTTTAATTTAGTTAAAACTTTCTTTCGTTTTTCTCACTATTGACTTTTTATTAAAATACGAGCATCCAAACATGTCTAAAAAGTAGCAGTTTGTAGAAATAAACAAAGCCTATTAATTGGAATTTCTAACTGTTGACTGGACCATTCCATCAACTGCTCTTATAAGAATAGTTGTACAGATGTCATATGGATTATAAAAATTGCGAAAATATAAAGCGGCAATTTCGTGATTTTAACTTTAGCAAATTGTTAAGAGATAGTAAGATGTTAAAGTCGTTTAAAATTAGGTAAATCATCTTTTAAGCTTATTAAATTGCTAAAAATTAAAATTAAAATTAATTAAAATTTTACTAAATAGTTTAAAATGTTAAACCATTAACTTTAATTAAATTGAATTATGTCTAAAAACTTTGATTACAATAAAAGTAAAAAAAAATTATAAACAAAAATGAAAGGCCTTAAATCCGAAGAAGGTATAAATAATAGAAAACCTAATTTTAAAACGATTTGTATGCCTGAATTTTACATTTAATTTTGCACTACACAGTACACACACGTATTTATGTATATATTATACTTAAACGTTTTCTAAAATCTTAATACAATCACATCACAAAACAGCTTAGTTACGCTCACGCTCACGCAGAGCATCAAACTCCAAAGACTTTTATAAGCTAAATCTAAAGAACATTTTTCTTGTTTTCACTATAATGTGTTGTGTATAGTTTATACAGTGAATAGAGGTAGTAAGTTTTTATTTTTGTTTTATTTTTCCAAAGAAAAGCTAAAGAAGAAAATAAAAGGAAGGAAAAGCGTTTCCTGTTTACGAACTTAAACGTCGTCGTAGTCTTCGTCGTTGTTGTCGTCGTCGTCATCGTCCAGGACATTAGTTTTCATACAAGTTACTGTGTTATGCATTATCCCTTCAGGACATGAAAAGAAAATAATACCAATGCCGCTGCTGCGACTTACTGCTGGTGGTGTGCTGGTGGTGTTGCTGCTTTTAGAAAGCCAAGTTTGCGGGTGAAAGGTTGTGATGCAAGGATGAATTCTATATTTAAAAATGAAAAACAAAAAATAAAACAACTTTAACCTCAAATGCACTCATGTATACATTCGGTGAACAGAAAAAAGAAATAAAGAAAATAAAAATACGGTATGAAAAATACGTTAAAGCTGTGACGAAAAGAAGACCACGGCAATTGAGAATGAGAACGAGCAATAGAGAGCCATTGAATGACAATAATCTTAGACGATTTGAGAAAACTGAACACGTTATTGTATACGTTTCTTCTCTAGACGGGATATCTTATACATTCAAACCCCCCACCACCCTCTACATTCAACATCTCTATATCCTTTCCATCATCGACTTGGTGCAGCTTTGAATTACATCAAGCCAATATGATATAGCTCGGATCTCAACGCTGCTGCTGCTGCTGCTGCTACTGAGTCTATATAGGATGTAGCTTGTTCTTTGTATGCAATTTGCGTAAGCGCAACGTTTGACTGGAGGCGATATTCTTCTTTTGTTCGTTTTGATCCTTTTAATCCTTGTCATTTTTCTAAGTAGGATTTTACCCAACCACCAAGTTGAAATCCTAAGGCAAACGGATTTAGTATACATTTTCTTATTAGGGTCGAGATGGTGTTGGCGTTGGTGTTGGGTGAGGAGACGCGCGATGGAGGTGGTTAAGGGTCTTGAAATTGAAGTCAGTATGATGATGGAAGAGAAGAAGGTTAGGAGGAGGCAAACCGGAGACGAGGGTGACGACGCCGGCATGCTTATGAAATAAAGAAGGTTATTAACGTTGTGCCATGTTAACGCTATGCAAACAAAAAAAAACCCGTGTTGGTGAGGATAAACTTTTACAGTTTTGTTTTATTATTACTTTGCTTATGTTTTTTTTTTGTATGTATTTTATTTTTGTGTTCTTCTGCCTTTCACTCATTTGCTTTATGTTTAGAGTAGTCCTTTTATAATTCTGGTTAAGTCCTTATTGTGGTGTATTGTGGTGTATATGCCGTTAGCAGCAAAAGAGGCCTTAAGATGCTTTTTGCTTGTGTTTCAGTTAATGACTACTAAATGACTTACAAAAAAAAAATTTGCGCATGCATGATGTTGATAGCTTTGCAGAGAGTGCGTAGCGTATCCTTATACAAATCTGTGTTCGTTTGTTTGGCTTTGTCATATATTGAAGGATATTGAAACGAGATATGAATAGAAATTTTTGTTTTAACTGATTTATGCAAGGATATAAATAAATTTGGGGGTTTGACAGATTACGTGTATAAAAATTGCCAACAAAAATAAACCAAAAAACAACAACAACAACAAACGCAGACAAACAAGTCGAAAGGGGTTTGAGTCATATACGTAATATATTATAACAAAAACGAATCTGTGCCTTTTCATTTATTAGTTGTTGTTAAAAAAAAAGCTGAATTTGAGCATTATTTATGGTTTGTGTAGAAGTATTATATAAAAGGGATGACAAGCTTTACGCCAATGTAAGCAAGAAATCAGAGATAAGAAGACAACAACAAAAACAAAAACAGCAGAAATACAAAAGCATATAAAGAAAAAGTAAAAGTAGATGAAAATTCATATCAAGTTTTTCGAACAACAATAAGAACACCAAAAAGAAAAAAACAAAAAAACTCTTAAACTTTGTCAAACTTTAACAATCAGTGTAGTATTAGCGTCACATTTTGTCACACAAGAACCAGTCCTTGAAGTTGCTGTCAGCATACTAATAAGTTATATTTTTAGATAAAAGTCACTAAGATAGTGTGAATGTCCAAGAGAATTCTTATATTTGCTGAATTTTTGTAGATAACTTTAATACAAATACATAGGAGGGTTATGTTACAAAATCTGAACTTCAACATTTCTACTTTCCTATACATAGCTCACTTTTTTTTTCTAGGCGGCTTTGTATAATCCATGACTTGGTCAGACATTGGTTTAATATACAAAAAGTGTGGTCTTTTTGAAAATAGAATTTTTAGAAAATAGTCCATGATCTTTTAGTCTTCGTGTTCAATGTTAATTTGAGTTAAATCCTTAAAAGGTTTTAACGTTTTGCTGGAAAATCCTATAAATTTCGAAACTGTAGCGTGCTAATTTTTTTGCCAAAAATTTACGAGCTAAGAAAAATGTGATAGGTGTTGATATTTTTTCACAAAACTGTTTAATTGATTTCTCAAGTCATAACTAAACTTTGCATAAAACTCGTTGTGCATTGAAAACAGATGCAAAAAGAATTCTTCGAAACAATTATTTTTGAATCGTTAGAATATTCAAAAATGATAATAAAATAGTTCTTATGACAAGAATTTAGTCAAAATGAGGGCTTCCGTTTTTTTGTGTACCATGAGAAAATTATTATATCATAACTTATGGCATTTTTAAAAAATTATTGGATTCTGTTTTTTTAAATCGTTTAAAAACATGACAATTCGTCGGTTATCCAAAAATTATTTCTGTATGTTTTGTATTATGAAATCGACTGATATTTTACAGACTTCAAAAATATTCGATGTTTATGAGAAATGTTGGCGTTTTTTGTTTTTGAAGTAGTGAGTATTCCTAAGGTGAGAAAATCGAAGAAAGTTTTTTGGTACTTTTCTTAAAGTTTTGTCTTAACTCCATTATTTTTTCGTTTTTTATTTTTAATTTCTCAAATGGAGGTTTTAACAGTAAAATTTTATGAAAATAGCAAATGTTTGCGAACTGATTTTTCGAGAACTCATTCTTCTAGACAATGGTGAACAACTTTTCACGATTTAAAAAAGTCAAAGCAAATTCGTAAATTTTGAGCTATTCTAAAATTATCAGCTCTTACCACAATATGGTCTTTGCACCAATTCCTTTTTTAATTATATGAGGTTTAAATTCTCCGTAAATAAGCAAATCATTCACTATTGCTTCCTTAATCGAAGCCCAAATTTAGACAGATTATCAACTTCTCGTGAATTTGATGCTTTGTCTGATTCCATCCAAAGAATTGTTTCGTCATATCCTCGCACTGAAATCATTGTTCGGGCGATTTCAATGTACACAATTCTTCATGGCTTCAACATTCGGGCCAGACAACACCCGATGGAGTGTGTGCTGAGATCTTCGCTAAGTTGAACCACCTAACTCAGCTGGTCAACGAGCCCACCCGAATATCGGACGTGGAAGGTCGAGCAGAAAACACTCTTGACTTGTTTCTTACCTCTGACCCTGATAAGTACGAGTACACTGTTAGTGTTCTATCTCCTCTAGGCACATCTGACCATTGTGTTATATCAGCAAATTTCTCGTGTCAAAACTGTTCAGTTAAAGAAAGAGCTCCAAAGAGAACCGTTTGGCAATACGAGAAAGCCAACTAGGACGGTCTCAACAATTACTTCAGGATCTTTAACTGGTCACTATGCTTCTTCGATAGTGACGTTGACGCCAGCGCTGATATGATCACAAGCTTAATTCTCCTGGGAATGAGAACTTTTATACCAAACAGGGTTAAAAATATCAGACCTAAGGAAAACGCATGGTTTGATGCGAGCTGTAAAGAGGTTATTAGGGCCAAAGAGGTAAGTTTCCTTTGCTATAAAGCCAACCGTACTGAGGAAAGCCGGAAAAAGTTCAAAGCCAGAAAGGCCTGCAACGCCCATATTCGACGGACCAAATTTATACATGACCAAAAATTACGGCAAAAAATACTGCAATGTCCCAAAGGCAGTAAAAATGTTTGGTAATTTGTAAAAAAAACATGAGGAATTCTTCCTCTTCTTCAGTTTCGACGCTCGTTGTCAATGACACTCCTTTTGTTAGCTCTTTAGAGAAAGCTAATTACTTTGCTAGGCAGTTTGCCGCCAATTCAACGCTGCCAGTGAGTGTTATGACTCCGCCTGTACTTGAGCGAGTTAGTGTCCTACTCCTCAGGTCTCGTACCGAGCGGATGGAAAACTGCATTTGTTCAGCCATTCCCGAATCGATTAATTTTCAGCTTAAGAAATATCTTGAAGATCGAAAGCTTTTTAATGACCGTCAGTACGGCTTTCGAAGCAATAGGTCCACTGGTGATCTCATGGTTCATCTCACCGAACAGTGGAGCAAATCTTTACATCGCTTTGGAGAAAGTAAATAATTGCACTTGATATTTCAAAAGCATTTGAAAGGTTTCGCATCAGGCTCTCTTATCGAACATGCGTGCTTTCGGTTTTCATGAATCCCTGCTTCATTGGATTAGTAATTACCTTTCGGATCGTTCAATACAAGTAGTATTAGATGGATTCAAGTCTGAAAACCTCAAAATATATGCCCCAGGGTTTTGTTCTATCTCCAACACTTTTCTCATATTTATTAATGATCTCCTGTCTGCAACTTCGAATGGACATTGTTTCGCTGACGATAGTACTCTTAGCTTTTCATATTCGTTTTCAGACTCACATCCCTCTTCTTCGGATGTGGAACTGCAACGACAACATATGATAAGCTCATTAAATTCCGACCGACCTAAACAGCATTGTTCAATGGGGATTAAAAAACTGCGTGGAATTTAATGCTTCGAAAACGCAATGATGTTTTGTATCGTTAAAGCGAGATATACCCCCATTGCCATTATCCATGGATGGCACTTGCATCAATGAGACTTAACACCTCGATATTCTTGGTATGTGTGTCACCAACCACCTCTTGTGGATCACCTCTTGTGATCACATACGCGATGTCGCCAAAAATTCCGCAAGGTGTTTGGGTTTCCTTAGACGATGCAAGAAATATTTCACCCCTTCTGATCTGGCTGTTATCTACAAGACTTACATACGTCCAAAGCTTGAGTATAACTCCCATCTCTAGGCTGGTGCTCCTGCAACTTACGTAAGCCTTTTGGATAGTATTGAACGTAGAGCATTTAAATTGATAGATAATAATATCATCATGAGTTCATTTACTTCGCTTGAACATCGCCGTAAGGTTTGACCCATTTTTACTGTTATTTTAACGGCTTATGCTCTAGTAAAATAGCCAGTTGCATTCCTCCTCTTAAACAGTTCAACCGTAATACTCGCGCTTCTAGGAATGCTCATCAGTATACTCTCGAGCCCAACTTCGGCCGTACTGTCAAATACAGAGATTCGTTCTTTAGCCGTACTACACGAATGTGGAATGCCTTACCACACTCTGTCTTTCCTAGTCATTGCAATATTCAGGAATTCTAAACCAATGTGCACCTACATCTCCTTTTATACCCTCTCTCCTCTCCCCTTGAGTGTGTGCTTATTATAAAAAAAAAGTTCACCTGCCTATTTAAAAATAAATGTAATACAAATTTTCCCAAGCACCTATTCTGTTTTGATTAAATTAACTAAAACTGTTTGTAAGCTCACTTTTTTCGTTAGTGTTTACAAATTACAAGTTTGACTTTCATTGTAAGTTTGTTGTACATCGTATATACGTATAAATGATATTCAGTTCCATGACTATTGTTTATGTTAATTAATTATTATTCACAAATGATGCAAATATATCTAATAAACAAGAAAATTATAAGTTTATCAAGAACCGGACTGTACTATAAAATGGGTCACTGTGGCGTATACTTACTTTTTTAAATTGATTTTATTATTTTCTTCGTTTTACTTGTGGACCGATTTTTCAATATATAACTAATTTGGAATAACTATTAACTTCTGATAAATAATTTGTTTAGTTTAAGACAAAATACTTAGGTATTGTGTTCTTATAACAAAAAATTATATATTTCTGGAAGAATAGATTTTAAGTTTCAAGCTTTTTAAAAATTTGACAAGATGCTAATCAAATCAAAATAATATTTGAATAATAATAATTTTATTGACACCTAAAAAAATGTACACCAATTTCATTTTATTAATGTTAGTGAAGGAACCAAAAAGCGTGTTTTCCATTAAAAAGAAAATATTTCACCAATAAAAATTGAATTGACAAAAACTTATTAAGTTATCTGAATAATTAATTTATTTAATAAAATGACTTTAAGAAAAAAGAAGGTTACTTCAGCCATTACAAGGAAGCTGCAAACCTTCGTGAATAGATGTCCTTGCAACATCCTAACGATTTTCTGGCCAAACTGAATATCCAATGAGGTCCTTCATAGAAGGACAGGTCAGGAAACTATAGACGCTATTGTACGAAGGCGTAAGGGGCAATAGATTGGACATACGCTTCGAAAAGGTAACGACTGCATTGCAGGCTAAGCAATGCAGTGGAATCCGCTCACACAAGAAGAAAGAAGAGCTGGACGACCGAGAAGCATATGGCGCAGGACAGTCGAGGAGGAATCAGCGTCACTAGGCAATAGTTGGAGGGAGTTTAAACACATCTCCGGAAACCGCACACGATGGCGCGTAAGCGTAGTAGAGGCCCTATGCCCCTTAAGGGGTTTCCAACGGACTTAACAGGTCTGGTGAGGACCTAAGTAAGTACGAAAAAGAATTAAAACTAGACGTTCCAATCTCTAAACTGTTTTTTGATTTACTTTTAAACGATCAATTTTGACAAAAAAAAAACTTTCAAAATATATTAGAACAATTTAAAGTATTTTTATTGGCAATTTTTATTTTCACGACTTTTATTTAAATTCGTTTTAGTCAGTTGAGACAATTTATTTCACTAAATAAATCCTGCATTTTTGCATCTCTAATTCATTTTCTATGTTTGTCTGAGAAACAGAAATATAAAATTAATAATTAAGAATAATTTAAGATTTTCTGATAGCAAAAAAACAAAGTTTACAAGCTCATTTCGCTATTTCTTGAATTCTTTAATTTTTTTTAATTCGGGACTAAAGTAATAATTTTTCTATTTGAAACAAATGTGAGAAATTAAAGTTTGTAAGTTTATTAACGTTCCTCATAGTTAAAGCCTTTTTTGAAGAAAGCTCTTATGTACCATCATGTAGTTTATCCTCTTTAAACATAAGTATATATATAGAATTTCCATCTACAGTTTAATTGAACCAAAGACATTTGGATATATTATCTTAACAGCAAATATCATTCCAATTTCAAGAAAAAAAAGCTAATAACTTAGAAGCTCTTGATGTCGTCTTGGCTGTAAGCAGCCCTTTTTTTCTCAATTCTTAGGCAAATTGTTGCTATTCAAAAAAAAACATTGCACTTTATCAATCACACACTTAAACTTTCTATGCCACCTTCTTATCTTTAAGGTTCTTATAAAACTTGATTATTTGATAAGCACACCTCTACAGCAAACGCATTTTTAATTGAGCTATATGCAAAATTGAAAAGTTCAACTCAACGTTCAAAGTCATTTTAGTTCAAACATATTCCTCAAAAGTTTCTAGACTTTGAGTATTCAATTTATTCTCAGTTTTCAAAAAAAAAAAAAACTATTACAACAACAACAACGCACATAACATGACATACAAAACCAATCAAAAAGTCTGCATCCATCATACAAAAAGGAGTGAAAAAAATTGTATTCCTGACAATATTTTCAATATAAAGGTTTGATGCCATCCGCAAATATGTCCACAAGAAAATTGCAATTCACTGTTAGTGACATAGTATTTCTGATGAATCAAAAAAAAAAAAACAAAAAAGTAGAATATAAAACCAAACAAACAAACCCACAAGAACGCATCCGCATGCGAACGCTCGCATTTAACACAAAAAAAAATCTCTTCATAACCTCAGTTCCAGAGCAAGAGCTGGAGCCGGAGCCGGAGCACGAGCACGATGGTGTATGGCTTCTTTAAGTGCCTGTAGTAAATATAGTTCCGCAAAGTGCAACCCTTCAACTTAACCCCTCCATACACCATAACTGCCATCACACACAATAGAATAGAAGCCTGTCAACCCTTCATACGTGTGCAATGTGCATCGAGATGTGAACCGCCACCAACAAGACCTCCACTTTAACAAAGCAACATAAAATCGAACAAAAATAAAAGGATACACTCTCTGCGCTCTGGCTGCAACGTCTGCACATTTTGTCACATAAATGGATATTGGTAAAACTTTGCCCCCATCAGGTTTGCTATACATCAGCTATTCTAGACGATAGGAGGGGTTGAAATACCCATACCCCCAATAGGATTAGGGAAGTCAAACAGCTGGAGGTTACTACTATATCCTATAGCGAGACGAAAGTTTTCGATTAAAAAGTTTTGCTTCTTCCGCACCAAGCACACACACTCCACTCACAACACACGAAACACTACACACCGGCCGACCTTAATTCAGTTTCGCTGTTTTCTTATATATGTATGTATGTGACGTAGTTGTCGTTTTTCTTCTATACCTACTTTTGTTATAACTTTATCCTTGAAGCAGAAGTCCTTACCCCCTCATCCTTACAAATTCCCCTGCTTCCCATGAGAATATTATGCATTCTATTGCAAAAATCTTTAGGACTTAAAATGGGTACGGTACATGTTGTTATCTTTTAGGGAACAGGTGTGGAACTCAAAACAACAAAACCCTTTCTACTTTTGGTGCTGATGCTCTCTCTATATACCAATGGCATGGCATCATACTGTGGCACAGGTGGTTAAGGGTTTTGTCTTCCCACACGTATAGTAAGTGAGGCAGGTACACCATATGTATTACAAAAATACTATAGTAGTTCTACTTTGACTACTTCTAGGAGTATGTATGTAGTGTATAGGAACCTGTGTTTTATAGAAATAAGAGGGTATGCAGAAAAAGTTCAAGAATTCTGATGGTTTTTTTGTGAGGTCGTTTATAGAATGAAGGGCATTTTAGAATTTTATTGGAAGGGGAATTTCACAAGTGATGGTTGATGATTTGGATGCTTGGGGTGATAAAATTTTTATGATTGTCATCATATTTGCAAAAAAATTGATTACTGAAGGAACAAATAATGGGATGAATTACCCTATTAGCGTTAATAGAAAAGTAGTCTTCACTTTGATCATGTTACAATGAAAAACTAAAATTTTCTTTCATTTGCTTTAAGATTGAATACCCTTGCAGCTGCTTGGTTGGCTTCTTAATAGGGTATTGTAGGAAATGCCTATTTTCAGAATAGAAACCTTTTGATAACCTTACTGTAAAAAAATGCCAATATCGTCTATGAATAAGCAGTAAAAAACACTTTCTGGAATATTAAGGGTATTAAGGGTATGTGTATTACAACTTTAAAGGGAAGACCCTATTGAGCATTTTAGGGCGAAAAATTACCCGAACTACAATCATATTTCGGTCAACACAAAATTTTCTGTCTGGGTGAAGAATGAATATAGATTTTTATAATGGGTATTCTAGAAAATGAAAACTTTATGGCTGTGAATCCTTTAATCGTCTGTCAGCAGGCAAGGAACTTTCTGTAAAGTTGAATAGGTACAGATTTGTTGAGATCACATTTCAGTGCGTAAAGAATTTTTTTGAAGTCTGAAAAAGGGTATGAAATGCCAACTTTATGCTAAGGAACACTTTGTTAATTTCACTAAGAAAAGTATCCGATCCAAAATTCTCTTGCAGTAGACACAAAAATTCCCAGTTAGGGTAAAACTTCATTGAATTTTTAAATGGGTATTATGGAAAATGCCGAGAGTTTCTAACAATTTCTTTAAATGAGTTTTTTCGTCATCTAAACTTCTAACCCTTATATTAAGTAAACCTATGTTCTAAATTCTAAAATAATACCCGTGGCATGATTGTTAGTGCATTGGACTGTCATGCCAAAGGCTTTGGGTTTAATCCCTGCCTATGCCATTTAGAGTTTTTTTCACGGGTACTGCCTCTTGTGAGAAATTGACAAAAATTAGCCGTTCAGATTCGTCTTAAAACTGTAGGTCCCCTCTATCCCTGACAACAGTACTCGCATCGCATACAGGAATGGTTGAGAGTTGTATGTCACTAGGCCCTAGTTCTCAAATGTTGCACTACCCAATTCATTTATTTTTGTATGTTCTAAATTCTATATCCTTTTAAAGTTTGATTTCGTGAAATGTATCAATTTGTCGAAATTCCTCTAAACGTCGTCGCACTTATGTAATGATCTTTAGCATTTCTGTTGTTGTGTTGCATGTTCTTGTGGCATGATTTAGACAAAGCCAAACAAAAGTCCTAAGGTTTTTAGCAGAGAGCAAAAAGCCTAAGCACATAACTTCTTTGTTTTTGTACCGTGCCTGGCTTCCGATTCTCCTGATGTTGGTGGTAGCGGCCGGCGGCAGCAGCAGCGGCGGTGGCAGTGGGCGTTATCGTCGTCGCAGTCTTCGTCCTTGTTGTCGTCTTCATCATCATCATCGTCCTTCTTCTTCTTCATATTATCAACAATGCATAAATAGATATGTTTACCGTTTTGTTGGTATATGACAGTTGAATAAGGGATTTTTGTGTTTGCATTTAAATGGGAAAGTTAATTGCCTAAGAGCTTCCGGCTCGTTTACGGTCCTGTCAGTCGCATCCTGTTGGGATTTAAGAATTTCATATGCATCAGATATACTATACATACATATATAAAGTATCTATATAGATAATATTTGCAAATTCTGTTTTCTCTTTTGCATGATGTCGTGTCTTATGTCTAGATAGGAAGTTCACCAACTACTATATTTATACTTTAGATACAAAACGAAGCAGCTGAAGAAGAAGCAGAAGATAAACCTTTTATTCTGTACGTATTTTATAAGTCTAAGTGACTGGTTGAAAGGTATAAGTTACTAGACAACGATTACATGAGGTAGAGGTAAAGGTATGATGAAACGGGGGTAGCCTTAATATCATAATTTTACTTTGCTTACTTTAGGTTAATGGATGGTCTGGGCTAAGAAGCAAAATGGTGAGGAAGGCTTTGGAGAGCATAGGGTAGTTAAGATTATAGGTAGTTTTATTTGTATGCTGACCATGCTCACAACACAGACTGTAGGTGAGACAATTTGATATATGATTCGTTTGTTATGATTTTTCAAATAAAAAGGTTTGATATGAAGTTTGTGAGAAAAACATAGAAAACATCGAACATATTGTAGGACATTTTTAAAGTGTAAACATTTTAATATAAGTGATTTGTGTTTAAATATGAATTTTCTAAACAAAAAAAAAAACATAGAAAACATTGCACAATAACATTTTAAGTGTTTTAACTTTTGATTTTAAAATTCTTAATAATTTTGTTTGTTAAAGAGAAGCAAAAAACATCTATAAATTTTCTGAACAAAAAAAAAACATAGAATACATTGCACAATAACATTTTAAGTGTTTTAACTTTTGATTTTAAAATTCTAAATAATTTTGGTAAAGAGAAGCAGAAACATCTATAAACATAGAAAACATTTAACATCAAAACTTTGATGGTCACATCTCACTAACGATTAGCTTTGCAATTATTTTAGAATATTCCTAATAGTACGTATAAATATGTTTAAATCTAGGTGTGAAGATAGTAACGAAATAATATAGAAAAAAGTTTCTATCTTCAACCTAAAAAAAAGAGAACATTTTTCTACAAAAGCCACAAGAAAATGTGTTTTCAGACAAAAATAGAGAAACAAAATAAGAAATTCAAAACTAAGAAATGAGCATTTTAAAACTATAAGATCATGTTCTCCCTTAAAGAAATATGACGGAAACCCTATTTATACTTTGATAGATAAAGTTTCTTATTATATATTTAAATGCGGAACAAAGCTAAGAAATATTGAAAACATCGCATGACATAATCGTTATTATTACAACAACTAATTTTTTGCCATAGAATACACAGGATGAGTAGTTTCTAACCATTTGTCTTTGAATTTTGCTTCGATATGTTTCGATTTTAAACTGGAAAAGCTGAAAAGGAAAAAACATAGAAACATGTAATGAAAATTTAAAAATTACTGTAAAAAGTTAACGAAAAATTAAAAATTAAGAAACATGTCTACTTTTTTGAATTTATAAAAAAAATAGAACACATTTCACAAATAACTCAAAATTGTTTTTAATAAATCAGGACTTACTATGTACCTATAGGTAATTTTTCAATATATAATCTTAAATTTTGATTATTTTAATGTAAAAATAAATATAAAAAAAAAACATAGAAAACATAGCATCAACAAATTGCGAGTTTAAATAACCAAGAATTTTTTACGAATACACGAGTCCTTTAGAATGATAAGCTTTAAATTGTTAAATCGTTTCTCGGGATACTATCATACGCTAACTTCGATCTGTACGATCTGCAAAAATAAACATAGAAAACATTGAATGACAAATTTGAATTTGTTGGAGATATTAAAAGACAAGTTTTATAGAAGCATTATAAAACTTGTTTTCATTTCTACGAATTCAATTTAGTTTTCCCAAAAAAAAGTGTTTTGAAAACATAGAACCGAAATAAAGAAAACATCGCACAATAGAATGCTAAGGTTAAATAACGATTTTTGAATACTTAACGAAAAATTAAAAGGCTTTAATATCTTCAATATAGGAAGTTTAAATTCCTTTCCATTTCAAATTTTAATTTAAATTCAAGAGTAAGCAAAAAACATAGAAAACATTTAACGACCCTTTTTTAAATTGGTAAAAATAATCTTGGGTACAATATTTTACAACCGATATCAATTGATATGATGAAAACTAAAATTTTAAGTTTCCCAAAAAAACACTTCAAACTTTATTTTGTACTCAATTTGAGTTATGATCAAACTTTTAAGTAGAAAACCTTTTACCAAACGAAAAAAAAAAAAACAATAAACCTTCTTACAGCTTCTATGAAAGTGGAACAGTTGTTTTAGTTTTATAGACTTTTGGGTTATTTATAAACCACAATTTTAAAATTCTTCTTCTTTATTTGTTTGTTGTTGCAAAAATGTTTTAAATTTTCTTAATTGAAACCATTAAATCTGATGACCATTAGGCATCAGGCAGGTACCTACTACTCTATAAAGAGGCTGAAGAATATTTATCTTTTATGGCTTTTTGAGTGTTAAAATAAATCTTCCATTCCATCTCTATCGCTCTTTCAGTATTATGGTGTCTAAGTTCTTGTTGCTTTCTTCATCATTAAATATTATTATAAATTCTATGGTTTGAGCTGAATAAGAAGAAGAGGAGGATGGAGTAAAAAAAAAACTGGAATAAGGCCAACAAGAATTATTGGAAAAGTAATAAACCATCTAGAGTCACGTACAAAACTTGAATGTTCATATTATTTATTAAACTCAAAACCAAGTAAGCACCTTCTCTTGTTCTACGTACCCTTTAAACCTAGCCTACAACAGAGTGGAAAAAACAGAAGATATCCTGCAAGGACCACACAGTAGGACGCAATATTCATAGTCTCTTGAGTTACCTAAAACTACCACTCTTCTTCTTCTTCTAACTATACAAGCAATATACCTTACCTAACCTAAAGTAGAAAGAAGTGAATTGGGTGGAAGGAGAAGAAGAAGAACCCGGAACATCCGACCATTGCCATTTTCACTTAAAAATAAAATTATTATTAGATAACTATCGAAGAAGGAGCAAGCCAAGAAACAAGGATATACAAATAAGAAAAAGAAGTAAAATATAAAGAAGAAGAAGAAGAAGAAAAAGAAGAAAAACAGGTATAGGTATAATAAAAACCATCAGGAACAGAATGCGACCATCCAGGGACATTATGCTTTCGAATAAAATTTATTGATATTACTGTTTGTGGGTTATTATTATTATTTTTTTTGGGATTCTTTTTTGCTAGCTTGCTGTTTCTTATATTCGACACGAAAGATGGCGTAGCAAGAGAACACAGATGGACACAGATAGTAAGTACCCAGGAAACATCATTTACCTTGGAATATAATACACGTGTCGGTTGGTTAGGAAGAAAAATGAACCACCAAAGGACGAGTGGCAACGGCAAGCAGCACAATGTCTACTCAAACTTTTGTCCTTTTTTTCATTGGTCTTTTCTTCTTTCCATCTCTATCTCCCTCCTTTTCTGTTTTGCGGTAATTTAAATAAACCTTGGAATAGTGCTCGATGGTTGTGTTATAGTAGTCCTGTCCCTAGAACGGGTGTAGAGCGCTAGGAATTGTGAAGTAAAAGAGATGGAGAAGCTTTTTCACGTGCTTAAAATTTTCAACTATCACGTTCAATTGTTGGAAGATTTTAGATTTACGATAAATTGCTCCTATTTCTAGTCCTGATGGTCTACACCAACCAGGACGACTCCTATCTTTTTTACTTTCTTCCTCCCTCCCTCTCTCCCTCTTTTCACCTCACCAAGGACGACTTCGACCGACCGACGTTTACCGCTCACCAGCCCGCCCAGCCACAGCCGCAACCACTACTGGTGCCATCACACATATCGGTATGATGGCATGGCAAAATTTTCTCCACAAAACGCGACGTGATTTTAAATATTCACAATGCTTTTAACTTTTATCTTTTATAGCTTTAATGGAGTTTAATGCATTCGGTTTTCGGTTCAGTTCGAAAGATAGGGAGAGAGTTTTGAAATTTTCGTGGAACCAACCGAACAAAATAAAAAACTAAGTTTTTTCTTTATTTTATTTTTTTGAAAATAGTTCGGTAGGTTAATGCTTAATGCCCAAGCACTTGAGAGTAGAGCACATAACCGCACATAAGGATTTTCCTGTATGTGTGTGTTTGTGCTTATCTGTATTTTTTTGTGTATTTTTAGTGTTTTCTTGCTTGTGTTTTGAAAATCCCTCATATGATTATCTACAGTGTTTTTTTTTTGACGGTCCTTATATTTTTGAACAGTATAGAAAGTTAGTGCTGTCTGTTATTTCACAAACCGTGGATTTGGGGTTAAGTGTTATAAAATTAAGTCGAATTTCGACTCCATGTCAGTAGTTCAGCGTTTGTTTGTGTGTGTGTGTTTGAGCAAAAAAGGATTTATCCTCTATTATCCCAACATCCAACTCTTGTTCCTCTAATAAGTTTGAAGCACAATTTTATATAAAATTAGCGTTGCACTCAGTTCAAGGAATTTGTTTAACGATATGCATTTAGTATAATTATCGCACTGGAATAAGCTTGTTAAATTTGATAGTTTATTCTTTTGTTCTGATGCAACCAGAGGGAAGAATTTGGGGAAAAATTTGTTTGGAATGTGTATTTTTCACTGACGAACGGAATGATAAAATTAAATGGAATTTCCTATTTTGTTTTGCATTTATTTTTGATGATGAATTAATACGAAATACATATAGTTGAATTTAAGCTAGTTTTATGTTAAACATTTAAACTTATTCAGGATTAGAGTGAAATTGTTTCGAAGGGAATGCAAATCATATTTTTGATGAAATTGAGATAAGATTTCTATGGTTTGGTTTTATGATCCTCCTCGTAGTTTATTTACTTAATTTTGACTCTTTGGGATTTCTAAAGATTACCATCGGAAGTCTAACATCTATGGAAATGGTTTATCAGCAGAAATTAACCGACTTTTATCAATTATGTTCTCATTTGATTTTTACAGCGCGTGAGAATTGTTTTTTGTATGGATTATCAACAGATTTTACCGGAATACAGAAACTGTTGAACAAATTTGAGCTGCGACATGAAGAATCGAAACCGAGTCTCTCAAGAACAATTGAGAATATTGCTGTTGTAGTCCTTAGTATTGACGAAAACCCAGGCTTTGTTAATATCTCATAGAGCTTGGGAATAAGAAGTTCTAGAAACAACATTATAATTTATTTTATCCTAAAGAAAGATTTAGGTTTTTTTAAATTGAGTTAGCCCAAGAACTTAAGCTGGGAAATTACCAGCAAAACCATATCATTGCTGCTGGGGTTGTTTTCTTTGAAAAATCATCATCATGATCATTGATGAGTAAGAATATTTTTTGAACTTGGGACTCTTGAAATAGAAAAATGGTTGTTGAAAAGCCATTTTCTGTTTTCAACGAGTAACTGTTTGGTATAGTTTTTGGACTGGGTGTCGCGATGTGATTGGGTTATATGGTGATTATGGATTAAGTTAAAAAGCTGCGATTATTGTTTTCTTATAGCTCACGTTGATTTTCAACAAGATGGCTCTATGTGCCACACAAGTAACGAAACAATCATATGCCACCGAAATTTTGTGATTTAACATCTTTAGGCTTTTTTCTTGAGAGCCACTTGAAAGATAAGCTGTATGCCCATCGTCTACAATCAATTCAATGCCTTAAAAATTGAATTTGTGAAGTTTTCTTTAAGGAAATTCAAACACAAATGTGTAATACCCGTGGCATGATGGTTAGTGCGTTGGACTTTGTAATATGCTTAACTGTAGAAAGTTTGTTATCAAAAGTGGCAATGTAACTTCTACCACAACATTCTTAATTAAAAATGGTCTTCAACAGGGAGCGGTGAATTCGCTGATTCTCTTCAGCATTTACACCAGCGATCTGATAGGTAGTCTTACAAAGGCAATTGCGTAATGCGTACGCCGACGATCTAATTGCGAACAGAACGGCCCGAAAGGTTAAGGTCATTAGAATTATCTTGCAGCGTGATTTCGACAAGATTCAGCGATATTGTGACGACTGGAAACTGAAAATAAATGTCCAGAAGTCGGAGACAATTCTGTTCCGGACTCCGTTGGCTAGGGCCACGAGGGATACGTGCAAGAATTGGCGCAAGATGGTTATCGTTGATCTTCACGGGCAGCGATTAGCGAGCAAAAGTGTAGTAAAGTACCTCAGTATCTGGTTAGATCAGTATTTATATTTCGACAGACATATAAATGCTGCTCTCACCAGGGCCAGAGGAGCCTTCACTCTGACGAAACGGCTGTTTTACAGCAGTCGGCTTGACCCCAGAGTGAAGTTAATTTGCTAAATGGCCCTCATACGGCCGATGATCGTTTATGGTTTTCCTGTGTGGTTTAACTTTGCCCCTTCCCAGATGGAGAAGTTTCGGGTCTTCGAGCGGTAGTGTAAACGACGCTGTACCGGCTTATATCGAACAGCCGAATCTTCTTACGTGCATTACTATTCCAATGAGGTCCCATACACGGGGCTCGAATCAACAGAATTGACAATTTCGTGATAAAACTTGTTCGAGATCACATTGCAATAGCTATGTCTTCGACCAACAATTTAATTTTCAGGGCGTTCTATCCGAACGACAAGTAATTTGAGAGTGCACGCTTGAGCGGCTTCATTCAACCAGAGGCATTCCTCTTTTTAGACATATGCGGTCTGCTACAGGATAGATTGGCAGTTTCGCTAATCTACCACGTCAGACGACGAACCGTAGATAGGTGACTCCTGTACAATCGGGACGTCATGGCACAAGACGGAGCAGAGCTCCTTCGGTTCAGTAGGGCTGTGTCCGAACGGGACCGAACTGATAGGGCGAAGCAGGAGAACGAGTTTTGGTGGCTTCAATCGGCACTTGATAGTGGGTAGTCGGGATGGGGTTTTAAGCCTTGACCGGCTTACATACTTGTTTTATAGTTTAAGGGTTAAGTTTTAAGTAGAATAAGCATGGTGGCACAAACAAAAAAAAATACAAAATAAATATGTATATATAAAATAAAAAAATAAAAAAAAAATAAAAAATAAAAAAAAATAAAAATATAATTAAAAAAAAAACATGGAATAAGAAAAAAAGGACAACAAAATATGAAAAACAAAAAATGTTAGATAGTTAGATTTGCTGCTGTGGTTGTTCTAGTTTTAAGTAGTTTATAGGTAGAATAGGTAGTTTAAGTTAGTTTGAGTTTTATTTTAAAAACATTATTTTAAGTAGTTTTTAAGTAAAAGGGAAAAAGATATTGAAATTAGTTTTTTTTTTAAATTTTCTAATAAATAAAAAATAAAATGAATTACAGTAACATAGATCTTAGGGCCGAAAGGCATTAGAATTAAGTATTATTGTTTAACTTAGAGTGTCCGTATGGGACCAGTAAGTTAGTTGTAAGTTATGGTCAATTAGGCTAGTTTTATGAATTTCTGTCTAGCTTAAAGATAGTTCTAAGAAATATTGAATAAAAATGAATTAAAAAAAATGCGTTGCCCAAGTCCAACGCACTTTTTTTTATTCATTTTTATTCATTAATTCTTAAAACTATCTTATTTTTATTCGATCCCTGCCTATGCCACCTAAAGTTTTTTCACGGTTACTGGCCCTTGCGAGTAATTGATAAATTCTCCAAGAGTAATTCTTGTCATGCTTTCTCAAATTAGCCGTTCGGATTCGACTTAAAACTGTAGGTCCCCTCCATCCATGACAACAGTACTCGCACACAGGAATGCTTGAGAATTGTAAGTCACTAGGCCCTAGTTCTCAATGGACTGTTGCGCCACCAAATTTATTTTTTAAACGCAAATGTGTAAAAAAGTCTAGATAAGTGAATAAAAATATTATGATGCTGCAACCGTAGCCGTGGAGGAAATTTGGCTACTATCGCCTTCATTCGAATATTAAAATGAAACCTCATATTAAAAAACTCTTTTTATTTCTTATAAATGTACAACTTTTAACTGTTTACTACCCAAATGAATCACGCTGAAAATATTCTTCGAACAGTAGTTCTAAAAAAATATTATCTTATTAGCGGCAATATCAATAAGCATCTCCAGTAGGTACATTATTTCAACAAGGCTGCCAATGTTAACAGGAACAACCATCTTAATTTTTTTTAAATTTAATTTTGCTTTACGTGTGACTCATTATTTAAATTTATTAAATGTTAGAATCCAGTGGAAAGAAAAAACTCCTATACTGGGATGTCAATCAAAATCCAAACCCAATTCGCTGGAAATGGCTTTGTACCATTTATACCTTTAACCACAATAATTTATAAACTTTGAATATCTATCATAATATTGCTACAATTTGTACCTAATCACTTCAGCTGTCTATTTAACCGAATTTGCTTTGATATTCCTTTGATAGCGTGTATGTGGCCAAAAATACTTCACTAAATGCCAAATCCAGCCACATCACCGTGTGAATCATACCCTTAGCGGCGGCGGTGGCGATGGCGGGCGGTGGCGTCTTCTTTAATAACCACAAATTTCAATTCCAGCTCAAAATTTATTACACTAGAATCATGAATTACCCCCTCGACAACCTTCATTCCCCTCTTCACTTTCATTATAATTTTACTCGATATTAAAATCCCATGGCATCATAATCATCAACTCTCTATCCAATAAACCATTCAATGCCACACTCTCATATCCTTTTAATTTGCCAATATTAAAAGCAATCCAGGACAGCAAAAACAATAACTACCTACATATATAATAATAACAAAAACAGCAACACTTATATATATCTTTCTCTTTTCTTCCAAAAAGGAAACAATAACAAAAACAAAGCCAAAACACAAACACACAAGAAAAGAAAACCTTCATTATTATATTTACTACGTTTACGTTACATAGATTCAATCAATCGATTTTCGTGAATAAAAACAAAGCCAAGAAAATTGGAATGAAATTCAATAGGCGTTGGAGGTGGTGGCGTTCTTCGTCGTCCTTCGAAAGCGGTTGGGAAGTATGCGTTGCGTATTACTAAAAGGGCAGGGAAGTTCAAGGAGGTGAAGGAGGATGAATATGTATAGTGGAATAAAATTCAATGCCTGATGTGGTTCTATTGATTTCAATGGAATAATAATTAGAGAGTATCGTCCTTATAACCAAACCAGCCAACCTCCAACCTATACTTCCCCCGCCCCTTCCCAACCATCATTGAATTAGCGCGTGCTCCTCTTACTCCATTTGTGTATCAATTCTCTTGTTCCAATAATGAAAAAAAAAAAATAAAAATAAAAGAAGAACCCTAGATAGGATATATATCCCCACATCCCAAAAAGTCCTTGTTAAAGGTATCGGTGCAGAACAACGGACCCAAAAATAAATAAGAAATTAAAAGGATATCCTTTGCTGTTCAATGTGGTATAGTAGCACAACACAGCGAGACCTATTTGGTTAGTTTGGTGGATAGGATAGGATATACTCTGAACTGGACATGGACAGTATACATGGACTGGACGAATGAGACGGGACATTAAAATGGTTTTGGGGTATTATGCATCAAGAATCAATAAGCACATCACGTAGTTGTGATAAATTTTTCTTATATTTGTATTTTTCTCTCAGAGCAGCAGAGCAATGAAAAGCGGTGGGGGTTTTTTTAAGAGAAAAAAATGCTTTATTTGGGTTCAGGAAATAAGAATATTGAAACATAGTTTCAAATACTGAACTGAACAAAAAAATATGTAAATTGATTTTTTTTTTTCGAAAGAATGAGAAAAGTTACAATATCGATACGCAAGGGTTTTTCATGAGAGGATTCTAAAGTAAATAAAAATAAACAATTTTGTAGTTTTTGAAATATGGTTTTTCATAATAAACAAGAAATACCTATATTTTGAGATTAGTGTGCATGGTTGTATGGTTAATTTAAAGGGTAACTCAAAATTAACCAACACTTTGAATTTGTATTTGAAAATACTACAATTTGTAAGTTTTGGGATACTTAAAGTTGAGAATTAATCATTTATTTCTTATTTTGTATTCGTTTGATAGATAGTCCAGAAAAATTCTGTGAAAACTGAACTTAAGAGTGGAGAAGTTTACGTATACGTTCTTAACATCTTAACATTAAATAAAAATTCTCGAAAACTTGGAATGGAGCAAATAATTTAAAGCCATGAAGTGCAGTTTTATTCGAATTACTTCAAGAGCCATAGTTTTGACAGATAATTATACTGACCTAACTAAGAAATTTGGAGAAATTGGGTTGTAGCGCATTTCAAAAAAGTATTTGTAAATGAATATTTCTGCTGCGAAATTTGTATTTTTATGTTGCGTTTTCATACATTTTTTTTCACAAAATGATTTTCAAGAAATTTAAGACAGTTTGATTTATATAGAAAAAGAAGCTATCCTAAGAGGTACTGCCTCTTGCGAGGAATTGACAAATTCTCCAAGAGTAATTCTTGTCATGAAAAAGTGCTTCCTCAAAAATTAGCCGTTCGGATTCGGCATATAAATTGTAGGTCCCCTCCATCCCTGACAACATTATTCGCACACAGGAATGGTTGAGAGTTCTAAGTCACTAGGCCATAGGTCTCAGCGGACTGTTGTCTTCAAAACAACTTAATCGATTTTGATTAAATTTTGACTGGACTGTTGCGCCACCTAATTTTATTTTTTTTTTTTTAAGTTTCTGAGAAAGCAATGATGTCATATTGTTGCAAAGATGAGAAGATTAAGGTTTCTTTAAGTTTTGTTCGAAGTCCACCAGTGTTAA
Organism: Eupeodes latifasciatus; assembly: GCA_920104205.1. Classification (NCBI taxonomy): domain Eukaryota; kingdom Metazoa; phylum Arthropoda; class Insecta; order Diptera; family Syrphidae; genus Eupeodes; species Eupeodes latifasciatus. The sequence continues at coordinate 117,850,039 of OV049925.1, read as the reverse complement.
GGTAGAAGAATAAGTATGATTTCACATGCGTGGGCGATAATGTATCGATTTCAGGCATGGGTGGTGGCGGAAGACTTCCACGTGTTTCAGCATCAATACTTCCTCTTATTAGGTATTCAGAACCTGTTGATGTTGGCCGGATACGTTTTTTGGATGGCTTAAAAACGGCTTAACCACAACGCCTATTGGCCATATGTCCGCCTGAATAGCTGTTTTGAAAAATACAGCAGGAACACCAAGTTTGAAATTTAAAAAATAAAGACTTGTAGTACCTACATCCTTTTTGACTAATTTTGAGCATATAAAGCTAGTTTTTGGCAAGTTAAGCTTGCATGCTACAAAATTGATGACGTTTGATTCGGTAACTGTGTTCTTTAGTCGAGAGATGTGCAAAAAACGTAGCTTCGGTACTGATGGAAGAGCATTCACAGCATCAAAATCGCAGCCTATCACATGTTTCTGTTTAGGTTTTCTGCTACCCTCACCAGAGGATGCAATTTTATCCGTACCAACATTAGCATCATTAGAAGTAGCATCTTTAGAACCACCAGCAACAGCACCATTGCCGACAAAAAAAAAAAAAAAACTCCAGCAACAATAGTATTAATATCATCAGCATCATGAACAACACTTATGTTGTTATTATATTTGCCTTCAGCAACATATAATGTATCTGCTACCTCAGCATTACCAGCAGCATTGACGTTGTCAACAACTGTAGAGGTATCTGCAACATTGTTTCCAATAGCAACAGAATTAAGCTCAGCTACATTTTGGTCAACATCACCAGCATCATCAGCGGCAACAGCAACAAGTTCAGCAATAAATTGTTTATCAGCAGCATCGGCAGCATCATCAACAGCAACAATTTGTTCAGCATCAATAGTATTTCTCTTTGTGTTAGGAGACGTAGATGACTTTGTTTTAGGGGTCGAATATTCAGCACTAGAAACTATTTTTGCATATGGAATTGAAAGCCGTTTGCTACTAACACTTTCTTTCGGGATTCTCTGAGCACGAGTGGTATCACGTATTTGGCGACTTGAGTTTAATTTTGGTGTATTAGTAATTGCTGACTTTGCAACTGCACTCTTAGATGTAAAGTTTATGGGAGCGTTTTCAACCAAATACTCTGAGAGTTCTCTCACTTTATTTATACATATTTGAAGTGGGATTTTCATACACTTATCACACTTAAAGAACAAATTTTTATAAGATTTTATAGTTTTTAAATCTTTTTTGTTGATATTACAACAGTCCAAATGTGAGTTTTTGCCACACATATCACACGTTAGAAAAAAATTTTCCGAAACTATTTTGAAGCATTTATAGCATTTAGAATTCATCTTTAACAGAATTTAAGGAAAGAGATAACAAAACACATCCATTTAGTATGAAACTAGTCGACTGACTTGACCACCAAAGAATATTAAAACGATAAAAGAGTATTTATATCGGCATCGCTGCCGAATAATACAAAGCAGGAGGAAATGACTTGGTAGGGAGTGTGCCCCAACTCATCTGCAAAATTTGGTCGGAAGAAAGCATGCCCGATTAGTGAAATCTCAGGATAGTTTGCCCAATACATACGAAAGGAGACCCTCTAAATAGCGCCAACTATAGAGGCATCAGTCTCCTAAACATTGCATATAAGATCCTTTCTGCCGTATTATGTGAACGTCTCAAGCCGTTCGTCAGCAACCTGATAGGGCCCTAGCAGTGGGGCTTCAGATCAGGAAAGCCCACCATTGACCAAATATTCGCACTACGGCAGATCTTGGAAAAAACCCAGGAGCTTCAAATCGGTACCCACCATCTCTTTATCGATTTTAAAGCCGTGTATGACAGCATCTATAGGGAAGAGCTCTATAGAGCAATGTCTAGATTTGGCATCCCTGTCAAACTTATCCGTTTGTGCAGAATGACGATGGAAAATTTACGCTTCTCTATCAAGATCGGAAAAGATCTCACCGATGAATTTGATGTTCAAAAAAGAATTTAAAAAAAGGCGATGCGCTGTCACGTTACTTCTTTAACATCGTTCTAGAAAGAATTGTGTGAAACTCAACCGTCAACACTAGAGACACAATCTTCCAAAAGTCCATCCAATTACTTGGATACGCCGATGATATTGACATAATTGGAAGATCAAAGCGTGATGACAATGTAGCGTTTTTGAGCATTACGACCGAAGCGAAGAAGATGGGTTTAGTGGTCAATGAGGGCAAGACCAAGTATATGCTGTCATCAAAAAAAGACATGGAACAACAACGTCTTGGATAAAACGTCACCATGGGCAGCTATAACTTTGAGATAGTTGAGGACTTTGTCTACCTAGATTAGGTTAGGTTAAAATGGCTGGCCATGATGGAATCGGACACACTTGAGGCTTCCTCCTAAGCTCAATGGAACCAGTTTGAGTCCCTTACGAAACGTTAGAGGCTGATTATGCTGATATGATTTAGATCGTTTAGGTCGTTAAAGAAGAATTCTCCTAGGTAATTCTTGCGGTTTTGAGCTAGAGTAGGGCATGTACAGAGCAGGTGAAGAACTGTTTCCTCCTCTTCGTCGTCCATACAGCTTCTGCAAAAGCCATTTGAGAATACGCCTAGCCACGTGGCGTGTCTAGGCTCCGCTATAAACTCAGACAACGACACCAGCGCTGAAATCAAAAGAAGAATAACCCTTGCAAATCGCTGTTTCTTTAAACTCAGAGGCCTTTACCCTGTCAAAGAAAGATGAGAACGTCTTTAGATTAGAATTTAGTGGAGAATGGAGGAGAAGATATAATGACGAACTGTACGGGCTGTACAGCGACACTGACCTAGTTAACAGAATTAAAGCCCAACGACTTAAGTGGATGGGTCATGTAGAGCGAATGGACATCAACACTTCAGCCCGGAAGGTCTTCGAATCCAACACCAATGGACGGGGCAGTAGAGGAAAACCCCGACTCAGGTGGAACACCCAATTAGGTGAAGACCTCAACCAACTTGGCGTGGGAAACTGGAAACAGCTAGCTAGGGATCGAGCTGGTTGGAGATGCTTGTTGGTTGAGGCCTAGGTCCGCCCTGGACTGTAGCGCCACCTTAAGTAAGTAGGTAAGTAAGTTTCTGAAAAAAAATTCGAATTTTGGATTTTTGCCCAAAAAATGTAAATGGGGTATATGTTGTTTTTGGTCTTAAAATAAATTTTAAGAAAACTCCTGAAGTAGGTATTCGTAAATATGGTTTAATACTTAATTTTTAACTTTGAACTCATTCAACGTTAGCATTAGTTTTTGACTATAATATTTTGGGAACAATAAAATATATTAAAAGCAATCGTATACAAAATAATACTGTCAAGATTTAATAAATTTAGAAAAAAACTTACAAGTTTTCTTACTTCAAACTTTTGTCATCTTTTGTAGAAGTTTTAGAAAAATCCAATGGACAGATTTGTACATTTTATTTATTTAATTATTTATTTATTTATTTATTTATTATTGTAGTTGGATAATATTTTACATTTGCATATAGTATGTTTACTTAAGAGATATAGAAAATTAAATTCTTTACAGCTTCACTATTAGATACTTAATACTAATATAAAAATAATTTAACTGAGAAACAATTATTCTTAAGGGAAAACGTATGTACAAGAAAAAAACCCTTATATGATACTTAAAAACTAAAAATTGCACATAAACCCAAAGTTGATATAAATAAAATATCTAATTTAAGAGATTAAGAATTAGCTCATTATCAGAATAAGAACATCTTCTAAAAAAATTGTCTTGCAAATTATAAATTACAAGCTTGAGTTGTTTAACATTAGCCTTACCATGAAGCCTGACTGTAGAACAATGCCTTGACAAATTTAGCATTAATTTTAATATTTTGTTTTGCACTCTTTGAAGCTTTTTTAAGTAGGTTTCAGCGAAGTCAAACCACACTGGAGCACCATAAGTAAATATAGGCTGGAAAATAGTTTGAACATCAAAACTTTATTATGCACGCCAAGGCCTGATATGCGGTTTATGAACGGGTATAAAATTCGTATTAAAAGATTAGTTTTGTTAATCGAGTTGGCGATATTTTTGTCAAAAGTCAGTTTCTTGTCAAGTGTTACCCCTAGGTATTTGCAGTTTTCAGACCAAGTGATATCGACAGAGTTTAGCTGTAACGAAGTTTGTGGCAAAAAGTTCTTCGCCGGGAAAACCATACAGCTTGCGATTTTTGAGCATTGACCTTGATTTTCCACTTATGAAAATAGTTTTGTAGGGTATTAAGTGAGCATTGTAGTCTACTGAGAGCACATTGAGGCAATATGCTAGACGAAAAAAGTGCTGTGTCGTCAGCAAACATAGCAAATTTAGTGTTTACGTCCAAAGATGGCAGGTCGGACATATAAACCTTGAAAAGTATGGGTCCAAGCACTGATCCCTGTGGAACTCCACTAAATATATCGTAAAGAATAGAGTGTACACTGCCTGCGTATACAGCAAATTTGCTGTTTTGTAAAAAAATTTTATTAATTTAATTAGATACGTCGGAAAACCAAACATCATAAGTTTGTAAATTAACCCGTCGTCATGCCAAACAGTGTCAAAGGCTTTTTCAATGTCCAAAAGTACCAGACCAGTCGATAATTTTGAATTAAGGTTACTTTTGACGTGATTTTTAATTCTTAAAATTTGATGGCTTGTGGAGTGACTAGCTCTAAAGCCAAACTGCTCATTTTTTACATTTACATTTTAATACATCCTAATACAAAATAAAGTACTAAGTAGCATTACAAATTAAATTTTGACTTAAACATCTTCAAAGATGTTTCGTTCCAAGAAAAGTATGCTGCTAATATTTTGTAGTATTCAAATACAGTGTTTCTTACATGAATAAAAGTCGAGACAAAAATACTATTTCATTGATTTAACTTCGAAAATACATATATCAAGTCAGAAATAAGCTTAAAATTAAACTTCTGGTTGAAAACTTTTTTAAATTATTTAAATAAAAAACTCACATGTGACAAAAAAAATATTTGTTTGAAATTTAGAAAGTTATCATTGTGGGCGTGTCCTGCTTTTTGTTTGTTCTATCTGCTCTAGACTCCAGAGACATTCATCAAACATAATGTTCTTCGGCTTGATGATTTAGCTAAAAAAAGTTTTAAGAAATGACAGCTTATTTGACGGATGCAGCTACGGCAATATAGCCACCATCAACTGTAGAAGTTCAAAGGTTCTTAGACCGTACTTTCTCTTAAATTACAATGTTTAAGTTATTAAAAAATAAATGCCTAAAAGAACTTCTCAAGACTTATACTTATACTTATTCAGATTTAAAAAAAAAATTGTATTTCCAACCTTTTATCCTTGTTAAAAGCTCAACCCATTCCTTTGAAGGAAAGGAAGAAAAAAGAAATAAATAAAATCTAATTTAAAAATAGAGAGTTTTATTTTCTTTCTTCAAAAACTCTTTTATTTTGTGTGTTTACTTTACCCACAGCAAGTCTCCATCACTGTGCACTTTAGGCAATTTTTTTTTTCTAACTCAACTCCTTTTATATGTACCTAAATTTTTGTGTAGCCTATAAAAATATGCATACCACACTCTATCATGTCCGCTTAGCTGCTTGTCCGGTTTGTCCTTTTTGTTGTCTATTCATGTCATGCCAACTGAAAGTGTTTTAGGATTATTGTACCGAAAAGCATTCCACACAGTTCGAACTACGAGTATGTATAACAAAAAAAAAAAGGATATCTAACCTACCTCTAAGAGGATCTTTTGTACTATATCATAGTCTAGCTTTAGATACAATATATTTTCTATACTCATACTCGTATACAAAAAGAAAAGAAAAAAAAAAAGAACCTAAATAAATTACGGTCCATCTTTATAGAGAAAAAGATGAATATCTCGGTTGGATGACCAAGAGCAAAAGCTTTTTGCCCATAAGCTAGAAAGTTGAATTGTAGCCAAACATGCTCAGTAGGTTGATAGGTATATTTTATATATGCCTTAGGCTTTAGGCTTTTACCCTCACTTCTGTATCCAATTTAGTGCAGTGATGGTTAAACGCATGTGATGTAGAAATTTTTCTTTTTTTATTTAAAGCCAAATGTGTCCCTTTTCCTTTAAATACTTTTCTGTTGTTTTTTCTTTTTGTATTCCTACAAAAGCCATTAGAAAGGGCTGTCAAAGAACAAACGTTACATAGACGCCCTGACTAATGCCGCATGTCCTGTTCTATGCCTGTGCTGAGCTTGTGTATGTTCTATATAAATATACCTATAATGGCAATGGAAATATCCTGTCGTATAGAAGCGTGTCCTTGTTGCTTTTTTTATGACTTTATTACACGAGCCTTATTGGAGCAGTAGGTAAATCGACTTTTACTCGCTTAAGGTGCCTACCATCTATCGAGCCTTCACAACACACCACATTTTTTACGAGTATATCCTTTTTGTATGTTGGTTTGGGCACAAGTACGAGGACGACGACGAGTACGTATGAAAATGTTGTGTTTGAAGAATTTATTTCATAATATTGTCGGCGAGGAAGTCAAGAAAAACGATGAAACCCATGCCCATCATTTTAGACTCGTTTACAAGGTGGTTGATGGAACATAATATTGAAAATCCCTTATCCCAGTATCGAATGAATTTAAAAATTATACTTTTGGGATAGATATTCTTGATGTCGACAACGACGAATTTCATGGTACCTATTCCATGAGAGTTCCATCAGGAGTCTATATAACGACACTTTATTGTTTTATGTTTTGTGTTAGGAATTGCGTGCGGAAACTGTTACAATACCAAACTACCCCCCAAGGACCTACATATATGTCGCATTACTTTTTCGTCCTGTGTTTCATTTCTATCTCAATTTAGAGTCAAAAAGTTAGGTATGTGAGCGTAGTGAGTAGGTGAGTATGTAGGAGTATTGTGGCATAAATATACACACACACAAGGACTCTGTGAAATACTCGAGTCCCTTAGCCTGAGCCTGGGTTTGGGCTTGGGCCCACCGAACGAGTTAACGGTGTGTAATGAAAAATTTAATTAAAATTAGGATGCTCGGTTATGAGGCTGCCATACATTTTTATTTTAATGTTTATTACCACTGCCAGTCATATTGAAATTAATTACAAAAATATACATGTTCTGTTAGTTCACAGTAACAGCATCAGGATTTCTCCTTTCCTTTCCTTCCCTTACTCTCTTTTTATTTTTTTAGCCCTTCTCTGGATCATGATGTGATGGGCTGTGCCGTTTGCCGTGTGCTGTGTGCCCTGCCCTGTCGAATATGGTAAAGGATATTTATTTAATATTGTGTAGGGTGTTCATGGGCAATATAGGCTCAATATAAAGGATGCGGAAGTACGGATGTGGATTGCGGATGCTGGGGATTGTTCTGAACCAAATGTGCGGGAGAAGCTTTTGTTGAATATTGGGGTTATTTCACGGTAGATGGAAGGTTGTCGCAAATTAACTGGGTAATGTTGCGTTATGAGTGAAAACTATCGTAACAAATGTTTAGAATAACACATGTGACTCCTTTTTGTAGCTATATATATATAGCGGTAAGTGGCAGAAAGAGGTATAATGAAATATTATGGTTGGTATGGTTGTGAGTATATCAAATGAAACACAGAAATTCCTTTAAGATTCTAATGGAAATTACAAAAAAAGGACTCCTTCAGGTATAAGGAGGTATGCAAATGTTTCACGTTTTTGTAATGGAATTTTCCCTTCAAATCGTTGTGTAAGTTTTTCCTTTTTGAAAATATGAGAAGTGGTATGTTTGTATATAAAATTTAACAAAAATGTAACTCACAAAATATAAAGGACTATTTTTTTTGTAAATTAACATCAAGTTAAACGTTTATTGTTAATAATTATGAAGAGTAATATGAATGGGTTATTTATGACAATTTAATAATTTTTAGTATCCTTGGGCCTTCGGTCTTTGCAAATATGTAATTCAAATTATTAAAAGGTGTTTAATATATATATAAATTGAAAAAGTATATAATATTAATATTTTCATTTAATTTTATTGAATGATTTTATGAGTGGGATATCAGTTATGATTGTTCAATATTCACAGTTGATGTAACTTTGTGTATTTTTTAATATATTGTATTAAATTGTTTAATTAAATGAAAAGAAAGATCAAATAATGCAAAAGTGTGTACTTGGTTCATAAATTATTAAAACAAATTAACATAGGTAATGAAAAAAGTATTTTTTAGTCAATTTAAATTAAAGTAAAGGACATTTTCAGTTTTGACAATTTTTCCGCTTTAATAAAAAATCATGTAAAAATACTTCCATTTCAATGTTTTTTTTTTACTGCATTTTAAATTTAATTTAAATAAAATGTTAGTTTTTTATTATTAAAAAAAGAAAACCAACAAAAAATTAAAATCAAGTTTAACTTGACTATTGTTGAAAGTTTCGTTTTTAGGTTTATCCTTAAAATATGCACTTAAGGAAACCATTATGGATTAATTATAATTTGTATTACTATCACAAAAAGATCTTGATTACTTACATAAGTTCGTTTATATAAATGCTTAAAATAATTTGATTCTGTCAAGAATATGCTAAACACACACATCACATCACCACAACACAAAATAAAATTAACTCTGCTTTTCAAATACAAAACTTAATGAAATCATCCATCAATTCTATCTAAAATACATACATATACATATATACTATAAAATATATACATTGTATATATTTTGTTCATAAATTCAGTTCTATGTAATTTCTCAAATAGAAATTAATTCAAATCTGACAGCTGACTGACATAAATGTTTTCTCAAGTGAAAACTTGTCTTGAAAATAGAAGTTTCAAAATAGGAATATATTTTATATAATAATAAATATAAGGAGAGGGAACAGAGAATGTCGTTTAATTTAAAATAGATTTTATATAAAATGATTATTCTATGATGGTAGAATAAGAATAATTACATAAATTTATTCAGATAAATATAATTTCAAAGGAAATTGATTTAAAATTATAAAATTAGAAGAGTTTTCAAGACTATAAAGATTTGTAGGTTAGTGAGAATTACCTGATTTATTGAACCATAAACAAGTAATTATCATAAAAACATCTGCACAAATTGATTTATAAATTCGAATTTACATGAGATTTAGTTTTAAATTTAGATTCTTCTAAACTTAGTTCAAATTGAACAAATTAATATTCTTAAAATTTTAAATTTCTTTGACTAACAAATTTTAGGACCCCTTTATACCATTTACGAAAAAACTAGCAAAACATATGTTTACCTGCTACAAGAAAAAATATAAAACAATTTTTTTTTGCATTTGTTATTTTTTGTTCTTTTCATATCTGACTGGTATAATGTACACAGCTTTCAACAAATCTTTTTATTTAGATGCATATACAAAAAATTAATAATACTTATGTTGCATTTAAATCATTAACCAACAAAATACCAATTTATACCAATGACATGAAAATAAGCAACAATATTTCAATTTATACCATTTAATACGATTTACAGAAATCTAAAGAAACTCGTTTCGTACAGCAATCGCATATAGTAAAAAAAGAAATTTTGAATTTATAAAAACTAAATAAAAAGGTAACAAGTATAACATTTATACCAGTCACAGCTAACAAAACAAGAACTAATTTCATTTCTGTTTTCAACTAACAACAACAAATGTAATATTTTATATAAGTAAGAAATATTAAAAAAAATATGCTTTGTTATTTCTGCTATTTTGGCAGTATAAACGAACAAATTCTTTAATTATACCAATCAGAGCTAATTAAACAACCAATGTTAAACTTATAACACTGAGAAAAAATTATGCAAGAAAATTTGAATACGTCATCAGCCAAAAAAAAATCGCAAACATTTTTTAGTACATTATACCAGTCACAGACAAATAACTTAGTAATTTTTTTAGAACAATAAAAAACAAGTTTTAAAATTATACGTTTTCGAGTTATTTTTAAAAATAGTAATTAAAGAAATATGACTTTATGAGAGGTTTAATTCAAAATCAACACAAAACAAAGCTTTTTTGAAACTTGTTAATTGGTCTAAAAAAGTAATGACCTAGAGTAATACAAATCAAAAGAAGACAAGTAAATGCTTAGATAAATTTATAATTTGAATGGTATAAGCTTGTTTTTGTTCGTTAAGGCATTTTTGAAAAGAAATATTTAGATCTGCAATAGCGATTAAAAGAACTCCTGTAAAGTCAATGTTTACAGGTATTTTTCGCTTGTTAAGCATAACGTCAATGAGATCAAATCAAACTAAGAGATAAGTAAACAAATATACTGTCATTTGATTTATATAATAAATTATTAATATAAAATAATTAAAGAAATGAGTAATCATATTTTTTTAAAACATTCCAAAATTTAAATTCCTGTAAGTGAAAACTTGAACACAAAATGTGAACTACATAACTGGTATAAATTTAATAATTCTAGTTCTGATTCGTATCGTTTTATTGATTTGACTTGTGAAAAGAGACACAGGCCAGTAAATGTCAATAAAAACTACTGCATACATGCTTCAATTTACTTATGTACTAAATGGTATAAACTGGTATAATACACTTACTCATTTCATATTTGATTAAAAAGTGTAAGGAAAATACCTGATTCTGATAAGAAGATTAAGAAATGTTATGAACCTCGAATAAGAGAGTTTCAAGAAATTTGAATCCAAAAAAACTGAAAATTCTCAAAAAAAAAGTACAGTAACATTTAATGTTAAGCAGGAATCAATTGCCACAATCCAATAATTTTAAATCCATATTATATATGACTCACTCCAAATGGCGTGAGTAAATTTTCCACTGACTATACGGACAAGAAGTTTACAGTGTCACTCCTTAAAAACGGGTGAAAACCCAACCCTTTAATAAAATTAAACTAAACACAATAAGTTCATTTGTCATTCAAAATATGTACATACATTGTCGGATGCAAATAAATATAAATTTCGTGATTTTGTATAAAATACCACAACTAAATTATTAAGTTCATCCAATTTGATATTTTCATGTATTATATGTGAACGACAAAAACTATCCAAAAACTTCTAAAAAAGACTCGGTAACTTCTTCCCCACCAATACCATATAAGAGGACAACAGCAAAATCGAAACCTCCCCATAAATCATCAACAAATCCATTCGAAGGATATCCAATCAAATGGTCTTCGATGAAATGTTAGGTTAACCACAGCTACAGTTAGTTTCAGCTATTTATGTATATTTCATTTGATTTTGAAAACCCTAGCACGTATCTACGAGTATTGTGGTATAGTCGCGTGAGTCGTGCTGTCATTGTTATCGTCATCAAATTGAATTCAAATGTACAATCAAATCAAGAAGGGAAAAAAATATGTGTACAAAAACCACACGAAAAAATAGAAGCTTCCTTTGGGTCAATTAGTCTAATGCTTTATGTTTTACACGTACCTTTGAAATGGTTGTTCTACATATGTATATATAGACTCTCTTCACACCTTTAATATTTTATTCAAAATTAATTTTCTACATTGTAGTTCTCAAACCCACAGCAATATCCTTTTTTTTTCAAGATACATACATCAGATAAAGGATATTCCAACAGACTTACACAACTAGATACTATAAAATAGGTGTACCAAACAACTTAAAGTATGTGCTGAGCGCAATTTAGGTTAATGGATCTAAAATTAGAAAACTCAGTTAAAACTGACAACTAGGTGTGAAAGATACGTCGAAAGACTGGATACCACAGCAGAGAATAATAAATTTTTGTTCAAAAAGAAAAGTCGGAGAAAGCTTGTCCACCCTATTCCTGTGTGTCTGAGTCGATTAAGCAGAAATTGCACAAGCTTTACGTATAACATTCCGGTAGGTACAATATAGGTATATACATAACTTAACTGTATCTAGACAACTATATTCAAGTCGAGAACGGTGGGTGGTGGTGGTTTTAGAAGTGGCGATGGTGGGCTGAAATTGAGTGGGTTGAACGTCCTTGAATGCGAGTTGGAATTGTTTTTTTTTTGTACTTCCTTTTTCTCTTTTAACTTTAACTACATGTTGAAGAAATAGAGAGAAAAAAAAACAGAAAGGAAATATAAAGAAATAGGGTAACAGACTGTAACGTTAGAATAATTGGCTTGCCTCCAAGCGTTTCAATTGAAACACATACCAACATAACATATATTGGCACATTCCTATGCAGATGTATAGAGAATAGAATGTATGGAGAAATACTGAATAACCTCTTTAATTCAATTATTGTCCAATATACCGAAGGATTGGATTTTCAAAAGTGTTCTTACAACCATTTTAAAAAATAGAGCTGAATACATCTAGTTTGTTGGAATTGACCTAAAAACAGATAAAAAAGTTTAAATTTATACCAGTCATAGAATAATTAAGAAATATGTGAAATATTTCTAGCAATATTTTCTTATTTTGATCGATAATAAACATATACATTTTGATTTTATACCAACCAAAACAAAAACAAATATATAAACCTTAATACAAGTTTAAGTTACATATTCAAATAAACGTATCGGAAAAAATGTCAGTCATAGAAAACTTAGGAAATAAGTTACATAATTCCGGTCAAAGATAAAAAACACCTTTACATGTATTTTTTAACTTTATACCATTTAACGAGAATAATTGAATATATTTTTAAATCCAATCAATTTAAATAAATTAAGTCATTAAAACAATTAAAAACATTTTCAACTAATGCGATAAAATCAATTTTTTTGAATTTATACCAGTTTATAATCATAGTAAAATAATAAAACAATGCCGTATAGACTTATACCATTATGTGTGATAGCTATAATTTTGTATATATATGTGACATTTAGTTCACAAAAGGGACAGAAACATTTATCTATTTGTTGAAGATAGTATTTTTCATAATTTGTAATTATTTTTTGATTGGTATAAATGTGTTTCTCTTTATTGAAGGTAGTATTTTTCATAATTTTTAATTATTACTAAGATAATTAGACCTTCCATATAAGAACTAAGTAAAACAATTATTGTTGTCAAAGTTTAATTAATTTTGACTAGTAAAGCATTAGACCAAATTAAAATTATGAGAAAAATGAACAAATTGATCAATAGATTTAATTCGCATTCGTTTAGTTTTACCTTCTGTTAGTATACATGTAAAATTCATTAACTGGTGTAAAGTATAAAATTCTTGTTTTTTCGCCATATTGTGTAAAGTAAAACAAGGTCGTCAAATCAAGTTAAAACAAACAAATTAATTGTTCTTCTTTAATGGCATTAAAAAATAAAACCTCCTATACATCTAATTAACTGGTATAAACTAAAAACCTTAAGTTATTAAGAAGAAATTCTTTTATTATTTTGACATATGAAAAATGAAACAAGGTCTTAAATTCCAGTAAAAACTACTGCAAATATGTAAGTATAATTACTTTAAAACCGATTGGTATAAACTTGTATAAAGAACAAACTAAACCATATAGAAGTGAAAAGTGACACAATTTAATACTACTACTACACATAGATTTTAAGTTCTAATGTGCCGACTGGTATAAACTGGAATAATACACAATACGAACCCATTGGATTTCATAAAAATTAGAGTAAAACGGTTTTTGAAAAATTTTGATGGGAGTAAACACATCGCGGTTAGACAAGATTTTAATCATTCATATGTAACATAATATTTACTTAATAGTATCAAAAAACCTAAATAACATTTTAAAGCCTAAAACTTAAAGTCTTAACCAAAAAAAAAACAAGCAACCTAAATTATGTGCATAAATATTTGTTGCATTTCATGCACATACTTTTCAATTCTCTCTCTACATCTCCGAAAAAGCACAAAAATAAAAATATTAGAATGATTGTACCGAGAAACTTAAACATACACACAAAAGAGGCAAACAAAAATTATCCTTTCAACACCAAACAATGGTATACAAAAAACCACACATACGAGTATGCATGTAGGATGTATGTATGAGTATATGGTATGTTCCTACGAAAACAAACATTATTTTTTGTATTTATCCTTTCTTCAATTCCAAATATTTCCTCTGCGATTTCCGGAATATTTTTGTACCAACAAACATACATTTTTACCTTATTTTTTCAGTAGATATTTTTATTTTTGTAGGTTTCTTTTTGCTTCGAACGTGCCTCGCATCAAGGACACCTTTAGTAGAATACGATAGGTGGTTAAATTTATGTAGGCAACACCACACGTATTTTACCTATATGCTTTACCTATGTTTGTGTGTGTGTGTTTGGTTTTTATTTTTTGTATATTTTTTGGTGTCCCATAAGCTCCGGATATTGTATTGGGAATTTTGATAGAAAACCTGAAGATGGAAACGGATGGGATCAAGCTGATAACAAAAAAATAAATAAAAAATATCAAACGTGTTCCAATATTCGTGTTCTCGAAAATTGCTTTTCCACAAGGTGAGAATTTCCTTCTTTTTCTTCGAAAATATTGATATCATCATTTTTGTCACATCATCATTCATATCTATAGCAATATAATATTTTTAAGTAAACTGAAACGAAATGAAGAAACGTTTTGAAGCAACATATGTTGATTATTTGCAATATGTTGCGGGTACTTTCAATTTTTAATAATAAATGTATACTCATCTTCGATCTTAGATTGTCTGTATCAGAATCGTAGAATAAGTATTTTTTTTTAAATAATGTTGATAATGTTGAAATTATGATTTTGATGAAGCTTTTATTACATTTTTAGAAAAACTCACATCTTTTATTTCAAACATACATTTTTCACTCTAAAAGATGCGAATCAAAATTAATGCAAACATTTTAAGAGATCAAGGCCGAAATAGTTATACAAACGTTCGGGTTATTCAATTTTTAATACTGAAGGACTTTTTTTTCTGAATCATAGGCTAATAGTCCAGTTAAAAAAGGTTTACATCTCAAAAAAATTTCAACTGTTTTAAAACTTGGCACACTTACTAAGGGATGTCTGGTAATGATCCAAAAAAGAGTCCCCAAGAATCCGACGTGAGCTCTAGCGGCAGTTAAGAGAAACATGGAGTTTATTTCAATTTTTCATGTTTATCTCGAAAAATATTTGTCGTATCAAAAAATTTTGTTCTACAAAATTAAAGCTCATTAAATTTTATAAAAAAAAGTTTCAACGAAATTTTTCGTATCTCTTATAGTTTATAAAATAACTCTAGTAGCAGTGAAAAGAAACATACGGTTTTTGCGGTTTTTCGGGTTTATCTTGAAAACTATTTGTCGTATCAAAAAATAATCTGCTACAAAATTAAAGCTTATTAAATTTCCTAAAGAAATATGATAATCATTTTTTTGTAATTGTTTTTGATTGTTGTTTAATATGATTACATTGCTTAAAGATGTAATGCACGCTGAGCGGTTTGGCGATTGGAATGCCCATATTAACTGTGTGAAGAATATGATTCCATATTTCCATGCCGCCGGAAACTTCTCGTATGCCAAATCATGTCACTTGTATTTGCAGGACATTATAAAACTGCCTTCTGTGATAACCCCAGATGAATTTAAAAACTTTGTGCAAGAAGGTTACTTTACAATGAGAAGAACTGACCGATTTTGGACAGGGCTGTGGTCCGACCAGACAATTGAACAAACTCTAATGCGTGGAATAAAGAGTATGGGTGGCTTGACATGAGGGCGTGGAATCACTGATAGTGCACTTAGCAAATGGGTTCTAGGGCTGACTGCTACTCATGGAACTTTCTCATTACTCAAAGAATTCACTGGCGTTCTTTTTTCTACTATTGAACAACGTAAAGATTTTGGAGAGGCACGTAAAATTAGAGATAATACAGACATTGCAAAGCTGTCAAATTGGTTCCAAAGTCATCCTCCATTTCCAATTACAAATGAAATCAACGAGTTTCAGAAGTAAAAATCGAGCACTCCCTTTGTCTTTTATGTCAAATTCTGTAAAGATTCGAGGTGAAACTGTGGTAATAGAACCTTTGATGATATTCCTAAGAATATGTATAAGTAAGCAGTCCGATGAATACTTGAAGACTTATATGAAGTATGAGTTGGCTCCCTTTCCATTATCATTGTTTGATGAAAATGGGATGCGAAAAGCAAAGAAGTCAGCGACGACATATTTAAAGTATCTACAACAAATATTGATTTCCTTGACTTTGACCTTATTGTGGATGGTGGCTTCTTACTACACAAAGTATTGTGGCCCAAAGATTCCGATATTTCAACAATTTGCCATTCCTACATTAAGTACCTTCAAAAGCATTATTCGGCAAAAAGTTGTACTGCAGTGTTTGATGGTTACTCTTCTTTGGAACACAATACAAAAAGAGCAGAACAATATCGACGATATAGACTTAAGAAGTCAGTCGATATTCAATTTGATCATGTAACAGTGACAAGACAGGATGTTGAGCCAGATGTGGGTGTAGAAAAGCAGCCCTAAACTGTTCAAGCATATGTCATTCTTTCCATAGTGAATGCTTGAATGCTGATCATATTTCAAACGATGAAGAAGGCGATGAAGAAGATTTTGAATTAGAGAATTCAGGTAAAGCTTCTGCAACAACAATGTTGCAACAACCTATCAGGTCCATTCATTCACTCGAATAAGTCGAAGAAGCTGAATCCTCATCAAATAAAAAAAATTAGAAAAAATTAAATAAGAACGGTATTTAATGCTTTTTTTTTAAACAACTTATATGTTTATTTATTTACTAGCTGACCCGGCAGACTTCGTACTGCCTCAATCGATAAATAAAAGACCTAAACTTTTGTATAAATTAATTTCAAAACAAACAAAACGTATTGAATAAAAAGCATTTTTTTAATGAAGCATGCATTTTTATTATTATTTTCGACACATCATGTTACTTACTTAAAAAACAGAGTTTTCCTGAAATACTGGCTATTTATAAGGTTTAAATTTTTATTAACAGACACACACTGTTATGATACAGTTTGTTAATCAATTTAAAGCTTTCTCATAAACTATATATTTTGTTTTGTTTTGTGGTGCGTAAATAAACAAAGAAGACGGATTTCCGACGCGCGAACACGCGACGCATAATTTTCCATGCGCGAAACAGGAAAACTCCAAGTTGATTGAAAATACTCGCATGTTAGTTGCTAATTCGAGTGTCTTTACGTACTGCCACAAATTCGATGATTTTAGGCATGTATTTAGTTCATCAGTTGATCGGGAAATAACTGGAAGAGTCTGACGAAAATCACTTGACAACAGAATCATGGCCCCACCAACAATATTTTGGTTGTCACGAAGATCTTTAAATGTTCTGTCCATCAGCGCCTCCAGTGACCTCTTACTTTTGGCGATGTTGCAAATTGGTGTTTCGGTGATTTGCATGTTTAATGGTAATTTCAAGGCAGAATGCGCAGTTATTCCGCCTTCTAGCAGAGTCGCAGCTATTCCAAATGAAGCCAACGCTAGAGCAACATCATTTCGCGATCTGATCCTCGCCAAAGCAATGAAATTAAGAACGTTTTTCCGGTTCCTCCGGGAGCATCAAGGAAATAAATAAATAAATTCCACCAGATCCACTGTTCACAGCTTCTATCAAAGTGTCGTACGCAATTCTTTGTTGTTGATTTAATTATGGAACATTTGTACGAACTGTTGCGGCCAATGCTTCAATGTCGTACTGTTTTTCCCTTTGCAACTCGTGGTTTAATGCATCGTGCATATGACGATTGGTTGCTGTCATTCCCAAACACGACAATACTTTATTTGCTATCAATAAACACATATTATCTTCTATCATGATCAATGTGTCATTGTAAATTTCTTCAGTCATTTGTAGTGTAGGATTCAAAGTTTCACGGCGCACACGATGCAAAACATCCTCAGACATGTCATCTCTATATACTTAGCCCAAATATTATGGTTGTGTTCAGAAACTTAATTTGTGACAAAACTTAAAATTTATCAAACTTAAAAAAATAATCTGATATAGTTACAACTGAAGTTGCTAAAATTAAGTTTCGCTAAGCCGACCAAATTAATTGGAAATCAGTACTACTAATAGTTTATTACATTTTTTGTAACTTTCGCGATTCACTTTTGATTATTTTCGGAACGCGACATTAGATCTTCCAAAGCGCACGCGAAGACTATTTTCATAGATATGATGGATTTTGAACTTTATGCAGCGGTAATAAATTGCAAATTGACTCTTTGACGTTAGGAACACACCTAAATTGCTTAGACAACAGTGAGTGATTATAATTTAATATGAACTTTAGCTTTTAGAACTATTGAACTTTTAAAACTATTGAATAGCAATAAAAGTTCAAATTGACTCTAGAAAACGTTTGTATGGGAAATAGAAAAGGTCTGTTTTTAGGGGTTTCCCGGAAATTATTCGATTTTTTCACGCCTTTTAAACCTTCCCTAGACCTCCACGAACATTTCAAGACTAAGATAAGATAGCCGTTCTCGAGTTTTAGTGAGAGTAATGAACAGCAATTCATTTTTATATATATAGATTAATTCCTAATGCAATACTTAATGAAAATAAATTAGAAAGATATAAAGGTATTTAATAATACATATAACCATCAAATAAATAAATAAATTAGGTGGCGCAACAGTCCATAAAAAACCAGGGCCTAGTGACTTACAACTCTCAACCATTCCTGTGTGCGAGTAATGTTGTCAGAGATGGAAGAGACCTACAGTTTATATGCCGAATCCGAACGGTTAATTTGAGAAAGCACTTTTCATGACAAGAATTACTCTTGGAGGATTTGTCAATTCCACGCAAGAGGCAGTACCCGTGAAAAAAGTTAGATGGCACAGGCAGGGATTGAACCCAGGACCCCTTGCATGACAGTCCAACGCACTAACCATTACGTAACGGGTACTACTACTACATATAACCATCAGCCATTCATAAATTTAATATGTTTCAAGTTCGATTTTGCTATAAAGATTATAAACTTAATTCTTGTAGAAAATTATGTCGCTTTATTTTTGAAAAATAAACCTAATGATAGGAGAAAACGTTTCCAAGATAGGCATGAAAAAATACTTGTTTTCCTTCAATGTGGATGGAGTTTTTTTATAACCTAATACAAATAGTATTATTTCTTTCGGAAATCTAATAAGCTTTAATTTTGTAGAAGATTATTTTTTGATACGACAAATAGTTTTCAAGATAAACCCGAAAAACCATATGTTTCTTTTATAGTTATTTTATAAACTATAAGAGATACGAAAAAATTCTTTGAAGCTTTTTTTTATAAAATTTAATGAGCTTTAATTTTATGGAATAACATTTTTTGATACAACAAATAGTTTTCGAGATAAACGTAAAAAACTGAAACAAACTCCATGTTTCTCTTAACTGCCGCTAGAGCTCACGTCGGATTCTTGGGGACTCTTTTTTGGGTCATTACCAGACATCCGTTAGTTAGTGTGCCAAGTTTCAAAACTGTTGGATTTTCTTTGAAGTAAGGACAATTTTTTTCGTTCATTGACTAGACTATAATAGAGAAAGGAGGTCAATTGCCTTGCATAACCCAAAACTTTGTACACCTTATTTATTTCCAAGTAAATAATCGTTTGGAGTTTTTAAAAATTTGTACATGTGTAAGAAAAGAAATAAACTTTGCTTTTTCTTCAAAATCAAAATTAATTATTACCTAAGTAAGGTTGCATTTAATGTTTTTAAATAATATAATCTTTTGTTTTCTTTTCTTTTGTATTCTCTTCAACTTGTAACTAATTGTATTTTTGTTTCGTTTCAGGTATGTAAATAAAAATGAACAACTTAGCACGTAAGTTTACAAATTTTTAACTTCCCATAGGAAGTTATTGTAATGGGTCCGATTTGAAAAATTGAAAATTTTGACATTTCTCGACGTTTCAAGGTCCCTAGAGTCGAAATAAAAGATTTTTAGAAAGATGTCTGTGCGTGTGTGTGTACGTACGTCCGTACGTTCGCGACGTTTTTTTCGTCGTCCATAGCTCAAGAACCAGAAGAGATATCGACTTCAAATAAATTTTGTTATACAGATAATAAGGCAGAAAGATGCAGAAAGGGCTCTCAAGAAAATTGCGTGGGTGGTTTTTTTACCATAGCAGTTTAAAAAAAAGGTGAAAATTTTGGTTAACCCTAAATATCTCATGAACCAATGACGCTAGAGACTTGAATTAAATTTTGTATTATATATTGTAACGTGATACAAAACAATTATATTTTTGGAAAAAAATTCAATTAACGGTTTTTTTTATAAATCAAAAAAACTGAAAAAAAAAATTTGTCACTTCGAAAATTTTACGACTAAAATATGAATTCATCTCCAAAACAATTTTGTGCAACGAAGAATAATGTTTTTGACATCTGATAAAATTTTGAGAAAAATCGAATTGACAGTTTTTTTACAAAAAATAATAACCTAAAAAAAAAATAAAAAAAAAGTTGGTAAAAATTGAGTTTTGACTCAAATATCTTTTCAAAACTTTGAGATATTGGCTTTAAACTACTTTTATCTTTCAAAAAATATTGGTTTCAACATTCAGTAAAATTTTGAAATAAATCGAATTGACAGTTTTTTTACAAAAAATTAAAAACCGAAAAAAAAAATTTAACAAAAGTTGGCAAAAATTGATTTTCGACTTAAATATCTTTTAAAAAATTTGAGATTATGGCTTCTAACTAATTTTAACTTATAAGAAATATTGTTTTCAACAGTAGGAAAAATTTTGAGAAAAATCGAATTGACAGTTTTTTTTACAAAAAATAATAACCTAAAAAAAAATAAAAAAAAAAGTTGGTTGAGTTTTGACTCAAATATCTTTTCAAGACTTTGAGATATTGGCTTTAAACTACTTTTATCTTTCAAAAAATATTGTTTTCAACATTCAGTAATATTTTGAAAAAAATAGAATTGACAGTTTTTTTACAAAAAATTAAAAACCGAAAAAAAAATTTAACAAAAGTTGGTAAAAATTGATTTTCGACTTAAATATCTTTTCAAAAATTTGAGATTATGGCTTCTAACTAATTTTAACTTATAAGAAATATTGTTTTCAACATTAGGAAAAATTTTGAGAAAAATCGAATTGACAGTTTTTTTACAAAAAATAAAAACCTAAACAAAAAAATTAATAAAAGTTGGTAAAAATTGATTTTCGGCTCAAAAAGCTTTTCGAAAATTAAAAATATTGGCTTCAAACTTATTTTATTTCACAGAAAATATTGTTTTTTATATTCAATAATTTTTTTATAAAAATCCAACAGTCCGTTTTTTCATAAAAAAAATAAAATTTACAAAAAATAGAACGCAAATTTGGTAAGAATTGATACATTTAGACAAACTTTTAAGCAAGACAAATCGATAGACGGGATGGGAAGTTATCAGTGTGGGTCGCATCCCAGCCTCTTTTTGTTTAACTAATTGTGATTCAAAATAATATGTTAAAAGTAATTGAAGCAAGGTGAGATTTTAATAACGTCTTTTGAACAATTGGAAACATACAAGACTGTTTGCGACTACAATAAATTTATTTTGGATTTGGCCAAAATTGGCTGGAAATTTGTTTATACCTTCCTTTTGGTGATCTTAACTTTTTAAACAAAGTCGCATAAGATTCACGTTCTAAGTATGGGCTTTTGAATTTTTATAATAACATAAAGTCTGACTTAGGATAATATTTGGTACATAATATTATAAATGTTTAATATTTGTAATAAGAAAATAGGGTAACACACACATGCTTTTAGTACTTTTAAACGATTTTTGAAAAACAAGTTTATAGTCTAGTAACTATATACATCATACCATGCCTTTAATCCGGTAGTTCTGATAGTTGGGTTATTTGCTTAAGATGTAACCTAATTAATAATCCATGTTTCGGATCCCGAGCACCGTAAGCAAGTTGTCCAAAAATTTAAAAAAAAGTTAAAATTTCTTACTGTTTTCGCTTATTGGTATTTTTTTTACACTGAGGGAGAATTTTTTTCATAAGATCCCGTTGTTCTATTTTAAGGCAAATAAATTAAGTACCATTTGAGTCTAAGGTTATGTCAACTTGCCATAAGAGTGAGAAGATTCGGCCAAAAGAAGAAAAACATAAAACAGGATGGGCTATACCCCCCCCCCAGTATCAATGTCCTTGTTGATTGATCAAACAACAAATAGCCAAGTTCAAAAACATGTTTTGTTTTTGAGAAAACTAGAAACGACTACATCTACTATACCTACTATTAAGAAGTTTTTTTTCGGGACAGAAAGAGACGTTTTCGTAAATCCGTAAAAACCAATTTTCTTTCTAAATGTTAAATACATTGGTCTTTTAAATAATCCAGGTTTTCGACCTAGAGGTCTGAACGCAATACGTCAACAAATCAATAAAACCTCAAAAATGATATTTTTTTTTCTTTTTACCATAAGTATACTCTACGATTTTAAACTAACTAAATTCTTTTCATTTAAACCCAAATTCATCTCTACAACAAAAAAGAATTAAAACAAAACAAAATAATTACGAAAATGTTCAACTTACAAAAACTAACGACACATTTGAGGTAACGAATAAATCGCAAAACCAAAAGAGTTATACGGATCTTGTCGCTTAATAAACGTCTACTTTCCCACTAAATTGAAAACAAAAAAAAAACTTTACAGGAGGCTTTGATGTTTTATAAAGCAGCGATGGAAAACCTTTATTATCCATTTATCTTCAGAAAATAATATTTAAAGTTTTAATTTCTTCGACTTCTAAGCCTTTTATAACTAAGAGCTAATATTTTATATTTTCCTAAAGATTTTGAGAATTTCTGGATAAAATTCCAAATTTTTCGTTATGGTAAAGAAATTTAATCGTGATAAGAAACAGGATAAGTCTTAATGCAATGTACATTTTTGATGACCCATCCACACCACGCATGCCACAGAATTCAATTTGTACGCAAACCCAAGTCTTGCCAACCCTGCCTCAAAATACATCTAAGCCTACATGTCTAAGATTACATGTAGAATACAACTTTTCTTTCGCCCCCCTCACCCCTTTCCATCATATCCTTTTTCTATGTATACCTTACCTATTCGTTTGAAAGTTTACCTTTGCCATCATAGTATTTTAAGTGTAACCGTTGTAACGTATATCCCCAACTCTAACCTTATAGATGCGTTTAAAAACTTTTGTAAGGATTTAATTTCCTTGCGGTAAGGTGTTATGAGAGTTGTTTTCTATTCATAGAAAGACAGAAACAGAGAGAAAGGACGAATCCTCAAATGAGACATTTTTGTTGTCATTTTGTTTTGCTATATTTTCTTTTTTCATTTTCATCAGTAAAAGAAAGATTTCCTTTTGCCACAGTAGAAAAATATCTCTGCACAGGCACACATATTTCAACACACACAAAAACATTACAAATACAACATACATAAAAATAAAGAAATAAAAGAAAACAACAACAAAATATAAGAAGAACTAAAAAGCAGAACAAATAAAGGTAAAGTTAATTAAGGAAGAGACATTTCCTTGCACAAAAAGTTGTCTTCTAGATACGAGAAGTATAACCTAGGAGACAACAACGACGAAGACGACGAGTATAGTGTTTTATATGTGTTTCAACCAAAGTTGTTAGTTAGACTCGAGTGTAGTATTTATGTGTGTTTTCAACTTTTTATTCTAAGGATATTAAATGAGTTATATAGTATTTCTATGACAGGTACATATATCCAAAGCAGGTACCTGTAGAATTTCCTTTGAGTTTCAATTTAATAAGTGCGTTTTGATAGCATAAAGTTGAAAGTATATAGAGGTGGTTGTATACACCTAACTTTAGAAAAGGAAGTTGAAGGATAATGATTAAAAGGATTAAAACAAAGTGAATTACTCTTCTCTTTGAATTCAAATTATATTAACTTTTTAGAGTGTGTAACCAAATTTTAATCAAAACTGAAATGATTTTTTATTTTTTAATGAATTTTAAGAAAAAATCAACAATACATGCACGGCTTTGATTACATAACCCAAGTCTATATCCTTTTTTATTCCAACCAAAAAAGACCATCCAAAACTGTGTTATACCCTCTTTTAATTATGCATGCATGTACATATTTGCAAAATGATCAACACAGCAAATACAGCAGAAGAAAAAAAAAAAACATATGTACAACTACCCCTGGGGTGTATGCGTAATATTTTATTACACATTAAAATGAAGGTCAAACAAAAACATCCGAGAGAGAAGAGGCTCATCCCCTCGATTGGACCCCACCGCAAACATTTAACCTTTTCCATAATTTCAATTCCTCTAAGTACTTTTATTTGTACGTAAACAACAGAACAATATACTGAAACTGATGCCAATAACGTATGTTGTGTATTGTAGGGAGGTATTCTATCCTTTAACCGATGTTGTGCCTATTTGTTGCCCCAATATGTACGCACTAACTGCAATTATTATATCCTGCTGATGGTAAGCCACCCCAACCCAATATACTAATATGAAAAAGAAGTGTGGATTATAGTGACCTAAATATTCGTTCATATTGCTCTAACATGCACCCTCAATTAAGGAAACTCAAAAGCAACAACAAACAGTAAAAAATAACATCAATACAGAAACTGCAGAAGCGGTATAGATCCTCATCATAGAGGACACAGGGACTGGAGATGTGTGTGAATATGCGAAACATTGTGTTTTGTGTGCGGGTGACATGCAAAACGGGATGAGTTTCTGTTGCTCGGTAAACAAAATACAGAAACGGGCGTTACCCAGATACACATATTAGAGGAAGCAGCGTAAGAGGGGTCATGTACGTACACTGTACAGTGTACTGTACACCAGGGTACAGTGTAGTCTCAATCTATATGAAGCCAAAGCCTATACTCTTACGTACACCTTCTATATATGGATGTGTACCTAACAGATATGATATGGAAACTGTATCAGTATCAACTTAAATTCAACGGAGTCCTGTGAAATATTTATGAATGCCGAACATGCTAAGCAATTAATCATCGTCCCCGACATGACACATC
The DNA here is from genome assembly GCA_920104205.1 of Eupeodes latifasciatus. Classification (NCBI taxonomy): domain Eukaryota; kingdom Metazoa; phylum Arthropoda; class Insecta; order Diptera; family Syrphidae; genus Eupeodes; species Eupeodes latifasciatus. The sequence continues at coordinate 117,824,961 of OV049925.1, read as the reverse complement.
CTTACACAGGAATAACAGCTCACCAAAGCCGTTTGTATATCATCATCAGCATCATTATCATCATCGTTGATGATGGCGTAATGGGGTGGGGGAGGAGACGCTGTGGAAGATATACGGCTGGCGGTACCACCGTTCGGTAATGGTGGTGCGACGTGGTTGTCAACGTCATCGTCGTCGTCGTCATTTTATAGTCACTGCCGTTTGTCGTTCGTTCATTCGTTCTCGTCAGTCGCGTCATTGCCATCAGCTAAGCTATCGCTTTATGGCAAATATAAATATTTCAAAATTTTCAATATATCCCGCATCTGCATCCGGCAAACATATATCCTCGCCATCCGCCATCATCCTTCCTCTTCTGCAATACATATTGTTTTGCATACATATACAAGTAAACTATACACCACACATATACATATATCTATCAGGACATAACAGCGAATATGATTCGGACATGGACACAATTTTGAGATTCTGTATCATTTGGAGCAGCAGTCATTGCAAGAGATGTCCGTCCATGTCCAATATATCAATTTGACAGGATTCTATATATGTATGTTTGAGAGTGAGAGGATATACCTACTCGTAGTAGGTATCGCGTTTGAGATGCCATCATATGATAATATGTACAAAGTACATATAGTGATGGGATTAGAATGCAAGTGAGGTTAAGTATGATGGGGTGTGTTGTGTTTTGTTCTGATGTGGGTCGGTCGCTGCCAGTTTTGCAATAATTTGATTTGGTCAACACGCACAAAGTGACAAATAGCTTCTGTAAGGAATTCTAGGAATTTGATGGTACTCCGTCTGCCGTCCATCCGCTATAACGTTTGTTGTTTTAGATCAATTTGAAGTGACGAATATTTTACGGAGGATTAACAACATTTTTCTGAATAATTTGTTATTGCATTCTAAGGGACACTAGCTTGACTGCTTGTTTTTGATTTTTGTATTTATTGAATTCCATAACCTATGACATATTATAGTGTCCAATTCTTCTTTGTGGCTTTTTGGGGGTAGCGAAAATCCGAAATTACATGACCACTGGGCTAATATCAGACTGAATTTAAGTGTTGGCATTAGTTTTGTTGGCTTATTCGCTAAGACCTGTAAATTCACTTATACAAAATCTAACGAGGTCAAATTTCATGATCTTAGTGGCCAGTTCACAAAAACTTCATGAGATATGATCTTGATAGAGCCCTTAAAGAGCTTGGCAAGAATTTTTTAAATGTAGTGTGAGTTGTCCTACTGACACCCGGAGTCCTTAGTGTTCAATTTTAGTGTTCAACAACTTTAGTTCAACTTGTTTTTGTTTTCAAACCATAAAATTATACCGTTCACTTGCCTTGCTTAACCAAACAGTTACTTTTTTGGGAGAAATCGGACGCTCCTAGATATTATGTAGATTGGTTTAAAGTTGGTCGCAAGGCAAAAACTGAAGAGACATTTACGTCTCGTCTCGGTATCATTATAGTCGTAAAATGTCCGTCTCGACTTGGTATCGTAAAAATCATTTCGAACTCAGTCTCTCTCGTTTCTGAAATTTTTGGTCTAAAATATATTGTCTCGTCTCGAATGTTTTTATAATAAAAATCGTCTCATCTCGTTTTAAAGAGACTGGACCGAGAATTTTTGGTTCATCTCGTAGACTCTCTAAATTCTTCACTTAAAAAGTTTTACGATTTTGAATCCAGAAATGGGCCTCATAGTTAAAGATGATTTTTTGATGAAAATAAGGGCTGATTTCCAATATCTCCAGAGACAACTCCTTAGTCAGTTGTAGGCCATAGTCACGACACACAATAAACCAAGTTATTTCCAGTAACATATGTTAGATCAAATTTTACGAACGGATGCAATGCTTTCGGTAGATACTGCATTTTTTAAATGAACCGATGTTAGTTGATCCTGAAAAAGCCGAAACTCACAATATTTTTCCGAAAAGAACACAAATTCTTGGTCCTAAGTAAACATGATATTTTTAAAACCATGTGAACAGTCTAAGAAAAATATCCCCAAGGAAATCTATTTAAGTAATAAACTAATGGAAACCGCAAACTTACATAAAATAAATAAAAAACAAAACTGTTTGCACTTTTAAATGTTTTTTTGTTTTGTTCAAAAATAAAAACAAAAACTTGACAAACATTATAAGACTTCACAGCAATAGATATCTCCAACTACATAATATCCAGGTAGGTTATGCACTCAAGCAAAACCTATCCTAACACTACCTCTAGGTATAAAGCTGATAAAACACAAAAACAAGCCCCATTCGTCGTATATGGTTAGCAGGTAAAGGACACTGTACCTTTGTGTATGTATCAGCTATACTATCTATAATATAAAGAAACAAAAATGTAAGGATGTATATGCATAAAGCATAACACATATTTATGTATATGTATATAAATGTACATTTAGGTACATTTCCTAGAAACATAAAAATGTCATCCTCTGTTTTTCTGGTATCCTCTGCCAAATAATAGAAAACTTTTATTGTCGAAAATGTTGTTGCCTCGCCAATGCTATGACTGCTACTGCTGGTGGTACTTTTGAGCCCCCCTCTCCCTCTCCCACTCCCTCGAACCCAAAACCGCACACCATGTTGGGATTTTCAAAAACCCAACAATAAAAAGTTTCCCACAAAAATGTAACAAATATAGCAGAGTCACCGCACCGCACTATACATATACATTATACAATACGAGTACAAAACATACCCATATGTCGCTACTGTCGCTGTTGTGCCACCAGCACTCGTCTCCACTTATAACCTAGGACGAATATAAGAGTCTATACCGAGTGTTGAAGGTTGGCGGAAGCCTAGGCCCTCTACCAGAAATTGTCTGTTAAACATATAATGTATCTTGTCCAAGTTGTATGTGAGTATAAAAGGTTTGGCCCAGAAATAATACAAAATAAAATATGTACCATTCCACCATAGAACATACCAAACAAAAAAATTAAAAAGGGTACAGAGAACTCTTTCTCTCAAGGACTATAGGTAAGGTACATATATGGGGTTTGGAAGAAGTCTGTGTGTCGTGGACAACACACGACCAGACCAAACCAACTGAATACCGAAAGAGGAACATAAACTTCCATTTAACGATTCCAGCAAAACAAGGAACAAAAAAACAACACCAACTCAGAACAAAACAAAAAAGAAGAAATATGCGAAAGGACGAAGCAAATAATCGCCAAATATGGGATTTGGACACTACGTCGTTGTATCAAAAAGAGAGAGAGGGGAGGCTTGGTGCATGTAACAACCCTATCATAGCCACACCCTAAACCCCTTCTTTCAATTCCACCCAATCACATGAAGCACTCAAAAACAAAACTTGTCATAAATTGCATAAAATGTATTCACTTAATATTCGTATGCGGATGTCGATGTCTGCTCCTGCTGTTGCTGTTGCTCGGGCGTTGGAACCTCAGGCTTCATCCGGCTTGAGCCCCCAGTTACAGTTCCCAACCCTAGCTCAGGCATAATAAATTTGCTTACTTGCTTTCTGTTTCTGTTTTTGTGTTGTGTTATTTTTTCGTCCTGGCCGTTTTTGTGTGTGCTTACAATTTTTTGTTGTGTGTATGATTATTTTGCCGTGTAAGGATGAGTGTAGAACTAGATTAACCAGGAAACAAGGACCTAACGGATAAAAACTCCTCTCCTGACGCCCGGTATCTCTATAAACTATATATTCTCAAGCTAGACAACAACTGTAGTTACATAGTTGTTATCTGAATTATGGTCAATGTGATAATTCAAAAGCAGAGAGAAGATGAGTAGAGAGTACGTACCAGAAGCGGCTCTTTCAAATTCCGTGGTGACACACGATTTTAGTTGTGACGACGACGACAACGACAACGACAACAAGGATAACGACAAGGACAATATAGAGTCTTCTATAGTTAGTTAAATACAATATATCCCCAAAATGTTTTCACATTGGTATATTACTAAACTAGTGTCCGAGGAGAGAGAGCGAGTGAAGAACAGAGCGTGTGGATGGGAATTTAAGGTCTGTTGTTTCTGCTGGACCGTAATAAACGGATATACCAAATGCTACAGTAGACAATAAATAGCTCACTACTGATAACAATAATTTTGGTGAAATAGAGTTACAGTCAAATGAAATAGTACAAGAAATTCTAAAAGCTTAAATCAGATTTTATTTTGTTTTTATATATTTTCCTCCCATCACTCTAGGATTTAGGGTTAAAGGATATAGCTACTAGCTACATATTTTATTCTTGACCAAAATAGAGTTTTATTAACAAAAAAAAAAATAATGGTATTTTTCAAGGAAACACATATACGAGTACATATGCATATATGTATTAAGGTTTGACAAATAATGAATGTTTAAGGTTGATTGTGAAGACAATAAACGTTTATCTCGAAGGACATTCTTTTGTGTTTTTTTATGTTATTATTGAAGAAATCTATGTTTTAACAACTTTATGGTATTATTTTTATGGTTTGGATAAATTCCATGAGTATGTACTCTTTATTTTATTTTTAAAATCTCAAATTTTCAATGAGAGAACTATGTGATGGAAGATATTATTAGTTATCTTAATGTGCTATTTTAAAACGGAATTTCCATACATTTTAAACATTTATTTAATTCAACAATTAAAAAAACTTGAATTTGTATTTTTAATGGACTGTAAGCTTTGGTAATAGTCTAAATTTTGGACTTTGAGCTCCTAGTACAACATTAAAAAAAATCAGACAAATTGACAACTTTTTTCAATACTTTCTCTTAATTGTGCTTTTAATCTCAAAGGACAACTTTTTTTGAATAGAATTATATTACATACATTATAATTTTAAGGCTACTAAATTAGCTTAAATGTTTTTTTTTTATTTATTTATTTATTGCCTATAAGTATAAACTTTCTTAGACTTAACAATTTATATGTTGTATATACATACATTCTTACAATATTATATCTATACTATTATATAAAAGCGAAACCATTTTAAAATTCGTAACGCATGATCTCAGAAAGTAGTCAACCGATTTATTTGAAATATATTTTATTATTTTCTATATTGTTATGAGAGTGTTTATGGCTTTAATTTTTTTTCATTAATTATTTGTCAAACTTAAATATTATTAATTTTACATTTTTTGTCCATTTTTTTTCATTAGTTGACTTATACAACCACTCATATCTTAAAACCTATACAATAATCGACAAAGATTAGCATTGCTTCATAAAGTCAATATTGTTGCGCAAATTTTAAGCCTAAAATCACTTCTAAGCTAAACATACAACCTGAGAAATAAATAAAAACAAATTATAAAATTATAAACTTTTTGAATTTATTTTATCCAGGAAATTAGATTCCATCACAATCGCGAGGTCGCTGCTTTGTTTCATTTCATTATCATTCCAACATTTTTGATTTTCTTTTCTTCCCATGCTCTTTCTCTCTTAATATGTGTTCCATTTAATAGTTACGTTTTTTCTCTTACCTACCTACCTACATATTCAATTTTTCTGTATTGTTTGTATAGTTCATCAACTAACCTACACACACACATTATTTTTTTGTTTCTGGGCTCTTTTTTTTAAGTTACTATGGACATTTAATAAAAATAAATAAACATTGCCGTGCACGTGAAATGCCGATTTATCTAAAGAAAAATTAGATCTTTTTTATTTTTCTGGTTCGAGGAAGTGAATAGATTATAATTCTTCCAATTTAAAAATAAAAAAAGTTCTATTATAATAGCTGGAATTACCAATTTTGTATCACTTCCTCGAACAATAAAACTAAAATTAAGTTAAAATTTTCTTTACAAATAACTCAAAGAAGGTACTTACAATGACGTCGATAAAAAGAGCACACAAATGTAGGTAGGTTAAGTCAGTTGCACTGCACTGAACATGAGCAGATGAATAAAAAAATGTGTCTATGGATATTTACACACGCATCATACCTATAGATGTATGAGAACATTAAAAACACAAATTTGGTTTTTTTTTACCGCAAACTATATTTTTCGGTTGCAAAAAAACGTTTCTAGGTATGAATAAAAGAAAGAAAAGAAGAAAATAGACAAAAATTTCGTTCTGTTTTCAACTAAAAAATTGAAATGGTTTTGTATTTTGTTTGTTTTCACGTGCGGCTTGGCCTTTACTACGTAATATTTTACTTAAGTTTTTTTTCTAAAGTGTTAATTTCGGTAAGGAAGTGTTTTTTGATTATAAACTAAAATTAATATTATTGTAGAAAATATGCTCAGTCCCATTGAGAAATTTTTTCATATGCTAATACTAATATTCAAAAAATGTTCGTGGTTACAATTTGCGAAGCAACGCGAGCACGGGTCGGCTAGTTTTACATAAAACAAGAAAATAATTTACTTAATATTACTCGATTTTAATAGCTTTCATTATTTCTTTTTTAAATACATCTCTAGAACATTCCAAATCTATTACATGAGCATATTTATTAAACATTTTACAAGCTCTAGAAACAGGTTCATTGCTACCATAGTTTGTTGTATGTGTGGGAATAAAGAAAAAATTGTTCACCCTTGGTCTTAAGCATCGAGCTGGGCTGTATGGCCTAAACAACATTAGTAATGGAGGACAATTTATATGACCCGTAACAATATCTCTCGCAAAAGAAATCAGAAAGTATTCTCTTCTGGCTTCGAGACTCATTAAATCAATGAGAGTACACCGATCTTTATAAGGAGGCAAAGGCAAATTCCATTCTAGCTGGCGAAGCGAATATCTTGTGAATCTTTTTTGGATTTTTTCAATTCGATTCATAGCGTTTTTATAATACGGACACCAAACAACACTACAATATTCCAGAACAGGGCGAACGAAATTAACATAGAGAGATTTAAAGGTGTATGGACATTTAAAATCTTTAGAGTTTCTAGTGATAAATCCCAGAAGAGAGTTGCCTCTAGAAACAATATAGTCTACATGCATTTTGAACTCTAACTTAGAATCAAATATGACACCTAAATCCTTATGATTGTATACTCTCCGAAGCTCGTTGTCTGAAAATTTATAATTAAAAATCAACGTAGAGAAGGATCTTGAAAAAGAGAGTATACCTACTACATTTTTCGACATTTAAGGAAAGGTCATTTAAAATACACCAATGATAAAAATTATTTAAGTCACTCTGTAATTGAGAAAAATCTACAAGAGATTTAATAACTTTATATATTTTTACGTCATCAGCAAAAATTAGACATGAAGAAAACGAAATATGGCTAGGCAAATCGTTAATAAACAGTAAGAACAACAATGGGCCCAAATGACTGCCTTGGGGAACTCCCGAGACATTTAAAACCATCTTTGATACTTCTGGACCGATTTTCACATATTGAATGCGATTAGTTAAATAACTCTCGATCCATTTCAATAATTTAGCATGAAAACCTAATGATTTAAGTTTTTGTAAGAGTATTGTGTGGTTGACTCTATCGAACGCTTTCGAAAAGTCAGTGTAGACAACATCTACTTGACTTCCATTTTCAACTGCATTCACACAGAAATTCGTTAATAACGTCAGATTTGTTGCAGTAGATTTCCCACTGACAAACCCATGTTGAAACGGCGATATAAATTCTTTAACGGCTTCATATATTCTCTTTTTAACTAAAGATTCAAAAACTTTTGGAATTAATTGAAGCTTAGCAATGGGCCTATAGTTTGCTACAGATTGCTTAGACCCCGATTTAAAAATCGGAGTTATATACGAGCTTTTCCAATAGTCAAGAAAGACACCTTCGCTTAGAGATAAATTGAAAACATAAACAAGAGGCTTGGATAGATTTGATTTGCAATTTTTTAAAAATAATGCAGGAATATTATCTGGGGGCAAACTTATACTGCTATCAAGACTACCTAGTTCCAAGAGAACTTCGTTCTCTGTTAGTTCTATGTGCCCCATATTTGTTATAGCGTTAATATTATCCATAACATTTACAGAATTAAATGAACTGATCTTAAAATTTGATTGGAAAAATGATGCAAATAAATCACAAATTGTTTTTAAATCACAACTTTCAGTTTCATTATAGTTCATACAAGTTGGAATACCATAAGTTTTTCGTTTAGAATTTATATATTGCCAAAAACACCTCGAATTCGTTTTTATCTTTGATTCAAGTGACCATAGATATTGACTATGTAAGAATTTCTTTAAAAATTCATACTCTCGACGCATACGGCAATAATCGATTCGACAGCTAGAATTAAGTTTACTTTTTTTTTGCATATTCATCATTGCATTCTTTAAACGCGATAAGCTCTTGCTATACCAAGGAGGTTTACAATTCTTCTTTATTCGTTTGACAGGTACATAACTAGAAATTACATATTTTAAAACTACAAAAAAATGATCATAGTTCTGAGTAACATTATGATTACATAAGAATGAACTCCAATTAATATTACTCAAATAATTATTAATGCTGCCATAATCAGCCTTTTTGAAATCAAATCTGTAAATACTTAAATCTTTACTTTTACAATTAATCCTATAAAAAGAAATAAAATCAATAGAAAATTTTAAAGCACTATGGTGAACATCGTTTTTTTCATTATTTAATAATGGAAATTCTTCTTTATATAAACAAACATTAAGTTCTTCATGAACAAAGACTAAATCTAAAATTCTATCAAGAGTGTTCACAACATTATTAATTTGAAAACAATTTAAAGCTGACATTGTGTCTAATACAACAATTTCGCTTTCACTTATTACATTAAACGGAAGTAATGCATTATCATCGTCTGAATAAATCCACTTAATTCTATTCAAATTGAAATCTCCTAAAACAACTATGTAAGAGTTAGAATTTAATTCACTTACTATTGTTTGAACATTATTTACATGAGCAGTATAAATATCTAAGTCTGAACTCGGAGGAATATAAGAAAGAAAAAAATATACATCAGTACAACAATTATTATTAGCATTTGAATATGGAAAATTGATTTGTATACATAATTGTTCGATCAAACCTGAAGAATCTGGAAGAGAAATTTGCCTACTCTTAAAACTAGATTTCACCGCAAACAGCACTCCACCTCCTCTTGTTAAACCAGTACAGGCTTGATTTCGATCTCTTCTATATATATCGTAGTCACTATTACATATTTCGGCATTGAAAACATCATCACTTAACCACGTCTCTGTGAGACATATGACGTCATAACAACAATCGACTACGGCAGAATAAAAACTTCCAAGCTTCGATCTCATTCCCCCTACATTATGGTAGTATACAGACAGCGCATTGGAAATATCTTCCACGGTATCAGCAGCAGCAACACGAGTATTGGGAACATTATCAACAACAGCAACATCATCAGCATCAAGAGCATTGGTAACATCAGCAACAACAACAAAATTATCAGCATCAAGAGCATTGGGAGCATTGGGAGCATTATCTACAACAGCAACAGCAGCATCAATAGAAACATTTATGAAAGCTTCATTATCGTGTGTTGATTTTGTAAGAGCAGCAGTAGTATTTATTAGCGATGAGTTTTTTAAAGAGAATTTATTGGTGGCTTTGATGATAACATTCGCTCTTCGTTTTTTGGAATGTTAATAAACTCTCTTACTTGAACTCCGGTTGGCCAAATTGAAGCTAGCATTAATAGATCGATGTAATTTTCCGGAACTGCAACTTTGAAGTTTAGATAACAAAGTTGCGATATGTCCTGATCTTTCTTAGTAAGCATAATACACTTAATCACATTTGGGGCAATTTTAAGTAAATCGGCTATAAATGAAGTGATTGATTCCACTGATGTTTTATTGTCTAGGTGAGACAAGTGCAACCACTTCATAATGGGGACAGAAACACCTTGTAGTGACGTTGAAGAGTTATTTCCAATTAGAAAGCATCGTTATGCCATGATCAGGTTCAGGGGCCTGGGGAGGGATGATGACTTGCTCAGTAGCTGGATTTTTATTCGCATGGGTAGAATTGTTGTTTTTATCTTTCTCTTCAGAACTACTTTGAGTAATATTCAACGGTGGATTTGAAGAGCTTTGGGGACACTGACCTAATACAAAGTTGGAATTATCTTTTTTTGCATTTTTTTTCGATTTATTTTTCTTAGCACCATTCACTGATTCTTTTGATAGCTCATATCTTTTTAATTCACTCAGATTAAATTGATCTTTAAGGTCTTTTAAATCAGAAGATAGTTTATCGAGTTTATCAAACAGAACATTCGCTATTTGTGGTGAAACAATACAAGAGTTACACCGCCACATTATATTAGGATCTGCGACCAAAACTTTAAAGCTATTTTCAGATATCCCGGCACATTTTGTATGGTATTTATTTTTGCAATAATATTCGCATTGGATAAAGTTTGAATCCACAAACTCTAAACTACATAAATTACACACATTAGATGACATGTTTGGCAAAAGGCAAGGGAAATTTATAGCAAAATAATTTTAAAACAAGAGCTAGACAAAAAGACGTCCGATCGAAACGAAAGCTGACTACTACTTTGTTAAGTAATTGATTTGGAAATGAACCAACCTTCATAACTAAAACTCGACAAGAAGTCTTAGACATAACTCTTGTCTCAGATACTATACACCATATGATCTTGGACTGGAAAGTATCCAAAGAACACTCGTTCTCTGATCATAGATATATCCAGTTCAATATCAATGTGGATGATAACCCGAGTCCATTGACTTTTCGAAATTATCGGAAAACTGATTGGGCTTCATACAGGTACTCATTACAGAGTTTACTAAAACCTGGACTATCTTGTCCTTCCTCTAACGCTAATGAACTTGACAATAAAGTCAATGACCTTACCTCAGCTATGAACAGATCGCTAGAAATTGCTTGTCCAATTATATACATTAGAGGAAAAAGGAAACCACAATGTTGGGCCTCAGAGCTTGACTCGCTCAGGAAAGAATGCAGGAAACTTTTCAACCGAGCCAAAGCCGCAAGACTAGCCTCTTACTGGGATTCTTACAAAGAATCCCTAAGAATTTACAAGAAGGCACTAAGGAAATCTAAACGATCTTCTTGGCGATCCTTCTGTGGCACGATAGAAGAAACTTCTGAATCCTCTAGGTTACGGAAAATTCTTTCAACTAATCCAGCGATGCCAAGCTGCTTGAAAAATGCAGACGACTCCTGGACAAATTCAAGTAATGAATCGCTGAACTTACTACTGGATACTCATTTTCCTGGAAGTTCTCTTACCGAGACTTGCAACTGTTATATACGTTCAAGTCCCAATACTACATATCCACAAGGTCTGATTACAAGGGACAAGCTACAATGGGCTCTTAACAGCTTCAAACCATTTAAATCTGCAGGACCAGATGGAATAATACCAGCCAAGCTACAAAAGACTTCTGACATAATTGCACCAATCCTTGAGGCAATTTTTACCAGCTGTCTTTACCTGGTCCATGTTCCCTCGGCATGGCGAGAAGTTAAAGTTGTTTTTATACCCAAGGCAGGTAAATTCTCGCAAGTCAATCCTAAAGATTTACGACCTATAAGTCTATCATCATTCCTTCTTAAGACCTTAGAAAGATTGATTGATATCCATTTAAGGGCAAGTATTGATACAAGACTTCTGTCTTCGTCTCAACATGCCTACTGTAAAGGTAAATCGGTGGAAACAGCATTACACACCTTAGTACGCACCGTCGAATATTCCCTCCATCATAAAGAGTTCACTATGGTTGCTTTCCTTGACATCGAAGGTGCCTTTAACAACGTGGACACATCTGCAATCACATCTGCACTAACATCTCTAAATGTAGGGAGTTCGCTTCGGGAGTTAATTCATTTAATGGAATAATTAACTCAAAACTGGGCAACTCTTCTGGCAGACGATTCGTTAGTAGAGGGACACTGCAAGGTGGTGTTCTATGCCCTCTCCTCTGGAACCTAGTGGTGAATGAAATCCTAACTAGTCTGGTTGCGGAGGGTTTCAGAGTGATAGCCTATGCGGACGACGTTGCTATAGCAGTTTCAGGAAAGCATCTTAACACGTTAAAAGAACTCTTACAAAATGCCTTAGACAGACTAATACTTTGGGCTGATCGGTGTGGACTGGGCGTTACCCCCACAAAACTGATTTAGTCTCATTTTCGAGGAAATACAAAATTCCATTTGTCAACCCTCCCCATATTAAAGGAATCCAATTAAAATTCTCAGACGAGGCTAAATACCTGGGTCTTGTCTTAGATAAAAAACTAAATTGGAAACGCAACGTACAGGAAAGAGTCAAAAAAGCTACTGTAGCTCTCTTTTCTTGCAAAAAAGCCATCGGTAATAAATGAGGCTTACAACCCCGAATCACGCATTGGCTATACACATCGGTAATTAGACCGATTTTAATGTACGGTGTGGCAGTATGGTGGACTGCTTTAGAAAAAGGTATAAACCGGGATAAATTAAATAAAATCCAACGTTCAGCTTGCCTATGTATGAGCAGATCGATTCACACGACCCCATCTGCGGCACTGGATACCTTACTCTACCTAACACCTCTTAACATTTTAAGCAAACAAATAGCTGCAAGCTCTGCTATTCGCCTCAAGGCTTCGTCGCAGTGGACTAACAACAACATTGGACACTCCGTAATTCTTAGTTATTTAGAATCAATTTCAAAGCACACAGACTACACCATCCCCCAACTGCAATTCGACAGAAATTTCCAGATATCTATACCTCCCAGATCTTTTTGGGAGGATAGGACATTCCTAGAAGATGAGTCAATCCATTTCTATGCAGATGGGTCGAAAACAAAAGAAGGGGTTGGTGGAGGTGTGTACTCCGAACGACTGAAATTAAGTCTCTCTTTCCGCCTTCCCAATCATTGTAGCGTGTTCCAGGCGGAACTTTTGGCGATAAAAGAAGTCTTGTCCTGGCTTAAAGAAAACGTGATATCAACATCTGATAACCGTATTTTCTCAGACAGTCAGACCGCTATCAAATCTCTGGACTCTGTCTCTACAAACTCTATAACAGTCCATAACTGCCGATCATCTCTAATGGAGATGGCACAACAGTTTAATATTCACCTTTGCTGGGTGCCGGGCCATAGAGACATTCCAGGTAACTGTAAGGCAGATGAACTCGCCAGGAACGGTACAGTACAGCCCATCCTACCACGTTTGGCACGTACTGGCATACAAATCGCTACTTGTAAACTGTTGCTAATGCAAGACGCTGTGAGGAGGGCATGCACCAGGTGGAACAACATCACCACGTGTCAAGCCACAAAAAACATCTGACCAACACTGGATTTAAAACGTTCAAGGTGCTCGCTCTCTCTAAGCAGATCGCATATAAGCTCGATAATAGTGTCATAAACGGACACTGTCTAATAGGAAAGCACGCCACGCGACTAGGCGTATTCTCAAATGACTTTTGCAGAAGCTGTATGGACGAGGAAGAGGAAGAAACAGTTCTTCATCTTCTCTGCACATGCCCTGCTCTGGCTCGAAAACGCAAGAATTACCTAGGAGAATTCTTCTTTAACGATCTAAACGATCTAAATCATATCGGCATAAGCAGCCTCTCACGTTTCGTAAGAGACTCAAACTGGTTCCATTGAGCTTAGGAAGAAACCTCAAGATTCATGTGGTATCACAATGGGCCATTCAACTGGCCTAAGTGTGTCCGTTTCCATCTTGGACAGCCACTATAACCTAACCTAACCTAACCTAAGTAATTGACCATGTCTGCAGATCTAAGAGTTTCTAAGTTACAGATTTTCAAAAAATCGCTTTAATAAGCATTTTGCGGTATTACGTCCCACAAAATCTCACGCTACATTTAAAATGTGGAACGATTGATCCAAGGAGATTTAGTGAACTAGCGAATGAAATATCGAGATTTGAATTCTTGTGGAGATTTCTGAAGTGGCGTTTAGTCTCTTTGTCCAAACCTATCACTCCCATACCCCTAAATGTCATAAAGCCCAAAATTGATCACAAGGCCCAAAAATAAGTAAATAATAATAAGTAAAGTAAATTTTAAATAAAAGAACGGAACTAATGCTGGTTTTTATTTTGCCCAAAAGAATTTTTAATTTTGAAGTTGAGTGTTATTACATAGAGGTTGGCTTTTGTGACATTTATTTTGAACACTATGACAAAACTGATTTCTTTTGTCTATTCACACAAGGACATATATTCCAAATCAGTTAATGACATAAAGCCCAAAAAATCAAAAATATCACTAAGAAAACGTCACAATACCCAAATAAAATGTCATTGCACCCAAACAAACTTTGAATTTCATAACGTCCAAATTTAGAAATATCATAACGCCCAAAAAATGTTGTGTTGTTGGGTCCTGAGACGTGTATAAACAGATATGTAGGGCCATGTTGTCCCCCTGCAACCCCCCTTCTTGGGCTCACTATAGGATTTGGGGTAGGTGCGAAGTTGCAAAGTTTCTTCGCATAGAATCTGGATTTAAAGATACCTTGCACACAACCTCGCATCTACCCCAAACCCTATAGTGAGCCTAGGCAGGGGGTTCCAGAAGGGCAGCATGGTGGGTGCTAGTACTGTAAGCAAACAAAGCATTTCGTTTTATTTCACTTTGAAAATTGCCCTTTTCGAGTTCTGAAAGTGAAATAGCTCCATATTTGTTACGCTTTCTTGACGTTCCGAGTTTTTGGACGATTTGACATTTTTTCCGTTTAATATTTGTGTTTGGGCGATAATATTCAAAGCTCAAAATGTCATATCGCCCAAAAAAAAAAAAAAAAAAAGAAATTTGTCAGATGCTCAAATGTTGAAGCACATGACATCTTTTGGGCTATATTTCAATTATGGTAGGTATTTCAAAATTCATTTGAGCCTTTTGGAATTTTCTTCTGAAAAAATTTTTGGGCGATAGAGCCATTTTTGAGCCGTATGAAATTTTTAATATTTTGGCGGTATTTTATTGAAAAATAAGACCGAACGCTTCTTTTAATTTGGAAACCCAACAAAAACGTTAAATATTATGTTAACGAAAAATGTTAGTTTACAGAAATTTAAATTGCAACTACCTAAATAGTTTGCATACTAACCATTTCAATCACATTTTATAGATATTAATACTCCTAGTCCAAAATCCTTGCCTTTAGCATTAAAAAACCACAAATTCAATTTATTCCTGATTTTCCCTACGAAAAATTTCACCTTCGTCAATCTGTGCATTTGAATATTTTTTCTATTTGAACTTTTAAGGACAACCCCAAACTAACTTTTACCAATATACATATAACACTAACTTATAATTTCGGAGAAATCAATTTTCTAACATCAAAAATTCAAAATTAATTCTAAAATATAAATCTACATCTTTCCAAAAAAAAAAAACTTTAATAAACTGGAAAATAGTGTAAAAACGTCAAAAAGTTACACAACTTGTATACCTCAAAAAGTGTCACGTTCTTCATTTTGGGTAAAATCCCAGAAGCTGATTGGAAAATTTCATTCTTTTCTATAACTTTATATATTGTAGATGAAGGTACGCAAGAAAAATAAAGTGCTAGAGAGAGAGAGAAGGTGGCTTTGTATATAAACCCACCGCATACTTATAGTTTTCACCTTGATGTATATTTATAACTATTCAAACTGATTCATGAAAAATTCATAACCTGAAGGACTTTTTGTGGTTACTTTTATAATAAAATATTCTGAAATGTTCTGACTCTCCATCTCTATATACATACATACATACATTTTAATACCTAACTAACCTTACCTACACCTATAATACAGTCACTACCTATACCTTACTATATTGAAAAAAAAAAAATAAAGAATTCGACCAAGGTTTTGACAACTCAAGGGATCACATGAACTAAAAAAAGAATAATAAACTATGGTGTGTTGTGTAGACGTGTGTTCAAAATCGATGAAAAGTGTTAGAATAACAATTCAAAATATTTTCCTCCCTTTTTGTTGTTGTTACTTCATGAAAAAGGTTTTATTTTTTCGTTTAATTTTTAAGGGAAAATAGTGTAATCGTAAAAGTTAAGAGAGAAGTAATTTGACAAAGATTTTCAAAAAAGTTTATTTCAACTTTTAAATTGCTAAAATTTATCAGCTGATTACACTTAGTTACAATGACCTGACCAATTCTTATAAAGCATCTCCTTTTTACTCTAAGGTTGCCCACAATGTCAAATAATACTTTGGCTAATATCGTATTGATTTCAAAATGTGAGTCTCGTCTTGGTATCAGTGTCGTTCAACTCCTCGAATTCACGTCTTATTGTTGGTTTTATTTATTTATTTATTTATTCCATTTTGAGAGTTTTTTTCATCAAGATTTGAGATGGTTGCCAGCTTCTAATGGATTTTGACAACTTAAATTCTATGACTCAAAAAAATGATCAACCCACCATGTTTTTAGGTTCATACAAAATTTCGAAATTTCACCTGAAGCTATAAACGAGACCAACGAGGCCAACGAGGCCAACAAGACCAACGAGAACAACGAGACAAACGAGACAAACGAGACAAACTAGACAAACGAGAAGAACGAGACAAACGAGACAAACGAGAAAACCAGACAAACTAGACAAACGAGACAAACGAAACAAACGAGACAAACGAGACAAACGAGAAAAACAAGACAAACGAGGCAAACGAGGCACACGAGATTTCCTTTTTCAAGGTAAGGTAAAATAAATCTAAAAAATGCCCAAACAGCGTACAAACCAAATGGGACTTACGGGCTCAACAAGATCATCGAGACAAATGAGACAAATAGACAAACGTGACAAACGAGACAAACGGGACAGAGGATACAAACGTGACAAACGAGACAAACGGGACAGAAGAGACAAACGAGCCAAACGAGAGAAATGAGACAATCGAGACAAACGAAACAAACGAGACAAACGAGACAAACGAGACAAACGAGACAAACGAGACAAACGAGACTAACGAGACAAACGAGACAAACGAGACAAACGAGACAAACGAGACAAACGAGACAAACGAGGCAAACGAGACGAACGAGACTAACGAGATAAAAGAGACCAACGAGACGAACGAGACCAACGATAAAAACAATACCAATGAAAATAGCGGGGCCACTGAGACTAAAGAGATCAACTGTACCAAAGATCCCAGATCGATAGACCAGTCCAACGAGCCTGTAGGGACTTTCATCAAATTTTTATCCTAAATACACAGCTTTGTCTATTAACTGAGACGAAACCTTGATATCAGACATTGACAAAGTTGTCAAGATGACAAAATGTAAAACATTTCTTGATCGTTACATATTTTTGTGTGCAAATTTACACGACTTATGACCATGCTCTATGGGACTTTTATATGGCTGCGTCATCTCCTTTAAATTGACAAGGTCCCGCTTTGTCTATTAACTGAGACGAAACCTTGATATCAGACATTGACAAAGTTGTCAAGATGACAAAATGTAAAACATTTCTTGATCGTTACATATTTTTGTGTGCAAATTTACACGACTTATGACCATGCTCTATGGGACTTTTATATGGCTGCGTCATCTCCTTTAAATTGACAAGGTCCCGTTTTTTTTTTTTTATAATCACGGACTCATTCATCGACGTCTAGTACGAAAGTCGAGTATAGGTAATCGACTTCGAAGGAAAGGCAAATGTGAAAATGTGAAGGCAATGACTGGCACTCTGTAAGTAAGGATTTCCGTTCCATCCAAACCCCACTAACACTCCCATGCCCCTAAATCCATTCCATTTCATATCGACGACGAAGGTTTCTTGTCCTTAGGGGTTATTACCCGGATTTCTATTCTTCAAAAGCTGATGTTATTTTTTTTTTACTATACAAAAACCCTTACACTTTTCCAATCCCCCCTTCACACCCCCTCAACCGTTTGGAATAAGTATAATATATAACTATACTATAGAATTGAATGGTGGTGTCCCTATCAAAGTTGAACAGAAGTGCTGAGCTTAAGGCAATATAATACCCCATCTGAGCGAGTTTCTTATACATGATTGAGTCCTTATGTACTACATACATATGTATATATTTTTATATTTATGTATATATTAAATGGTATAGGCTTTAGTGCATTTAGAGCAAGAAAACAGGACACGAGCGAGCTAGGATATACAAGAGTGCGCTTTGCAATCCAAAGTACATCGCGAAGAAGGCAAATGAGTTGTCAAGGATGTACAATATACTCGTATACAGTACAAAACGTTATGCCAACCCAACGACAACGACGACGATATGAAGAGACAAAATGGTGCCTCGGTGCGGGTGGCGATATAAAGGCTCAATGTGCACTTCTGAGAGACCGATTGAAGTCACTTTAGTTAGAAGGAAATCAATTTCCTGTGCACAGACATCATCATCATCGTCATCATCGCAGAGAACAGAACAAAGTCACAGAATCTATAAAAAAAAAAAACTCTAAAGGATTGAACAGGATTACAAGCAACTATTTTATAGTGATGAACAATATATGTACATACTTTCCCCTAGCAGCGGCGTCGTCGTGGGTCCCTCATACAATATAAGGACTTCTTGGGCTTATATATACGAGAGTTCTCATCGTCATACATAGAAACATAAAACAGGACTAAAATTAAAAAAAAAATATTGCAATACAAAACGAAACGAACAATTGAAATGCATACGAATGTCATTTGTTTTCGGTCTTGGGTTCCGTTTCGAAATTTGAAATGCCTAAATGTGTAGATATGATCCTGTTCTGCTTTTAGAATAATGGAGTCTTTTATGTGGATACATGGTCTTTGAGAGTAGGTATAAGTTGGGTGATGCATAAGAATTTGGCAAACACACTTTCACCCACTCACTAACTCACTCACAGTCTATCTTAATTCTTATGCTCTCGTATGCACTCTACAGGGTGGGCCAAAAGTTACTTTCTTTAAAGTTTTTTTTTTTTTTAAGTTTTAGAATCACAAAGTATGATTTATGGAGATTTAGTTGCGCTAAGTATGGAAAATAGAAGCGGTCTCTTTCTAAGATAACTTTGCAGGATATCTAAGCTCACTACTTTTATTTCAGGACGATTGTTCTCTTTCTACCACGGTATAGTTTTTCAAATAGATTTACGTAAGAAAGTTTTTGGCAGTCAAATGAGAACGTAGAGCCCAATAAATGCTGAATTTTTTATAAATTGAATTTTATATGGAAACAGCTGCGTTTAAGTTCTTGCAACGCTTTGAAGTTCATTACTGGACGCTGATTTTGGCAAAAACTCTTTCGTTTCGTTGTTTCTGGATTCTCAAAAATACTTGTAAGAAGATCACCTTCCATATTCGCTTCAGTTCAGAAACTATGAGGTCTTCTAGCTCAAGAAGGATCAACTACAAATCCTTCTTGACAAAATCGTCCCACCAGTTTCATAGTCATGTGGGCAGGTCGTGGATTTTTCACATTTAAATGTCGATAACAAGCTCTTAAGTTTCTCTCTCTAAAGCACTGTAGATGTAGAGTTATAATTTTTTTTTTTTTAAATGAGGAAGAAACTTTTGAACTATCCTGTATAATAAATGTTGTACATTTATGCACTTATAACAAAAAACATGGAACATTTGAATATTTTTGAGTATATTTGCCTAGAACTTGAAGCCTTCTATGAGTCTAAATGAAATTGAATTGAAATTTGTCCATGAACAGTGAAAGAGAGAGAAAGAGAGAGTTGTTCATGTTCATATAGTTTTTGTATCCAAGGCTGATATAAAGTACGAGTAGTACTCATCTTAGTTGGTCTTTTCTTGTATTTTTTTTTTGTATGTGTTCTGTTGGTTTAATCGAAAATTTGTCCTCTCAAGGATAATATAGACAACGGATCTATTCTGATGGCAACACACATCCCACATACTATACTCTAACTCTATATATATTCATTTATAGGAAAATAAACTTAAGTGCAAATAACAAACGGAATTAAACATTTCAAAAGGATATGCATAGCAAAGATATTTTGTCTATTTACGAGAGTATAAGGACACAATCATTGTATATTTGTGGTTTTTCTATAAATTTTGGACAGACTATTAGACTATAGAACTATCAACTTCTAAAGGATTTACCATATATGTAGATATGTTCCTATATATATATATGTAGGTCTACCTCAATCCTTTATGTTAGTGGGAATTTTCTGCAGAACAGAAAAGGTCAAAATCTTTAGATTTATTTGACAGAATACAAAAGGATTGTTTTGTGTGGTTTTGGAGATGGAGACCCGTTAGAAAGGTCCATTCCTTGATGAAAAGAATTTTATATGTATGTATACAGGACATACCTACCTAAGCAGTTTTTTTTAAGGATATTCTATTCTAAATGGGACTTCTTTGTATGTATATTTATGCAAAAAAAGGATTTATGTGTCCATTACATATACATACATAGGTAGCTGGTATAGATGTCTATGGGTGGTGTTGATAGTTTTTAGTCTCTCGATTGAAATTCTGTTGTATTCTCCTTTTTTTTGTTACAAAATTGACAATTTGTAATTGTGTGGCTTTTCATGGAATTGATGTCCTTTTTTGTAGATACTTCATTTTTGTATGATGTAGTGTGTGTAGTTTATACTATGCGTCTGTTGATGATTGTTCATGTGGTGTTTTACAAGGACCGATTTTATTGTGGTATTGAATGTTGTAAAATTTTGTAAATTGTGTCAGCAGTATCCGAGTGTCTTCTCCATACACAATTCAAAAAAAAAGCAAACAAAACAAATGTGTGTAAATGAAGGTAATAAGAGCAATTTGTGTGAAAAATCTTGACAGGATAATTTATTGAATGAATTTTATTGCCAAAAATTTTTAGTGAAAATAAATGAAAATAATATCGATTTATTTATAGGTAATACCTAACCTATACATATTTTGAAAGGTAGGCAAAAATGATGCAATCCAAAATATATCTTTTGTGGTGTTTTGATTTATTGCAACCACTTTACTGAAAATACTTTATTATAATAAAGATACTTGAACAAAAATTTTGTAGGTTACACAAGAGCTTTCTATAGAAAATATTAAAATTTAGTGCTGAAATTTCAGAATAATACTAACATTTTCTGAAATAAATTTTGATGAAATGACCAATGTAGAAAAATCACTCATAGATCTTATAAATCTCATGCTCAAAAGCAGGACAATAACTTCTAGCATGAGAAGTTCAGATCGGTGAATCGAGGTACCCTCCAAGGTGGGGTCCTTTCGCCTTTTTTATGGAACATGGTAGTAAACGACCTTCTAACATCATTGGAAGCAGAAGGTTTCAGGCTGATTGCCTATGCTGACGACGTTGCAATATCTGTATCTGGGAAACACCCCCAATTTCTCTCGGAACTCCTACAAAATGCCTTAAATAGGCTAACAAAATGGGCTAAGCAATGTGGCTTGGACGTCAACCCACATAAAACTGAACTAATACTCTTTTCGAGAAGGTACAAAATTCCTCAGATTAGCCCACCCAAGATTAAAGGAATGCCATTTAGCTTTTCCGACCAAGCTAAATATTTAGGCCTTATTTTAGACAAAAAACTAAATTGGAAGGCAAATATTGATGAAAGAGTAAAAAAGGCTACTGTTTTACTTGTAAAAAGGCCATAGGATCAAAATGGGGCTTCTCCCCAAAAATAACCTACTGGCTTAACACTTCGGTAATCAGACCGATACTCATCTATGGAGTTGTCGTATGGTGGACTGCACTGGACAAGATGGTAAATCTAAATAAGCTCATCAAAGTCCAGCGGTCAGCAGGTATGTGTATCACAGGAGCACTTCGCTCAACACCAACCGCAGCACTGGAAGTGCTTTTAAACCTAACACCTCTTGACATCTTCTCCAAAATGGTGGCAGCCAACTCATGTGTGAGGCTTAGAGCCACCTCTCAATGGAACAGTAACAATACTGGACATACTAGTGTTCTAGACAGTTTCAGATCTATCCCAGATCGCTTAGACTATACCACCCCAAAAATGGTATTCGGTAAAAACTTCCATGTGTCCATCCCTTCAAGATCCTCCTGGGAAGAAAAGAGACCCCTGGAAGACAATGCGGTACACTTCTGTACAGACGGTTCAAAGACCGATTACGGAGTTGGAAGTGGTATCTATTCGGAACAACTGAATCTAAGTCTATCATATAGACTTCCCAATGAATGTAGTGTATTCCAGGCAGAAGTAATGGCGATTAAAGAGGCACTATCCTGGCTCAGAGAAAACGTTATATCTTGCAAGGATATACGAATCTTCTCGGACAGCCAGGCTGCTCTTAAATCTCTCGCGTCTGTCTCCACAAACTCACAAGTAGTCCACGATTGTCGATCATCTCTGAATGAGATGACAGAACAGTTTAATATTCACCTCATTTGGGTGCCGGGCCACAGAGACATTCCGGGAAATTGTAAAGCCGATGAGCTCGCCAAAAACGGAACACTTCTGCCTAATGTTAGACAAAAACATAACATAGGAACACCACTTGCTACATGCAAATATCTTCTCAAACAATATGCTCTAGAAGCAACAAATGCTAGATGGTCACAGAGTACCACCTGCCTAGCAACCAAGCAAATATGGCCAAGCATAGATTTAAATCGGTCAAAAGGCTTGATATCCCTGAGCAGACAAAATATAAGCTCTACAATTGGAGTAATAACAGGACACTGCCTCATAGGAAGACATGCTCTGAGGCTAGGGGTCTACACAAATGACTTTTGTAGAAGCTGCATGGACGAGGAGGAAGAGGAAACAGTCCAACACCTTCTATGTACATGTCCAGCACTCTCCATTAGAAGGAATAACTTCCTCGGTAATACCTTCTTCGATAATACCAGTGAACTGGCAACGAATGACACAAAATGTCTCTCTAACTTTATTAAAAGTACAAAATGGTTTGTTGAAGTTCATTAATCTCCCATGAGTAACCTCATTAGTGGTATCACAACGGACCCTTGAGGTCTAGGTGAGTCAATGACATCTGGATAGCCATTCCAACCTAACCTAACCTAATGTAGAAGGGAGTTTATTTTATGTACTCAATATAAATATAAAGCTAACAGTACAGTAAAACCTGTAAAACAACCTTACCCTAAATAATTCTTTTTGGCATACACTAATGTGGGTTAGGCAGTTATTAAAAACCCGCAAAAATGCATTTAAACACTTACCTAACGTCATATATAAACAAATATTATAACACAGAAATATTTAGTTAATTTTATAAAAACAAATCCTCTGACATTGTAAAAAACTCATATTTTCTTATTATTGATCTTTAAGGCATAGAGGAAATATATATATATAGTCCCGACTTAATGGGTTTGTTCTCTTTCGGCCTACAAGCTAAATTGAGAGGATTTTGTCCATAAGGATAGGAATGTGTTAGTTGTCCCGTGCATTTCTTATGGGAAAAAGCCTGTGGAAAAAACTGTGAGGTGAACTCAGCCGTTCAAAAAAGAGATCCGTTGAATTCAAAAATTGAAAAATTAATGCAATATTTAAAGAAAAAATAATTTTGCAACTTCCTTAATAATATAATAATATAATAATATATTTCCTCTATGCTTTAAGGCATGATTCACGGCAAAGCATTTAAGTTATTTTTTTTGTCAGCTGATTTCAAGTAAAATTGGTGAAAAGTATATAAAATAAGTGTCAATTAAGAAATTAAAAGTCAAATCTTTATAATTTTGATTTTTAGAAATAAAAGGTACCTTTGCGGGTCAGTCACTAAAGCGGAAGGCACTTATTTGGGTATTACTGTATACCTTTGGCTTTTGTGTTTTTCAATGTCACCAGTATTATGTGTCACAAAGCCAACTGGTTTCAGACATTTTTCTAAGAAAAAATATTTTTAATTCAAGCTCGTTCAAAAGGTTATCAGTGATTATATATTCGTCTAGTGTAACTAAAAAGTGAATCTCTGTACCTACTTACAAGTACGTCAGGATTAAGGTTGAGCGGTAAACTGATTAGAATAAGAATTTCTAGAAGTTGTGTTGTAATGGTTGAATTGTTTTAGAAGTGAAATAGAGCAAATTTAGGAAAAAAGTTAGAGTAGGAGGGAGGGAGGGAGATTGAAGGGTTAAGGCACATTGCTAGAGGCCATCTTAATTTTTAGATGTTCAAAGATTTCAATAAAAATAAAGAAATGAAAAGCCTTCACTCAAAAACAAATTTATTTAGAAAAGACTTTTTGGACCTTTTCCAATGTCTTAATGCACTGATATTTTGGTATAGAACTGAATCTATAATTGAACAACTGAAAATTCGTTGATTTGATGTCTACGAAAGCTAAAAATCCTGGCAAAGGCACCTTCAAAACTATATTTTCTAGGGTTTTCAACGAGATGAGAGGATATTACTTTTAAAGCTTTCAAAGATTTTTGAGTTTTATAATCTTATAAGTTAGAAGAAAAAAAATTCAATGCTTCTTTGATCCGTGAAATTAATCTAAAAAACACAATAATACAAACGGTCAAGAATCAATTCGATCTTTTAAAATTAAAACGTTTAATTTTTGGATTACCTACTTACTTATCCGGCTCACAATCCATGAAGGGTCTCAGCCTGAGCTACTGCAGTCTTCCATCGTGAACGATCCCTCGCATGCACTCTCCAGTCACCGAGACCAAGCGCTCTGGCATTCGCAGTCACTTGGTGCTTGTACCGTAGGTTCGGTCTTCCTAGTCGTCTTGAACCTGGGGGCTGAGATGAGAAGACTTTCTTGGCTGGAGCGTTGTCGTCCATTCGCTCGATGTGGCCGAGCCAATGTAGTCGTCTTTTCTTGGCCTTCTGGACTACATCCACATCTTGGTACAGCTCATACAGTTCTCGGTTGTATCTTCTTCTCCATTCGCCATCGTCGCATATGGGACCAAAAATCCGTCGAAGAATTTTTCTTTCGAAAGTGCCCAGTATCAATTCCCCTTTTTTACTTATCGCCCAGCACTCGGCGCCGTAGAGTAGGACTGGTAAAATCAAAGTTTTGTATAGCAGACACTTTGTCTTTCGAGTCAGGAGTTTTGAACCCAGTTGTTTGGCCAAACCGAAGCAGCAGCGGTTCGCTAGGGTCATTCTTCTTCGGATCCTTCTTCTTCGGATCTCCACTAAGGTGTCGTTCGTGGGATTGATGTTTGTTCCAAGGTAGGTGAACTCCTTAACTACATCGAAATTGCTGTTACCAACAGTGACGTTTTGTTCTAGGCGGTGGACAGATGTTGCTTTGTTTGTTGATAACATGTACTTTGTTTTGTCCTCATTCACTTCAAGGCCAACTAGTTTCACCTGTTCTTCAATCGCTGTGAAGGCCTCAAGAACAGCTCTCTTGGATCGACCGATTATGTCTATGTCGTCCGGATAGCCTAGGAGCTGGGTGGATTTGTTGAAGATAGTGCCCTCCGTGCTTACATCTGCCTTACGCACTATCTGCTCCAGGACTATGTTGAAGAAGTCACATGACAACGCATCTCCTTGTCTAAACCCTGCGCAAGCTTGGAATAACTCGGATGAGCTGTTACCCATTTGCACACTGCACTGCGTATTGTATAGCGTCATGCGGCACAGCTGGATCAGTTTGTTCGGGATCCCGAATTCAGACATCGCCATCATAAGCTCTTGGCGGTGGATGCTATCATAAGCAGCTTTAAAGTCGATGAAAAGATGATGGGTTTCGACTTGAAATTCGTTGGTCTTTTCCAGGATATGCCTCAGTGTGAATATTTGGTCTATCGTTGTTCTGCCTGGCCTAAAGCCACACTGGTACGTGCCGATTATTGTGTTACAGAAAGGTTTAAGACGCTCACACAGTACGTTGAATAGGATTTTGTATGCAACATTAAGCAGGGATATGCCACGGTAGTTTTTGCATAACATCGGATCGCCTTTTTTGTAGATGGGGCATATGGAGCATATCGACCAGTCAGTGGGCATGCATTCTTCCTCCCACACTTTGGTGATGACCTGGTGCATGCGGTTCATCAAAACACCTGCTCTATGTTTAAAGAGTTCCGCGGGTATGCCATCCGACCCGGCGGACTTGTTATTTTTTAGCTTTTTGATGGCTCTTTCCACCTCTTCTCTGCTGGGGGCTGGGACTGGGTCTTTATTGACTGGTCTTGCTTTTCTTTCGTCATTATCTTGCTCGACATTTTGCGCATTCAGCAGCTGTTGGAAGTGTTGCTTGAAAACATCTACAATTCCCTGTGCTTCGGTGACTAGATTTCCTTCACTGTTTCGAAGAGCTTGTGTCCCGGTTCTGAAACCAGAAGCTAATTGGTTCGACCTTTTAAAGAAACGTCGGGTGTTATTCTTGGCCCAAGACTCCTCAGATCTTTGAGCTGAGAAACTGCGGATGTTCTTTTCTTCCTCCGCAGGGTCTTTTTCTCATTTCTCCTTTTCGTGCGGTATTCTTCCCTTGCTGCTCTTGTTTTCCATTGCAGCATCTGCACGCGTGCATTTTCCGTCTCTCTTTTCAATATCACGCACTCATCCTCATACCACGGGTTCTTTTTGGGGGTTGGCTAGTAGCCTATGGTGGTCTCGGCTACATTTTTTATTATTTCGCGATATTGGTTCCACAATGTGTTGACGTCTGTAGTATTTGGGAGGACGGCGGCGGAGAGTCGCTCGCTCAGGCGCTCACTGTAGTCTCTGACATTCTCCAATGTGCTAACGTAACCGATGTTGAACTTCTTTCTTTGGGCCGCACGTGTTTTTTTGTCGTTTGATATTTGAGCTCTAAACTTAGCCACTACCAGAAAGTGGTCGGAGTCGACATTTGCTCCTTGGAAAGTGCGCACGTTCAGGATGTTGGATGCGTGCCTTGCGCTGATTAGCACATGGTCGATTTGGTTGGTGGTTCGACCATCCGGAGATCGCCAGGTTGCTGTGTAGATCTTCCGTCTTGGAAACCTAGTGCTACTTATCACCGTATTAAAAGCTGCAGCAAAGTCGATTAGTCGGAAGCCGTTATCTGTTGTTTCTTCGTGGAGGCTGTGCTTTCCAACTAATCTGCCAAAGATGTCTTCCTTCCCGATTTTTGCATTGAAGTCTCCGAGTAAGATTTTGACGTGTCGTACTCTGGACAGGCTCCGTAGGCTCTATTCAGGAGGTCGTAGAAATCCTCCTTGCTAGACTCCTCAGCATCATCGGTAGGAGCGTGTGCACATATTATACTGATGTTCTGTAATGTGGCCTTGATGCGGGTCATAGCCAGGCGATCACTTATTGGCTTGAAATCCATGACTTTCGATCTAAGCCGATTTCCCACGACGAATCCGCATCCAAATATATGCAATCTTTGATGACAGCTATAATAAATGTCGCAATTCTTTCTCTTCATTGTCCCTGATCCTATCCAATGTATTTCCTGGATCGCAGTAATATCTGCCTTATACTACGAGAGGAAAGATTCAAGTTTCTGAGTTGCACCTGGAGTGTAGAGGGTTCTTAGATTCCAGGTACAAACTCTCAATGCGTAGTCCGTTGCCGTTCCGGGTCTGGTTACCATAAGAGGGGGTTCATTATCCGAGGCTGGTATCTCTCTAATAATTTTCAAGTTTTTCACTGTGGAGGGGTTGTTAGCCCCTCGCACTAACCTCCAAATTTGTTGGGCCGTTGATAAGGTGCTTTTTTTCCCGATTTGCATCCGCGCTTACATGTTTCGCAAGTTATATCTAGAGGATATAAACAGTATCCGGTGGTTACCACGCAGGAGGTAAAGTAAGCACTTGGTGTGTAGGAAAAGTTACAGCATAAGCCCCCAGATCCTACAACACCCAACCACCTTAATTTTTGGATTAGATTACCAATAAAACAGAAATTAACTATTAGATTTTATTATAGAATGCCTATTATTTTGAGGCATAAAGAAACTTCGTAAAATTTGAATTTTGATTTATTGCAGAGAAAAGGATGATTTTGGGACTTATTTGTGACAGAAAATAATTTTTGGTTGTCAAATTTATATTTCAAAAATTCAAACACTGTCGAATTCCTTTAAAGGTTGACTATGTTCGAGATAACATTTAAAATAAAATGGCATAAGTATGTCAAAAGATAATTTAGTGCATATCTTTAAACCTTTAAACTGTCAAACGTCTACAACCTCTAACTTGCCTCATTGACGGAGTTCACTTTTAAAAACAACATAGGCGAGACTACCGATGGCATAACTGACGAGAAAAAAGCCAACACCGAGACAAGACTCAGTTATATAAAACCAACATCGATACCAAGACGAGAGTGAAATTTTTCGATTTTAACGAGACCGTGACGTGACTAATAAAAGTTTCGTCGAGTCTCGTCGCGTGCCAAGCTCTAATAGTGACCCTTAGAATCAGTCTTTCCCTATTGGAAATTGGTTTACAATATCTGTGTATCCGTAGAAGAAATGTTTCAACCAAATTATTTTCTTAATTTTAATGATTACATTTTAACAACTAATCTGGTAGTAAGTAATTTAGGTAGTGAACCAACTTTCGTTACTAAAAATCGACAAGAAGTTTTAGATATGACTCTTGTCTCGTTACATCTCTCAAATAAAATATTGAATTGGAGAGTATCAAAGAAGCACTCGTTCTCCGATCATAGATACATCAAATTCACACTTATTGAAGAGTCCCCAAAACCGATCCAATTCCGAAACTATAGGAAAACAGATTGGCCAAAATATAGGGCGACTCTGAAGAATCTGATTGAACCAGAACTTTCTGATCCGCCCTTGTGCGCTCTTGAACTCGAGCAAAAAGTCGACGAGCTTACAGCAGCCCTAAATAAAGTCATGGAAACTGCCTGCCCCCTCACTACAGTGCGGGGAAAGAAGAAACCATATTGGTGGACTGCTGAGCTGGGTATACTCCGGAAAGACTGTAGAAGGCTTTTTAATCGTGCAAAAAAGACTAGACATCCCCAAGACTGGGACTCCTATAAAGAATCCCTCAAAAACTATAAACAGGAATTGAGAATAGCCAAAAGATCCTCTTAGAGATCCTTCTGTAGCTCGATAGAAGAATCCTTGGAGGCATCAAGGATAAGGAAGATTCTCTCGACAAATCCAACCATGCCTAGTTTTCTTAAAAACTTGGATGGTACTTGGACTAACTCTTGCGAAGAAACGCTAAACCTGCTACTTGACACCCACTTCCCTGATAGCTCCAAATCCGTTAATACAACAAACCATCCTGGGTCGGGTATTAACTTAACTTTTCCTCAAGGTCTTGTTATAAAAGAAAAATTGACATGGGCTCTGAATAGTTTCGAACCTTACAAATCTCCAGGGCCAGATCACATCGTACCAGCTTAGCTACAACTTACCATTGACATAACTTTGCCCATCATTGAGATGATCTTTAAAAGTTGTCTAGATATGGTCTATATACCTCAGCGATGGAGAGAAGTAATTGTAGTTTTCATTCCCAAGGCGGGCAAATGTTCGCATGTCAACCCTAAAGATCTAAGACCTATTAGCCTATCATCATTCATTCTCAAAACTCTGGAACGTTTGATTGATATCCATGTACGTAATAGCATTGATAAGAGACTATCAATGTCTCAGCATACTTACTGCAAAGGGAAATCGGTAGAAACAGCCTTACACACTTTGGTAAGAACTTTCGAATACTCCCTAGAACAAAAAGAATATACTATGGTGGCCTTCCTGGATATTGAAGGCGCTTTCAACAACGTTGACACATCCGTTATCACTTCTGCCATGACGACCCTAAACGTCGAATACTCACTCTATGAGTTGATTAATCTAATGCTAAAAAGCAGGATCATCAACTCTAAGATTGAGGATTTTTGTACGAAAAGGTCAGTCCGTAGAGGCATTCCGCAAGGTGGTGTTCTGTCCCCTCTCCTGTGGAACATAGTGGTCAACGAGCTACTAATATCCCTTGAGAGGGAAGGCTACAAAGTGGTTGCGTATGCCGATGATGTTGCTATCGCCGTCATAGGAGAACATCCTAATACACTGAGAGACCTCCTCCAAAAAGCACTCAATATGCTCACTAGATGGACAAAACACTGTGGACTTAGTATTAATCCTCAAAAAACAGACCTCGTCCTTTTTACACGGAAATACAAGATCCCAGAAATTTTACCTCCTTCAATAAAAGGTGTACGACTAATATTTACCAATGAGGCCAAATATCTTGGTCTGATATTGGACAAAAAATTAAGTTGGAAACCTTATATTCAGGAAAGAGTTAAAAAAGCTACAGCAGCTCTTTTCCTTTGCAAGAAAGCCATAGGAAGCAAATGGGGTTTTCAACCCCGCATAACCTATTGGCTATACACGTCGGTCATCCGACCAATACTTATGTACGGGGTTGCAGTGTGGTGGACTGAACTAGAGAAAGTCACATACTACGACAAACTCGGCAGAGTCCAACGCACTGCATGTCTCTGCATTAGCGGGGCTTTAAGAACCACACCCTCAGCAGCGTTGGACACTCTCCTCCATCTGACACCCCTCGACATTCTCAGCAAACAAGTGGCAGCGAGTACAGCTATAAGACTCAACGCCTCATCTCAATGGGCCAACAACAATATACATAGCTTGTATTAAGCTGAATAAATAAAATAAAATAAAATAAAAATAAAACAATGTTGGGCACTCCATTATTCTAAACCTTTTTGGTTCTATACCAAAGTACATAGACTACACTATTCCAAAACCCCAATTTGGAAAAAACTTCCAGAGATGAATGGGTAGACAAAAAACTCCTGGATGACAAAAGCATCCATTTTTACACAGATGGATCCAAGACAAATGAGGGAGTTGGTAGTGGTGTGTACTCAGAAAAGCTTAATCTAAGCATCTCATTCCGCCTCCCTAATCATTGTAGCGTAGCGTCTTCCAATCGAAAATTTTAGCGATCAAAGAGGTTCTCTCCTGGCTAAGAGAAAACGTGATATCAACATCTGATATCCGCATCTTCTCTGACAGTCATGCTGCTATCAAGTCTCTTGACGACGGCCGGCGTCTCAACCAAATCTCTAACGGCCCTCGATTGTCGATCGTCTCTTATGGAGATGGCGCAACAATTTAACATTCACCTATGCTGGGTGCGCCGCCGGGCCACAGAGACATCGCAGGAAATTGTAGAGCCGATG
Source organism: Eupeodes latifasciatus (assembly GCA_920104205.1). Taxonomy (NCBI): domain Eukaryota; kingdom Metazoa; phylum Arthropoda; class Insecta; order Diptera; family Syrphidae; genus Eupeodes; species Eupeodes latifasciatus. The sequence continues at coordinate 117,793,825 of OV049925.1, read as the reverse complement.
AACTCGCTAAAAATGGAACCGTCTTACCTATTTCACCTGAAATAGAGAAGATAGGTATACCGATAGCTACATGTAAACTTCTGCTAAAAGAAACAGCTTTCGAGATAGCAAACTCTAGGTGGTACAATTTACCAACATGCGCAGCCACAAAACTCATATGACCTTCACTGGACCTAAAGCGCTCTAAAGACTTGTTATCTCAAAGCAGACTTCATATTAGCTCCCAAATAGTTTACCTTACGGGACACTGTGTTATAGGCAGACGCGCAATACGACTTGGTGTAGCCTCAAATGACTTCTGCAGGAGCTGTATGGACGAGGAAGAAGAAGAAACAATCTCTCACCTCCTCTGCACCTGCCCTGCTCTTTCACTAAGACGCAAACTTCATCTGGGAGAATACTCTTTTGATGATCCCAATGAACTAGCTAAAAAGGATATCAGATATCTCCTTCGCTTTATAAAAAGCTCAAAATGGTTCGACTGGTGAGAATTAATTCTCTAGATTCATGTGGTATGACAATGGGCCTTTTTTTTGGATTAAGTGTGTGGATTTTGTGTCCGCAGCCACTTTAACCTAACCTAACCTAATGTAAATATTAAACTTTCCAAAAAAAAAAAAAAAAAAAAAACAAATTAAGAAATTTCAAAGGTTATAGCACTATTTTTATTGAATCCAAAATGAATGTATAAACTTCTCAAAATGTTAATATTATTAATTTAGCTCAGAAATATTCTCGTCTTACTCAAAACCCTGTGGCTTTGATGTTAAATTATGGAGCAGTCATTTTTCATATTATTATACTCAACTCACAATTCTATAGACGAGTTAACATAAAACAGTTTTGGTGTGATGCTTGATGTCTGATGCTTTTCAAGCTCTTTCATTCGATTGCTGTATTTAGCAGAGTCAACTTTACTATACCACTGCCTTTCTGTGACTTGAAGAAAATATCTTCAAAATTCACAGATACACATCATTGCCGACATCATACTGACTGAGACTGTTTTATTTTGATTAATAATCCAAAACAGCAAAATGTTTTTATAAAATAAAACCAAAACATTCAAAAACACACACAAACAAACAAAAAAATCCCTTCAACCAGTCTAGAGTCCAGAGTCCTGAGTCCTTCAACATACAAAACAGAAGAAAAAAAGAAAACATAATACTAATAAAAAAAAATAAAAATGTACAAAAAGCATCAAGCCCAAAAGAATCCCCGGAAAAGGGACTTAAGTCAAAATGAAAGCATAGCAAAATATTCATCTTAATAAAATATTTTCATGTTTATTTTTTTTCTTTTATTATAATATTGAAATAGGGGTCGGTATGGTCGTAAATATAAAAGGCGTTGCCAAAAGAAAATACAAAATAAGAGACGACGACCAAAATAAAATAAAAATGTGTAAGACCAAGGATCCTTCAAGGCTTCGCACTTCCTAATATGTACGATTAGAACGAGTGCACCATACAAAAGTTCATACATACTTAAATGTATTGAATATTCTTTTGGGTGTATCCTGTATATATATATGGATATATGTACCCATGTGAACAAGGTCACTATCGTCCCTAAGCAGTTTATAATGGTGCCAACATGAAAATTGATTATGCAGAAAAAAATGTGCTTTTATGGGTTTTTGCACCGCCTCTAGGGCCAAGCCAGGCCAGCAGATGAAGGGATGGCTAAAGTACTGAAAAAAGAACAATCAAGGTTTTGGTCGATGAATTATATCGTAAAAGACGCCAATATGATTGTACCTACGAGAAAAAGAAAAACGGTCAAGGATGATTTATGAAATACGACCGGAAGCATTAAAGAGTATAGTGCTCGTAGTATTAATGTACCAATTCTTGGTTTAATTTTAAGGACCAAGATTTTTCATAAATGTATTTTGATTTTGGAATTTTCCACATTCCCCAGATACAGTACAGAAAATTTAAATTATACACAAAAACATTTAAAATTAGTTTTAAGACCTAAATTACGACTCTAAGGCTTTAAGAGCATACTTATTCTACATTCACAATGTGATGATCCTTTTGTGTTTTATTTAATGAAATTTTTGTTTTGTATTATGTGCGATGTCAAAAGCAAAAATATCATATATACGAGTTGAGTATAAACCGCAGCATAAAGCACTAAAAAAAAAACAAACTCTGAACAAGTGAACTCGCATCGTATACAAAGATAAAGTGCATAAAAGTGACGACATCAGGACTATCCCAAAAGGATATTTCTACCGCATTAACTTGAATGCAAAGAGCTCGCTATACATACTTTATCCTTATAAACCTTTACCTACTCTTGTATGCTTGTATGTATGTTTGTATATTTATGGCGCATACTATGTTTTCATATAGGTATCATGTATGTGTATGTGTAAGAGAAAGCTCAACCATTATTATAGAAATGCTTAAGCAGATGTTAATGTTCTGTGATTTATGTCCGTCATAATGCACTCGGAATCCTTTTGGTTCTTTTCATCTCCATCATATGTATGTACATCTACATATATACGTAGTTTTTGTCTTATGAATGTATTTTTTGTTTTTGTTTTTATAATGTTATCTATAAAAGGGAGTTTTGATGTTTTTGTTGTGCAGAACCAGAAGCAGATGGTGTTGCATCACTATGGCTGGTTGTAAAGTCAAGCCGTCATCATCACTATCATCATCATCATAGTCATTCAGGAAATAGAGAAAATAGGTACAAAATTTTAGCTTTATACGCAACACAAATGAATGCATGTATTGAAATTTAGGTTACGTCAAGTTTAAAGAGGATGTGGGTCGGTCGGTGTTATGAAATAAATTAAATAAAAAAAAGATTCTTAAAAGACGCAGGATATTATCGAAAGGTTTTATGTGTAAAACTGTTTTTATTTACAACTCAGTTAAAGAATATTTTGCAACAAAGTCATAAGTCATAACAGCAAAAAAAAAAATGGTTTCATATGTACAAAATAATGTTATTTACATAAAAAAAATCAGTCTACGCACATTTATAGCTTTGTCAATTCTCTTACGGTATTTGACATAAAAAAAATACGTAATTAAATATTTAAACTTCGGTCTTTCTGAAAATATTTTAGGAATACTTTATGACGGTCATATTGGAAATGCACTGTGGCGTATGTGGAACTTTTTTATAACGTTTTGGTCGATATTCTTTACTTTTTGAGTTCCTGCATTAAGTTATTGTAATCAGTCCGATTTGTCGAATTGCAAATTTTAAAATTTCTCGAAGTTTCAAGGTCCTTAGAACCAAAATAAAAGGTTTTTAGAGAGATATCTTTGTTTGAATGTGTACGTACGTTTGGAAACCATTTTTCCTCGGCCATATTTTAAGAACCGTCAGAGATGTCGAATTCAAATAAATGTTGCTTTACAGATAATTACTCAAAAAAAATGAAAAAAGGACCTCGAATTAAGTTGTATATTATACATTGTGACGTCATACCAAATTCATAAGATTTCGATTATAATAAACGGGTTTTCTTAAAAGTCAAAAAAAACTTTTTTTACCTCAAATTGTATGCATCGAAGAATAACGTTTTTTACATCTGGTTAAATTGTTAAAAAAATCAAAGTTACAGTTAATTTCAAAAAGATAAAAGATACGCTAAAATTTGCTAAAAATATATTTTGACTCGAATATTTTGGTAATATTTAAAAATATTGCCTTCAGGATAATTTTGTCTTATAAAAATATTGTTTTTAACATTTAGTAAAATTTGTCGAAAAATTCAACTGTCAGTTTTTTTCCAAGATAAGAATCTACAAAAAAATGATGTTTGACCTCAATATTCCGAGAATAAATGGAGGCATAGACTTCAAAGTTTTTCCGAGCGGTATTTTCTTATAAGAAATAAAACCTTTCAAAAAATGCTGCTAAAATTTGGTAAAAATTTAGTTTTCGACTAAATATCTCGGAAATAAAAACGAATATTAAAATCAAAATTATTTTATTAAATGCAAAATATTATTGTTAACTTTATTCTAATTTTTTGCAAAAATCCCACAGACAACTTTTTTTTACAAACAACGGAAACCAACAAAAACAACTAACAACTTATAAAAAAAATTTTTTTCGACTAAAGTACCTTAAGAACAAAGAAACACATTGACTTCTTGTATATCTTTAACAAAATGTTGTTATTAGCGAACTGTTTATTAAACAATACACATGTTCGTTTCTAATTTTCTGCTGCAAACTAGGTAAGATATCAATCCTACATATCCAGCAACATGTACAATGGAAGCTTGTCGATTGAAGATGTTCAATCTCTTCAAGATGTGGACCGCGCTATTGAAAAGTTTGAGCAAACTATCAATAACGATGCTCAAATATCTATACCAAAAACCAGAAATCCTAGTTCCATTTCAAACCTTCAACCTTTGCCGGGTAACGTATTGTCTTTGATCCGTTTACGAAACACTGAAGGGAGAAAGTGGATTCGTTACAAATTAGACTCTTTTAAAACTAATGTTAACATCCTAAATCGTAAAATTCAAAATGAAATTTTAGTGTTTCGTAATCAAAAGTGGAACAACTTACTATCGAGTTTTGATAAGTGTTCAAAACCTTTATGGAATGCAACAAAAATATCTAAGAAGAAAGGTTCAACTTTTCCGCCTCTTAGGGAACAAAATAACGTTTATGTATATTACGCAGCAAGAAAAGGCAAATATCTCCGCTCAAACTTTCAACCGCAATCACTCAGTGTCCGCTCATTTAAGTGATAACATAACCGATAATATTGTTCGCGAAAAACTCTTAGAGTTCGAACATTCTGTAATTTTTCAACCCAGTACACTTATTCCTAACAACAGTTTAGTAAAAGGCTTGCTTAAGGACCTGAAAATAAAGAAATCTCCTGGAGATGATGGAATTAGCAACCAATTATTAAAAGCACTGCCTAAAAAAGGTATAACTTTTTTAACTTTTATCTTCAATGTTTGTATCAAACACTGTTATTTTCCTGAAAAATGGAAAGTAGCAAAGGTTATACCTATTGCCAAGGCTGGAAAACCTAAAGTTAGCCCATCAAGTTATAGGCCTATAAGTCTTCTAAGCAATATTAGTAAACTTTTTGAAAAGGTGTTAAAGGACCGTCTCCTGCAACATATTGATGAAAGAAGCTTACCCTTGAGCCCAACTTCGGCCGTACTATGAAGTACAGAGATTCTTTTTTTAGCCGTACTACGCGAATGTGGAACGCCTTGCCACGCTCTATCTTTCCCTGTCATTGCAATGTTCAGAAATTTAAAATCAATGTACACCGACACCTCCTATCCAACCCTTCCCTCTTTTCCTAATGCTCACACTGTGTCTTTGGCATATTAAAGGTATACAAAACCCTTTATTGTTCGCTAATTATAAAAAAAAAAAATATATCCAACTGAACAATTTGGATTTAGAGCAGGTCACTCCACCTCCCACCAAGTCCTTAGAATTAAAAAATATGTCCAAAACAATCTTGTTTTAAAAAATTCAAGGGGTCTAGTTTTGCTAGACACAGAAAAAGCCGTTGAAACTGTTTGGCACGATATGGACCAATATCGTATGGTCCGAAAATTGTAAATATCTTGGCATTATACTTGATAAAAAACTCACTTTTGAAGGTCACATATCAAACTCAATCCATAAAACGAATCTATTAATTCAAATTCTGTATCCGTTTATCAATAGGAAGTCTCGTCTAAGCATACATAATAAAATATTAATTTATAAAAGTATATTTCAGCCAGTCCTCACTTATGGAGCACCAGCGTGGTTCGATTGTGTTGAGACTCACATTAAAAAATTACAGATATGTCAAAATAAAGTCCTTAAACTAACACTTAATTTTCCTCGTTGCTATTCTACTATAAGACTCCACAAAAGAGCTAATGTCAACCTTATTAAATCCACTCTTTACAAATTACAAGACAACTTTTTTGAGAGATGCTCTTTTTCAGATAATGATCTCATTAAAAACTTACAATAAAAAGTCATTTCCTAATATTTTGGGTTTATGTGCAATACTAGTTTTTAAGTTTAATATGAGGGTTTTTTTTTCTTGTAGTGTTTTCCCTTAAATAAATGTATTTATCATTTTTTCTTTTCTTAAAATCTTGTTATAAATTTGTTATTTATGTTAAAGTTGTAAAGAAATTTTGTTTTTCTAAATCTCTTAAATTGTTTGTTTAATTTAAAATAATGTAAAAATTGTGCTACAAATAAAACGAAACTGAACTGAACTGTTATTAATATTTTACTAAACTTTTAGAAAAATGGACAGACGGGTTCGAGTGGAATGTTATTAGTGTATGTATGTCGCAGCTTCTTTTTACTATTTTAAAATAAATATCAATATTGTTCCTTTAACGTTGTATTATTCAAACTAAAATGTTCACTAATTTAAAGATTGCTATTCTAAAATAACCCAACTGAATTTTTTCGAAAGTCTATTTTAACATTTAATGACTATTTCTTTTGAAATAAATATTTCTGCTCGTTCTTGAGATATGGAGTACATAACACGCACACTCTCTAAAAATGATGAGTTTAGACTTAAGGTGTTTTAAAAATACGTTAAGTCATCAAATGTTTATTCTAATGAAATATCAAATATAATTACAAAAGAGAAACATTGAATTTGAGATTTTGACATAATTCAGCACTCTTAAGTGAAAGGGAATGTGAAGAAAGTGAATTAAAGTTTAATATTTCTGATATTTCTAGTATAAATATGTGATGCTCGCTTACAACCTTCGATTCCATAAACTTGTAGTTTAGTTTTAGTTTTAGTTTTAGTTTTAGTTTTAGTTTTAGTTTTAGTTTTAGTTTTAGTTTTAGTTTTAGTTTTAGTTTTAGTTTTAGTTTTAGTTTTAGTTTTAGTTTTAGTTTTAGTTTTAGTTTTAGTTTTAGTTTTAGTTTTAGTTTTAGTTTTAGTTTTAGTTTTAGTTTTAGTTTTAGTTTTAGTTTTAGTTTTAGTTTTAGTTTTAGTTTTAGTTTTAGTTTTATTGACTTCAAAATTTTAATACTTTTCGCAATTTTCTTTGTATAGTTTATCCTAAGTTTTTAAATGGTTTGGGCGATGGTCGTCTACCAGACTAACATTTACATTTAAATTTTTATAATAATAATACTAATGAAAAATTAAATATGTATAACGTTTTCAAAAATTAAATTTAACAATTTTGCAAATAATGTTGTATATATTAAAAACTTTCATTGAATATACATTTCCTGTATCGTAAAGTACTCAAACAATATTGGTAAAAGACTTCCCACCATCGTTCTCCATTCGTCAATTTTATGGTTTCCTCTAAGCTGAGTACATCAATTCCAAAATATCTCTTGCGGAACTCCTTCAGATTTGGACAAACTCCCAAAAAAAATGGAACACGTCTTCACGTTCTTTTCGATTGCATAGATCACACCATAGATGAAGATCTGGACGGTGAGGAATAAAGTTTAAGGGGAGGAGTTCACCCCTGACTTTAAAGATTGTACTGATTTTGCGTATGGTGTGATCGGCCAAGAAATAGGTCTTTTTTTTCCAAAAAGTGGTTAACTTTACTTTAGTAAGCTCTATAAAATGATGATTCCGCTTCCTCAAATAACTGATCGTACATCCTGTTTCCGATTTTCATCATCAAATTTCGAACTAAGCGAAGAAAGGTTATCATCAGTTGATATTGAAAAAGTTGTTGAGCAATCGTTCACCATTTTATACCACTCACCTACGCATGCTCCTACATAAACTTGTATTTTACACTACATACATTTAATATGCTAAATATTTTTTTTAAATTTGAAGAAGTGCACTATGGCGTATGTGGAACATTTTTTAAATACATTGTAGGCATTCATAAGAACATTTTAAATTTTGTTGGCGAAGTTTATAAAAGAAAAGCTCCCGGAATCGATGGAATTCCATTTGAATTTTACAAAAATCCAACGCCCAACTTAATCTTAGAAATTCACCGTCTATTCAGCGATACCTTTCGCACTGGTACAATTCCTAACTCGTTCAAAAGATCAATAATATTCCCTCTTTTTAAGAAAGGAAATCCCAAGGATGTAGCCAACTACCGTGGTCTGTCTTTTATGGACACTATATATAAGCTGTTCACAACTGTTCTTCTGAATAGACTAAGCCAATGGGTCAAAGCAAATCATATTTTAAACGAATTCCAAGCTGCATACAGAGAAAACTACTCAACCACGGACCAAATCTTCAATCTCTCCTGCCTTATAAGCCTTCAGCTTAACCGGAAAAATAAACTGTATGCGTTTTTCATAGATTTGAAAGCTGCGTTCGACAATATTAACAGAAACGCATTGTTCTACAAACTGACTCAGCTAGGTATATCTACAAAAATGGTATTGATTCTTAAATCACTCTATACCAACAACACTGCTACAGTATGGAACGTCACTCATATCAGTGACTTCTTCCCTATTAATCAAGGTGTGAAACAAGGATGTGTTCTAAGCGCTCTGCTATTTATCTTGTTCTTGAACGACCTTGATTCTGATTTGCCGTGTGTAGTTACTATGGAAGGAATATCGGTAAAAGCTCTACTTTACGCAGACGACATAGTGCTACTCTCAGATAATCCTGCTTCCTTACAGATAATGATAAACAGCCTTGCAAATTATTGTTCCAAATGGCAACTGCATGTGAACCTAACAAAATCAGAAATAGTTATTTTTCGAAATGGTGGACGTCGAGCAGCTGAAGAAAAATGGAAGTACAACGACACCGAGATCAAAATATCTAACAATTTCAAGTACCTAGGAGTAAATCTCACATACAATATGTCGTGGACGGATCATCTTACGAAAAGGCTAGTAATGACTAATGCTACTTGGTCAAACTTTATCAGAAATAAGAACATACAACACTCATATAAATTCAAATTATACGAAGCTGCTTCAAAGTCTACAATGAATTACTGTGCCCAAGTTTGGGGATATTCGGAGAATGACGAAGTTGAAAAGTTGCAAAGGTTTTTCATTAAAAGATGCTTCTCCCTTCATAATAACACGCCAAACTATGTTCTCAATATTAAACTGGACTAAGAAAAGCTTATATTACGACACTAAAACTCCACTTTAAATACATCCAAAGGGTAAGCACGCTCCCTGAAAACAGACTGCCAAGAAGACTTATGGATATCATCGTGAGAAAAAAGATCTACTGGGCTGACAAATGGTCAGAACTCTTTAACGATCTGAACATTCAGTTTGACTGGAACACTAAGTCTGAATGGAAGGCACTGCACGCAGAAACTTGCGAAAAACTTGCAGAAAGGCATTGGTCGGAACACACTAATAGAGCTTTACAATCACGATTCCATGATGAATATTGCAACTTGAACTATGCTGAGGTACCAAACTATTTCAATGATAGTAACTCGCGTGAAATGATAAGTATGGTATTAAAGTCCAGGTGTGGATTGCTCAACCTCAATGCGCGAGCATTTAAAAATAATACAGATGAAATTTGTACGATCTGCAACCTTGACGCTACTGAAAATACGTATCATTTTGTAGGAGTGTGTCCTTGTTTCCGAACTTACAGAAAAAGATTCCTTGGAAGCGAAAAACTTAACCGTGATCAGTTCCTAGAGAAATCCTGAATGGCCAAAACTATTTACAACTTTACAATTATTTAAAAAATGCTCTAAGGTATAGAAAACTAATAATTAATGAATATTCTTAAAAAATACACCAATCCAACGCTGAACTTACTTAAGTAAACAATTTAACCTGACAGGCAACATAATATGTTATTGTCATTCATTTAATTTATATTATTACGAAAACCATGAAATTGTTAATATTCAGAAAATAAAATTTTGTATCTATCTATCTATCTATAAAAGAAAATTTATTCGACATTTAAATCAAACTTGAAGTGTTAATTTAAATAAAAATCAAACAAAATTTCACCCACACAAAATTTCCAAAAACATTTAATTTGAAAAATTTTTAATTATTTTTTCATCATTTATATTAATTTAGTCACCAATTTTAATGAGAAATTTTCCACATACGCCACAGTACACATCATGAGTAAGTTTTCTTAAAATTATTTTTTTTTTTTTGAAAAATCAAAAGTTTTTGAAATTGCTTGCTTTTTCGATTAAGTCCTAATTTTTCAATTTTATACTTTGATGTCGTTCTTAAGTCGAATTTATTTTATTTTCTGATGTTGACTTGACTCAAACAACACCCACAGGTCATATTTTGAGTTGAGATTGCTTTCTCTTAGAATAGAATTGATAGTCCTTACTTCCTATTTCAGAATTCACATGTGTTACATAGAAATGCTCATAGAAATCTTATTCAACAAAATTTAAATATTTTCAAAAAAAAAGTGTATATAAATCAACCATTGATTTTCAGTCCATTTTTATCAAGAAAAATAAAATAAAATAAATGAAAAAAGATCCTTAAGGCCAACCACACGCTAAAAAGGCTATAACTTACTTTCGAAAACAGAATCTTCTTTTCCGGAAGCGTAATAATATTCCCCAGAAACATTATAAAACAAAAATTCTAAGAAACAAAAAAAAAAACCGAAATTGAAATAGGAATAAAATGAAAATATTTAAGTAGATACTTTCGAGTTTTTCCTTGGGCGGCAAGCTGGAAATAGAATTCTGCTTGAAAAAAAATACAACAAAAAGGAACCTTATGAAAATAGCAAGCCCAAAAGAAGATCCCAAAAACCCAAAGTTAAAAACATTTCTTCATTGCAGCATCAAATAACACGTTCCAAAGGGTATAAGTTTTAGTCTGTGCTGTTTTTCAATATATACATACATACCTCGCTAGTTCCTATGAAATATACGTAGCGACATACAGAAGTCAGTATTCAAATTTACTCGTGACTTTTAAGCTTATAATTTTTTCTACTCTATTCCTGTTCTTTTTCTTTCTCTGGATGAAATGAGAGATATTTTTTTGGCAAGCGGTCTTCGGTCGAAGAACATACAAAAGTGGGAGTTAAAAGAGGGACTTTGTAACTATATATACTTAGTCTACGCTTCATGGTTCTGGCTAATATAAGTCTTTACAATTACCTATACATATACACCTACACCTCTGTGTAAAAACACCACGTCGCGTCATCGTCTGACTCTGTTTTGGGTAGCTATAGGTAAGCAGGTATATGCGCTAATGGTATTTACTTAGCGGTCCGAAAATGCGAAAAAAATATTTTGAAATTATGAATTCTAATATATATTAGATACTTTTTTCCATCATTGCTCGTAATTGTAAGTGGAAAACAGTGTTGTTTTAGCTTTTAGGTGTTATTTTCTTTTTGCCGAGTTTTTCCTTTCATTTTTCTTTATGAACATTTAAGATGATTTTTTTTTTTGTTGTTCTTCAACGTTTTATGAAAGAAAATTAAAAAGAAAAAAAAAAAGAACAAATTATTATTAATGAGTTTGGTTTATTCTACGTGAATGTTTTGTAATTTTAAATACAAATTAATTTTTGGAATAATAAATAAAAATGAGGAATATAGAAATCCATTGCTGACGAAGAAATCAAGGAAGCTCCATAAGGGAAATCAGGTACCGGAACGAGAGTTTCTTTTTTTTTGTGTAGATCAATTAAGAAAAATATTTATTTTTTTGGTCTTTAGGCACATAAAATGGATGAATGAAGCAAGAATCACGTTTACAAGTTTTAATGAGATATATTAAGGGATAATGGTTATGTCTGAAAATGTACACCAGATTGAATGTGCTAAGATTTGTTGAATGCCTAATAAGTTGACATTTTAACAGTTAAGAGTAAGAAAAATTGAATTTAATGAAATACAAAAATTTATTTACTGTTGAAAACACATATTTCTGAAACAATGAAGGTTTAAGCGTTTAAAGTTTTAAAGTTTACATGCTACTTTTGTAATGACGGATAGTTGTTGCTGTAGGAGGCAAATCAGAGCATTTGAAAATTGTGTAAGGAACATTAAAAAAGTTAAGAAATGTGTTGTTCGATTTGTGCATCAGAAAAAAAGCTTAATTTTTTTAATGTTTAACAATACATGGAAATCGACCCTAACTCAAAATTTTTAAACTCTTTCCTAGAATCTAAATATATAAAGGTGTTTTCAATTGGCGCGGATAGATTTTGGCGCCCCGTGGCGGCCATTTTGTTTTGGTGACATCTGTCAAATCCTTTGTTTATTATTCAGTTGTTTATGCCAAATCATCATGGCAAGTTACACGATTGAACAGCACGTTCAAATGATAAAACTTTATTATCAATATGAGTGTTCGTTAACGCAATCGTTGCGCGGTTTGGTGTCCAAATTGGAGACGACCGGCTTAGTTAACAATCAGCCAACACCCGTAAGTTCAAGTAACGCAAGATCGGTGTAGAACAGAACCCAAAGCAGCCTAATCCCCACCGTGCACAAGAACTCGGCCTTTCGAGGAATTCACCTCGGCGAATTTTGCATCGGGCCTTGGGCCCTCGTACAAGATGACCCAGGAACTCAAAGTTTATGACCATAGACAACTCCGTTTGTTCGCTGGCTGGTCTTCGAATCGTTTGGAAGAGGACCCCAATTTGGCGAAAAATCATCTTTAGTGACGAGGCGCATTTTTGGATGAATGGCAACGCATGCGAGGTTCACCAGGCGATAATGCATCCTCAGTGATAATGGATCCTCAGTTACAGGGGCGGCGTAATTGGTGCGTACTTTTTTAAAAATGACGTTAGTGAGGAGGTCACCGTCAACAGCGAGCGCTACATAACGATGATAACTAATTTCTTTTGGCCCAAATTGAATCATATGGGCCTAGAATATATGTGGTTCCAGCAGGACGACAATATGTGCCACACAGCAAATGCCACGATTGAAATTTTGCATAAACAATTTGAGGGTAAGGTTATCTCTCGCAGGGATGATGTGAATTGGATACCAAGGTCATGCGATTTGACCCTGCTAGACTTTTTCCTATCGGGTTTCTTGAAGTCGTTGGTCTATGCAAATAAGCCACAATCGACCGATGCTCTAAAGGTGAACATAACACAGGCCATCGCTAAAATTCAGCCGGATCTATGCGGAAGAGTCATTGCAAATTGGACCACTCAGATCCGTGCTACCGTAAGAAGCCGAGGAGGGCATTTAAATGATGTCATATTCCACACTTAATGGCATACATGCGCCTTTAAAATAAAAAAATAATTTTATTAATACCTCACACACAGCTTGTTTTATTCCATTTCATTATATACCCGCACATTTTTATTGACTTAAAGTATCAAAAGAACAAAGAACGATGCCGTTGAAATGCTATAACCTAAATAATAGGTTTTGAGAGAGCCATATTGGGTGGTACCATTGCCATAACTTGACGAATGTTTAGTCTAAAGTGCTCAAGAGTTAAAGGTTAATCTGCATAAAAACGGTCTTTCGTGATATCGACGCGACGAGAAATTACTCGGCCAATAAAACTGTATTCGTTCGAGTTGTGTGGCATGTGGCACCGTCTTGTTGAAACCACATTTTCTTCAAGTCATGAGCTTCAAGAGCAGGCAATACAAATCGGTTATCATATGCCCATAATACTCCGAATTGACGATGACAGTCGTTCCATCGTCGTTTTTACCCGTGGCGTGATGGTAAGTGCGTTGGACTGTCATGCCAGAGGTCTTGGGTTCGATCCCTGCCTCTTGCAAGGAATTGACAAATTCTTGGAGAGTAATTCTTGTCATGAAAAGTGCTTTATCAAATTAGCCGTTCGAATTCGGCTTAAAACTGTAGGTCCCCTCCATTCCTGACAACATTACTCGCACATAAGAATGGTTGAGAGTTGTAAGTTACTAGGCCCTAGTTAACATACCCACCGAGTGCGAAATGTGCTTCGTCGCTGAAGAAAATTTTGGTTGAAAAATCGCCGTTCACCAACTGTTGTTCAAGCACCCATTCAACGTATCGTTCACAACGTCATTGTGTGTGGTCAGCTGGCTTCAGTTGTTGTGTGAGTTGGAGTTTATATGGATGAAAGTGTAGATCCAAATGCAAAATACGCCCAATTGTGCCGTAAGATAGTCCTTATTCCTAAGAACGGCGATGAATCGAAACATTCGGGTCTTCAGCAACACTTTTATTTACAGCAGCGATATTTTCAGTGGTACCAGCGAAACAGTGAAGCACAGGCGCTACAATATTTGTAATCAATCATCCATTTTCTTCAAATTTGTTCATAACTTTGCCAATTGCTTTCGTAGTTGGACGATTATGTAAACCATAATCTCCTCTTAAAGCACGATATGTGGCTGAAGCAGAATCACCATTTTTGTAGTAGGTTTTAACAATTTGTATGCGTTGTGCGAAAGTTGAGCGATCCATTTTCGTAGATGTCAGACTTTCAACTAAAAAAACTTATTTTATTGAATTTTTTCACGTTATCCGAAGATATAATATCTGAAGTCATAATGTCCATACACCTTAAGACTGCAAAGAGACATCTATGGACTATGGCAAATAGCTTGTAATCTGAAATGGTCGTTATGTTCAGGAAAATTTAAATTAGATAAATATCATTTGGTCATATTTTATATTGAAAACGATTTAAGTACATACATGTGTATATAATTTCAAATAGACATTTTATCAGCGAGTATAAAAGCACAAGCAATTTTAATCGAATTTGACAAGTTTTTAAAAATCCAATTGATACTTAAGGACAATATTACTTAATTTTAAGAACTTTTTTAATGTTTTTTTACAAATTTGTTAGTTGAATTATTCTTCAGCTTTAGTTAAATTTTCTTTTAAGTTTTTATTTTTAGTAAAAAAACTGTCAATTCGATTTTTCTCAAAATTTTTCCAAATGTTGAAAACAATATTTCTTAAAGGCTGAACTTAGTTGGAAGGCATAATCTCAAATTTTTGAAAAGTCATTTGAGTCGAAAATCAATTTTTACCAACTTTTGTTAAATTTTCTTTTAAGTTTTTAATTTTTGTAAGAAAACTGTTTATTCGATTTTTCTCAAAATTTTACTGAATGTTGACAACAATATTTCTTATAAGACAAATGTAGCTTAAAGTCAATATCTCAAAATTTATGAAAAGATATTTGAGTCGAAAATCAATTTTTACCAACTTTTATTAATTTGTTTGTTAAGTTTTTAATTTTTGTAAAAAAAACTGTCAATTCGATTTTTCTCAAAATTTTTCCGAATGTTGAAAACTATATTCCTTATAAGTTAAAATTAGTTGGAAGCCATAATCTCAAATTTTTGAAAAGATATTTGAGTGGACATTCAATTTTTACCAACTTTGAGTAATGTTTTTTTTAGGTTTTTATTTTTTATAAAAAAAAAACTGTCCATTCGATTTTTCTCAAAATTTGACCAGATGTTTAAAACGTTATTTTTCTTTGCACAAAATTGTTTTGGTGATAAAATCATTTTGTATTCGTAAAATTTTCGAGGTGACAAATTTTTGTATCAGTTTTTTTGATTTATAAAAAAAACGGTAATTGGATTTTTTTCAAAAAATATACTTGTTTGGTATCACGTTACAATATATAATATAAAATTTATTTCAAGTCTCTAGCGTTTTTGGTGCGTAAGATATTTAGGGTTAACCAAAATGTTCACCTTTCTTTTAAACTGTTATGGTAAAAAACCACCCACGCAATTTTATTGAGAGCCATTTCTGCATCTTTCTGCCTTATTATCTGTATAACAAAATTTATTTGAAGTCGATATCTCTTCTGGTTCTTGAGCTATGGACGACGAAAAAAAACGTACGCACGCACAGACATCATTCTAAAAATGTTTTATTTCGAGAAATTTCAAAATTTTTAATTTGACAAATCGGACCCATTACAATAATTTCCTATGGGAAGTTAATAATTTGAGTCCTTTGTGGGCCGAATATCCTTAATTACTTTATTTAGAATACTAAAGAAGAAAGTAAACATTTTCAAAATGAAGTTGATTTAAATGAATTAAAACAAAATTCAAAACTTAATAAAAGGTCATGAAACCAGAATTATTATTTTTCTTAAAACTTTGCACATCTAGACGCAAGGAATCAAAATTTTACTTATGCAGATACCAACGTATGATGGCCTAATTTTTTTTTTTAAAAAGTTCCTGATTTCAAAATATTGTTCGTCCAGTCCAGTTTGTTAGTTTAATTAATAAATAAAATTTTGAATAAATCTTAGCTGCATAAATAAATTTTCTAATTTATCTAAGTGATTTGATCTAAATTTGCATTCAAATTGAAATTGTGTCAAAAAAATACAAAACTCCTTTTTGTCTCATAAAATACATATGTACATACATATATCCATGTGGGATAGGTACGAGAATATACTTAACCTTTCTCTGCATACATTTATTATCCTCCTTTTACTTTAATATCTACTTTGCAATGCTGTCTCAATTAAACTCTCATAAATACATGGTTATTCAATAACTGCCGATGACAGTTCTATATGAAGATTAAATATGGCCCCATTTATGATGCTTTTCGATAGAAGTGTAGGGTAGGTATCGTCGTCGTCGTCGTCGTCCTTTATGTATAATACAAAATAGATATCTCATCAATAAATACTGCTGCTCTCTTAGCTCAAGGCTAACCTAGATACTGAAAGTGTGTATTGTGTATATATGTATGTAGATAGATAACGTTTACAAAAGAATTCATTTGCAATGATTTTCATCCTCTTTTCCTAATATCTGGATATAAGGATATACTCATACCATAGTCAACTTAACTCAACTACATATACGGGAAATCAGTACAGGTAGTTTGATCAAGCTTTCACTCGAAGAAGACAAAAAAAAGTTCCAATAGGACGTTCGTTGGTTGGTTGTGGCGATGGTGATAGCAATGCGATGACGGTAATGCGAGTTCTTCGATAACGTCCGTATATATGAAATGTTTATTAAATACACGCTTCATCGATTTGCACCCTCAGATCCTGACGAGGCAATCCTTGTGCTCGCAGTCGTCGTCGTCGATATCGTCTTTCTTGTCAGAATATTCACTGTTGTCGGCATCGGCACGGTATAGTTATCGGCATCGTCGTAGTCGTCGTCCTGATCGAAGCCATAGTCAACTTCATCGTCCTTCGTCATCATCATTGACAGGATATTTTGTATCTCTATCACAAAATACCTACCTATCCATATGAAGGCTCAACTAACAAAGTAGCAGTGATGCACTCTGCTTTTGCTTTTGCTACAGCTTGAGCTTGAGCTTCTGCTACGTATCGTATATATTGCTATAATGAATACACGCCTGCTGATAGTTTGTATCCCTGAAATAATTCATCATTATGTCTGTTTGTCGTTTCTATCAAATGCAATGCACTGAAATAACTGCTTCCTTTTGATTGCTCTTGATTTGTATTCCTGATATACTCCTTTACTCATCACAGACGATATATCCCAATCCCATAGAAACATACGTACTGTGCATAGGTATGGAACTTTCTGAAATCGTATGTTTCTTTTTTCTTATTTTTCAAATATACATATAGCGGACTAGACAGAAGGTTAGAATTTCAAAGGAATTGAATTGGATTTTGAAATGCAGAAAAAGAAGTTGAATTCTATAGAATTAGAAAGAGAAGGAGACACAGGTTATATGGCACATACATAGGTTAAACAAGGTTCTCGAATTTGCTCTCTTTGGGTTAAGTTGCAATTGGATATTGCAATCTATCGAAGTTTGTCGAACACTGCCGTGGATATAAAAATTGTTGCAGAACAGCAATTTTTTTCTTGGAATTTTTGTAGAAAACTGATGATATTTTCTAGAATTGTAAATAGAAAATGAGAAATTTTAATTCACAGATTTTTCCAACTAAATTTGCAACGATTTCTGGTAAACAGGATACAATAACTTCAAAACATTTCCAGAAAATTCCTAAGCTATTGGCAAACATTATACTTTGAATTTTAAACTTTTAAAGAATTTTTTGATATCAGCAAAGTATTTCAGATATTTTATGAAAAATTCTCTGAAAATGGTAGTTCGAAGTTAAAATGTAAATTTTTTGACATGAGGAATTTCATTCTTATAGCAAAACAGATGTACATATGAATGTACTCAATAACATTACAAACTTTATCTTTAAAGTCTTTAATTGATTGTGTAAGATTTGCATGAGGACGTTAAATCATAAGATTACCGTGGTTAAATGTGATTACCTCTTTGAGAAATAAACATCATGATTAGGAAACTTTGTTTTTGCAAGATTGTGACTTTTTTGTAGCTTGTATGTTTTTGAAGCGTATTTTCAATTAAAACATAGTTTTTACTTGCCAAATGCCAAAAAATGACAGATTCAAAATTGACAACTGCTCAAATAACGGGTTCTTAAAAATGTAACCTCTAACTGAAAAGCCCATCTAATTGGAAAACCCCAATTAGTAAAATGTTTCTACGTATGTTTTTCAGTCTTTCGTAGGTTTAATTAAAATATAGTTTCTACCTGTCAAAGTGTCAAATACCAAAAAATGACAGATTCAAAATTCACAACTGCTCAAATAGCGGGCTCTTAAAAATGTAATCTCTAACTGAAAAGCCCATCTAATTGGAAAACCCCAATTAGTTAAATGTTTCTACGTATGTTTTTCAGTCTTTCGTAGGGTTAGTTTTTGCTAAAAACAAATTTGAACTGATTAATGTTTTTGGGGAATGTGTCGCACACAGCTCTGTACAATTATAATGTGGGCTTTTACAGCAGATCAAAAGGTGTTAATATGAACGCACATAGATATTCACTAACTCTGGCAACGTTGTAGTTGTTTGCTTTGGAGCATATCGATTGCAATTGAACTTTGTTGAGAATGGCATTAATTAGTGAAAACTATTTTTTTTTATTTTGTACCAAAGCTGTACGTATTGCTTTGTGCTTTTTGAAAATTCTTTTAATATTTTAATGAGAGAAAAAGTTATGGAAACGATTATTTTTTAGTTTTTTAATTGAACTTATAAGAGCTAAAAGTATTTTTTTATAATATGATTTATATTTTAAGTAAATGTCATTTAAATTCTAGGATATATTATCTAATATATTTACAAGCAATAGTTGAAGGTAGATAGAAATGGATTTTTGAATATTCTTTGTGACATGTTTTGCCGTCGATCGGACTCCAGTTTTCTTTTTTGATCAATCCTAAAAAATAGGTTCTGCGATGAGATAATGTGAATGGCTATGTGTCATTACCATTGGGCATAATAAGGTATATTTTCAGATTTATTAAAAGATTTTTTTTGAATATTGAAAAATATCGGAGATAGGTGCCAAAAACAAAGTTCTCCAACTTCTGACATTAATTTGGTCGAATAAGCAGCTGAAACAAAACTTTCAAAAAGGATATAAAAGTTAATGGTATTTCCTATACAAATATACATACGATCTTTGAAAAATATCAAAAATTAACAAAAGGGCGTAGTTCTCAAAAAAGTGGCTGTTTATTTAATGTAAAATTGACAATTTTCAATGAACCAAAAAGATCGCAGAAGTCGATCGGTAATTTTTCTTTGGGTTATAATGTCAATTGGCAATTTTAAGAAAAATAGTTTGAAAAAAAAAACACGTCAAAGATTTCAACTATAGATTTTTGCTAGAAAATATTTTATTTATATCTTTCTACTACATAAATAAAAATAAGTCGGGTTTTCCTTCCTGACGCTATAACTCCAGAAGCCACGAACCGATTTCCACGGTTTTGCATTCATTGGAAAGGATTCGGGCTCCGTGAGGTTTATAGCAGACAAAATTCAGGAAAAATTTCAACAGAAAAGCGGTGAACTCTGTTTAGCTTCCCATAGAAAGCTATTGTAAAAGTTACGATTTGTGGAATTCAAAATTTTTAAATGTTTTGACGTTTTAAGGACCGTATATTCTAAACCAAAGCTTACTTTTGGGAACCTTTATTAGTCAACCATATCTCTAGAAACGTCAGAGATATCGACTTCAATGAAGTCGATTTTGTCGATTTGTAGACTCTCAATTAGCTTTTATTGAAAATGTTTTCCCAAACATTAGTGAGAATTATCAGAATTATGCCTTGTTAAGTCAACGACCAAATCTCGCCGCACTGAATTTAACCATTCAATCAAAAATCGCTGGAGATTTGGTGACATACAAATCCGTTGATTCCATAACAAAATCAACCTCAGTTGGCGTTGATGGCGTTTCTAATACAATGTTAAAAAAAACTGCTTTATATTTAGTGGATGTTTTGACGCATATTTTTAATAAAAGTGTTTTTTCAGGTGTCTTTCCAAATGACCTAAAATCTGCTTTTGTTATACCCATTTTCAAAAAAGGGAGCAAAAAGGATGTAAAGAACTACAGACCTATTTCATTATTACCATCAATTTCAAAAATTTTTGAAAAAATTATAAAAAGTAGAATTTTACGTTATCTTACAAGCAAGAATTACTTTAGCCCCTCACAGTTTGGATTTAAATCGGGAATGTCAACAGAAGATGGTTTATTAAATTTCTGCTGTTCAATACAACAAGGAGTGGACAAAAAAATGAAATGTGCTGCGCTTTTTGTTGACATTACAAAAGCCTTTGATATGGTCAGTCACTCTATTCTCTTGAAAAAATTGCATGATGTTGGTTTCCGAGGATTTATCTACAATTGGTTTGAATCCTACTTGAGTAAAAGGTCTCGGATAGTCAAAGTAAGTAATGTTCTAAGTTATTCCATGGATATTGACTTGGGTGTCCCACAAGGCTCAGTTCTTGGGCCCATTCTTTTCTTGGTTTATATAAATTCCATCTTCAATCTACCATTCTTAGGGAAAATTAACGCATTTGCTGATGATATAGCAATTGGATACAATTCACTTAGTCCATTAAATTTGGTTTCGGATATAAACCATGATGTACACTTATTAAGGCTATGGTTTGCGGACCATAAACTTTTAGTCAGTAACAAAACCAAACTTATGATGTTCAGCAATGAACTTCATGGACTAAATGACATTAAATTCTTGTTCCATGCACCGTCTTGTTCTAGTTTTAAACTCTTCAATAGCAAATGTCTAGTATCTCATTTAATAAATAGCTTCAATTCTGAAGTTAACTGCTGCAGTTTATGCTTCAATATAGAAATAGTGAAAGATTTTAAGTATTTAGGTGTCAAAATTGACCAACATTTAAAATGGTCTGAGCACATTACGGATTTAAATAAGCAATATCTTCTTTCAACCGTAAGATGCTTTTATCGGTTAAAAAAATATTGTTCATTCTCCACGTTAAAAAAGGTTTACTATGGTATTTTCCACTCGAAGTTACAATATGGTATCAGTTGTTGGGGAGGTGCATACTTAAACAAAATCCAACAATTAACAGTCCTTCAAAAATGTGTACTAAGAAAAATATGCAACGCAGCCCGCCTCGCTCACTCTGCAGATTTATTTAGACAAACAGATATTCTACCAGTAAGACACTTGTTTTATTTTAAGGTTTTGAAGATATTTTTTATGAGGAGTGGTTATTTGGAAAGCCCTATGAGTAATACATATAACATGAGAAATTCTAACTCGGTACGATTAAACACTTTTCGAACTGCACTTTTTAGGAATTCTTACACTATCGTCTCTCGCAAATTATACAACAGTCTTCCAGCTGAATTACGTAGCATTAGAAACCGTCCACAGTTCTTAAAATCCGTTAAATTATGGCTTCTTAATTTCGATACTTATAACATTGAATCTTTGTTAAACTACGTCATTTGATAATATTTGTTCTCTTTATTTATTTGCGTATATAATAATTAAAATATTGTTTATGCAGTTCAAATCAATCATAGTTGATACAATTCATAAGAAACTTTTTTCTCTGTTTCTGTTCCTTTATATTACGTTATTTATAATATGTCCACCCCACAATATAAAAATTTGTAAATGTGGCATTAATTCAATTTTAACTTAAAATTCAAATGCTACAACCTATTCTCTCTAATTAATTGTACAAAATACATATATTATTAAATTAGAAATAAGATAGCTAAAAATTGTTAGGAGAATATGATATTAATAAATAATAATAATAATAAAAATAAACAAATCCCGATGATGTAATAAATTATCCAACGTAGTTTTTGAACTCTCTGGAGATACCAGGATTTCCACCACATAACTTGCAACTCAAAGTTTTTTCAGTTATTATGATATTGCGCAATTTGAATCCACCGCGACTTTGCAACGGTACTCGACTTGCGGTGAAAAGACTTATGCCGAATTTGATTGAGGCAACCATTATTAACGGAAAGTACGCAGGTGAAAATGTATGTATTCCTCGAATAGCATAATTTCGACTGATCTTCCGTTTGACTTCAAACGATTGCAATTTCCGGTTCGCCTTGCGTTCGCAATGACAATTAACACGTCGCAAGGCCAATCGCTTAGTGTTTGCGGGATAAATTAAGAATATCATTGTTTATCACGTTGCGTGTTCACGAGTTGAGAAACCATCCGCTTTGTTTGTGTTAACGTTAGACCAAAAAACAAAAATGTGGTTTACAAAAGAGCACTTCAATGAAACGTAAATTTGCGGACAAGTATAACGGTATAACGCTTCGATTCAGTATTTACTTTGGATTCACTTTCATTTTTTACTTAGAGAAGTTCAACTAAATTACACTTCATTTTTGTAATCGAAATGAATTCATTGTTGTTGTGAAATGAAATAAAATTTCTCCTTTTCAAATATAAAACAAAAAAAAAAATTTTTTTACATCTTTTAATCCCAAAACGAAATGTTACAAAAAACGAAGCCATCTGGTGGCGAAACGGAGTTCGCCGGGTTTGCTAGTTTAGTATGAAAATTGAAAATCTTCTATGCTGACCCATACAATAAACCTTCTTTTTCCTTGAAAAATACCTGCTAAGAGACTAATGTTTGTCTGCTTGACGTATCCTCGACTGCTTGATTTGGCTGTCATAAATTTGAATTGAACTTTCTTCCGCAATAGGACTGACAACCAAACCTGTTACTCGTGCTTCCATTATTTTTAAAATACTATAAAATACTATAATTAATATTTAAACTGCTATCGCGCTATTGTTTTGTGTGTTTCTTGAACTCAATTCAGCATAAATTGGTTTCAAAGCTTTTATAATATACGAAATTTACTATTTACGATACTACCTTGCCGCCCAAAATAATATTTAAAAGTATAAGCTATCGAATAAACCGAACAAAAATATTGAATTTTTTAAAGTGAGACTCGTAAGCCTTTTACTTCCCATAATAAATTACATTTTTTCGTCGGGCATATCTCAGTAATGACTAAAAATTGATAAAAATTGACTTTTGACTCAAATTTTACAAACAAATATTGATTTTCGATTTTAACATATCGAGAACAAAGACTGATATTGACTTCCAAAAATTTGTCATGTGATGTTCAATATTTTGTAACACTCACATTAGTAATATTCTTGTTAATATTTTTAACATTTAAAAATAGTGTTTCTATTCTAAAAAAGCTTAAGGATCAAACTTTCAATTGCCTACTTTTTTTGTTTAATTTTGATTTAAAAACTAATATTTCAATTAATGGGAAGTTATCATTGTAAGTTGCATCCCAGTTTATTTTCTTTAAAATTCATCAAAGATCTAATGACCCATAATATCATGATTTAAAAAGGCAACATGACAATAATATTTTAAATTCAATTGATTTATCAGATAATTATGTTAAAGGACACTATTTGTGTGTGTTATTAGGATTGATGGATTTTTTGTTTAACAGTACAAACTTAACAAAATATAAAATCAAAATATGATACAAAATATGTAAATAGATAAACTTTAAAAAAAATAACCATTTTGTGCCATTTTTAAATGTACCACACATAAATGGAACCATTTTTAACTTCCCACAGGGAGTTATTTTAATGGGTCCGCTTCGTCAAATTGAAAATTTTGACATTTCTCGACGTTTCAAGGTACATAGAGTCGAAACAAAAGATTTTTAGAAAGATGTCTGTGCGTGCGTGTGTACGTACATACGTTCGTACGTTCGTACGTTCGTACGTTCGTACGTTCGTACGTTCGTACGTCCGTATGTCCGTATGTCCGTATGTCCGTATGTCCGTATGTCCGTATGTCCGTATGTCCGTATGTCCGTATGTCCGTATGTCCGCATGTCCGTACGTCCGTACGTTCGCGACGTTTTTTTCGTCGTCCATAGCTCAAGAACCAGATGAGATATCGACTTCAAATAAATTTTGTTATACAGATAATAAGGCAGAAAGATGCAAAAAGGGCTCTCAAGAAAATTGCGTGGGTGGTTTTTTTTACCATAGCAGTTTAAAAAAAAAAGTGAAAATTTTGGTTAAACCAAAATGTCTCATGAACCAATGACGCTAGAGACTTGAATTAAATTTTAAATCATAGATTGTAACGTGATACAAAACAATTATATTTTTGGAAAAAAATCTAATTAAATGTGTCACCTCAAAAATTTTACGACTTAAATATGATTTTATCTCCAAAACAATTTTGTGCAACGAAGAATAATGTTTTTGACATCTGATAAGATTTTGAGAAAAATCTAATTGACAGTTTTTTTATAAAAAATAAAAACCTAAGAAAAACATTACTCTAATTTGGTAAAAATTGAATTTCAACTCAAATATCTTTTTAAAAACTTGAGATTAAGACTTCAAACTTATTTTATCTAATAAGAAATATTGTTTTCAAAATTCTGAAAAATGTTGAGAAAAATCGAATTGATAGTTTTTGTACAAAAAATAAAAACTAAAAAAAAAAAATTAATAAAAGTTGGTAAAAATTGATTTTCGACTCAAATATCTTTTCAAAACATTGAGATATTGGCTTTAAACTACATTTACCTTTGAAAAAATATTGTTGTCAACATTCAGTAAAATTTTGAAAAAAATCGCATTGAGAGTTTTTTTTACAAAAAATTAAAAACCGAACAAAAAATTTAACACAAGTTGGTAAAAATTGATTTTCGACTCAAATATCTATTCAAAAATTTGAGATAATGGCTTTTGACTAATTTTAAATTATTAGAAATATTGTTTTGAACATTAGGAACAAATTTTAAGAAAAATCGAATTGACAGTTTTTTTTACAAAAAATTAAAAACCTAAAAAAAAATTAACAAAAGTTGGTAAAAATGGTTTTCGACGTAAATATCTTTTCAAAACTTTGAGATATTGGCTTTAAACTACTTTAATCTGTCAAAAAATATTGTTGTCAACGTTTAGTAAAATTTAAAAAAAAATCGAATTGACAGTTTTTTTTACAAAAAATTAAAAACCGAAAAAAAAATTAACACAAGTTGGTAAAAATTGATTTTCGACTCAAATATCTATTCAAAAATTTGAGATAATGGCTTTTGACTAATTTTAAATTATATTATTAGAAATATTGTTTTAAACATTAGGAACAAATTTTGAGAAAAATCAAATTGACAGTTTTTTTACAAAAAATGAAAAACCTAAAAAAAAATTAATAAAAGTTGGTAAAAATTGATTTTCGACTCAAGTATCTTTTCAAAACATTGAGATATTGCCTTTAAACTACTTTAATCTTTCAAAAAATATTGTTGTCAACATTTAGTAAAATTTAAAAAAAAAATTGAATTGACAGTTTTTTTACAAAAAAATAAAAACCGAAAAAAAAATTTAACAAAAATTGTTAAAAATTTATTTTTGACTCAAATATCATTTCAAAAATTTGAGATAATGGCTTCTTACTAATTTTAACTTATAAGAAATATTGTTTTCAAGATTCTATAAAATTTTGAGAAAAATCGAATTGATAGTTTTCTTACAAAAAATAAAAACTTAAAAAAAATTTATAAAAGTTGGTAAAAATTGTTTTTCAACATAAATATCTTTTCAAAAATTTGAGGCATTGGCTTCAAACTAATTTTATCTTTTAAGAAATATTATTTTCAACATTCTATAAAATTTTGAGAAAAATCGAATTGACAGTTTTTTTTTACAAAAAATAAAAACCTAAAAAAAAACAATACTAAAACTTGTAAAAATTTACTTTCGACTCAAATAGCTTTTCAAAAATTAAAAATATAAGCTTCAAACTTATTTTATTTCACAGAAAATATTGTTTTCGATATTCAATAATTTTTTTTAAAAATCCAACAGTCCGTTTTTTCATAAAAAAATAAAATCTACCAAAAATAGTACGCAAATTTGGTAAATATTGATACAATATAGACAAACTTTTAAGCAAGACAAATCGACAGACGGGATGGGAAGTTATCAGTGTGGGTCGCATCCCAGCCTCTTTTTTTTATATTTTGTCTTAAGAGAAAGAAATTAATTAAGCATAATAACTTATTGATAGATCTGGACATTTTTATAAACTTCATTTAAAATCAAATCATAATACTGTCTATGTATGTGAATTGAGAAAATTATTTGTCTCTAAAATTAAGCCTCTTCTTGTTGATAATTTTGAAGTTTATGTATGTATCTATCCCAAAATCAAATTGTCACCAAAACAGAATTGAAAAGAGTCAATAAACAAACAATCGGTCTTATAAATCATAACATTTTATAAAGTTTATCTTTCCCAGAACCTGACCTGACCATCCATATAATTTAAGTTATAGAAACAAACTTCTCGAATAGTACTTATAGCTACTGACAAAAACAAACAAACAAACAAGCAACAAAAAAAATCACACAGATAAAGATTGAATGAATGAAAAGAAATCAAAACGGAGGAGGAGGAAGCCGACGAGAACGACGACGATGAGGTTCATTCATAAAGTTTCAAACTGTCCAGTGTTTTCCTTTTGAAAACAGAAATACAAAAACGGACACAAACACACAAAAGAAAAACTTCACTATAGACACAAATATAAGTTTCCATATAACCAAACCATATCAAGAGTGTCCGCAGTGTCCACATTCAGTTATTCGTAATCCACCCATAAAATCCTATTTCATATTCAAAGTCCCTTTAAAACTCCAATATTCTCTCTTTCTCTGTTCTCTAACTGTATAAGGTACGTTACTATCTACTAAACGAATGGTACATATGTATGTATGCAGTATGACTCCTCTGCTCGACTCTCCTCGACCATTTTGAATAATTTTCAACTTTTCCATTTAAAATGTCATTTGCAAAATCTCAGAAGGACACAATTGCAAAAATCCTTCCGCATCCTCTGTCTCTCTATAGATCCTTACAATGTACATATACATACCTACTTACAGCGTAGTTCTTCGTTTCGTTCTTCATATAAAGAAGGATATAGAAGGATGCATTTTGCGTGATGCCATAGTACCAAAAGTATCCTTTTGCAATTTTACTTCATACCATTTAAGTACACTTCATTGCTAGGTTGGGTAAAAATATATATATACATGTATGTATGTAGCTTTATATGTCCGTCTTTCTTACTTTCTGTCTGTCTGTCAGTCTTGATGGTCTTAATATTTGTAGACCAAAAAGTACTTTGCAAATATTATTCAATTTCGAATATAGTATAGTCGTATAGTTGCCTTAAAATATCCTTCTGTCAGTAAAAGAAGTTAAATTTTACACGCAACTTTTTCCTTCCTCCTTGTTTTTTGCCAAAAAAATGTCTCTCTTCTTCTCTCTCTGTGTGAATAAACTGAATCCTGTACTTCCTAGCTTTTGCCTTTTATATGAAAGTACAAAAATATCTACATATATACTTTCATTATTGCATCTCCATTTTACCAAACGTATCTTAAATGTGCACTATTCATAGATAGGTATAGAGAGAGAGAGCAGCGTTATATTGTACATGTAGGGTACATTATGGATTTTCTTTGGTTTTGCAAAAGTCGCGCTGATGTAACTTTACGTCTACGTCTACGTCTATAGCTAGAGCCATGCATTGCCAGCATAAGTTCTATAGATTCATGAAAATGTCATTTTCAGTTTGGTATAATGTAGTTAAATTCTGAAGAGCGGACAAAATACGGTAAAGGAATAAGCCTCTGTGTGAAGAAGCATTCAGATGAAAAATATTCACAAAGTAGGAACCACACATGCGGTACATGAATATCTACTTTTACTGCAGTTGCATGAAGCAGTTGAGGATTACTTGAAGAAAGCTTTGGGCACTCTAAGCCCCTCAGGCAGGCCTTGATGGTTGGACTTTTTACTATTTTTTTTTTTTCGTTTCGAATTTTTGCAAATGCTAAAAAAAGGATTTTTGTGCCCTTTCCCATTTTGTCGAAAAACTAACCTACGCATCTGGTTCGAAAAAAGGACTTGCACATGAAATAATCTGCAACTTTTCATATCACTCACACCAACTCATTTAAAGGAAAGAATATTTTTGTGGCAAAAAGAGGTTTAAAGCGTATAGCGAGGGATATCCTTACCGAGTGGCAAGGAGTTGAAAAAAATGATGGTGAAGATGAGGTATATATGGGAAAGCAGGGGGCAGGTCCTGCCTTACATACATTTTCGGAAGCTTACAGCGTCATTTAACTGTAATCTCGTGCCAACACTCTGTTAAATGTCTTATCATTACCTTATTCCTTTTTTTGAAAATAATTTCATTCTTAATTTATATCCTTTAAAAATATTCATTCAGCAGATGGGATGGTGAGGAGAGGGGTGTTTGAAATATTTAACTCGTAAAAAGTTCGAAACAATATTTTTTGATCTTTGCTTTTCTTTGTTTTGTTTAATTTTTTTTTTGTTTACAATCATTGTTTGAAAATTGTGTGTTTCTGTATTGGTATAGGGAGAGAAAATTGATGTCCTTTTTACTCTATCATTAAGCTTAATGAAAGTAGTAGTATAGATATAGGTACACAGAAGACAGAACATCAATTGAACTTACGAACTTATTTGCTGTCATTTTGCCAACTTCCAAGGAAATTATTTTGTTGGTATACAGTTAAGGTACTCGTACAGATGTATTTTTTGATCTTATTGTTTGTGTAGAAAAATAAACGACATTCAATTATTTTGACCTAAATGACAATTGGACAAAAGAGAATTTGAAACAAAAATAAATAAATCCCTCAGACTTAGACAGGGATGCACCTAATGGAGGGTTTGTTTGTTTTGTGTTTTAATTTTACAGGATGTTTTATTGTGTTTTTTTTTTTTGTATTATTTTTGTAATTTGCTTTATTTACAGAAAAGCATTTAACACCGAAATGACCTTGATAAATTTAAGATGAAATGTACACAAATAAAGATAAAAGCAATCAAATTCTTTGTTTATTTTCATTTGCAACAGAAAGGATCTATGTTTGTTATCGTATATGGCAGATGGTGCCGTGCAATAAAGCCAAGTGAAATAAGACTTATACAAGGTGCGTTCAAAAAGTACCCGGAATTTTTAAATTCCGCGGGTCTGGAAAGTCCACAGGCCAACATTTTTTTATTCTGTTGGTATACATGCCCCTAAAGTATGATGCAATTTTCAGCTTTATTCACTGTTTACTTTGTCTGTGGTAGTTGCTAAGGTTCGACGTGTTTTTATGAGCTCGGCGATTTTTGCTGAAACTGCTGAATTTTGACCAAAAAAAACAATCGCATAAACATCGCTCAAGAGCTATTAAATTACGTCAACGACGATCCAAGTTTGCTTGAAAGGGTCATAACTGGTTATGAAACATGGGTGTACGGTTATGACGTCGAAACCAAAGCACAATCGTCCACCTGGAAGCATCCAACGTCAAGAGCGAAAAAAACTTGTCAAGTTCGATCAAGAAGGTTTTGCTTACTGTTTTCTTCGATTATAATGGCATAGTGCATTAAGAGTTCTTACCACAAGGTTGTACGGTTAATAAGGAGTATTACCTTGAAGTTATGCGACGTTTGCGTGAAGCAATCCGAAAAAAACGCTCAGATATATGGAAAAACAATTCATGGCTCTTGCACCACGATAAGGCACCTGCTCACTCGTTGTTGCTTGTTCATAATTTTTTGGCCAAAAACAGTACCGTAGTCATGCCCCAACCTCGATATTCACTAGATATGCCTCCGTGTGACCTTTTCCTGTTTCCAAAGTTGAAGAGACCCATGAAAGGACGGCGTTTTTCCTCGATTGAAGAAATAAAGGCCGAATCGCTGAGAATGCTCAAGGACACATCAAAAAGTGAATATCAAGAGTCCTTCCAAGATTGGAAAAAACGCTGGCATAAGTGTATTATATCTGGGGGGGGCTAATTTGAAGGGGACCACATTGATGTAAACGAATTAATAAATATTTTTTTGAAAAAACGAAAATTCCGGCTACTTTTTGAACACACCTCGTATTCGAAAACTGGCCTAATTGTACCTTTTAAAATAGAAACAAGGCCAACCTCTACATGAGGAATTCTTCCTCTCCCTCGGTTCCTACGCTTGTTGGCAATGACACTCCTTTATTTAGCTCCATTGATGAAGCTAACTTGTTTCCAAGGCAGTTCGCCGAAAATTCCACATTACCACATAGTGTCATGGCTCCCCCAGTTCTTGAACTCGTAAATGATTCTATGGGACCAATCTTTTTTCCTACTCAAAGTGTGGAGAGAGTTCTTAAAGATCTCAACATTCATAAATCCGCTGGTCCGGATGGTATATCCTCTATTATTCTGAAGAGGTGTTCTTCCACGCTAGCAAAACCACTGCGTAAGCTTTTCCATTTATCCTATTCTTCTGGGGTCGTTACAAGTAGTTGGAAACTTGTATTTGTTCAGCCAATCCCGAATCTTTTTCTCCCGCAAATAATCGACCAATAGCACTAACGTCACTTCTTTTTAAGGTCATGGAAACGCTGAATAATTTTCATCTTAAGAAATATCTTCAGGAAAGGAAGCTTCTTAATGACCGGCAATACGGCTTTCGTAGCAATAGGTCCACTGGTGATCTCATGGTTCAGCTCACCAAACAGTGGAACAAATTTTTACATCGTTTTGGAGAAAGTAAAATTATTGCACTTGATCTCTTGATTGCATCTTGCACTCTTAGCGAAAATGCGTGCTTTTGGTATTGACGAATCTCTTCTTCGTGAAGAAGGAATTTTCTTTAGAAACGTTCAATACAAGTTGTTTTGGATGGATTCAAGTCTCAAACCCATAAAATAAATGCTGGTGTGCCCCAGGGCTCCGTTTTGTCTCCGACACCTTACCTCATTTTTACAAATGATCTCCTGTCTGCAACTTCTAATTTAATACATTGTTTCGCTGACGATAGCACTCTTAGCTTTTCATATTCGTTTCCAATAGTGTCCGACCGAAGGTCGATTTTTAGCCGAAGCCGAAGCCTAATTATTAGGCTGAAAGAAAATCTTCGGCCGAAGCCGAAGCCTAAGGTTGAAAAAAGTCAAGAATTCTCCTTTCCACAAACGATGCTGAAAAGGTGTCAGGCAAAATTCAAAAATTGAAATTTCGTTCGGCGCCTACTATGATGGCACACATGTGTTTTGAAATTTTTGAATACCTACCGAAGAAAAGATTGCAATCTTTCTTCAATTGAACTACCATCTTTGCCACTATCTATGAGTAGCACTTGCATCAACGAAACTAAAAATCCTGGAATTCTCGGAATATGCATTAGCACCCAACTTTTGTGGAGCGATCACATACGCGATGTGACCAAAAATGACGCAAGATCTCTAGGTTTTTTGAGACGATTCAAGAAATTTTTCTCTCCGTCTGATCTAGCTAAGATCTATTAAACCTATATATGTACGTCCAAAACTTAAATATAACTCTCATCTCTAGGCTGGTGCTCCAGTAAATTATTTTAGCCTCTTGGACAGAAAAGTTTTTAAAATGATTGGTGACATTAACATCATCAACACGATTATGTTACTCGAACATCGTCGTAAAGTTTCTTGTCTCATCCTTTTTTACCGTTATTTTAAAGGACTATGCTCTAGTGAAATAGCCAGTTAGATTTCTCTCCTTAAACAATTTAACCGTAATACCACCGTTTTTAGGAATACCCATCAGTTAACCCTTGAGTCCAACTTTGGCCGTACTATTAGGTACAGAGATTCATTTTTTAGCCGTACTACGTGAATGTGGAATGCCTTGCCACGCTCTATCTTTCTCTATCATTGCAATGTTCAGGAATTCTAAATCAATGTACACCAACACTTCCTATCCAAACTTTCCCTCTTTTCCTAATGCTCACACTGTGTCCTTAGCATATTAAAGGTGTACAAAACACTTTTAGTGCTCGGTAATTATTACAAAAAAAAAGTTGGTCGTATTGCACTTTGATAAAGTAAAATAAGACCAACATATTTTCAGAAATACGGTAAGTGGAAACATTACACCATGTAAAGCTTTATTTCATCTTGCATCAAAATTAGCCGTGCTGCACTTTACAATAGTAAAAAAAAAAGAAAAGAGGCTGAGATGCGACCCACACTGATAACTTCCCATCCTGTCTGTCGATTTGTCTTGCTTAGAAGTTTGTCTATATGTATCAATTTTCACCAAATTTCCGTACTATTTTTTGTAGATTTTATTTTTTTTTATGAAAAAACGGACTGTAGGATTTTTATAATATTTATAATATGAAAATCGAAAACAATATTTTCTGTGAAATAAAATAAGTTTGAAGCCAATATTTTTAATTTTTGAAAAGCTATTTGAGTCGAAAGTACATTTTTACCAAGTTTTAGTATTGTTTTTTTTTTAGGTTTTTGTTTTTGTAAAAAAGAATTTCAATTCGATTTTTCTCAAAATTTGTTCGAATGTTAAAAACATTATAAGTTAAAATTAGTCTCAAATTTTTTAAAAAATATTTGAGTCGGAAATGAATTTTTACCAACTTTTGTTAATTTTTTTTTAGGTTTTTAATTTTTTTGTACGAAAGCTGTCAATTCGATATTTTTTAAAATTTTACAGAATGTTGACAACAATATTTTTTTTGAAAGATTAAAGTAGTTTAAAGCCAATATCTCCAAGTTTTGAAAAGATATTTGAGTCAAACATCAATTTTTACCAACTTTTATTCATTTTTTGTTTTAGGTTTTTATTTTTTGTAAAAAAAACTGTCAATTCGATTTTTCTCAACATTTTTCAAAATGTTGAAAACAATATTTCTTATAAGATAAAAAAAGTTGGAAGACTTAATCTCAAATTTTTGAAAAGATATTTGAGTCGAAATTCAATTTTTACCAACTATGAGTAATGTTTTTTGTAGGATTTTATTCTTTATAAAAAGAACTGTCAATTAGATTTTTCTCAAAATTTTATCACGTGTCAAAAACATTATTCTTCGTTGCACAAAATCGTTTTGGAGATGAAATCATATTTTAGTCGCAAAATTTTCGAGTTGACAAATTTTTTTTTTCAGTTTTTTTGATTTATAAAAAAACCGTTAATTGGATTTTTTTCCAAAAATATAATTGTTTTTTATCACGTTACAATATATATTATAAAATTTAATTCAAGTCTCTAGCGTCATTGGTTCATGAGATATTTAGGGTTAACCAAAATTTTCACCTTTTTTTTAAACTGCTATGGTAAAAAAACCACCCACGCAATTTTCTTGAGAGCCCTTTTTGCATCTTTCTGCACTATTATCTGTATAACAAAATTTATTTGAAGTCAATATCTCTTCTGGTTCTTGAGCTATGGACGACGAAAAAAACGTCGCGAACGTACAGACGTACGGACGTACGTCAATTTGACAAATCGAACCCATTACAATAACTTCCTATGGGAAGTTAATAAGGCCAATTCTTGAAAGTCGGCCTTATTTCACAACACTGTTGCAGGTATTGCATATACGATATGTCAGGAAAGTCGATTCCGTCAGTCCTTCTGTCTGTTATCGGCCATAAGCCATTGGATCGATTGAGTTCAAACTTGAAAATTAAAGTCTTAAGCAGATTCACGTAAAGAGTTCTTCTTAAGACCTCATACGTATTTGTTGGTGCCAAGTCGAAAAATCTAATATTCTCATTTCTTAATTAGGGGTTTATTTGTAGATTTTTAAATTAGGTAATATTTAAAAACATACTTTGGAAGAAGTACTTATCGAACTTTTATGAGATAAAAATTTCAGTTGACTTTACAAAAATATTCATCATCGATTTTGAGAGTCTTGAAAATATTTGAAAACAGGATCTTTCAATGCTATGACTTAAAATAGCAATGACACTCCTAACTATCTTATACCACTTCAGCACTCCCAGCAAATTAAAGTACACAATTCTTGTTATATCTTAAATGCTTTTAATGAGCAAAACTTTTTTTGATGCCAGCCTTAACTTTGTTGTAATAAATAAGATTTAAATGTCCCTCTAAACTGCAGCAACTATACAGGCATCAGTCTACTTAAAATCGCAAAATCTACAAAATCTTCTCTGCCGTAATATGTGAACGTCTAAAGCACATCGCCAACATCCTGATAGGCCCTTACCAGTATGGTTGTATGGTCTAGTTTTGGCATCCCTGCCAAACTCGTCCCCCAAACTCGTCCATGGAGAATTCACGCTGCTCCATAAAGGTTGAAAACAACTTAACAGAACCTTTCGATGTCAAAAAAGGTTTCAGACAAGGTGATGCGCTGTCATGCGATGTTTTTAACATCGTACTTAAAAGAACAGTGCAGAGCTCCTACGTCAACACTAAGGCACTATTTTTCAAAAGTCTGTCCAATTACTAGCATATCCTGATGACATTGACATAATCAGAAGAACTCAGCGTGATGTCAATGGGGCCTTTGTGAGTATAGAAGCAGAGGCGGCAAAATTAGGTTTAACGGTTAATGAGGGCAAAACAAAGTACATGCTGCAATCAAGAAAGGACTTACAACACCGACGCGACGACGTCTTGGTCAAAACGTCACCATCGACAGACGTAACTTTGAGATATTCAAGGACTTCGTCTACCTAGGCCCCGCTGTAAACGCAGAAAACAACACCAGCTCTGAAATCAAACGAAGAATAACTCTTGCTAACCGCTGTTTCTTTGGGCTAAGAAACCAATTGAGTGGTAAAGTCCTCTCTCGAAAGACCAAAGTTTCGCTATATAAGACCATTATCATCCCCGTCCTGCTATACGGTGCAGAAGCATGGACTTTGACAAAAGCGGATGAAAGCACCTTGGGTCGTTTTGAGAGAAAAGTTCTTCGTTTGATCTACGGTCCCGTATGCATGGAAGGGAAGTAGAGGAGAAGATGGAACGACGAGCTGTACGGGCTGAACAGCGACGTAGGCTTAGCCAGAAGGGTAAAAGTCCAACGACGAAGATGACTGGGTCACGTAGAGCGCATGGAAACCAATGCTCCGGCCCGGAAAGTCTTCGAGTCCACACCCACAGAACAGTGCAGTGAAGGAAAAACGCGCACAAGTGGAAAGTGACCTCACCCAACTTGGAGCGCGAAACTGGAGACATCTAGCTAGGGACCGAGCTAGATGGAGAAGTTTGTTGGGTGAGGCCCTAGTTCACACAGGACTGTAGCGCCACCTTAAGTAAGTAAGTAAGTAAGGAAGTGTCGGAGACAAAACGGAGCATATCAGATTTAACACCATCCAATACTACTTGAATTGAACGGTCCGAAAGATAATTTCTAACCCAACAAAGAAGAGATTCATCAATACCAAATACACGCATTTTTGATAAGAAAGCTTGATGCCAAACTCTAATGCCTTTGAAACATCAAGTGCACTAATCCAACTTTCTCCAAAACGGTAGAGAAAAAGATTTATTCCGCTGTTAGATGTGTACGATAAACATGTCATCACCAGTGGACCTATTGCTCCAAAAGCCATACTGTCGGTAATTAAGAAGCTTTCGTCCTTCAAGATATTTCTTAAGCTGAAAATTGATCAGCGGTTCCATGAACTTGGAAAGAAGGGACCTTAATGCAATTAAACAATAATTACAACTTACAAGGGGAGGGCAACGGCAATCAAGCATCAGTGAGCGTGGTTAGTAGAAAGATGGAGGACCGTCTCGAAACCTACCGCGTGCTGTTGTCATGTGTTCTTTCTATCTGTTGTTCTTTCTTCTCTGTCCTTCTGTCTTGTATTAAAGTCTTGTGTTGTTATCACCTTATATAGTCTTAGTCACTCAAGTTGCTGTGTTCTCTACTCTGTACATTTATGTGCTGAGTAGTGTGAAATGTAATGTAATGTAATGTAATGTGATGTAATGTAATGTCTTTTTTCGAATATTATTGAAATCTCAGTTCAAAAAATTCTCAACCCAAACCACACATTATCCCCTTTTATTAACATATTTTAAGCTTATTCTTAAAAATCTCACACCATAACCTCACTATGTTGCCTCATGGAGGAAGCACAAACAACAACAAAATGTATCTCTCGAGCACTGCCACAATGTTCCACCCCTGTCATTATTTTATATAATTACCTTTTCAAACAATTCAACCCCAATATCCTCACTTTTAGGAATATTTATCAGTCTGAGTATTTTGGATGAAGAGATTTTTGTTGAACCGCACTACACGAATGTGGTTCAATATTTTTTCATATTCTCCCATCATATCCCTTTTCTTTCCTTAAACTTATAACATGAAAAAACGATATCCTAGAAAATTTATTTTAAAAATTAAACTAAAATTTGAATCTTTGATTGTCATGTCAGAGGTCTTGGTCATATCTCATTTCTTTCCTAGCACTTATAACATGAAAAAACGATATCTTTGAAAATTTATTTTAAAAATTAAACTGATATTTGAATCTTTGATTGTCATGTCAGAGATCTTGGGTTCCAACCCTGCCTGTGCCACCTAAAGTTCCTTTTTGACAAATCCAACAAAAGTAAGTTCATAAATCAGACGTTTGGATTCCCCTCGCATACAGGAATTCTTGAGACTTGTAAGGCTCTGGGTCCCCATGAGCTGTTTCGCCACCTAATTTATTAATTTATTATTCTAGTTCTGTGATCTTTTTCAAAAATAAGTTTAATTGAATAATAAGTTGAATTGAATTCTTTTAGGATAATTTTTTACTGCAACTTAAACTAAAGTACCATTTATTTTTTATTAAGAGTTCACTTTTTTGGAGCTTGTACTGAAATTTTTTTTTTTAGAAGGAAAAAAAATCGTTAATGAATTAAAAATAAAAACATACATAGGTACACTAATTCGAAAAAAAAAAACAATTGAACCGTTTTAAACCAAAAATGATGAAACCAGACTCAAACAATACTCATAAATACCTTACATTTGTTTTACCTCATAATATTGTAAAAAAAAAAATATTTTCACACAATTCATCAAATTTTTCGAATTGGTATGTTACTCGCAGTTTATTTTATATACCCTCTTCTGATATGTGAGCATTTTCTTTTTGATAAAATGATAAACTTCACAAAATTTTCTCCCTAACCAAAAAATAAAGCGAACCAACTGAAAAAAATCACAAACAAAAAACCAAACGACCTGTGAAATATATTATGTCCTTCTGGATGTGCTATTTGTCATCGGTGGAAATAATGACAATGACAAATATCAGCGTCTGTCATTTATACTTTTGCTATTATTTTTGTTTTCTCTTTTCACATCACAGACAGGAAAAATAAAACAACTATTAAGTTGGAATTTTATTGAGTTATAAAATACATTCACTGAATTTTTGGACTTCGGATTATGAGTATATGAAGTTTTCAAAAATTATTCAAAATCTACGTAGTATTTAATTTTCTCACTGCCAAAAATAAAATTTTCTATTGAAATTCAAATACAGATAAGGACGAAGGAAGAATCCATCTCGCTTTTCTTCTTCTGCAACCCAAAAAAACCTCATCAAATTAACCCAACTAAATATTAGAACAGGACACCATATTCCTGCTCCGGCTCCTTTTGCATAGATATTCAAATTCTATGCCAAAAGATTTAATTGCATTAAGAACAAAAAAATAAATATAAAAATATGTACGTACATAGTTGGTGCAAGCAATTTTCCTAATCGACCACCCATTTGCCAGCATTTAGCCTGCTCATAAATTATCCTTTTTGTCCTTAAAACAAATTCTCGTTTCTTCGTTTAAACTTAAAATATATTTTTTTTTGTTCTCAAACTATCAACAAAAAATAACGAAGAAAAAACAAAAACAAAATCGAGGAAAGCAAAAATATAGACCAAGGGAAAGAAAGCAACAGTAAAAAACAAAGAAAAAATAAACATAAACATAAAAGGATACAACAAAACAATAAATTGCCATCACTTAGAAGGTTCTTTACCCTTCTACTATGAGTTGGAGAGTATATACGAGTAGATGCCATAAAACAACTTCAGGGGTGTTATAAAAACCATCCGTCGTCGTCGTCATCGTTGTCGGCGTTCGTCGTCGCATAGTTGTATAGTATTCGTCCTTTTCTTCATCGTTGTAGAGAAAATCGTAATGTTGGTCGTCATACTCGTTGTCATCATCATCTGACGCTTAACAAGGAGCAACTTTGATTATATATCCCAAGCAAGCCTTCCGGGCTACCCTAAAAAACCAAACTACGACAAACTGGACCGCAAGAATTCTGCAGGACTCATCAAGTTTTGATCATTAAATTGCAATTTACATGGGTAAAACTTTGTTTTTAACACAAATACACACCAAAAAAACATACACACACACACATGGATTTACCCACTAATACAAAAATGATCTACAAAAAGTGTCGTACTATATTCTATACATACATATATGTATATGTAGAAAAACGAAGAAACAAACGGAAGGATTTATGCCACCGACTTAACTCATCTTGCTTTACAACCATAAAGCCTTATAGCAAGGACAATGGGTGGTAATGTTGGAAGGGGGGGGGGGCGTGGTGAAGGCGATGGTGTTGGTTTAAGATGTGATGGGAAATCCATGGATGAAAAGAAAGAAACAAAACTTTTTCCAAGAAACATGCAATAAGGATGTGATATTGTGCGATGCTGCTGATGAAGATGATGGTGTGATGGAAGGAGATTATTTATGTAGGGAGACAAAATCATCATCATCATCATCAAAATTTTAATTCCAGAAATGCCAACGGTGATGGTGATGGTGGTGGTTCATTTGCCATCAACCAAAAGAGTGATGAGTTTTCCTTTAGAAAAAAAAAATAAAAACAAATAAAAATAAGAATATAAAAAAAAGACCTAAAATTATACAATATCACAGCGTATCCTTTTTTCGTTTTTCTCAAACCCCTTAAGAAATAAAACAACATAATTCCACCACCACTCTGATGGTTTGGTTGGCTGGTGTCTGGTTGGCTGTTTCAAGGAATTTATAATGATGGAACTAAATTTTAATCGCAGAGGAGATATACTCATAACCAAGTGCAACCATCAGAATGATATCCTGTTCCTATATCAGTTTCAAGACGTCATCCAGCGAGGTATCAAATACACCGTACCTTACACTTCTTCTTACGTTTACAGAGATACATGTTTCAAACTCAAAGTTCAAAATTAGGAAAACCACAAATGCAACTTGAAGTTGTGTATCTTTATCTTTTGGTAGAATTCCCCTCAAGGGCATTTGGTTCTTTCTTGAGTTTATATTCTTTTTTTTCCATGACTGCTGCAATAGTTATCATCATCATTATCATCATTATCATCATTGTCGTCATCATCAACGTGCAAATATATCCTTGGTTGCATTTAAGGACGAAGACGAAGAGTAGACAAAAAAAAAAACAGGACCTGTCACAGAGATTCAAACCAACCTGTCACTATCAAAATTTCTAGATCTCTTTCCGAAGACATTTTACTTACCACTTTTTTCTGTTTATTTCTTGTTGCTGAGATGATGGCAAAAGAGAAGGAGAAGCAGAAGACGAAGAAAAAGAAAAAGAAGAAATTAAAGGGGTTGGTTGTGATAAAGTTTTCAAAAAAAAGAACACCTCCCAAACCAACCAACGAACCAAACCAAACCAAACCAACACCTACCACAGATCAAGTCAACTTGTGCTTCACAAAACTATGTACAAGTTTGTAAGTTGGAAACATTTTTTTTCCTGCCCGGGTTTTCTTATTTCTTTTTTTTAAGGATTTTTGTTGTTTGTGTTCTTTTTTTTACTTCTGTGTCGCTTGTTATGTTCTGTGTTCATTCTTATGCGCTATGGCTGTGTTTTTCAGGATGAAAGTTGAAGGATCCTTCAGTCTGTTTAACGGATTGTTCTTTTAGTTGTTCTCGCAGTTGCCATCATTCTTCTGACACTGCCTCTTTCTCTACACTTAAATGCCGTCTCGCCGCCGTTGTCGCCACCGAAGCCGTGCCTTGCCGTTACCACCACACCACCAACCACGGTTACCGCAACCAATAGGACTTCCATCACCTTCCAATTTGAATATCAGTTGAAGGATTCAATGAATCTGCTAAATTGTTCTCCACTGTGTTTTCTTTTTTTCTTGATTTTCTTCTGTGTTACTTTTGAAGTAAAGTAGCCTATTTAGCATAAATCACGGAAAAAGAACTTTTTCCATTTAACCGACTTTTGTTCACTTCATTGTCCTTTTTGGTTGATTTCAAGTCAGCTATATAGTTGGGGGAGAGTGAGGGGGGATTAAAATTTTTCGCTATCGTTTTTTATTTATTATTATTTTTGTTCTTTTTGGTTCTTTGCGTGTTGCATGATAATATTGTGGTGGATTCTTTAATATCGATGTCGATGGTAGAGGACTGTGAAGAATTTTCATCGATTGTGAATTATTAGAATTCTATCAATGATAAGAGTAAGGGTGTAATAAACTTTTTTCTTTTATTTTTTGTTCTCTCAATTTCTTGTTATAAACTTTTTGAGGAGATGGTACAGATTTATCAGCTATGGTATTATTTTCTTTTTTGCATAATACCTTAGTGGTTTTCTTTATTAATGCATCAGTTGAAGATATGCAAATTAGCGATATTTTGTTGTTAAGTAAATAAAACAGGTGTTTGAATAACTACGTACTAGAACTTCAATGAAAACAAAAGGCTACTTGGTGTTGATTTTCAATTAGAAGAGTTCGTAAAATGTTATCGAAGCTATATTTACAAGCCAAAGAAATGTTGAGAGAGAGGTGAATTTTATGCATAGATTTTTGTATTTTTAAAATTTTATTCATAGGGAGTATACTATAATAAATGCATATTTTTTAAATTTTTTGTTTGTAGAATTTATTTTTTAAAACCAAAAACTTGAAAAAAAAAATGTTTTTATGGTTACGTCAATTAACCCTCTACTGCATGCATTATGACCCACTTAAATTTTTTTTTTGCTGGATTTACTTTTAATACATCTTGGTTAAGATTTTTATAAAAACAAATTTTCAAAAAAGTAAGTAAATTTTCAAAAAAAAAAATTGCCATATATGGCGTTGTATGCAGTCAGTGATTTTTCTACCAAAAAATCCTTGCCATATATGGCGTTTTATGCAGTAAAGATATTTCTTACAAATAATTAAGTTTATGTTTTTATTGATTATTTAATTCATATTTTTATTTATTTTATTTTTATTTTTATATTTTAAAATTTTTATTTTTATATTTTATTTAAAACAATTTCTGTCTTTGTTCAAGCAAAGGTAAACACCGCATTTGGAACAAAATACGAAATTTCAAAATTTGCAATCATTATGGCATTGCTGTCTGTCGCTTTTCCATTCTGGAAGATGATCCACTGAATCCTTGCGGACTTCATTCAGAGGAGTGGGGAGCGCCAAAGCTTTCTTAGCTTTCTTCTGGGTTGAGGTCGATGGACTGGAATCCAAAGTTCTTTTCGTGGTTTTCGGAGTACCAGTGATGGAAGCTGGTCGACCCTTCTTTTTGTTAAAAGTTTTGCCAACTTTGCATAAAATCCATGCATTTACTACGCAAAGGTCAAAGAAATGGAAGAATATTTTTTTGGGCCATTTCTTTGATCAGATTCCGATCCGGTATATTTATTGTATACATCTATAACTTTTGGACAGTCAATTTCAATATACTTTTTTTCCTTTCTGCAGTATCGTTTCTTTTTTGTTGTTGGATTACATCCCACAAAAGTTGATAACATGTTTACAACTTTGTTGTCGTACCACGATACAAAGGATACTTTTTCACCATCGATATCTTCCACTCTCTCGATCACATATCAGCGACCCTTCTTTCGCATTTCCTTTTTTGTGGGATCAACAATATTTGGCACTCTGTTCAATCTTACCGTTTCTAA
The DNA here is from genome assembly GCA_920104205.1 of Eupeodes latifasciatus. NCBI lineage: Eukaryota > Metazoa > Arthropoda > Insecta > Diptera > Syrphidae > Eupeodes > Eupeodes latifasciatus. Next base: position 117,751,692 of record OV049925.1, on the reverse strand, counting down.
TGAAAGCAGTCCCGTTTTGGTCAAATGTACCTGAAGATTTGGGCTATTGAACCAGTTATCGAAGAAGATCTTGTGGTTTTTGTATCTTGGTACAGTGGCAGTCAATCTTGAAACAACATTTCCACTCACACCAACGTCAGGAGCATCTTCTGGATATGTATTACTTTGATCTCCAGCGAAAAGATCAAAGTCATAGCTAAACCCTGACACTCCACTTAAGACCAGATTGTTATAACCCCATTTGTGAGCTTTCTTTGGGTTGTACTGCTTCAATTCATGCCTGCATTTTGTAGGAATTGTTTGCTCGTCAACTGCAATAAATTCTTCCTTTGGAATAAGAAGAAGCCGATCTCTAATTTTACCAAAAAGAGGCCTTACTTTAAAAAGTTTATCATGTCCGGGCAAACCGCGCTTTATAAACTTATCGTTGTCGGCAAAGTGGAGATATCGCTTAATGTCTTCCCATCGGTTGCATGTCATTGTCTCGTAAACAAAACTTTGACCAGTTTCTGAGCTCCAATATCCTCTTGTTGAAGGTAATTTCACCAAGGACATAAACAGACAAATACCAACAAATGTCTCCATTTCTTTTACCGTTATATTGGCCGGTTTGTTAATATTGCTTTGTAAAGCTTTTCGGTTAGATTCATCGACAATCATTTGAATCAAATCTTCGGTAAAAAAAAAAACGAGAAAAACTCAGCTGGAGTCTCAAACTGCGACATGGTATCTGGCAGTTCCCAGTTTCCTAAAAAGGGGAAATCTTCTTCTTTGTATGTACCAAGATTTGTATCACTCCAAATTATGTTCTGCTGTTTGCATTTTCTTTTTTGGCACAAAACTAGCTAAGGGTTCTTCATCTTCAGAGTCGAAGTCACTCGTTTCAGAAACCACCTCTTCTGATTCCGCGGATCCATTAATTTCTACTTCGTTATCTGACTCCAGAATTTCCTCTTCACTTTCCGAGCCATCCTAAGGAATTGAGTAGAATCTCCTTGTTGGAAAAACGGAGCTCGATGATACCATTATGGAATCACCTATTTGACAAAATCATAATTTTTACTTTTTCGTTACTGCATAGTAAGCCAAATATGGCATGATGATTTTGAATTTATATTTTCGTAACTGCATACACAGCCATATATGGCTGTTTGATAAAATGTCCATTTTCTAGACTATGCATGCACTTACACAAAAATAAAAACACACATATTACTAACCAAAATATGTATATATTTTGTAAAAAAAATTATTACTATTACCACTCTCACTTATTTCTTCTAAAAAAAACTGTTTTACTGAGTGAATTTTAAGACGATACGTGACCAAGCGCACTGCTTAATTAAACTGAAAAATTAACAGTTAAAAAAAGACCAGGAAAAAAAAACAACGCATGTTTCTCAGACACAATTACCAACAAATGCAATCTAGTAACCGTTGGTTTTTTGATTTTTTAAATTTCTGTCAAAAATAGCAACTTTAAAACTAAGAGCCATATATGGCGTTGTATGCAGTAGAGGGTAGGGGAAAATACATTCTGATATAAGATTATAATTTCAAACCGTTTGCAATCATTTTGGAAAATTACTCTTTAAAACGGTTTCGGTGTACAGAAACGGCTAATGCTTTGTTTAGGTTATTCAAATTTCTGCAATACTAATCTTGATAAGATTGGCATTTTTACTTGCGACATATAGGAATTGCATTTTTAATGAATTTTTAACTCAAGATTTTAATCAGATATGACATTACGATGGTAGAGAAGCCGAAAAAAGTTGGTCCCTCTATTTCGTCTGCCTGTCTGTCTGTATTCGCCCTTAAAGCCCAAACAATTAGGTCGTTTGAGTTCAAACCTAAAAATTAAGGTTTTAAGCAGATTCGCGTTAAGCTTTTTTCAATTTTTTTTTAACTTAAAATAAAAGAAGTCTTTATTTTAGTCAAAAAATAGTTTTTAAAAAAATCGCTCTAATGATTTTCGAAAAAAAAAGTAAATAATAAATCAAAGTTTTTTTTTAATATTCAAATGGCATTTAAATTTTTGAATAAAAACTTATTTTATAGGTTAGTTAAAATTTCAGTATTACATATTTGTAAACAGAGTCTTTGAAAACAGAAGCAAGTTCGTTGCGATCTAGTTTGTAATTTATTTTTTAAATTTCGTGATAACAGGACATTTTTATATGAAAAAAAAAAAACGATTATTTTTTTGTATGGGCCCATATGTTTTTTTTATGTGGTCTTAAATTTGCAAGAAATTACAAATTTTCAATGGATTTGTAGGAAATATAGAACTTTATTTAAATCTGGTCACTACGGCGTATGCGTACTATTTTTTTTTCTTTCGATTTGAGACAAACGCTTTACTTTTATTTAATTGTTGTTTTTATCTTTACCCACGTATACTCTTTTTTGTCAAATTGAGTTATTAAAATGTCTTGCTAAATTCATGCCTTAGAACCTAGTTCTCTTAGACTTAAGCCTTCAAAGTGATCGCTGTAACTTTCGTTCAATCTGTATCGATATTTTTAGTTATCGATAATTCGTTTCATTCCCAAGACATACCAACTGACCAATGCTTCGTCGTCATGGCAGCCAAACTTCCCTTTTCATTCGAGCTGTCAACCTGTGAAGACTATTTGCTGTCGTCATAGACAAAGTTCTATAATTCCTTCTCATCTGGACTGAGTACCTACAGAAGATTTTATATAAAATCTTCAGATTGATCAAACGAAACTATACATATTTCAAAGAATATTTCTTGAAAAGGACATTAAGGACGTATATTATAGTCGCTTGGGAGTGTACGTCAATTGAGCTCTAGTGATCAGAGAAGTTTTTTTTTGTGAAAGGAGAAAAAGTAAGTGCTTTTATTAAAGCGAACAGTTCTTTTGTTGTGTGAGATTAAGTTTTAATTGCAAAATGTGTATTAGGAATTTTGTGAGTTTCAACAAGCCAAAGACTTTGTGGTGAAAGAGAATGCGGTGACTTGGGGCTCCGAAGTAACAGCCGTCACTTCTTTCTCGATCGTAGCTAGGAATCTACATTGAGAGTCAGAAAATTTCGTGATCAACGAAGACATATTTTTTTTTGTCGATTTGACAAATTACTTGTAAGCACATTTACTGATTTTCTTTGAAATACTTTTTTAATTATAAAGACATTACTTTGACAGTCATTTGTGTTGAACGCTCCGCCACCTTAGTGTATCAAAAAAAAAGGGCTACCGAGGCCGGGCGTCGTTGCACATTGGTTTAGCAGCGGACGATTCTCCTTAAACTGCGAAGCGTATATTAATAGGAAAATCCACACCACCTTCTAATCGTCTGATTTAGAAATCCTAACCTCTTTTGTAATCAGAAAAGGACGAAACACATACATATATCATCTTGAATTACCTCAATCATCGTATTTAGGTTAAGTTAGTTTTAAGTATATTATTATTTTTTTTTTATATTCATTTTAATACATATAAAAGTTTGACACTGTCATGAGATAAGTCTCTGCGAGATCGCTATCATGAGATATTGCAAAAATTACAAAAGATAAGTATTCTGGCCACCAAAATTCGCATATAATTTAATTCTTCTTCTTGATTTTAATAGCGTTTTAGTACCAGAGGTGAATTACTAACCTCGTATTGGCAGCATTCAACCCCCAACAGAGTCGTGCGCACAACTTCGCTGGAGGGGAATTAGCTCGGTGAGTTTTTTTTATATTATTTTTGTGGACTTGCCATATGTAAATTCTGGTGCAAGAAATATTATAAGTAAATACCTCAGATATGGTGGATTATGAAATTCAGTTTAAGTTGCGAGTGTCAAACGAAACTTTTAAATAGTATTATTTTTATTTGACTTACGAATATAGTTATATATGTTCATATATACATTTGTTTTTGTGATTTATTGGTCACCTATGAGGACTTGATCGGTATCAATGACCCACATGATGTCTTCTGATTAAGTGTTTGAAAAGTGAGCTTGAGAAGGCGAATACAAGAGTCAGAATAAATAGATTTTGACTTTACTTTAGGGATCATCGAAAAGAAGTCGTGTGGAACGATGACCGTGGAGTAATTTGCGTATTTGCGTAGATTACAAGTGGGAGGGCCACATAAAGGGACTAACTTCATCCATAGTTCCGTATGATGAATGTTTGGTTGATATGTAAAGAAGGTGTTTGGTTTCTAGCACTTGGTAGATTTTCTTGTTTTTTCAAATAACAAAATAGGCACGTTAATACGTACACGGCGGTCCAGTGGTGTGTGCAGGATCCCACCCATCCGACGAGTTAGCACAATTGGCATTCACTAGCGTGCCTGACGCACTATGCCGACTGGACGACTTAGTTTCGTAACTTGTAGTATCCTTTGAGAATCCTGTGGCTAAGGGATAGTGAAACTATTCTACAACATTAAGTTTTTACGAACTAGGAACAACAATTCCGTTACACTTTCGTTAGGTACATATGTATTTCGGGTAAAAATTATAGAGCTACGAGCTGACCCCGTTATGCGTTGCTCTGGCTAACGTTTTTTGTCATATTACATTGTTATAAACTATTTAAGGGGAACGGTAGAAGAACATCAGACATGGGCGCCACCATGCTTTTTTACATACATAGATGCTATTTTTGAAAAAACGTAGCGACCTTCATGACTGATTTTATACTAACGTTACCCCTTGTTGAAATAAAATTATTATTTACGAATGAAGACGGAAACGTTGAACATGGTATATAAATTTACTGGTTTATGATTTGAAGGGGAAGGACATTGAACACAATTGATCACAATTTTCGTGCACTTGATTTAAAGCAAAAACCAATAGAAAAGAACTACATTTATAATGTACCTACATATAACAATTTGTATTCAAGTTTGTAACAAATGAGTAGTTTTTAGTGAATAACATGTGACAGTTTTCATGTTAAAATGTTTGCTTCAAGAATATTTCCGGTGATCTTTTTGATGACCGAACGTGTACCATTGCATAATTGAGGTGGATTCAAATTATGCAGGAGAATAATAATTGAACCAATCTTTAATCGAAGATTATGTGCTGACATTCCAGGTATATCTAGTGAATTTAAAAATTCAATAATTAAAAAATTTACACTATCATTTTTGTTAACAACAGTATCGATTGATTTAAAAGACATCAGATCGCCTGGTAACAACTGTTTTATCTTAAAGTTAATTTCGTCCACATCAACATTTTTGGCTGCCAAAATAGCCCGATGACTGAGCCAGTTATGATTCAAGTAACTAATCAATTCATTTTTTTTTTTTTTTTTGAAGAACAGTGCATAAATTATCTGGCAGTTTAATGCACTGCGTATTTGGTTGCAGTTCTATTTTACCATTCCCAATGTCTAGTAATTGTTCAGAAAGTATTTGTGATGATGGATCATTTTGCAATCGTACGCGCGTGTTTATGGCCAATCGAAGTGCTTCAACAATTCGCCATTAGAATGATTGTTTTAAACATGAATTAATCGCATCCGCGAAAGTTGAGCGGGGTATAACTGGTAAGGTCTGGCGGAAATCACCGAATCTTGCATAATTCTATGCAATGCTTCGAGAGCACTTATCCCAAATTATATGTACTAAGATCAGTAAACCAAATAGCTTTGTGTCTTCTTTTAAATTAATAACGAATCCTACGTTTTTCAATTCTATTTGCAACACAAAATATATGGCCCGCAGAGACTTTAGTTAAAGAATTTACACAAAGTCAAAAACAATTTTTTTTTTCTTTTTTCCGCAGGAAGGTGAGAAATCTTCAGAGACACTATAAGCCCGATGCTTATAGTAGTGTCAGATTTTTACTGACTAAAACTAACCTCCCTTATCTTCTATATTATTACTACAACTAAGTCCAGCTTAACAAGTAGTTTTAGCGTCATTTTGTTCGCGTTTTGTCAGGAAGCTCCCCAACGAGAGGACCTGAAGATTCCACAAAATTCGAGTGGAGAGATTAATTTGTTTGCGCTAGATCAGAAGGTCTTGTTCGGTGCAGACGCCGAAAAACGAACGCCTCGCTAACAGATTGTTGGATTAAGTTATTACTATGATTTCTAAGTCGTGAGCTTAGCTCTGTAGCAAATTTTTTAATTTCGTTCTCTACATATTTTATATTTAAATCCCTATGTAAGTCGCTATTTCTTACATACCATGGAGCATTTACTATTATTTTAAGTACTTTGTTTTGGTATGTTTGCAAAATTTGTATATTTCTTTCGTTGGTACAACCCCAAAGTTGTATACCGTACGTCCAAACTGGTTTTAGTACTTGCTTATAAATAAGAAGCTTGTTATAAACGCTTAGATTGGAATATCTTCCAATAAGCCATGTCAATTCGCGGAGTCAAAAAACAATGTGTTTCTTTGAAAACCAAGTCAAAAAACTTAACAGGCTTGCGCTCTTCTACCAAAACGAAAGGGGACTTTGTTGCAAGAGCTGACATGTTTCTTAACTCCCAATTATTTCCACACAACGTTATCGTTTTGACAGAAACTTAGCTTAATTCAAGCTTTTCCGACACAGAACTTTTCAGTCAAGATTTCGAAGTTTACAGAAACGATCGTCATGTTGGTAATGCAAAGGATTTAGGTGGAGGTGTTCTCATAGCGGTAAAAAGTACATATTTCTCTTCTTCTGTATCTTTTCCATTGGAATTATTATTGAACTGGTAAACTGGTGTAAGGATAATGGTGCAGACTAAGACTATTTTCATTTTAAACGTCTACATTCCTCCAAAGAGTTTGTAGTCTGTTTATAACGATCTCTCCTTGGCATTAGACTTTCTTATAAATTTGTCCAGCTCTGACACCAATATTTTACTTCTAGGTGATTTTAATTTACCACACATTGACTGGATTCTATCCGAAGATGAATCCTGCCTTGAAGCTTCTCATTCTTCTTCACAATTGGAACTATCTCTACTCGATAAAGTCTCTCTTACTGACTTACAGCAAACAAGCTGTATTAAAAACTCAAAGAATCCAATTCTCGGGTTAGTCTTTTCTTTTGACGCTATTAGTACTCTTGTTCTAGAATCTAGATCAGGAATTACTAATATTGTTAAATATCACCTCTCTTTGGACATTTTTTTTGACTTAAGTAATCACCTTACTGAACAAAGTAATCCCTTTGATTTCTTATATAATTTTGATTTCAGAGTGATTTAGGAAGATTTAGGAATGTCTAAGTCAAAAGGTCAGTTTCATAATAAAGGTCTCTATTCTTTCTTAGGGTTTTTGCAAAATGAAATAGCCAACATCGGTCTAAAATGGCATTGGTGTACAAATTCTGCTTACATTCAAATTTTACAGAAAATTTTACTATTTATTGTAAAATTCACACTTTTGTTATTGTATCAGTTTTCACTTTATATCCTCTTGAATTTTATAGCTGCTGGATTTATTTGAAATAAATACAAAATTTAGAGTCATATTTTGTATAAAACCATATCTAAACATTTGTAGGTTTAATTGTTTTTCAAGTTCATTACATTTTCTATAGAAAAAAAAAAACTTCAACCATACTTTTCTAAAATACTAGCGGCCCGGTACGTCCTTCGCTACGTATAAGGCATAGTAATAAAAAAAATGATTATTATTAAGTTCATTTATTCTAAAAGTCCAAATAACCCAAATGATTTATTGTTTATATTATATTTATCAGCAAAGAGTAAAAACTAAAAAATAAGAAAGAATTGGGTACTCTTACTATGGTGGGTCTAAATGGGTTAGTCTAAAACAGTTAGATAAACAATATTTTTTGTTTTTCCATTTTGAGCATTAATAAATAAATAAACAGTTGGGGGTACCGACTCTGGAACAGGCAACATAAAGTTGGCCATGTTAAAAACATGATTCCACCAAATTGACACCACAAACGTGAAGTGTTTTCCCTTGGGCCTTATTAATGGACATCGCAAATGATAAACACACAGGATATTGTAATCTTTTGAATTCAAATGGCATATCAGTTGGAATCATAGGGATACGCGGTATCATACACACTTCTCCTTTTGATTTACCAGTTAAGATTGTAGTTTCAATCAAATTTGGCAATAACTTTTTCACTGCCAATCTGGTGCCATTACACACTTTTGGTGGATTAATATTTCGCAATAATATAATCAAAGAACCAATTTTCAGATTCAAGCAATGCGGTGGTATACCAGCCGGATCGAATGAATTTAAAAATTCAATTGGATAATTCATTGCCTCATCTTGATTCATAATGTCAATTGATTTATATGTCGTGACTATACCTGGCAGCTTCGCTTGAATTTGAAAATTAATGGCATTGATATGAATGTTCTTTGTTGCTAAAATGGCGCGTTCTCTCAACCAATCATGATTACTGTAATTCTGAAGAATATTCGGAAAAATACATTCAATCAACTCATCTATAGATTGCGCAATTGTACAAAAATTGTTCGGTAAAGTGATCAATCCGTTGGTACTGTCGATTGGTATTTTGCCATCACCAATTTCTAACAATTGTTTTGAAAACTCATGGGCAGTTGCATCATTATGTGGGTGAATATGCATATTAATGTTCAGGTTCAATTTTCGTACATATCTCCAAAGAACTTCAAACAGGCGTTTATTTCATCATCAGGAGTTGATCGATGAATGACAGGCGAAAGTTTGACGAAAGTCCCCTGACAGCTATATAAGAGCACCATCAAAAAGCTGTTGACTACCGGGTAAATCTTGCATTGTTCGATTAAATGCTTCTATTGAATTTTTATTCGCCATTGTGCACTCATCCCATAAATTAAATTGACGTTAATCGCAGAACTTTTGACATAGCAGAATTTCTCGAAATATTGCAAGTTGGAGTTTCAATTACCTGTACATTCAATGGCAATTTTAATGCAGAGTGTGCGGTCCGACCAACTACTAATAATGTAGCAGCAATTCCCGAAGATGCAAGTGCCAATGCAACTTTCTGTTCCAATCGAATAGTCGCTAAAATCAATGATACAATCAAAGTTTTATGCCTCTACCACCAGGTGCATCCAAGATATATAATCCACTTGCATTATTGGAAACGGCTTGCATGATTGTGTCATATATGTACATGTTTTTGTTGAATATTCAATTTGGTGCTATTACAATTTTGTGATTATCAGATGGCATACGATCAAGAGCAATTTATTTTGAATAATTGAACCAATGCGTTATGCTGATGGAAAAACCTTTGTAGCTCACAAATAATTTCTCGTCTTGTATTTGAAACAATTGCGTTGATCCAGTTCACGATTTTCATCACCAATAAAATAAATTTGCAAAAATTGATGATCAGCGTCGGGGTATGGCAAAAACGAACCATCTTGATGATAAATCTGGCCCTGAATCTGTAACATGTATGCAATTTTAGGTAGATGTTGAATCAGAATTTTTAAGACTTTATGATTCAGATTGATATAAAAGCGGGACAATCCTGTTGAGGTATTTGCCGTCGGCATTAAATTATCTCTAATATGTAATTTTTGTAGCACCAAAAGAAGTCATTGGAAATGCCGAATTGTATTGTTGAATATTACTCAAAAACTGCTTCGACGTTTGAGATGTCCCAAAAATACATGAATACAATGGTTCGGGTGGAGTTTCTAATGTTGGCAATCTCACTTTACCATTAGCACAACACATGCCGGGCGGTTTACCTGGAAAGTTAGACGCATCACAATGTGGACATATTGCGTCCATCATTCCAATATATCCGTACATACTATAATCAATCTGACTATTGTAATTAAAAGCAGCACGCATTCGTGATCGTTGTGAAAGACTAAGTACAGGTACACTTGATTTGCATTACGCGTTCGCCTATGTTTGGTCGTCTTGCTCGTGGCATTTTACCTTCACTCAACAATATTTTGGAAAATATAAACACGAAGCAATAACTCAATATACTAAAATATAAACACAACAAAGCAATAATTACCGCTGATAAAATGAAATGACATATGATGACAAAAAATTTGTTTTACAGAACTAACGTCACTTTTTTTGTCTTCTATTGTTTTGCCAAAGGTTCAAATTGGCTTTTAAGTATTAGTATACAAATTGTTTGTATATGGGAGTATAGAAAGATGTTGATTTAACACTTTTTCAAGATTTTTTTTTAATTTTCTCTACGTACAAACCTTCTCTGGCCTTCCACGAATAATTCAAGACCAAAATTAGCCAAATCGGTAAAGGCATTATTGAGTTATAACATTACAACGAAAAGTGGCATTGATTTTTATATATATAGATAGATAGTTTTTCCTGAACTCATTCACTTCTCTATTATTTTTATTTAATTTTATAAATTACATATTTAACAGCTTAATCCATCTCTCTTTTTTATATTTTTTTAATTTGGAATTAAATTTATTTATTTTAATAAAACTTTAATTTTTTAAAATGAGATTTTCGTGTTGTTAAAATTAAAACAAAACATTTTTTTGTTCCTTAATTTTTCATTTAAAACTATGAATTGTTTTGTTTTTCGGGGAAATAGATCGTGTCACCCTATATTCTAGATGAACGGTTTTTTTTTAAATAAGGATCATATTCTTGAATATTGGCTCCAAGAAAAACAAGTACAACAAAATGAGAATAAAGCAATCTCAAAAAATAATAATTACCTTTTCAGTTAAAATAGTAAGTATACGCCCAAGTGTACCATAATTATTTTTTCAATTCTAATACACACAATCTCGTTTGGACCGAAAAAAAAAACAAAAATTCAGCATGTCAAGCTGAGATTAGAAAATTGGATTCCTTTCTCATAAGATATTTAAATATACAAATATTTAAATATCCTTTAAAAATACTGTTTATACGAGATTTTAGACTTTCCTAGAAAAGTGAATCTTATTAAGACAACGGATTCCGTTAACACCTTAAGAAAACATTTAAATTAAATTAGAAATCATTTTTAAAAACGCTCACACAGTTGATGTGATTTCATTCTTTACCTACATACCTTAATTATGTTCTGCCTATATACAACTGGGTGGAGTTTAAGGTTGCCAGGATACGTGAGCTTCTAACAAGGTAGATAATTATTTTATCATACTTGCATCGAACATACCTCATAATAACCATAAGCCTAAATTTATGTTAATATTGCTTTTGCTAGATGTAAATGATGATGATGATGATGATGATGCTGATGACTCTCTTTAACACTTTTCCATTGTTCGCACTTAAAGTGTTGATATTCCTAAAGGATCATAAATTAAACAGTAAGCCAAAAAGGAAAACCTTACTCAATATTGATTTTAATTAATTTCGTTTTTACATACATATATATAATTTTTATTTTATCATTTTTGTTCTTTTGGTTTTTGGTGTGTTCTAGAGAGAGCGAGTGATTTATTTGGGAATGCCTTGGAGCATAAAACAGCATGTGCCTTATGCCATCATGCTGTGTCAGTTTTCACAAAAACGCAGAGAAAGAAAAGAGACAGAAAAATCTCACTCAGTGCGTTCCTGATGGTGCTGCTTCCATGTAAAAAAAAAAAAACAAAAAACAAAAATGAAGGGAAAAAATAATCAAAAAATTAAAACAAAGGGAAGAAGAAACAAATCAGAAATAAAATAGATGATGGAGTCCCTTTTTGTTTTATATTTATTTTTTGGGAATTCAATTTGTCGACGAAGAAATAATCAAAATGAAAAGTTTTACAAATTTATATTTGGATTTTATGATTTGGAAAATTAATTTCTTCTGCAAGACGCTATACGCTAAACGCCATACAACGACGACGACGACGCGCCAGGCGATTTTTGTATCCCTAGATTTTTGTTAAATTTCTTCATCCCTTACACTTATGTAGAGCACCACTAAGAATGTAACCCCTCTCAACTCTACACCAGCATCAGTTCGCGCTGTCGTCGTCCTTCTCGTCCTTTTTTGGCCTGATAACGAATGCCATTTGCAAACAAGTTCCGCTTGTTTGAATCCGTTTCAAAATTAAAAATAATAATGCTCAGCGAAAAAAATATATCAAATATACAAAACGCCCTCAATGGCACACCGTGCCACGCCACTCCACGCCCGTCGCCCCTCGCGCCGCCCATCACCCGCCACCACCGCCGACTTTAACGCCTCCGTTCTTGTTCTTTCGAGTAAAACTTTTTCAAATTTATTTTAATATTATATTTCAATTCGTTCCTACATATATACATATCCGTATTTTTGTACTTATATACCATACCGGCACTATATAGGATCCAGATCTGAATCTGGATTCAGTTTCTGATGCGGTGGTAACTGGGTAACAAATAATTTCGGCTCCTGCTGCTCTACTATATCTCTATAACGTAAACCAGCTGGTATTCAACTTTATATAACGGTATTATATGCTATTATGCTCAAATGGAAACTGAGCTGCAAAATGCTGCTCTTTTCCAAAAATATTGCTTTTTAAAATCCTTAATGAATTCAGGATGTAAAAAAATACATATAAACCTGTATATAAAAATATGCCGAACGCTTTTATTTAAAATACAAAAATTAAGGATATATTTTTATATACATGAATATAATGTAATTTTTATGTAGCAAAATGAAAAAGAGTTTTATTTTTTCCGGTTTTATACAAAATCACTAATTGAAAAAATATGTGTTTTTAAATATAAAAATATCGAGATTTTATTTCATATCCAATGTCCACCAACCTTTTTTAAACCTTTAAAGTCAATTTCTGTAGAAAGTGCTGATATTTTAAACCCTTAAAGTGTTTTCCATAGAAAATGTTGAGATTTATATTTTTGAAAAATATTAAGCTTTGATTTTATTTGGAAAATATTATGAAAAATCTCTCAAATAGAATTTTCCAGTCGATCAATCTTTTTAAAAAGATGCCAAAGTCGAAAATGTATTATAAATATATTTTCTTTTTTTTTTTAATTTGTTTGCCAAGTTTTTGTTTTATAATAAAAATAAAGAAGAAAATATTGCATATATTGAGGATGAAAAATATCACATGGACAAACAGTAGGTCTTGAAACTTTTTCCTCCTCTAAAGTTACTATCTATATGTTTTATAATATGTTCCTACGAATTTTATGTTATTCTAAATCCTTTTGGATATTTTACTTCTCTTTTGCATTCAACTTGATACATTACTTTTTGAAACTAAAACTAAAAGATGCCAAAAGATGCAAATGGTTTTATTCTACTTCTTTTTCCTTGGCCCTTCTTTTTTTTCTAAATCTACATGTCGATGTCAGTCAAATATTCTTAACTGCTTTCTATACTGACAAGAAGGAAAAGTAAGTAAGAGAGAGAGAGAGAGAGAAAGATAGTGAAAAGGTCAAAATCCCTTTGAAAGATCTCAAGACGTCTCGAAAAAGTAGGAAGGTCGAAGGTATCTCTTCTCACTTGAGAATGATAACAAATTGAATGAATTGACATTGATTAACTGAACTCTTGGCCCAATAGTAAAAAAGGACTTAACTTTTCCAAAGGAAGAAGATTCTGTCAATACCTACTTCTGTATAAATGTAGAGTAAGAGTTTTACCCAACTAACTAATGGGTTTAACAAATAATGATGAAGTGCAAGTATCTACTTGTCTAAGAATTTGTTTTAAATGATTTTTCAAAATGTTTTTTTTTTTGTGTTTTTAAGTGAAAAATAAATAACCAAATTGGAGGGACGAATTGGTTAAAGATAAGATTATTGTTTATAAATTGCTTGAAAATCAAAATCAAATGGGAGAAAATTTGATTTAAATTTAGAAATGCTACTAGTGCAAACTATATTTTTTGGATGAGTGTTTTGGAAATATAGACCGGTGTGAAGAGTTAAGGTTTATGCAAAATTCTTTTAGGACCACTCCAGCTTTTACGCTGGATAATTATTATCTGATGTAGCTGTTAAGGAAAAACTATCATATTTTATGAGAGAGTTGAAATTTAGATATACCAAGTACAGTTGAAGAATTCTGATTCAAAGAGTTTGTGGGCGATGTTTGTCGAAATAGCCAGCTCCATTTAAACCCCCAAAAAAGGTATTCCATATTACCCGATTGTGTACTGTCAAATGAAAACCGCATATTGCTTTATTCAATTCTGTTTTTCCTTTTTATGATATACTAGCTTTTACCCAACGGCGACGACGAACCGAATTCCGCTGTCAGGCAGGATGATCCATTCAACATAGACGACGAAAGCCAACAATCCCGTCCTCCTGACTTAGACGAAGTAAAGATTGCTATATCTAAGCTGAAGTCTAACAAAGCCGCTGGAGCGGATGGCTTGAATGCCGAGCTCTTTAAAGCAGCTGGAGATAAGTTGGTTAGGAGCATGCACCAACTTATCTGTAAGATATGGTCGGAAGAAAGCATGCCCGATGAATGGAACCTCAGTATTGTTTGCCCGATCCTGAAAAAAGGAGACCCTCTAAACTGCACCAATTATAGAGGAATCAGTCTACTTAACATCGCTTATAAAATCTTCTCTGCCGTAATATGTGAACGTCTAAAGCCCATCGTCAACAACCTGATAGGTCCTTATCAGTGTGGTTTTAGACCAGGAAAGTCCACAGTCGATCAAATATTCACATTACGGCAGATCCTGGAAAAAACTCAAGAACACCAAATCGACACCCACCATCTTTTCATCGATTTCAAGGCCGCATATGACAGTATCTACAGGGACGAACTGTATAGAGCCATGTCTAGTTTTGGCATCCCTGCCAAACTCGTCCGTTTGTGCAGGATGACCATGGAGAATTCACGCTGCTCCATAAAGGTTGGAAACAACTTAACTGAACCTTTCGATGTCAAAAAAGGTTGATGTCAATGGGGCTTTTGTGAGTATTGAGGCAGAGGCGGCAAAAATGGGTTTAACGGTTAATGAGGGCAAAACAAAGTACATGCTGTCATCAAGAAAGGACCTACAACACCGACGTCTTGGTCAAAACGTCACCATCGACAGACGTAACTTTGAGGTAGTCAAGGACTTCGTCTACCTAGGCTCCGCTGTAAACGCAGAAAACAACACCAGCGCTGAGATCAAACGACGAATAACTCTTGCTAACCGCTGTTTCTTTGGGTTAAGAAAGCAATTGAGTGGAAAAATTCTCTCTCGAAGGACCAAAGTGTCGCTATATAAGACCCTTATCATCCCCGTCCTGCTATACGGTGCAGAAGCATGGACTTTGACAAAAGCGGATGAAAGCACCTTGGGTCGTTTCGAGAGAAAGATTCTTCGTGTGATCTACGGTCCCGTATGCATCGAAGGGGAGTGGAGGAGAAGATGGAACGACGAGCTGTACGGGCTGTACAGCGACGTAGACTTAGCAAGAAGGGTAAAAGTCCAACGACTAAGATGGCTAGGTCACGTAGAGCGCATGGAAACCAATGCTCCGGCCCGGAAAGTCTTCGAATCCACACCCACAGGACAGCGCAGTAGAGGAAGACCGCGAATCAGGTGGCGCGCACAAGTGGAAGGTGACCTCACCCAACTCGGAGCGCGAAACTGGAGACATCTAGCTAGGGACCGAGCTAGATGGAGAAGTTTGTTGGGTGAGGCCCTAGTTCACACAGGACTGTAGCGCCACCTTAAGTAAGTAAGTAAGCTTTTACCCGCGACTTCGTCCGCATTAGATAGTTTTTTTGGATAGTAGTATGAAAAAACCTGAGCTGTACTTTTTTGTACGTATGTTTGAATTGTGCCAAGATGGGATGAGACCATACTAAGTGTGGTTGTCATAGGTTAGGTTAGGTTAGGTTAATACATTTTAAGAAGAAGATAGGTTACTGCAATACATTTTTTTATACGACGTTTTTTGTTTTTCCTTCCTTGGCCAGAACGTAAAGATTTTGTGGGTTTGAGACTCGTGAGCACGCTACATATGTCCATGGGAAAAACAGTTTTTTTTTCAAATTTACACCTGCAGCTTTCAGCGTTTGCCCATGCTGCTTTCAGAGGAAACTGCACTCTTTAACTGAAACGGCAAATCGGTTCGAATTATGGGAATGCGGGGAATTAAAACAATTTTTCCTTTTGCTATACAGTCATGATTAAAGCTTTTATAATATTTCGTCCTAGGTGAGTAATATGTAGCCGTTTACCATTACATAACTTTGATGCGCCAAGATTTCTCATTAACAGGACTGGAACACCAACCTTCAATCAATCTCAACTTATGAGAAGGGTTAGGAATGCGTTGTTTTCCCGTAATACCAATTTTATCCAAATATTATCCAAATATTTGGTAATTTAGGAGTGAAAGCGATCAGGTTCCCCGGAAAGTAATTTTTCCCATGGGAATGCGTTGTTTTCTCGGGGTCAAAAGTTACTCATGTCCTTTCTTAAGCCTCAAACTATCTCCTTACCAAATTTCATTTAAATCGGTTCAGTTTTTTAGGCGTAAAAGCGATCGGCCCACCTGAATTTTCCCATCGGAATGCGTCATTTTCCCCGGGTAAAAAGTAGCCTATGTCCTTTCTCGGGTATCAAAATATCTCCATACCAAATTTCATGCAACTTGGTTCAGTAGTTTAGGCGTGATTGAGTAACAGACAGACAGACAGAGTTACTTTCGCATTTATAATATTAAGTATAGATCTATGGTTAAACTTTTTTTCGTTATTTAAATTAAGAAAAATGAAACTAATAATGTTTTCCAAGCAGATATAAATTGGTCAAAATTGTTTTCGAAATAAAATTCAAATATCTTGAGGTAAAACTATGATATTTACCACAAACGTATTTTATTTTTATCAAAAGTTACAAGTCACATTTGTAAAGAAAAATTAAATTTAACAAAATTCGGAAGTTATCATTTTTTAATCTTTTCAAAAGTTATTCAAATTCAGATTTATCTATGAAAATTACAAATAACATAACGATAACGATAAAGAACTTTTACTTAAGTTAAGCCAATACTACGCCCATATTTTCTTTGTTGTACTTCGGTTTCTTGTAGATGATTCCAACGATTTGAATTAGCTTTAAGATAAGTTGGTTCGTGTAATCGAAAAGCAAACAATTAATTCTGTGTTCAAAAAACCCGCTGAAAACGACTAAAGCCCAAAATATTTTTTTGTTTTCAAAATTTTGAACAAAGTAAAGAATTAGCTACAATGCTGTCTTATCAGTTTCTTTATATTTCAAATTCATCTCTAAACTTGTTATTTGTATTTTAAAAACAGAAAATTGAAATCATATTCAAAATGTTTCATTTGCCAAAAAGTCGTATGTCTTACTTTGCCGCACCGCCGCCGCCGCCGTTCTTAATTAACTTTAAATTTTGTTTTTTGGTTTTCAAGTAAGTTAAGACGATTTTTCAAAAACAACATTTTTTGGAAAGCATATCAACCACTTTTTCAAATAAAAGAAAATAAATCATCAAAAGGACTTAAGCCATTTTATTAGGTTAGTTGTTCAAAAAAGAAACTTTATGAAGACTTTATTTATGTTATCTTTTTTAAAACCCTTTTCCTTAAGGGGTTAGGCCACCCCAGAATTAAAAAAAAAAAAATGATTTTTTTATCTTAAATTGGTTCATAGGATCTCAAATATGTTGTGCCAAAAGATTAAAGCCGGGAAAAATCTTTAAGTACTCGGTTTTCAAATTTTTGTTTAAAAGGTATTGTAAGATTTTTAATGAATTTCTAATATTCAAAACAAAAGGCTTTTATCACAATGATGCCTTTTTAAGTTTTCCGGACTTATAACTGACAACATTTTCAACCAATTTTTTAAAGCTGTTTAGTTGTTTGTTATTAACAATTATTTAGCGGTTTTGTAGACAAATTTTACATTTTTCAATTTTGAAGTGTGCCATTTGGACAGAAATCAATATATCGCAAAAATCCTTATTACTTTTCTAGCAGTTGATATGTACAATTAAAAGAAAGGACCTTTGAAAAAAGATGTCATCGCAAAAACGCGATATATTTTGTAATTTTTGTGAAAAACTACACCAAAAGTCCTTTGTTTTTTTATTAGGGTGGCCTTACCCTTAAAAATATTTTTTTTATTCAAAGATTCCAGGATAATGGTGTTGCTAAAGGATATGTTTTACATACCTTAAAAAGCACATACATGTTTAGCTGTGTTTAAAATAAACCTCTACTACATAACACCCACTGTTTTATTTCCCATCTTTTCCCTCTCTTCCCATTTGATATATGAAATCAAAAGGTGTACATTTCAGAAGTCTTACAGTAGTAGTCGCGTCTTGTTCTTTTGAAAGTTGAAAGTAAAACAACATCAAAGGAATTCCATTTTTTCGTTGCCAAAAGCTAACATTAAAATTACAGACTCTTCGTCCCCATTTAAATTCCATATAGGTACATACCGCCACCGCGCGCCGCCAGCCGCCGCAGCCGCCGTTGAAATGGCGGATAATGGTGGGATTATACTTTGTTTTGCTGCAGCATAGACAACAAAAACAGGACGAAGCGAAGGTAAAAATGAACACGTTTCTGCTTCTCATTTATATGTTGATTTTGTCTATGTTTACATTGTTTGTGTCTTCGGTCATTCCTTTTAATATACCTAGTACGTATATATTTATGTTTATATTAAGGATTCCAACGTCGTCGTTGTTTTCCTTGTGTGTCCTTTAGGGAAAAATGTGGCAACATGGCCATTGTTGCATGAATAATAGATTCTTGTTTTCTTAAATTAAAACACAACAACAATAACTCATACTGCTTTTGCTTATTATCCTTGCAAAATGCCATACCGCACAAAATGTATGTTTCCTTGGACTAATTTCTTTTACTTATTTTTATTTTTTTTTAAATTTTTTTATTCGTTAATTTGTTAAAATGAATTTACATAATTAAATGTGCATCCTTTCTGATAATGGGTGTTGGTATGGTGTCCTCGCGGCATGGTGGTGGCGGCGTGGCGCGGCGGCAGCACGACTACAAAACTTCTTTTCTTAAAAGATTAAGCACCATAGCTGAAATGAGTGAACTTAAAAGGAACACTCTAGGGGCATTAGATTGCACGCTTGCATTTTATATATGTATAATGTGCGGTAAAATTAAGCGAAATGAAGAAGAACAAGAAGTAAATTGCTGGAATTGTTGTACCTAAATAATGTAGATAAATATAAAAGATATATCTGCATAGTAACTATACCTATTATAAATTAAATAAGGTGTTAGAGTAAAGAAGGTTTTATTATACTAAATTCCCGGAAGTAAGATAATGAAATAATATTAAGTTGTATTTATGGGTTAAGTTTTCAAGGCGTAATAAAATGAATGTGCTTCTTGTTCTTAATTCTTCTATATGTAGGTAGGGAAATTAAATGTTAATCGCATATTCAATTAAAATTATATAACTCATTTATATGTGTTCGTTTTTCCTGTTAGAGGTAATTATGCGTCCTTTTTACATCCAAGAACAAATTTGAAAAAAATTTACATTTCTTACAATGTTTTTGAGAATTTTTTTTTGACGGTTGGTTTGGTACCGAAATTGTAATATTTTTTGATAACCCATACATTTAAACGTTGGCTCTTGATTATGAATTATTTTTTACAAAAAAAAAATATATTTTCATTGTTGTGTTCTATTTAAAATCTTCTGGAGTCAGTCATAAATTCCACATTCACAAAAACAGTAAAATCGTAAATAATGTCAGAAATTTGGATTCTGGATTTTTAAAAATTGGACTTTTATTGATAAAAAACAAATGGATTTTTCAGATGATTTTTCAAAAAATGTCTACCTTATTTCTTCAGGTGACATTTTTTCTGGTAACATTTTCAAGGGACAAAGTTTTAAAGGCGGAAAATTGAAAGAAAGGAAATTCAAAAATTTTTTAAGTTTTGTTTCGATTGAAAAATAAAAACAAAATGGAATGAAGGAGTTAAAATGTTTTGGGTTAAGGTATTTATAACAATGCTAGACCAAACAGCTCAAACACAGGGTTATAATTTTATTGGAGATATTCGCACAAAGCAAAAGAAAAAAGTTAGTAAAGTCGAAATCGTCAAAGTTTATAAATACTTCAATATGACAAAAAAAAAACAAGCAAGTCAAAAAGCGATAACTCTATAAGTGAAAACCCGGCTTTTCGAAGATGACAGAAAAATACGTCTAAGGCACAAACCTATGTATGTAAGTCTGTGTCCTTGCTTTATTTTTAACTTCCCATAGGAAGTTATTGTAATGGGTCCGATTTTTCAAATTGAAAATGTTGACATTTCTCGACGTTTCAAGGTCCCTAGAGTCGAAATAAAAGATTTTTAGAAAGATGTCTGTGCGTGCGTATGTCCGTACGTCTGTACGTTCGCGACGTTTTTTTCGTCCACCATAGCTCAAGAACCAGAAGAGATATCGACTTCAAATAAATTTTGTTATACAGATAATAAGGCAGAAAGATGCAGAAAGGGCTCTCAAGAAAATTGCGTGGGTGGTTTTTTTTACCATAGCAGTTTAAAAAAAAGGCGAACATTTTGGTTAAACCTAAATATCTAAAGAACCAATGATGCTAGAGACTTGAATTTAATTTTATATCATATATTGTAACGTGATACAAAACAAGTTTATTTTTTGAAAAAAATAGTTTGGGTTCGAAATCCTGTATGGATCATAATACTGTATTTAAAATACTGTATCTCAAAATACTGTATTTCAAAATACTGTATGTACAAAATACTGTATGATCAAAATACTATAGCTCAAAATTCTGTATCTTAAAATTCTGTATACCAAAATTCTGTATTTCAAAATGCTGTAAATAGGCTGGCAAATAAAAATCGTTTTGATAATGTAAAAAAGTGCGCACTTTTTTATATTATCAAAACGATTTTTATTTGTCAGCCTATTTACAGCATGTTGAAATACAGAATTTTAAAAACAGATTACTTTTATAAAGAATACATCATAATATTTTTTCATTGGCATAATGTTCGAATATACTTCCCTTGAACAGTAACATTATGATAATTCATCAGTCTTTGAATTAATTAAAAAAAAAAAACAAATAAATGGTATCTTTGTCTTATTTTCTCTTCCCATTTTCTTCTCATTAATTGTTATTTCTCTCACAGTTGTATATGAATTGTTGTTACCACAATCAACAATGCAATAAACAATTACACCGAACTTATTGATCTGTCAAAACTTCCACGTGTTCGTTCATTTCGTTGATATTTAAAAGGTGCAGGGAATTAACTTCACGGGAACTACCTTCACATGGGAACTAACTTCACCACTAGTGGGAATTAATTTCACTTTTTTTTTGTGAAGTTATCGCCCACTGAAGGCGGGAGATTATTTCATCAGAAAATTATGTGAAGTAACTTCCCACCTACGATTGAAATATCTGAAAAAATATCAAGCGTTGAATTGTAAATCAAAACAAAAATATGTAAGTTTTAAGCAATAAAAGCTCCTGTGGGTGGCCCGCTTCGCGGGTTCTCAGGATTTTAATTCCCTTTTTCGGGGTCACACCCGCTCACGCAACTCCGTTCCCCGCTTAGGGTATGTAAAGTCGCCAGGCAGGCGCCTATATTAACAACTTCTTTCAATAAAAGCACCTGTGGGTGGCCCGCTTCGCGGGTTCTCAGGATTTTAACTCCCTTTTTCGGGGTCACACCCGCTCACGCAACTCCGTTGCTCCGCTTAGGGTATGTAAAGTCGCCAGGCAGGCGCCTATATCAAGTGGCCCGCTTCGCGGGTTCTCAGGATTTTAACTCCCTTTTTCGGGAATGCAATGTCGCCAGGCAGGCGCCAATATCAACAGCTTTTTTGAATAAAGCACCTGTGGATGGCCCGCTTCGCGGGAACTCAGGATTTAAACTCCATAAAACAAAGTCTTGTGGTATTGAAGTGCTCCAAGTTTTATCATTTGGTGATTCTTATAAGATTTTCTTAGATTAGCGTATGCGAGAATAAAAATAACATAACATGTTAATTTACTTTAACTGTACTGAAGAGTGAAGTTAGTTCCCACCTTCCGTGGGAAACAGTTACACATGAAAGTGAAATTCATTCCCACAAAAAAGTGAAATTATCTCCCACCTTCAGTGGGAAATAACTTCACCAAAAAAAGGTTAAATTAATTCTCACTAGTGGTGAAGTTAGTTCCCATGTGAAGGTAGTTCCCGTGAAGTTAATTCCCTGCACCTATTTAAAAGCTAATGCAAATTTAAGAATTAAGTGAAATTGGAGTTTCAATAAATGATATAATGTACATACATACATACATACATACATAAATCGAGTTTTTTTGTTCTCTATAATGGAAACTTAAGAGTGGAATTTTTAAAAAATACAGTATTTTTAGATAATGTTTTGCTCATACAGCATTTTGAGAAGAAGAATTTAGAGATACAGTATTATCAGATACAGTATTTTGACAACACAGCATTTTGAGATACAGTATATTAAACATACAGCATTATGAATATACAGTATCATACAGTATGATTCAGAATTTTAACCATACAGTATTTTAAAATACAGCATTTCGAGCCGCTCCCAAATTTAAGTCTTATGCATCATTTATATAAGTTTTCCAGTTCTAACTATTTATATCTTATCTTTTAGTTATATAACGACAAGGAAAAATCTGTCAGTGAAAGTTCTAACTACAGTTTTTCTGAAAGTGCATTATTCATAGATGTTTGCTTAACTTTTTAGGCTATTCATAAATAAATGCAAATCAAAGTTAAGGGCTGAACCTGAATAACTATAAACATAGAAAATGCTGTGTTCAGTAATTATTATAGCCAAATTTTATAATTGATTTTTATGGTGTATAAAAAAGTTGAAAAAGTAATTCATGACAAATAAATGTTACGTTAACACTAAGTTCCAGAAAATATCGATTGATACCGCAATTGCAGAAGATATGGATATTTTATATAAATATTCCCGGTAAACTATAGAACTTTATTATTTTCGCCTTTTATAATTCAATGTAAAATAATTCAATGCAGTACCTATATTTTAGATAATAAAGTAGTTAAGTTAATAGTTAAGGTATTACTATTGAAATAAACATAACATTCATTTATAAAAAACATTTACTCGTTCATATATACAAATAAAGTCTAATCTAAAAAGCCTTAACCTTGTTAAACACTTTCTGCACACATTCTTTCTTGTTTTGGTTGTTCCTGCCATCTATCTGTAACTTAGAGAAAAAGAAGAGAAAAACAAATTCACCACGAACTACAGGTATAACTTCTTCCGTTATTTATTGACAAACAAAAATGTTTTGCTAGAATTAATTTGAATTATAGGAGTATTTTTGTAGATATAAAAACGACAAGATGTTAGCAAAATTAAAAAAAAAGAAATTCATGAGAATTACTAATGAGACTTTAAAAAAAATAGCCTTCTTGGCTATCAATAAACAAAAATGAGAAATGTCGCATTTCCCGGAAATGATGTTTTTTTGTGTTCTCTTTTCCGAGGTGAAAACATATATGTATACACCGATACGAATGCAACACGATTTAAAAAATGAGAGTAAGAGGTTTCGAAGGGATGGAGACGAGGAAATTTGGCTCTCTCGATTAGTTTTTTCTCTCGGCCCAAGACCTCTGGCATGACAGTCCAACGCACTAACCATCATGCCACGGCTAACCTAAAAACATCCGAGTGTAATAATGCGAGATTGACGGGATGAGTGTTCAAAAGAAAATATGCGAAACACGCAGCATGCAGAAAGTCTAAGTGTAATAGCACACATTTTCACCAATTCCCCTATTGCCAGCAGAAAAGTTGCTTCATGAGTGAGACGGTCCAATTGTGGTTTAGATTTCCAAATTTGACCGCGAAAATGTTTTCATTTTTTTTTGTGATTTTAACTATTTCAATGCATTTTCGAAGCACGTATCGGTCCTTTTTTATAAATGTCGTATTTTTACTTGCCAAATGTCAAAAGATGACATCTAAGAAAGTGATAGCTTGTCTACTAAGCGGACTTCAAATATTTAAAATATAACCTTTTATTTGAAAACCCTGTTTAAACAATAGAAATCTTTCATAATTGATTAGTAATTAAATATTGAACTACTATTTTAGGCATTGAATTTTCAAAAGAAAATAAAAAAAATTGACATTGCAAAAATAATCATTTTAAAGAGAAATAATGCCAAGTTTTCTGTGTACGTCGTCGTATTCTTGCCTCCTTTTTCATTGTAGCTCTTATTTGTTTTGTATAAATTCTACTTCATGTTGCTTCTTTTTATTAAAACTCTGTGCTTCTTTTTTTTTATTTCAATAAATGTCATTAATTTTGTCACAACGATGCCATTTAAATTCAATCGTTCATCCATATTCCGATCCAACTTGTAAACAATGTATTACATAGTTCAAAGTTTGGAATCCATGCAATTTAATTTCTAACTCACACAAGTATAGGTATGATGAACGCGACCATTAAATGTCCTGCCATTTCATTCATAGTTTACAAACTGCCCATCAGCGTTGCCGCGAAGACAAAAATTGTAAGGGCCATTTTGAGGGCCATTTTCAAAATGTGCGGGCCACTAGCCCACTACCCTAGAAAAAATTTGTTTAAGAAAATAATAACAATTTATCTTTTCTAAATAAACTTATATTTCGAGTTAAATTAATTGAATTATAAATTAATTAAATTAAATTTTCGAATAGTCATCAAATCCGTAGCCAAAATATATTCCATTTAAGGGTTTCAAAGAGAACTGTTCGAATTCGACTTCAAATATATTGTCTAGGCTTTCTAAGTACTCAGCTTTAACAATTTTTTTTTAAAATATCATAAAATTTTTTGTTTGCGTTGCAACAACTTTCTTTACTTTGGTGTTCTGTTGTAGACATGACAAAACAAACAGACGAAATACGTACTAGGTAGGTGAAAAAAATAAAGTGTCAATTGGCGAAAACACATGAAAAGCAAACGTCATGTCAGTCTGAATGAATATGGGAAGTTGTATATACAGGAAACACATTGATAATTTTGTTGATGGAATAAAAAGATTGGATTTGTTGTTTTAGAAAAAAGAAAATATATGATATGCGGGCCATTTCATGTTGGCCCCGGGCCACGGGCCAAAATAAAAAACTTAGTGCCAAATGGCCCGATCGGGCACATTTTGGCAACGCTGCTGCCCATCGCTATCTCCATCTTTATATTTGTTCTTTATCTTTGGTAATCGGAAGTAGTGGTTTGTGAAATGTTTGTGCTCGCGATCGTCTCGAATTAAAAAATTAATTAAAATTATTTATTATCGATGTGCGGTGTAAAAAATACAACCAATACGTTAATTAAGTAGTGAAGTTTAAGTTTATTAAAAAAAAATATCAATTTATTGCAATTCGAAGTGTTTTTTTCTTGTAAAATGTGAATACATATTCAATTCATTTTCATTTCATTCATCATGTTCGTACATGTAAAGCTTGGTCGGTAGTGTGGTTAGTCGGTTCGGTAGCGTTTTTTGTTGATAATGTTAATTGGCGGTATATTATTTGAAAATTTGAATTTGGTTCCTAATTCAAATTTTGTGATTGATTCGTCTCAAGAAAAAATTAAATTTATTTTAAAGCTTATCTATTTTTATTATGTAGTAAAAATGTGGTTAAAAAGTATTAAGTGTGTGTTTAAAGTTAAATTTCTAAGAAAAAATAGGGTTTTAAGTTTGTAGTAATAAAATTATTTAAATTTTATTTCAATTATCGCGCCGCGTCGCAGTGGGTTTCGATATTGTTGACAGAGAAGTGTGTTCGTCTTTTTTTCATGTCGGTTTTTAGGCAGTTTACCTTGAAAATAGTTTATTTAAATTGGTAAGTAACTTTATTTCGTTAAATAAATCTTGAAAAAATGTTCTTAAGAAATTGCAGGCTTAGAATATTAAAATTAATTAAAGTTTAAGCTGTTTTCTTAGAAAATATTCGACACTTAAGCATTTTTTTGAAATATGACATTACAATGAGAAAGAATTGGAAATATGTGGGTCCGTGATTGCATCAGTCCGTCCGTCTGTCTGTCTATCCGCCCCTCTTTTTTGTCGATTGGGTTAAAAATTAGAAATTTAGAAGTTACGCGTTATGAGCTTTTTCATTTTTTCATACGAATTTTCTGGTCAAAAACCAAAAATCCAATACTTAAAATTTCTCAAGAGCTCCACAATAGATTTGTATGATATTTTCTCTAAAATTTTGTTTTTTAACTTGGCTTCTTTTTTTTGTTTTTTTTTTAACTTCCCATAGGAAGTTATTCTAATGGGTCCGATTTGTCAAATTGAAAATTTTGACATTTCTCGACGTTTAAAAATAAAAGATTTTTAGAAAGATGTCTGTGCGTGCGTGTGTACGTACGTTCGCGACGTTTTTTTCGTCCTCCATAGCTCAAGAACCAGAAGAGATATCGACTTCAAATAAATTTTGTTATACAGATAATAAGGCAGAAAGATGCAGAAAGGGCTCTCAAGAAAATTGCGTGGGTGGTTTTTTTACCATAGCAGTTTAAAAAAAAGGTGAACATTTTGGTTAAACCTAAATATCTCATGAACCAATGATGCTAGAGACTTGAATTAAATTTTATATTACACATATATTGTAACGTAATACAAAACAATTATATTTTTGGAAAAAAAAATCCAATTAACGGTTTTTTTTTATAAATCAAAAAAACTGAAAAAAAAAATTTGTCACCTCGAAAATTTTACGACTAAAATATGATTTCATCTCCAAAACAATTTTGTGCAACAGAGAATAATGTTTTTGACATCTGATGAAATTTTGAGAAAAATCTAATTGACAGTTTTTTTTTATAGAAAATAAAATCCTAAAAAAAAAACATTACTCATAGTTGGTAAAAATTGAATTTCGACTCAAATATCTTTTCAAAAACTTGAGATTAAGGATTCAAACTTTTTTTATCTTATAAAAAATATTGCTTTCAACATTCTGAAAAATGTTGAGAAAAATCGAAAAAAAAATGAATAAAAGTTGGTAAAAATTGATTTTCGACTCAAATATCTTTTCAATACTTTGAGATAATGGCTTCTAACTAATTTTATCTTATAAGAAATATTGTTTTCAACATTAGGAAAAGTTTTGAGAAAAATCGAATTGACAGTTTTTTTTTACAAAAAATAAAAACCTAAAAAAAAAAAACAATACTAAAACTTGGTAAAAATTTACTTTCGACTCAAATAGCTTTTTAAAAATTACAAATATTGGCTTCAAACTTATTTTATTTCACAGAAAATATTGTTTTCGATATTCATATATTATTCGATATAAAAATCCAACAGTCCGTTTTTTCATAAAAAAAAATATACAAAGTATAGTACGCAAATTTGGTAAAAATTGATACATAGACAAACTTTTAAGCAAGACAAATCGACAGACGGGATGGGAAATTATCAGAAAAGTAAAAATTCTGTTTTATCAAAACTAATTCTTTCATCTTAAGCTAAACAATAAGGTTTAAGGAACATAGACAAATTTAAATTTAGTTTTAAAAATACCGCACAAAATGTTTTAAAAATATGACGAAATTTTATAAAAATGATTATTATTTTAAATACATATGTACTTATTTGTTGATGACAAACAATAATCATTTTGTTGATATATAAATAAAATTAAAAAAAAAAAAAAAAACTTAAAACTCAAGACTATTTTAAAACTAGTGAGACAATAATTGAAGAAACTCATTAATATGCGTGAAAAATAAGAAAATCATAATGTTAAAATATAGTCGAGTATAATGTATGCTATAGTTCAAATTCAATACTTATCGCCATTAAATGTCGTATAATGTCCAAATTTAATGCCATAGAAACACAATTTATAAGAGCACAATAAAGTTTGTTTTTCAGTATATCAATTTTAAAAATAAGGCACAAATTTAGCCGCCGACCACAATTGTCTCAAGAACTGATGTTCCTATTGACTGCAATTAAATGTAATGTTAAATGTTAAAAATATATATGAACTTAAAACAATCAACTTATAGCCTTTTATAAATAAAGAAATTTAAGCAAAAAATTAGTCAACTCAAACATTTTAAGAAAATAAAATGATATATTTTATGAGTAAATTTATGCAACGAAGATAAAAGTTTTGACATATTTTGTAATTTTTAGAAAAATTGACAGTTTAGACAAAATATAACCTAAAAAAATACTACTAATAGTTCTTAAAAATGTCCTGAAAATAAATATAGGCAATGACTGTAAATTAATGTCAATTTATTAAAACATTATTGTTTACTTTGGTCAAAATTAAAAAAAAAAAACCTAATTGACTGTTTCTTACAAAAAAATTAAATCATAACAAAAAGGGTTTGACGCCCAAAATATTTCGCCAAAACTGTTTAAAATATGATTTATTGAATGTATACTTCGTTAAATGACAATTAGGCTTATTGTGAATATAATTTATATTTAAGGTCACCAATGGTAAGTTATCCGTTTGAATCTCTTCCGAGTTTGTATTTTCTTAAGTTTTGGATTAGCGTTACATATTTTTGTCTAAGGCTCATAAAACCCAATTTCTAAAATGAATGCAAATTCATACATTCACCTACAAGATGAGCAGAAAGCCTAAAATTAAAAAATATGTTTTGAAATTCCATTACGTTCATATGCACCACTAAGCATTTTATTTATTTTAGTTTTGCAATAGCAAAATTAGGTTTTGGTCAAAATAACAATTTGTTTACTAAGGTGATTCTAAAATTTGTTCGTCATTGCTCCCAAAAAGAAAGACATAATGTAGAATTTTAGTATTTTTTAGGTAGCTTGACAAACATTTTATGTGATCGAGAATAATTAGGGTAATAAGATCAAAACATATAATTAACCTCCATAGGAAGTTATTTTAATCGGTTCGATTTGTCGAATTGAAAATTTTGACATTTCTAGATATACAGATAATAATGCAGAAAGATGCAGAAAGGACTTTTAAAAAAAATTGAGTGGGTGGTTTTTTTACCATATCAATTTAAAAAAAGATGAAAATGTTGGTTAACCCTAAATATCTCACGAACCAATAACGCTAGAGACTTGAATTAAATTTTATATTATATATTATAACGTTATACCAAACTAGTATTATTTTTGGAAAACCCCAATTAACTGTTTTTTTTATAAATCAAAAAAACTGAAGAAAACAAATATTTGTCACCTAGAAAATTTCACGAACAAAAAAAGAATTTAATCTCCAAAATAATTTTATGCAACGAAGAATAATTAACATCTAGTTAATTTTTTTTTGTTTACAAAAAAATAAAAACCTAAAAAAATTAATAAAAGTTGGTAAGCATTGATTTTTGACTGAAATATCTTTTCACAACTTAGAGATATTGGCTCTAAGCTTATTTTATCTTTTAAAAAATATTTTTGTCAATATCCAGTAAGATTTTTAGAAAAATCAAATTGACATTTTTTTTACAAAAAAAAAATATAAAAACCTGAAAAAAATAACAAAAGTTGGTAAAAATTGATTTTAACGTAAATATCTTTTCAAAACTTTGAAATATTGGCTTCAAACTAATTTTATCTTTTAAAAAATATTTTTGTCAATATTCAGTAAGATTTTTAGAAAAATCAAATTGACAATTTTTTTACAAAAAAAAAAAAATAAAAACCTAAAAAAATAACAAAAGTTGGTAAAAATTGATTTTAACTTAAATATCTTTTCCAAGCTTTGAAATATTGACTTCAAACTCATTTTATCTTTTCAAAAATATTGTTGTCAACATTCAGTAAGATTTTGTGAAAAATCGAATTGACAATTTTTTTTATAAAAAATAAAAACCTAAAAAAAAAATATTAAAATTTTGGACTCAAATATAATTTCAATAATTTGAGATTATGGCTTCCAACTAATTTTATTTTATAAGAAATATTGTTTTCAAAATTCGGTAAAATTTTGAGAAAAATTGAATTGGCAGTTTTTTGTACAATAAAATAAAAACATAAAAAAAAAAACAATACTAAAACTTGATAAAAATTTAATTTCGACTCAAATATCTTCTCAAAAATTAAAAATTCTGGCTTCAAACTTATTTTACCTCACAGAAAATATTGTTTTGACATTCAGTAAATTTTGTATACAAATCTAACAGTTAGTATTTTCATAAAAAATTAAAATCTACCAAAAATAGTACGCAAAATTGGTAAAAATTGATGTTCGGTTCCCGATATCTCGTGAAAATATTGTCTTTAAATTAATTTCGTTCAACTAATTTTTGCTTATATAAGAAATACCAAATTTTTAAAATAATACTCAAGTTGCATTCCGAAATTTCTTTTAAAAAATAAACAGTAAAGTTGTTTGTGTTTTTCTTAATTTGATCTTGACTAATTTTTTTTCAAGGCTTGGGGGCCGAGCATTTCCTGGAATAATATTTCTACTTTTTGAAATAAATAATCGTAGATCCCACCCATGTAGACCCTGTATAATTTAACTTCGCCATTAAAACCTTAAGTTTATGAGGCTTTATTAAAAAATTTCGAAAAATCTTTAAAAAATCTATATATTGGGCTATTAAACCACCCACCCATCAATACAAACAAATTAATTGACCATCAAAACTTCTTCCTTCCCACTTCTTCATTCTTAAAATAAATATTTATTCAACATTAAAGCAATATGAATTCAACTATAAGAAACCCTATTTAAAATCCCTTTTTATATATTCAAAATTTTGATCGTCTTATTCCCTCCAAGCGATTTCTTTAATTACAATCTTCAAAGTCATAAGAAAACAAAAAAAAAAAAAATAAAATAAAATAAAAATACAAAAATCCTTCCAAAACAAAATCAATATCCATAACGACATAAGCCAAAAATCCACAACTCAAAAAAAAAAAAAACGAAAAATCAAATAAAACAAAATGAAAATAAACGAAAAGCCAGATAACAGAAGTCAAATGAACATTCATAAAATATAACAAATGAACTTCCAAACGGATATCTTGATAGTCCTTCGTTCGTTTTTCATATTATATAAATATGTATGAGAAAATATTGAAGAAGAACAAGAAAATGAAGAAGATGGAGAAGAAGAGGAGTCTCAGACTTAGGTCGGTAATACCTACCTAAATATAACAACGAGGCAAGTTAGACACAATAACAAGGATATCTTTCTGATTGCTGGATGGCATAGTATTTATACATATATAAAATATCCCCCAAAGCCGAAACACGAACAAGGAGAAATTAGCAAAGAACGACCAAATACAAAGCAAAGCAATACAAAAAAAAACGAAATGAAATAAAAAACACAAAAAAAGCAACATAAAATCAAGTATTATTATTCCTCCTTTCCTTATTTTCCTATTTTTCATTTTTCATTGGCAACCTTTATGCTAAAAAGGATGTTATTCAAATTTCTCTGATGTCTTTATCCCTCTTTCTAACTTGTGAATAAATAGGTAAGTTTAGAGTATCGGGTATTCGGGTAACGGGAAGCACCTATATAAGGACTTCTTTAATTTTGTTCTATTTTCCAAATGATTGCGCTCTGGAGAAAAATCTTAAAAAAAGATATTAAAAAATGAATTTTAAGGTATTTAACGCAATCCATATTCCATAGTGTATATTTAAAAATTTTCATTACCGTTTGACTCCTTATTGTAAAAACAAGTCCTTTTTAGGATTTAAGAGTGTATGAAGACATATTTACCTTTAGAGCGGTGATATGTCAACATCCTCGTGAAGTAGCTTTTCATAAGCAAAATAACACCTCTACATTATAATGAAGTTTGAACTTCAAAGGATATGTGAACTTAATCTGTTTCAATTCGTCCTTTGAGCATCGTTGTTAAATGACTCCCATGCATGAGCTTCTCAAGAACCTACTTATGTATGCGTATATGACTCGCAAGTTAAGTTAATCTTGCTTTAAATTAGAGTTGGAATATTCCTTAAACTTCATTTTTATCCTCACTGTTTCTAAGAGGAAGAGTAAAACAAAAATTGTAATAAAGAATATCAAAAAAAAAAAATAACACATACAAAAGTAGTTGGCAAGGAATAAAGCTATAGCAGGAAAAAATGGAAGCAAAAATGGCGTTTTTTTCTGCAATCAATGGCGATTCATCTGTGAAGTGGAAGGATATGATTTTTTTTCTATCCCTCCCTCCCTCAGTTCTTCGTTCATTTATTTTATCTCACCTCATTCAATCCAATTTCTAAGATCTGGTCATACTCCTACATATACATTTAAAGCATACCTCTGTCTAAACCTATGTTACTCGCACATATATACACATACATACAGAGCTGTTTTGAACATTTTTGGTCAAACATTTTATTTTCCTTTTCGAGATCAGTGCTTGGAATTTAGAAACGCTACGTGTTTTTTTGCACAAAGTAGCAACATGTCATTCAAACACTGTATAAAAGTTGATATTTTTATTAATAAGAGCTGCATTTGGCTTGTGATAGTAGTCCAATACCAACCGAAGTGATTTTGTGGAAAAAAATGGAAATAATCAGTTCGGAACATAAAGCCAACATTTTGTGTCTGTCATGTCTCAATTTGACCACACGTGAAATTTCTAAGAGACTGAATAATGCTCAACAAACTGTGGCATAGAATTTGAAAAAGCATTGTGAGACCGGGATTACTAGGAGGAAAAAAGGTTCAGGGAGGCCAAAAAAGACGACCACTGGGGTCGTTTTTTGGTGTTTTACAGTCGTCGGCATCGTTTCAGAAATTCGGTGGACCTTAAAAACGATCTGTGTCGAGCTACAGGCAAAGTAATTTCGTCAAGCTCAGTGGGAAAAAAGCTCGTGAAAGCTGGACTTAGAGCACTCAAGCCGGTACTGTAGCCGGGTTTTCCAAAAAGAATCAACGAAAAACGATTGCTCAATGCTCAGGGCTCAGGAGCACACTTAAAGTGGACTCAAGACATGTGCAACAATGTCATCTTTTCGGACGAATCGAAATTCAAGCTCCATGTTGGAGATGGAAGGATCCTTGAGACCGAAAGAAAGATTAACTCTGATTGCATTTTGCTGATGTCCCCCAAAACTCTCTGGAGATGAAAAAGGTAGAATGAGCTTTCTAGATTTTTTTTAGATAGATAGATAGATAGATAAGTTCTTTATTTTTTCGATTTTCTTATAAGTACAATATTTCATAATAAAAGATATACAAAGCATGGCTTTATAAGCCGTCTGCCGGAAAAAAAACTAATTAAATAAAAAAAAAAACAAAAAAAAATACAATATTTGAGTAAAAAGAGAGAATATTTCACAAAATAAGTTTCATAGTTAAAAAATATGTAAATATAAATATTAAAGAAGAAAATTTTTTTTTAAATTATTATTTTCATAATGTGACTTTTAGTTAAGTCAAAACAAAAAAAAGAATCAATGAACCATATGGAAATAATGTTCATCATTATAGTATATTTTGATATATATATATAGAAAAAAAAAACAATAACGGGTAGTTATATGTTCAATAAGAAGTGTGACTTTTAGTTTAGTCAAAACAAAAAAATTAAAGAAACAATAAAAATATTGTTAATGGGCTTTTAGTTTAGCTAAAACAGATAATGATTTATGAGTGAGAAAAAAAAATCAAAAAAAAAAAAAAATAGGAAAAAGAACCGCATATTTCTCAAGTTTTTTTTTTTTTTTTTTAATTTTAAGGGCCTTTAGTTTGGTTAAAAACGAAAAAAAAGGAGAAGATACAATCACATTAACATCTTTTTACAACTCAAAACAAATTCGAACACTCGTTTCGATATTTTCTTGCATGTGAGACATAGCGTATAAGAGGCTTCCAGCCACGATCTCCGTTTAGTACACCGACACATTCCTCTTGGGAAAGAAAACTAGAATAAAAGTTAAGCCTTCGGATTTCCTGTAATAGTTTCCTTCACCAAGTTTCAGATTAGGTTGATGCAGTCCCTCGCGCAACACAAAGCCTATACATAGAGTCATCTATAACAGAGATACATTCATATAATGCATTTTTTAATGCTTCCACATTGTCCACTGGCAATGATATTGAAAGGTTATGTGCTACAGCAAGATCATACCAGTTTTTGACAGTACTATATCCACAACTAAACAAATTTTAAGGAGTCTTTTTTGCAAGTTTTGGTCGGACCGCTTCATAACTTTGATCATAAAATCGGCGTTAGCCTTTAAGTTTTTCAAGAAAATTTGAGGTAAGCCTGACTCTAGGTGGATAGCATAATTAGGAGTGTTGATAGGTAACCTAAAAATACCTCTGTATATCTTCCATTTCCTCCAACTGTTCGAAACCATATACTTCATTACCATAGCAAAAACAAGTATTCACGGTGGCATTGAAAACTTTGAATTTTGAAATTGTATCTAAGAGTTTATTTGCGGAGAACTGGGACCACATTGTATTTATTGCAATTTTTGCAGCGGTTGTTTTTTCTTTTATAAAGGTTTGAATGTTAAGATTATATGTCATTTTATACCCAAGATACTTAAATTCATTTACGACCTCAATTATCTCACCATCTAAAGTCCAATTCCGCCCATAGCCAATTGATCTATTTCGAGATCTGAAAACCATTATTTTGGATTTAGTGCTATTTATTCTAAGATCCCATAGATCACAAAACTGTTTTAGCTTGTTAATCTGGAGCTGTAGAGTAAGCGGACTTTCTGATAAAATCACTAGATCGTCAGCATAAAGCAAGACTTTAAGAGTAATATCCCCGAACTGAACTCCCCCAGGTATACTGTTTTCGATATCGTTCATATACAGTGCAAACATGATAGGGCTTAGAACACATCCTTGAGGGACACCTGCTTCACAACTAAATTCTCTAGATACTTTTCTACCATTCTAAACAGATACCATCATGTTTTCGAGAAGTTTTTCGTAGACTCTGATAAATTTAGTAGATAGGACAATTGCTGAGAGCTTATAGAGTAAGGACCTCCTATTAATAGTGTCAAAAGCCGCTTTTAAATCAACGAAAAAGGCATATAAGTTCTTTTTTTTATCAATAAAACGCCTAACAGTGGTGCTGAGTACAAAAATGTGATCAATAGCTGAAAGGTTGGCTCGAAACCCAGCTTGAAAGCAACTAATCATATTATTATCTTCTACCCAGGTCGTAAGTCTAATATAGAGTATTTGTGTAAACACTTTTCTTAATGAGTTAAGCACAGCAATTCCTCTATAGTTCTCTGGCAAATCACGGTTACCTTTTTTAAAAATGGCTGTAATTGGAGACAGACGAAAATTTTCAGGCACTATCTCTTCAGTGAATATTCTATTTAAAAGTTCTAACAGATATTCCAAAAACTCAGGAGTAGCATGTTTATAAAACTCTACTGGGATCCCATCAGATCCAGATGCTTTGTTATTTTTAATTTTTTTTTTAAAACAGCTACTAGTTCCACCATTGTGAGATTGGAATCCAGTTCAGGAATAATGACATTGGGGAATGCAAAGCTCGTTGTGTTTAGATTAGGGTCAGGCAGAAATAGAGTTTCAAAATAATTTGCAAGTAGATTTTCATCAATTTGGAACAATACCTTCCTATTCCGCCCACTCAACACTTGTACTGTCTTCCAAAAAGATTTCGAGTCCTTGCATTCAACGTGTTTTTTATAAAGTTCTTTTTTGAGATTGCATAACCTTTTGTATTCTTGGTTTGATTGTAAATACAGTGATTTAAAAACTGCGTTATTTATTTTTCTATATAGTTTAAAGAAAGCAAAAGATTTTCTCCTACTTTTTTTGCATTCTTTATTGTACCATACAGACTGAAAGGTATTTCTACGTTGGGAAGAAAGTTCTGCAGACTGTCTAATCACTGCGAAATCGCTTCTCGCTTTCTAGATTTCAAAGTCAATGCAAAAGTTCACCTTCGACTCCTGAAAACTGTATTGGAGCAGTTTTCAACAGGACAATGCTCCTTGTACTACAAAATTGTAGGTATGAACTTGTTTTTTTTTTTTTTTTTTTTTTAACATTGATTCACTAATATTAAGCTTTAAAAACAGCCAAAACTTTTATGACTAAAAATGATATTTGGATTTTTTTTATTTCTAAGGTTAAAAAGTACTTCGAAGAAAATAATATCGATGTACTAAGTTGGCCTTCCTACAGTCCAGATCCCAAAATCCAATTGAGAATATTTGGTCTATAATGAAATTTGAGGTTGCGTCAGTTGACGAATTAAAAAAACTGCTTACCCGACCCTGGAACACGAAACCTGCATCCACAGGGAAGAACCTATCTCATTCAATGTCTCCCCAATGTGTAGCCGTAATACAAGCAAGGGGATGTCTAACAAAGTACTAATTAGATACAAAATGCTTCTGAGAAACAATAAACAAAAATAAAAAAACTGCACCGATAAAGTATTTTTCTTTAATACTTAAAAATGATGCAGGAACCTAAAAAAAAACTCATTTTTCGGTTTAATCACTTTTTGCTCCCGTGACCATTTTAGAAAAACCTCAAAATTCTTATTGGATCATTAAACGATTTTAACCGAATAATAAAACAAAACCGCATTAAAAATATGTTGTTATTTCAACACATTTGACAAAATTTTTCGAACGGCACTGTATATAAAACGAATGGACATTTTTATTTTATTATTTCATTTCTAATTCTTTTTTATTTTGCTCGGGAATTTTATTGAGCTCAAGCTTTTCTTCCTTATTGATGCCATTATTATCGCATAGATAGGTATGTACAATTGAACACAGTGTATAGGGAAGGTGTATATGAGCTCATGTTGAATGTATTTTTATTCAGTTAGAGCTATGGAATGAAAGAATTGGAAATAATTTTTCTATTGAAATTCATTTCATTTCTTAGAAAATAATGCATATTCACAAGAATATTGAAATGGGTGAACACAAATAAAAATAAAATAAGAATAATAATAATCATAATAAATAAAAACCAAACAATAAGGACATTCACAAGCTAAAATGATGACTTTTATGAAAAGGAAGGAAATATTGAAATCTAATGGTACGTCTACAATTGAAAACCAGAGTTGATGAATGAAATTATTTTCTCTCGCTATACCTTTTTTACACCGAACTAAAAAATTGAATTAGAAAAGTGTGGATTTTTTAATTTTGTTTTTCTATAACTTGTTTCAATCTGTGATAGTGTTTTTTTTTTAAACTTATGACGTATAGTCCAGTCAATGAACGAAAAAAATTGCCTTCACCTCAAAAAAAAATCCAACAGTTTTGAAACTTGGCATTCTTTCTTCATTCTATGAAGCTCAGTTGTTGGAGAAATCAGCTATTTGCCACACGCGACCAGATTCCAGCGGTTCAATTTGTGTTTGATAATGCGGACTTTAATGTCAAAACGTTAGATGGACTAAATACATTTACATTTCATTCTTTGGAAGGAATAAGATGCATCGCTGCATCTACTTCCATAGGAAAAGAAACCGACACACGAATGCAAAAGCTGAAAAAACTACCTTGTGCTAAATCAGAGAACTTGGAGTACTTCCTTTGGAAACATTGCAGAAAACAGAAGGTAGATTAAAAAATTTAGTTTTTGAGAATGTGAATGCGTGTTCCGAAGAAATGTTACTGCCAAAACCATATGACACTCTTTGGTTGGCATCAAAGTTTATTGGCATTTACGATGTTCTAGGATGAAAGGGTACATGAACTCAATAACAACTGGCTTGTTTAGTGTAAAAACTAAAATCATAACTTTTCCGTTCATAAACTCTCCACCGTCCGACTATGATACACTTTACACTGCATTGCACTATGCTGGCAGTTTGTGTGACGAATTTGACCAGCCTGGTGGTAACACTTGACCAGCCTCTTTACATAAAAAGTAAAGAAATCGTTGCCACAGCTTTATCTGAGTCCCGTCTATCAAAATGCGTAGTCAGATTGGGTGGATTTCACATGTTAATGTTAAAATGTTCAATAGGTTTTCTGATGAGTGGAATTGGCCTGCAAGAGTTAACGAGTACTATATACGCCCCGGTTTCTGTTGAAAAAATGCTGCAAGGAAAAGTTTTCGCTAGAGCAGTTCGTGCTTTAATACTAATACGGACATCTTTAGCTAATATAATAATGGAACAAGTCGACACAAGCCAACATGAATTAGAGGAAATCAAAAATCTGAAGAAAAATTTTTTATATGAGTCTCCTTCGTTATGTGCACTAAAACAAAACCCTCTTTCATTCATCTAAGTGAGAAACTACAAACAAATCTTAACAAACTCAAATCTTATGGAACAACAGCAGCCTTATGGATTCAGTTGTCTAATATGATTACATTGCTTAAAGATTTTACTCACGCTGAGCGGTTTGGCGATTAGAATGCCCATATTAACTGTGTGAAGAATATGATTCCTTATTTCCATGCCGCGGAAACTTCTCGTACGCCAAATCATATGTCACTTGTATTTGCAGGACATTATAAAACTGCCTTCTGTGATGACCCCAGATGAATTTAAAAACTTTGTGCAAGAAGGTTACTTTACAATGAGAAGAATTGACCGATTTTGGACAGGGGTGTGGTCGGACCAGACAATTGAACAAACTCTAATGCGTGGAATGAAGAGTATGGGTGGCTTGACACCAGGGCGTGGAATCACTGATAGTGTACTTAGCAAATGGGTTCTAGGGCAGGCTGCTACTCATAAAATTTGCTCATCATTTGAAGAACTCACTGGCGTTCTTTTTTCTACTATTGAGCAACATGAAGTTTTTGGGGAGGCACGTAAAATGAGAGATAATACAGATATTGCAAAGCTGTCAAATTGGTTCCAAAGTCATCCTCCATTTCCAGTTACAAATGAAATCATGTCAATAGCGAGTGGAATCGTTGGAGATGATAAAGTAACTTGCTACAATGCTTATCCTCTATAAGCATGCAGCCAATAAGCCATATAGTGGGCCAACGAGTTTCAGAAGTAAGAAGGGACATACAAATTGAATACTACAGTTTTTTTGTGGACAATTACAGACACGAAAAAATGCATACCAAATTTTATTTAGGAAATTTAATAAGCTTTCTTTTCGTGTGAAAAAACACATGTTTTCCTTAAAAGCCGATAGAATTATTTTACAAACTAAGACAAGTACAAACATGTTAATATCATTTTTCTTTACGAAATTTAATAAGCTTTAATTTTGTAGAAGATTATTTTTTGATACGACAAAAAGTTTTCAAGATAAACCCGAAAAACCGAAAAAACCCTATGTTACTCTTCACTGCCGCTAGAGTTATTTTATAAACTATAAGAGATACGAAAAAATTCATTAAGGCTTTTTTTTATAAAATTTAATGAGCTTTAATTTTGTGGAACAAAATTTTTTGATACGACAAATAGTTTTCGAGATGAACTTGAAAAACTGAAACAAACTCCATGTTTCTCTTAACTGCCGCTATAGCTCACGTCGGATTCTTGGGGACTTTTTTTTGGGTCATCACCAGACATCCCTTAGTAAGTGTGCCATGTTTTTTTGTGTTTCAAAAGTGAAAATGATTGAAAAGCAACTCTTTTTAAATAATGAATTGCCTTTTAAATGAGTCCATATATCATGAATATCACACTTAGTTTCTAATAATTTGGAGAATAGAAACAACTGAGATTTGCACACTTTGTCTTATGTTCATATTATAGGCTTTAATTAAAAGATGTTACGAACTCAACAAAAATGTCTATCTATTCCTATTTCTACATTGATGTAATGTTGTAACGATATAATTTAAGAACATACGAAAGTAAAGTTAACACGACATTAATATAGCTTTAAAAAAACGAAAATCTGTTCCAAAATGTGTGGCCTCATCCTAGTGGTTGGCAGAGTAAATTTAAAATACTCTAAGCAAACAAAATATTTACAAAGTACCCTGAAGCTTGGTTTTCTAATAAAATATATTTTTCAAAACATAACCGAATACAAGAAAAAATATGATTTATAAAAATCCGTTCTTTAATTGGATATTTTTAAAAGTTTTACAAAATGTTAGAATGTTAATTTGTTCCCAAGACACTTGAGTCGAAAATCAATTTTAAGTTGTTTTCTGTAGGTTTTCATCGTTTTTAAATTTATTTAACACCGACACATTTCATATTTTAAAATATGTAAGTTTTATTTCAATATATTTTTTTGTTCCTGTGATATTTTAGGCGAAAATTAATTTTTACCAATTGTTTTATTTTTATCTTATATGAATTGGATTTTTCTAAAAATAAATATAAGTGTATAACAAAATTTTGTATCGAATGCAATAATTTGTTTACGACATTGTTGAGTGTCAAAAATTACTTTTACCAGTTTTCAGATTTTATTTTTATTTTTATTTAAAAAAAGCTATCAATTAGATGTTTCTAAAAATTTTACCTGATGTCAGAAATGATATTGTTCGATGTATACAAATATTGTAGAGATAATACAATTTATTGTTCGTAATATATTCGAGGTTAAAATTGAAGCTTAAAAGGCTGTTCTGTCACAATACATGATATGATATTTGCTAACATATTTTTTAAACTTTGCCTTCTTTCAAAATTAAACACATTTGTTGTTGTATTGCTCCAAAAGGGTACCACTCCTAGAACAATTATTTTGTCTTAAGAGCTTCTCAGAAACTAATGAGCCTTATACTGAGTTAACAACATTTGATAATTGAAAATGCCTATTTTATTGTTTGGCTTTTTAAAAAAATATTATTTCTTGATTAAATTTGATATCTCAAAAACGGATTTACATTTTCTTCCGACATTCAAAATCGAAAAAATAGAACATTCAAACATTTCAAAAATTTGCCTGTGTAGTTTCAACGATTCAACAAAAATTCCAAGTTATTCTCAAAAAACTGTTTTTTTTTTTTTTTGCATTGAAGGCCATTGGTTCGTGAGATATTCTAGATGAAACAAATTTTTCACATTTTTTTTAAATGCTTATAGAAAAATATAATCCACTCAATTTTTGTTTTTGCTTTGTTAGTTTTTAAGATATTACAGACTAAGAAATGTATACCTCATATTAAGATTCCAGGGATCTTGAAACGTCGAGAAAATTTCAAAAACTTCAATTCAATAAATCGGGCAGATTAAAATAACTTCCTATTTAAAGTTAGTTAATAGAATTCACGCCAGAAATTTTCTACCGTTTTTTTTATAGAACTTTTTTAAAAAAAAGTATACGAAACTGATCTGCATACTCCTAATTTTTTCTGATCCCGTTTAAAAAAAGAGGCTGGGATGCGACCCACACTGATAACTTCCCATCCCGTCTATCGATTTGTCTTGCTTAAAAGTTTGTCTAAATATATCAATTCTTACCAAATTTGCGTTCTATTTTTTGTAGATTTTATTTTTTTATGAAAAAACGGACTGTTGAATTTTTATAAAAAAATTACTGAATATCAAAAACAATATTTTCCGTGAAATAAAATAAGTTTGAAGCCAATATTTTTAATTTTTGAAAAGCTATTTGAGTCGAAAGTAAATTTTTACCAAGTTTTAGTATTGTTTTTTTTTTAGGTTTTTATTTTTTGTAAAAAAAACTGTCACTCCAAACATTTCTCAAAATTTTACCGAATATTGAAAACAATATTATTTATAAGATAAAATTAGTTTCAAGCCAATATCTCAAAGTTTTAAAAAGATATTTGCGTCGAAAATCAATTTTTAACCACCTTTTATAAATTTTTTTGTAGGTTTTTCTTTTTTGTAAAAAAAAATGTCAATTCGATTTTTCTCAAAATTTTACTGAATGTTGAAAACAATATTTTTTGAAAGATAAAAGTAGTTTAAAGCCAATTTCTCAAAGTCTTGAAAAGATATTTGAGTCAAAAATCAATTTTTACTAACTTTTATTATTTTTTTTTAGGTTTTTATTTTTTGTAAAAAAAAAGTGTCTATGCGAGTTTTCTCAAATTTGTTCCTAATATTGAAAATAATATTTCTTATAAGTAAAAATTAGTTAGAAGCCATAATCTCAAATTTTTGAAAAGATATTTGAGTCGAAAACCAATTTTTACCAACTTTTGTTAATTTTTTTTTTCGGTTTTTAATTTTTTTAAAAATTTTACTGAATGTTGAAAACAATATTTTTTGAAAGATAAAAGTAGTTTAAAGCCAATATCTCAAAGTCTTGAAAAGATATTTGAGTCAAAAATCAATTTTTACTAACTTTTATTAATTTTTGTTTAGGTTTTTATTTTTTGTAAAAAAACTGTCTATGCGATTTTTCTCAAAATTTTATAAGATATCGAAAAAATTATTTTCGTTGCACAAAATTCTTTTGGAGATGAAATCATATTTTATTCGTACAATTTTCGAAGTGACAAATTTGTTTGATTTATAAAAAAACCGTTAATTGGATTTTTTCCAAAAATATAATTGTTTTGTATCACGTTACAATATATAATATAACATTTAATTCAAGTCTCTAGCTTCATTGGTTCATGAGATACATATTTAGGGTTAACCAAAATTGTCACCTTTTTTTTAAACTGCTATGGTAAAAGAACCACCCACGCAATTTTCTTGAGTGCCCTTTCTGCATTTTTCTGCTTTATTATCTGTATAAAAAAATGTATTTGAAGTCGATATCTCTTCTGGTTCTTGAGCTATGGACGACGAAAAAAACGGTGCGAACGTACGGACGTAGGGACGTACGGGCGTACGTACACACGCACGCACAGACATCTTTCTAAAAATCTTTTATTTCGACTCTAGGGACCTTGAAACGTCAAAAAATGTCAAAATTTTCAATTCGACAAATCGAACCCATTACAATAACTTCTTATGGGAAGTTAACAAGAGGACTTTAAAGAAGTTTTAAGGACGAATAAATACAGGTCTATATAAAATTAAATAAAAAAAAATGTTTTGGAAGTTCTTTGAAGTAACTCTTTTTAATATCTAATTCTCCTAAACGAAAAGTGTCTTCCAATCTTTGGAAATTGAAGATCTCCATGTGGCTTCAAGCTATATACAACTGTCAAATTAGCTGTCACTTATTTATTCTGCTTTTTACAACTGGAGATAAATAAGGCGTACACAAATACTTGATAAAAATGTCAAAATGGAATCCATATTCTTTTCGGGGAATGTTTTCCACATGATTTTGCGGTCCTATTTTTAGTGTCGTGAACTAAATTTGAGTCGACTTATTCAGAACATCGCTGC
The DNA here is from genome assembly GCA_920104205.1 of Eupeodes latifasciatus. Taxonomy (NCBI): domain Eukaryota; kingdom Metazoa; phylum Arthropoda; class Insecta; order Diptera; family Syrphidae; genus Eupeodes; species Eupeodes latifasciatus. The sequence goes on along the minus strand of OV049925.1, from coordinate 117,708,577 downwards.
CGTCCGTGATAGTATGCACAAGAATCCTGGTCAGCCGATTTTGCGTAGTGACACTCACAGGAACTTGCCCTATACAAAAACACAACTTGTAAATTTGTACGTTATGACTTAAACCGGGATCTATACAATATTCAAATGACCTAAATATAAATAGGAAGGAGTTGTGCTTGCTGAATGAGAACTGGCGATATTTTCTTTCTATAAATCATCTTAAGCAATAAGAACCATTTCTGGATAAAAACTGGGTACGAAAACGGGAATGTCCTTAAGAACTCGGTATGATCAAAGTTCTGTGTGATGCTATTTGGTTAAAAGCATTTTTTGTCTAAAATTCTGTATTTCTAAATACTGTAAATCTAAAATTCTATAAACCAAACTGATTCATGAAGAAAACACTGTATCACAAATATTGTATTCTTAAAAAAGTGTGTTCTTGGGTAGTTTTGTTTTTTAACTTTCGCTCTGCACTTGCTCCCATGTGCTTGAAAATTTTCTTTCATAATCAACACAATTTCCATTTTTTTTTACTATTTACAGTATATTATTTTACAGTATTTTATTCACACAGAATTTTGATATACTGCTCTACGATCCATACAGTAGTCTACCCCATTTAAAAAAAACACAAAATCATTTCAATTTTGGTGATTTTGGCTAAACAATAGTGGCATCGTCGCATATTCATTTGAGAACCACATTGGTTTGGTCATTATAATGAACAAAGAGCTCCAAAGGTCTCTGGTTACCAAATTTGTTTGGCCTTTAATTGAGCTCAAAATGCTTTTATTTAAATTAAAAAAATGGAAGCATTTAATATAAAATCCTTTTCTTATATATATTTGAAATAACTGATTCTAATTTTGTTGTGTTTTTGAAACTATCATCATACAAAAATATATAAATTCCAAAGCGTCGAAAAAACCTTAAGCGAAAATATGTTTTAAGAGTATTTTAGGGTTATATTTCTTAATCAATTTTGTATATTTTGTAAATATAATCTAGTTTTTGATCACTAATTTAACTTGGTGTATTGTATAGTTTTAGTTTGCATAATTTTACTTAAATTTCATGAGTTATTAAATTTCTACCTATGTAGTATATTTTTGAACTTTTTGTTCAATTACCAAATGAATGAAACCATAGCATAGTTTCGTTGAATTCAAAAGATTCAGTTTCTATTTAATGATCTAAAAGTTTCATGCTGGTCAAACATTCATTAAATCTAACTCAACATAAAACTTTTCCCCCAACCATTAGAACAAATGTTAGTGATAGTATCATTTTACCAGCAAAATTATTATTTATAATAAAATCAGCAATCTTCTCGGATTCCAAGCAAATAAAAATATCTACATCACAAAACCATCCTTTTATCCTAACAGTTCATTGTACTAAACAACCAAACCATACGAATTGGTTAAAATTTGGCTTCACATCCGCCAGTGCTGCAGAAGTATATAGAAGCACCATTAGCAGCAGCAGCAGGAAGCCTGGAAGGTGCACTAACAGCAAAACTTGGATATGTGCATTTCGACCATAGGTACACTATAGCTGCTTTACCACTAACAATCACTATACTACACTTGTACAAGGATAAAGGTACTATAACATATACATAAATGCACACACCATGATGGGGATATTAGAAGTTGGTATATTGTTTGGTTGAATCCTTTTGGGGGGCTTCCTGCAGATCACATTATTTTACGCTGTATGAACAATATCCCTCATTGCGGTTGGTACGCGTACCATTCTGAAAAGCCCCTCTCATCTCTCGCCTTGATGGCAATGTTCTGGACTTTTATATTTACGACTTATATTCTCTGTCCAAAGTCCAAAACTCGCTGCTACTAATAAATTTCGACATGGATGCCTGGAGCTGTATACGAAACGAACAATAGAAAACGCACAAACAATACCCTCTTTCATACGAGTATATGAATTTGTCCCCACCATCCCTTACTTATACGCAAAATACGTACATACATATATTTGGAAGTTTTCCCAGTTCCAACCACGAAGAACCACGGAAACGACAGCACGAACAAAATATGTGATAAAAAGGCAAAAGCCGTTCAAAATTCCGAAAGTGTGTTCCCGGTTCCCGTTCTAAAAAAAAAAGAAAAAACCTCAGGACAGGACGCGACCATCAGGATGGTGAAAGTAAAGTTATATAACGAATGTTGACTTTCCGCTGCTCCCTCCACACGATAATGTGCTACTGCTGCTGCATCTCCACCATGCGTTGCATATGTGTGTTTCGTTTAATTTTGCCAGTTTTCATACCGCTACGCTCTTATAGTGCCAGGACCACCTTACCACACCACCCCAGAAGCGCAAATATGTCGGTAGGATCGGTGGATTGTGGATATGTGATATCATCCAAAAGCTGCTACTTGATGAAGGATGATTCCCTCTTAACATTCATACCCTTTTCTGTTAGTTGTTTATTTCCTGACCACGAGAGTGCGCGCAATTACAACAATTTTCAAATTGTGGTTTTTCCAACAACACAAAAAAGAAATTCGAAAGGATTTTTATGTCGATGTTCACTTTGTGTTGAATCCCATAAAAACGCACGAGGGGCAGCAATCATATACCATATAAAGATTGTTCCAATTTCGCTTTTTTTTTTGTATTTTTATTGAAAGAAAAGGGGGCAGGAAGTCCTTTTGCCATAAATCTTTTTTTTAATAAATAAAAAGTCCCTACCATGTCGAAATAGTGTTCGTATTGTTATATGTGAACACTTTAAGGATATTCCCACTCTCTCTCTCTCTTTGGTCATGTTTCCCTTGGGGATAGCAAAATCAATAAACTTGTTTAAAATATTTTATGTTTTTTATTCCTTTTATTTTTCTTTTCTTTCAAAGGAAACCAAACCACATCTATCACAATTTAAACATCAACCACCCAATTTTTGATCCTTTAAAATAATTTAAGTTTTTCGCTTTTTTTTTGTTTTCGATGGATTTTTCTATACTTTGATAAAGTCCTGGGAGATCCTGGAAGACAGACAGATGAAGGGACTATGGATGATGGAATTCATCCTAACCAAAAATTAGTAGGTATCTATCTATACCATATACGTCTATAGGACGAAGACCACCCGCACGGTCCATTTGAAACCAAAACCAAAATGTGATGTATGATAGAATTCTTGGAATTTCATTTCTTTTGCAATATCTATTCCACACAGTTGATGGTAGGGTGGCCGAAGGGGGATTGTTTGTACTTTGCAGAAGAACAAAGCAATAGGTCAATATTGAAGAAAGGTGGAAAATACGTATAGACACAATACTTCATTCAAAATTAAGGTCTTTTTATCAATTTGATTTGTTCGTCCAAAAGGAAATGTGATCATAGAGAAAACAGGAGCGAATCGATGTAAGTAGGTTCTGACCAACAATTCAATATTGGCTTAGAACTTTTTCTTGACAATTTTATTGCTTCAAATTTTTGTTCAAGTATTATTAAAAAAAAGTTTTATATGTATAAATGTGAACTAAAAATTAGAGTCATTATATTGTATGTAAAGTTTTTAGAAATTCCGGTAAATAAAAGTTTAGTTTATGATATTTTATAGTACAAGGTTATCCATTTTGCGGTTTCAAAAGTAAACGTAAAAAAAAGGCTGGGATGCGATCCACACTGATAACTTCCCATCCCGTCTATAGATTTGTCTTGCTTAAAAGTTTGTAGGTTTTCGTGTTTTCTTAAAAAAGTTCTCAGTTAGATTATTCTTAAAAATTTAAAAACTACCAATACCTATTTTGGTAGCATTTCTTAAAAAAAAATTATTTCTTATATAAGCAAATACAAATTGGCTGAATCAAATTAATTTGAAGTCAATATCTTCTATTATTCACGAGATATCGAAAACCGAACATCAATTTTTACCAATTTTGCGTACTATTTTTTGTAGATTTTAATTGTTTATGAAAATACTGACCGTTGGATTTTTATAACAAATGTACTGAACGTCGAAAATAATATTTTCTGTAAGATAAAATAAGATTGAAGCCAATATTTTTAGTTTTTGAAAATATATTTGAGTCGAAAGTAAATTTTTACTAAGTTTTAGTCTTGTTTTTTTTTAGGTTTTTATTTTTGAGTAAAAAACTGTCAATACGATTTTTCTCAAAATTTTACCGAATATTGAAAACAATATTGCTTATAACAAAACATTATCTTAAAGGCAATATCTTAAAGTCTTGAAAAGAGATTTGAGTCGAAAATCAATTTTTAACAACTTTTATTAATTTTTGTTTAGTTTTATTTTTTTTTTTTTGTAAAAAAATTGTCAATTCGATTCTTCTCAAAATTCTACTGAATATTAACAACAATATTTCTTAAAAGATAAAATTAGTTTAAGGCACATATCTTAAAGTCTTGAAAAGATATTTGAGTTGAAAGTCAATTTTTACCAACTTTTATTAATATTTTTTTTAGGTTTTTATTTTTTGTAAAAAAAACTGTCCATTCGATTTTTCTTAAAATTTTACAGAATGTTGAAACTAATATTTCTTATAAGATAAAAATAAATGGAAGCCATAATCTTAAATTTTCGAAAAGATATTTAAGTCGAAAATCATTTTTTACCAACTTTGAGTAATGTTTTTTATTTTTTATAAAACAAATTGTCAATTCGATTTTTCTCAAAATTTTACCAGATGTTAAAAACATTATTCTTCGTTGCACGTTCGTACATTTTTCGAGGTAAATAATATTTTTTTGTTCAGTTTTTTTGATTTATAAAAAAAACGTTAATTCGAATTTTTTCCAAAAATATATTTGTTTGGTATCACGTAACAATATATAATATAAAATTTAATCGAAGTCTCTAGCGATATTGGTTCGTGAGATATTTGTCACCTTTTTTTTAAACTGCTATGGTAAAAAAAATACCCACGCAATTTTCTTGAGAGCCCTTTCTGCCTTATTATCTGTATAACAAAATTTATTTGAAGTCGATATCTCTTCTGGTTCTTGAGCTATGGACGACGAAAAAAACGTCGCGAACGTACGTACACACGCACGCACAGACATATTTCTAAAAATAATTATTTCGACTCTAGGGACCTTGAAACGTCGAGAAATGTCAAAATTTTCAATTTGACAAATTGGACCCATTACAATAACTTCCTATGGGAAGTTAAAAAAACAAATATGAATAATTTCTTGAACTTTGGAATTAAAAAGCATTAGCGTTATATTCGCCCAAAAGCATAACGCCCTAATCCTAAAATGTCATAAGGCCCAAAATTGGTCATAAATCCCAAAAAGATACAAAAAAAATCGGCAAATAATCACCCAAATACATTTTGAATGAAATAACGCCCAAATTGTTAGTTGTTATTTTGCCCAAACGAATTTTTAATTTTCGGCATTTTGGTCATCACGACCATTATGATTTTAATCGTTTCTTATGTCTTATCACCCAACGACATCTAACAAAGCCCAAATAAAATTTCGTATCACCCAAACCGACTTTCAGATTCGTAAGGCCCAAATTTATAAATGTCATAACACCAAAAATATTTTGGCTGGTTGGGCTCTTTTTTATAAAAAATAAAAACCTAAAAAACATTATCTACTCAAAGTTGGTAAGAATTCAATTTCGACTCAAATATCTTTTCAAAAATTTGAGATTATAGCTTCCAACTAATTTTAACTTATAAGAAATATTGTTTTCAACATTCTGAAAAATGTTGAGAAAAATCGAATTGGCAGTTTTTTTACAAAAAATAAAAACCTAAACAAAAAAATTAATAAAAGTTGGTAAAAATTGATTTTCGACTCGAATATTTTTTTTTAAAGTTTTTAAAAAATATTGGTGTCAACATTCAGTAAAATTTTGAGAAAAATCTAATTGACAGTTTTTTTTTTACAAAAAATAAAAACCTAACAAAAAAGCAATACTAAAACTTGGTAAAAATTTACTTACGATTCAAATAGCTTTTCAAAAATTAAAAATATAGTCTTCAAACTCTTTTTATTTCACAGAAAATATTGTTTTCGATAATCAGTTGTTTTTTTTATAAAATCCAACAGTCCGTTTTTTCATAAAAAAAATAAAATCTACAAAAAATAGTACGCAAATTTGGTAAAAATTGATGTTCGGTTCTTGATATCTCTCAAATTAATTTCATTCATCTAATTTGTAAAATATTAAGAAATGTTACTTAAATTGGTTAAAATTTGTTTTCGACTAAAAATCTATTTAAGAAAACTAAATTTTCAAACTTAACTATTTATTTATATGAAAAATATTGTTGGTAATTTTAAAATTTTTAAGAATAATTCAACTGACAACTTTCTTAACCCAACACGAAAACCTTCAAACAAGACAAATCGACAGACGGGATGGGAAGTTATCAGGGCCTCAGGGCCAGCCTCTTTTTTTATTTTATTTTAATTCACATGTTAACATACTTTGTTTTTTCAAGTTATTTGAAGTAAAAAGAAGTTTTTGCTAATTTAAAGAAGTAAGAAATCTGTCAGTTAATTTTTTCAAAACATTTTGTCAAATGTTAAAAACTTAGTTTATTTAAGAAAAAGAATTCATAGATAAAAAATAATGCAGGTATGTATTTCAAATATCACCTTTAAACTGTCAATTACCATAAATAGTAAACAATAGTAATTCATTTCAAAAATAATATTTCCAGTGTTTCACAGAACTCATGAAACAGATCTTCGCCTTAACCAAATATTTGCTTCTTGTCAAACTCAATAGTTAACAATAAATGTTTACAATTTAAATACAAAATAATATAAATTTTTGAGTTCTTTAGCAATGTTAACCAAATTGACATTTAAATTTAAATTTCAACAACTATTTGGCAGTTATTCACATGTAAAAGCTCAACATGCTTCATATCCTTTCTCCATTTTCATTCTCTTCATGGTGCCATTTATTCGTTTACGTTTGCCAATTTTGTAACTTCAATAACAGAAAAATATTAAATAATTTGAATAACAATACCAAATACATACATGGTTCGATAAAAGAAAAAAACAATGCGAAAACCTGGAAAATGACAAAACCACACGAGCAAATACCCCAAAACTTTAACCTAACCCCATTAAGGATGACAACGAACACAACTAAACTATACCAAGCGTGTCATAACCAGGACCAAACTCTTTAAATATACAAAAATATTCAATAAAAAGTAAAAGAGTGGGAAAGGGAGAGCAAGCAAGGACTTTATCCAAAAAGTTATTCGACTTCAAACCAAATTTCTCACAGTTTGTCACTACTTTTTCTTGATTTATTTTTCTATTTTTTTTTTGACAAAAGAAAGAAGACATAAGAAGTGTTGAAAAAGGAGCAATGTCAGGACATTGCCAGTCATTCTCATTTTCTTTGGTTTATGGCCAACAAAAAAAAAAAAAAAAAAACATCTCATAACAATAGAGCTCGAATAATAATGATGACTATCGAAATGAATTAATTACCCTTCAACTGCATAAATCTTTTAAAGGCTTTGCCAAACACATTTATATTGACGTATATAGATACAGTGTATATATAGTTATGTATGTATAGTGGTACCTTTAACAAAAGAAAACCAAAATCAACACTCTTACCAAAAAGTTTAATGAAGAAAAGGAAGAATGTCCTTTCAACAATTTGTAGGTATATATATACCAAACTGAATACTCTAGAGGCCGCCTGATAGACCTCTTAAGTTGCTATAATAATATGTTTCTGTGTGTAGCCGTATATTGAATAATGGTTAGGTATTTAAGGATGTCCAGAGCAGTGTTGAGCCGAAATTATTTTATATATTTTATCATCATCGAATAGAAATTTAATGTCAGCACATGACTGGGAATAAAATTCATCCATCTTTTCCCCTAAGAGATTTTTGATAACTCTCTTTAAAGTTAAATATTTTAAATTTTTCAAAGGTGGCCAAAATGCATGGCTGTATTTTGTTCGAAATTTATTAAGAACAAAAATGACTTGAGTTCAATAAGTTATTTAAAAAAAATGTCAATAAATATCTGATTTCTAAATATTACGCATACCAAAACATGTATTGCATTTATTTTCTCAAAAAGAAAAAATAACACCATATGAAAAAATTCAGAAATAAAATGAGTTTTTGTTATTTTGGATTTTGGGTTTTTTAAATTTTAGGTCTTTTGGATTTTGCTTTTATTTGACCAAATTATATTTTCTTTCTATAAATCCAGAATGTGTATTTTGGGACTTTTCTGGGTTTCGGATTGTAAGTATTCTGGGTTTTCTTTTTTTTTATAATAAGCGCACACTCAAGGGGATATTAATACCCTTATTATGTAAAACAACAGTGTGAGCACTAGGAAAGGAAGAGAGGGGTTGAAAGGAGGAGTCGGTGCACTTTGGTTTTGAATTCCTGAATATTGCAATAGCTGGGAAAGACACAGTGTGGTATGTGGAATTCCACATTCGTGGAGTACGGCTAAAGAACGAATCTCTGTATTTGACAGTACGACCGAAGTTGGGCTCGAGGGTATACTGATGAGCATTCCTAGAAGCGCGAGTATTATGGTTGAACTGTGGGGAGGAATGCAGCTGGCTATTTCACTAGAGAATAAACCGTTAAAATAACGGTAAAAGAGGGTGAGACAAGAAACTTTACGACGATTTTCGAGCGACGTAAATTATCATATTATGGTATTTTCACCAATCAATCTGAATGCTCTACGTTCAATACTGTACAAGAGGCTTAAATAAGTTGCAGGAGCACCAGCCCAGATATGGGAGTTTTTGATTTTTCAGTTCTTTTAGTTTTCTGGTGGTGATTTTCGGTTTCAGGGATTTAATTTTTTAGAATTTTAGGAGTTTCAGAATTCTGATTTTTATTTCAGGGTTCTGATCAATGTATGTATTTCTCGGAAACGATAAAAAGGGAATATAACATAATTATTTATTTTTCATTCTAACCCCAAAAACTAATTCATTTATTAACTTTAGAGATGATATCAAAGAGTATGCACTTGAGAGGTTCTGACAAATCTGATAAGACATTGAACGCATATTTTTAGATAGATAAACAGCTTTTGTTTCACAAAGTCTTATTATTTAAAACTATAAGTTCAAACTTTGCTAAACATTGAAAAAATGTATTTTAAGTATAGACAAAAATGTTTGCTTTGGAAGTACTAAGATTTGAGTATTGTTCAAAATCAGAAAAAAGGCTCTGTTTGTTTTTCATGTCGTTCAAAAATAAAAATCCTACGACTTTGGTTTTCCAACCCATTTAATTAGTTTTCGTTACATCTATGAAAAAGTGGCCATTCTAAATTTTATTCCTTACTTTCTAGATAATCCATTCCGATTGCTGCTGATGTCTGAAAAATGAAAATTAGCTGTTTTCAAAAATTGTAAGCTTCGACCACTCAAGAATGAATCGATGATTTTTGTTTTGTAACAGACTCTTGTACCTTACGGGCTTTGAAAAGGATTGACGTAAATTATTTAATTACTGTCACAATTTGGAAAAATTCAAGCTTTTCCATATTCACTTTTCGAAATTTCTAAACAAAAAATTGAGTAATTTCAGTTAGTCTTTCCTGGTCTTTGAAAATGATAAATAAATTTGGAAAAATGATATTGTGAAAAAAATTCTTAATATCAACGATTTAAAAACTTAAGAAAACATATTTTTTTCTTAGATATTTTAAGTTCAAAACTGCGGTAAGAAAAATCCAATTTTAAAAAAAAAAAACAACAGTTAATTTATAAGCTGTAAAAACGAATTGCTCATAAATGCTTATTATTTAAGGAGATTGGGTATTGTATATTGTATGTTAGAACTCTGTCTTATTTTCAAAAAAAAGAATGAATTCAATTATTCAAATGCTCTAAATATAAAGGGTTATCTATTTTGCGGTTTGAAAGTATAGTGCTGGAATTCGACATCTGTCAAACTGAGTTGTCAAACCAATTTTGTTTTCAGTTGAAAGTCTAACATTAACGAAAAGTGATCGCAAAAATGGTGATTCTGAAACAACCACAAATCATGCTTTAAGAGGAGATTATAGTTTACATAATTGTCGAACTACGCAACCAATTGGCAAAATTGTGAAGAAATTTGAAAAGAGTGGATTGGTTACAGATATTGTGTTGCAATTTTATTTGCCCGAAAATTACTTTTATAATAAATAAAATCAAACGAAATTAAAACAAACTTAAACAAAACGAATTTAACCACGATAGAAATATAAATAGGTAAATAATGCCGAACTGTCAAATAACAGCGGCGAAGAGGCAAAAATTGCAACAGGCAGCAAATTAAGTGCTGCCACCACGACGAGCTCAGAATGGGGTGGGTTCAGCGAATATAAAATTAATCGACGATTCGATTAATTAAGTTGCGTGAAAATGATTTGATATCACTTGATATCAAAATTATTTATTCAATTAGAAATTGCCACAGGGGCGTTCTTACATTAAGTAAGTAAAAGGGCGCCAGCAATTTTTTTCCTGAAATAAAAAAAAAAGAAACAAGGAAATTGCAAACCTTTTTCTGAAAACACCGAAAATAAAAACACCAACGAAAGAAAATACAACCACTATAAAAAGAAAAGAAACAAATGGATACTTTTTCTGACAATTATATTTATTTTAATATGCCGGAGAAACCTTACACTAGTAGGACTAAAACTCCGGATCTTTTCGAAATTATATAAAAAAAAAATTGTATGGACAATGGACCGTTAAGGTCTTAATTCCCACAAGTAAAATTTTGGGATTCCAACAAAAGAATTACAAAAATAAAACGAGCTAACACCAAAACAAAATTTCTACTTATCTTTGCAAATTTCTCCACTATGATCCCCAACTTGCTCCTTTTTTCCTTTCCTTTCCTTTTCTTTTTTTTCTAATTTAGTTTCTCTTCCTTATTTTGTTTCACGACACTATTAACCTTTTCTGATTTTTCTCAATCTTTTTATTTCACTCGATCTTTGTTTCGAAATCAAAAAAACTTTCTGTCTGATCACTTTCAATGTTTGGTAAGAATTGACGGCCAGATTCCAAGATCTGTCCTATCTCTTCTTTTCATCTCCCGCCAATTTTAGCTTTCAGCCAATATGGAGTGGCGGATTTCAATCACATCATCAACAGCCAATCGGAGATCGGCTTGTTGATCTCAACTTGTGATGAAATACTCGCGATCCTGCTTACTCGCCATTTCCTCTCACAGCTAAATGCAAGTCATCCTGGAATTCGCCGCCCGCTGGATTCTCTTCCAGGTCACGACGATTCCAGGAGCTGCATTCAGCCACCCCCACTGACTACTTGATATCGAACAAAGACTAAGAAATTTAAGATTGAGAAAAATCTTTAACTTAACTTTTACTTTAACTTTAAAACAATCGCGCGAAAGGAAAGAAAAACAAACAAGTAACAATTTTGGATCTGTTAACTAAACCCGACTAAGTTTCCCGAAACTTAACCGTCCATCAGCCCATACAATTTGTTTAGAGTTTTACAAATAATTAATAATTCAATAGTATAAACGTTAAACAAACAAAATTAGCAATGTAAACAAAAGAAATTAAATATGTACAAAATTAATTTTAACCAAAAATATAAATTTACAATTTTCATAAAACTTTAAGTTGGGCCGTAGGCCATTCTCCCTTTGGAGTGACTTCTCATGAAACTTTACGTATCGACCAGACCGTCCATCTGGTTTGGTTTCACTTCCATGGAAACCATCCTTCTATCGGAATCTGAAACTAAACTTGGTATTATTTTTCCTCACGAAAATGACAGAGAGAACCATGGTCAGAAGGACTATGGCCGTCCCGCTCTCTCTCATCCTCGTGTAGAAGGAATTGTGACATTTGTCAAATTGAATAAAATAAACAAAACAAGTGTAAAAGTGGATGCAAGATGCATCGTTTTTTTTTTATTAAAAATTAAAAAGTAAAAGAACTTGTTGCGTTCAATTATAACGCAACAATTGTAAGGCTTGTGCTGTGCATCATCGTTTCGGTCGTACCACTGAAAATATTCCTGCTGTAAGTTAAAGTGTTGCCGAACACTTAAATATGTCTATTCCTCGTCGTTCTCAGAAATTAGGACTGTTTTACGTCACATTATGGCGTATTTTGCATTTGGATCTACTCCTACATCCATATAAAGTCCAGCTCACGCAACATCTGAAGACAGCTGAAGCCAGCTGACCATTCACAACGTTGTAGATACGTCGAATGCGTGCTCGAACTACATGGGGTGGACAGCGATTTTTCGAAATAAATTTGCTTCTGCGACAAAGCATATTGCAATTTGACACCGCTGGACTTTTTTTTGTTGGGCTACGCTATAGACAGTGTTTATGCAGATAAACTAAAAAACCAACATTTGTGAAGTTATGGCTGAGCTACCGCCCAATATGTGTCAAAAAGTGGTCAAAAGAATCGATGCTTGCAACAATTATGGTCAATTAAATAATGTAGTATCTCACACATAATGTCAATGTAAACATTTCAATCAATGTAAACATTTATAATAAAAAAGAAATGTCGCGAAAAAAAAATGTACATATATGTGTTGATTTATTAACTTCCCATAGGAAGTTATTGTAATGGGTCCGATTTGTCGAATTCCCTAGATGGGAAATAAAAGATTTTTAGAAAGATGTCTGTGCGTGCGTGTGTACGTACGTTCGAACGTCCGTACGTCCGTATGTCCGTACGTCTGTACGTCCGTACGTTCGCGACGTTTTTATCGTCGTCCATAGCTCAAGAACCAGAAGAGATATCGACTTCAAATAAATTTTGTTATACAGATAATAAGGCAGAAAGATGCAGAAAAGGCTCTCTAGAAAATTGCGTGGGTGGTTTTTTTTTACCATAGCAGTTTAAAAAAAAGGTGAACATTTTGGTTAACCCTAAATATCTCACGAACCAATAACGCTAGAGACTTGAATTAAATTTTATATTATATACTGTAACGTGATACCAAAAATATATGAGAAAAATCGAATTGATAATTTGTTTTATAAAAAATAAAAACCTATAAAAAACATTACTCAAAGTTGGTAAAAAATTGATTTTCGACTTAAATATCTTTTCGAAAATTTAAGATTATGGCTTTCAATTAATTTTATCTTATACAAAATATTATTTTAAACATTCTGTATAATTTTAAGAAAAATCGAATTGACAGTTTTTTTTTTTTACAAAAAATAAAAACCTAAAAAAAAATATTAATAAAAGTTGGTACAAATTTATTTTCGACTCAAATATCTTTTCAAAATTTTGAGATATTGACCTTGAACTAATTTTATATTTTAAAAAATATTGTTGGCAACATTCAGTAAAGTTTTGAGAAAAATCGAATTGACATTTTCTTACCCAAAAATATAAACCTAAAAAAAAACATTCTTAAAAGTTGGTAAAACTTACTCAAATATCTTTTTAAAACTTTAGATATATGCTTTAAACTAATTTTATCTTTTAAAAAATATCGTTGTCAACATTCAGTAAAATTTTGAAAAAAATCGAATTGATAGTTTTTTTACAAACAAAAATAAAAAGTAAACAAAAATTAATAAAAGTTGGTAAAAATTGACTTTCAACTCAAATATCTTTCAAGACTTTAAGATATTGGCTTTACAATAATTTTTTGTTTTAAGCAATATTGTTTTCAATATTCGGTAAAATTTTGAGAAAAATCGAATTGACAGTTTTCTTACAAAAAATAAAAACCTAAAAAAAAAAAGACTAAAACTTAGTAAAAATTTACTTTCGACTCAAATATCTTTTCAAAAATTAAAAATATTGGATTCAATCTTATTTTATCTCACAAAAAATATTGTTTTCGACGTTCAGTACATTTTTTATAAAAATCCAACAGTCAGTTTTTTCATAAAAAATTAAAATCGACAAAAAATAGTAGGTACGCAAAATTGGTAAAAATTGATGTTCGGTTTTCGATATCTCGTGAATAATAGAAGATATTGACTTCAAATTAATTTGATTCATCCAATTTGTATTTGTTTATATAAGAAATAATTTTTTTAAGAAATGCTACTTAAATTGGTAAAAATTAGTTTTCGACTAAAAATCTCGTTAACAAAAATAGATTTTGAAATTAAACTATTTTATTATATGCAAAATATTATTGGTAGTTTTTAAATTTTTAAGAATAATTCAACTGAGAACTTTTTTAACAAAACACGAAAACCTACAAACTTTTAAGCAAGACAAATCGAAAGACAGGATGGGAAGTTATCGGTGTGGGTCGCACACAGCCTCTGTTTTTTTATAGTATTCAAATAAATTAATTAGTTTTTTTGTTTTGTATTTTTAAAGATTTTAAAAGAACATACATAGGTTAGTAATTTTTGAAGTAAATCTGATAACATAAAATTTTCATTTACATGACATTAAGAATGAGCTCTTCAATTTGTATACATACATAATATGTTCATTTGTGTATCCTGTAATCGTATTTGTAATAAAATTGTTTCTAAAAGTTCTTCTTTTAAATTCAAATCACCTATTTGATTGAAGTACATGTTTTTTTTTAAATATTTTTCAAAAAAACAACAACATTGTTATAAAACAAAGCTATCACAGCAGATATTTCAATTTGATCTCACTCTGTACCTTAAATATGCATAATATGTTAAGGTTCGGTCTTCAAGGACTTGCATACATTTTGTTTTTTTCGTATCAAGGTACATCCATAACATACATGTTTATAAGAGTACGTTCTTGCTTTTTGATTCTTCTTAATACAAACAGAAAAGCTCAAACAATAAAAATTTTATGACAATTTTACGTATGTATGCAGAAGTCAAGGACGAACCTGATCAATCATACGGAATATGAATTTTCTTCATCACATCAGTTTGATTATGTACATTGAATGTACCTAACCTATGTACATACATACATATATGTATTTCTTTCTCATTCCTTCTCTTCCTTTTCCCTCCCTCTCTCTATATCACTTTTAGTAGTGATATTCGTTGTTTTTGTTGTTTATTTCCATATGTATAAATATGACTCTGAATAACAGAATTCCAATTGAAAATTTACATTAAAGCCAAAGACATTTGAATGATTCATACAAACATAGTACATACATACATACACACCTAAGGACTCATATACTTTCATATGTAATATGCATATGGATGTTGATATGAAGTTTTGGCAAAAAGGAAATCCCCCAAAAACAAGGTCATCCCCGTTCATAATGTCATTTTGTTAGGTTTACAGTTAGTTTGTTCGTGTTTGTGTGTGTGGGGGGGTGGTGTGTGTATGAAAATGGAATGTATAAAGAAGTGTATGCATCTGTGTTGTGTAATAATAATGAACCAACAACACACACAAAAATCCCACACTAGGAAGTGAGAAAGCAAAACAACAACAAAAAGAAACTGTTCAGCAATTTATTTAGTTTGCGTATATATTGTGATTGTGATGAAGGATGTGATGGGATTTGCTAGGATTTTTGTTCTTCTATTTTTATCGTCCGTACAGAATGAAAAAAGAAAAGAAGAAAATGAAGAAAAAAACCGATACATACATCATTATGACGAAAATACACCACATATCAATCTTTTTCGTTGTATTATGCGTACAGATTTTCCTTCTTTTTTGTTGTTGTTGTTATTTTGTTGTGTCTTCTTTTGTATCTTGATCTCATGTCTATGAATAGGCGGCTATACACTAAACAAAAAACACATCCTTTCACATCCACCCTCAGGATCAACCTGGCTTTTAATAAAGAATATAGAAGAATATGGAACTTAACCAGGAAGAAGACTCCTATATACATATACAAGGAAGAACGATCGTAAGATGATTGGAATTCCGTGCGTATAACGCAACATTGAAGAAAACTAAAAGAAGCTTTAGTATATCAGTTTATTTCTATCATCTTTGTACATAAAGAAAGCCAGTATTCTTATATGCATATGTATGTATATGTTTGTATAAGTTGGAAGGTACCTACATTTCCTTTAATTTTGAAAAAGAACTATGGTAAAGAATGAAAAATCAATACCTACGTAAGTCGAGGAAATTTGAGGCGTCTTCTTAGCTTGAATATGAGGATAGAAAGATATGATTTCACAGATAACACCTTTCTCTTCCATACATTAAATTTTGAAAGCATTGAACTTTTTTCAGACATTTACTTCCTTAGGTACATTGTATACATATGAAAAAAAGATAGGAGACGTTATTAGGGTCTTTAATATATATCAAACCCATCACAAGCTTAGGTTTATGATGTTCCTATTATGTAAATAGATACTCGTATATTGAGGAGAAAAAAGGTTATACAACTTTAAGGAATGTTTTTGCTTTAAATCTTAAACATGAAAGCATTTAACTTTTCTGGAAATACCTAAGAACTTTAAAAAAATGTTTTTTTACTTGAACATTAATTAATTTTATTTTTTGCACAAAAATGGTATTTACAACTGATAGAATTGCAAAAAAAAAATGCTATTTAATAGGACTTTTATCACTCACCGAAATACAAATCACAATAACAAAGACTAACACATTATGACAAATTTTAACATTTACTACAAAATCACAAATAGAGCTGCATCAATAAATTCATAAATTTCTCGTAAAGCCAAATCATTTTTAAAATATTCATCCTTTTGTAACTTTTCAGAAATTGCGATGAAAAGTTGCTCGATTCGATTTTTTTTGACGTTTAGATAACAAACTGTTTGAGTCAATCGTATGTAGCGTCCTTTCTTTTCATTGTAGTTCAATTATCTGTGATAACCAGCATGGTTTTGTTAAAAAGCGTTCAACTGTTACTGATCTGTTTAACTTTACGTCCTTTTGTTTAGATGTTTTTGAAAAACGTGGACAAGTAGATTGTATCTTTACTGATTTCAGCAAGGCCTTTGATAAATTGTGTCATAAAACATTACTTTTAAAACTACATATCACAGCAAGGTTTTAACGACTGTTTCATAAACTGGATCTCCTCGTATTTGCAAGATAGACGTTATAGTGTTAAATTTAGTAATGAGTGTTCAAGTTCATTTGTTGTGAATTCTGGTGTCCCCCAGGGTAGTCACCTTGGTCCTATTCTATTTGTTTTATTTATAAATGACTTGGTTTCGATCATACAAAATTCGTCTGTCCTAATATATGCTGATGACATTAAAATTTTAAAAAAAATTAACTCTACGTCTGACTGTCTTCTCTTGCAAGAAGACTTAATATTATTCAGGGAATGGTGCAATAATAATCGTCGTGTTTTAAATGTTGACAAATGTAAAACCATGAGCTTTACACGCAAAAAAGTTCCAATAGTTTTTAGTTACATGTTTGATTCTTGTCCTTTAAGTAGAGTTTATGTATTTTCTGACTTGGTTGTTGTCTTAGATTCGAAACTATCATTTAATGAACATATTAATTTCATAGTTAAAAAAGCAAACAGAGTTCTCGAAGCCATTCAGAAAAGATTTTTGCGTTTTTGACTACGATCCCTTCCCTGGTTTCATGATATTCATATATTACCGCCTTATTCACAAAGACTTTCTCTCATAACTCTTCCTTCTTTGACAAATCATAGGAAGTACTTGCAGTTTTGTTTTATTGTTGGAATAATAAACGGACAAATTTCATCACCATCAGTTCTTGGTAGTTTAAACTTTAGTTTTAGTCGTTCAAGTATAAGACTCCAGAAACCATTGAGTATTAATTTTAGCAGATCAAACTATGGTGTACATAGCCCCTTAAATCAATTAATTGACATTTATAATAAATTTTACTCTTGTATTAATACGCCAAATGATAATATAAAAAGTATAAATTGCAAATTATTTTTTTCAACAGTCTAGTTTAAGTTTTTAGATTTTAAGTATTAAGAATAGTTAACGTTAGTATTTAACGAATTATAAATAAACAGTTCAAATTTACACCTTAACAGATATATCTGTTCCAATCATGGCAACAGATATTGTGATTAATAGTCTCGATATTACCAAAAATTCCGGTCCTGATGGTATTCTGAACTTATTTTAAAAAAAGTGACAAGTATCAATTGTTTCACCATTTTGTATTCTGTTCAATATGTCTTTGTGTTATTATATATTTCCAACAAGTCTTCAACATTCATTTGAAATAAACTCTAATTCTTAAAGCTGGTAGTCCTTCTTATGTAAGAACTACGGACTTTGTCTTTGAGTTTTGAAAAACACATTAACAACTCTATTATATTCTATTATATACCATCTAAGCGATGGTCAACATATTTATGTTCGAGGACGGTCGACGGTCTTAGTCCTTGTTTCTTTTTAGCATTCTGTGGCTGAATCATTGGATAAAAAAAATTAATCTTTCAAAAGCTTTTGACAGGATAAGTCATGCAACAATGGTTCTGAAGTTGCAAAAGTTTGGATTTTACGAAAGCCTAGCAACGTGGTATGAAACTTACCTGGCAGAAAGACAACGTAATGTTATTCTTAATAAAGATTCTTTTATAGCTTGTTACCATTCTTCATGCGTGCCGCAGGGGTCAATTTTGGGGTCGTTACTTTTTAATATTTATATTAACGACAAAGCTAAAGATTACGCAGAATATTTAAAAAAAATTGTGAGGGATTGTGTTTTGCTTCAAAAAGACACGTTAATAAATTATCTGAATGGTGTATAAATAATAGTTCAGATCCAAATATAAATAAAAAATGTTCAATAATGTTTTACAGTCTTAGAATATAGAATAAATACCAACCAGCTTAAAATGGTAGCGGAGCATGGGGACCTTGGAATTATATTTGATTAAAAATTCTTATTCAAAACACATAAAATAATTATGAAATAAAATGTACGCCTCAACCGCGCAAATTTGGTCATGAATCCAAAAAGTTTGCTGAAAAATGTCTAATGTATTTTAAGATTTAAAAATGTTCCTGCAAAAAAAATTTATTTTCAAAAATTTAAAATTTTTCAAAAAATCTTTAATTTTGCAAAATTTTTATTTGAAAATCGTTAGAGAGTTTTATTTTAATTTAATTTTGTATATATAAAGTATAAGGTTTGCAGGTTTTCGTGTTTTGTTAAAAAAAAGTTATCAGTTAAATTATTCTAAAAAATTTGAAAATCACCAACAGCATTTTGCATAATTATGATGAAATAGTTGGATTTCAAAATCTATTTTTGTTAACGAGAATTTTAGTCGTTTACCAATTTTCACCAACTTTAGTAGCATTTTTTAAAAGTTTTTATTTCTAATATATACAAATACAAATTGTATGAATGAAATAAATTTAAAGTCAATGTCTTCTATTATTCACGAGATATCGAGAACCGAACATTAACTTTTACCAAATTTACGTACTATTTTTTGTAGACTTTATTTTTGTATGAAAAAACGGTCCGTTGGATTTTTATCAAAATTTTACTGAATGTTGAAAACAATATTTTTTATAAAATAAAAAGAATTTGAAGCCTATATCTCAAATTTTTGAAAAGACAGTTGAGTCGAAAATCCATTTTTACCAACTTTTGTTAATTTTTTTTAGGTTTTTAATTTTTTGTAAAAAAAAACTGCCAATTCGATTTTTCTCAAAATGTTACTAAATATTGACCGCAATACTTTATACAAAATAAAATTAGTTTAAAGCCAATGTCTCAAAGTATTGAAAAGTTACTTGAGTCGAAAATCAATTTTTACTAACTTTTATTATTTTTTTTTAGGATTTTAAACTGTCAATTTGATTTTTCTCAAAATCTTACCGAATGTTGAAAACAATTTTTCTTATAGGATAAGAAAAAATGGAAGTCATAATCTTAAATTTTTGAAAAGATATTTGAGTTGAAATTCAATTTTTACCAACGTTGAGTAATGTTTTTTAGGTTTTTATTTTTTATAAAAAAAAATGTAAGTTCGATTTTTCTAAAAATTTTACCAGATGTCAAAAACGTTATTCTTCATTGCACAAAGTTGTTTTGGGCATAAACTCATTTTATATTCGTACAATTTTCGAGGTGACACATTTTTTTTTGGTATCACGTTACGATATATAAATATAAAATTTAATTCAAGACTCTAGAGTCATTGGTTCATGAGATATTTAGGGTTAACCAAAATTTTCACCTTTTTTTAAACTGCTATGGTAAAAAAACCACAAACACAATTTTCTTGAGAGCCCTTTCTGCATCTTTCTGCATTATTATCTGTATAACAAAATTTATTTGAAGTCGATATCTTTACTGTTTCTTGAGCTATGGACGACGAAAAAAACGTCGCGAACGTACGGACTTTCGGACGTACGAAGGTACTCGTACGTACTCACGCACGCACAGACATCTTTTTAAAAATCTGTGGACTTTCAGGTGCTCACAGAGACTTTTTCAACTCATCTGCCAGTTAAAATTGTACTTAAATTTACTGAATTAGCTCTGCCAACTCCTATTTTAGAAATACAAAAAATTAAATGGATTGATAACAATCTCGATCTCTTTAGGCGTAATCTATTTAATGAAACCAATTCTTGTCTCCCTCTTCACAATCTCTCAAGTGAACAAATAATGGACCGTCTGATAGATGTCATCAAAAAATCCTCTCCCAAATATAACTTTAAGAGTAGGGAGTCCAAAGAAAAATGGTATGACTGGGAGTGCATAAAATATAGAAAGAAGTCCTTCTCTCTACTGAATCTTTTCCGTAAAACGAATAGTACTCATTTCAAGAATCTCTATGTCTTAAGTAATAAAAAATATAAAGCCATTTGTGCGACCAAGCAAAGTAACTACTTTAAGAGAATTGCTAACGAGTTATTTAACTATAAAAATTCAAAAGTTTTTTGGCACAAAGTTCGGAAAATAGGGCACTGTAAACTGTCGACAGCTATTGCAGTTGAAGCAGAAACGTTTGGATTATACTTTGGTCGACTTCTGACAAGAGGAATTTTTCCACTAATTTTCCAATACGCACTTCCGAATGTTGTTGATGAAGATCTCGATGCACCAATTGGATTAAATGAGTTGGGTAACGCACTTAATACAATGAAAAACAACAAGCCCTGTGGAGTTGATGGCATACCACTTGAGTTTTTTAAGAATAGCACTGCAAATTTTCATGATTCTCTTTTGATATTCTTTAATAACGTCTTCTTAAACGAGGACGATCCAAGTCTATTCTTAAAGTCCCTTATTTTTCTGATTTTTAAAAAGGGTGATGCATCCTTAGTTGAAAACTATAGGGGTATATCAATTCTCTGTAGCCTAAGAAAAATATTCGCTCAAATACTATATAATCGCTTTTCAAGCTGGGTGGAACATAATAATCGGCTTAGTATCTTCCAAGGGGGCTTTCGTCCTGGTCTTTCAACAGTCGATCAAATTTTTGCGCTGGAGACTATAGCTAGAAAATTTATAACAAGAAAACAAAAGCCTATGCTTCTTTGTGGATTTTAAAGCTGCCTTCGACACTGTCAACAGAAACTCACTTATATACAAGCTAAGCTTGATGGGTGTTTCTACGAAATTCCTCAATGTTTACAAAAAACTAATTGCTAACACTTCAGCTGCAGTTTGGAATGGTAGTAATATGTCAGACTTTTTTGTTACTGAAACTGGAGTTCCACAAGGTTGCGTCCTCAGTCCTATTTTGTTCGCCCTATTCATTGACGATGTATCTAAAAACTTGCCGGGCGGTGTCATAGTAGGAGATACACACATTAAAACACTCCTTTATGCAGATCATTTAGTGATTTTAACATTACAGCTTCAAATTAATAAACTAAAGAGTTATTGTGGCACTTGGGACTTAAACATTAACACCTCAAAATCTAAAATCATGATTTTTCAGCATACGGCAGATAGAAGGCATCCGAGAGAAAAGAGGCAATTGGCAGGCCAACCTATAGAGGTTGTTAAGGAATTTAAATATTTAGGTGTCCTTCTATCTTACAATCTTAATTTGCGACAACATGTAGAAGAAAAAGTCAGTAAGGCAAAAACTGCAATCAATCTTATGTGGCCTAAATTTTATTGTAATAAAAACGTGGATACGGCATCTAAATTTAAGGTCTTCAATGCAACCATCAACTCCAGTCTTTGCTATGCGAATCAAGTTTTTGGCTATAAAAAAGTGGGAGAATTTGAGCGATTACAGTGCTTTTTCTTTAAACGTATTTTTAAACTACCTTCCCCAGTCCCCACCTATGCTATTTATGTAGAAGCGGAAATACCTCAAATTTACTGTAAAAACCTAAAAGCAAATTCGGATTTCATTATCAAAATAATGAAACGTCCAAGCACAAATCTTCAGAAGCACTTACTTACGTATGCATTTAGACGCAATTTGTCGATTCAAGAGTGGTTGGATTTGGCTACGGAACATAAAAACATAAATGACTGGAAAAACAAATTCTACGAGTGCATTGCGCAGATAGATGAACTTTTTTACGAAAGCTATCTAGATCGCGCGCGCTTGTCTGAATCTAGAAGCTTATATAGGAATTTAAATCACTGTCTTGGTCCAAATAATTATTTCAATAACAGCTTGACAAACTATGAAATCAGTACTATATTTAAAATGAGGACCGAAACTCTTTACCTCAATTGCATGCCACACAGACAGGATTTAACGGTGACTTGTAGTCTCTGTAATCTTAATGTACCGGAAGGCATTTTCCACTTCCTTGCCGAATGTCCAATTTTACTTGAAATTAGAAGACTATATTTCTCCATAAGCTTTCTCACACTTCAGGAAACCAAAGATTTCTTAAATAGTATATACGGTTGGGATTTATTATCACAATATTGTATTCATGGCTATAGGTATCGCAACAGTTACATTGAATTATTTTAGTATTACTACAAACCTTATTAATGCAATTCATGATGTATATATCTCATTATTCTTTTTAATTATATAAATTATTTTTACTTTTCAAATATGTATGTTTTTCTTTCAATCAATCGGCAGACGGCAAAATATAGCCATGTCTTTTTTGTTAAATATTTATTGTAATTATTTATACGTTGATTAATTAAGTAGTAAATAATAATAATAATAATAATAATAATAATAATAATAATAATAATAATAATAATAATAATAATAATAATAATAATAATAATAATAATAATAATAATAATAATAATAATAATAATAATAATAATAATAATAATAATAATAATAATAATAATAACAATAATAATAATAATAATAATAATAATAATAATAATAATAATAATAATAATAATAATAATAATAATAATAATAATAATAATAATAATAATAATAATAATAATAATAATAATAATAATAATAATAATAATAATAATAATAATAATAATAATAATAATAACAATAATAATAATAATAATAATAATAATAATAATAATAATAATAATAATAATAATAATAATAATAATAATAATAATAATAATAATAATAATAATAATAATAATAATAATAATAATAATAATAATAATAATAATAATAATAATAATAATAATAATAATAATAATAATAATAATAATAATAATAATAATAATAATAATAATAATAATAATAATAATAATAATAATAATAATAATAATAATAATAATAATAATAATAATAATAATAATAATAATAATAATAATAATAATAATAATAATAATAATAATAATAATAATAATAAATAATATAATAATAATAATAATAATAATAATAATAATAATAATAATAATAATAATAATAATAATAATAATAATAATAATAATAATAATAATAATAATAATAATAATAATAATAATAATAATAATAATAACAATAATAATAATAATAATAATAATAATAATAATAATAATAATAATAATAATAATAATAATAATAATAATAATAATAATAATAATAATAATAATAATAATAATAATAATAATAATAATAATAATAATAATAATAATAATAATAATAATAATAATAATAATAATAATAATAATAATAATAATAATAATAATAATAATAATAATAATAATAATAATAATAATAATAATAATAATAATAATAATAATAATAATAATAATAATAATAATAATAATAATAATAATAATAATAATAATAATAATAATAATAATAATAATAATAATAATAATAATAATAATAATAATAATAATAATAATAATAATAATAATAATAATAATAATAATAATAATAATAATAATAATAATAATAATAATAATAATAATAATAATAATAATAATAATAATAATAATAATAATTATAATAATAATAATAATAAAAATCTTTTATATTGAC